>JALJVW010003023.1:14017000-15356000 GCA_024865655.1 Emberiza elegans | reverse complement strand
ATGACTTTAATATCTGGATACCATTTAAGATATAAAATTTGTAGAAAGAAGAAATTACCCATATGTTATCTTGAGAGGCTCATAAACTGTTGTGTGCATGTATTTCATACCCAGTGTATCCCACCTGGGAGTGCAGGATAACATGCCAGCAAATCCAATGGACATGGTGTTATCTGCATGGGGACAGTGCTCGGTGTGTGGAAATGTTTTGGGGATAGTAAGCTCTTAGTCTAGCCCAGTGGCAGTAAGCAGCACATTTATCTGATGGCAAACTTGAGCAGAGGTTTTCCTTTAATGAGTCCTTTCAAAGTAAGGATTAGAAAACCGTTCTCCCCCCTTTATGCTCTCACCATGATTATCTTTGTTCATAAAAAATAAGCAGTTAGTGTTAGACTTTCTCATATTGCCACAAAATACCATCCAAAAGTATTTTTCTGTCAGATGCACAATGCCAGTTTCCAGGCTGGTTTGTCCACACATGCTCTGTATAGAAATTTTCTAGTTTTTAACTGTGATTGTGAAGCAGAAAGCATTTTAAAATACAGTCCGTGGCTTTAATGTTGTTTCACTAAATACTGCTTTTGGATGAGTAATACCAAGAAACTGAAATATTAGTCTGTTGTTAATGCATGATTCTTTTACCCTGTATCTTTTCAGATTAAATACAGATGTTGAACTGTGTCAGAGTCTGAGACGTCTGCTAGCTGATGAAACTGTATTGAGTTCCTTAGATCCAGAAACCAGGTACTTACTAATGCTTATAGATCTTTATAGATTATAAATAGAAACTTGCAGATTTAGTTTCTCAGATGGCATATGTTGTTCCTTATTGTACTTACATTTTGTGTTTTCTTAAATTAATAAATGCAACTTTTGGAAAACAAACCGCATTTCCATTATTCATTTATTAGTCTCTACCAAACTACCTGCACAGGAATTAGGAAGTTTGTAGTTGTGTAATCTTGGAGAATGTGACTGTAGAGCACGAGATATATTTATGCTGAATAACTGAGATCTTGCAAGAACAAAATAAAAGAAAACTTAAGGTTTTCTTCAATAATGTTATTTTGATTAAAATTAGACACTATACAGTGGTGTACATATCAATCTGCTTAGGAATAAAATTAGGAACAGACTCTATAACTTCATTTCACTTTATAGAAATTTATTTATATTTTTCAAAATTAGATTAGCAGTATATTTATTGAAAGCTTACTTTATGGTTGCTGTAATAGGTTTAATTAACTGCTTATGCAGTTACAGTTTTGAATTATTTATTCACTGACATGGTTAGACAAGCATAATGAGTAAGTTATTTCCTTCTTCCTTCTTTCACCACAATCAAGGATGTTAGATTTGGAAAGATATTTTTCTGATGTTAAAATAAATGAAGTGTGAGAGGAAATTAAAATGGTAATTTGCACAAATTGTTTGAACATCTAGATTAAGGTACTGGAATTATTTTGAAGGATATTTTCAAAACAGATGACTAAACTAAGAACAAAGGACAAATTGTTTCTCACTGAGTGAATTATTAAGGACCTGAAGTGTAGGAAATTTTTGTCTGTAATAAAAACATTCATATAACTGTGGTGTTAATCTCTGTGAAAGACATGAAACATAAACAACTACTAAAGGCAAGATCTGTTAAAAATGCTGCTTACTATTAAATGAGGCTGTTTTAACAGGGATTTACTGTATTTTTAGGCGAGTGGCAGAACTTTTTATGTTTGATTTTGAGATCAGTGGCATTCATTTGGATGAAGAAAAGGTAATTTCTGGCTACAATGTATGAACAGAAATTTGTCTGTCTACAAAAGATTAGATAATGAAACATGTGGGACATGAAATCACGTGCTTCTGGGTCAGTTTGTTCTATGTGGAATTTTGTTCCCTTAGAAGTGGTTAATTTTGACTATTTTAAATCACTTCTAAAGGTAGTTTTTAGATGGTTGTTCTTCCTAGTTTGGTCCTCATCATTCCTTTCTGTTCTGACAAGTTATAAGCAAGATCTGGGATCCTGTTTTCTTTCTTTGGTGTATGCATCAGATATTTAAAATAGCTGCTCAGCTGTCAGAACAAGATATTTACAGAGGGGGAAAAGCAGCACTCTGTGCACCTTGATAATCTTGGGTTAATCAGGTGGAGTGTGTTAAAAGGGTTCAGGTGTGTGTCCAGGCACTCCTGGGGTGTTTACATAACCAGAAGTTGTAAATCTTGTTCAAAATTGAGTATCTGGGCATGGTCTGATTACCTGTCTTGGAGCTTTTATATACTTTTGCAGTAGTTAGTGATGGATTTTTCAAACCCAGCAGCTTATACCATGTTTTGTGGTATGGATGATCTGTCTGTTCATAGTTCACGTCACTTATGAAGTTAATTCCTTGTTTATTTGAGTCATCCCCTCCAAAAAGATCTGTACAAAAGCTCTTCTACCAGGCTGGTGCTAGAGTTATTCTGAAGATAATGGTTTTGATGGTGTTTGGTGACCTAGAAAATGGTTCTAGAATATATTTTTACAATTACTTTGTCCAAAGAATAACCCTGAAACTTCAGCTCTGAAGTTTGTCTGATTTGGCTATTGGTTCTATGATGCTTCATCTCCTTTCAGTTACAATTTCACTTATTTTTGCATGTTTTCCTCTTCCTCCCCTGCCTATCCCACTTTTCTTGCTTGCTGCTCAGTGTTTCTTTTCATTTCTCATTTAAGACTTTAGTAATCCTACCCTGTTTTAAGTTGAGGTTTACTTCTGCTACAAAGACTTCCTGCTTTTTAAAATAAAATTCAAAGATATATTTTCAAGAGAAAGGGTGGGAATGGGAGGACAGAGATAATGTTATGTTGTTCTTTGGACTTTACAAGATATGTATCTGTACCCTCAGCCTTTGTTTTTTTAGCTATGAATCACAAACAATAGAGACCACAGTCTACTAATGTGAGCAAGTTCTCTGAAGCACATCTTGCATGATTAAGTGTGTGAAATATTGTGATGATGATAAAACTCTAAATCACTAACTCCTAAGGGAAGGATTGAAATACTGTAAATAGTTTACAGTCTCCAGAAAACAGCACAGTACAAACAGGAAAAAGAGAATTTTATTCTACATCTATTTTAGGGTATCTTTCTAAAAGATGCTTAAAAGATGCTTCTTTTTTTTTTCTATTCAATGTTTTACATAGCAGTCAGTTACAAATTAGCAAAGCTTATGTAATTTCTACTTGAACTCCGCTGTATATTTTCTTACTGCAGAAATGTGGGCATTTCCTTTGAAATTTCAGTGCTTTATGAGCATCTGATCTTGTTCACTCACCCTGCAATATGATTTTATTGATTCTGTAGGTATAATCTTAAGTGTTGTATTTTCTGTTTAATTTTTGGAAGAGTCCATGAGGTTTAAAAACTTTGAGTTCTGCTTGTATTCTGTCTGAAGATATTATTTTGTGCTTTATTTTTCTTACAGCGTAAAAAGGCAGTCGAACTCAATGTCAGAATATTGGATTTATGTAATGAATTTCTGATAGGAACTCACATTCCCAACAAGATTGACAAGCATGTGTTGCCAGAGCACATTCGGTATAATTTTACAGCTGAAGGCAATTACCTACGAATTGCTGGTCTGCATGCTGATTGTCCTGATGATCTGGTTTGTATTCCTTGACTTTACTTCAGCATCCTTTATACCAGAAATGCATATCAGTTATTTGACTTGTTAGTGAGGCAAATCTGTGTGGTTTGTGATTATGCTGTAATTGTTAACAAGGAAAAACTTTGGTAGAATGTAATAGTCAATGGCATACTTGATAGTAGCAGGTATGAAATAATGGCTGTGCAGATTGTGAATGGCTGGAGGAAGAAGAGGGGCAGAATACAGACTGGATTTTAGGCAAGCACACTTCAGATTATTCAGAGGCGGGATCCCATGAATTGCAATTCTGAAGGGTAAAGGAGCTCAAGATAGCAGGCAGTTCTCCAACAGCAACATCCTCCAAGTGTGTGATGGTATTGAGATACTCAGTGCATCCTGATCCTTAGAAAGCCAAGATGTATCAGGAACCAGGCTTGACAAGCAGACACCTCTTAACAAAGCTTCATCTCTAAAAGATAGGGTGGAAGGTACAAGATCCAGGGGAGGAATGTAGAAATATTGCCTGTATGTGTAGGTATGATGTTGGGAAAGTCAAAGCTCAACTGCAGTTATGACTTGGAAGGGACATCAAAAGCAATGACAGCAGTTAATGTTGCATTGGTACTAAAAGCCTGAGCAAGGAAAACGTAGGCTCAGTGCTGAGTAAGGTGGGTGACAGTGGCAGCAGACACATAAGGCTGAGATGCTCATTACTTGCTTTTGTCTCTGTGTTCATCAGTGACTTTAGTCCAAGGCAGGAGATTACAGTCTGGATTGGACAATCAGGTAAAAAAACAAATTGCATGATCAGAGGGTGGTGGTTGAAATGCACCCTACAGGAAGACTGGTAATGGAAGAATTCTTGCAGGAGTCTATCCTGGCTCCCCTGTTTAACACCTTTATCAGTGATGTAGAGGAAGTGACAGAAGGCTTGCCTACCAGATGTGCAGGGGAGAGCAAATAGGGAGGAACAATCAATACACTTGAAGGTGAAGGCTGACAGTCAGAGTGGCCTAAAAGCTGGGATAATGGTTCAGTGGCAGTCTTACATAATTCAAAAAGGAAAGAGCAAAATCATACACCTGGAAATGGAGAACTCCTGGTAATAGGTCAGGCTGGGACTGCCTGGCGGGGTCTGATCTGTGGCAAAGGCCCACAGTGCTGGTGAGCAGCAACCTGAGGATGAGCCAGCAGCATCTGGGCTTCCCTTAGACACTGAGGGGTGAGATTATAGCCCCACACTTCAGGAGTATCTTCAGCAGAGGCCACCAAGATGGGCAGTGCTTCAACTGTGAGGAAGGGCAGAGGGATTTGGGCTTGTTCACCCTGTAGCAGAGGTGGTTTGGAGGGACCCTGCCAGTACCTACAAGGATGTCATGGAGGAAATAGAGCCAGGCTCTTCAGCGTGGTGCATGACAGGGGAACAAGTGTCAGAAGGCAAAAGTTGAGATGAGAAATGCCAGTTGGAGAAGTTTTTCCTGCTGATGATACCCAAGCAGTGAAATAGTGAGGTCATGCTGTCTGTCCCATATGTGCAGGGTTTCAGGACCAGACTGGAAAAAGTTTTGTGTGACTTGGTCTTAGCTCATAGCTGCCTCTGCTTTCTGCAGGAGGTTTGATTAGAGACCTCATGAAGTCCCATCCAACCTCAATTATCCTGAAAAAAACTTTTAGTTATTATTAATGTTGTTTTTCTAAAAAAGAATTTATTAGAGTTATACATTTAAAAGTAATTTAGACTCATAGAAATGTGGCAGTAGGACTCTGGGGACTTTTAGATACAGTTCTAGTATCAGGAGCATATTGAAACATTCCAGGGTTCTTTCTTCACTTATGCTATGTAGAGAGATACTTAGTTCAGATGAAGGCAAGTGTAAGTTGTTGCTGGATTTCTTGAACTTATTCCATATGTAGAAATTAAATTATTTGTGATTGGTTTGTGAAACATAAAAGCATTTTATTAAATTTTATGAGTCTTCAGGTAGTTTTTTTTCCCAGAGTTATGAAAAGACCCAAACTTAAGACCCTAACTCAAAATATGAGAAAAGGAAAAAGTTTGTGGGCAGATGGGCAGACTAACAGTTTTCTACTACAAAAGAAATAAGGCTTTTTTTCTTCATCTCTTTTCTCTCCCCGAGAGAAAAAGATGTCTCTTTTTCTTGTCAGATTTTACCATTAGCAAACTTAAATGAAATGTGGAAAACAACTTGGATTTATTTTCAGAAGTTTTAATGAGTTAAGACAGCCCACAGAGTGGTCTGAAAAGCACAGATGCTGGCAGAAAGAGGGAGGTGATGAGAGACTGTTGACAGGAATAGAGAACAGGACCCTTTTTGTCATTCTTGATCTGTTAGGTTGTCTCATTGTATTTCCTCATTCCACTTTTAATGGGTAAGAGATGTAATTGTCAGGCAGTTGTAATTACTATTGTTAAAAGGCTTTATTTAGGCCTTTTCCCACCAATATCAGTGAAATACAGCTGTTATGCCAATCTTCAGTTGCATCACTTGTTTCTGTTAAAAATTACTCTCTAGCAGTTTTGACTTTTTTTTTCCCTTGTATTAGGTGCGAGAAGCTGCTTACAAGATTTTTCTGCACTCAAACGCTCAGCAGCTGGCTCGATTGGAGGAGCTGCTTGCGAGCCGCAACAGCCTGGCACAGTTGGTTGGCTATGACACCTTTGCCCATAGGGCTCTTCAGGGAACAATGGCCAAAAATCCAGGTAGTAAGGCATGTATGGAGGGACATGTTGAGAAGTCAAACGTGTAACAGGTATAAGATTAAAGGTTGTTTGTTTCTTTAGCTAAGTTTGCACATAATTCTTCCAGTGGAGTGTTTTATTGCAGTTACATTTTGCTGTATGCCATGCTTAGTGGTCACTGTAAATAACAGTACTCACTGAGGAGGATCTGCTGTTTTCATTCAGAATTGATGCTCACTCCTTTGATTATGAAGGTATCATTATCTCAGCACATAGCAAAGTAAATGGAGTACTAGAGTCTCTTGAAATAATGTCAACGGAGTAGTTTGTTAAAAAAATCTAATAGAATTTTTATTTGGAATAGTAAATATAAATTTAACATCCTTTAAATTTAACATCCATCTCATGTAAATTTAACATCTTTTGGGAAGGGAAGAATGATTTTAATATTTTTTTTCTTCCTTCTAGAAACTGTAAGACAATTTCTGGAGAAGCTTTCTGAGCAGTTGTCTAAAAGGTATGTCTTTTTTACTAAGTTTGTTGTGGGTTTTTTTTTTTTAACCATACCTTTATTTCAAGAATAGAGAGACTTGTGCAGTAATAAGTTAGTCAGTGCTGCTTATTATGTGCTCTGATGAAACAAAAACCAAGACTTCCCCAGAATTTTGAGAGAAAGAGAAAGCTGTGTGCTTAGAATAGATTCTGTGTCTATCATCAGAGAACACCCAGGACTGAATGCAAGAAGTGCAGTTAACAGCAAACAAGAAGACCAAGCTGAAGTGTGGAACACCTCTCCTGGTCTTCTTGCTGTATGCACAACTCCATACATTTTGCACCTATAAACAATTTCCATCTTTGTCCCTCTAGCCACCCTGAGCTCCACACAGCACAAAACAGTTTCATCACTGGGTATAAATGGGGTGTATTGTAAGAATGAAAATGCTTTTGAGATGTACAACCACAGGAAGAGGGACTGAATTTGAAAGTACCTGAATGGCAGAAGCAGAATGAAAAGGTTTTTCTACTGTTGTATGTGGACCTGCCATTTTATCTAGTCATTTTATATAGTACTATGATTCTCTGATGATGGGCATTTTATCAGGATGCAATATTGTCATGTACTGTATTTCACTGCTCAAAAATCTTTCATTAATGTTTTCATCATAAAAATATTTTTCAGAACTCAAAAAGACTTTGAAATGATGACAAAGATGAAAATGAAGCTCAATCCCCACAATTCAGTAAGTTACATTTCCATTTGTGATTGTCTGTTTTGTTTCTTTTAAAAAATATAGTATAAGGTAATCATGTTCTACAATTACTTCTACTTCAGTGTATAAGATGTAGTAGAATTAGAAACATTCTCTCTATTGACTTCAAGTGCTTTCTGACCACTTAGTTGCTGTATTAAAACTAAATACTGAGTATTTGCTGTTGGTTTATACAAAGTGATACTGAGATAACCAAAGCATGAAGCAGTGAAAAGGAGTATCACTTTGCTTTGAATTAATTGACTCATTTGATAAATAAAGGCTCTACTTTAGGTTAGATTCAAGCCCTGTTTGTATACTACACTGAATGTATCTTAATGCTCTACATATCTAGATTTATCTTTTTATTTGAACTGAGTGTATTTCTTGAAATATGGTGTGAAGTCCTATCATATAGTTGAATAAGAAGACCAATCTTCAGGCAGTGTTAAAAAAGTTTTCAGGTTATGATATTTGATGCTATTTTTAATTTGAGCCCTAACTGTTTCAGATTACTTTTCAGAATTCTGTGACTTACTGAAACTGCAAAAATACTCAAGTGAAACAAAACTTTTACTTTGGGTTCACTTGTTGTCTGATATTGTAATTATAAGCTGGAATTCTCTTTCAGATGCTGATGCCATGGGATCACCCCTATTACAGTGGAGTCCTTCGTGCTGAGAGGTAAGCTCCTTATGTTCCTGATTGTAATGTAAATGAGTGTCCTTGCACTAAAGACTAGGAAAGTCCCCAACACAAACAGGATTTATTTCTTTGAAGATGTACCTCAATATGAAAAAATAAATATTATCTGGTGGGAGAGTTGTTTGTGATATTATTTAGTTAGTGATCGAATGTCTGTACAAGTTTATGGCTCCTGTGTTGTTTTGCAGGGAAGTATGGGCCCTCTTTGAAGATAAAAGAGGACAAAGCAGTTCTAGAACAGATAGAAAATCTTTATTCTTGTTTTGCTTTTACTTCTTAGCTGGACTGTAGTAATGTTTAAAAATAAATTTTGAACCCTGAATACAATTCAACTTCATATTTTAACTTCATTGTGCTTCTTACTAAATGTGCAACTTCATCCTTGAAATAGGAACTTCTGTAAATCCTTACTGTTTATGGATAGAATTCATTGTTATCTCTCTTGCAAAGACTGGGAAATAAATCCTTTACACAGACTTAAATAGTGCACAGGGCCCTGCACGTAATGAGATGTCAGCTCTGAAAGATGTAAGCCCTGCATGTTGCCTTTATTATATCAGCAGCAGTGACCTCTGAGGTTTTGTTGGAAAAAATAGTTGAAAGACATGCTGCTCTCACACGGGGGTTTAGAAAAAAATTCTTCCTTCACTGCATATTTACATTTTTTTAGTTTTTAAACAAACATAGACTGGATGTATCTGATAAAAATAGTAGTTTACTCTGGATTAGAAAGCTGTGGTAGTATAGATGGCATGAAAGGATTGCTAGAAGCTGGCCTGGTTGTTTTCAGAATTGGTGTGTGCCATAAGGGTTAGAGCATTAGGTGTCGAAGGCACTGTGTTTTTACTTCTCCTGGAAGTGTCTTCTGGTGCTGATTGTCCTTAGTCTTACTGGTCTTACTGTCCTTCTTAGATCTCATGAAGCTAACCATCTCATGATTGAGTTGCTGGTGGTCCAAGTAGATTATTCTGCTCTTTTTGGCATTAGAAAGAAAAATATTTCCTTTCCTTGGAAGGCTTTGTAAGAGACCTAATTAAGTTACTTTAAGAATTGTATGGTGTCTTTGTGAAGGGAGAGCTGCAGGTAAAACAGACCTAGACACTGGCAGTGTATCTTTGTTATTTTTTTGTATTCAGGCATCAAGTCTGGAAGTTGGATCAGTGTGAAGAGTCTCCTGAATCTGTGTAGGGCCTCCTGATTACTATCCAGGATTGGGGCCCAATGTTTTTTTCCTCCAGCTTGGGTAGGACTATTTGTTTCTGGCAGATATACAAGCATCTACAAGACAGGGGAAAAAAAGCAGTTTTCCTTTCCATTGTGTGCAGAGCTGCTTTGCTTTAACACAAGAGTGTAGATCTTTCACAGTCCTGTTTTCTGGATAATTCCTGTCTTTAGAAAAAGTGTTTGATCTAACTGCCTGAACAAGGCTTTACATTTATTCTGCTCAAATTGTGGGTAGTTAACAGGGTACTGGACACTGGGTAATCAGCTCTGAAAAGTAAAGCTCACTACTCTTCTGCACAGTCTCAAGGACTGTGCTCTATGAGTGAAACAAGGCAGGAGTCAGAGTCAGTATTAATACAATGGCCAGAGGATGGGAATATACCTTGTCATGTCTCTGCCCTAAATGCCCTGTCACCCAAATGGGGTCTCCTATCCTTTATCTTCTATTTGTACTTTCCTTGTTTGACCACATCCCTTTCTGAATGCCCTGTGGATGCTATGGTATGTGCAGTTCAGCACATTTGTAGCTGGAAGATGAGAGCTGTATCTGTCACACAAACCTTGATGCTTGGCTGGAGTTTGACTTTTGGCTATTTGTTGTTACTCTTTTTTTAACTGAGCCAATTGTCTTCTAATATTAAATTATTCATCTAAGGAAAAATGATGTTATTTTCCTTGGTTGGTTGGTTTTTTCCATAGGGAAATGATGGAATGCCTTTTTTTCAAAAAAAATTATTGTTTTTCTTTTTTTTAAATTTATAAGCTAAATAAATAATTTATTTTTACTTCTGTCCTATTTTATTTTGCATTTTTTCATCTTGGAATCACAAAATATATTTTAAAACAAGATGCACTTAACTGTCATCCATTTCTCCTGTTCTTTGTTTAGTCTATTACATTTTTTTTTGCTCTCCAAGGATTTCTTTCTTTTGGAAGAAATTTTCTTTTGGCTTTTGGTCTTTAACAGAAATGCCATGGTTGTATTTGTAGTAGTGCTGTGCACATAGTGTGGCTTATCTATTTGTCTCTCATGTTTTGGGACTCAGTAGTAGTTTGCATGGTAGGTTTTTATATTAGGAAATTCTCTTTTCTTCTGCTTAATAAAACATTTTTGTTGAAGGAGAAGCAAATGTATGCTTTTGGGTATTCCCTTTGGACTACTGTTGTCACTGTGGTTCCAGCTGAAGTACAGACTCATCATTTTCTAGGTATTGTCAGGTACATGAGATGCAGATTTACAAACGTAGCTATAAAGAAAGACTTTGGGGATTCAGTTCTTAATTAAGTAACTCAGCACTAGGGGGTGCAAGAACTATTAGATGGGACAGTGTCTGCTGGAAAACGTTTCCTGTTTCTTAGTTTGGCCTATTCAGCCATTCCTCTTTAGTCCTCCAGATTTTGACCAGCTATATCTCAAATTACACTGAAACTCATGACATGTTTTTAATGTGTCTTTTTTATATTTGCAGCATGTTGTGTATTTTAAATTTATTTATATATTTTATCTTGTAAATATACATTTAGTCTTTACTGTAGCAGAATTAAGGAAACAAATCCTTCACCAGATTTCTAATAACTAGTTCTAAGAGGTAGATGTTTACTTCTGAAGCATGCAGGATGCCCTCATGTGTTTGGACTGTAGAGTTTTGATGCTATTTGCTGTCGCATCGCATTGGTTTTTGTCACTTCTTTTCTCGGCGCTACCGACCGTTGCTGCTGTTCTGTCCCTGGAACAGCAGGAGGCGCTCCAGACTCAAGCCGCAGCGTTGCGGTTGTTCTCTCTAAGCCCGGCCACAACAATTTTGTTTCTGTCAGCTTTCACCAAGTCTTTTCCCTGGAAACTTGATCCTACTTCAAAAGTGTAAGCCTCCTGTTGATGGGAACAGGATATGTTCCTTTTTTTTTTTTCCCCAGCCTATGTGAAGTAGCCTGTATGGCTTTAAACCTGCACTTAAGACAGTGTAATGTTTTTGTAGCTATAGTTTAAGAGGCAGGGAAAATACATGTTGGTATAAGTGTACTTTTAAGAGATACAGGAGACAAAAGTCTGAAATTCATGGTAGTAGTGTCTTAAAAGAAGATAGAGCAATTAGGAGAACCTCAAGAATTTTGGCAGGCTAAGGGTAATAAACCAGTGAATGCTAGAACATGCTTCGGCGTCTAACAAGTAAGAAGCTGTCTAATATGTATATTATAAAAATAATAATGTTGCATTTTAGTGCAGACAAGTACCCAAGTATTAATTAAATTGCATTACTTCTCAGTAAGTGCAGCTGTAATTCTCAAGGCCCTGATCTTGCAAAGATGTGGTAGTCCTGCTGACTTCTTCCAGGTCAGAGGAAAAAAACACAGCAGAAAATCACCACAAAATGCCGTGAGAGACTTTTTGAGGTCAGCCATTTGCCTTGAAGGTAGGATTGGCTGTGCTTAGTCACTTCTGACAGAGGTGCAGAAGTGTTCTTGAGAACCATCAGCAGTGAGCTTTGTGTATTTGGTATTGACTTCTGTTGTCTTAACCGGTGGTTCTTGCCAGGCTGGGTTGACTTCACTGGCTGTAATTCACTGTTAGGATTTTTGCCAAAATGTCCCAGGTTTTATTCCACTTCAAGCTGTGTTGTGCTTGCAAAGTACTTACAGATCAATGCAAAAGTAAGTTTGTTTCCTGATGTGTAGGAAAGAGAAGCCACCAAGACAGCTGCAGGCATTTTGGTTCCAGGCGTGCCAGCTGCAGGCATTTTGGTTCCAGGGGTGCCAGTTTAGCAGAGATTAGGAATAAATCACTTCCTTTCTTGTTGGGACTATACATGGTTTGCTGGCTTCAGGGGAGGGTGGGCACCATATCTAGGTTTTTTTAGAGGGTTACCAAGTACCAAGGTATGAAAATGTGACTGGATGTTTCACAAGTTCCTAAAAGCTGCAATCAATATTGAGGTTTGCAAGTTACTAGTAAAGAAACTTGTTCATGGCTGCTTTTTGTAAAGTTATTTTTAGTTTTATGAAAGACTGTTCTCTCTTGGGAATGCCATGTGGAAGTATAGCCCAGACTTTTTGCAGAACATGTGAGAAAACTGTTACTCTGTTCATTTTGAAAGCTGAAGTGGAAATGTAATGCAAAATATAACTAGGAAATCTTTCAACAAGAGAGGAGGAGAACTTCGTGTAACAAACTATTTTTGTAAGAGAGGTAAGGCATGCCTTCTGTTAAATCAACTAACGGAGGTGTAGAAAGTCCACTTTAACTCACCAGTCACTCAAGCTGGTGGATTAAACTTTTTGGAGGAAAACTTGAAAGTTATAGAAAAGCATTGCTGTGAAGCAGAATTCAACTTTCAAGAATTATTTCTTTATTCAAAACATTGTGGAAGAACAAAGAAATTGTTGATTTGAAAACTAAGTCAAATCTAAAAGTTGCATGCAGTGTTGATACCAATATTCTAAAGTGGCCCTTGACCTCCTCCAAAAGATTCTAGTAAGTACAATTAACAGAAAGAAAAAAGGAATCTGAAATACAGGTGCTATTTTAGAGTTGATGAGAGTACAAAGGCATTCTATTATTATTATTATTATTATTATTATTTTTAAGAAATCCAGAGTCTTCTATAAATCATGGTTCAGAGCCTCCCTTTAGGTAAAGAATTAAGTTTCATAGTCTGGCATGTAATGAAAATTGGAAGGGGTTTTCCTTGTCTTGATCTCTTCAAGTTAACCTGAGGGGTTCATCTTTTATCTTTACTAACAAGATCTTTTCAAGTTTCTTTGAAAGTTTTGACAGGATCTGTTTTATTAGAGATAGTTAACTTTGTCTATATTTTTGTGATGTCAACGGGATAATAATTTTTCTCACAAAAACCCCCAAAGAGGTCAGGATATATCAGGGTCTACATATAATAGCCACCAATAAGAATTTTAACCTGGCAGCTAATTTGCAATTGTTAAGAGTCTGAAGAACAGTGATCCTGATTCAAATATCCCTAATGTTCAATTTTATAAAAAGCATTCTTAATAGAGTAGATGAAAGTCATGTTGCACAAAACAGTCTTAGCCTTGTTCCATAGACACAGCTTAAATGAAAGTGATTTTAGGAGTCTGCATTTTATTTAGACTCAGTGAAGTCACAGAAGCTTAGAAATAATTATTTATAATCACATACTACATCTCTGTTTCTCACAGGGGCACAGCCTTTTTGTTTGAAGCCTGCTGTTCTTGAAGAATAACCAAACCTCATTGTGTCAGTTAACTTCTTTTTATAATCGTTTTTTTAATTGGTTTGGCTACTTTGCTTCTCTTAAAAATACTGCTGGGCTGCAAACTGTGAAAGTAAAGTGTCTGGATTTCTAAATGTAGTTTATCCTTTAATAAGAAGTAGGAATTCACATTAAAGAAACTACAGCTTTCTTTGATATTTCTACTTTTTTTAGGAGGCTACTGAGATTTCTCTTCATAAAGTTACTTAGCTCACATTCTGACATAGAGTATATGAGAAAATTTTCATTCTTTCCTGGGCTTTGTTATAAATACAAATGCTTTGGCATTTGAAATCAGATGTTCAGATTGAATTAAGTTACTGGAATATGCAAAATGAATACAGAGCAAACCTATTATGTTCAAGTTTGTGTCTCAGTCTTACAGTTTTTGACATGTAAGCATGAGAGTTATGCAATTCTACAGGAGAAACAATTAATTTAAGGTTTTCATTATTACAATAAAAGGGACCTCTTTGAGTCTTGATTTTCATCTTTCTTAAGTCAAAGCAGCTTAACTGAAAGTTTGGCACAGAGGAAAATATTCTTTTCCATTGTAGAGGAGTTCATGTATATATTTGTTGATGCTGTTACTGATTTGTGCAGGGTGAATGTGTGTTGCTGTCCCCTTTTTTTTTAAATAAAACCTATATTTCCTACATCAAATCTAAAAGCAACCTTTTAAAAATAAATTATTAATATCTAGGCATGTACAAAATCCTTGATTTCAGGAAGTCTTCTTTTAGATTTAGATCATTGTGTTTTCTGATGGGTGTGTGTATGTCTGTAACGGATAGAAGTTTTGATATTTCCTTTTCCTGTTCTTCCAGAATTACATTCAGATCCTTTAAGTTTCACATAATGGCTTAAGGAAAACTTATGTGCTCAAGTTCAAGGGTAGTTGGGAAAATCTTTTTGTAGCAGTGCAAATTGCAAATATCAAAAGTCAATCCATACCTGTGGGTTTTTTTGACTGGGGATATACTAGAGGAAATGTTACATGGTAAGAAATCTTTTTGACTGGAGTATATAGTTCTCTGCAAAGTCAACACCACCTGAGATCCATCTCTTTTGCCTGCATTATCAAAGACAAATTCCCATAGAAAGTACTGTGTTCTTCATCCTTTTGGGATTCAACTATACAACATGCAGTCCAGTCAGGGAAGCCTAAGTTCCAGCAAGAAGCAAGAGCTCATAGTTGAGCTCTAGACTTGTGCTAGTTACCTCTAACTGGTACCTTATGAAACTTGAAAGTGTCGTAATATTTGTGTCTGCCCTTGTCTGGTGACATGGGCATCCTAAGGCTCTGAATTCACATTTTAAGCAAAACGGTATCCAGACAGGGTGTTGGATTCTTGCTCTGGCTTGCTTAGCTGCCCTGAATCCTTTTTCTTCATTAGGGAATACTGTAACCATGCTTCCATGTGTTTGCCAGCTTTGGAGGCAGCAGTACAATGTCTTTCTGGTGATCGTACTCTGCCATGTGCAGAAGAGTCTGTCTGCTCTTCTGGGGCTGCAAATTACAGCAAACAAGAAAACCTGTCTTCCAGGTCTCCTTTGTAGTAGTTATTGTCACTAAATGCTGTCTGTCTCCAGATCATTAACCTTTCTTCCTAGTAGCAGTAACCCTTAGAAGAAGTTTTACTGGTAGCAGAGTGCCTGTTACTGTAGTTCAGTGTGGGTCATGATAATTTCCTTTCTGATTTCTTTTCCCAAAAATACTTGAGTTCACTTCCTGTTGGAGATAAAATCATAACTTGTCTGAATAAATGTGGAGGCTGCTTGCCAAAGAGTGTACTCATAGTAAAGCAGCTGCTTCTTGCAGTTTTATTTCAAATTTTTACTATTTGTTTAAAATAGAAGGCACAAAGCTGTACAACTATTCAAGCTCACAATTGATAACAGCTTGAAAATTGTGCCTAAAGTGATTCTTGGAATGGTTACTGCTATAACATGTAGTATAATAAAAATAATTATATGCACAGCAGGGTCATCAACATTTATTAACATGTAGATTATGAAGATAACTTTGCTTTGGCTAGTGAGCATTTCAAGAGCAGGCTAAGGTAAAGCACTTTGGAAATTCTGCTCCTTTTTGTGTAGAGTCAGTCGGTATCAGCTAATTCATTGACTGAAGTTGTACTTTCATTCTGTCGATTGAAAAGTAAAGTACGGTGGAATCCCAGAATCACAAAATTGTTAGGGTTGAAAGAGACCTCTGGAGATAATCTAGTCCAACCCCTTGCCAAGGCAGGAATGCCTTGGTTTTGGTAGAGTTTTGTTGGGAGGCTTTAGTCTGCATTTACAAATACACTTGGTTTCATGTTTGAAAGAATAGGGATCAAAGAAGCACCATACACCTGGGATAGAAGATGGGGAACTTTGAGTTTTCCCTTTAGCTTCAGGAGAAATTAATTTTACAGTCTTGGATCAGCCCTCAAAAAGGCTCTGCATCCTACACAGACAAGTTCTGTCTTTGTTACTGGGCAATTTAAAATGCTTAAGGAGTGTATTGAGAGAAGTCTTCATCTTAAAGTTTTATGTGGTCTTTTACAAAATCTGGCCTAGGTCAGAGTGTGTTTTGAAGAGACAACCTGAGACTCTATAACAACATGAGAATGAATTTTCTTTGAAAGGACTGAGGGAAGAGAAGTTTTGATTGCTGTCACAATCACAGTCCTCATTGCTGCTGAAAGTTGAGCTACCATGTTTTTAGATTGGTATGAATTTGAGTGCCAAAATACTGTGCCTGGGAAATGTGTTCTTGCAGTCCCACTAAGAAGATGAAGCTGTCAGTAACTGGGATTGGGTAATCATTTGCTAGCTAACAGATGCTTTTTTGTTGTCATCTGGAAACAATGAAGTTGCTAATGACTGCTACCATTTGAGTGTCTGAAATCAACCAAGAATCTTCAACAAGGGAGCATCTACTTTGTAAGCTCTTCCAAATACTTTCCTACCCACGCCCATATGCCAGATTTAAGTTTTAGAGATCTAGTAGAGATTGCAGCATTTCCTGTTCTGTTCATTGCGTATATTTATTTTTGGGGAAGGTTCAAATCTTTCAATTTCTCCCCTTTTCCCCATTGTCCTCTAATCTTACCTAGTGTTAACACTTTTTATTTTTCAGTGAGTAGCATTAAATCTTGAAGGTGGGGGCTCTGAAAAGACTCAGTCATATGCTTGCTCTTGCCACTGAAAGGCAAGATCATCTATCAGTAATAATTCCAGGAGCTGAGGTTTTGGTTATAGAACATCAGTTTCAGATAGCTGAGGTTTCAGCTAGTTGCTGTTCCTAAGTAAGCCCAAAGAGAAAGTTTTCCTGGAATCAGTGCAAGTTTGGGGTTGGGTTTTCTTCACTTAGAGTTGGTTGTACTTAATTTGTGAAAATAGAGTTCATGTACGAGGTAGGACCAAATTCAAAACTGGGGAATTGGATCTGTGTTTTGGTGTCTGGAATGATTACTGCTTAGTGGGTATAGACTGGTTTTTAGACAAAGATTTTTGAAGATGTATTACACACTTTTTGGAGGAGTAGCTTTTTTTTTCACTACCCAGTACTCATTTTGAAGTGTTATTGGTTATTATAATCTGATTGTGATAATTACACTTATATTATGGGTTTTAACCCTTTTCTGCATAACTCCCAGGACATTGCATTGGCTAGCAAACAGCGGATGCCAGATAACTCTGCTGACTGCTGCCAGATGTGTCCAGAAGTTAGTTAAATATTGAGTCTGTGGCATAAGACACTAGCAGTATTTGAGGATTTTTCAGTATCTTCGGCTTTGATTTTTTTTGCACACTGGTGTAATAGGGAAGGCAGAAATGGACAATTGAGATCAGAAGTAGAAACATTTTTGTTTTGGCATTCTGTATAAAAAAATGTTGTTTTTCAAAACTTTTTTCAATTTTCCATTGGCAAGAAGAACATTAACACACATCTTTCATTAAATGTGGGAGAGGTTTGATCCTGGCAATGTTCTAGCAGAACATTGTAGTTGTGTAGTTTCTATTAAAGTGGTTGTTAAGTCAGGACCTCATTGTACTCAAAATGTCAAGATTGTGACATCTTCAAACATTAGCCAGAGTAGGGGGCTAGTTCCTCTGGGGAGTCTGCCTTAAGGCATTATAGTCTGTTACTGCTATTTTTCTGAGGGGTGGATAAGTATCATGATTTTTTCAAAGGACAAAACTATTCCAGACTGACTTCCTGCCACCACCCCACCCCCTCTCCCCACTTTGGACAGTGACAGTATATTACAAAGTATTTATCAGAAGGCCTTTTTCACATACTTTTCATCCTGGGGTGGGGTCATGGGGACATTGTGCATGCATGTTCAAGGAGTGCTGAGAATGAGAAGTAGGCATTGATCTTCTCCCTGCAATGTATTCGTGTCAGTTGTTCTATCCATGAAGAATTATCATTGCTTTGTCCCACTAGTACGTATCTTTGTATTTGACTGAAATGAAATCAAACTTCTTTTCAGAGGTTGTTTTGTTCCACCCCTCCAGCAAACACATTAGTCCAGTATTTCAACTGAATTTGGTAATCCTTTGTGATTAGTGTGAAATATTGTCTTCCTCTGATAAAGCTTGAATCTATCTCATGCTGCAGCTGTGTGCTCTTAGTCCTAGGTTCCATATCACATCCTCACAAAGTAGTTGGAGTTGAAAATTTTCTCTGGAGGTCATCTGGTCTAGCCCCCTGCTAAAGCAGGGTCTCCTAGAGCTGAGTGTCCAGGGTCATATCCAGGCAGCTTCTTCAGTATCTCCAAGTTGCAAGACTTTGTAGCCTCTAAGGATAACTTGTGCCACTGCTTGCTAATCCTCACTGGGAGAAAAATGTTTGCTGATACTAAGATGCAACATCCTGTGTTCCATTCTGTGCCCACTGCCTCCAGTCCTGTCAGTGGGCAGCACGGAGAGGAGCCTGGCTCTGTCCTCTTTGCACCCTCCCTTCAGGAATTTATACTCCTTATTAAGATCCCTCTGAGCCTTTGCTTTCCCAGGCGCAGCAGTGTGGCCGTGTCTCTCTTCCAGATGAGCCGCGCACTGGGCACAGCACTTCAACACAGGACACAGTGCTGAGTAGAGCAGAAGGGTCACCTCCCCCAGCCTGCTGGCCATGCTCTTCCTAATGCACCCAAGGTGCTGGTCACCTTCTTTGTGGCAGGGGTCCCTCACTGGCTCATGCTTAACTTGGTGTCCACCAGGACCCCCTGGTCCCTGTCTGCAAAACTCCTTTCTTGCTGGGTCGGGGTGTCCCCCAGCACATACTGGTGCCTGGGGTTGTTCTCCCCAGGTGCAGTGGAGAAGTTCTTGAACTTCTTGAAGTTCCTGTCAGCACATTTATCCTGTAAGCCTGTAAAGGTCCCAGTGGATGGAAACAAGACTGACATATCAGCCACTCCTCCCAGTTTTGATGATAGTTTGGTGTTACCTACCAACGACAGGACAGGACTGGACCCAGTACTTACCCCTGGACACTGCTGGTCCTTGGCCTCCAAGCAGCCTTTGTGGCACTGATCACCCTCTGGGTCCTGCCATTCAACCAGTTTTGTCTGCTCATCCAGCCCATGTGTTGACAGCTTCTCTGTGAGGATCTTATGGGAGACAGTGTCAAAGGGCTCACTGAAGTCCAAGGAGGTGATGTGCACTGCTCTCCCCTTTTCTGCTAGGCCAGTTATTTCATCATATAAGGTTATCAAGTTTTTTAAGCATGACTTGTCTTTGCTGAATCTATACTGACTGCTCCTGGTGACTTTCTTGTCTTTCATGTACTTGGAAATGGTTTCCAGGGTTAGCTGTTCCATCAAAAAAAATTCTGCTCTTTAGAAAATTTTGAGCAGTCTGTACACATCTTTTGATTTTTCTTATTTCTTGTGTAAAAGTTATCTAATTTCATTAAATGTTTTCAAGGGACTGTTCTTTAATTTCTTATTATTTTCATGTTCTCTTATGCTGCAGCTGAACTCACTGTTGGGAGTAACACATTTTAATTTCCTGCAGCTGTGAAAATCTGATGTTTTGTTATGAATGTGAGCTGTTGGTAGCATTACATTTTGATTTACTGAAGTGTGTTTTGTGGTACTGTATCATATGTTTCTCTCTTGAAATACCTTGTATGCTTGTCTGTCTTCTCCCACTGGGCAGGGAGGAAATAGCACAGGATTTGTGGATGATACTGGATGTCTGGGGGGGAGGAGGGTGTGCAGGCATTGCAAATAAGCATAGATTTGGCAGGACTGATTGAAATGCACTCAGCAGAAAAGCCCTGCAAAGAGCCCTTGTGCAGTGAAGCCACTGGAGTTTGTCTGTGGTGTGTATTGAGACAGTACTTTTGTAGCCAAATATTAGTTAAAGAAGCAATTCTTTGAATTACAAATGGAAAACTCAGCTTACTATTCATAGTGTAGTGGCATGTAGGATGATAGTACAAGATTTTAAAGTGATATGACAAAAAACAGTTCCAAACTGTTATGGGGTTGTTATGATTTGCTGCCAAAAGAAGGGTTGTTTTAACTGGTCTTGTAGTCTGTATGCAGGGAGAGCTTCAGAGCAGAATCAGGAGGTCTGAAGCACTCAAGTGGTGTGTTTCAGTTTTAATGGTAATAGTCTGGCAATCACTGGGCAATTCTATAAAAGTGTGGAGACATCTGAGATTTACCTGCTAAAGCTTTCCAAAAAGGGCCACTGTTGAAAGCATTCAATTCTTAGGAATTACTGAGTTAAAAATTCTTAGGATATTCAACACATACCCTGTAATTCTGTATGTCATGGTGGAAGGGGCAGTTCTGTGTGTCAGTCAGTGTCCTTTGTACTCCAAATTTCTGTGGCTTATATGAAAATTAACTCATCTCTTCTGCTTTCTTTTAGAGACTTGCTTTCAGTCTTTTTATCTAATTTGATCTGAAGTGATTTATGTCATGCTTATTCCTTGGGTGTAATGACTTTCTGAGTAAGAAGCAAAACATGTACATGGAAGCATTCAGTGTGTGAATTTAAGTGTGAAGTTCCTGAAAAACTGTCAGTATGATAGAAGCAAAATCTGCTTTATTTTCTATGTTCTAGTATGGAATGGAATACACTGACTTTAGCTTCTTGCATTTGTGGTGTGAAAATAAGCAAAATCTTGTACCTCACCATATCATGGCTTAGAGGAGTAACCCACCCTGCTTTGCCTCGCAGCTCAGTGATGCCCATCAGTGAATCAGAGCTGCAGTTGTAAGCAGCACTTCTGCAAATGAAGTATCCCCAATGGGCTTCTTTTTCAAGTCTTCTCTGTGGGAATGGGAAGGAAGGGAGGAAGGGTAGGTGTGTGGGTAGGGACTAGCTGGTTCTTTCACAGCTGGTCTGTAGCTAAGCCTTTTGATCCCAGGCTTTAAAACAGCGTGGTTCTCATATTTGGTGTCCAGCTATTGTAGTCTAGCTGATGCATGTTTAAATTTCAGTGACTGTGATTGTCTAGAGTTAAACAGTCTTTACTCTCAGACCCTAGAAAATAGCATAAAATAACATTAGGGCTTTGTATGTGAAATGAGACAGTATTTTTTGCCATTTGTGGTGCACACACAGCTGCAAGCAGATTGTAGTTCTGATTTTGCTATTGCCTCAAAAGAGTTTTGTGGTGCTGATCAGCTTCTGAAAGGTGTAATTTTGCAAAGCATTTATTTGCTTGATACACTTGTAGTGTGTTTACTTTTTAGGGTCAGAGTCTCAGGGAGCGTAAACCCTTCTACAGACAGCATACATGTCTTAACTTCTTTTTGAATTTTTTATTCATTCTGTTTATGTGCCTGCATGCAGATATATGATGTCTTCCTCCCCTATGAGTGTCTTTTGGACTACATCTTGAACACAGTTGATTGAGGTTAGGCTCAGGAAGCTGTGTTGGCCATGTTTGAAATCCATGTCACATACTGAAATTTCCAGGTGGCTCGCAGCTGTAAGAATATTTTCTGCATGGTTCAAGAGAGTCCCCAGAGCTTGAGGTGTGATTTTGTGTGGGAGGTGATTGTGTCTACTTGGTGTTTCTGTTGCTGCAGTGAAAGGCAAGACTGCAGAGTCAGCAGTGCTTACCAGTTGGTTTCCTGCCCTAGCTGGGGATTTGGCTTACACCACAGCCAAAGCCAGCTTGTTTTTCTGATCAGTGACACAATGCAGCCTTGGCATGCGAAAGGCACTTAAGTGCCAGTGGCTTCTTGAGTATCAAAAGCCACTGCTCGGCCACCCATCATGTTGCCATGGTCTGTTTGGGCTGCATGTTCACCACCTTTCTGAAAATCACAGTCAACATCTGTTGAATTTGGTATCCAGATTTGAAGATAAGAAAAATTGAGGTACTGCAAAGCACTGTGCCTGTAACTTGATTTCACTATTTGAAAAATAAAGCCAAACATGGTTGCTGAGGGTCTTTGGGCTGAGCTGGTGTATTTTGTGACATCCCGTGGCTTGAAGGTGAGTACTGTAGTTTATGTAGCTCTGCTGACTGACTGGTTTGGCATTCTTTTATTCCCTTAGGTACAACATTGATCCTGGCTTGTACTGTCCGTTTTTCTCTCTTGGGGCATGCATGGAAGGTTTGAACTCTTTGTTCAGTCAGCTCCTAGGGATCTCTCTCTATGCTGAACAGACAAAGAGAGGAGAGATTTGGTCTGAGGATGTTCGAAAGTTGGTAAGTATTCTTGTTCCCAGCATCTGAAACCAAAGGGAAGATAAACAAGGTAGTGTGTTCCTGTGAGCTATGAATCAAACTTACAAAAAAAATTACTTGGATACCTATGAAAAACACAAACTAGTTGTCTGATTTGGTTGAAGTTAGACCTCAAGAGCTTTATCATCTCTTTAAGTGCCTTTTGGATGTTTGGTATTTTATGGTCTTTTAATAGCTCTGTGTCAAGGATGCCTGAATCAGAAACAATTTCTGTTTAGAGATTATTATTGCAACTTTGTGAATGGACCCTATTAGTTTTAGTTTCAATTTGTAGATGACCATAGATGATTAGAATGCTGGAGGTGTGTATCCTAGCTGTCATATGTCTTTGCCTCATTTGTTTTACTCTTTAAGAAATCTTTACTTTGAGATTGATTTTTACTTTTATTTTTCTGCCCTCTTTTTAGGAGAGGGTAGAAATCAAAACTTGGGCAGTAACTTACTCAACAGGTTCCCAAGTTCCTCTGTTGTCTTCCTAGATTTATTCATTGCCAGATCTTCTCCACTGTTCTTCTATCCTCAGCCTCCAGCAAGAGATGCTGTTCCTTATATACTGTGGGTCAATTTATAATTATTCCTTACTCTTTCTATTTTTATTTGTGTGGTAAATCAGCTTCTGTTTGTCATTTGTGGGCTTTTTTAACACACAAAGTATTTTTAATGCTAATCTGTGACTAGCTAGTTTGGAGTGAAATGCAGAAATGTCTGTAGTTTGAGATACAAGATGTGAATTTTGTCCATATATTTATTTGCAATTAAAATTAAGAACAGATTTTATATTAATTATTCTCAGTTTTTCTGTTATTTCTTCATTATAAGTCTTGGGATTTGAATATTATGTCTTCAATTTGCACATTATCAGTGCTTTCACTATGGAAATTTTACTCTTTTTTTTTCAGGCTGTTGTTCATGAAACTGAAGGTTTGCTAGGGTACATCTATTGTGACTTCTTCCAGAGACCTGAGAAACCACATCAGGTAACATTTATGATCTGACTTCAGCTTAGGTTTTATGTAAGTAATGATTGAGCATTACTGCTATTTGCATTCAATATAAATTTAGTAAAACTTTCCTTGTTTTAAAATAAATTTAAACAGGGAATGTCTGTAACTTCATGTGTGGGTTTAGGTAAAATATTTTTTAGGGCAAGCTTTCATTTAAAAAAACACCCAGTAGGCTGAACTCAGACTCTTTGTAGTATAGAATAACTGATGCTACAAAATGTTTAGGGAACTCTGTTAAGAGAAATGATAGATATATTTAAACACTTGTTTTCTGGTCTACTGTTTAGAAGTAGAAACAATCTGACATTCATACTTTCTAACCTTTACATTCTACTAATTTTTATTCTAAATTCTCTTTAAAACTGTAGATGGTTCTCACTGCTGTGGCTCAGTCACTACCTAGTACCAGTATATTTGCAATAGGATGCAGAACAGTAGGCACTTCACTCAGTAGAAGCATCTGCAAATTACCACCTTTAGAGAGGTGATAAGTGGACAAACTTTAAGTCTACATTAGTTTGATATATAACTCTTTTGCTAGTAATTCACAATATACTAGTAGTGCTGTGTGGTATATTTTATAAAGAAGTTACTGCTGAAGGTTGAGGAAAGAATTTAATCTGTACATTATGGATTTGACACATCAGTAAATTTCTTGTCACTAGTGATACCTGTTAGAAAGTTTGAATGGTTTTGATAATTCTAAAACATAAAGAAATAATTTTATTTTCTAGAAGCAACACAGCCTTTCCTTTATGCAATAATTTGTTTATGAATTTCAGGTATATGGTAAGGATGGAGAAACAGTGTTGTTCAGTAGCAGCACTGAATTCTATTTGTGTAGCTGAGTATATGTTTTGATTTGATTTAACAGTTTAATCATTGTTTTAATATCACTGATATAATGACATTGGCTGTCCATGTTTGCTTTTACCTCGAAAAGGACTGTCACTTTACAGTTCGAGGAGGCAGGCTAAAGGAAAATGGAGAGTACCAGCTACCTGTAGTTGTTCTTATGCTGAGCCTTCCCAATTCAGCAAGGGGTGCACCAACACTACTAAGTCCTGGCATGATGGAGAATCTGTTCCATGAAATGGGACATGCTATGCATTCTATGCTGGGGAGAACTCGGTACCAACATGTCACTGGTAAGAAAATTATAATTGTGATTTTTTTGTTTTAGTCGAGTGTTTAATTTCCAGAAGAAAGGTGTAGATTAAAAAAAATTAAAAATAGAACAAAACAAAAGAATAGAAAGAGTATGAACCAAATATGGTTGTCATGTTAATAGTTCTATACCCTTGATTATTTGAGAATACAGTATCAACTCTGTAGATATCATGTAAAATTCAACCAAACAAGATTTGAATATTCTTTTTCTAATAAGAATTACATGTTTGTATTTCTTGTTTATGTACTGTTGATCTTTATTCTGTTGGTGGTATCCACTCTTTCAAGTTTGTCTTATGTGGAGTTCATAATCATTGGGATAGTTGGAGGTTAGGAAATAGGTTGTACCTACTGTAAAACCACATTGAATCCTGGGTTGGAAATGACTTAGGAAAATGAATGAAGGAAAATCAGTGAATTAGGTCTTGCAAAGAGTAGTGAGGGTATTGGCTGGCATGTCTCTGGCTTCTGTAACCTTCTGCAGTTGTGGCAAACAGGTCAAACACCCATGCTGGCTAAGGCTGCTTGGCATGCTACTTTTTTTACCTGTGGACAACTTGATATATTCTTTTCTATAATAGTGTGCTGGAAATGTCAAGTGCAGTAGACATTTACTTATTAAAAAATGGAAACCAAACAAACTATGAAACAGGTGAGATTGTGAATCCCTTGTCTGAAGAATTAGTTTTTTTGATATGTTTTACCTTTTATGCTAATGATGCAAAAGGGTGTTAATGTTAAGTTCATGTTTTATCAATAGATACCTTTGCATCCAGTGGCAAAGTGGATCTTTTTTTAAGTTGTCCATTTAAAATTAAAGTTGACTGAACTATTTTATAAGTATGTCACTACTAGACATTGTTAAAACAGATGAGCACTGCAAAATTCCTTCAGTATAGGCTCTGTATAGTCTTTGGGACAGCTAAGGGCTCTCCCCCAGTCCTTCCACTCATATAGCCTTGCTCATCTTGAGCTACAGGAGTACTTATATGCCCAAAATAGCTGCTTTGATGTGAGTTCTCCTCTTGTGCTGAATCATGTGTTTCTGCATGTCAGACTCTTGAAGGGGCAGGAAGTGGCTAATTGTGAGGCTCAGATTTTCCAGGAGTCCCTGTGTATGGTTTCTGTGTTGCCTTAGCTCCAGGCAGTCCTGCATCCCAGAGGATTTCACTCCAGATCTAGCATTGCAAAAGCAGCATTGGAGGTTGGAGGTCAGTGCTGTCGTTTCTGCAGAGAATCCTTTTTAATGGATTTGGAAAAAAAAATCAAAGGGCTTGTCCCAGGGATGTCTGTTAGGGGCTGTCTGCTCTCATGGAACACAAGGGTGGTAAAGTATGGAAACAATATGACTACAAGCTATTGTGAGCACAAAAAAAATGGACATTCTAGTTGAGATGAGCTGAGTAATTTGACATCTTTCCTGCTCTCTCTTGCCTTACTTTTCTTTAATTCAGAACTGCACAGTGCAGATCATGCATTTTCAGAATATAAGGAGAAGTTTTGCTACCAAATGGATTTTTCAGCAGTGGTGCACAAACAGAATCACAGTTTTATATGTCAGTGCAGAAGTGCATATAACTAATGTGAAAAGGTCCAGTGTGATTTGAAATTACATCAGAGCTGTATCTAACAGCAGTAAGTATTAGAATGGTGAAGGTACTGGTGAAAGCTCATTCAGTGTTTGGGCATGTTCATTTTGTGTGTCTAGTCAGAAGGTGAATTCAAACTGCAGCAGGTACAGAGAACTAGAATGGATGGTTTCTTAGACTTTATCTTGCCTTTGGATAATGATAGCTCAGAGAGAATATAGTTTCTCTCTATTTAGAAGGTAACAACCAGTGTGATAAATGCTATTTGTATTAAAGAGCAGTATCAGTCTGAATCACTGAGTGTAAACAGATTATAAATTAAGATTAAAAGTTAGAGGAAGGTTTGTAGAGGTCAAAGGAATGATTTTAAAAATGGGTATTCAAATAATAGTGAAAGCAGACTGGGATTTAAGATTGATTCTGAATGTTGACATGTCTCTGGCGGACCGGGATAGAGGTGATGACCCAGTGGGTCCACTCCGAAAGCAACAACTTTTCCATTGCCAACTTTAATATAGAAATTAGAAGTTCAGCTTTGATTTGGCAATATGTTACACTTTTTTGTAACTTCCATTGAGTCAGATGCTGATAAAGATTAGAGTTAATAAGGTTTTTGGGAAAGTGCTTTTTGAAAAAAGTAACAGCTGAGATATTACCTCACTGCACTTCATAGAACACATAGAATTCTTCAATCTGCAAGAGTGTTCCTTGAGTGAATGACTCGGTATCATAAAGCAAGGTTAATACAAAGCAGAAGAAAGCTCAGCAAACAGATGGAAGCTAAAACTTGTAACTGTGAATGGGATTAAGGCAGAGTTTTATTTACATTGCAGTTTAATTTAGGTTTAGGACACTTAAATAGATTTGGTGTTTCATGTAGGGCCAGTTTGGCTACAGTCTGGTTTAGTTTAAAAAGGGTGTGATCCAGAGCTTTATAAGGTGCCTCACCCAGCTGTTCAAATATTTTGTTTTACTTTGTGATTTATAGTAAAATGTGTAGGATTATAATGAAGCTTTTCTGGCAGTATGTACAATAATGGAAATAAAATATTGACTTAATAAATGAAAGAACATTAAAGTTCACCAAAAGTCCAAATTGAAAGTTGCAAAACCTTTTGGGAAGAGTTAACTATTCGTTAGTGAAAATTGCAGATGCTAATGTGTACAATTATTCTGCCTCTAGGAACCAGATGTGCTACTGATTTTGCTGAAGTTCCCTCAATTCTGATGGAGTACTTTGCAAATGACTATCGAGTGGTTAACCAGTTTGCAAGGCATTATAAAACAGGACAGGTAGGGAAAAAATGTAAAATTTTGAAAATAGGAAAAAATGTATGTAGGAAAATAATAATCTTTACATGTGTTATTAATTTCATAATGTTTCAAGTCGAAATTAACAATGGATAAAGTTATTTTAGTATTACAGTTTCAGTTATTCAGAAAAATGTTAGTATTGTTATTGAAAAAAAGATAAATGTAATCTGTGTAAGAATACTAGGTTCTTATATCCTAGGATCCAATTACATATTTAAAACTTTCAGCCATTTTTTTCCTACAAGGTATAGTAGGTGAGCAACTTCTGTGTGAATCAAGTTGTTTGGAATGATTTAATATAATTACAGGTAAGTGATGATAAAAATAGCATTTGTCATTGAAGTCTCTAAAGTCTGTCTTAAAATAAAGCGCAGGTAGCCAATCATGGATGTAAATGGAAATTATCTGCAGTGTTTCAAAATTTGTGTAGGGTAAGTGTAGGGCAGTGAGTGAAATATTTTGTGATGAAAAATACACTGCTCTATTTAGGATTATATTGGTATTAGTTAGGTTCTGTCACTTGTGAATTTCTGCATTAAAACTCTGATGATGAAGTTCTTCTTTATCAGTCTATTGCAAGGATATACTTTCTGTGGGGTATTTGGAAAGCAGTGCTCTTTGGAACAAGATGACTTTTGGTGGTCACTTTAAGACATGGTAATAAAGAATGATTTATATTTATACAGACATTTCAAAAATTCCTCCTAAGTTGTGTAGTTTTATACTTCATTGGAGCTTCTTATCCAGTACTAAGCATTCAGTGCATTTCAGTATTATAGAAGTAGAATTATGTTTGCCTTCATTGAATAGTTACAAAAATATGTTGTCTAACTTCTATTTTAATAGATACTGTCTGAAAAATTTGCTCTGTAATTTTTCTCTTTTTGTTTTTCTTTCTTTTTTTTTTCAAGAGAGCAATTGTTTCTGCAGACTTGATTGCACTAAGAAAGGTCTCTTTGAAACCTGGGTATTAAACTCAGTTCAGGAGTGTTGACCATTTATCTACTTGAATCCACATACGGAAATAGGACTTTCTAATGTTCGCTTGTTCTCTATAAAGTTCATGAAGTGTTTTAACAGCATGGAGTTAATCTGATTGCATACGAGTTCAGAGAATGAGCTTCACTAAAACATCTGAAAGAGATTTGTTGAACATTATTTATGGCTTTGTATTTTCAAAATGACTTGACAAATCTAAACCATGTTTAGTTTCAGTGCAAAAGCTAAGAGCCAGACATTGTGTCCCATTTGGCATTTCCATAAACTACTTCTGTTTATTGGTGGTGAAATCTTCCCTTTTCAGACAGCAGTTGAGAGATGTTTGATGTAAAAGTCCAGTCTTGAAAAGAGCAAGAATAGATTATGCTGGATGACGAGAAGAGCCTGAAACTGCTCTGTGGCTCTTGAGAGCATTAAATTCCTTCCTTTTAATTGCTTTTTAAAATTTTAGAATGTATTTTCAAGCCGTTATCCAACATATATAAATCTGCTTTTGCTTATATTGGTTCATCTAAGCTAACTTTAAGAATCTGATATCAGATTTCTATGTTTGTCATTTAAATACAAATAGATTGAAGCAATTTTTCTGTTGTGTATATGTTATGAAACAGTTTGACTTGAAAATCCCATTTCTCTTACATTTTCAGTTTCACAAAGATCTTTTTGGGGCTTAATTTCTCTGCTTGTTCGCTGATTAATTATTTTATTGTGCAAATAGGAAATTAGATTGTTTTGTTTCTCCAGTTTTTGATTTATTTGAAAAAAAATGAGTCCACTTTATCCCCTTTTCAAGGGGAAGTAAGGAAGGTGGAAAAAAAGGTAGAATTAGAATGTGAAAATTGTGAAACCGTTTAATCAATGTTGTTCTCTATGAGAACATGCATTAATTTTCTTCTTATGAATTAAGAGACTGAGGTTTTCTGTGCTAGAAGGCTGCTAGAAAGCTCTTTTCTTCACCAGCTACACCCTCAGAGCTCTGCTGGATGCTTGCAAAGGTGGACTTGCTACTGACCCAGTTTGTGTTGGAGGCAATGCAGATAATTTGACAAAGCACCCTTCTTTTGGCATTGCTGCATCTGCGCTCTAGTTTTTGCATGTAAACTTCAGGTGGTGGGGTTTCTAATATTCCTACTGAACATAATTGCATCAGAAAAACTTGCCAGTGTAATCTTACATTAGCCATTGCTATAAAAGTCAGTTGTAGAAGGACTCATCTTTGAGGATCTGTACTTACAATCAGTGCTTGTGCTTGTGCTTGTGGAAAGAGGAAGGGAAAGAAGTGTATTGGTTATTAAAACATGTGAACTGTTGAAAATTGTATTTTAGTAGCATTGCAGGAAAAGAAATTGGTGGGCAGACCTTCAAAGATGAGAGTTCATTTAGATGTAGACCATGAGGTTCTGGTCCAGAATATCTTGACATTAATAGAAAGCTTGTCTCTGCTTTCTGTCCCTTTTGAAAGGTTGTGCTGTTGAATGTTGAGGAGTGATAAAGCTTGCAAGCTCTCCTATCAAAAGGAGCAGATCTTTTGAACTTAATTGAAAAAGCTGACCAGTACAAATCTATTTGTTTCAAGAAAATAGCAAGCCTAGTTTTCCTTTCATCCAAAAGATGACTCAAACAAAAAATCCTTGAGATAAAATGAATAAATAGAGAGGACTGTAATAATTAGTTAGTGAAGTTGGATTAGTCAGGTAAGCTCATGAAGTCAAGCCATACCAAAATGGGGATATTACAGCACTTAAGCAGACAGTGTGGTGCATGGGTGCCATTCTGTATCACTGTGATTCTGTTTAATTTTGTTTGTGAAGTGCAGAGATACGTGGTAGGTCTGAGCTAAATAATTTTAAGCTTGCGTGTCTTTGGAGGCTCTCTTGAGCAAAGGCCAGTGTTTCAGCTGTTCAAATTTGAACTGAGTTCATTTTTCACAGAGATGGAATTACAAAGTCAGTATTGCATTAGCATGATTGAAAGAATAAGCCTGCAGATAGTACAGTTACAATGTGTTGCAATTACTACACCACAGTAAGGAGTTAAGCATGCTTTGGGACACAGGGAATTCTTTTCTTTTAGCCGCCATGAACACTGAAAAATTCATTCCAAGATCTTAAAGTTACTTAATGGAGAAGGAGAGAAGAGTGGATTCAAAGTATAGTGTTTAAATTTTAAAAATTGAATGGTCTTTCAATGACATAGTTTTAGGCAAAGCTCTGTGAAGTCTTTCTTTTAGAAGGAAGATGACAGTCTAATTCTGGTGTTATCGGAGAGTTCATCTTTCAGGAGAAGTGAAGTAAGAATGCTGATACCTTTTTAAAATTAATTCAGCTGCTTACTAAGTGACTGTGTGAGATTGTAATGGAGCAAGGAGGAATAGTTTCTACTGCCTGAAACAGCACATGCTCTAGTTCAAGACCTGAGTGTATCTGTGTGTGTGACATTCACAGAAACACACCTTGAAGTGGAGTTGTGATCTTTGAGAAACCCTTTGGAGTCAAATTCTGCTTCCCTGAGATCTTAAGTGTTAAGATCCCAAAGGTGTTTTGGGAAAAATAAGTGACTTCTTTATCAACTTAAATTCTTTCAATTTAATCTAATATCTAATTTTGGCAGTGTTTTTCTGGTGCCAAATTCTGCTTGACTTGTGAATTATGATCACTACACAATCTTTGAGCCAGGTTAGTAACACTGATAGATTTAAGAAAGACATAAATGTTTTTTCCTCCTTTGCCTTTTTGTCAACAGGTGGTTATAAGAGTGACCTGTACTTTCTTCTTGATTTTATTTTTACTTTCTTCTTGATTCTTTTGATTTTCTGCCTTATTAAATTCTTTGGTTCTATACCATGCTTGACCTAGCTAATTTTTGACTTGGAGAAGTACTTGCAAGCCTTAGCAAGTACTGCATAAAGCAGCTGTGCAAGCAGAGAATTTTTCTTACCTGCTTCAACTTTGAGATTCTAGTGTCAATTGATGACATTTTTCTTCACTTAGGTGTACCTTATCTAGAGATGGGTTTTTATTCTGTGAATATTGTTTGTCTGGAATTCATATAATTTGCAGAGAATCTGCCATATCTGTAGACTTCCTTGGATTATTTCTTGAATGCTTCAACACACTATAAAAGCATAGGTATGATCTTAGAGTCAAGTTTAATACCTAGCATCCCTATAACATAGAGGTGCTAGGTATTTAACATAACTCTGTACATGTTGTATAACTTGTAGTATACCTTTCTTAATATTTTAGCAAGAATGCAGTTATTTTAACCATATTCCATTTGTTTGGTTAAGGAAGCTGCTAGGGAATAAAAAGAAAATGTTTGTTAGGAAAAACATCTCTTGAAGAGCTTCAGGAAGTGGTGCAAGAAGTGTAACATCAAGCATTCATGGACAAATGTTTTTAAAAATGTGGCATTAAAAAGTCTTTAGATGCATTTGCAGACATCTGGATGAAAAGTCAAAAGGTTTTTTTATAATTACTTGAAAAGTGTTTCTGACTTTTCATTGTGTGGTGACATGGATAATTTTATTGCCGTAGATGTGGAATAAATTTAACTTTGTTAAAAATTTCAAAGGATAGATATTTACTGTTCAATACAACTAAATATTTTTATGTGGGTTAGGGTAGAAGGTCTGATGCTGTCTCAGTTGAAGTTATGAAAACCCAGTATTATTAAGCTCAGTATTATGAGTTATATGATATGGGAGGGCTTTAACTGCCCTTTATGTCTAAAACTTTAACTGTTCTTTATGTCTAAAAATAGTAATAACATCTTTAACATGCATATAAGGGAATATGGAATCAGTTTATAGAAAAACAAACAGATTTTGCTTAGTGATTTCTCTATTGCTATGTGGATTAATGCTGATACCTAAATTGACCATTTAATGCTTTGCTTGGCAAATATTTCCTTCCTCAATGCAAAACACTTCAAATGTGTTTTATTACCACCAGGCATTTTTTTTGTATGTTCAGCCTCTTCTAGTAATTAGCTATTTAAACACAATTTACAAATAAACAAAAAGACTAAATGTGACCTGTTGTTTTTTTTTTTCAAGCCACTACCAAAAAACATGGTGTCAAGACTATGTGAGTCCAAAAAGGTGTGTGCTGCAGCTGATATGCAACTCCAGGTATGTGTTCTGTCTTCTAGTTTCTACTCTCTATTCAGCACTTACAAAACATATTTTTGTTTTTATAATTTGACCAATTTTTTTTATTTTAATGTAGATGTGTTATCTAAGTATATGAAAATTAATTAAAATGAATGAATTTTTATATTAATTTTTTGTTTGGTTTTTTGGAACATATTCTGTGTTGTCTCCTTAAACCTAAATGCTTATATCAATAGGAAAATATTATGAAAACCACAGCTTTTGAAAATGGTTGGATTATCAGAAGTCCCCAATGTAGTTTAAGATTGAATTCTTGACTTAATGGAATCATTTAAGGAGAACTTGAAGTAGAGGAAATATTGTGTACCTTAGTTCATTAAAATATAGTAGGAGTGGGAGATACAGGCTACCACAGTAAAATTAAACCAGCATCTCTATTTACTAGAATGTGATTTGAGTTCCTTGTCTTCTGCAAGCTCCAGATGAAAGTGGCCACTTGTCACATCAAAATTGCTGGCTGAGCTGTAAGGATGTAAGACTTCTCTCTCACAGTGTTAGGAAAAGTAACTAAGTTCATAAACCTTTCTTTTCTGTGGGTAGGTGTGATTGATCAGTAATTTTTATAAACAACCAGTCATGCTGTTCTTCAAAGGAAGTAAAGGAAATCAGAGTTCCATATAATGGTATTTGGCCTTTTTCAATCCTGCAAAAGCAGTTCTCACACGTGTACAGTAGCATTAGCATCCAGCCAAGTTTTTTTTTTACCATTAGCATTTGGCTGTGCTTAGTGTGCTACAAGTTCTCGCTGTGTGATTTTTGTGATTTTGTTTTCTTCTTTGTTTTGCCTTAAACCTGAAGCATATAGTTTTTCCTTCTATAATTAACCTGGTGTTTAGGTGAGATAACTCTGCTAATACTTCAGTGAAGGTTGCTTACTGAGATATGAAAAGAAACAAATTTACAGATTTTTGGTATTTCTTCCTTTGAGAAGTGGGCAAATGATCACAACCCTGTCTGCAAACACGAGTTGGGCTGGTTAATTGAAGTTGATTTGAAAGAGAAACTTCAATATTTGCAGTTTTCTCTGTGCAGTTACATAGAAGACTTTAATCAGAAGCCTGGAGTATGCACCTGTAAGTTGTATACATGTCATTTACACTAGTCAAAACCAGAATGAGCACTGTTTTCAGTGTATACATGTATTTTTCCTTGGTTAAATTTAATGGACTTTTGAATTGTGCTTTCAGTCCAGTGCTGGCTGTCAGCAGCCAATGTTGGCTGGGCAGGTGCTACCTGTGGCTATACCTCCATGACATGAAAATATAACTGCATTCTCTTTACAGGTCTGATTTTAAAATGCACACTGCTGGCTTTGAAAGATTCTTATAGACATGTCTGATAATCCAGAAAGAATGTGGACAAGAATATAAATAATTAATACAGGAGGTTTTTATTGGGGAAAAAATTCTGGATTGAAATAAAATTTATACTGTGAATGCTTAATTGTGGACTTTTACTCATGGGGGCACAACACATGTACAGATTAGTAACCACCAAAGTGTTGATGAGGTCCTTTGACATGCACCCTTTTCTGGTGTCTCTGTCTGAAACAGCTATGTATCAGTCTGACAGATTTCTTTCAACTTTTTATATGTGTTTGCTATGATCTTGTCAAGGTTTGAGACCAAGCTGGCATTGGAGGCTAAATGGGCTCAGATATCAAGCAATATAAGTCACAAATATATTCACAAGTGGCATGGCCTCCCTGTTCTGAGGTGCAGGAGAGAGTATTCCAAAAGGAGAAGTCATTGCATCAGTTGCTTGTGGTGGGGCTGTGCAATGTCCCTGCTGTTGTTGGCCCTCAGCTGCTCCCTGGGCCTCTTTAGAGTCTGTCTTGGAGTCATTCCACACCCTGTGGCTCAAAAACACCCACTTCTGGTGGGCTCAGGTTCCCTTGGGTGCCTAATAATTGACTGGTGCTGGCAGTGATGCAGTGATTTAGCAGGCTGCTTGCCATCAAAATTTTCTTGTGTAAATTAAGTTAAACTAGTTTCAATGCATGCTGAATGACCACAATGCCATACTGAATAATATTATTCATTTCCTACTTTCAGCACTATGTTTTTGGAGATGCCAGGTGTAAAACCTGCAGAAGTGTGCACTCATTTCAAAGAGACAAATTGGCAGAGCTGTTCTGTTGAATAATTCAAAAAATGTCCCAGGGAAGTTGGCTACATACATGGCAAATACAAAGCTGATACATTCCATTTTAGAAGTGCATATTTTAAGTCATGCAAATTAAAAAGTATAATAATAATTGAAGCAAAATATATTTTAATTTGCAGATGCCAAAATATATGTGTGCTGCTAGCTGTATACTTGAAAATACTGTGAATGATGATTTTAATACTGTTCCCTCAGACTTTGCAAAGACTATATTCTGTATTGATGGCTAGAGGCCATGTTAGCTATATTTGACCTTTGAAAGTAGAAAAAATGCTGACAAATATTCCAGCGGTGTGGAAAACACCTGGAGGTTATTCTTCTGTGGTCTGTTCAGAAAATAAGTCTATATTGACACATGAAAGTAAGAAATATTGCTGCTTTTTCATAACTATAATACCTCTGAATTTTCTTGTAGGTGGTGTAATCAGTTACTCAGAAGGAAAGATAGGAGAGTCCATACATCTTCTCCTAAGGCTTTTGCCAGGCAGATTGAATCCCAAAGTCTTTCAGTCAGTAGTAACTTCACTGGAAAATGCCTAAGTTGTGTGCATATTAATGCTATTAAGCAGACAAGGAGCTAGAAAGAACTGGAATCAAGTGAAACTAATAAATACCAATGTAAGTGCAAAACAGAGAGACAGTATGAAGATTAATGAGTATTTGATGGTGTTTCTATATTTTTAAATCTTTTGAGAAATGTGTTTTACTGAAATTAGAAATCATCTTCTGTCTACTGCTTGATATTAAGTATTAGCTTGCTCCTCAGCAGTATCATCTAAAATCCTGTGGTCCTGGGATGTGTTTCCCTTTCCCATTTCAAAGGCCTCTGTACACACACAGAACTGTGGTTTGTAGATGGAAATGCATGTGGGTATAAAGTTCATCCAAGTTTATTTTCAGGGATGGTTTTTTTAACCGTGCTGTCCAGGTGGCCTGGCTCACAGCTTTCTTCCCACACTGTACATGTGCCAGGATCAAGAGAGAACTTATAGCTGACTTCAGTGACTCATTTCCCTGTCACCACATTGTTCTTTAGGCAGAACATTTCACTGGCCTTTCTTTGACATTTCCCCACTTCCTAGCTGTGAGTTGAGCTTTTGCTCCTTGACCACAAACTACTTCACTCCAAATTTTACTTTAGAGAAGGTCCCCTGTAGTGCAGATGCAGTTCCCCCATCTTGTGAAGAAAACTGAAGAGCAACTGCAGACTGGTCCGGACAAAGATGGGACATAGAAAAAAGAGGATCAAGGCTGTGCTGATGCTTGAAGCTAAAGTCTGTTGTCAGATGCTGAAGTTCCTCATGTTTGATTTGGGTTTTGTAGAGAGGAGAGGGGAAGTCAGTGTGAAATGACTACTGCAGAGTTAAAAAGGTCTAAGGTGACAGAAGGAAGTGACCTTTTTAGGACTATTACATGAAGAAATTTCAGGTCTATTCATGGTACTTACTGTGGGTCATACTCTTGGTCACCCTTGCTGTCATAAACCTGTAGCTTTTGTTAAACTGTGTAAAAAAAAGAATGGGATTCTAGTGACTAGGAATGCAAAGCCATTGTAAAATCTCTTTCTCCTCTTAGATGAATAAGAGTAAAGTATTTTTGCAGTCTAGTGTAGATTTCTCTGTATACTTTTAGTCTGAACAGATGCTTTCTGGCTACTCTGCATTTGTAGATGGACAATGTTGAGTGCTTACACGTCTTGTTCAATGTTGCTACCTGGGGCATAAAACTTGCAGTGTCATTTTTAATGGATGATTGTGCAAGTTGAATCTTACGGATTTCTCTTCTCCCTCTTAGCCATGGCTAATGAGGAGCAAGCAGGAAATCTAGGAGTAGCTCCTGCAAGTCATGGTCTGTTCACCCTCCTGCTTATAACCCTCAGTTTTTATTGGAAAAAAAAACCAATGTGCCAAGAGAGACTGTCAAAGGGTTTATCAGAATTCTGTTATGTTAGAAGACAGCTTATTCCAACAGAAGGATTACACTCCTTTAGAAAGAGTCACAATTTTGGTGAAACTACATGTTGTATCTAGAACAAGTAAAAATATTCAGAATTCTGATAAATTATTAAAGAGTTCAGAATTATTTGTACTAACATTTCATAATAAAGAATCTTTTCTGAGGTTCAAGGAGTTTTGTTAATTAGGTAACATAAAAAATCCAAACAACTTTTTTTTTCCATAAAATTTCATGGTTATAGTTCCTGGAACAGTGTGTTTATGTCGTTGGGGATGGTATTGCACCCTAGGAGTGTGACTGAGCCTGAATCTCTAGCCAAATTATTTGCTTCATTCCTTGCAAAAAAGCTTTTTGAGGCTCCTTATTGTCAACTTTCCTATAAAGTGTGCTGACTACAGAATGACCTGACCTCTTTCCTTAAGCCTCTAGATCCATCAAACTACTTAAAAATATCTTGTGTTGTAGAGCAGTGGGTGTCCTCTGTCTTCCTTGCACTTCCACAAAATAGGAAATCTTTATACTAAAAAAAAAGGCTGCAATCATTTCTTCTGTCCGTGACTGTTTCATGTTTTTTGTTACCATTCCAGAGATTCTGCTTTGCTGTCTATGGTTGAAAAGTCTTTTTACTGGCGCTGCTTTCCCACTCTCTGAGCACCTCAGTTATTTGGTCATGCACCTGCATTCTGCTGTGGTTCACATGCATAAAAATTGCTTGTGGGGCAGCTCTTACTTCTGGCACAGTACCCTCCTGGTGAAATGTGCTTTTAGCTAAGCTTACACTTAAGCAATTTATTGCTGTGATGGTGAGAGCTAAAATAAAGGAAAGATTTGCCTTGGTACTGCACTGTTGCAGGGCTCTGGCAGAAACTCAGTAGTGTTCACATCTCTGTGTAGTGGGCATGGTGCTTTTAGGTCAAAGGTTGGACTTGATAATCTTGGAGGCCTTTTCCAACCTCATTGATTCTGTAATATTCTTAACATAATTCTTATGTTCACTGCCTAAGCCATAAGTTGCCCCTGCAGGGGTGAGATGTTCTCATGGCTGCATGTACACATCTTGAAATAGCTTATTTTGCAGTGTCCACTTAAATAACTTTAAAATAGGAGTTTAAAAATACTTCTCTTGAAAAGGGGAGTTGCTGGAGGGCCTTAGGGACAGATCTTAATTTATTTAAAAGGTGCAGACAGTTTAGTACCCCCAGTGTGATAAATGACATAAACATGGATTTATGGAAGGTCATGATGGTGGTGGTTGATGAACTCCAAAAATTTGTTTCTGTCCTTGTATAACATTAGTATGTTATACTAATTATAGAAGATTTCCAAACCATATATATTTAAACTATTCCCTCTCCCTAGTCCATCTCTCATGTTCTTTTCTTTGTGTCTTTTTTGGTTTTCATATGCCAGTAACATGTGCCAAAGACAAATGTGTTTTCTCTCTTCAGGTTTTTTATGCTGTCTTGGACCAAATCTACCATGGTAAACACCCTCTGAAAAAGTCAACCACAGAAATTTTAAAGGAAACACAGGAGAAAATTTATGGATTGCCATATGTACCCAATACAGTGAGTAGCAACAGAATAACTGTATAAACTACATCTTTGCTTTGATAGCATAATAATACCCCTTCCTCTCCATGACCCTTGCCCTGCACACTCATGTGTTTACTGCTGTATTGTTATATTAAAAGAATTTTCTTTCTTTCACTCACTTTATCCAGAGAGTAGGGATGTTTTTGTATAAATGTAGTTTTTGATTATAAACTTTGATACCCTGCCTTTATTTTCTTAGTAAAGTAGGCACTGGAAACAATATATTGGAAAGAGGGTTTACTTGAGTTTTTCAAAGGCTGCTTATAAAAGGCAGCAAAACACTGTGCTGCAATTGGTGTGTGTATGCTGTCAGCATGAGAGAAAGTGTGAAGCAGGAAATGGAAGTGTGTTCTTCTCATTGTATTCCTGTGACCTTTGTGTCATTTCATTTATACTTTCATGTGTGATCTGAAAGTGAAGAAGTCTGGATTTCTACTGAGCTATCTAATTTTGATCTTCATCATGACACACACTTGTTCTGTACATCATGTGACAGCCAAAGATGTAGTTTGTATACGGCAGTCACGGGATTTCCTGGTCTGTGCGAAGCTGAATTCCTGCCTGGAGCCTGCCCCCCTCTGTCACTGTTTGACACTGTGGTCAGAATACCCAAATGCTTTTGCTGCTTCACAGGAAATGTACTTTCCTCCTCAGCAAAATGTCTTTCCTTCTCTGAGAATGGTGTTGGGAGATCCATTTCCTTGTCATAACTGTACTCCCCCTGCTCACCCCTCCAAAAGAGTGTAACATCTTGTAGTGAGGCTATGATCATTTTGAAGTGGGACAGCAGGTTTTGGCCTGGAACTTAGTCACAGCAAAATATATTGTGAACTTCTGAATAGTAAGAAAGTCTATGTTTATATTTATTGAATGTAAAATTAGTGTCAAGAACTGTAAGACAGTTTAAATTTTCAGTAAAACATTGTGAAAAATTGCATTAGAATAACATCAGTACTCTTAGAGTATTGAATGTCTGTAGTTTGTCTTGCTGTCCTTTGCTGTTCCTCCTTCCAAACATGAGACATGCTTGCATGTTTAATTTGTAGTCCAGATTAAAAAATAAAAGCTTTGAAGTAAAGGTTGGAGGTTTTAAGTGAAAAGAATATATTTCTTCCTTTCATTTGATTTCAGAGCTAGACATTGAAATACAGTAGTAGGGACCAGGTGGTTTTTTGTCTGTTATTTGGCTAGGTACTTACAGAGCTGGCAGAGAAAACGAAGTGTTTTGATTATTTGAATTTATCTGTTCTCTACACCTTTAGATTCCATTATGTATTCTTAAGTCAGGCTTCTATGTCTTAAGTTAGTGGTGTTGGATAAGAGAATTTCTTCCTTAGTGAAGATCTTCACTGCATTAATGTGATTTTTCTGTAGCAGCATTGTCTGTCAGGGCTGCAAGCATCCATTATTATCTCTTTCTGATGAACCATAACTCTCTTTTACTGCTCTTGACAGGCAAGTAAACCCAGTATATGTCCTCTGAATGTACTTGGTTGGGCTTCAGTCTTACTGTGCAGACTTATTTTCTGGAGTAGAGCCACAGCATGTGTCTTCTGTCATTCTCAGGCACAGCTCAGATAATAGGACAATTTGCACGTGTCTTTTTGTTACAGTGCTTTCAAAATGAGTCATATAGACTACACCTAGTATGTAAAAGCTGCTGCTGCACCAATGGGCTATACCTAAGCATCATGTGTTACATGCTAACAGTAGGAGGGATAGTGGAAAAGAAGCCCTGTTGAGAGATGGCAGAGAGTGAGTCCTGTTGAGGTCTGGATTTGCCATTCAAACAGATTTTGCGGGCACTGGGGCAGCAGGCATTGCACACAGCCATGTTTGCATTGGCTGCATTGATGCAGATGGGCAAGTGGGCTGGTGCCATATGCAAGGCAGAAAGGAAGTCAGATGGAAGCGCGGGAAAACAGCACCCCACTAGATTTGTTTGTCTGAATAATGCAAATATCAGTTTCTGTCTGGCCATTGCTTATCTGTTCAAAAGTACACAGAGTTTACTGCTGGCTCCTGGAGGATGAAATTCCACTGGGATTTTGTTGCTCTGTTACTGAATCTAGAAGCTGATGATTGCCAGGCAGGGGGCAAGGAAATGTATCTGCCTGTTTTTGTAGAGTCCGGCAGTTTTTGTTGCCAGAGGAGATTAGTGTTACTGAGTTTGGGAAGTGAATAGCAATTTTGCTCTTCACTGGATTCTTGAGTCCTTGTGATCCCTTTAAAAAGCAGCCAGTCTTCTTTTTGATTCTTGTAGGTAAGCAAGATAAACAAAATAGTAATGACCATACGTTTTCCATTCCTTCCTGAATGTACATTGTGTCAAAATCTGTGCACTGTGGGGGATTCAGTACTCTGCTTTTGCTCCAAACTTTTGTTCAAATCATAGCTTATTTCTTATCTCTTGTGAAGTCAGTTTTCATTAATTATGGCCTGCCTTGCAGTTGATGGTACTGTCTGCTTTTAGAGTGTCTCCCATGGTCTCTTCTACATTTGTCCCCAGGATGCCCAGAGAGGCTTTTGAAAATGTATCGGGTGACCCTTTGATCAATCTGAGACATGATCAAAGTTTCTCCCCATAATCTGTTGCTTAGTCCCCTCATGTCCCCCAGGTTCAGACTTGAAAAGTACTTTCCTTTGAGACAGTTATCAAAATGTAATGATATGCCATTGCTAGTCCTTCGCCAAGCATAATAATTCCTATCTCCTGCTGGGGGCTTGGTTCAATATTGTAACAGAAAATGACACACAGGGTAAACAGACTCTGCAATGATAGTGGAGTTTGCAGGCTCCTGCAGTTACAGGAAGAGCTCTCAATAATGAAGTAGTAGTACAATAAACACCACCTGCCCAGATCATCATACCTGTATTTTCTTTGTGAAGTAGTTTGAGTTATTAATTCTTATTTTCAGAAAATTATGGACTTACATATTGATTGTCTGTCCCTTGTAGTAACCTTTTCTAATCTGGAATTTTGGTGGGAGATGGTTTGACTGTGACTGTGAGGAAAAATGGTTTTGAAGAGTGAGGCACAAGGAATCTGGGTTCTTTTTTAGATGACTGCCAAATAGTCCCTTTTGCATTTTTCAAAATTACATGGTCTTCTGGTAGGCTTTTTTTCCAGAAACAGCTGAATTTCTTGTGTGGTACTTGAATACAAAGTGCAATGCTGGAATTTAACCACACACATCATTATAATTACTTTCGATAGGAGGCAACATGTTGGTATGCAGGGTGCCTTTGATATTTTTTGGAACACTGAATAATTTGCTATATGCCTTTTTGTTTTAACATATTAAAAATACAGATTACTTCAGAAGGACCACCTTTACTGGTACATTAAAGTGTGCATCAGGTTACAGGTTTAATTATGGCTATATAGTTTTTTCCAGAGTGTAAGTTTCTTTGGCAGCATGGCCTATGGTTGCTAGTGTTTGGAAAGACCAAAACACCTGTGAGACCAAAAATGTTAGCCAGACAAGTTTGCCAACAGAAGACAAGGCAGGTATTGTGAGAGATACCCTAGAGCAGAGATGTGTTTGAAAATGGTGTATCACCAGTGTGATTGTTAGTCTGTCTTCTTCCTGCAGCTGGGAGGACTCTGCCCAGACAGGGATCCTGACCTTGGAAGGCTCCACCTAGGTCCTTGTCTTGACTTGCTATGGTTGTGTCTGTCATGTTCCTGACAAAGGAAATCAGTGGATGAGATGCAACCTAACGTTTGGAGTGCTTTCTCAGGGAGGCTGTCAGGCACTATGGGAAGATGTGGCTTGCCATGGGAGCTGAAAACACAAGTTTTTCATTAACAGGGAACATGCAGAGGCATGGGTGTTTGGTCAGCTGAAGAGGGTTGATGTCAATAGGCAGAACTGGCTTCTCTACAGAGAGAAAATAGTTTTGCATCACACATGATTGCCATGAGCCAAAGCCTCCTGTTTTGTTGTTGTTGAAGAAAATCTGTGTGCAAGAGAGTGTAGTTTTAACAGGCTTAATCCTCAGCCTACTGAGGGCTGGCTGGCAGTTCGGGTGAAGTATCTTGTTACAGAATTTGCCATCTGTGTCCTTGTGGCATCTGTTCTCTTAGGATTTCATGTTAGGTTTTTGGAGTGACTACTAATGTGCAGTTATATATAACTCTGTTTTTGTATAAAATTTAATGTGAATATCAGTAGTGCATATAAAAAGAATAGTCAGACTGAGCAAGCAACGAGGCAGCTGGCTTAAAGTAAATAAGAGATAACCTTTACCCTCTGATGGTAAAAGTGGTTTTGAATTCTGAAAACTTAACTCAAGTGGTGAACATAAATCTTAAAATTATTGGTAAGGAAGGCTAAGTAGTGGCCACCTATTAAATTTTAAACTGTAATTTCACTTCATACTTATTCTGTCTAGAACCTTCCAAAATTCGTTTTAGATTTATTAGGCTAAACTATGATGTAACCTTAAAACCTAAGCAAAACTGAAAGCCAGATAAAAGAAAATGTTAAAAACCAGTTAAAAAGTAGAATGGGTGCTATTGGCAAAGAACTTTTAAAACAACAATTCTGAGAGGCAGATGGGGGAGTAAAATTTATGGTGCTAATCAATAAAATGCTAAAAAGAACTCAGTGGGAGAAAAAGCCTGTGTATCTGACTATCTGAGACAGGGAGGTTATTAGAAAAGTAAAAGCCATATAACAGTGTGAAAAACAGAATACAGGGTAAGTTCTAATGAGCCAGAAGTAAAACTGTGGAAGTTTCAAGCAGCTTAGAAACCAAACCCAGCAATAATAATTAAAAACAATGCATCAAAAAGAGGAAGGCTGCCAGATATTTGCTGGAACTAGAACATAGCTAACTATGATGATTCAAAAGACATCATGTAGTTATCCAAGAGACTGAACCAAGGATACAAACCATCCTGATGCAAAAAAGATGTGGCAGTAAAGGACCAAGCTCTTTAAAACTTTATTAAGATAATAAAAAGTAGAAATCATTATATGACTAGAAATAATTACTAAAAGAATGCAAGAATTCAGAACAAAAAAGGCTAGAAATGCTGAGTTGAGAAATGCAAGTATAGAGAAGGTAATAGAATTCCATAATTACTCAAGAAGCAAGAAGAGAGTGGGAGAAAGAGCAACATTAAATGTCAGAGAAAGCAGTGATACTCTATTCTGCCTCAGCATTTTTTGAACAATAAGTGAATCTTGATTAGGTAGGTAATGCATGCAATTTTTGAGATGGATTAAAACAGTAGTGAAATTACAGAATAAAATAGAGTAAGTAGATTAGATGTAGTCAGATTTTCAAAATATTTAAGCTTATCAGAACAGTCAGTGACTTGGAGGAATTATCACTCACAAACTCATGAAAAAGTAGTAGTGTTATGGTAACTGCTCTTATGAAGGAAAAAGAACTTGGGAACTGTAGACTAATTGTTCAGATTTTGTCACTCAACAAGTAATTGCAGCAATTATTAAGCAGCTCATGAATACCTTCAGAACAGTCAAGTGAGCAAAATAACCCCATTTTTTTTAAGAACTGCCTAAGATGGAAAAATCCACTTTCTTCCTAAGACATTGATTGATCTTGGAAACAGGATGTAAGTAATTGATAGCATAACTCTATGCTTGATAAACTTTCTAACACTTGCAAATCACAATTGTACTACCAAACTGTAGATTTGTTGCTGGATCAACACACAGAAAACATGGTGACAAAGCAGGTGGAAGCTTAGTTTCAGACAGGGACATTTTTAGTGGACATCACCAGGAATCTGTCCAGATTGGAAACAGGAACTATGAGGAAAGTTAAGGAAGTCCAGTATTGGGCTAGCAAAGAGAAATGTATATGAGCACACATGAATGGTATTGAAAATCTTTATGAAAAAATTACTTGGAATTGAGGTTGTGATTATTTGTTTCTTATTAATGAGAAAATAGTAGGAGGGGGAAAATTATATAATTTATAGCAAGTGTGACTATGGGTAGTGTCTAATCTTTTAAAGTATTGTTAATTTTTCCCCTCGTTTGTTGAAGAGGGAAGCAGACACCCAGTATGTCTCACATCTCTTGTAGGCAGTTTTAGAGAAACCACTGTTGTAGATCACAGAAACATAAGTTTCATAGTAAAGCCAGAGAGCCTTCATAGAGGATGGCTTTTCCACTTCTCCCTCTGCAGTTACTTGAAAGATACTGATGTTGCTCATATTGCACTTTCTTGGGTTTTGAAGAGGGATGAAGTCATATGTTATTACTCAACCCCTTGAAGTTTGTGTAACCCCTTCAAGGTAATTTTTTACCTTGCCATGTTGGAAACTAAAGTTGTTTATACAGAGTGCAAGTCCCTGGATTAGTTTTCATATGAGCCTTTTTAAAAGTATACTGTAAAATCAAGTTGAAGGGTCTGGGTCTGAGGAAAAGATTAATAAAGGAGTGCACAGTGAACTCTGGGGAAGTGATAGTTTTATAAATAATTAATAGCTAAAAGCCATTTCAAGAAGATTGGTGCCCTACTGAGGTCAGTATTAAAGTAGATGCTGGGACTTTCAAAAGCTCTTAAAGTCACCTTTCAAGGTTTGTTTAGGTTTCTGTCTTTGTGGAGTTGAGTTCATTTTATGATAAAGAAAATGCTGATAGCAAATACTCTGAAGATTTGTTTTCCAGTGGTTATATGACACTATTCACTGGGCAACTATCTACAGCAGTAGAGTGTTTACAGATATCATAAGATATGAAGCACTTTTAAGGAAATTCTTTTTCCAAGTGTTAGCCCCATGAAACTCAAACATACTTTAGTGATAGCATTTGCCATATTTACCATGTGGGAGACCATTTTAAGGAGCAGTGCAAGAAGTAGTTGCATACGTCTCCTGTTAAAATTCTGAATATATTTAGCTGTATTATACATATATATGAGAGCACAGATAGCTTCATCTAGTTTGATGTAGTTGTGTTTTAATGGCTCACATGTTCTTTTTCCCCCCTGAGATTGCATTACTGGAGCTATATTTGACAGTGATATATACAGCTGAATACCTCATTGCCATAAACACAGCCTAGAGAGTCTGAAATGAAATTCTCTTCAAGTGCCATGGGAGACTGTCCTTTCTATGAAAAGTCAAAACAGAAAAGAACAAGACAGAGGAACTATTAGCATCCTTAGCACCCTTGCTCCACAGGAGGTGGCTGAGATTAGATGAATGTAATTTCTTTACATTCACACTGCACTTGTGGCAGATTAAGGATTAGAATTGTGATCCCTTAAATCCATTTCTAAAATGACTCTAGCAGAAGATAGTAAATAAACAGTAAACAGGTAGTGATTTCATCTTCCAGTGTTGGTTCAGATACTTTACTTGATTAAGTTGTACTTGCAAATATATTTTTGCAGTTACCATGTTGCTTAAGGTATTTCTTGGTTTTGTAAGGGCTTATTTTAAGCTGTGTTCATGATGTTTATTTTAAAATAATAGATCAATAATTAAAATTAGCTTTAATTGGAAAAGTAGTGTAAAAAATTTGGGCTTTAGTGCAAGTCTGTACGCAAAGGAAACGGTGACCTGATTCTGTTTATCTCAGGCTTATGAATTTAAAGCTTAGGCAATAATAAAAATTACTAATTATAATTGAAGAGGGGGGTATTGCATGTGTATGTATATCTGTGTAGAATTGCATGGTATGACATGAAAGATTTGTTTGAAAATCGTATGTTTGCAAATTTCTTACATTTTACTTCAAAGACTAGCTGTAATGTTTACAAGTAACACTGTCTCTTAACTTGTCCAAATAAGATCAGTTAAAGGACACAATAAAGAATCCATTTTCATATCTCTGTGTCTTTTAAAAATTTGAAGCAATGCAAATCATACATACAGATTTTTGATGTCAATATTCTTTATTATGACCCACTTCTCCTTCCCTCAGTCCATTTCTGGGGAGGAGAGAATAGGGTATAGAGTAAATAGTTCTAAATGATTTTGCTGTAAGCGGCTCAAATTCATGAATAGTTTATAAGTAAAAATGAAATGCTTTTCTTTAAGCAATTCAAAGACCATATGGTACATATCTAGAATCACCTAAGTGGTTAATTGAATGTTAAATTCCTTTCCTCTTCCTTAGTGTAAACAACTGCAAAAATATTTACATTTCCTGCCTTGCTAGATTTATTTATCATTTTATAATAAAAACACGGAAGTGTTATAAATTGAAATCTTAATCTCTTGCTTGACTCACTTTCTGAAATGTCAACGGTGTCTCTGGTTTGGTTTACTTTGTGTTCTCTCCATTCCTAATACAGAAATGCAGAGCACTGGAAAACTGAAGAGTATTGATATTAGGCAAGTTAGAGATGCAGCATGAGATAAGGTTTCTTGAAATTAGTTTTCTGTTATTCTAAGCAAGATTAGAAACGTCAGGAAAGAAAGTGGTTCTTTATTCATTTAATTATTATTGTGAAACTTCAGAAGAATGATGATGTAATTCTATAAAACTTAGAGGGGTTGAGGTCAAAAATCCAGAATGTAAGTTGACCATGCAAGATGCTGCTTACCTATGGAGAGAGTTGTTTCTACAGTCAGGGAGTACTACAGCTTTTCTGCAAAGGTGGCACAAACAGTTTGCAAACTCTGCACTCTGATACTCATCAAACCATTTCAAAGCACTGGCCAAAGTGTGCTTGTCTACATGGCAGAGCCGCATTGTCCTGGATTTCTGCTGATACTGATAAAGCTCAGCCTCAGCAGAGGGAAATAGCCTGTGCTGATTCCCGTGCTAGCTGCCCTTCTCTCCTGGCTCCAAGGAACCAGAGCCTGCAACTTCCCCTTGACCCCCCAGAGTTATCCACCCCTGCTGACAGCTAAATTCTAGGGCATTAGGAGCAACAGTGTCACCTGAGTGCCAGACACAAGGGCTTCTCTGCCCAGTAGCCTCTTAAGGAGATAAGTTGGCTGCTGCTTTGTTGTGTTTCCTGCCAGAATAAGATTTTAATTAAGAAGAGGGAGGGCGCCAGATATCATCTCCATCAAATACCGTTCTTCATGGAAACAATTCAACAACTCGCTCATTGATGTAATTACTGTAGCACACTTTTTGTAATTAGAGGTCTTAAATGACACAAGTACTTCCCTTAATTTATATTGGGTCTTTTCAGGTTCTCACTTGTATTTTTTGTCTTAAGATGCAAAGCAAAATGGACATAAATGTACTTTAAAGTATCTAAAGCAGAAGCTGTTGGAAGAACATTTTGAAAAGGCCAAGCAATAGTCAAGAATTTCTATAGGATTTCTTTTCAAAAGATGTAGTACGATTTTGTAGTACTGATTGCTGATGAAATTAGTGGAACCCTCCAGAACCATGTTTACCCACTCAAGCAAAAGCTAATTTAGTATATATTAAGATACCTACAGATTTTCTTTAAATTTTGTCTTTTTACCATCACATATAAATTTTTATATCAGATTATTTTTGTGATAATATTAACAGTTCTAAATTTAAAATTCAAATAATTGAATCCTAAAGTAATGTAACCTGCAAAATAGTTTGGTTTAACTGATCCTACCATATTGGTAAATGAATGAAGGGGCTTAACTTTTGAATAGAAGATGGAAGGTGTTGTAAATTATTCAGATTTCTCCTAAAGCAGTAATCCTATCCTCTCAAAAGATAACAGGATAAATGTTTCTGTCCTCTACTATAAAGGAGGCCTATGTGACTAGTTTGGGCAAGACACATAGAGTTTAAGGTAGAGTAAAATGAACTGAATCTTACCCTAAGAATGTATACTACAAGGACTTAAAAAAACCTCCTGATAAGGTGTGAGAATACAAAGTATCAGTAAGGTATTTTTGTATTCACATGATGGGGTGGAGAGCCATTGCACATGGAATTTTGGAAATGCTTCAGACATGGTTATAAGAAAAGATTGATAATGTTGGTGGAAAAAAAGTCTGTTTAATAACAGCAGTGGATCAGTCACACACCTTTATTGCAGTCTGTTGTGCTGAATGAAAAGCAGGCATGAACATGACCTGTGGATGGCATATTATCATAACCCATGGGCTATGCTGTAAAATGCACTGTTTTATAAACTGCTGGAATGGGTTCATGGAACTTTCTGAAGTAAGCAATTACCCAGAGTCTTCATTAACTTTCTAGCTGCTTACCAAAAGTATAATATTTAATAAGGAGACTGCCCTAGTTCTGCATGTCTAGCCTTTACCCTGTCCAAAAGGGAATTTGATATGTCTTTTTTTTAATGAAGAAATATCTTCTTGTTGGAAATAACACAAGAAATCAAGTCATGTTATAGCTGAATTTATTAACATGGAGAAATGGAGTTTTATGCTACAAGGTCAATCATTTAGTTTTAAATATTTGTGATAATCTTTTTAAATGTCTCTCTTTTTTGTGAGGAAATATTTTAAAATGTTATTTGTGATAATCACCCCAGTAATGGGGGGGCGTCTTTTTATTCATCATAGAACTTTTTAATTGAGCAGTAGCGTATATATTCTTGTGGTTTTTGAACATATTATTGCCTAGGTCATAATCTCCTCTGTATGAAGTAGGAGGAGAGGAAGAGGTTTTTTTATGTGGGCAGGTAGCTTCTTGTGAATTAGGGTAGAGGATGGGTGTTTTAATGTTTATTTTTGTAGGTAGCTAAGTCCAGTCTTGAAAAGTTAATTGTTAGGACAGAATAGAATCAGAAAATCTACTTGAATAGTGTGGTGGCTTCTGGGTAATATTGAAGATTGGGAGTTCCTGATCAGGAACTTAGTGTGAGGACTTGGAAAAAAATAGTGACAGGAAATGGTGGCATGCTAGAGTTATTCATGCTCTAGAGTGGGGAAAATCTTTACTGATTAAAAAAAAAATTAAATACAGGCTTCAAATTTCAGTAGGGAATAGCACTGTTCGTTATTGGTTTTCCTTTACTGCTGTTTGCAGTGGGAAAACATTCTTAGTTTCAGTTTGACTCATCCTCCATTTCTGTTTCTTGTTTTAGATACTGTTCTGTTCTGAATAAATTTTTGAAATTTCCATTTCTTCATATTTGCAAGCCTCCCCAGATGCAGAGAGGGAGATGAGCAGTGTCGTTCCTTGGTCTTTCTGTAGTTTCCTTTTCTCTTATGAAAGGAAACAATGTGACATTTGTTAGTAAAGCCTAGCAAAGACAAGGTCAAGCAAAATTGAGCAGAGGGTACTGAGGCCATTTTAGGTGCAGAGTTTGAAATCAAGCTTTTGGTCTTGGACAGTTTGCTGAGAAGTTGTTCTTTTCTCCTTGCTTAATTGTTATACAGACTTTCAACAAACCCAATAAACTGAGTAGCTGATGAACCTGGAAGTGCAGATGAGCTGGTTTAGGTGCAGACCATTAAATGCCAAGAGCATTTGAGGAAACAGTGTAATCTGAGGTTTCAAGTAAGACATACTGTCTTAGTTACAGCTTATATGATTATCAAAGTAATTCCTTTCTGATGGGAGAGGTAGAAATATCCCTCAGTATGCCAAACACCTGGAAATTATTTTTGTTTGTAGCCTAAAAACCATTTCTGAGTATGTGAAACCAATTCATCAGTAAAGTTTTCCAGAGAGAGAGTAGAAACTTCTAATCATAACTTTTAAAATTTATTATGAAAGAAACTGACATGTTTTCCTGCTCAGTCTTCTAAAAATGTAGTCTCTCTGCTCTGTTTCAAAATGTGCTTTTAGTTTAATGATTATGGTTGTAATTAAGGGACTAGTTAGAAAAATTCTAGCTATAAAGTATAAACATATACCAAACCAAATACCTTTCAAAGGCAACCAAAATACCTTTCAAAGCAAAGTGGAGACTCTGTGTCTGAGCTGGATGTTGTAACACACTTGCATTACAGTGAGTACAGTACAGTGCTTTACCTTAAAGAGAAAGAAGTAAAGAATTTTTAAGAATTTGTACCATGCATCAAGACCCATATGAAAATTGAAGGCTGGAGATCTTTTTTCATTTCATTTAACCTTTCTACTCCTACTTTAGTTGTGCAGGTCACCAGTATGGGCTCAATTGCTCACCCGTGGAAAATTCCATTTGTTTTGGGCACCTGTCTTAGAATGGCTGAGCTAGAGCTGACTTTGAGAACTTTGGCTGTTGCTCACATAGCTAACACCTTGTTTCTCATCAGCTGTTGAAGTAATTTAGGTTATGAGGCACTGTTTGTTCTCTTTTCTTTTAAGGAAAAAAGACTAAGTAAAAGCCAAATACTTTTTCCACCCTTTCAGCTGGTATTTTTTTTAGAATGCACATTACATCTTTTTGGGTAATAGAGAGTAAGATAATAATCAGGATTTTCTTGAATAAAGAAGTATAGTTTATTTCAGCTGTAAAAAAGAAGGAATTTGTTAATTTCAGTGTGCAAAAGAATCACAAAGACAAAAAGTTTTGGAAAATTTCACATATCCTTTCACTTTTTTGTTTGGCTTCATCAGAATTTCAGCCATTGACTGTCAGATAAGAACAAGCACCTGAGAGCCCATGTACTTAAATTTAAAACATCTGTTATGCTACATTATTGTTTATCTTTTAGTTCCTCTGTGAAATTCTGTTTTTTATAGTACCTGCAAAAATCATGACAACAGACATATCACAAGAATGTTAAGAGTTTTGACTTTCGATAGGAAGGCAAAAAGATAGGGCACTTGTTTTCTCTATGGAGTTTCCTCAGAGCCAAAGGGCAAAGGAAGTTTCATACTCCTTCCTTTCTACAGTCATCCATTCTCATTTCAATCTGTTGGGAAACAGCATTTCAGTTTGGAACTACTTGCTTAACACGTCACACTGGAGAGGTGATGAAATCTTCATCCCTGGAGACTTTAGACAGGGCCCTGAGAAATCTCTTCAAAGCTGGCTTTGCTTTGAGTGAGGGTTGAACCAGATGACTTTTGGAGCTCTGTCACAATTTAAATTACTCTGTTGCAGTCAGGGAAATAAAAAGAAAAAAGTATTTTGATTTCTGTGAAGATAAGGCTGATAGTTCTGATTTTCTTTGCTAAGAAAACATAAGGAAACAGTCAACACTAAAAAGCATTAAAAAAAGTCTCTCATCACTTGACTGAGTCACTATGTGAAGTAACAATCCATAAATGAAAAGCAGCATAATTGTGGATTATAATCTGCTGTATATACACACATTTAAAAATGTGCAGACAAGTCTGTGAATTATGTCATTGCATGTGGATAGAATTTGTGTACTTCTAAGATGGCTGCTACGTGGAAAGCTGTATTTTTTTATAGCATTAAACACAAATCATTCTTACCATTTTGTTTCTGACTAAAGTTACAAACTGAACTTTTCTGAATGTGATACTGCCCATACCCACATGGAAAATTATAAAATACTGTGTTACTTGTAACAAGGTAGTTGTGGGCTTTGTTCAAGACCAGTAGACCTACACAGCTATTATCAAATATGAATAATTTATTTTACTGCTTTATTTTCTCCCCTTATGATCCTGTTTATATATAGTTTCAATCCTGATGATCAGCCTTTTGGATGTACACCATTTAGATTGAAAAATGCTTCTTCTGATAAAGTATTGTTCATTCTGGGATTTATTTCTGGTGGCTACTTTTTTTTTCTTTTTTTCATTTTTGTTTGTCATTAATACGATTAGATTTCTTCCATCATACATAAGGAAATGTTGAACAACATAAAGAATTTAAAAGATAACATGGGGTTTGAGGTTCTTTTTCGTTTTACAGGCCTGGCAGCTGCGATTCAGTCACCTCGTGGGCTACGGTGCCAAATACTATTCCTACCTCATGTCCAGGGCTGTTGCCTCTATGGTGTGGAAGCAGTGCTTTGCTCAGAACCCATTTGACAGGTAAGAACACAGAAATGTTAAATAGAATGAAATGCTAGCTGCTTCTGGAAGACATGAAACAAATTAGGTTGGTGGGCTTTTTTGATGCAAATTAGTTCTTAGTGTTTCTCTTGATTTTAAGAGGACTGCAAAGCAGGAAAAAACCACAGAGATAGATCTATATATACACACACTATATATGTGTGTGTGTATATATATATATATACACACTTTGGGGCCTGTTCATTGGTGCAAAAAAAAATTGTGTCAATGTTTTAAAATACAGGTGTGTCAGTTGGGAGACACTGAAATCCCTATTTAGATGTAATTAGAGAGCTTGAAATTCATAGATGCCTAATAGCTCATAATTTTCTATTGAAATCAAAGCAACTGTGGGTATTAAACGAGCTTCATGTCACCTACATCAAAGCTCAGTAGAGCTATCCTACTCATTCTGCTTTGCGAAATTAAAAAAGCAAATTGTGAGGTCACAAATTGTAAGCATTCTTATACCTTTGCTGAATGTTCAGGACATTGGAACAGAGCAGCTTTTCCCTTTGGCACAATGAAGCCTGAAATGTTGTTTGCAAATGAATAAAATTTGTCTAGTTCAGTTCCTCATAGTGGGATTTTAAATGTGATTGGAATTTGAGGAGCTAACGTGGCACCAGCCATTGTTTCAGGGTGGAAAATTTCATTTGGTCTCTGTCTGTGAGTTCTGTAGAGATCCTAGAAGCAAACCTGAGTGAGGGCTGGACAGGTTGTGTTTGCAGATGGCTCTAACACCTGTGTTTCTCCAGGGCAATGGGGGAGCGCTATCGTAGAGAGATGCTGGCACATGGTGGTGGAAAGGAGCCCATGCTGATGGTGCAAGGTAGGAAATCAGTTATAACTCTTTTATTCCCCTGCAAAAGGAAGGAACTTCAACTTAACTGCATTTCCCAACTTGGTCTTTTTACTTTCATTATGATATTCACTGGATTTATGAAAGAAAAATTTAAGTGGACTGGTCATCACCTTTGTATCATGGTCAGTAAAACTCCTTGTGGTATGTGGAGTACCCACAGATAGGTGGGCTGAAGTGTTGGAAAGGTTTGTGTTACAAGGCTGTCTAAAGAATTCAGAATAAACTTGAAGGAAGATAGATACATCATTTCTTGGACACAATAAAGTAGTAACTTTTCCATACATGGAATTCATAAAATCTCTGGTTATTTTGTATAGGAGAAGTTGAACTTGTTTTGGCCGCATCATTTCAGTGTCATCAAAATATCTTTGGCTGTATCAGTATTTCAAGTGTACATTTTCATGAAATGCAGCTCTGACAACTGTAATAAAAGAAACACAATTCATTATTCATCTCACTACAATATTTGCCTCTTGAATCTGGAAAATAACTTTTAAAAATCATTCATACCCATAGCAAAAATACTCTGTGTGTTCATACCTTAAAAAGAGTGCCAGGAGAATGAAACAAGTTTTAGAAACTGTTGACTTTGTCTCAAATCTCTGAAATCAGGGTAAAGACTTTTCTGTGTAATGTTGCAGAATTCAAACCAGACATTACTTTTGCTGTTCCTAAGGTGAGCACTTGATAAGTCCTGGCACATCTTTCAACTTTCTCTGAAATTCTTAGTATTAAGAATGAGTATGAATTCACTGGTCTCTGTAAACTCCCATTTTAGCAGACTGGAACTTCTGGGACTTTTTTCTACAGATAAGGAAGACAGTGGTAACGTGTCTGTATTTCATCATGAGATTGGCACAGTTTCATGATTAGAACATTTCAGTTCTTTGACCCATCTGCTTATATTTGAGTCCATGACCTCTGCTCTCCTTAGACTCATCATATATTAAGCAATTATGTTGTCTACTTATGTGTCTGATCTACAGGGTTACTTTTAATTCAATATGACTTCCCAAACTTACTTCTCTTTACTGTTCTTGAAGAATTTGTGTTTGTAACCTTGAAAAACTGTAGCCCAGAACTGTGGAATAAGAATTTGCAAGACAGGAATGAGCATCTTTACAAGCATATCCAATTTTTACATTTTAAGTCATATGGTGGAGAAAGAAAAAATGTTTTTAAACACCAGATATGCTTATGATCTCTTTCTGGGATATATTCTTTATTCTACTGAACATGGAATTTTCCTGGAATGTCCTGGAAACTATGTTGAAGTTGCTGGCAGTGTGCTTCTGTGAATTAAGTACTATTTGAATGAACTTTCAAAATTCATCTGTGCATGGTCCCTACAGAAAATCTATGGAAGTAAAACTGGCTTTCCCCCTTGCATGTGATAGGATCCTATGGGAGACACTGTCAAAGGGCTCACTGAGATCCAAAGGAGGTGATGTGCACTGCTCTCCTCTTTTCTGCCAGGCCAGTTATTTCATCATATCAGGTTATTTAAGCATGACTTACCTTTGGTGAATCCATGGTGACTATTCCTGATTTTTTTGCTCTTTGTGATTCTAAAAAGTTTCCAGGATTAGCTGGTCCAGACCCTTCCTAGGGACTGAGGTGAGACTGACCAGCCTCAGTTCCTTGGGTTCTGCTACTTGCTCTTCCTGAAGACAGACATGACTTTTGCTTTTTTCCAGTCTTATGGTACCTCTCCTGTTTTAATAGATTACTGAGAGTTGCCTAGCAATGCCATTTGCCTCCCTTACTCAGGGGTGCATCCTGCCAGGGCCTGTGGGCTTGTTTATGCCCAGTTTTCTTAAGTGTACCATGATCTGATCCTCTTCCATCAAAGATACAACTTCCTTGCTTCAGATTATCTCCCTGGCCACTTCTGTATTCTGACTTTCACTTGTACACTCTTTATTTAGAAATCCTAATTGATACTCAAGACCATAAAAATAGGAAGTGTTCATCACCAGATTCTTTGTCTGTGCCGATCATGACGTTCATTTGTAGACAGTAAAAGTAGTTAAGTAAAAAACTTAACAGACGTGCTTGAACGACTCCCTGAAGAATGAAATCAGGGTGACTCAGGTGTTCTGACAAGACAATAACTTGATTGCTGATTTGGGATTATTGGAAGCTAAATCATAGAACACACCTGATGAAAAAAGTTATGTTTGTACTTGATTGGTCTGTATTTCGTACAAAAAATGAGAATTTATGGAGAAAAGTAGGAACAATTCAATTTGTTTAGGTTCCATGAGCTTCTGATTTTTCTTGCTGCTTTTTTTTCATTATTGATATTCCAGACTACTTGACTTCCATCTCCTCATGGTTTCCATCAATTGCAAAATTGTGCTTCCATAGCAAATAACAAAACATACCTGATTAAAGACAGATTCTAGTTTAAAACTTGTTGATTTTACTCCTCTTCAGAGAAACAGTCCAGAATCTGTGCTCACTAGTGCCCTATTTCAAAAATTTCTTTAGGTTGTTATTTCAGGTGGTTTTTTATATGGACTTGCACATGTCTGGCTTTTGGATGCACATCTGCAGCCTCACCCTTGAAGTGTTTCCATACCTCATTAGGAAGTTAGCCATGTTCATTGGCTGTTTGATAGCAGGTTACTTCATGAGCACATTTCATTTATGCAGCTTCTTTGTTATGATTTTCTTCTCAGAAGCTATCTATTGTTTTTCTTTTGTGTTTGGATATGACCCTAGCTTTTCATCTTTCTCCAACATGATTCCATAGATGTACTGATTAGGAAAGATAAAGGATCTGACCTGTGGAGTTGCTGACAAGGTTCCTGTTTGAACTAGTCTTTAATTAGGAAACACAATATACTTTTTGTTGTTGTTGTTGTTTGCATTTCATTCTCTTGGTATTTGTTTCCTTTAAAAATGCCAAAATTATAGAGGTTTTTTGAGAACTTTTAAAACATTTTCTGAAGAGACCCTTTTTATCTTACCCCCTTGATAGTCAATGAAATACAGAAACAGTCACAAATATGGATATGAGGAGCAATTGAAAATGGGTAGACAATGTTTTGTCCGACAGGCTTATTTTCTTTTAATTTTCCCATAGACAAAAAATACGTTTTGAGAAGAACCTGGTTCCTCTGTGATTTTTTGTTGATTACATGGCTCTTGCAGACTTTCTCCTTCCTAGGATTACATGGCATTGGGGATTCCAAATTCCTTTGAAGTTACATAACCCAGGTACCCCTTCCAGGTCCAGTTGTGTGCTGGTTGCAGGTCTGAACAAGATTCAGGTGTGCACCATTCCTCCCTCTCTCCCTTGGCACTCTCTGGCTGGAAAGAAACCCAGGTGCATAGGCAGAAAGTGAATTGCAGTGTGAAAACTACTGGGTTGGATGCTTTGGAAACTAAGAGCATGGAACATATCCTGGAGTGCACTTCTCCTGCAGCCTTGGTGCAGTCACGTTGTCCTTGGGGCTTCGAAGAAATCTGTGTGTGAAATGCGTGTGAGGTTGTGTTCTTGCTTTGTTGATGCTGTATTACATTACAGACATGCTCAGCTCTGAGCCTACATGGTAACCAAACCAACTGACTGTATAAATAAACATCCATTTGCTCCAATGCTGTTTAAAAATTTGCTTTTCCTTGCCTCAGACTGTACTTCATGAAGCAATTATAATTTGAAGAGGCTGCAAAAATCTTCAGATAATGATTGTATGTCTCTTTGAAAGTGTAAGAAATACGCATAAATCCTAGAAGGTGATGTGAATGGCAACATATGTTAGCTCAAACTACATGGACCCAGAATAATTAGTGTTCCGGGGGGGCAGAGGCCAAATTTTGCCACAGGCTTTATTCTTCTCTCAATTTTCAGTGATTGTAGGTTATAGCTAACCATCTCTCAAAAGGGTGTGGTTAACCACAGTGCTGTAATGTGAAAGAAACTTCAAAGCAGCGAAGATAAGCTATGCAGTTGCCTTGGGCTTGGGAGAGACTGAGCTGAAATAGGAGTTGGGCTGAACGTATTAAAATACACTCCTAAATTTGAAAACTGCAACCATCAGACCTTGTGGACATCTTACTAAATCATTTAGACTAAAGTGCTGAGTACTTGCAATATATCAAAGCTGATCTTGCTTTGATATATTTTAATGGGGTTTGAAGAGAGACGTGACCACTCTTTAGCACTTCGGTGTAGAGTAAGAGGTTAAAACACAGAAATACCATCATTGCCTGTTTCTTTTGGAACTGTCTTACTCTAAAATCTGCAGTTAGTTATTTAATGAGAGCATGATCGTTTCACTACAGTAGGAGTTCTTTAGCAATGACCTCAGTTACTCTCGGTCCCTTTGCAAAAGTAAGTCTGTTGGTGTCTGCTTTTGATGTCATTGTTGGGAAAATAGGAGTGCAACAAACCACTAATGCAAGAAATCTGAAATTTCTTTGTTATCAAAAGCTGGAACTACTGGATCAGAGGTCAGTTGACATCACCATTTCCAGAATGATTTTGGAATCTCCTACACATTTAAAGCAAACTTGGTTTTAATAAATAAATACAATTTAATACAAGTTTCAAGTGATATTTGGTAAGACTGTATTCAGTTGCCCTAAAATATATATACTAAGTATTTTTCTCTTATTAATTTTGTAATACTGAGGGTTGGAATGTTTTTGTTATGATTTTTCATTTTTATGTAAGAAGGGAAATTAAATCTCCTTGAAGATAATCCCAGCTTCAGTTTCTTCTCTTCTGCCTATCATTATACTATTGGCTCTTGGTTTTTTCCAATGTATTGATAATTGGCAGAGTAATTGTTAGTGTGTCGAAGAATTGGCTGAACATTATCCAGACAGGCAGTTTTTTATAAAGTCAGTAATGGCAGGGGAGTTTTGTATAATGGGGCTCAAGGAGTGGGGGTTGTGTCTGTTATGGCCATCTTTGTGTAACATCTCTGCAGTATTTTAGTCATCTGTCCATACTGATATCTGGTGAAAAGGGAATGACTGTACATGTTCCAGTGGGCTGCCATCCCTGTCACCTTCTTAAGGCACTCTCCTCTTCTGTGAATACTGCAGGAAAATATGAGTATGACTGGAATTTTTCCAAGGCTGCTAGGGAGGGAGTCTTCAAGAGGCCACGGCTCTCTGGGGAGCTCAGATCAGTAGCTGGCTATCTGCACACATCTGTTTCTCAGCCCAGCACATAGCAAGCCATTTTTCATTGTGAACTACAAATAGTTCCACTGTGATTTTTCTAACATTAGAGTAGATGACAAGTTTACTAAGTACTTGGAAATGTTAATTCTGTTCTCTTTAATTTTGAAAATAGCTTGATGCAAACTTCATTTAACAGCATTTCAGTCAATCTATATATAGTGTGAGATTTGTTTTCCTTTTAGTGTGTGCTATTAATCTACTGGGCCATGGCAGTTTGTGTTGACACTTGTAACATGTTTTTAAATTAGATTGAAATGGAATTCTGTAAGGTCTTAGCAAGAAAATTCTTTTTGGTTGCTCATACCAATTTACTTTGAGCTGGTCTGTTTCCTGATGGGTTTTGAATCATTGTGTTATAGTAAAAGATTATAGTCTTTTAGAAGCATGCAATTATAATTTCCACCAAAAGCAAATATTGTTGAGGATGTGAAAGAATATGAATTTATGTTCAGTAGGTACACTGATCAGAAAGGGTAGAACAAGGTTATATTTACCTTGGCAGATGCCAGAAAGATAACTTCAAAGAAATTCAAAGATTTAATTTTACATTATTTGGCAGTTGTACTGTTGTTTTTTGGGCCTTTTTTTTGGGTTTTTTTGTTGGTTTTTTTCCCCCTGGTACAAGTTATGCAGTAAATTTTCATGTGTAATCTTGAGAATGTTAATAACAGTGAAAAGACCAACTGTAGGTGATATTAAGTACAAAGAAACATCTGAAAATAATTTAAAGGATACATTCTCATGCCATCTAAAAATTGGGATTCTGGAGAGGAAGAGGTGAAATTTTTAGTTTCTCTGTTTATGGAATTACCTGACAAAGTACTTGGGCATGATTCTAATTCATGATACTGATTTTCTTGTCTGTTATCGTGTAGCCAAGTGCTACAGCAAACAGATATAGTAATTTAAATTCTTAAAAAAATGTAAGTCCTAGTACTGAAAAAAAGCAAAACTAAAACTGCGGTATATTGAAAATGCTTTTGTTTATGCTTTGTGCCTTGTCAAAAATTTCAGATATAGCTGTATTTTAAATGCTAAATTAAATGGTTCTAAGGTGTGTGTAATGCTTTGAGAAAATACATTTTTTCTGGCTTGGTCAGAACTGAGACTTAGCAGATAAGGATTTATATGCCTGCTCAATCACTGTTTTATTTCAGTCATTTAGGAATGACTGAGTCTGCAGTTACATTGCTTTAAAACAGATATAATTCCCTGCTTAAACAAGGTCTTAATGACAAAAATCAGTTAACAGCCTTGAAACCTGTCAATTCTGTGAAAATGTGTAACAGGTATCTTGAAGGAATTAAATAATCCCTCTACACTATAATTGCACTTTTTTCTTGACAAAGAAATCTGATAGCTATTTCTGCTGTATAGCAACATTCAAAGTTAGTTAGCAGTAAGTGCTATCACTGATGAAGCTGTCAAGGTCACAGCATCCTGATGAAGAGTGTCTTGTTTGCTTTTTTGTAGGTATGCTGCAGAAATCCCCTTCAGTTGAAGATTTTGTGGATGCCCTTGTTTCAGATTTAGACCATGACTTTGAAACATTTGTCATGGACTCATAACAACAGAACTGAATTCTTTTATGGAAGATTGCATATGTCTTCATAATTGTGGATAAAATATTGTTGTGGCTGGTTTTGCTTTTAGAGTTTGACTGTTCATGTTGGTGGAATGGTAATAAATACTTTCATTGAATCACTTGGTTTCATTTATGAAGATGACTGTTTTCCATTGCATAGGAGTTAAGCATGGAATTTGGGAGAACAAATCCTCTAGCATGGTCTGTTAGAAAACTTGATCTTGTTGGAAGAGAGTAAATGGGAATTGAACTCATGTTCAGGGTGACTGGAGGGGTTTGAAAGGTCTTTTGGTGCACACATTGATTCACTATTAGGGTTTACTTCTTGATGTTATGGCCCAGAACTGCTCATAGAGGTCATTCTCACATGCTCATGGATTTTCTTTACCTTCATTTAACCATTTTTTTGTAGGAGTCCTACCTTGGGAAGAGCAAAGGGAAGCAAAGGGAAAATTGGAAGCAAAGGGAAAATTGGAAAGAAAGAAACTGAGAGCTGTATGTGAGATAAGGAAGAGAAAGATGGGAGAAGTAAATCTGCAGCCCTACTGGTCTGTAATGGAAAATTTTAGGTGAGGAGGAAAGAGATATGCTACAACACATAAGAGAGACACAGGAGTAAAATAGGTACCCTACAGATGATCTGGTCGCTGCATGTTTGTTCATATGGAGTTTCCTTTTAATGCTGAGTGGACAAGTTTGGGGAATTGTTTTAAGTACAAGAGGGTGGGTTTTGAAGGGGAAACAAAATAATTCAGAACAAAAATGTTTTTCCAGGATAGGCTGGAACAGTTTGGTACAGTTACATATTATATAGTGGATGATGAACAAAGGGAATGTTATGAGTGGGTTTTTCTTTTTCCCTCTAAGTAATAGAATAAAATAAAATGGTATTTGAGGGTGTTTTGGTGGGAAAAAAAAAACAAAAAAAACCAAAAACAAACAAACCCCAAAAACCCAAAAAATCACAAATCAAAAAAAAGACCAAAACCACAAAAACCCCCCGGTGATTTTTACTGTAGGAATGGCCGTGTTTAGAGGTCCTCTGTAGGTTGTTATAAAACATATTTTAGGTGTCCTGCTCAGTGGAAATGCAGTGAAAGAAGCAAGACAGGAAGAATACCAATGCTGAGAGATGAGAGCAAATAACTGAGAGAGAAGCAAGTAAAGGTAAAAGAACCCAGCCAGAAAAAGTGGGTGTTTGGGAAGGGATAAATAAGAATGAGAGCTGATTGGATGATTTGCCCTCTTTTTAGCAGAATCTGTGCAAAAGCGTATTGTTTGATATTTTACCCAGTTTTTTCACTGCCTGTTTTTGCAAGGTGGAAGTTGCCTTGTGTGAGTAGCACTGTCATTCTGGTAGAGCTGGGTTTAGACATTTTTAGATGCATTGGTTAAACCATAGTGGGTGCATTTTCAGACTTGTTCCACAACTAGGCTTATTTTTTTTACCACTGACACTGACTGTGTGTCTGCAGTTGGTCCCTGAGAGGAAAGAATGAATGGCTTTGCTTAGCGAACTAGGTGGGCATTTTGCTGTAAGTAAAGTCATTAAAAAATCCACAAAGTAAGTGTCAGTTTAGGTGTGAGTAGAACCACATTGTGAAGATGGGAAAGCCTGTAAAGTATACAGTAGCTGATGAATGTAAATTTAACAGCCCATAGTGGGGTATTTAATGCAAGTGTATTTCAAAGGGAATTCAAGGGTGTTGCTAAGGGAGCCTCTTATTGTTTGTTGCCTGGGTTTTGTACTGGAACAAACTAGCGATTATGTTTATCTGGAGCTGGCACACGTTGAAAGATTCATTGTGACAAAAAGAACTGAGCAAACGGAAATCCTCGTGCTGACACGGCTCTGGAAGGGCTGTGGTAAAGAAAATAAAGCATCATAATTGGCGGAATAAGCAGAGCATTTACAATTAAGAGATTGCTCCTACATTTTAATTTGAAAGAAAATTCAAGTGTTGGATTTAGTGTACAGATACCTCTTCAAACTATATGTAGTGGTCACGTTGCTTTATGTTCATGGCTGCTATTACTTCAGTAATTCACCATCTCATTTGATCCTTCTGCAAACAACAGTCTTTTCAAGGTTTTATCAGAGTGGCATCAAACAATATCTTCCTAATATGAAATCAGATGTCAACAAAGAAAGGAAGAAAAACTTGCCTTTTGCCAGAGCATGCTGGATTGCAGCTTATTGCTCCGATTTGTAACTCATGAGATATCTGACAAAGATGAGAGCTGGAAAAAAAATAAATACATCTCAAAATGACAGCCTTAGGTTCTTTTGTGAAGAAACTCTGTTGACTCCGCTGATTTTTTTTTAATGAAATAACCTTTGAGGATTGAACAGTAGACATGATTAAGCCTCTAGGGAACATATTATATACCACCACAACGAGGCTTACTGCAGAAGGGGAAATATTATTCTAAATTTTTTCTCTTTTTTTTGATAGTTTCTAAAAATGCTTCCAGCTGTTCAAATGTCTGATGCTGTTTCTTTTTTTTTTTTTTTGCTTTTCAAGAGACTTTTATTTTCCAGCAAATAATGTGTACTCTCAGTAACATGAGACCTCTCTTGTGACCAGCAGTGTAACTCTTCATAAATGTAAAAACCACTGTAATCCTTTTCCAGCATTCCATGCTTTCCCACTGGGGCTGCTGAACCAGCTATCCAAAAGTTTGGTTTATTATACTGTAACTCAGCATCATGCTTTTAATCTGATATTTTACAATGTTTTGGATTTTGGCTGCTATGGAAAATAAGTAGTGAACATCTTCAGAAGAAATTATACCCTTATGCAATCCTGAAATAATAACACATAATTATAACACATCAGAAAAGCACAGGTGGATTACATTTGAAAGTCTGAGGTGTGAACTTTGCTGCTTTCATTTTTTTAATGTTTGATGTGATTATTTTTCTGATTCACTTAAGAGAGACTGAAATATTGTGTAATAATTACTTTCAGGTGACATAAATACAGCTGGTGCTAGATGAAGTTCTCTAAACCTCAAAGAAGATAACAGGAGGAAAAGGCAGCAGTTAAGAAGGTGGGGAAGAGAAGGGAAGAATTTAGTATAGATTAGCAAACAGGCGTGGGAATGGGTTGATACAGAAGCAAAAAAAATCTCTGAGTTAAAAGCTTGGGCAGAGAAAAAGAGGGCTTTCTTTGTGCAGCAGTAAGTCTGAAATGGAAATTACAGAACTGCCAGTAACAGAAAAGGCAGAGGTGTTCAAAAATGTTTCTGCTTTGTGTTCAGTGGAATGCCAGATGGAAGAATTCATATCATATGCTGATAAAAGCTTTTCTGCAGATGTTAAATGGCTGCTTGTACAGCGAGTCAGAACCTAAATCATTGTGCAAAAATAAAAAATAATTTATTTCAAAGTAAGAGACTTTACCATTATAGATGACACTAAGACAGAAATGTAGAGAAGAGATTATTGTAGCAGCAATATTGATGGCTTAGAAAATATGCATCTTAGTCTGTCAGAAGATTGATGTAATGATGATACAGAAGCATAAATTTGAAAGATTGAACATTGATCTGAAAACAAGTGTTTAACAAGAGCTGGTAGCTGAAATTAGACAAAGTTGCACCTGATTTCTAGTTTATATGTTGACAGCAGGGACAACATATGAGAAGAGCTGGGATTGACTGATCACCAGAAATGTACATCAGAACTGGACTGTTTTCTGAAAAACCTGCCCAAATTCAGATTAATTCAAAGGAGCCCTGTAGCCTCAGTTACACCAGGGAAGAGCCACCTTTTGTGGTCCAACAAGCTGTGAGGAGAGTGTCTTTAGAAGGAGGCTTTTCCACAAGGGTAGCAAGTCTGTGCTTGCTGGATAACTGTCCTCCTGGCAGCTTCCCCTTGTCTTCTGTGGAGAGCTGGAAAAGCAGTGCCAGCCAAAGCACCTCCTCTGCTTGCTGTGAAGTGGGAGGCACTGTGTGTCTGCTATTTCAGATTGCTTCTGGGCAAAGTATTGGAGATTTTGTGTTCCCAGAGCCAGGGATTTATTTGTGTACTCTTGGGAACAAGTTCAAATTGGCTGTTCGACCCAGCAGGTTCGCAGTGTACCAAAAGGGGAGTATTCCATTAAAATTAGAAAGAATTCAAGAGTTAAGGAACTTAAGAATTGAAGATGCATGATAGCAGAAGGCAAGCACACAGATTTCCCTGGGAGAAGGACCGTGGGAGAGCAGCTAGTGTGCTCGGGGAGGAGAGGGAAGGAGATAAAAGATAAGGAAGTATAAATCAGCACCAGTAGGGCTGTCTTGTCGGCCCTTCTGATCTTCCCCAGGCTGAGATTTGTTTATTTTCAAGTCCACTGCGGCTGCTCCTCAACAGCTGGCATGTGGAGCTGCACTGGTGTAGGAAATCATTACAAGTTCTTGTTTGGAGGAAGTATCCGAAAAATCTCTTGGAGACAAACTGCTTAAACCAGAAGCAAAGTGGCGATACAGATCTGACAGGATGACTGGTTGGTGCTCTGCTGCTGTGTAGATTTAAAAGCACACTGGGAAGGGAGTGGGATGCCTCCTGCCAGCAGTTGCCAAAAAGCCAGCAGCTTCTAAGGCAGCTTATAAGTGGCTAAAGCTTGCCATTCTGGCTGCATTCACTCTTTATGAGAAGAAACTGACATCTTCAAAATTGAATATATCCTACCAGTCTAAGGATGGGGTTGAACCATTTATTTTATGTGCCTTTTCTTGCTTCAGTAACTAGAGAGCACAGATGGCTGGAATAGAAGTGTCAGGAACTCTGGTTTCTGTCCAGAACACCTCAAAGTACTGGACTTTTTTTTTTAATATTACAGTTTTTCAGTTGACAAATGCCACCATTGTTTGCTTTTGCTGTCTGTCATACATGATTGAGTTCATGCATCATTGACAACATCATGTAGTACAATACTAAAATAGACACAGAAGATGCTCTTAATTAATCTTCAGGACATCTTGGGTTCTATGAAGTGCCTTTTGGATGTTGTCCCTCTGACTCCTTTCACTTCACTCCTTAGGCACCCCTAAGTATCCCCATCTCCACCTGCTCTTACAGCTGCACTAGGACATGACCTAGAGGGTAGGAGGAGGAAAGGAATGCTTTGGGCTGTGACTGACCCCGGGGTTGTGATCATGTCAGAGGAAAAGCAAAATGGCACCAGGACAGGTTCTTCCCACCCTGTCCACAGCTGCTGCTGCTGCTGGGGCCCATTCAGCCTGGGTTTGTATTGTGCTCTAACAGCATTTCTCATCCACCTTCCCCATGCTGTGGGAAAGCTGAGCCTTGGAGAAATGCTGCAAATATGACCCACTAAGAAGCTGAAGCGTTGCCAAGCTGGGCCAAGCCGGGGTGGATAAGCCCCTTTAGGTTACAGACCACAGGACAGCAGCTCTCAATACACTGCAGGCAGCTGCTCCTCATGAATGATTTACCAGGTAGGTGTTTGAAGGTGTTGGGCTGATGTTTGCAGCAGCCCTTAACCTCATCAAGCTCCTCTGGCTTACTCACAGCAAATTATCAGAGCAGTTGTTAAAAATAGTCTGTTTATTAATGGTGCTCTTCAGAAGTAGCCACAAGGCTCAATCATAGCTTACATTCAGTATTTAAAATACATATGAAATAAAAAATATGTATATATCAGAAGGGCTTGCTGGTTTCACTTTGTGCATTCTCCTACCAGCCCCACTTTTCATCTTCACAAAGATGGAATCCAGCTAACTCACCTTGCAGCTCCCTGCACAGAGACAAATCCTCTTCCAACATACCTTTCTGTAGCTCAAATGAAGTTATTAAACACTTGTGTTATTTGAGTGTTTTCCCCCAAGGTAATTTGACAGCATCCCAGCTCCTGGGTTGCTGATGTGCAGCATCTGCTGTGGGCAGCCAGGGGCTGTGTGGAGGTGGCTGAGCAACAGCCTGGAAGCAGAGGGTGTCTCTGGCTTTGGGCAGCTGATAGGGCTGGAGCCCAAAAGTGCCTGCATTTCTTCACATGGGTGTTAGAAATGAAAAAGGCATTAAAATTGCCTTGGATGCCTTGGCTTACAATGCCTCTGACATACAAATGTGCTCAGTTGTCTGCAGTTCACTTCCAAGAAGAATACAGTTGTAACAAACTCATTTTATAAGAGAGCCCTGGGGGAGCACGAGTGATAGAGCAGCTTTTATAACATACTAAAACTTCTATAAAACTAATTATATATGTTATCAAAATGATTCATGCTAGCCAGAGTAAATCCTCCTCATTACAAATGAGAGTTCAAGTGACAGTTCATTGTCTCTTAACATTTGCACAAATATATTGCCTTTTCTCCCTGTGCTGTCACAGGGAGGTTGGGGAAGGAATTCGCCAAGAACTGGAGGTGCCATTGCAAGAAAGAGGCAGTGCCACTGCGGTCTATAACCTCAGCTGATGGTGACAAGGTAAGTTCTCATCACTCCTGATTCCTCACCATCATGGAGAATTTTCTTCTTATCTCCTGTAAATTTAATTTGTTGTCTTGCCCTGAAGCCTGCCCAGCAAATGTGTCCCTCATGCATGGAGAAGTGCTGTGTGTCTGTAGGGACTCTTGTTGAAACCATTTAACATTGAAGGTCTTTTGCAAAACAATGCTGAATTGCTGGCAGTGTTTTCCCTAAGTAGGGATTTAGATAACTTGTTCTACTTAATCAAATTAGCTATCTTTGATTTCATCTGGTGTTTAAGCCAAATTCCCAAGACAAAGTGGTTTTAATAGTCTGTTCAGTTTGTAATCTCTGTTTTCCAAGAAAATCAGCTTTTATTTTTTTTTGTTTATTTGTTTCTGACAGTCTCAAATGTACGTGTAAAACTGACATAGGCTCGGCTGACTACAGGGAAATAGCTAATTTGACATTCAGTTTCTTCCTTTGTGAGCCATCCCATTTCCCATGCCTTTCCCTTGGTCTGTCAGAAGTGTCTGTCAGCTTGTCTGGCACTTCTGCATCTCTGGCTATAGTCTGTAGTTTTTTTCTTCTTTCCTGCTTCAGGTTTGTTTCTCATCCCATCTTGCAAATCCAGCTTTTTCTCCTTATTTGAAAAAAAAAAAAAGTTTTGTGAATTAAGGTGGGTCTAAAAGCTACAAACCCCCTTTTTTAGAACTTGTTCTCTGGCTGTTGGGAGCCTTTGTTCCAGCTGAGACCACTGCAGATCCCAGTCACCACACCCTATGGAAAAGGTCACTTCAGGAGTGCAGGACTTGCTGGAGCAAACAGGAGCCTTGAGCTTTGCTCTTCCTTTTCCGTTATTCACCTGGGCTTTTAGGCTGGAGCAGAGAGGCTGTGCACCTCTTATCAACATCAGCACTGGGGAAGGTGACCCTCAGCTCACACTGTGCTCACCCAAAGGTCCCTCTGGTGCTTCAGCTCTAGGTAGAAAATCCATCAGTGCTCTCAGTCAGCTAAAGGACGTGTGTGTGAATGCTTCATTAGCTCTGGACCTCTGAAGCAGGGTTTAAGGGCCAAAGTCAGCATGGGGCTTCTGTGATTGTTGAGAGGCTTTGTTAAAAGTGAGCTCCTGGATAGTTTATTTATCAAGACCTGGAACCTCACAGTATGAACATGGAAATAGGAGAAACAGGAAGTTTGAGCTGGTGGTTTAGCTGATATCCTATAATTCTATTTTATTTCCCCCTCAATGTTGGGGAAAAATGATGGGGTAGGTGAAAAGCTTTGTTTCTACAAAACGGAGAAAATTCCTTATTATGCCAGATTATCAAAGCCAGTTTGGGGTCTTTCAATTTGTACTGCTGCTGCTCCTTACCATCCTCCACTGAACTGAAATCAAACCTGAGTAAATCCTCCACATAAATTTACCCCGTTTATACTGACTTAACCTACAGAGAAATGCCATCTGGATTCAGGGTGTTGCTCTCCAGCCCTGCAAAGCTGGTCCTGGGAGAGACCAACTCTGTGTCTGCAGCCAACTCATTCTCCAACCTTTTGTTTGCCTTTTTCCTATTACTATACCATAAATACTACAGCCTCCTGGACACTGCTATTTGTACCAATAAAAACACAAACAGAACACTAACAGAAAGGCAGGCAAGTGTCTGGAAGGAGTGTCTGTAACTTCTCTCTTCATTATTACTGCTCTAAGTAATTTAAATGTTAATAAACCAGCTCAAAGTGGGAGGAAGCACTGGATTCAGCATGACATGGTTAGAAAAGAGTAGGTGTTGATATGCCCAGAGGTCATCTGGGGCTCACAACATCCCTTGTCAAGAGCCTATGGCAGCCAAACTGGTATTTTCTTACTCTTTAGGAGCACTGGGGTGTTTGCCAGCAACCTCCACATCTCACTCCGCTTTCAGGATCATTATCAGTGAGGCTGCTGAATTGCCATCTCTGCTGCAGGGACTGGATGATGTGCACAGAAATCTGGGCACTGGTGACACTGAGGGGATGAAGTTGTTGGTAATTGGTGGATTTTCTACAAGAGGGCTGTACCAGTGGAGACTGGGCATGCTCTTGCTGCTCAGCAGCACAGCCAGTGCCAATGTCCCAAGAGTGTTGATGCCTTCAATGGCTTTTCCTGTTGGCATGAGTCTAGCATGCCTCTTCTCCCTCTCCCAGAAAAGGGGTGCTGAAGTGACAATGGTTGTTGGCCGGCTCAGCTGGAAGTTTGCAGTATTTAAATTACAGTTCCAGGTCTGAGTTTCACACTCAGACCAGTGAGGTGGGATCAGCTAGCAAAGGAGGAGGCAATTAAAGGGCCATTACAGCAAGCTGGTCCCAAAGGAGCCATAGTGGTCCTGGTGAAGCTGCTGCAGGCACACTCAAGTCACATCCTTGGCTGCCTTGCTGAACTCAGGGGTGGGGAAGCGTGTTCTTACGGGTTGGTTTGAACTGAAATGTGTACAGCACAGCTGTGCTCATTCAAATAGGAATTCACAAAGCTCTAAAGAGGGAATTAAACCTTGCTGAGGCCCGCCAAGAAAATGCTGGGTTTTTTATTTTGACTGGAAACATGTAAATCACCTGAATACCTTACTCAGACTTGCTTACAAACTGCTTTCAGAAGCGTCCATGGAGAGACAGAGTCCACTGTCACTGTTCTTCATACAATCCCAGATGGCATGATACAAATTTTACTCTTTTCTAGGATCTGTGTTGTACAGCCTACTTTCCATCTTGAGTTTCTTCCCTTTTGGCACTGCTGATGAATATGTTTCATTTTCCCATGGCTTCTGCTCCTCAGTGCCACACCAAATTGGCTGCCAGCTCCACCAGCTCTCTGTGCTGTTTGGAATCCCCCTTCCTTTCCAGGTCAGCCTAAGATTTCACTTTTGCTTAATTTAAGCAAAAGAGGAGCAAAATATCCTCACCCAGAAGAACACTGGAAGAGCTTACACATGGTAGTGGCAACATTTTCAGGCAGTCCTTAATCTGGGCTTCCACACACCGCAGACTGATGGATGAATTGTAGACAGAAGTACATTCTTCAGCTGCTGGAGGTCCATGAGTAGTGCTAAGAAAAAGGCTCACTCATTGACCTATTTGCAGTTTCCCACTCCATCACCTAATAAAGAGCTGGAGACAAGCAGGCCAAGTGCAAATGCTTCTTTGTGGCCACACATCATAGCACAGCAGGACGTTGCAATGGTGTACATAATTCCTGTGTTATAACCACTCACCCACTGGAAGACTGGGCAAACACCAACAAAACACTTTGCAAAAGCAAAGGGGGGGGGGGCAGATTCCAGGATAACCCAGGATTGTTCCTGCTGCAGGGACAGACAGAGGAGCCACGGCCACAGCATCGCTTCTGCCTTCACTGGGGGCAGGTGAGGAGCTGCAGAGGGACTGGAACAGGCAGAGCCCAGCCCTGATTAGCAGCTGAAAGGGCTCTAGAAAGCCCCCATTTTAGGGCCCTGTAGTTTTCTTTCTTGTAGAAGTGTAAAGATTGTAACAGCATAATATAAAATCTATAATTCTTTTGTTTACACTGGACCTGCTCAGCCTCAATAGCTGGAGAGGGTGTGAGGTGGGAGTGGGTGCTGCCAGCGAGCCTGCGGGCAGTGGGTGTTTCCCTGCCCAGGCATCCCCTCCCAGTGCCCATGAGGACTCTTGCCTGTTTTGGCCAAAATTAGTTTGGATTCTTTCTTCCACTTCTTCCATCTGGCTGTTCTTAAATTTTTGAAGTGTTTTAAAACATTATTGTTAAAATAATTTTTGTTTAACTGAGTATAACCAAATAGCTTATAACCATTATAACTTTGGGCTGATTTATAATAAGCAGTTCTAAGCAGGAAGACCAATTTAACTGTGTCATCCTTTCTGCTGTAACTCCTTTGCTCTTTGGTGCTGTTTTGCACAGGAGGGAATGCCCTGCTGTGTCTCAGCTAACAGGTCAGCCCAACCTGCTTTGACTCACCCATTTAGGAAATTGAGTCAAATACCAGGTGTGCAAAGTAGATCTGATATGAAGGATTATTTGTTTTGCTGTAGCATTTTGTGGTAAGATTATCTCAGGGAAGAGAAAGTGAATGTTCCACACCAAAAAAAGAGGACAGCTTTGTGCTCCCAGTCAGTTTAAACCATTACACTTCCCTACTGACCTGTCTAATCTTTTCTACAGATAATTATTTTGCAGCACCTGAAGGTAAGTCCTGTTAATCAGCAATTTTTTACATACTGTCATGGATAGCTCTGTCTCCCTGCTGTGACCAGCTCTTGTCCCTAGTTTTCATGGAGGGTTCTTGCAGAAAAATCCCGATCAGGGCATGTGCTTAAAAAAAAAATTACCATTTTAAGCACTTTACCATTTTCTTCCATTTCAGAAGCAGCTGTCCACAGATAAGAATCCAACCAAATAAATCCCTGTGTAGATTGCCTTTGAATTTGAGCTCTCTGCCTTTCTAAAAGCAAGCTTTACCTTGTGCATGTGTTACATCTTCCAAATTAATGAATTTAAACACCCAGTTCTGTTTTCCAGTGGCATGGGGAGATCAGACCAGGCAGTTGAGGAGAATGGGAAATGCAGACCTAGAGGAAAGCAGGCAAACAAGTACCTGACAATTGCAGCAGTGATAAATAAGACAGACAGGTAGGAAAGAGCCATAAAACAGGAGGAGAGGGGATAAGAAAGAGAGACCTTCCTTTCCTGAGTGGAAAGAGTCCTCACTGTGTTACTATTTCTGACAAGGGCAGGGGATGGGGAGGACAAATCCTCCTGTGTCAAGAAAAAGGGGTACATGCAGCATGTTTTCTTCACAAAATGGATATTTTATGAAGACTAAGAAGATAAAATGCCTGGTATGCTTGAGGGGCAGGGTAATTCTAGAGAACAGAAGAGATTTCTTTCCTACTTGTTTTCCCATGCAGCCCAGAGTTACTTATCTGAGCTTTTAATACACAAGTGGGAATTTTGCTGAGTGATTCTGCAGTACAACATTTATGCAATTTTTTTCTCCTGTTTCTTTCCCCCCTGCCCCTTTTTGTTTTCTTTTGTTTGAACTACCCATAGGCAGTGGTTCAATAGCAGACTTTTAAAGAATGGGTTGTTGGTGTGGGTTGGGGTTGATCTGGTCAAAGATGTGGGTTTTTTTGGGTTTTTTTTTCTGGCCTGGTTACCGGGCCAGAGGACAGAGCAGCAGTAAGAGCATGAAGCAGTAGCTGATTCCAGGCCATTAGGATTCTGGGTGGCATTAGGATTGCCTTTTTTTTTTTTTGTTCCCCATGAGAAAATGTAATGCAAGTTAAGCAAAATCTGAATACAGTCTATTTTTTTTTTTTTTTTATCCAAAACCTGAGGCAATTAGGAAAAGAACAGATATTGTCAGGCATTTAAACCCTCCAGCTCTCACAGCATGGAGTGTGACAAGGCCGAACTGAAAGCCAACTTCTCTTCCCTAAGACCAGGTAAGAACCACAGGGGTATCCTCAGAGGAGCTGCAGCAGCTCCTTGGACTGGATGAAAAGCAAACATCAGAAAGCAGATCCAAGGAAGCCTTGAGTCCAAAACTTTTAGTTGTTTTTTTGTTCACCCGCTCAGCTAACAGATGATAATCATTGCTTGTTGCCTACCTCTCTCAGCTGCTGCAGTTACAACACTGATACATCTGCAGAAGGTGCAATATTGCATCTTTGGGGATTTTTGGGCTTTTACAGCTTCTGTCTGCACCCCTAGACTTGCAGAGGGAAACCAGCTGCAAGAGGCTGCCATGTGCTGGAAATGCCAGCACTGCTCCCTGTTCTCCCCTGCCTCCTGCAGCTGCTCCTGCTGCCCCCACTGCCCAGGGTCCCCTTGCTGCAGAAAGGCAACTAAAAGATTTCTTCTCTAGGAAAATAAAGCATCTGGGCCCTAAATGCCACAAGCCCTCCTCAGTGACACTCTGTGTATTAGGAAACATCATCTGGCACTCAGGTATTTTTCAGGAATCGCTTCTACAGCACTTGCCAGCACCTTGAGTCAACTCCAACGCTGTGTATTTGTTGTTGAAAGCCACAGGAGATGTAATTTATGGCATTCTTCAGCTCTTCCCTGAAGATCCCACAGCTTCTCCCATTGTATTAATGAGAAGGCTGAACCCACAGGGCTTGCTTCTATTAACCCATCAATACAAAAGGCATTTTATCACCTAAAGGATTTAGAGTCTCTTCTGCCTGAGTCCATCTGTTCTGCCAGTTAAAAAACAGTTTATGAAGATAACTTTGAGATAGTTTTGCCCCAAAAAAATTGATTGGTCCTCCTTGAGTAAGCAACAGAACCTCCAAGGTTTAAAGTATATTTAAAGGTATATTTAAATTTAGGATTTCATTAGGCTCAAGGTTTAACATGGACAGTAGCTGCACAAACCTCCCCAGAGAAAGCTTCCTTATGTAAATTTTCACAGCATTTTGTCAAGGTGTATAATTTTTTTCAAAAATCGAGGATTTTTGTCTTTTTGTATTCCCAAAATATCAATAAAGTGTGATGAATTTTGACAAAATGCAACTGTTATTTGCTGGAATATAATGGGTCTGTTTTAGTATTACAGTCAGAAAGATATTCTCACTCTTGCACTGGTGCTGTGTCCCCTTAGCTTTAGTTGTTGAGCATCCTTAGGGAAAAGGTTCAATAAAGCTGGAGCTCTGATAAAGGAACACAAGTACTGTTGTATCTAACAAGATAAACCAGCACCAGGTCGGTCAAAAACTTTCTTTTTTCTCTTGCCACAGAGAGACAACAAACAGCCAAGCTGATACTTGCTGCTGAATTTCTTCAGGTTAAACTCAGCTACCAGATGTTGCTGGAATCAAGTTCGATATGAAAAAAGAACATTTGCAAGGTATGGACAAAACTGGCATAGTAAATGCTGTTACTCTGCTGATTTCAGATCTGCGTCATTTTGCTTTGGGCTGCTGCAGAGTTTATGTGTGTTTAGGTGAACATGAAATTAGAGAAGTAAGGTGGCTGTAGACTAGTGCTTTACTTTGGCTTTTAAAATATGTTTTGCAATGTAATGGCCCCTTTTTGACCTTTTTTTCTTTTTTTGGTGCACTAAAAGATAGATATCCTTTTCTCATTCTTGTTTTAATGACAAATAACCTCTGCTGCTGCCATTTTGTTCAATATTGGTTCTGTAGAGCACCCATTGTGTGCGACTTCCTCCCCACCAAGGCTCTGTGAAATGTCTACGGTGCTTGGATGCCTGGGCTGAAAGGCATTTTAAGAAACTGAGACACAACCTTTAGTATTTTTTTTTTAATGTTCTCAGTTCATTTTGTAGTCTCTGCCACATGCAGAATTAGTGCTTGGGTGGTGGATGGACAGGCCTCCCTGAAATGGTCCACAGTGTTCTGTAATTTCCTCAAATCTAAGGATTTAGGAATAAAATTACTAACTGACCTGGACAACGCCCTGCCTCAGGTCATGTGCAAGGTGACAAGTTCATTATTTTGTACACATTCTGTATTTATATATATTTATTGTTACATTCCAATTAACTGTGTGATACAGATCTGGGGCAAATCAAAATGATCTCTGGAATTCCAATGGTTTAATATTTTTTCTAAGCTGTAAATCGGTGCTCTCCCTTAAACTGTTGGTTACAACCAGATTTTGATATATTAGCTGCTATACTTAAGGGAATTTTTGCATGCTAAATAGCATGTGAATTAGCCATCCATAAACTGAGACTGAAACCTGGGCAAAAGAAATGGAAAACTCCACAAAGACTGAGGCTCAGGGGAAGCACTTTCTAAAAGCTGCTTTCTCTTTTTGTCTGCTTTTCCACCAATGCTTTAGAAAAATGTCATTTATAACCTTTTGAGCAAGCCAAATCTCCTTTTGTCAGATCACCCAAAAGGAAAAAAAACATCCAACTGTGATAAGGATTTAGAAAATCAAATGATGGGAAAACCCCCTCAGTCCTCCTCGGCTGACCCTGCTGTTGAAGTTGAGGCGCTGTGTAGAAGCGTCAGTGTGCCCCCAGTCTGCCACCCTCTCTGTCAGCTGGCTATTAGAAAACATTTCCTCTAATCCCATCATTCAGTGCCGTTGTGGAAAGCAGCAGGCTCCCCAGCAAATCCACCCACCATGATTTTTATCCTATTGAAAGCGCCACCTTATCGGACATAATCGAAATGGCTCATGTGCTGCTATGTGAAGAGCAAGTGGGTTTTACCATCACTCAGGCCAAAACTAAATATGGATTAAATTGCACCCTGCCAGCACAAAGTGTGCATTGTGTGGCTCTGCTCTGCAGTGCCCAGCCTCAGCTTGCTCCATGCCTGATAAAACACTGCACCCTCCTTCAATCCCCCTTTTTTTAAAAAGGCAAAACAAAGCAGCAGTGTCTGTGCTGGAATGTGCTGCAGGTAGTGATCTAAACCTCCATCACCAAAGACAGTGAGAGGATTAATTTAATGCATGGAGGTTGTTGCTTGGAGGGACTTCATAGGAATGCAAACCAAAGGCCCTCAAAGAGCCCACAACAAAGGGAAAAGCCATGTGATCACAAACTCCTGGTAGGATGGGGAGGACTGGGTTAAGGAAGGGCCTGGTCTACCTTGTAGAAAAGGCAGGAAATATTGTTGTACTGAATAGGAATGCAAACAGGGAAAAGATTTTGTGGTGGGTGGGGTTTTTTCTAGACCTTCTGGAAAGGTGGTCTAGAAAAAAATGGATGGAAAATTGCAGCCTGGTTAATGACATTTATATAGTAATTGGTGTGAGCAAATGTCTGTGCAAATTTTGTGGTCATGTATGCCATGTGTTCTGAGTTGTGCTTTGTTTCCAGATAGAGTAAAATATCTGTTTTTCAATTCCTGTTTATTCATTATATTTTCAAAAATTTTTGTCAGGGGTACTCCATTGCAACCCTGGCAGTGCTGAGAGTCATGAAGATCCCTGTCTTGGCACAAGGTGACCTCCCAAACATGCCACGTGCTGCTGTGCACACTTGCAGACCTCCAGGTGAACTCCAAGGACACTCAGGAGGGCTGGGCATGTGGCAGTCAGAGCAGAAAACAAGCAGAAGACTGCTCAGGAGTGCAGCACATGGACACAGGGGTATAAGGAGTCCTTGCTATTCTGGACAGGAGATCCCCAGTTAAACTCTGAATTATGTACTTCAAAGAATGTAGAAATAACAGCACTACACTGAGAAGAACCAATGTGGAATTTGCTCAACTAAACCAGAAACAGGGACAGAGCAGCTTTTGAGTCTCCCCCCAACTTTCCCCCCAAAAATCACACACTCCAGCACAAGCACCCTGGCTTTATGTTATCTGCAATCCCTATCTGGATTCAGTTTCCAGTCACTGCTTATGGCTTTATCATAAGGACCAATTTTATGCAATTATCAAATTACTCTTTCTTATCAGTCTTCTACTCTTGTCACTCAGACTGTGCCATTCCTTTCTTATTCATTTAAATTGGGGGCATGACTCCAATTCTGCTTCAAAAATACAGCTCCTCTCATTATTTGCTTATCTGTCTTGTCTGAAACAACCCAGTGGTGTGGAGCACCAGGTTCTCTTTTCTAAGACACTGTAAAGACAGCAATTTGACTTTTTCCCCCCCACCTCTTTTTCCTCCCCCTTTCTTGAGAAGCAGAATTTTTAAACTGTTTTGAAGCACTATGATTTTAAGCATTGATGTTAATTTTCTGCTTCTTCAGGGCCCTTCTGCTCAAAGAATGATATTACTGCTAAACTGCGAACATCCCAAGACAAAGACACACCAAATTCTACCATAACCTTAATGTAATTACCCCATTATGGAATTCTAAAAGAATTAGAAGAATTCATCACTAAATTTGTACAGAAAGCGATTATTAATTTGAGGTCAACAAACCAAGACTGGTTCATGTAACATTTTATTCACAAGTAGAAAAAAAGTATTACAAAACAATTTATACAAGGTTTTAATTTACATTTGTTAAAGGAGCATTTAAAACAGCACTGTAAGTCCCTAGACATGACATGTGGGCAGTGTAAATGTGGTGATAGTGGATGTTTTCTATTGGCATGTACAACATTGCTTGCCACAGGCAATATACAAAAGACCAATTTGGTTAAATTAAGGAAAAAAGTATATACAAAATATACACATATAGCTAAAAAACACTCAATCTTTTCCTTCCAATTTGCTATCAAGCTTTCACTCATAAAAAAAAAAGGGTATCTTTCTCTTTCTCTATTGTTGCTGGATAAAAACAATTATACAAAGATTAAATTCCAATGGGAAAACACACTGTGGCAGATGCTGGCAAAATTTTTGAACATTGCTTTTTCAAGAACTGTTATTAGTTAAAAGTTAAATCTCTGTATGTTCTGGAAATATTTTGCCATATACTGAAATGCACATTGGATTTTTTTTCTATTTACAAAGTATATACAAAGAAGCACACATCTCTTCATGCACATGTAGTGAAAAATAATGTTTTGTAATTTCTTAAACGTATGAAAGTATACAAAGAAATTATTCAAAACTACTCATATTTAAATATATATGTGAAAGTATTTATCTGAGTAATTGTACTGTAGAACTTCTTATTATTCCATCAGTGACCAAAAGGTGGTATCTACTACTTAAAACACCAAACCCAACAACAGCCAGAAAATCACTTGGGTAACTTGTTCACATTGGTCTGACTTTGGGAAGTGTTACTCATGGCTTTTGCACAAAGGAATAATCTCACTGGTGAAGAGCTGGAGCATCTCTCTGCCAGGGCTGCCTGTACTGTTTTTAGCTATTTTTGCACAGGTCCAACCTTCTTCTGTGTGCTTCAAAGCAGAAGTCTTTTTCTATAATGGATTCTGAATACTGTCTCAACATTTCCATTGCCACACAAACCATGTGTGGAAAGATGAGTAATATTTATTGCCAATTTGTTGGCATCTGTTTTGCTGATTGCTTTGCTTTAGTCAAGGCACATTGGGTACTTTAAAGAATAATTGCTAGAGTTCATCACAGACAAGTGTGAGCCTGTTGAGTGTCATGAATCAGTGGAGGTTACTGACATTATCCACAGAAGCAAAAACTATTTTAGGGATGAAAATGGCTGAAAAAATTATATTAAGGGATGTGATAAAGCAAACCACTTTGCTTTTTATGCTTCTTATGTTTTATGTGCAAAATTTGAATTGATGCAGTACTACAGTGAGAAGGACAGAGGGTCTTGAATGAAAGTGACTTCTAAATGAATGAATGAGTTCACCACAGAGATTGACCCTTAAAAATAATGCACCAATAAAAAAATCTTGGTAACAGTCTCACTGTATAAATACTTCCATGGCACACCTGCTATAGTCTGACATTTTGATTTGCAAGTTGATTACAATTATTTCAACATTCAAAATTATATGCTATAACAAGAAGTGCTGTATTCCAATACTGAGACTACTAATTAAACACAATGTCCTTATCTATATGTCTGACCTTCATTAAACTAAATCTAATTTAAACTTAATCTCCTGCTACACTTAACAGAACAATGCCACCTCCCAAAAATGTAATAACTGGATGGAGGGGACTTCAACCACACATACTGTAACATGCTAATTCTCTAACTCCCCAAACTAGCTTATTGACTATAATGTAATACATAATAAAAGCTTCAGTTTATTAATAGGTGATCCTTTTACAAACAGAAATGGATTTTTTTTTTACAAACTTTATGTCCTTCAATAGCAGGATTACTATTTAAAATTAGAACCAGCAGGAAAAAAAATCCTAATGCATGCACAAATCTGCAGGCAGAGCAACTGGCACCATATTGTCCCACATCTTCTGACACCTGTAGCCGTATTTGAAACCCCCCCCAAACACTGAAGTATTTTTATTTCTTGCTGTATTTACATATACTATTAAGCGTACTCCATTAGACCTTTTGAGACTCTGAGGAAATAGAAATAGAAATTGGAAAGGCCATAAATCCACTTTCAGGGTCGTCATAGCATGCTCCTTAAAGTTTAACTTCACAGCTGTTTCACCTCAGACACAACTGCTCAGAAGGTGTGAAATGATGCCATTTTTTGCCAGCTGGATTGGATACCATGCAACACTGAAGACCAGAACATGTTTGATGAGAATCAGCAGGGGAGTGTAAGGGAAGCATTCAGCTTTAGTGCTGAAAGAAACAGCTCCAGTCCCTAAAACAAAGGGAAAGAAGAGTGGTTACATAAATTCATATGAAACCTGAATGCACTTCTGTATTTGACTAAACACTAAAAGAGTAGAGGTATACTTACTGCTGGCTGTAAAATTCACCTAAACCTGAAGATTAAACCTGTATTAAAAACCACATAAAAAAGCTTAGACTTGTGTGTACATATATGAAATAGGCTATATTCTGATTTTGTGTTATTATTTTGAAATCTAATCACAAAACATTGAACTACGAACGACTGTAATACATCCTCAGGCAGTACAAAGACCATCCTTGCCTCAAAATATTTCAAAAAGACACGAAAGATGAAGAGCAGATAGGAAAAAATGCTATAGACTAAAATGAACTAATTGTCTTGGAGTTGTACAGCTGGCCAGTGTTCATCCTGAAAATACATCTCAAGTAAGCCTAGTCCTGCTCCTGGTCCCATGAACACTACTGAAATTTCTCTGCCAAAATGCACACATAATGATGCACTTAGAGTTTGAATAGGGAAAAATTGTACAAAATGAATCAATAGGGTCCATTATAGGAAAAAAATGAAGAAAAAATTAACCCTCCTGAAGACCTTGATTATTCAAAATGATACACAAATCTCAGTAGTAATAGAGGACAGCAGAAAACTATCAAAGCATACAGGATTTTGAGATGCTAGAAAAGCTGTCTCCATACACACAGAAATCAATAAGAAAGTTTACAGTTCATGTACTGTAACAAGTATAGTGAAATAAAAGCTATTTTTTGTAGTCATATTTTGAAATCCTGTGGTTCTTTTGATCCAAGAAAATTCTTACGTAATATTAATTGCATACCTCTGAAGTTGATGCATGGTTTGGTGGGAAAACACCCACAAATTTCTGATTTTTTAAATCTTGTTAATATGGAAATGCATTCCCTTAAAACATCAAGAACTGCTAGGAATGAGCAGTGCTGAGATCTGAAGTTGTATCCATGTCACTGTCCCCTCCTACACACAGCTACAGAATACAACTGTCATCAAATTATATTGGGCACACACAAAAATAAAACTGGCAGTGCTGCTATCTGACACATGGGCAGGTAGTGCCCAGCATTGTTACAGATAAAACTTTACACTAAATAATACATTGAGAGAAAATGTGCCACCTGGATAGGGCTGATGTTGTCAGTGACACAGCAGATTTTTCAGGGTGACAAGTTCCATTGAAGTCAATGGCAAAGCCATTCTAGATTTAACAGTCAGTTCCTTTCCCTTTTCTCCTCTTGACAGTGTCACCTAAACAATTAAGGATTTACAAAGAAACTACTGCACTTACATGCTTTCAGAATATGTGTGGTTCTTGCTAAACACTAATTACTTTCTACTTAATATTTAGGAATAACACAAAAGTGTTAGAGCAAACCAAATGGAAGAGGATCAAAGGAATGCAGTTTTACTTCTGCAGATGGCCAAAATTTTTGTAATTACAGATAGCATCATTTTCTTAATTAAATTTGGTGCAATATTAATATTAGTGGCAACTTCTTGTGTTCCTGCCTCTGAGTTCATGCACAGGAGACTGTTTCTCCTTTCCAGCCACAACCTGCATTGGCCTGGAGTAACAACACCACTTGCCATCAGAACATAGCCCATAATTTAGGATCCTTAGTTACTTGATGCCCCAGATTACTCCCAAAAGTAGAAAGTTCCATTTTAAAAGTACGGAGCACAGCTAATATTAAAAAAGATACAATGATGAAGCAGCAGCAATGTGACTTTTTGCAACAGGTCCATTGTTACATAGTTGAGACAATTGTTTATCACCTCTTTGCATTTTGACCTCAGACCTGCATCTTCTCTGAGCTTTTATACATAAAGTTGCATTTTATGGAGTAACTTACATTTTATCTGATGACATGGGAATATAAATGGCATTATAAGGCATTTGAGATTCTCTTATGTTTCTAGTACTACTGCAGCAAATCCACAGAAAGGCTTTGTAAATATTATTAAATGAACACTTGTATGTCTTTTATGCTTTGTTTGCAATAAGCAAAGCCAATTGCTTTTTCTCACTCATAAACAAAGGCTAGCCTCACACGATGGTTTGGTCACAAGGCTATTAAACTGATTTTTCTCTTAAAATTTAATGAAAAAAATCCTTGATAAAAGCTGACTGATATACAGACTTATCCCTGTATTCTGAATAATATTTCAACACCACAGTTTGCGTAATTACACCTTTCAAATTTAGTTAATGATTTAAAAACGTGAAACTGCTGGATCTCTTGTAGAGGGCTTAATTTATTTCAGCAATAGCTAGGTGTAACCTATGAAGAAATATAACTCTAGAAATTAAACACAATGTCCTTATCTATATGTCTGACCTTCATTAAACTAAATCTAATTTAAACTTAATCTCCTGCTACACTTAACAGAACAATGCCACCTCCCAAAAATGTAATAACTGGATGGAGGGGACTTCAACCACACATACTGTAACATGCTAATTCTCTAACTCCCCAAACTAGCTTATTGACTATAATGTAATACATAATAAAAGCTTCAGTTTATTAATAGGTGATCCTTTTACAAACAGAAATGGATTTTTTTTTTTGGTTACTTTATGTCCTTCAATAGCAGGATTACTATTTAAAATTAGAACCAGCAGGAAAAAAAATCCTAATGCATGCACCAATCTGCAGGCAGAGCAACTGGCACCATATTGTCCCACATCTTCTGACACCTGTAGCCGTATTTGAAACCCCCCCCAAACACTGAAGTATTTTTATTTCTTGCTGTATTTACATATACTATTAAGCGTACTCCATTAGACCTTTTGAGACTCTGAGGAAATAGAAATAGAAATTGGAAAGGCCATAAATCCACTTTCAGGGTCGTCATAGCATGCTCCTTAAAGTTTAACTTCACAGCTGTTTCACCTCAGACACAATTGCTCAGAAGGTGTGAAATGATGCCATTTTTTGCCAGCTGGATTGGATACCATGCAACACTGAAGACCAGAATATGTTTGATGAGAATCAGCAGGGGAGTGTAAGGGAAGCATTCAGCTTTAGTGCTGAAAGAAACAGCTCCAGTCCCTAAAACAAAGGGAAAGAAGAGTGGTTACATAAATTCATATGAAACCTGAATGCACTTCTGTATTTGACTAAACACTAAAAGAGTAGAGGTATACTTACTGCTGGCTGTAAAATTCACCTAAACCTGAAGATTAAACCTGTATTAAAAACCACATAAAAAGCTTAGACTTGTGTGTGTACATATATGAAATAGGCTATATTCTGATTTTGTGTTATTATTTTGAAATCTAATCACAAAACATTGAACTACGAACGACTGTAATACATCCTCAGGCAGTACAAAGACCATCCTTGCCTCAAAATATTTCAAAAAGACACGAAAGATGAAGAGCAGATAGGAAAAAATGCTATAGACTAAAATGAACTAATTGTCTTGGAGTTGTACAGCTGGCCAGTGTTCATCCTGAAAATACATCTCAAGTAAGCCTAGTCCTGCTCCTGTCCCATGAACACTACTGAAATTTCTCTGCCAAAATGCACACATAATGATGCACTTAGAGTTTGAATAGGGAAAAATTGTACAAAATGAATCAGTAGGGTCCATTATAGGAAAAAAATGAAGAAAAAATTAACCCTCCTGAAGACCTTGATTATTCAAAATGATACACAAATCTCAGTAGTAATAGAGGACAGCAGAAAACTATCAAAGCATACAGGATTTTGAGATGCTAGAAAAGCTGTCTCCATACACACAGAAATCAATAAGAAAGTTTACAGTTCATGTACTGTAACAAGTATAGTGAAATAAAAGCTATTTTTTGTAGTCATATTTTGAAATCCTGTGGTTCTTTTGATCCAAGAAAATTCTTACGTAATATTAATTGCATACCTCTGAAGTTGATGCATGGTTTGGTGGGAAAACACCCACAAATTTCTGATTTTTTAAATCTTGTTAATATGGAAATGCATTCCCTTAAAACATCAAGAACTGCTAGGAATGAGCTGTGCTGAGATCTGAAGTTGTATCCATGTCACTGTCCCCTCCTACACACAGCTACAGAATACAACTGTCACCAAATTATGTTGGGCACACACAAAAATAAAACTGGCAGTGCTGCTATCTGACACATGGGCAGGTAGTGCCCAGCATTGTTACAGATAAAACTTTACACTAAATAATACATTGAGAGAAAATGTGCCACCTGGATAGGGCTGATGTTGTCAGTGACACAGCAGATTTTTCAGGGTGACAAGTTCCATTGAAGTCAATGGCAAAGCCATTCTAGATTTAACAGTCAGTTCCTTTCCCTTTTCTCCTCTTGACAATGTCACCTAAACAATTAAGGATTTACAAAGAAAACTACTGCACTTCAGAATATGTGTGGTTCTTGCTAAACACTAATTACTTTCTACTTAATATTTAGGAATAACACAAAAGTGTTAGTGCAAACCAAATGGAAGAGGATCAAAGGAATGCAGTTTTACTTCTGCAGATGGCCAAAATTTTTGTAATTACAGATAGCATCATTTTCTTAATTAAATTTGGTGCAATATTAATATTAGTGGCAACTTCTTGTGTTCCTGCCTCTGAGTTCATGCACAGGAGACTGTTTCTCCTTTCCAGCCACAACCTGCATCGACCTGGAGTAACAACACCACTTGCCATCAGAACACAGCCCATAATTTAGGATCCTTAGTTACTTGATGCCCCAGATTACTCCCAAAAGTAGAAAGTTCCATTTTAAAAGTACGGAGCACAGCTAATATTAAAAAAGATATAATGATGAAGCAGCAGCAATGTGACTTTTTGCAACAGGTCCATTGTTACATAGTTGAGACAATTGTTTATCACCTCTTTGCATTTTGACCTCAGACCTGCATCTTCTCTGAGCTTTTATACATAAAGTTGCATTTTATAGAGTAACTTACATTTTATCTGATGACATGGGAATATAAATGGCATTATAAGGCATTTGAGATTCTCTTGTGTTTCTAGTACTACTGCAGCAACTCCACAGAAAGGCTTTGTAAATATTATTAAATGAACACTTGTATGTCTTTTATGCTTTGTTTGCAATAAGCAAAGCCAATTGCTTTTTCTCACTCATAAACAAAGGCTAGCCTCACACGATGGTTTGGTCACAAGGCTATTAAACTGATTTTTCTCTTAAAATTTAATGAAAAAAATCCTTGATAAAAGCTGACTGATATACAGACTTATCCCTGTATTCTGAATAATATTTCAACACCACAGTTTGCGTAATTACACCTTTCAAATTTAGTTAATGATTTAAAAATGTGAAACTGCTGGATCTCTTGTAGAGGGCTTAATTTATTTCAGCAATAGCTAGGTGTAACCTATGAAGAAATACAACTCTAGAACTTCTTACAATTCTATATTTATCTATCTCTACATGCCTGGAGCACTTATTCTCATTCCTTTGTAGTTACATTTTTTACCTCTTTATCAGTCTGTAGAGTCATTTGTTGTTCCATTACGCTTTGTCTTTGGCTGGCCTTCAGCAGTCACCGAGTTCTGAAGTGATGAAACTTCTGTGCATGTTCTATGTTCAGAGATTTCAAAGGACTTTGCAACATTTCCATCAAGAGACTTAGCTGAAAGAAGTACTTCACTTGGTTCCTGGTTATTATCCAATTCAATGGCGGCTGCATTTTCAGTCTCAGGGCTGCAGGATTTTGCAGATCCTCCAGCGAGTTCTGAATATGATTCACAGATAGAAATGCTGTCACAACAAGCGGAGTTTTGCATAAGAGGCCAAGCATCTGGAATGTCTCCACAGGCAGAGTGTGAAAGAGAACCAAGGAAAGCAGGAATCATTTCTCCAACAGAATCAGAAGCTCTGCAGAAAGATAAAAGGCACATGACTTACAAAGCATTCCAGAAAATATTATCAGTATTTTAATTACTGATCATTTGTAATAGGTATTTCAAGAAGGTTTAACAGGATTATATTAATACTCTAGAGACATCCTGTTCAAACTAATTCTACTGAGAAGGAATACAGTCTGTTCCTTGGCTGGAAATGACAAAAGCTCTGGCCAATACTTTGGACAGTGAATCCAGGATTCCACAAAACATGAACTACAGCTGGAGTTGTTTAGAGTCAGAAATATGACAAAAAATACTATAGTAGTGTTCAGGTATAAACACCGTCACAAAGAAGAAGGACTTTTTTTTCTCAGTGCATGGATAGGAGAGTATTAAGACAAGATGTAACAGGCTTAAAATGCAGCAACAAAGATGGCTGGGCAGAGTCTAGAATCTTCAGCCCTGTGGGGGTTTGGTTGGTTTGGTTTTTTAATTCCACAAACTGTAGACAGACAAATATCTAATGGAAATAAAAGAAGTAAAGTGGCTTCAGACTGGGAGAATGGAATAGGCAGCAAGGCTTCTTGAAACTGTGTTTGCTTTAAACCTGAAAATGCATTCACTTTAGATTTTTCAGTTTGTTCTGTCTAGCCTTCAAAATGTGAAAAGCTTTTCTTCTATTCTCTTTTACATGTAAAGGACAATGTGAAAGAAGAGCAAGCATTATTTTTATTTTATGGAAAATGGAAGAAAGTATAAGTGGAAACTCAGCATTATCTACCTCAAGTGTATTTAAAGTGCATGATAAAAGTGACATGTGCCAAACACTGTTGAAAGTCCAGTAGTGTTTTTCACTATATATACACCAAAATAAGTATTAACAAAGCCAGGAAGTTACACCAATGTTTTATTTCCAAAAACTGCCTGCAGATTTTTAAAAATGCAAGGGCTATGTTAAGTCTGATATGCAGTGTGACAAAACTTGTCCCATATTAACACGCCTAGAACAGTTTTTAAGTAGCCTTACTCATTTCCAAAACATGACACTTTAATAGCTTTGATATACACACAAAGCATTTTCAGAGATGAGGCCAAAAGTCAGGACATTGCACCACAATTGAAGGAAATACATTATTCTGGCAAAGGAAATTGGCACAAGCTCCATTTCTACTGGAAGGAACCACAGGATCTTTGATGTCCACATAGCATGGATATTACAGTTATTTTTAAAGCCTTAACCAAAAGATTCCTCAAAAAGTACACAACTCTCAATTTGTCAGGCTTGGTGGTATACAAGGATGACTCAAGCTTGTTGGTATTTAAACAAGTTGTTATAGAAAACTTAGATATTTGTACTTAGGTCGCTAAGTCACCTTGCACAAACAATACTTATGAAGAAGCCGCCTCTACATTTTTAGTAACATGTGGCCATAAGAACAAAACAGCTGAAGACCAATTTAAACCTTATATGGAAAATCATTCTAGCTAAAAGAAATAAATACATCCTGTATTAAAATCTGTAACCAGGAAACTCTGAAGGACACCATAAATTTTATATATTTAGCTTGTGGCCCTGCTGTAAAAATAACTACTTCTATACTTATACTCAGCTGATTGGGAGAAAATAGAAGTTAAAACCTGCTAAAAATTCAGAAATAATAGGTATTTCAAATCTTACAGTCCTAAAGAGTTCCAAAAAAAAAATCTTCATGCCACTTGTGAACTGTACCTCAGTGCCCCCAGATTCTCGGGTTTATGCAGCAATTTGCTAACCATTAGCAGAAGAGGGGGTGGCCAAAGCCTATAAAGGTGCCACAGACTAGAAGGAACGTTATCTGCTTGTGAGAGAAGCCACTTCTTCAGAGAAACCCATGGATCAAGCCAGCATTTACTAAGTAATACTTAATTTTTTCACTATAAACCTACTCCTGCACAACATGGGATGATATGGGTACAGTTCATCAAAATCCCTCATTCCACTTCAAGCAGCTGTTGTCTCTGTATAAACATTAATTTGACTGCATAAAAAAATACTTCATGTTTAATACACATCTGTAAAACTAAGTTACCTTTCATTGAGAGTGGTCTGTGAGTGGAAAGCACAACTGTGACTGCTGTGCTCCATGCTACAGGTTTCATCACAGCACAGTGAGGGAATCAAGTGAACTGGTCCTGAGGAATGAAAATTAATTTTAATAGTGTTAAAACTGTCAAAGCTCTGCATAAACTTAGTCTCTGATCTTTTTCAAACTTGAGTATTAGTTTGCCAGTTACATTATAATATATGAATTGAGGAAATGTTTTTACAGCAAGAGATTTCTTGCTGTAAAAACATTTTTGAAAACACCTTTATTCCTTTACAACTGAAATATTTATAAAAGCCAAGTCCTTCCTCTAGTAGTAACATAGAAGCCAGTCATGAGTACCTATTTTTTAAATTAATTTTCTTCTCTGTTGAATACACATAAGTGGAAGCATTCTAAGTAAAGCTATCAGAATATTTAATCCTGAGCTTTTGTGTTAAATTATGTATTTCTTAATTATTCTTATTATTTCTTATTGTCTTATTATTTCTTAATGTCACAACTGCATCTCTTCTGATGTGACTTCACAAAATGGCGAGGATTTTAATTGTCCAGGTTGTTAATGTCCTTTAGCATTCATACCACATTCTTAGATACTCTCTGGTAAATCCTTCACACTAATTTAAGTCTCAAAGCCATATGCAGTGCTATTTTTATCAGGAATAAATGAGATAGACATTTAAATTTTTTTCAAGTGAAGTCACTGAAATTAATACAGGAAGAAACTAAAAAAAACCAACAAAACACCTGTTGTATGCAGACACCCAAATAGCTAGTTAAAAATCCTTTCTGCTTATTAAGAAATTAGCCTAGGACAAAGGTTAGTTTGACAGTGTTAGCTCTGCAGTTGAATTGTCACAACTCAAGTGTTAGATAAAATAAAGTCACCTTTCAGCAGACATAACATACCACATGTCTGTGATGCACTTCTTTGGCACTGGCAGCATGTTCTGTGGTCATATTCACTTAGCCGTGGTCTATCAAAACATGATAATTCAGAGCCATTGTAGTGAATGTCTTGTGATCTCAGAGACCCTTTGAACAAAGTGAATAGAAGTCCATGTCAGTAAGTGTTACTCTTTCTCCTGCTCAGAGCCCTCTATCTTGACAGAAAGTGTAATGTCATGCTATAAAGAATGTCCATACATTTTCCAGTTGAAAGACCCACAGTGACCACGTGGCTTCCAATAATGTAAACCACAGATTTTGCAACAAAGCCTAGAACAGCTGGTTCAACTACAGCCTCTTCTAGGAAGACATCTGCTCTCATTTTGATCATTTGAGAGTATATCTTATTCACTGCAGTGTTTAATGATTCTCAGTGATTCCCATCTGAAATTTTCCAGAGTCAGCTTTCAGCCACTGGGATTTTGTTTATATTATCTTAAAGAGCTTTATATTAGCAGCAGACTACCTTTAATCTCTATAATTGTAGGCCAAGGCAAACAAGTTACTGCACTTCACTAAATGAAGTCTAAATTCACTGCGTCAGAATTTCTCAAAACTCATGTGTAAAGCAAATTCTAGGTTAGGAACAATTCTTACAATGCCTCTGTAAGCCTCTGTAAATTTCTGCGTGTGCTGAGATCAGCAGTAACATCAATTCATCCAAGATAGTATTCTTGTTTGGCATGCAGGTTTCATTAGATGCTATAAACATATTTTAATAAAAGTTTTATAAAACTATAAATGGGAACTAGAATGATTTTCACTTTTTTCTTTCTTAATTTAAATTAAGAGGCAGAAAAATATTTATTATAAACAAATTACATTGATGAGCTGTTAAGGCTTTAAAAAAAATTTACAGATCTGTCTTAGGCATTTAATTCATCTTGAATATGCCTATAAAACCATAACTGTTAAGGACGAATCTCTCATCTGCACTGGCCACATTCATTATCTTGATGACCTAATCTGTGTTTCACAATAGAATTTGATGCACAGATCTTCCAAACTGGTATTTTCACATTGACATTGCAACTCTGTATTGTCCCATCTTGGATCATGAATAGTCCAAATGTATCTGTGCAGCCTGTAGCATAGTATGGCATGGGAGTGATGTAATTGGAGTATTTCTGGGCATTTACACAGCATTTTCTCAGTTGCAGCTGGAACTTTCGAGTTGGCAAACTTGGATGGAGTCCTGGGCTCTGCTACATTGACCATCTCAATCTAAACTTGCTTAAACAATGTAGACACTTCATTTCTTTACCGACAGAGGGACCTGCCAAACTAATACCACCCTATAAATATTACCAAGAAACAGTAAAAATTGGAAACTCACAGCTTGGTTTCTTCTCCATGAACTGCCTCTTGCAATAGATAACACAAAGAATGAGAAGAGCCAAGAGCACTGTTGCAAGTGCACTGCAGATAACAGCTGCCAGAGCAGTGTCTCGAGGGCTGGAAGCAGTTGAAGGGATCTTCACAAGATTTACCTTGGTAGTACCTGAAATGTAATTAAATAATAATTAAGGCAAACTGCATACATTTCCAGAATGTAGTCATGTAAATGAAAGTCTGGGAAACAAAAGAGGTTTGTGGCACAGAAAAAAGGGAATGCTTTTCAAAAAAAAAGACAATGTGCAACATTAGTTGCACGTATAGATAGATATGATTGTCAGCACCTTCAGTATGAAAAGGAGTCTTAGAAAAGATTTATTGCAAAATGTGCCACAATGAGTGGAGATGCACACAAACACATTCAGACAGTCCATGAGAATGGAATCAGATCCTCACCATGAAAACAAAGACATTTGAATGTTTAATGCCACATGAATTTAATATGGAGAACATTTCCTAGGGCAGAGCTGAGAGAGTGATCCACTAGAGGGAGGCACAAATACATGAACTTCCCTTAATAAGGAAACTTTCTGGGCACTAAGACACCCACAGAAGTTCAAACGCTGTCAAAATTATCATCCTGCTTTGTTGCATATGTCATGACACCATGATCAAACCCAAGATTTCAACTCTGCAAACCCTTTTTCCTCAGTGTTGTTTTTTTTTTTTAATACTAGATTATACCTCTAGTCAACATTCAACAAATTAACTTTATACCCAAATTAGTGAAGACTTAAGCAATGTTTCCAGCTACAAATGTTTTCACCTTTAGGTGGAAAGTGAAAAATATTTTTAAAGGATCAAAACTTTAACTGCAACTGTTGAAACTGTCTTAAATTATGTATTTTAAAATTAAATTATTTTTTAAACAATCTATGAATTTTGACAGCCCATCTATTTCAATCTTCTGGGAAGTCTTCCTAAATTCAGTAAGAAAAAAGGAATAAAACATAAAGAACATCTAAGACAGCAAAATTTTAAGAAACCACAAACCATATTTTACTAACTTTCAAAATATTGTGCCTATTTACCCCAGAAGAAATTTGGTTAAAACCTAAAGACTATAATATCCTAAGAAATGGTCCATGCAGTCATAAGTTTAAATTGTGAGACAAATGTCTGCCAGAGTATATTAAAACCTCTAATGAAATTGTTCATAAATACAATTTTTCAATATCATTACTGCAATTTCATGATGGCAGGAAAGAATTTCCTAGCTTAGCTAGTGCAATCAGTGGAATTGTATTACTGAGGAATAATTTTCTGCAACAGTTATGGTATTTCCTCTACACACATCAAACATGGGCACCAAAGTGTTTGTGATACTGTATTGCTTTTTTATATAGGGATTGACAAAACCTAGGCATTTTGAAAAATTGACCTAATTCTAAGACTTTAGAGCACTTAATGCCAAAGGAAAACACTATTCTATGAAATAAAGAATCCAGAAAATTAAAGAAATAATCCACCAAATGAATTAAATAAAAACAGTTTCTGCAGGTTATAGTATCATGTAGTTGCTAGTAAATAGGGTAATATAAAAGGAGAGATCAGATCATGGCCATTATACAGAAGAAAGTTAGTTTAGTTGCTCATTTCCTGATTTCAGCATGAAGAGAAACAAGTATTACTGCATTTTCATCTGCTTAAATATTTTCATTTATCTTCAATTTGTACTATTATGTTCCACTGTCACATCAAAATCTGAAGAGTAAATTCTATAGCAGATCCTTTTTACATGCTTTCAACTTGCCAAATTGCACACAGTGGAGCAACTGGAGAAAGTACAACAGAGAGCGACAAAAATGATGGAGGAACTGAAGATTCTTTCTCTTATGATCAGTTTGAGAGATCTGGGATGGCTCAAGCTCAAGAAGGCTCAGGGGAACCTCATCAATTTGTATAAATCCTTGGAGGCAGCATGCAGAGAGGACAGAGCCATGCTCCTTTGTCAGTCAGAGCTAAGTTCTGTGGCCTCTTTTCCAAATTTCCAATATTACTTTTAAAGAAAATGCAATAAGTGTCATAATAATTTGTCATAACTTGAATGCTCTTGGTAGGAGCACCTCAGTCTTCCATAGAAAAAAACTTTTCACTCAGTTTCTAGGATTCTTGCAGCTGTAGTTTATAGTTTAAGGAGACTGAAAAAATTTCTGCATGAAGTTCCAGGATATCTGTGAGAAGCAGTAAATATATATAAAATCCTGTCTATATAGCAAGGTGTGCTGGTTTTGGTGTTTTAGTTAACTGTGCTTTGGTATCGGGTTTTCAATTTTAGTTAACTGCCTGATCTAGTCTTTAGAAGGTTAAAGACAGACTGGACAAGTATTTGAAAACCAGACAATAAAAAAAGTGATCTGAACACCTTCAAATATTTTTTATATCAATACACCTATTTGTATTAATGTACATAAGGGCACTAAACAGATCTTATCAATTAGGCCTTCATAATTTGCAGAAAAAAGAATTATCAATTTTGAAGGGCAAAAAAGAAAAAGAGCACAGGAGATGAAGCTTCTGTTTTTGTCTCTGTTGATTTGCTTACAAAATACATCTATTTTCAAGTATGGTTACATATTACATATTCTAGGAAAATATAAATTATATATTTCTTTAAAGTCCACCAGCAATATTCACACTGGAAATGCAACGATTTCATTTTAAATAGGGATAGCAAAACTGAGAATTTTTTAAGCCATCTAGCTATTTAAGGTTTATTTTGTTGATTTTTTTTCACTTGAGAAAGCAATTTTCTGTTCCTGAGAATGTCTACCACTCATCTTCACCTTCAAAGAACTTTTTGGAATAGCTACTCTGAGCAGTCCATTGTAGTCTAGCTCTAATTATAATGATAGTGATCTTCCCTGCAGAGACCAACATTTCAGAAGTGGATTGCTATTGTAGAAGTGGCCCGTTGGGCATTGCTGAACTCTGCTTTCAGTGTTACTCAGACATGTATGCATTTTCATAAACTTTCTTTTCACAGACTTAATGGTCCCACTTCAGTAAAGCAAGGAGTTGCATTTTAAATTTAAACTTGTAACTTACTTACATCTATTAGATGATTACATGATTAAATTTAAATATGCAATTAAACACTTTGTAAACTGGATGGGATACATTCAGAAAGGAGGGAGGAGGTGCATACTGTTTTCTGATTGTGGAAAGCATGTGCATATTATCCGTATTTTATTTAAGAAGTTGATTTCTGTCTTAGTTCTAACATATTCTGCAAATGTGCTAATGTTGAAGGAGAGTTGCCCAAAATATCAAACTGTCTGCTGCATAATTTTGAGCAGTAAGCCTAAATACACATTCTTCCCTTAATTAATCAGTATTACATTATAATGGCAGTATATGCAGAGGTGTGGTCCTTAAAAGCAAGTAAAGTTTCTGTTAATCCAAGGCAGTTAAACAGCAGTAACTCAGCTAATATGGAACATATGAATCCCAGCTGTATCACTAAGATCTCTGCCAATAAACAGAATAGCTGGATTTTCAGCCTGTTATACCAAACAACAAGAGACAGGGAAAAATATAAAAATACTTCCTCTGTCACTGATTTCATGTTTGTTTTCTCCATTTTTATTTATTTATTTTTTCAGAACCGTGATTAATTACAATTGCTACTGGAATCAGCAAACCTAAAAGAAAGCTTTTTGTGCTAGATCAGCCATGTGAAAACAGAACTTGCCATGTTGTATGTTTCTTCCATGGATACAGGAAACATATAATAACTAGTAAAGCTGAGGAGAATAAAATGTGGACTATTATGTTTGGGTTTCTTCCTTAAGGTGTCCAGTCAATGCTAAGCTAAAGAGAGTTTACTCAAAATAACAAAGTTAATCCAAACTGTGCTTAAAAAGCAGTAAAATGGTAACATAGTAACAGATGGCACTCTGTACAATCAGGACTGGAAGTAAAATGCAAAGCTTAAAATGGTGTGAATTCCCGGAATATAGGTATTCTTGGTCAACAGGGGAAAGGAATATTTGCCTGTTACAAAAGCTGTTTTCCCATTACCTTTATGTTGAATGGCCCAACTCCGTTGTATCAACCTTAATTTGACAAGAATTAAGGGCTCAGACATACCCTCAAGTTATGTAATTTAACAAGTTACTGCCTGTCAGCTGCACTGCAGTGGCTATCTGTGTGTCTGCCCTTGATCCACGGAAAAGGCAAGGCAGTGTAAGGCAATGTGGCTCACTTTGAAATTCCTCCATTTTGAAAAAAAAAAAAAAAGAAGTTTATATTCATTTAAAAGTAAGAAGGCAATATGCTTCCCTAGCCCCAAACAAGCAAAAGGATGTATTATATATCCTTATATATTATATAGACAATTCAGACACTACATGTACAAGATCTGTATACATAGATTAAATACGTATGTTTTATATACTACTGAGCATCAACATAAATGGAAAGCAAGTTCTCCCAAATATATCTTTGAGTCTTTACAAAGCAGCAGATTGCCTCCCTTCTCCTGGTCTTTCAAGTAGGAGGTAAGAAACTTTATTAAATTACTGTTGGAGACTGTGGTAAACAGCGGGGACAAAGTCTCCCAACATCTGTAAAAAGACAGCCTTTTGCATGCACAGCCTACACCCAAAGTTCATCATGTCAAACCACATTTTTCAAATGTGCTCCAAGTGCTGACTACAATTTTTTTTCTTTTTGTTTGTTTTATTTTGCTGGTTTTGTTATTTTTTTAATAAATGTACCAAAAAGCCCTGGGGGAGAAAATGACTATTCAAGTATTTATCCATTGTTTGGAAATCCTGAGAAATATGCTTATAAATTAAAATATTTGAAATTTGATTTATTCATTTCCAAGACCATTTCTCTTGCACTGTGTATTTTCACAAACTCCAGCTGCTGACAGGCTTTTATGTTTAAAAATAGTAGAACAATTGCATTGTGTATGTGAATTTAAAATATATATTAACTCCACAGTACTGGATATACACTACAATGTCTGTAAGGCATAGTCAACCTCTGCTACACATTTTTCTTTCAGCAATTCAGAGATGTGAAATCTTGGTATTGCCATGGTGATCTAAATTGAGCCACTGTAGAGGCACAAAAGCAACATTGTTTCACACACAAAACTTCCAACTTCAAGAATTGTCTAGCATGTGAATATAAAAGTCCATGAGAGTAACAGCTCAGACCACTGCTGCCCTCACATAACAAAAACCCAAGAGTAGGAAAAAAAAATCAGAGGAAGTGGGATGAAATCTGTGTCACCACTGAACTACACATTCTACCCCCCAACATAAGTGGTTATTAATAAGAAAAGACAGATCTCTCCTCCATAAACTGGAAACACCCAGCATGATCTGATGGCACCAAGTCTGGGATGCTGTCAATGATGGTGGTGTCAACAATTTCCTTTCTGACTTTTGCTTCTAGAAGCCAACTTTACATTGCTGACAGTTGAGGGTGGACAACACCTATTTTCTTGAAAATGCAACTTCTTTTTTAGGTGTTTTCATGTGTTAAAACAATATCCCATAAAGGTTATGTCAGATCATATGAGATTGCGTGATACAGCAGAAAATCTATTTTCTTACATCACCTCTAACTTGTACTTATAAACACCTAGAACTCCCTATTTTAAGCTATTCTCTTGTTCAAATCCAACTCTAGAATTTATCCATCCCACACAGGCTATGAAAGGTGTTTCATCTTTTCAACAGCAAATGAAAGCGGGAAGTATTTTTTTGTATTTTTGTACTTTGTATTCTGTATGTGAAATCTTATTTAATCTTTAGGACTACCCAGTTAGAAAACAAAAAACTTCCCTGTGCAGAATTTGAGTCAGTTTGGTCTCTTTATGACAGTTTCTGCTCTATTCAGTCTCCGTACACACTATGTTGCTCTCAATCCCAGAAAAAGGACCCCGGACATCCATAACTTTTGTTTCTATTGTCTCATATTGTCCTAATTCAAATTTTCCAAATTATTATTACTATAATTGTATTACTCTTTTTATAACCATTTTATTACTATTGAACTTTTAAAATGTGAAAAACAAGTGATTGGCATTTTTCACAAGTCCCAAAACACTTCCACAAAGACATGGCCCACATAAGCAGAGGAGGAGTTTGCATTGCTGAAAAGCAAACTGTGTTCATGGGGGCAACTACTGCCATCACCCATCTGCCAAGGGAGGAGAGGGGGGCCATGAACCCTCAGAATCTACCTGCATATTCACCAGTTAAATGACAATGGCATGCATGTAAACAGAAGAGTAAGCACATCTGAAGGTTGTCTCCTTAGCCCCCAGAGAATAACCCACTTTCATTAATCAAAACTGTAATTGAACATCGTGAATCCCATGCATACAGGTTACAGATCTGTTCCAAAAGGTTCAAACAGCTCTTAAAGTTGCTGGGTGATGAGGTTGGATTGGTGCATAGATTGGTTTTCAGTAGGTTGAAATATGACAGTGTGCAAAGCTCTGTCCTGGGTCCATGACTGAGGGCTGGTGGAGCAGCTAAGCCTTCCCCTGGGCAGGGAACATACGTGCTCTTTCATACACATCTATGTATTTATTTCTACAAATCCCAGTAAAGCAAGAAATTACATGTAAATCAGTCATAAAAGAGTATTTGTCTCTGATTCAACAAGAAGCAATTTCTAACACTTCACTTTCTATCCCAAATATTTCCCCCCTTATCCTGGTTCGGCTGTGGTAACACCCAGGGAGTAAAGCTAAAAATTTCATAATGATTGCAAGACTGTGCCCCAAGTTGGTTGACACAAATTTCCATAAACATCATTATGCAATAAGTATTGCATATGTCTATGCAATACATTTTCAAGAACTAAGGCTTTTGTCCTTGCTTAAAAAATTCTTTGTAAAGGTAACAGTACTCAGCTACGTCACTTCTGTTTGCAAGCTGCTCTGTCATCAGAATAGCACAGTATACTGTGATACAATTAATTCATAAAGTTTCTAAAGCTTAAGAAAACAGTGACTATATATTCAAAAACAAATATATCAATAAGTGATACATTAAGAAAAACTACTCTATTTGAATAGCAAATTAGGTGCAGGAATAATTTCCTTATTATGGTCAAAAAGCAGCTTCTTGAATTGGCCAAATAACTTATCTAGTCCAGACATCTAGATGTTCCAGCAGCCACCAGAAAATTCAATAATGTTTTAGTACCTTTACCTTGTTGCCTCCTGGCCTAAAATTAAAATCTGAAATAACTGGGAAAGGAAAACAAAATCCTGATGGTTAGAAACAACTTCACTCTTCAAACTCTCTGTAATGTACTAACATTTTTTGCTACCAAATATGAAAAATATAAATGCCAAGGAAATTCTTCAAAGTATTAGAAATCCCATGCAGAAAGAACCTAGTTATTAGATATGAATAATAAAAAATCAGTACTCAAAGAGATCTGGAAATACATAAGTATGCCCATATGTGTTCAACACTGGACTATTTATTACATTAAAATTTTAAAAGATTGTTTCCAAATTGAGAGAATATATCAGAAATAAAAAAAAGAAGACCCACAACTTTCAGATTGCAGATAATTCAGGGTAATCTAAAAGTCAATACACATAAAATATTGATGCCATTGTATTTTGGTATCCATTATGAAAAGTGACAAAGGGACAAGGCTTAAGTATGCAAAAGTTAAGCTGTAAAATCTGTAATTTTAAAATACAAATCTATCTGGGAAGCTAGAGGCCTGTATTAGGTCACATTCTTGCTATACAGTGTGAAGAAAAGGTTAAATACAGAATAGAATCTGAAATATCTGTCACATGAGTAACACAGTTCCTTATGTCACCATGCTCAGCCTATAGATACAGAAACCTGGAGAAGGATAATGTACTTTGCTCTTCCCATAAATTACTCAGAGGCAGAGAGCAGCCTCCATTTCTCTTAAAACTCTAAGGAGAACAAAAATCTATGATCTTATTTTAAAATTAAATTAAGAGACAAATCACATGCATGGCTTATAATGCCTTTCAGATGCAGCTCTTGAAAGAGGAGGTAATGATGGGGTTTCTGCCTTCTGAGAAAGCTTAAGAGCTCTTTGCCAAGACATACCAAATGAAGAGTCTTCTACCACCTTCATGGAGATTGTTTTAGCCACTAGGCTAGAAGCTGAGCTAGGTAAAAGCTTATTTCTCCTCCCCAGTTGAATTTGTGCAGTTGTAAAGCTTTGGCAGAAGGAGTAAGGGCCCCTCTTTGCACAGCCGACAGTCACATGATATGTAGACCAGAACAAAATTAAGCAAACTAGACTTAGGCGTGCTCAGCAATTACATTTTTCCTGCTTACAATTATGTTTAAATATCACTAAGTTACCTTAAATTCTCCACACAAGGCACATGTTGGGGAGAGAAATAAGGGAAAACCAGGAAAACAAAAAGTATGCTTATGCACTAGGGAAAACAAAAACATGTTTATGTAATTAACACACTTTCATAATACACTCCACTGAGCTGAATTACAATTCTGAATTAAGGTTAAGAGTTGCATAACAAATGCTACTAGTATTTTTTAAGTTTTTAACCTTGCAATCCCACAATCTTTTAAAACCACTTTTTTGGGGGTAAGTAACACAAAATACATGGGATTAAATATAAATTTTCAAAATTCTGTAACACAGAGTTTAACACCTTTAGAAGTTGGCCATGCATCCCCAGCTTGTTGTATTCCTGCAGAAATCATAAATGCTGTAAATTACTGCCAATAAATTACCTACAGTGCATCAGTGTGCATGCACATGCAAACTGTATTACAAATGAAAAAGCTGTAGCTTTGACATCAGAAATAACAACAGCTTATGAAAAGCAGTTATTAATTCACCACTTAGAACTGTGGGGATCAGAAAGTCAAGCTACAAGAACAAAATGCTGCTATATACCAGATCCTTGCTTTATTATATTACTTAATGTGAAACATGACATCTCCCCTCTTTAACAGAAGTCAGTAGGAATTAGCCATACAATACGGAAGACATTCTGAAAAGTTATCTTTGAAAAGTCAAGCTTTGCAAATGAGATTCATCTGACCAAAGCAAAGCTCTGCTTTGGAGGGAATCACCTGAACTTTCTCTACAGGGGATGGGGAGGGCTGGGGGTGTGTGGGTAGGAGAAATTACTCTATAATTAGTCTGATTTGTTTTGAACACCACCCTTGATCTCTCCATATAGAGAGAACTTCAGATCACCAACTCACAAGTAGCCATTACATATATTCACAGTCAAGAAGGTGTCATCCTACTCCGGTTTTGTCAAGAAACAATGAAGGGTTTTGAGGGCTTTGACTTCCTCTGTTTCAGTTTGTTAACAGATGTTAAACATTTTATGCCACTTCCATTGAAAAGAAAAAGTCAGTCACAAATGCAAAATCTGTAACAACTTCTTTACAGTGGCAGAACCCCAGAAAACTCCAGCAGTTATTTAATACCTCACATTCTGCATGGGATATAAAATAGTGTGTAACAAATAAAGTGAGACTTACAGAATTACAGGTTTTGGCTATCCTGTACTTTAAGTGAACAAGGGCCCAGTGGGAAATCATATACAACAATGTAAATACAACCTGTATTAGAGTAACTATATATGAGGGAATCTCATGGTTGCAGGCCTCAATTCTGGCATATTCTAACTTTAACAAGTTCTCTCAGAATATGGGCTTTGGTTTGTAAGAGACATTTTATCAAGAAGTAAGAAAAATATTTTTCTAATTTTTTTTTGTTTTTACTTATATAGCAGGAGTGAAAAAAAATCTACACTATGAAAAGTAATTTTCCTCCTTAACTAATAAGAAAAAAGAGCAAGATCAGGTTTTAGGGAGTCAAATATTCAATGCTGAATTGCAGTTTTCATGTAATCTGATATTGGCATCTAGGTGAAATTCATAACTATAGAAGTCTGAAGGTCTGAAGACAAAGCCAGAGCTAGACACCTTAGACTCTCTTTCTAAAACAAAGCCAGGAACAGAATCTCCTGAGAAGTAATTTTTCTGAAAAGGCTTGAAAGACTGTTTAGTGTTAGTCACTGAAGCTTGCCTTATCTGGCTTGCCTGAACTCTTGAGGTACCTAATTCTCACCCCTGATTGGGAGTTTGGGCTGGCAACTTCAGTACTAAGCATTAACTTTTAGATGCCCAAATTAGGGTGCATTAATTCCATCTTAAATTTCCACATGCAGACAGGGTAACTATAAATCCCATTCAGTAATATGCACATAGAATCATACCACTGGACTGAAATGAAACTTCACTAAAACTGGTGGACACCACCCTTAGTTAAAAAAAAGCTCTAACAAAGAGCTCATGTTTTTAGGAAACAGTCACAGACTATACCTCAAAGGCACATGTCACTGCCCAAAATAACATATGAGATTATTCTATGATCTTTGTAAAAGAGGAGTTTGGCAGAACACTGCTTTAGAACAAGTGAACCAGTAAGAGTGAGAATGTGTGAGGTCTATCACCCAAAAAATTAAAGGTGAGCAAAGTAGAGGACAATAATTGAAGGATACAATTGGTCTGTAAGAACATTAGGTCCTTCTATAAGGCTGCTCCCAGCTCACGAGGTGTTGGTTTATAATGAATCATTACTACTAAGGTGCTCAGCACACAACTCCTGTCATAAGGCTACTGCATTTTATCCTACTTCCAATACATTCCAGTCCTCCAGGTAATTCCAGTCCTCTGGTGTGGTATTTCAGTGTTCTTTTGCTTGACAATGATTTTCTTAATAGAGAGTTGGCAGTATGGAAAGTTTCAGCCTAGATGGATTCCGTATTTTCTTCTGTATTTTCTTAAAAACAAGAAATTTAAGTGGAACATAGCCAAAGAATTTTTTAGCTGAGCAGCTTAGAATCATTGAATCCTTAGAAGTTGAGACAGACCTTTAAGATCATTGAGTCAAAAAGTACCTACCAGCAGCAAGTAGAATAAAAACCCCAACACACTACTGTGCACTTGTTTAGCAGCATTTTATATTCACATGCCAGTCACAACTTGGACTCTGTACCCAAAGTCATAGCACATGGATTTATACCAGAGATACCAAAATTCACTGCTTCTGAAGTGGTGCTAATGCAACCATTACCTGTGTGATTAAGAGACATACATTTGAACCAGTGTTTTCAGTCTGAATGCAGCTTAAAAGCATGTTATTAAATTAATATATTTTAAACAGTCTAATGCTTCTGTAATTAGAAATTGTCTAAAAAATACTGAAAAGCTGTAACCAGTACTTATTTTTTTCAGATTGCCCCTAAAAACAATAAAGGAAAAGTTACTGAAACCCCCCCCCCCCAAAATGTTCTGCAGCTTTACTGCAATGTATGCAATCCTGGAATAATTTTGAATGACCTAATGGCCAAGTTAAATAAGAGCCTTGCAAATCCACTCCATCCAGAAGATAGGTAATTGCTTATAGCTACTGCAAGCCAGGGTTGAAGGGCTACCCACACTAGTAAGTGCACATAAGGCAAAAAACCATAGGAAATAGTACTTATTCACTACAGGTCACAGATTAGCCCCCTCTCTGTAACTCAGGAATTTCAAGCTCACTTTAATCTAGTGTAATTGAGCTAACCAGCTCTTACATTAAAAAGTAATGATTAAGTTAAATTTCTTGCAGACTTTCTGTACCTAAAACAAACATGCAGTATGCCTCTGGCAAAGAAGGATACTAATTATAGGATTGACTCATAAGATGAAAGGTTGCACAAGTTACTACTAGAAACTGAAGTATGGTAAGCTGCTTTGAAAAAACACATTGAAATTCTCATAGTCTGCAGCTGAGAATTTAATGTTCTAACTCTACTTAACAGTGTCAAGAAACAAAGCTAAATTTGCTTGCAAACTGCTTGTTCACATTTTAGATGAACAAGCTAGAAGTGAACAGTGATTATTTCATTATTCTCTAATAAGGATTTCTTAAATGTAATAAAGAAGGTCTACAGTGACTTTTTATTACATGAAAGAATGTGAAATTAAGTATTTTTGGTCATTCTTAGATTTCTTTTGTTATATAAAACATGGTCTTACAATGGGAATTCGAGGATTCATTGCTTGACTTCACTCTTAATGCAACAATTAATTCCCTAATTTAACAGGAATCACAAAAGAAACACAACTCCAAGGCTTCAGACAGCTCTGGGAAAAGATATGCAAGTTCAAAACAAGTTTTGCATTTCCAGCTGCAGCTTTCACTGGATTAGCAGATAGAGTTGCCAGCTGTGAGTTAGAACAAAGATAGCAAAGATGCCCTACGTGTTGTCATGAACTGATCAGATACAACCTTCTGAAGGCCGCATGGGTACTGCTTACGTGAACTCCTATTATCAGCTGCATGACCTTGGGATGTGAATTCATGAAATAAATGAAATTTGATTCAATTTATTTTTAAAATCACATGTTGACATTTCTACTTTCATTTTAAGATCTATACTTTCCATCACATTCTAACAAGAAACAAGGAGTGTATTTTCAAAGAACACTGTGGAATATTGTATTCTCTCCAAAGTACATTAATACATGCTTTAGTAGATAAAAATGGGTTACACGTAATTAGCGCAATTCTCATGCTAGACAACCAAGGCCACTCTGAGCACTTCAGCTTGGGCAAACTTCACATCAACTTCATCTATTTAAATTTTATTGGATTATGACCATATCTATTTTAAATATTACACTTTCAGAGATTATGAGCAAGTAGTGTTTAAAAGACATTTCTATTCCTAATTTATTTCCATGTATATTATGGAGCCATTTATATTTGCTCACTCTGAAATAATTTAATATTTATATTGCTAACACCTTACTAAGTAGAGACTGCTAATACTAATCTAGATTTTATATTAGATAGATGGTTTTCTTAAAGTTTCAAACTTTAGTATTCAGATTTTTCTGTTCTTTCCCCCCAGTCATAATAAATGAATGATTTCAAAAGGTTCAGAAATTATAATTTGTTTTCCATTATTTTCTTTTCTGTACATTTTCTGCCATCAAAAAATGTGGTAGGAGTTTATGCCACAACCTTCTCATCTCAGTAAGTGCACTAATGTGGCTCCCTCTTCACTATTCATTCATTTGTTTTTGTAAAATCTGAAAATTCTTTGTCTGAGATTTGTTACTCTGTCAACACAGACAAATTAGTCATCATGGTCAAAAGGATTAAAAAGGGATAAATGACAACAATATAGATACACTGTGTTCACCCAGGAAAGCAAACTGAAAAAACCCACAATTCTGTTCTTAAAATATATCTTAGAAAGTTTACAATAACACTTTAATTTACAATTCTGAAATTGTTTTTAGCTTACAAAAATGACAACTGTCACACCTGCGGGACACTGGCAACATTCACCATGCTTAAATAGATAACAGTTAAAAGCAATGGAAGGCAAATTCCCTCTTCTCAGAAATCTGGCCTTCTGTGGCAAGGGAGGAAAAAGCACTTTCCCCCAAAGAATAAAAAACTGGCAGGAAGGAAAATTCTTGTACAGATCCAGAGATTAGTGTGATGCAGGCATTAAAGAAATGATCCATGTACTCAATAGTAACTACCAAGCGCTCTGATAGGTGTTCAGTCAACAAAGCCAACCCAGTTCTTAACTCAGAATTTAAAAGAGAGTGATGTAGAAAGACAGGAGATGTTTGGCTGTGAGCAATAAAGCCTTTTGTAACTGCAGCAGTGTCTGTGAGAGACAATCAGCACAAGTGTGGGACACAAGCTCATCCAGTTCTGGAAGAGAAAACCTTATGGCTGCATCCCACTTGTGCTACATCACAAGCCTGCACAAAGTAACAGCAGGAAAGGACTAGGAAAGAACTAGGCTTTTCCACTTTGATAGTTTTCCTCTGTTGCACAAACTACAGCATTCCTTCATATATAAAACCTCTTCAGTATGGAACTTTTTATCTATATTTTGATCCAGAAGAATGTGTCACAATCATCTCACACAGCTCTATTTATGGAAACCTGTGTGAAATCAATCTAACAAACCATGCTTTGTGTAAAGAAAAACCACATATTATAATTACCACATGTAGTTAAAGGAAAGGTTCAACCATTTGCTGGGAAATTGACATGCAGAAAAGGGGGATTCAAAGAAAGTTCTCTAAAGCCTCCAGAAATACTACCAAGATATATGCATTAAAATCTAAATTTTGTTTGGCTCTGTATTTCTACTGCAAACTCTGTTACTAAACCATATCCTGGTCTTGCATACTCCACAGAAATATTTATTTTTATTTCAAGGACATTTTGTCTTTTTACAAAGAAAATATTTGCATTTCAGAAGTGTAAATACAATTATAATGAGGGAAACACAAGAAGACAGAACTAAAAGGCTCTAAACCCACACCAGTTAACATAGCAGAATGTCTTCCAGTGATTCTTTTGTGTAGATTCATTCCCTGATGTAGAGGATTACTCATTATACTGCATGAAGCAATGCATTAAACCTTTGCAAAGCCTTTACAGTGTCATATTCAGCTTTTTAAGTTTCTATTGGATATTATCAACAGATCTCCTTTATGACTTGCTGGTCAGTCTCAATGCATCTAATAATAATACAAAGGTAGTAACAACCAAAACAGAGGACTGCCCATTATTTGAGATTAAAGAGCAGAATAATTGAAAGAGAAAGTCTGACCCAATCACCTGTACTTTATACACATAAAGCATGAAGCAGGGAATAGAGTTGAGTTGATTAGTCAGATAATAATTTAAATGGAAATTCACCATTTTATAGCCTGAATTGTACTTCAAAAACTCAACTCAAATTCTTAACTGTTTGAACAATTCCTAGTCAAAAAAAGAACAGTCTTACTGGTATACTCTCATCAGGAAACAGAGCAGATATGCTTTTCCCCTCATTTTGAAAAGCTGTGAGTAGTAAATTAGATTCTATTATTTAACCATGACTGGGTTGCAGTCAGAATGTGAAAATTATAAACACTGTAATTATCTCAACAGGCAATCTTAGAGCCATTGAGCTGTATTGCAACTTGCTATTTTGAGAAGGCATGAAACCAGGATCTCAAACAGGCCCAGGCCCTGCAGTGCCAAGCAGGCATCACCTGGGCTGCATGCTCAGTGCTGGGAACACAGCTGGGACAGGAACACACAGGTGATGGAAGAACCAAAGAATAACGGCAGGCATCCAACACACAGCCAGTACTTGTGGTAAGGGAAGAATTCTGCTCTCAAAGAATGCACCAAGAAAAGGACACCCAGACATTGTCCCAACCTGCTCTGCTGGGTTTGCCATCAGAAGGCACCAGAGAACAGACTGTTCATAGATCAGCAACAGAGCAATTAGGTCTTAGATCCTGCTGGCTTTGGTGCCAGCTGCATGCACACGTAACTGCTCAGTGCTGCAAAAGCCTTTGGATAACCACGTAACTGCTCAGTGCTGCAAAGGCCTTTGGATGACCACTGAAGGGTACAGAGAAATTTGGAGGTGCCTCCTTAAATTCCAATTCCATTACCTCTTGGATCAGCTGTGATAAAAAGGGGTCTGTATTGTCCAGTTACAACCTGTTTAGAGCATCCAGCTCAGTCCAGGCATATGTACTTCCTTCCAGGGCAGTCAGGGCAAAGCAGGTAAATCAAACCTTTTGGCCTAAACTAAAGCTGCAATGTGTCCAAGCCTCCTGGACCCAGAATTTGTGGAATACTCCCGGAGACCAAATGAATTGTTGTAGGTCCCTTGGGCTTTTAAATGTTTGTACAGTTATGTAGCTGTCAAGCAGGACAGTTGGTGATGCAATTTTGGAGTCAGAATCCTGGGTCTATTTGAATATTTATGCCTTACATACTTCTAGATACTTGACAGGGCTATTCTGAGATGCCCTTAAAGCATTTGCTACTAGCCTAGTTCTTTCAGTTTGTAGCTTGAACTGGACTACCTGAAACACACTTAGTGAAATGAAATTTCACTGTACAAAGAAATGCAAGTTAGACTTTAGGTAGCAGGTACAAAATAAGGACCCTGCTTATTGTCATTGTAAGAGCTTCAAAGAAGATAAAGACATTTCAAACACTCATTACTTGAGGTGATTGTAGACTTTCATAAGAGATCAGACATGCTACACTGAGTACTTCTGTTCCACAGAAGTTACCAGTAAGTGAATCAATTCATTGGAAGAGCCCTAACACCTACAGTTTTGCAGAATTAAGCTGTAATAGATCTGATTAGAAATCTTTCTCATTTTCCACTGTAAAAAAACAGTGGAAAACAAATTTTCCACTGTAAAAAAATTAACTGAATGGTAGAAAACATTTAAGGACAGTGCAACAAAATGGGCAGAAGTTCAACACTTTAAACTGATTGGATGCCCTGAGAGTGTCAGCTTCCAAATCTTGATTCCTTGGTAAATCCTTGGTAAATTCCTTGGTAAAGTGTCTGGCTTACTTAACAGAAATTCTGTCAGGCTTGGGATGTCATGCAATGTCATTTCAATTCATAAGCTAAATTTTCTTCTATGGCAAATTTGTAGTGTTCTTTGGTTTGTTTAGGCTTGGTTTTATTTTTTTAATTTCCTTTTTTTTTTTAAGAGGCGTAGACAGGGTAGAAACAAGGGAAATGCTTTTGACCATTTCTGTCTGCTAACCATAATACATATGTAGTGTTAACAAGCTATATAATGAAGTGTTTTCATACATATAGGCACAGAAATGAGAGGTACATGCAAGGAAAGTTAATGAGAGTAAGATGGGAAAGTTTTAGAACATGATTAAACTGCAATGTATTTGAATTTCCTCTCCATTAAGTAACGCTTCAGAATTATTTAAACTCATTTTAGTGGTAATACCTCTGTTATTAAAATAAAGAAAAATCTCCCCTCTCGTTTTTTACAACTTTTTTTAGAAGAGGAGCCCAACATATAAAGTAAATTCAGAACAGTAAGAAAAGGAGCTGTTTGACTATAAGTTACACATGAACCCTAAATGGTCAGAACCAACTCAATTATCAAGGACAATGAATTAAAAACATTTAGGTTTCCTGAGTTAACTCTCTTTATGATGAGTGAAAGAAATGAAATTGTAATAAAACTTTTTAAGACATGAACAGCAATTCTCATCTCTCTTAAACACCTTGTGGAATTTGTTTCAGACTTCCTGAAGATAAGTTACTCTATCATCAGGTCACATATGGAAAATATCAGACTGACTAACTATATTTTTACAAAAGTCTACATTTCAGTTTTGAGATAATGGGAAGGCAATGTCTCTGTAATAAAACAGTAATGATATTTATAAGCTAATGATGCTATTATCTGTACTTAAATTAGCTGTCACTGCTTATGAATGTTGTGAAAGGTTTATGCAATATTCCAGCTGCTTTCTATCACAGTGCTCAAAATGACAAAGAGGACTATGAGAGATGCTGTTAGGTAATCTCAAATCAGAACAAATATTGAAATAAGAAGGGAATATATGTTGGAACAGAACCAAACAATTAAGAATAATTTCACTTGCTATATAATTTCAGATGCCATTTGCCTCATGCACATAAGTAGCCTTCCTTGAAAGGCTGCTTTGCATTAGGAATACAAAGTTCACTGTGCAAAGCAACCAAATAAAATTACAGAAAAACTCAATTGATGCAAAAACATTATCTGGAGCCTGACAGCTTTAAAATCACAAAATTCTGTAAACAGAAAGAAGAAAGTGACAAAAATAAATTAAAAATCCACTATATAAACAGTGGAACTAATGTGGAATTGAATGTCATCCAAAAGTTACTCTCAAGTTAAAAAGCTGTATTTATGTTTAATGAAATAATATAAAAAGGTTCAGCAAAGCTGAAACAGTGGGATTTTTTCTGTTTTACCACTAGTGAAATTATTTTACAGAATACACATGTAGCCAGCAAGCTTCCAGCTCCCCCCTTACAAAACAGTGTAAGTTATAACCCTGCAGACTGCAATTTCTAGCTTTTCAGCTTCTTTGTTCTGATGTTTAGTCCTTGCATACCCCCAATACCCATTACACTCACAGGAAAGTTTACAAAGTCACAGATCCTAATCTTGGTAATGTAAATAAGTAGATCCATGTGAAATCTTAATTTTCCTACACCATCTACTTTTACACCACACCATCTACTTTTAACACCATGAAGAAGGAAACAACACCAGATTTTGTCCCCTAAATAGTACTTTTCATTACTGAAACAACATACCTTGTAGATTTGAAGAGTGACACTCAGCTCCAGAACACTTATATTTAGTTCCCAGATAAAACAATACTGTAAACCTACAGAAAGTAACCAATTAAAAATCTACACAAGAAAACTGTAAAGGGAACTTTGTGATCAGCCTTAGTTAAGGCAGTCAAAACATCATAGGAGTTCCTTAAAGGAACAAAATTTAAAGCAGGTAAGATATGGATGCCTCAAGAAAACATAATGTTTTCACATTTAATGATCTTCTTTAGGTATTTTGTCTCAACAAGCCATAGTCTCTACTTTGACTCCACACTTTAGTAAAAAACTGTTTCTTTTCTAGATTGAGACATTCTTTATAATTGAAATCAATCTGGTTCATGGCAAAGTAGCAATTTTAGACTTGATTGCCAGTTTATTTCAAAGGCACATGATGTTACAATCAAACTGCAGATATGTCCACTGCTGGGACTTACCCAACAAAACATTTCTGCTTCATTGAAGCAAAGAATGTGTTTATTTCCTGGAACATGTAGAGGCTAGTTTCCCAAGCTCCACATGGAATGGTATCCCTCCCCCATGCTGGCCCCCCCAGATTCCCATGCTCCTTGATCTGTGCCATGAGGACAAGCAGAAATAGTCATGGAGAAGGAAGAATGAATTTGGCTGGAAAACCTATGCAATTTTTCATGATGTAAAAAATTAGTATTTTTATAAATGTAACAGTGTGGTTACTAGAGGGAAAAAAAAGCACAAGTCTGTTCTTTTGGTGGCTGATTGGCTGTAACATCTAGGCACAAGAGAGTATTTTTTCTCATTTCCTTGACTCTCTCAATTTATTCCAAACTAACTGTTTGTACAGCCAAATTCTACACTGAATTTGCACATAAAACGGGAACATCACTGATTTTAGATTGATACAAAAAAGAACATTAATGTGGAAGTTCTAGGAACTATTTTTGTAATACATCTCAAAGAAGTTCCATGCCACAGGCTCTTCTGCTTAGTAGAAATTAGAAAGCCTGTCCAGAAACTGAAGGATTCTTGTGACTCTGGGGCTTTTCTGCATTTTGAGTTGAACAATACAAAAGGAACCACTTGTAAGAATATCTGACATAATAATTCTTTTGCTCCAATTTTCATCTGCCATCTTCTTATGACTGAAAGAAGGTAAGTATGATTTCTAATGGTGGGCGTCTTTTTGTTTATTTGCTAAGACAGACTAGCTGAAAACATAATGGTTGCTCCAAGAAAGCAATGGTATCTTCAGAAAATCTGCTTATTACCTGAACCATTCCCACATCTCTCCTTAACTTGTGCCACCACAAGTGTTTTGAGGTCAATGAGCTCATTAGATTTAAAAATAACCTTTATAAGGGAATTATCTTAACTCTGTTCTATCACAGATAGATTCACAGTCCAGCTTACTGAGCAGTTTCAGTAACAGTTTAAGCTTAACTGTGGGGAAAGCACAACAGTGTCCTGAACAGACAGGAGAGTGAACTCTGCAAATCTAAATTGGTACTGAGAAAAAAGAATCATTGAACCATATCAACATTACTGTTTCAACACTTTTGGACAGTCTATATTACCTTCTATTTCAGAATTTATGTCTATGAGACGTAAATTTGTTTTGAGAAACAAAAATAAGTCTTCAGGTGAGAAAAATGTCTTCAGTTTACAAAAGTGAGCATAAATCACAATTTTAAAAACATGCTTTCATTTCTAATGTTTAGATGCTGACCAAATACATGATTGGTCTGTACAGTTTATTTACCTGAACTAAGTAAATTAAAATATAACTATATAATTGTGTATTTAATTGTCTGACATTTTAAAAACACACATAAGTCATTGTGTCCCCCTTTAAAGTTTGCACAAAGGTGATAGCAATTCTCCTGGCCTCTAATACTCTCTTTACTTGTTCATTATAGAATCCTTTCAACTTTGCCTCCAGCAATTCACAAACTCATTTTTTCATGAGTAAATATTTAAACCAGATCTGTTTTAAAATGTCTACAGAACGGAGATAAAAGCAAGTATTTAGATTTATAGCTAACTGGGTAATAATCAACTGCTACTAGAAAGAATTTGATCCATGTCTCAGCTTTAACTGAGCCTGTAGTCCAGGTAGGGGGCTGTGAGCCTTTGTGCCCTTATGGTACTGTTCTTAAGCAAACAAAAGATTGCCACACACCTTGGAGGACAATTAATTCATTGAAACAGGACATTTAAACTTTTCCTTTTCATCTGTAACATAAGAGCTAGCTGCACTAATATTTGACTTTCAGTTTCACAGTGGAAAGAGAGCAGGATAAGAAAGGCAGAGAATTAGAACTTCTCTGATCACTGAGAGCTTGTCCCACACACTTAATGGTCTGTCTCCACTTAGCTTCAAGTAATGCAGTCTTAACTATCAAAATATACCCATTATTGAGATAGACCACTAACACTTTCAGCATTACATGGAAAATGTTCCACACATTATTTATGTACCCTTACAGAATCACAGTTTTTACTTGGACCTAAATTTCCCCCTATTTGGTGCTAAGTAATACTCAAAAGTACTTCAGTTCATTTAGGGACTGTTGTAGGAAAAACTTCCTAGGCTGCTTGAGGAAGGCATATACACTTTCCAAAACTGAGGCAGCAGCTGTTAGAACCTGAAGAATCAACACACAAATTCTGAACAAAAGCCTTCTGAAAACCACAGCAACATATGGCAACTGTACTTCATGTAGGATTTCTGTTATTTAAGATTTTAATGGGCAGTTACTATGCAAATAGCAAACGTTTTAATGATTTCAAACCTTTTATTATTGCTTCTCTAAAAGCTAGAAATACTTGCCAATTCTCACAACTTTGCTGTTACTACTTCTGTCATTTAGCCAAAGGTGGTGTGCCAGCCATGAGAGTAGGGAATGAAAATGTCTCTAATCTGGATTTACCACTGCAGCTTGTGCCAGAGAAAAAGCTCTTTTCCATGGAGTTGCCTGTTGTCCATTTAAAATGAGTAATAGCTTCCTAATGGTTCAATTTAGGATCCAAGCTCAGGCTCAATTACAAAAGCCAAATCACTATAATTCAGATTGTTTAGTTTATTTCAGAAGACTTGGCAACTGTTCTTTCACCACCTTTTCAAAATAATAACTTCTGAGTTTGAAAAATATGAAATACACAAGTCACTAACTACAGTCAAAGCCGAATGATAAGGGAGATAATTTCCTCTTCCCTGCCTTTGATTATGCTAGACAACAGAATTCATGTTTGAAGAGCACATTTTCTTAGAAGGGAACAAACAAGAAAAGAGAAAAAAACACATAAAATGAATTTATGAATTAGAGATCCTCCATTAGAATAACATTGTTCCACTTTATATTTCACTTTTTTTTTCAGATAAAAGAAGATTAAAAACAGATGAAGGGGATAATACTGAATTTGCCCGGTTGAAGGAATTAAAATATATACATATATGAAATTGCCTGTCTATACACTGTCTAGAAATAACTTCTGCAACTCATTGAATTTGAGTGATTTACTTCAGTAAGTCAGTTCAGTAATTGCAAGAGATTAGCATTTCATTCTTGGCATCAAACCCGACAGTGTTTGATATGAAGAACATTCTTTCTAAACACTCTAAGATACTGTCTAGACTACAAAAATAGTTGAACATTTCTGAATTTACTTTCTAGGCTTATGTTATACATGGCCATGAGTTACTGCTGCAAACACTAGAACTTATTTGACTTATTCTCTGATTTACAGGCTTTGAGTGTTGCAGTCCTTAAAAGTTTTCATAGATGTGGAAAATGTTTGAAAATCTGGTTTTAGAAATTTATTACCCAAAAGGCACTAAAACTAGGATGGAAACAACAGAAGAAAGTTCAGTTTATTTGAAAAAAGACTATTTAAGCAATATATGAAATGCTGAAGAAGGAGAATTATTTCCTTGAAGTTAATGCAATATAAAACTATTGAAAAGTATGGGTCTAATGCACAATAGTATACTCTTGGTTCTATTTTAATTTTACACAATTAAAAAAAAAGAAAGGATATTTATAAGAGACTGTGTGTATTTATTAAAGTAGCATAAAGTATTTCAGGACCCTGACAATTTATTCTTTCTATAAACAAATAGTTCCAGTTTGAACTAGGGGGAAAGAAACTCCTAAAACATAACTTCACCGTTACAGAAACAAACAAGTAACCCCAAGATTTTCCACATAATTATTTTGAATCACATGTATTTTTTCATTTTATAAAGTAGACAGCAATAAACACAAAAAGAAGAGTTCACTCTTTTCATTGAATTAAAAACATGGTGCAATGGAGACCACCAACAGTCTTGGAAGAAGTGGTAACAAGGCTTCTGCCACAGAATAAAGAGGTTCTCTCATTTTGAAGAGATTCTAATTCTCTCATTGGCAAAAAACAAATAGACAAACCAATTACTTACTTCCTTTTAACAGTATACAAGAATACAAAGTTATTATCTATATTGTTCTCTCTCACTGTACTGTAGTATAAAAGTTATTTTTAAACGTATCAACAAATACCTTTTTGGATGTCAGGAAAAGATACTACCCTACTTGATAGAGGGTCTAGGAAGATTGCTTTTCTTTTGGCATTAACACAGAAATTAAAAAATAGTAAGATCAGAAGTGGAATCAGGACTCCCTGACCATGTCGTGTGACAGGAATGTTTATCGGCATGGGACTGGCTATTTGTGGGAACTTCACAATGATAATACTGGACCTGCTGAAATGTATGAACAAAATAATTTACTAACAAGAAAATGAGTTTAAAAAAGAGCTTGTAACTGTGACTGACTTTTTTTTTTTGACAGGCTTTAAAGTTAAAAGAGAAAACAGGAAAATCCAGCACTTACAGTGAGGCTCATAGGGAGGAGGAGGATCACCACAAGGAACACATTCCATGTCTTGAAAGCCTCCAAGCTTAGTCTTCCTATAAAATCTAGAAGATAGAAGAATGTGAAAAATAGTTAATCAAAGCCAGTTATTATTCCTCACCAAATAATTCAGATGTTTTAACAAAATCTTCTATAATTGGACATTTTGTCAAAATCTATCTCAATGCAAACAATTGGGAAACAGAAGGAAATAAAAGTAAACAAAAGTACAGTAGCTATTAATTAATAGGACAAGATAAATTGAAAATAAATGGAGGAAAACATCTAGATATGTTAGTCCAAATGCATGGTCACTATAATCTTATATTCACAGAAGAAATAAATAGTTCTGGAGATTTTGGACAGAAATCAATATCCCATTTTCCACACAGATCACAACATACATTAATGACATGCATTAAGAACTTAACTTATGCAAGCTTAGTAACATGTCTAAAAACTAAAAGTGAAGTGATTGATCTATACATTACAAGGTAATTATCACCTCTAAAAATATATAACAGGCTGGATATCAGTGACATTTTATTTAAAGACCCTTCAAGAACTTTATTACTGAGCTAATGTTTGAAGATCACACTGACTACAGTGACTGGCAAAACCCTACATTCCCAATCAGGGAACAAGAATAGTGCCAAAGAAAAAGCAGAACTTTATAATTCTGTATTTCAATTTTTTATGTATGACATCCTCTAAAGAACTTACCAACAGCTCCTAATCAAATAGGTCTGTCTGTTTTTCAACCATTCATTAGTACTAAGACACAATCAGCAGCAGTGGCCTGTTCAAGATGAGTACATGAACATTTTCCTGTAGTAGTAGTGGCACATTAAATAAAAAGTGCCAACTCTACTGATGTTGTATTCCTAACACTGCAAATGCCATTAAAGTATGAAGCTTTTATCAGCTAATGCAAACAGCTTTCCAACTGCTCAAGAAACTCCCACTTTATCAATGTGAACAGAAACAGATCCATAGGTTGCAAGACTGAAGGGGTCACTGTGATCATTTACTCTGAACAAAATGTGTTAATATTTGTTTCCAGCTGACATGCTCGCTGTAGTATTTTGAAACTGAACAATAGAGAATGGCACGTTGAAAACCCATGCAAAACAGAAATAAATAAGACTGCTGAGAGGTAAAACGTCAGTTAAACTATTTGGGTAGGCCAGCTGTACCCTCCATTTGTTTGGGCAGCATCTAAACTGAAGAACAGGTATGACTGATGGTGTGTTTTAAAGTTCTGTTACTCAAAATATCCAGACCAGGGGTCCCATGACTACCCTTGCCATGGCCATGACTCCCTCCCTCCTTCCTCCTGTTTCCAGCTTTGCTGCCAGAAAACCCAGGTTGTGGAAGCAGCTCTCATTTTAGAACATACTCAACACAATTATCTAGGAGGCATTCTTGACTAGAATACTGAGAAGCATTCCCATGTCCTCCAGCTTAGCTTTACCTTTAATTCATGTCCTAATGTGGCTTCTCTTTTAATTCTTTCTCATCTTCCAAAATTCAGTTTATATTGTTTACAGAAGAAGAAAATATTTTCCTTGCTGACAACCAAGTAAGCTCTACAATAATTATATATTAATATGCTATAAGATCATAAATCAATGTACCATGTGGGTGCAAGTGGTATCAAAAGTGGTTGTGAGTAACATCTATAATGCCTGGGGCTGCACCCTCTTGTACAGCGACTTAAGCTAAGATTAGCTACCAAACCTGTACTAAGTGCTTTTAAATGAAGAGGTTTCACCTCTAGCTTGAGAAGGAGTAATGGCAGAAGCTTCAACAGTGTTCGGGTATTTGATAGTTGGCATTAAAAAAAAAAAAAACAAATAAAATAGAACAGCTGAAATATAGATACTAAACAAATGTATGAACTTTTAAGCATGTCTTAAATATATACTCTGAAAATACAAAGGCTGTTACAATTGCAAATCAGTTCTCATACACTACTCCTATCAGTTAAATTACCAGTTCAAAAAAGAAAAAAAAGAGTCTTTTTACAAATTCATGGCAGGTGTTCATAATATCAGAACTTGGCAACAATGTAAAGAATAGCCTTTTAGAGATCTTAAGATTTAATAATACAAACAGAGAAAACTAGTAACAGAGTTTTGGGATGACAGGACAACAAACGAAGCACAGCTCTTGATTTATAACAGCAGTTTCAGCACACAATTCTTTCAGATTAATTTATGATTTTCAGCTAGGATCATGCTTTATGAATTTTGAAGAAAAGAAAGGTGAAAGAAATTTCAGAAAGTAAACCACAGCCACTGCTTTTGACCTAAGAATCTATGTGCATGAGAATTATTAGGCATTGACCTAAGGAGGGAAAAAAATGCAAGCAAATAATGTGATAATTTTTGAAGAAGGTAGCAGTGTATGTTTTCAAATGTTTAAATGTTTATAACAATGAACTAAGTCATCAGTAACACTGTTTGAGGTACTTTGCTCAGGTGCTGTACAGACAATACTCTCACAGACCAAGCAGGTAATTATCAAACCATTTTTGTAGATAATTATTCCTGCAATTCTGAAATTATGTGCTCAGATAATACAGGAAGGCTAAGATTAGAACACAGGACCTTCATACATACACAAAGGGTACCAACATTTATCCAGAAAACATGAACAAGCAATTTTAATGTAAATCAGGTTAGAATTTGTTCAAGTCTCATCTTTAGAAATGGTCTTACCCTGGTAAACAGTCCCCACATAGTGCATTGCTGGTGGCAGAACAGTTGGCCTTCTGAAACCTGTTAACCAAGGCACAATCCAGACAAGGCTTGCACTTCTGAAAGCCCCAGTCTTCCTTGAATCTGTTTGGCCTGCATGTCATGCACTGTGCATCCTCCCCGTATCCAAAGCCGCATTCCTGCAGGGATTAACAAGCAACAGCAAGCTATTCAGTCACTGAAAGCGTGAACAAGAGGAGAATGCTGGGATAAAATGAAGACCTGGTGTAATTATTACTGAGAGTAGGTCTTTCTCGAGACAAAAGCCAGCCTTTCAGCAAGTTCAAATGTGTCTTCCACTGCTAATAATCTCCCTTACTTCTATAAGTAATACTTAGTCATCCACTTTATTCATGAAACCACTGTGTATTTGAATGATAAAGGGCTTCAAGGACTCCCACAGTTTCATTATTACTAGCTTATGGTAGAATTATTGAGCTGTCTGTTTTTTAATTAGGTCAGTCATGTGAAAGAGAAGAAACTGGGACAAGTGAAGTATGAAGGCACTTACTCAGTTACAAAAACAGCAAAGAAGCACTTTGATATTAAGGTTCATAGCTGAGGTGAACAAAGTTAATTGCCAAAGAGAGTGCATTGATCTTCAAAAGCTTAGGACTTCTGTTACCAAATAAACCAGAGCTGGTTAATGACCATCAGCTAGGCACAAAATGTTGCTTAGCCACTGAGAATCTCAAAAACTCAATCCACTACAGCTCTCACAGTTCTCACACTGTCAGAAAAGTTTAATACATCTGCAGATCACAGGGGGCACAATATTTTACTATACAAGTAATATTGTAATAGTTGGTTATTTCTGCCAAATTTAGCAGTTTAAAGGCATTATTTCCATTCATTTGCAAAAGGGCACCTGATACAATGGACAAGATGCAAAGAGAAACACCAAGCCACATGTAAAAGTTTGGGGACTGATTCCTATGAACCCATTACCAAGAACTATCAATCAACTTCTTAGGAGTTATCAAATGACTAGGAGCTGCTATTCCCTCTTATCATCCAAATATCCTATCAATTTGCTTGGTACTTTGAAGTTTGGTTTGATGCATTAGTGATACACCACAAAACTGCAAGGGAACACAACAAATTGCCAGAAAGAACTAATTAGGAAAGGTACAATATGGGGATCTTGCTCTCCCATGCACTTTCAGTGGAAGAATAGAGCATCTTCCCAGTGGGAAAGCTGCAGGAAATCTTCAACTAGGGCAACTTAAGAGAAGATTTCCACCAGCTTGATGCATATAAACATGTATGTGTTTGATGCATATAAAAAACCTTTTCTAAAGTCACCAACCTAACCAAATCTGCTGCAAAAAAAGCTTTTAAACTTTAGAAATGCAGATTCTCCAAGATCCGACACACCTGGATTCTCCAAGGCTTGGCACTGAGAAAGCATCTATGGGAGAAGCTTTGTGATCAAGCTGGCCAATAGGCCTCTAAGCTGAAATGATAAAGTAACAATAAACAAAATCAGATGCATTTTACAGGGCATTCTAAGAATTTTCAATTTTCCTTTATGTTAAGAATAAATTTTACTCTCCTCTGAATAACAGCCCTGAAGAATGCAGAAAATGAAGAATTTATGAAAGCAACTAGAAAAAGACAGTAAAAATAGATCCACAAACTTAGTCAATAATTTTTTGGTTTTGTTTTGCTTTCTTTTAGCTGAAATGTAGTTTATTACTACTGAGTATTTTTCAGACCAAGGAGCAGACAGGAAAAACAGTGCAGTTAGTAACAAAACCAAAGAAAATCCTACAGTTTCATTCACTGTACAGCACAATCCTCCTGGATACACTGGGACCATATTAAAGCTGGTAGGCAAAAAGTTTTAAAAAACATAAAAACATTTATTTTCTTTTTTTACTTACCTCAGATATAGAGCATTTTATACAATTTTATTTCAAACTGACAAGTTTCTACTAGGAATCAATGCCAAAGCTATGTCAGTTTCAGCTGTATGTTCCTGTGCTAATTTTTACACTCCATTTCATTTATGTACTTGTAAGACTGTATACAAAGCCACATGATTACCACCAGGGACTGGAACCAGACAAACTTGTGTTAGATTTTGCTCTCCCTAAGTCTAAACAAACTTTTTCATTGAATATCATTAATCTTTTACACACTTTCTAAATACCTACTCTTTCTAGTTAGCTTATCCAAACAGTAGCATTATAGAATATATTATACCACTCAGTTAAACCATTTACATTTGGATCTTTTGATAAATCACTTGGAATCAGTTCCTCTCAAGTCCTATCAAACTTTCAAATATAAGGCTTGAATTAACTTAATTATAAGTTTTCCTTTCCAGACTACCTTTGAAGCGTTGGATCAAAAAACAGGAAGGAAACAAAAGTTAGAATTAAATGCTTTCACTTCCTGGGCCAAACTACCAAAGCTGAATAAATTGTTTCTAGATCAGATCTGCTTTGCTATAGCTGGATGTATGGACACATCCTAGTGATCCTTTGCATCATGGAATGGTTTACTTTAAAACTATAAAAATGATGGATGCAACATAAAGAAATCTTCTGCCCAAGGAATTTACAGTCTCCCATCTTTTCAAAGATGGTTTCTAAGTCCTTGCCAGGAATTCCACAGATACCAATTCATAACAACTAAAACTTTATGTATGTGATTTTTCTGTTCACATAATATTTGAGGTAGTTAACTGCCTGGCAGGTGCAAATAAATACTTAAGCTTGTAAACCAGGCAGAACTTCAAAAATATCTGTACTCATAATTAACCACATTCCCCAAAGTGAAGGATATGATTTAGATGATGGATTCAAACCCTTTGAAATCTTGGACTTTATAATTTAGCAGTCCAGCAAAGATACAAACAATTGACTGTTCATTTTTTATCAATGCGTGTGCAAAACTGATGTGCACCAGTTCTCTCTCTGTTCTATTTACAAAGCTGTCAAGTTACATGGCTGATGAGATCTGAAAAGTGCTCAACTCCCCCTCACCCTCTCCATCCTCCCAGTCTTAACTTTAAAAGAGAGCTCATCTCCTGTGGCATTTGACCTTAGGACTGCAGAAAAGAGAAATAAAATTTGTAATAGCAATCAGCTAGATTTCAAAAAAAAATTGTTTATTTTTGTGTCGAAAAAAAAGCACAAATAAATGCTGCCTTTATTTTTGCTGTTGCAAAGCTTTCTGTGAAGAACACTTAGCACACTCCTCCCTTTCTACTTTCCCTTTTCAATGAATGAAAATTTTCTCTCTCAAAAGATACACAGTACACGCCATTAAGCTCAAACACTCCTTTAGAAAACTGAATTCAACTTAATTACAAAAAAAAATCTTCAAAATTCAAATGCACCTCAATTTTCTTGATATCTATACAGCTTTCACTACCACAGTAATGTGCCATCTCTTGACCTTTAACTTTCATATCTCCAGAACAACTCTGTTCAGAAGTGTTTCACTGAGGTATCAAGTGGGGTGACTGGTCAAGGCTGCCTAGGAATCTGCAGCAAACTAGTTAACCAAACTCATAATTTTGTTTCTAGCTAAAATATTAAAAGCACAGAATAATGCTGACACCTCTTCAAGAACTACCAGGCCACTGTTAAAGTTTTCTTTCACTATGTACTACCCAAACATTGATTCAGACAGAATGACTACAAAGGGTACTGGAGTTAAGTGGTATGGTTTTTCCCTAAAAGTTGAATCCAATACAGACCGTAAATGAAGAGTAAATTAGATTTTAAACATTATTTCAATTAAAATAACCTCAAATTTCATTTAAAAAATGCTTTCAGGCATCATTAAGATCATAATCAGCAAGTATATTTTAGAATTGTTTCTAGTTCCACTGATTATCCACAAACTATGTAAATCCCTAGACAGCACAGTCAAAGCAGTTCCACTTATGCCATGACGATTACAAGAATACTTGGTATTCTCAAGAAAAAGTCTTCCAGGCATTAAGACACTTAATTGGTGTCGGGTCATGTAACAGGTTGCGGCACTACACTGGTGCTGGGAAATTAAGTTTTTCCTAATACCTTTGAGTACATGGCCTTTTTAAATAGCACACAGTTTTAGCTTCCTGAAGTACCTCAGGCTGTGGGTCAGCCTCATCTAGAATCCAATAATGAGCTGGATCTACCAGCAGAAGTCTCTGAGCAGGACAGGCTGTAACAGCATGCTGCAAACATCAGGCTTAGCTGCTGTGTCAAAGTGCACAGCTAGGGTCAGAAAAGTTTCATTCTCACTGAAGATGATTTGACATGCCTACATGCAGCTGCTCCAGTTTCCAGAAACACATGCTGGCCTCTCCTGAGCTGAGATCTGGCAGGCTTCCTCACAAGCAACTCTCTTGCTTTGAAAATTTAAGAGTGACTGCAAACATGGCAGCAGCTGCTCTGGGTGGCTTCACTGTGACAGCACGTCAGTGGCAGCACAGCACGCTGATGTTCTTGTGTCAGGACTGTCACATCCAGGAGAAGCTTCAAACAGTATCTGCCTATTTAATTCACAATTCCTTTTTCTGAGACAACCTGCAAGTCTTCTCTTTCCTCATCATACACCTGGTACAAGGAAGCAAGCTGTGATACACAGCCCCACCTCAGCAACCATCAAGCTGCCTCTGTCCCACCAGCTGTCTCTCAGTGACAGTATTTATCGATGGCACTGCTGGCACTGCTGGCTTCAGGCACGCTCCCTTTCACCTCTTGGTTTCTGTTCCTTCCTTGTCTTATATTGTCCTCAGTGCACCAGCTCAGCTGATTACTTAAAAAAATGATGGTGAAAGGACTGGAAGGATTTCAATTCTGTACTTGAACATCTTTAAGAAAACGGCTGAAACATGAACTGTGTCATTTTTTTTTCTGCATTAACTGTGATTTGTATAAATTTCAATAACATATAAGGCTTGATTTATTTCAGAAACATTTACAAGATAGGATGAAAGGCTGTTACTATCAAGCCAAACCAATTCAGGCACTGGTAAACTGAAGCCACTTAAAGAATAAAAGGTATTAAATTATTTGTGCTTAACTATGTGATGCTTTGCTGGGTACTAAATCAATGAGAAATGCAATAATGCTAAACCACATGAAGCAAACTCTTCCTTCTGAATCAACACAACCATTTCAGTCTCCCACCCCAGAAGAAAGCCCTGCTTAACAAAAAAAAAAAAAAAATGCAAAAAAACCTAACAAAAATCCCCAAACAAAAAAAAAACCCTGAAACAAAGACTGCACACACTGAAAACTAAGCTAAATTCAGTGATTCAAAGGCTTCGCAAACATCACCAAAGACATGTTTATGAGAAGAAAAGAATTTTTATTTAAATTTACAGAATTTTTTTAAATTAACAAATAGAAGCAAAAAAACATGGGAAGCAGCTTTCACTCTCTTCCCCATCAATTCTAGTAATACAAGAACAAAGCTTCCTTTCTTCTGATGGCAATGTGTTAAAAGTACTTAATAAAAATATAATTAACATAAATGATCAATGGATTTTAGTTCTAAGCTAATGTAACATTGCAGCATTATTATCAGAACAGCATATAGGCAATCAGAAAGAAATAGTACCACATTTAGCTTTTCCTTTCTTACTTGAAGGAAAAAAATTACTTTAAAAACAGTTTTTGAAAAAAGAGAGCCCGATTAAACTGTGACAGCAAAAGCTGAAAAGAATGGTCTAGATTCAGAATTAGTTTCATGAAATAAGGCTGGGTTTTTTGCTGGTTTTGTCTTGTTTCATGCTATCAAGGGTGTCTGAAGTTGCTTACCTATACAGGAAGGTCAATCCAGCAGACTGAGCATTGGTTTGCAACCAAAATTAAAAGACTCACCATTGAATCACAGAACAGACAGGTTAGAAGGAACCTTGAAAGAACATCTGAAGCAAACTTTCATGGATCAGGGACCTGAGCTGATCTGAGCTGGTCTAGCACCCTGTCCACTTGTATCCCTAAAGCTCACAGTGATGGGGACTCTAGGGAAATTGTTTCAATGAATGAATGTTCTCACTATAAAAAAAAAAGATTCTCCTGGTACAACTTGTGCCCATCACCCTTTGTCTTGTCTATATGGTGCCTTGTGAAGAGAAAGCTTCTGTTACACACCTTGGCCTCTATCTACTCTGTTCTACCAAAATATTTCTGCATCACCAGGGGCCAGTTGATTTATGTTAGTGTCTCATGTATAAATTGAGAAAGGGCAACAGCATTTCCCTCATTTAGAAAGATGAAATGCTTATAGAGTATAGCAACAAAGACAGATATATCTAACTGAAGTTGTAAAAATAAGTATACACACACATATGCAGTCTGTGCAGCTGGGTTTTTGCCCTGTATTTCTGTAAAGTCATGACAAGAAAGAAAAGTACATCTTTAGATTGTAACTGAGATAAAGTAATTTCTCATACACAAGGTGAGAAAAACTGGGCTTTTGCATTCAACCATACAGGCTGATGTGTTTTGTTACAAATATAAAAAAGAAACCTGTCGGTCAATTGCTTAAAACACTCAGGAGGAACTGAACAAAAACCCCACCACTAACATTGCATTTTACAATACACTTAGACACACAATCATGCTCACACATCCAGCAGTATATCTAGGTTTATCCAGGAGCACTAAATATTTAACAGGAAAACTGACATACTATTAAGTGTTAAGAAACTGTTATTAAATTATAGCATTATTATATCATTGTTTTCTCATATGTAAAAAACCAAGCAAACAAAACTCCTCCTGAGCTGCAAATTACTTGAAGTGTATCATTAAAGGCCTCTTCCCTCTGCATTTTGACCTTTGACTTTACATATTTGTTGCTTCAAGCTGTAGTTCTACATGACTACTTTCAACCACATTTCAGTTACAGCCACAGCATCACATCCTTCACTATGATTCACAGAGAATTGTACCTCTATTTATACAGGAAATTATGATTCCAGTCATTTAGGTTTGAACAAAATCTGTTATTTCATTTCTAGTATAAAAGAAAAATATTTTTGAAAGTCTATTGCTGTCTGTGACAATTGCTTATATAGTGAAATTAACCAAGCATTCCTATTTTCAAAAACACCAAACTAGTCCTAGAAGAATCAGGAATGTAACCAAAAAAAAACCTATCAGTTTTGTAAACAGCCTGTAAACTATCAGACTGTAAACAAAAATAGGTGAAGCAAAACCATAACTTCAATAGTGTAGTACTGCAAACTATAATCTTGTTGTTTTAGTTTAGGGTTTCTTTATTAAATTGAGTATAATTACTGAGAGTCTGAGTTGTTGTGCTTTTGTTTTTGTACGCCAACTAGGTAAGTATATTGTCTAACTATATAAATGCACATAGTACTGTCCCACTGTTACAAAGTGACATAATTACAAGTGCCTTTATAAATTAAAACACCCCCTAGAACATCTGAGTTCTCAAATTTAAGGCCAATCTGAAAAAAATCCCAACTAAACCACATCCTTGTCGTAAGTCAAGTCTAAATCTCTGCTTTAAGAGCATTGCTTGTATGACTAAACCTTAACTAATGCTGCCCAACATACAAAGGGATTCCCACTAAAGTGTGAAACTAAGTATTTCTGTTAATGCACCGAACAATCACCACAGGGGGTCAAGAGATAGAGAAAAGGTGTCACTCAATTTCAGTAAATCCCTTCAAATCTCACACAAGCCACAATACTTGTGCTTTTTTTTCAGAGCTGAACATAATAGGAACTACAGAGCCATAAACAGAACTTTTCTTTTTCCCCCTGCAGTTTGAACACATATACACGCCTAACTTAGTAACGGTTCATGTTAAAAAATTTTCAAAATAAACATTTCAAATTCCCTTAAACACCCTGAATTCCACCTTCAGCGTCCTTTTTACACTATCAGTAGAAGTACAAGACAGAGTCTGCCCTTCTGCATGCAAACGGCACGCCCTTTATGGCCCCACCTCCCAGGTGTGGATCTGACTGCACAGTTATGTCAGGGTCACAGCTTCACACTCCAGCAATGGGCAAGATATGGGTTTAGAGCTGGACACTGAAGAAAGGGTTTTACACATGCAGGAGTCTTGGTAGATTTATTCACCCTTCTGACACCACCCTGCACTCTTCTTTGCCTTACCACCCTCAGGTCTCTGGCAGGACACTCTTGCTCCCTCAAGACATCCAATCTCCCAAGACATGTAACCCATTTTGTTGCCTCCTTCACCTCCAGTAGCTGAGTTAATGAATACCAACATATTCCTCCCTTGCAGCTATATTTTCCTTCATTGTTCTCTACTCCTGCTCAGGCACAGCACCTACTTTCTGAAAACAGCTAAGATCCCCCTTGTGACTTGCATTCAGACTTGGAATTGTTGAAAATTTTGCCAAGTGAACTTTCTATTCTACTGAATACCAGCCCATAATCACAACCAGCATTCATCCCCGCTAATTCATTTCCACTGTCCTCAAATCCTAGTAATTCAAAAACTTTTATGAGGATTTTCTTTTGGAAGAACTGCAATTGTTATAAAAGCAAAATGCAATTGCCTAAGATTCACAATAGTATTTCCCTCTCCATGAAATCAAAAGAACTTCTTATGTGCTTTCTAAATATTATCATGTATTTTTCTGGACTCAACTTTTTCAATTACTTTACATGGCATAAAGATAAGAATTAGGTTTATAGCATTTTGAATGAACTGTAAAACAAAGACATTGTTCAAGCCTGACTTGAATCTGGCTTCCTAAAGTGCTCCAACCACAAAACTAATGACAACAGAACAATCACCTATTTCCCTCCTGTTCTAAGGAAATATATTAGCTCTCATTTGAATCTTATTCTGTATTTATTTACTTATGACCTTTTTATTATAGACCATTCTGTTAAGACAAAAAAGTCACATATAAAATATTTAAACTTTGTCACCCAAAATCCAGAACTGATTGTGAATGTCAGCACTGTAAAAATTAAGCCTCTCCATGTCAGCAGTCTTTACCAATCACTGGTTTGAAATTAATTTTTCACATTATCTTCTACAGAGTGAGGTTATGCAGTCTTAACTCCCTGTAGTTTTTTTTCCCTTTGTAGTTTTTCCCCCTCCTTTGTTGTTACTTTTAAAACAATAATTTGAGAGCCCATCCAGATGGTACTGCCTACTTTATTAGTGGCATCATAATTTCCTGAACTGAGCATTTTATATAAAATGAAACAGATAACATGGTTCTTGAAAAACTGCAGAAGGCTCAAATGCCAAAACAGTACATATTTTCATGAAAGTACAGATATCCATCATTTTAGATCAAATATATAAATGCACTTATCAGAAATAAAGTAAATTTAAGAAAGTATGATTTCCTTACCTTTGAGAGTTCCATTCCAGGACCACATTGTTTGCAGAGGATACAGTTTCCAGTCTGGTCCCTAAATTCTTGCTCTCTGCAGTCTCCAGTCTCACAAATTACCTTACTTAGCTAAAACACCCAAATCAACAACAAAAGAACAACAACAAAAAAGTAAATTCATCAAAATATATTAAATCTGAGAAATAAATCCATGTTTTAATCTTAAAAATAACTTTCTGAATTATTAATTACCCTTAGTTCTACAGCAAGCCAGAGTTAAGTACACTGAGCAGGCAAGGTAATTGTGTGCTGAGCTACAATCTGTCCATAAACTGAATGCTCCAAGCACATAATCTATGTACAGCACACTGGAGTAAGAGATGGCCATCTCTGAAGTGAAGCAGCATCACCTCCCCAGCACTATATTCACTTATATTTTCTGTTCTAGGCCACTCCTTCATCCATGAAGAGGCTCACAAGGTAAAATTTTGTGATTGTGTATGAGGAGCAGCCAGAAATTTTATGTCAGTGGACCAAGCTTAAGCTCAAATCAATAAAATGTGTAAGCATTGTCTGCATGCAGCATTTGAAGACCTTTAGTGATAAAGCCCCAATCTTGGCCTTATCAACCGAGCAATGCAGGATGGCCCAGGAACTCAGTCCCTCTGGGAGACAGAGTGCCCGAACCCCCAGTCAGTGCGTCACCGCCGTCACCCTTAGCAAGCTCAGTGATTTTAGCCCTTTAGTGATTCTCAGCTCTCTTAGGATTTCAGCTCCAGCTTGCTTGCTAGGGCACCTTTGGCTGGGGCAGAAGCAGACGCCAGAGAGGAGGAGGAGAGGTCCTGGCAGTTCCAAAGCAATGGTTTATTGAGGGCTCTGTGAAGGGTTCCAGCGACAGCTCTTCTTCTGCCGAATGGGCTAAAACAGTCCTTTTATAGGTATAGGGGGATCCAAACTTGTCCAATAGTAAGGGTTAGGGGAAAAGTGACCTATGGGGTTACAGAGATAAGCTATAGGGCGAGGGATCGAAGACAGGATGCTGTCTCACCATGGCTCAGCAGTTCCTGCTGTTAAATCTCAATCCTCCATGGGGCTCTGTAAGCTCCATAGAGTCTGCTACACTTTAGTGTTCATTTGAAGACCTTTAGTGTTAGCAGTAATGTGTAAAACAGAAGACACAGTTTCTGTGTTCAGTACAATTTTTTCAACATGGGGGAAAAATATTAATTTTTAACTTACCAAATATGCTAGTAAAATGACAAGCACCTTCAGTTTATCATCTCTTTGTAATCCTTTAGCATCCATTTCGTGTGATTAAATCTTTCTCCCTAGAAAAATATAAAAAGAAAAAAAATACATATTTACATTGTTTAAATTGCAGAAGTCATGTGTCCATTGTACTTCATGACACTTGGCATGTCAAAAGACCATCTGTCAATGCCATTAACATTTTCAAATGGATTCCTGGAAGCTGCTAAACAACAAACATATGCTTTAAAAATCATATGCCTTTTGAAGACAAGACAATAAACACCAAGTTTCTATAGTTTAAATCTCAGAAGAAGAGATGGCTCTCAATCCAGATTACAGAAGATCAGCATTTATTAATCTAACATTCCTAACATATGTTTCTTGCTTGTTAAACACTCAACTAAGTACGTGATCAACAGACAAAATTAAATTTCTTCATATACACCACGTTGTTTTTATCATTTAAGGGTAGGGACTGACAAATGAAAGAATGGAACCTGAAACAAAAGGAAAATATCAGAGAAAAACATTAAGAACAGTCGCAAAATGCTTTCCAACATGGAACTACTGCAAGCGTAATATGCTTTTAAAAATATACAACCAGAAAGAACAAAAACTATAATTAACACACAGTTCTGTATTTTACTGCATGAATACCCTAGTTAACAAATTCTAATCAATAAGAAGTAAGTATACTTCAGTGTCACTATTGATATTTTTTAAGATAAGCTGTATCTTGAAGTGTAAAAAGAGCAAAAGTCTACTAGAAAGAACACAGCAGGTAGAGATGTGTCAGACAGCATTCCATGGGAAGGCCATGACATTTTTATGGTTATTTCTCACTTAGTGATGGCAATGGTCTATGGGCCAATGACAATTACCAGATTAAATGCATGTCAGCATGGGTAAAAAAGAAGACATACTCTCAAGGAATATGAATACATACAGATATAATATTTGACATAGGTTTCTTCTTTAAGTCTGAGGGGAAAAAAATTAAGACAAGAAACATTAAATGAAAAAATCTCAGAAATAATTCTGGATGACCAAAACACAACTTCATGTAAAAAGTACTGTAGGACAACTAGAAATATGAAAAAGGAAAGTCAACAAATTTTAAAAGTCCTGAAGTCACGAGAAGCTGACAATTCTAATGCTGAAAAAAAAAGTATGCATGAACAAAATAATTTCTAGTAATAAAAAAGAACAAACAGTGGACAGAGACAGTAAAAATACTGTTAAGGGAACTCAGAAATTTCAAGAAATGCTTCCCATCTGTTTTTAGAAATATGGAAAATGGGTAAATACACACACCCTACATTATATCATGTTCTGGCCAACAAGTAACGAAATATCTTCTAAGTAAAACCAGATTAGATAAGAGACAAATTGTGACACTTTGCACCTCAGTAACCTTGAAATAAGTATCAAGAAAGTCTTAATTTTGATCCTGCTCAATTTTGCTGCTCATTCCCTTTGGAATGTTACAGAAATTAAAAAATAACTAAGAATCATTGTACAATAAACAGCTCTACACTGCATTACAGAAAAACAGTCCTGTAAAACAAGCTTGACTTCACTTGATTCAGAGAAGACAAGACAGAAAAGCTAAAAGTATAAAAGTTAAATTAAATAAACTGCTTAAATATTGATCCAAAGAATCATGCTGAAATTAATGGGACTTGGGAGAAAAATCCCCACTAACTTTTTTATTTCATGTACTACTGTTTAGTGGAAAAAATAAATACTTCATGTGCTTTCTTAATTGCTATAGGACTTAAAACTTTACAGAAGTGTGAAAGGGAAATAAAGTTGTAAATATAATTGAATTTCTTAGATTTGAATGTCAAGTGATTACTCCAAGTCATATCCATTCCTTAATAATTAAAAAATAGCTAAACCATAATACAGTTCTAATGCAATTATTTCCATCTATTTGGTATATATACTACCAAAACTGCAAAACCAGGATTCTTACTAAGATTAAAAGTAAGTTTCATTTTAAGTTTCAATATTTACTTTTGCTTCTGAAAACAGATGTGTAACATATCAAAAAGAAACTGACAAGTGTAATAATTGTATATTTTTTGTCAAGTTTCACATTGAATTTTCAATACAAAAAATACTGCTGAGCTGTAATAAGCTTAATGATCTAAAATACAGACCTGTAATATAATCTAATAAGTCTGTTATTTCTGTGGAAGCTACCTGAAGCACAGAGAAAATAAAGCAAATTAAGAACAGCCCAATTAACTGCTCTGCAGAATAATTATCTGCAATAAAACTATATTAGCTTATTGTAATTCAGGTATAATAACCCCTATAACCTCCCAACACACAATAACTTGAAGATTTAATATTGTTAAAAAATCAGTAGATATACAACTTATCAAAATCAATACTGAAACAAAGCTAATTACGTATTTTCATCTTTTCGTATTCTGGAGTCACAATTGGAATAAAAATCAAATGCCAGTACAGAACAAAAAGCAATATTCAAAAAATATTGCTGGTCATGCTGAATCTCGTATTTCAGTTTTGGAATTGCCCTATCTGTTATAAGATGATCTTCTAATAGCAAGTATCTCAAAGATTTTTGGAAGATAAAAAGCACATGGTAAACCATCCTGTACCACAATACATTTTGTACACTTAGGCGTGAAATTTGATTGCAGCTGTGAAATTTTCTCTATTTAAAAGAAAATCTACTGCCTTTATGACAGTCTTGGCAAGTCCATTCATCAGGAGTTCCACAACCCAGAGTAAATTTTCAAAATAAAGTGTCTTATTACTGGCATCAAACTACCAAGGACTTCTCCAACTTACCCTACGCTTGACTAAGGTTCAGTTTTTTGACTGATCATTACAACTTTCCTGAGCTTTTACAGCTTTAGGCCTATGATATATCTTCTATATAATGAGTCTTCTATGATCAACAAAGATTGTAAAAGAAGCTTGGAGGTCTATGGGCCTTAATCTTCAGAGCACTTCAGCAGCACCAAAACACATTTAAATAATTTCAGCAGATGTGTATGAATGCCTGTGGTACTCTATCATGCCATCACTGCATCCATTGTCACCACTCCTGCCAAAACAACACCAAGTTCTCCATACTGACTAATGTGAGAGAGAAATGAGTCAGTGTGCAAGAAATGACAATTGTTAAGAGGACAAATAAGATGTTTCTTTCATAACTTGATAAAAATATTTGAAAGGCACCTTAATAACTCATTGTATTGAATGCAAGTCCCAAAGGAGAGATAACTGTGTCAGCTGCATGTTTCCTGCTTCAATCTCCAGTTTGGTAAAAAGTCCTGCTTAAAAAGCAGAGACTGCAGCACTTAAAAATAGGTTGCCATTGGGCAAATTTCTTCTGTTATGACATCAAGTGGTGTTATACTGATGTCTGTTGGACACTAGCCATTCAACTCATGCTTTTAAGTAAGAAGTTATTAGAAGTTTTTTGCCTCTAAAACATGTGTGAGTAAAAAAGACTATTTGCTCTTGTCCAGATACTGATATCTAAAACGCCGAGTTCAGTTAGTTTTGTTAGAAGAAAGAAACCTGTGGACAGAGTTTTTTGAGGTCACTAAATCATTCCAAATACATCTTATTAGGTTAACATTAATGTGCTTGCCTAAAATACTCAGGGAAAAGCAATCATTACTGGTAATGTACTGAACTCAGGATAGGGAACTTGCATTAGGAAATGTAGTTGCATAATTTTAAGGTCATTTGGGGCCTACTATGCATATGTATAAAGAGGGCAATATCAAACAATAAATTAGAAACATGTAATAAATGTATGGTGGAAGTAAGAACTTCCAGCCTTTGAGGGTTCTAGAATCCATGGCCCTCTAAAATTTACTCCTACATTTACCAGCTTGCTTCAATAGTATTCATCATTTTATTTCAAAGTCCATGTCAGAAAAATATGTCTTTTTTCTCTCCAAAACACTTCAAATTCCACCATGAAAGACACACCACCTCAAGAACCAAAGCAGCATGACTAAATTATGGCTGACTAGCAGGTTTCTCAGACACAGAAACATCAAAACTTTGAAGTCAACATCATCCATCTTCTAAGGGAAACTTTAGAAATGGTGAGGACTACAAACTTCACATTGAGTTAACTTGAAGTTGTGAATTCTCAGTTAATTCACATCCAGGTCTTTGAAATTTCCCATACTTGATTTGATATTTTTACTTGATGACCACTTTTCACACACTCTATAACACTGGCAGAGTACTCTGAGAAGTTCTGGGTGAGAAAGAGGACTGAAAATATAATCATTTTATCTTGCCAACAGAGGTCTCTGGTATCCAACAAACAGGGTCTCAGCTCCTTTCTAACCATCTACTTCCCACCCGCAGCTGTCAACTGCACGCAATAAAACAAGGAGTGGCAGATGGCTTTAGCAGAGTCAGTGCCCCAGGGGCAAGAAACAAGAGAAGGGAAAGTACTCATGCTGCTGCAATGGCAAAGACAAAGCAAGGGAGCAAGTTAGGGACAAGAACTTCCACTACAGAGCTGCACATTGTTATTTCTGTCTCACAGGTCTAGGACACCTTCCCCTTACACCCTGCCCACAATCCTTGTAGTCTTCCCCTTTATGAAGTAAATGAGGTCTTGTCTGACCACATTTGCTCCAACTTTTCCAAGAAATGTGGAGGAAAAAACTCCATATGGTCAGTTAGGGCACATTCATCACATTAAATATCACGTTGAAAAGATCTGTAATTTACAATCCTGCCATACATGAAATGTACAACATTAGGGCGCTATGGATTTATTTCTAATTTTGTAAAGACAGAGGTAGCAGATTAAAGTTAGAACCTTGCTGGTGATTGAAAACACTTAGATGTATTTTAGGGGCTGAGGGAGATGAGAAGACAGGACCACAAGACACAGCCAGGAAATATTTGTGCTGCTTCTGAGTACCACACACTTCAAGTTATGTTAATTGAAGTACTTGTCTTTACAGGAATAATGGTGATAAAGCAGTTTATCGTTTGTGTTCTTCAACATATCCAGCTTATCATTAATTAGATATTAGAGTGAAATAGTGTAACAAAGGTGCAATGTGGCAACATTTTTCCTACACATAAACAAAGCATTTTAGAGGATCAGAGCCTGTGATTCACACAAGAACTCCCACTCTCACCAAAGCTGATGAGCCTACTCACACAACATCAAAACTGTGGTGAAAAAAATGCTCCTTCTGTTTAACACATCTCACCCATCTCAAGTTCTAGGAGACACTGGTTTGCTAGATGAAAGCTCAGTGTCAAGATGAATTTGTACTTTTGTACTCAGATATGTGAATAAGTAATTCATTGAGAATGCCAGTATTATATTCATATTTCACTTACACCAAAATATACGAATAGTTCTTTTTCAAAGTAATTTTTTGCGACCATGAATTATAAAGCATTGGGCTGGGTAACATACCTTGCAATGGTGCAATGCCAATATGCTACATTTATCCAGTAAGCCTTGAGCAGTTTTGGATGGCATGCAATGTCTTAAAACCCACAGACATGAGTTACTTTCATTCACAGCATTCTCTTTTACTAGGACTGCAAGTTGTTGAAAGTGAGAAGTTACCTCCTTAACTGACATTTTAAGCATCTTACTAGTAAACTAATAAAGAAGCTTACTTCTAGGTCTAAAAGAAACAAACAAGAAAAAAAACCCAACAAACCAGCCAACCAAAAACAACAACAGAAAAACCCACTCCAAAAACCCAACCCTCTTCTCTTACGGTAACAAGCTCCCAGGTAACACACTTAGTAACTCGCTTTACACCTGATGGTGAAGGTGTGCTTGAAAGAGATTATGCAGTAGTTAAGAAACCTACCTATAGATTGAATCAATTTGCCATTACTCATATTAAATGCTACAGGACCACTTTATAAACTTGATAAAAGCATCCTTCTAAAGTAGCTGTAAATATAAAGGTGGTAAATAAGTATTTAGACTTTTCACAAATATCAGGTAAAGCTTTCAGTCCAAGGTCAGATTAAATAGGGACAGGAAAGGAAGTCAAACAATCAAAACCTTTTCAATAAACCGAACTGTAACTGGAGCTTTTAAACCTCTTACCGGCCAAAAGAAAAAGTGGGGACCTCCTATTCCTTCAAGTCCAGCTCTAATATTGTTTGAAGCAAACAGCAGCTTATTAATGCAGCAGACACGAGAAGCGCTTGTGAACATGAAAGCCCGGCTTTCAAGGGCTTTTTGTTCGCCGCACTCCGGGGCGTGGAGCAGCCACTCCAGGGCTGTCGAGACCTGCAGAACCCACCAGCCGCAGCAGCCGCGGCTCCGTGGCTGCGCCGTGCCCCGCGTACCCACCACGTCCCCACCGCGGGGGCGGCTCGGAGCGCCGGAGCGGCCGCGGGGATGAGGGGGCCCGGCCGAGCCCTCCCCGCGGCCCCGCCGCCCCTCAGCCTGCGCTCTCCGCGGGGCTCGCTGCCATCACCGAGCTCGCCGCGGGCCCCAGGGGCGGGCGCCGCGGCTCGGTGCCAGGCGGGGCGGCCTCGGGGCGGCGGTGCCCCGGCGGAGCCGCCGCTTCCCCGCGGCCGCCCCCGCCCGCGGCCCGGCTGCCGCACGCACGCACCCACCTGCCACGGCCGGCCCAGGAGCGCCCGGCCCGCAGCGCCCCTGCCGCCGCCGCCGCCACCGCCTGCCCGCGGCGGGCGCCCGTCACCCCGGCAACGCCGCGCCCGCCCCGCCCCGGCCCGTCAGCTGAGCGCGGGCAGCCAATGGCATGGATGGATGGATGGATGGATGGATGGATGGATGGATGGATGGATGGATGGATGGATGGATGGATGGATGGATGGATGGATGGATGGATGGATGGATGGATGGATGGATGGATGGATGGATGGATGGATGGATGGATGGATGGATGGATGGATGGATGGATGGATGGATGGATGGATGGATGGATGGATGGATGGATGGATGGATGGATGGATGGATGGATGGATGGATGGATGGATGGATGGCACCATGTGTCCGCGCCGGGAGGGCATGAGCGGGGTGGTGTGCCCCCTACCAGTGGTGTGAAGCCGGGGTGAATTGCAAGTGAGGGGCTGGTGTGCCTTTTATCCCACCAGGAGGACAGGATAGCAGGGCACCCCTGTGTCCACCTCTGCTTCCAGATGCTGCCCAGCGTTGGGACTGCAGCCTTGGCATTGCTGATGCCCCTCAGAGGGAGCTCAGGCTTGTGGCTGCTGGGCTGTTCTAAAGGTACTGGCTCTTGGCCATGTTCAGGTGAGTGTACAATGAGTCCTTGTAATTCAGCAAAGCCCTTTCCATCTCTCCTGCCCAAAAAGCATGACAGAGGCTTTCTGACAACACACTGCAAATTCTCCTTTCTTGAGCAGCTTTTTCTTCCTGCTAGCTCAGAGCCTGAAATATTTTATCCATTCCGCAGGTAATAAGTTACCCAGCTGTAAGCACAGTGCTGATACCAAATGCAAGTATCCATGGAGAAATGGAGTAATCCAGTCCTTCACAGATAGTAAATTTTTCATAGTTGCTAGGTTGGGTGTTACTGGCACTTACTGTGACACAAATTAGGAGCTTTTATGAAGTTAGTGATGCTCCAACATTGGTGAAACTAGTCTTGGAGACCTTGGTAAAAGTACTGCTGCTGCAGGGATTTCAGGCTATTAGTTTTACTTCTAAAGAAAAAGTTAATGATCCACTTACAGTCTAGACAACTGTATAGACACACAAGGAACAGGGTTAGGCTCTGAAACGCTATTATACTGGGAGGTAAAGCATTTTCAAATAAAGAATTTTGGATCTCCTCACCAAAAAAGTTTGAAGATCACCAGCCAAAGGGCTTCTCTAAAAACAAGGAGTGTTTATTGAAATCCAGCAAGTTGTATGCAAAGAGAGAAATGATTGCTGCAAAACTAGTTGTTTCCAATTACAAAACCCAAACAACTCTGAATGTACAGGGGTTTTCATGTAATTCTCTTCTGAAGGGCCTTCAAAGAAAAGCTTTGCTTCAGGACCCTTGCCAGGAGGAGCTCTGCAAGAGGCTGGAATTTCAGTGAGGAATGGCATGCTGCGGCGCAACAGCAGTGCATCTGTTGTGAATAGCAGCTGCTGCACAGCACTGAGCATTGAACACAGTCCCACTATTTACAGACAATCTTTTGTGTGTTATCTGTTTTCTGGAGCCACCAGTGAAACTGTTGCGTGAGTTCTTCGTAGTAGAACCATCATGTATGTTTCAGATACTTGTTTTAAAGCAGTACAGTTAGACAAAGGTATTGAAATATCTCAGAGTTCTTGAAGTGTTGACTAAACACTCAGGATTACCATATAAAGAAACATTAAGACTTTCATCAGACAGTGGGTTGCTATGCTAATAAACTCAGAGCAACATGTTGTCTGTAACACTGAAACTTAAACGTTTAAGTCCTTGTTGGAGCATGTAAAATCTTCCCTCTGAATGTAAAATGGATGAATTAGTTACATTCATCATTGAAAGGTATTGAAAACGGTAGAGTTTACATTGTTTTGAATCATGATGCTTCTCAGGAAATTGAAGAAGTGAATTGTTAGAACTAGTACAGAGGTTCTCACTACAACAGAGAAAGCAAAAAAAAATACTTGGAAAGCAGTTTCAGCTGACCCCTTTGATAAGACTAAGTTGCGTGACATATCTGATGTGGAAGCAGAAATTGTACAGCAATAGGAAGTTGTTATCTCCATATCTCAAATGCTAACACAGTTCCCCCAGTCAACTGTGAGATAGATCTAGTCTTGTTATGACAGCTGTTGGAAACTGATGTCAGTATAACTGTGCAATATCTTTTGATAATCTTAACTATTACAAACCTTAAAATATGTTTATGATGTTATCTAAGGCACAGTGTTTGAAAATGGCTCTATTTATAATCAGAAATTGCTCAGGCTATTTTAATAAATAAATCATATGCTTGGGAGTTTCCTAGTCAGATCTGCTTGAAAAAGCATTGTGAACTTTTTGTTTCTGAAGGCTTAAGCCTAAGGATTAATTAATGTTTATACAGCTCTTAGTAAAAGCAAAGTTACTAGTGCCAAGAATTATTACTATTTAATCTTTAAAAGTCAGATCAATGACAGGCTAAACTGTCAGAGAACTGCTATTTAAAACAACAAAAATTGCTGAAAGTTCTCTTCCCGCCATGCTTGAATGTGTTCAAGTGTGCTTTTATTTCAGCCTCACTTACATACAGACAAGCAAAGATATTTTTCAGTTTAATTGGGTTGACGCCCATCTTTGTTTAAATATCTGGGGAGATTACCTAAAATCCTAGGGACTTCTTACAGAATTAAAAAAAAAATCTTTGTTTCTTAAATGCATTTTCAGGGCCTAAATGTTGTAAATAATTATCTATACAAATCCTACTCAACAGTGTAATCAATCTGATTAACCAGTGTTCCTTCTGTGTGGAACTTCACCCATTTGTGTGATGGGTCAGACCCTTGTAGTGATAGTTTCATTGTGTTATACTTGCACAGCTATTTTGACTTCTGAGGAAAAAGACTCCTTGTGTTATTTTTTAAAATTTGCTTCCCTTTCTATTTTACACCTAGCAGAGGGAAAGTTTAGAAACAATTTTCCTCAGAAAATAAATGTACATATTGGAAAACAAGCAACAAGCAAGAGGGGACTGGAAAGGCAGAGAAGCTCATCAGCAAAGCATAGAATTAATAAATAAAGCCATCTTTTCAGGGTTACAGGAACATATTTTAGCACGTCATTGTGACTTAGAGAGAAATACTACATTTTGCTTTGGCTATGCCTTAAATTATATTTTTTCTTGACAGCTATACACATATTATTCATACAGTGCTAATTAGTTTCCTTATAATATAATTGGCTTGTTAAGTAAGAATATGAATTAATTGGTGGCATGGAAAACTAAGTGATTCCAAGTCAGGCCTAGTTAATCTGTGTCTGGCATATTATCTCTTGATATTCAGTAAATTGAAGTGTTATATATACAAATACTGTTTTAATTAGAAGAAACAAACTTTTCAGACTTACTAATGAAAGCTATCTACATTTATATGAAAGTGTTGATAACTTGATCTTCCTCAGATGCAAGCAGATTGTTAAAATTTGGGTTTACATGTTGCACTATAGTGCATACTGAAATATGAATATCTTGATGGTTCTGTGGACTGGTAAACATCTTAAAGAATGGTGTTCAAGTGATGCTTGACTGAATTTTAGTTGCAATTTGATAATAAATGTATTTAAAATTTATGTACACCTAAATTTAGACTTAAGACTATATAAGTCAGTATTACTAGCCACCATTAAGACTAGATCTTCAAAGACCTCAGTGTCTGGAATGTTTGGAAGTCTGGTCCCAATTATGGGTTCTAAGTTCTTCTGAAAATCTAAATTATATTTAAATACTACAGAAGGAGTTTGAGTCTTATTTTAACAGTCTGACTCCAGCTGCAGGCACAGAACACTCATGGATTTGGCCCAAATTCACACAAAGACCCGGCCCTTTAAAACTGCAAATGTATAAATAATACTAAACCTTCAAAAGATTGTTCCCTTAGAATGAATTTCTGGAGTAGATGTCTCAAAATTTCTTCAACACAATACTTTTCATAAATTGAGTTTGAGGAACAGAATACAAAACACTGTGAGTGGAAATTGCATCACTGAAATGCAGCAAAACTTCTACAAAGTTCAGCAAAACTAGCTGTTGGCTCTAGACAAACCTAAGATTTCTTTAATATATTTATTAAAATGCCTTAGAGGAAACTTCTATCATCAGGTCAGAAGATTACTTTTATTTTCAATATTTCATATGGTGCAGCTGAACTATAACCCCTTCAATCTTAAAATAAAACCATTTCCTTTTGTGGATAAGGATGTTATGCTTTTAAATTTAGTTCTAATAACTTGTGGAAGTGGGCACTTTTTTTCATCTCAAGTACAGAACTATTAAAACTTAAAAATGTTGTCTGAAGAAGACACAGTTTAATAAATGCACTGAGAGCAAACACAGTACTACAGTGTGTAGGAGATATGGTTGGTCTTTCCTTAGAAAATAAGTACTCCTCCGAGTCATGTAATACATGAATTCAAATACAAATTTACAAAACTATAGATGGTATGAATGAGCAGTGCAACCCAAAATCTTATGTACCCACAAAACATTGAAAAATACTGGGTTTGCTTCAGTTTTTCTATCTATTATACTAGATAGTCTGTTCTTCATATTTCTGCCCAAGAGCCGCAAACAAAATGCTGCATAAATTACAAACAATCTTTTGAACTTTGTACACACAATGATGTCTAGTATTATTGGTTATGTGAACTTTATAATTCCTTAAGTTCTTGCAACACAAAACTGAGAAACAACCCCAAAATTCAGTACCTGTTATCTGATGAAGTTTTCCAGTGCCAGAGTTTCTGCAGCTTAATTTCACACTGCCGGAGCTTCTGTATTAAATGCTTTTACCTCCTTAAAAAAAAAAAAAAAAAAAAAAAAAAAAAAAGAAAAGAAAAAAAAAAAAAAGTATGTCAGCACAAGCCCAGACGAAACTCCAGATCCGGGAAAATAAAATTAACCATGCAGATCAAAGGCAGACGAGCACTGAGACCAAATGCCTGTAATCTGATCAGTGATCAGTTGCCGTACATCAAAGGCAGTGCTTTGGCGAGGAAAAAGAGCTCCTTTTCCAGCAGGTAGCTGCACTCAAATTCTGCCTTTCAGTGCTCTGCACTGGCTCTTTTCCCCCTCTCCTTGCTTGTGCTGGGAGAATGCACACGATTCTGAAATGCTTGGGGTTGAGTGGCTGGATCTGTAGCTTTTGAGTTCCCAAGCTGTGTTGTGGATTGTGTGTTGGAAGCTTTCCCCAGTGCCAGCGGGTTCCGCTTTATCCCTTTCATCTCGCTGAGCTGCAGATCCCATGACATCATTCAATGCTGTGGGACTGGTTAGAGAGCTGTAATACAGCCTGTGGGGGAATGCAGCTAAAGAGCAGCAAGAGTTTGCATGATTTCTAATCAGGTTAGTCCATTGTAGCAAACCCAAGGCTCACTTCAAAGTATTCACTACATTTAAGTTTCCTCCCGAGAAGAGAGAATAGTGTAGCTAGAAAGTTTTCTTTAAAAGATCCTTTATAATTTTGACTGCAAAAAAGTGACAGTCTTTCATAAAGTTCTGAAAGTCAGACAGAAGGTCGGTTTGCTAGGCAGTTGTATCACACGAGAAAAACTACTTTTATTTATCTCTTTGTCGAGATTTGGAGCAGAGAAAATTATGCATTTTGCACGCTGGCATTGGATTTTTGCACTGGCAAAACCAAGCACAATAGAGCATGCTCTTAGTCCCTGGCTCACGTCCTCCCTGCTGCTTACTGTGTGGCCTTTTGCAAATCATTTTATTTGAGCCTGATTCATCTGTGGCTCATGATTCCTTTACGTAAATGAGCTGTGAAGCTGCCATAAGTAACTCACTGAAGTGTTTTTCAGTGTAAAGGCATTTTTTAGCTAGAGCAGATTTGAAGTGGTCACCATTGCGCTTCCGCAGAGGGAGGGGGAGGCTTGTGGGGTCATGGCAGTGTATGGACAGACATTCTCTGTGCTGCTGCAGGTCACAGCTCTGAGGATTGCTGGAGGGTCCTGTGTAGCCCTGGCGAGCAGGGAAATCCTCAAGGCTGCTGTGACTTTCTCTCTTGCAGTGCAGAGGAGAGGCAGAAGGAATGTACTACTGAATTTCATATTCAGTGATCTGAGGCTAAGTTAGCTTTCGGCACAGAGATTGATTCAGCCCTCTGTACTTCAGCTGTTAACAAAACATACAAATATCATGCAGGATGGATTCTAGGATAATCAGCCGTATTGAAGATGTCGCTGAAGTTCCCATCCACGCATACCCCATACTTTGGGCATACCACATGTGCAGATGAAAGTGATACGAGCCTGTCAACTGGGAGACGCATGCAAATATTTGCACAGCGAGTAACCGAGAATTCATTTCAAAGGCAAAAGTAGAAGGAGGCAATATGCTAGACCCATTTGCCTTAAGCGTTACAACAAAAGCAAACAATCAGCGGATAATGGGCGCTGCATAGCCGAGCGCGGGAGCCGTGGAGGGTCCGGCGGAGATCCCCCGTTCTGCTCCCCGTGTGCGGGCTGCAGCCTCCTCCCGGTGCCTGCCGGTCCCCCGCTCCCTGCCTCCCGCAGCCCCGCCGCCGCCGCTCGGGAATGATGCTCCCGCCGCACTCGGTGGGATAGGGAGCCTTCTGCTGGTGGGACGGCGCACTGTGGGCCGGCAAGGAGCACCCTGCTCCTTGAGAGGGCGAGAAATATTTCCAGAAATGCTCGAGAACCTTACAAAAGGTGTTGCAGAATGTAATTCTGTTGCTGGCTGGACGGAGTTTAATTATTGGTTTGGGTCACCTGTCCAGGCAGGCCTTTGCTGTTCTGGTAACTGAGATGGAGAAGAGCTGATGCACGTACAAAGAAGTATGGTGCAGGTAATGAACTGACTTTCAGGTATACACTGCTGGAAAAAAACATGAACAAACCATATATTTCTCTCTTTCTCCAATTTCCACATCCATCTATTATAAATAAAACTATCCAGGCTGCTTACGTCTCTTTCAACATTAATTTGCATTCTTCTGGCATACAACCCTCTATCACCAGAAAGTTCTTTGATAAGACTCCATTAGTAGCTTTCGTGGTAAAACTGGAAATGCTTATATTGAAATAAAATGTATGGGTGGGCTGTGCTGAACTAAAATAACCCCTTCAATTTCAATGATGCTTTAAAAACAAAGCTCTTCAAAGAAAGCAGCTCTTATTTCTCTGGATTTTAAGCAAAAGCAAGTCCTGATGGTTTATTAGAGGTCATTGATCTTTCTTTCATACGTATGAAAAAGAGAAGTAAGGTTAATTATTGCCAGTCTAACCTTCTAAAGCTTAGGCATTGCATTTTGCATTTATGACACTACTTTTCACTGTGGAGTCTGTCAGCCTGAACTATCTGCTACTTCCTATTCTATGGCTCCTCAAAATTTGGCCAGATGTGTGTAATAATAACAACAGCAGTTGTTTCCATAGTTCAATATTTTTCCAAAAGCTGATGATGATTTTTACTCCTTACATAAAATAAGGATAATATTGTGATTTGTATAAAGCACAGAACAGACAAGAGTCAGAAACAGAGCTTACCTAAAGTGACACTTCACTTTTACACTTTTTGATCATCAGCTCACGCTTTCTCTTGTAGTCACTAATCTAGCAAGGCATTCAAGCACAAGTGGTCTGAAATCCATTAAGTTCCTCTCTAGAGGCTTGATTCTAATCACTGAAATTACTGAGATAGGAACAGAAATTACTGAAACTGGGGACCCAACTTTTACTCACTCTCTAGGTAGCTAAAATGCTTTTCTGGAAGAAGCACTTGTGATTTCTGTGAGAAACCAGAGGGGTGTCTCTGGAGAGGAAGTCCTGCAGAGGGAGATGCTTTCTTCCCAAGTAATTGCTTAAATTTTTCTAAATTTAGACAGAATCTTCCTTGAGAAATAATTAGTGTGTTTCTCCTTCTCTTTTTACCACATGAGGATCTCAGGCTCTTAGATTCCTCTTTTAGAATTTTTAGGGAAACAGAACAAAGTCCAGGGCTACTATTCATAGCCAGTGCTTAACTGGGTCAAAGCCATAAAAGATTGTCAGTTGATAGAAGTAATAAATTTCTGGAGATGTTTCTTAAATATAACCAAATCTTGGGAAAAAATATTTGTAGAACAAACAACCTAGCCAAATAAAGGGGTTTGTACCCCTGCTCTATTCTTAATATATCTAATATTCATAATATTCAAGCTATGCCTTATATACTTGTATCACATACATCAAATGATTTATCATGTTCCTTTATACATGAGCTGTCTGCAGCTCTTCACTGCATCTCTTCCCTTTGCTTTCCCCCAGCACATAGGAACTCCAACAGATGTTCAGAGAGGAGGTCAGGAACCATCACAGGAAAAGCAGTGCCATTGTTACAGCCCACTCACTGGCCATGCAGCCTCTCTATGTGCTAGCTGCAGCCTTTCTAAGTGTGGCATAAATGCTGGATATCCTATTATAAATACCACACAAGCAGCATTGGTGCTGTTTCATCCTGCACATCTACTGGGGCTGCTGTCTCCTGATGGTAAGTGATGAGATACTGATTTATAGAGGTGGAAGACCATTTTCAGAACCACTTATGGCAGATCAGCACTATCTCTGAAGCAATGCTTATCTATCCTGGTTGATGTCAGAAGTGCTGATCATTGCTCTCCTACAGCATTAGGGGGATATTGTTCCATGAGGCGAGTCAGCCCTGTGGTGAGGAGAGATGCTTTGGGATACCCAAATCCAACCACCTGTATTATCTGCATTGCCATCCCGACTGAAGCTGACATCCTGTTTCTGCTGGATCACAGGGCTGTTGTTGGGCCAGGTGTTGCTGATACCTACTCCCACTTCCTGCTCCAGCACTTGCAAGCTCCTTGAGAGTCATAATGTGTAAGAATTTCAGATACATCACCTTTAGGCAGAAAAATCAAGACCCTTTGGCATATCCTGAAAAACTGGCTCACTGTTATCACCTAGTGTGTCATCAGACTCACCCTAATCTGCAACACTCTGCACTGTCAGTTGCAGTGCAACTTGCTCTAGTTAATAATAGCTTTGGATGTAGTTCCATTAAATTTTGATTTTTCAAGGAGAAAAATTCTGTCTGCCATTTATGTGTTCTGCAATAGCAGGTCTCTTACCTCATGATTAGGGTGGAGAAAACAGCTTTTTTGCCTGTCTTTGGTCTTGAATTTTTATAGCACTTTGCCTGTGGGTTTTTCCCCCCGTGGGTCTCCATAGGAGACAGCTTTGACTTGTTCCCTTATGAGTACCTTGAGATCTAAGCAAAATGGAGATTTTTAGTTCTTGGCTCACCAGGTGGATCACTCTGAGGGAAGCCTCACGGGCATTGCCACATCGAGATAACATGGAAAGTTTTGAATTTGGCTTTGAGGTTGTCCTCAAGGATAATGTAGATGCACGCTGTAGGAAGTAATAGCTAATTTACCTGTGATTGGGAGTCAGAAATTGTGGTTTTATTCCTGGTTCTATTACATGGCTGTGACTGGAGGCAAGTTACTTTTTCTCACTGTGTTAGATCTTCAGTTGTGTAAGTTTTAGCTAAAATTAAATCAAAGGAATAGTGTCGGTTTATGCTGTTTGGCCATCCATTTTCCCTCTGAGTTTCCCTCAGTATGTTTTCCTATCCCTTTAGAATAATGTAAAAATAATTCTTTGTAATACTATACCTGAAATAATGCAAAGCAATTCTGCATGAATTCCAACCCAAAAAAAATCTGGTTCTGAAACTTCAAAAGTTTCTGTATTGAAAGTGTTCTTGAGGGTTAATTAAAATAACAAGCATCCCTAGGGCAATAGTGTGCTTTTCACTTTACTCTGAAATGAAGTTTCACAGCCCTTACCTGTCTTCACCACATCCAAGAAGTGAAGAAAGAAGCTTCTGCCATGTCTTCATTCTTTAGTGTTTCACTAAATGAAAACACAAAGTTTTTTCCCTCTTTTCACTTCTACTGAAATGGTCCACTGTGATTTTCTGCCTCTTAGGGTGGGTGAAGTTCTGCACCAGCCTGCAAACTTTAATAACCTAGGACTCTTTCCAGAGGTGCTGGTGGAGCTGTGTCAGTGAATTGACTTCCCTAAGGTTGCTGAAGCTTGATTAGAAGGATTGCTCGTGTAGCTGAAATGGGAGATTCAATGATTTTGTAATTTGTATTTCAGAAGTCAGCAGATATTTTTGAAGCACTGTATTCTCATCCTACTTTAAAGAAAAATTACATACCTTGTAGCACACCCTTTTCTTCAAAGCACTTAATTACCCAATCTTTACTCTTAAAACATATTGAGCTTTCACCCATGAGATGTCATGTTTTGCAGAAAACAATACAACCCCCAAAACTCCAAATCCAATTCTAACTGCTCTATAGAAAATGCCATGAAATCAGGCTAAGTGGAAAGAAAGGGAATGGAGAAACAAATCTGAGACATGCAATTCAGTGATTTGGAGTAGAGATCCTAGTTGGCCACCTGCCTAGCTGTTATCAAAACAGAGTTTCAGAAGCATTCCCTTAAGGAAACTCCAGCAAAAAAATTTCTAAAAGATCCTGAAATTAATTGCAACTAGAAAGAATGTTCTTATTTTAGACAAAATGTTGTTTATAAATACTTATGTCTGATCATAGAGACAGTGCAAACACATCATCATGTTTCTATCTTCAAGCATTTGTTCAGTTTTGCCCTTTATTCTCACTTCATACTTCAGAATTTTCTCCATTTAAAGAAAATACTCAGTCTATTTCACAGGTCTCATATTACTTTTCCCTTCCTCTTCCCTTTTTTATGCCAATCTTAAGCAGAATTGGCCTTCTCTCCCAATCTTTATTTTCCCCACAAATACTCAAAAACTAACTAAGAACAAGTTTACTGACTTCTTTTTGGTCAGTGTTTTATTTGAAATTGTTTTTTTGTCATTGCTTTATTTGAAATTCTTTTCTAAAATGCTCTTTTATACCAGGCTGTGATTCAGTACCCATTTAGTTGAAGCATGAACCTATATGAATGCAGTAGTCAAGATGCTCAAATACTTGTAGTTTCCTGTGAATTATATCAGTACAGACCTTAACAAGACAATTCTAGTTTTCCTTGTTTGTCATTACTTTGGCATCTGGGAGTTCACTTCAGTAGTTCAAATGAAAAATCCTGTACTGCCTAAATGCTATATTCCAAAGTACACATACTGCAAACAAAAATCCAAGTTTCTGTGCTGAGCAATTCAAGTTCTTTATGGAATGACTGCAAACTCTGGGCACTCACTCCCTCTGCAGTCAAGAGCCTAATCTTAGTCAGTAAAACCTTATAATCATATTCAAAAGTCAAAAGGGGGAGAGACTTGGAATTTCTTTAATTCCATCTGTATATCCATAAAGCAAAGCACTTATATGTCCATATCTTTAAGAAGGAGACAGTCAATAATACATAAATAAATGCATATTTCTGAACTGAGGCCTTGCCTGCATGTTATTTTTGGATATTCAGACATCAAGAACCTGTCCTCAGATGATGATATATAGTAACTGACTCATAGAGCAACATTAGTGTAATTTTTGGCTGAGTTTCACCTCTCAGAGAAGAGTAGGTTTATTTGAAGAAATTAAAGACAAGAAGATATACAGAGTGTCACCACTCTTAAATAGCCAGCTTTGATAAATAGCACTATCATTAAGAAGACATCTGAACAGAATCAATGTCTCAGAAGAAATAGTAACTAGATCTAATCCCTGAGCAATTGTCTGCAGTCCCAGTTGCAATACATCATCTTTTTCACATATTCTACTTTGAAGGAGTTGATAGATTTGCTATTTTTCTTTTTTTCCCCTGTTTCCTGGTTATAGATGATGAACTATACTTTTTCTGTATGAAGTATTCACAGCTTTATCCTACTGTCCTTAAGAAATCTTCCATATTAGCTACAGCCATAAAAATACCAAATGAATAAGGAAAAATATAAACAAAAGAGCAGAGGTTATAAAAGACATCAGGCTCAGCTGATCTGCTGCCAACTTTTTTCAAAGCAGATGTTCTTCTTCTGACATTCATCTGTTTTCAGTCTGGAGTTCTGTATCTGCTTTAATACATTTCCTAACTCATGATTTGCAAAGTTTCAGTTTATTTTCCCTAGGCATATTTTTACGCTCTTCCTCACCTTAAAGCTCTGTGTGCTCTTCTAAAAAGCAATGAGCTATGAAAAGATAGTTGAAAACAATGGAAAAAGAAGGGACTATAAACACGAAGTGAAGATGACTCAGGAAAAGCAATCATAAGTTCTAATAGTATCTTCAAAGTCATACTATAAGTGATGAGAGGGCAACTTTTTAAATTCCTTACTGAATTTCCACAGAAAAGTAGTTTCTTAGAAGCCTGTTTATTCTGTGGACCATGCCCTTGCATGACAAAGTGTTTTATTTCTTGATTTATTTTTGAGTGACGTACTTGTTTGCTCTCAAAACATTAAGCTATAGACACGTGGATCCCTTATTTATGTGATATATCCCAGCTTCAGACCTATTCTATGCACTTGTTTATTAAACACACATTTTTATCAAGGAATGAACTTAACTTCGTAGCATGGCCAAAGCCATCAGTAAAATGAAAATGCCCCCATTGTTCTGCAACTTCACATCATACTGGATGAAAAATTCCTTCTTTTGTTTATTCTGGACCTCGTGACTCATTTTATTTGATACCCAAATATTCTCATACTGAAATAAACAGGGAAAATTTAATCTATGTCAATACTTGGGATTTTGGTTTAAGTTTTAGTAGTTATAAATAGCAATTGAAGGGTGCCATGATCTATGAGGTAATGGATTCCTATATGTTCCACAAGACCAAAGAGATCAAAGCAAATGTCCAGACTAAACCCTCTGTCTCATTGGATTCCTTTTGTAAGCAGGAACTGTGTGAAGATGCAGTCTACAAGAAGCTGCAGAATAGGAGTAGATCTACAGGGTAATTCTAAGTCATATACTCACCATCATCAGTAGCAAGTGTTTTCAGAAATTTTAGGTGCTGCAGCTATGTCAGTGTAAAAGTTTACAGTGATTACTTATTCTGTTCCTCCTGAACCTGCAGCATCTGGCCCTACACTGCCCCTTCCTTTTGTCCTGCAAGCCAGAACAGATGTTATTTGCAGAAGCTCCCTTTTTTAGGAAAAGAAGAAGAGCCTTGAAACTCCCTGTGTTTTCACATCCTTTTTTCTGTCTTCTGAAACACCTGCCTCAGAGCAGACTGGAGTATTCAGCAGAGAATCCTTATGTCCTAGAAGAGGAGGAGGATGACAAAGTGGGTCCTGTGAGACAGGAGAGGTGAACACAGAGGAGACCTCAGGCCTCTGAGAACCAGTCTGCTTTGTGGCACCCACTGTCAGAAGTTATTCTCAATCACAGAGCCAATCATAAAATACCAGGTTAGAAGGGCCTCAAGGATCATCCAGTCCAACCTTTCCTGGCAAAAGCAAGACGTAGAAAAGATGGCCCAGCGCCTTGTTCAGCCAAATCATAAAATTGTCCAATGTTGGGTAATCCACCATTTCCCTGGAGATATTATTTCAGTGATTCATTTTTTGAGAAAAATGTTCCTCTTGTGTCCGATTGAGCTCTCCCCAGGAGTAACTTATACCCACTACCTCCTATCTTTTCCATGTGACTCCTTGTAAAAAGGCAGTCTCCATTTTCTTCACAGCCATGCTTTCAATACTGGAACATGATGATAAGGTCTCCTAAGCCTTCTTTTCTCAAAGCTGAACAAGCCCTGTTCTCTCAGTCTTTCCTCAAATGGCAGGTTTCCTTCATCTATGTGGCCCTTCTCCAATCTGTCTCCAACATCTTTTATTGTGTAGTGGGGATCAAAACTGAGCACAGTATTTTAGAAGAAGACATCCTATATGCTCCATGGTACAAAAGTGACAGTTCTGGAATGGCGCCTTTCTGCAAAAGATTGTAGTAAGACTAAAACACTTATGACTTTGTGATACTTATTGATACTTCATGAGACTTCATGATATTGGTATTTGTAGCTACGAAAGGTTTACAAAGCATCACTCATCACTACTACAGGAAAAACATGTATGAAAGGATTTCTGAGAATGGTTTGCTCTTATTTTCTAATCTTTGATGAACTTTGCTGCATTTGCTTACTTAAAGTGAATAAAACTTGTTATTTCATCTGCTTTTGTATGTCTGTCCCCACTATTCTATTTGTTCAGATAAGGAAAAAGAAATACTTCAAAGCAGCTCTAAGTACCTGTTCTGTACAGCTGTGCTGTGCCCACATTCTGGTAAACTGCAGCTGCACTGACTTCTCCAGCCTTGGTCAGGCACTGGGCTTCCTACAGAGGTATCTTTTGTGCCAAGCAAAAGCGTGCCAGTATTCAAATTTCTTTACTGAGAGACCAATGGAAGAACCTGTTTGGCCTTCCCTTTCACCCGCTGTAAAGTGTTTGTAACATTCCAACAACTAAATTCAATAAAACACATGAGGCAATGCCCAGTCTTTCTTTACTCTATGATCTGAGTTACAGCCATAGCCAAAGAGCAGTGCTTTACTGCAGTCTCCTTCTGTAGGAGGCAGAAAGGCCATAAATTTCAAGAGCTTTGGGTCTCCCTCTGGAGGATTCAGTGAGGGGCTGGTGGGACAAAATGCAGATTTGCCTATGAACTTGGCATTATATCGACACCAGGTGCTGATTTTAATTATCTGTGTCATCTTCTGAGCTGAACAGTGATTGGAAGCAGGTTGGCTGATACTACATGTTGTCAGGCTACATGCAGGCTGCCATTGGTTCTGTCATGCTGAGCAACAAGCACTTCTGTCAAGTGCTACCTGGAGATATTCTGGTTGGAGAAAAAAAATTGTGTTGCTGGGCATTTGTGAGACAATTATTCCTGTGATTTATCCAACCTGAGTGAGCAGGGTTGATGAACGAGCACCTTACTGGGACAAGAGAACAGCTAGAACAATCCATTTTATATGCGTGCTCTTTATTTCACTTTGTTTCTCCACTGGATAAATATACATAAATAATTAAAAAATAAAGAATAAGCATTATTTCATTTTATACCTCTTCATCAGCCACAGAAAAAAGAATGAACAAACACTGGTAATGAGGCTGTGATGGAACATGTGATATCTCTGAGACTCATATATTCTAAAGGATGAGGGGGGATCTTACTACCTCCCAATAAATGTACAGGACAACTGTTCATTGTTCACTCAGAGAGCCCCACCTGTTTCCAGTGCCCTGCATCACAAAGCTGTACGTGTACCTGGCAGAAGATCTCATTACTCAAAGGTTTGGTGCTCAGTGGTGGAAGAATTCTGGCTGATTGAAAACAAGAGGCTTTTGTTCTGTAAACCTGTCTGAATAGTGAAGTGCCCAGTACTGTTCATGCTATTTATGCTGCCAGGAAAAAACTTCAGCCAGCAGTGGGTCCAGGATATACTTGATGACAGGTGTGGCTTCAGGAACCCTCAGAACACCACTACTATCCGGATGTATCAAATACCAGTCATTTGAGGCATTGTGGTGTGATTTCAAATGCTCTTATGTCCTAGACTCATTATGCTGATAGGAGTGTGCAGACACAGGCCAAATCCCATTACATAGAGAGTTTAACTTCATGCAACTGTCTTTTCCTGATGATGGCCCACATATCACTTTAAGAATGAAAGCCAGTGGAAGATGCTAAATCACTGGAAAACATCTCTAGCAGAGAGTAAGTCAGTGGGCAGAGTGGCAGGTGAATGCAGATGAAAATGTGTTGGAATTTGCATTAAGATGATAATCTGCAATTAAGAGGTTTGCTGTGGTATTTATGAAAATACACAGAGATTTACAGATTAATGCTACATTTTCAGGCAAGACTTACGGCACAGCAACCTTGAAAAGTATGGGACCTTGTATAATGTTACAGTAACTCAAAGAATTACAAATAGCAAGTGCTAAAATAAAGACCCTATCTTTAGTTACAAAAAATGAAAGGTTCTGATGTAAGAACCTTTTAGGATCCTCAGCGCCATAAATATGTTTGTGTGTGTTATTGGCACTATGATCTGGCATACAGATTGGCACTATGATGTACTACAACATTTTATCACTGTTAAAAGCTTATCTTTTAGCCAGCAATGAGAAAGTGCTGAATTGCCAGTGGTTTGGGGCAGTACCAACAGGCTGTGTGGGTCACCTCTGCACATCTGCTCTTCCTTCAGCCCTGCTGGTTCAGCCTGGCCAAAGCTCACTGTTGCCTGGCTCAAACCACACAAAGGTTTTGTGGGGGTGTTGACTCCTTTGCAGAAAAGCAGCTTGCCTGCATATCCTGCTCAGCAGCAAGCCCTTCATCCTCCTGTCCCCAGCCGCAGCCTGTGCAGGCTCCCTGGGGCCCTGCCTGCAGGGACAGATGCTGTCCTGGGTCGCTGGCCAGTGAATGTGGGCTGTCTGGTGGGGCAGAGATCCGCTCTGAGCCAGGGAGCAGATGCTGCCTGCCATCCTTTGGGAAAGGCAGTGTGCAGCACATCACGTGCTCCTTGATTCCTTCTGCCTGGCACATAGGGAGCAGCATTTCACAAGACTTTGAAATGGACAGAATCAGTATAAATAGTTGTACTACTTACTGGATCTTTAATCCTTCAAAAATCACGTTAATATGTGTCTTGCCATTTTGATGTCCACAGCTTTAAAATTCTTCAGCATATACATTTGAAAAGAGACATGTGTGTTGGAATAGAAGGGGAGAGTATAAGCTTTACATTTTGAGAACTGGTAATCTCTCTGGTTTAAAAGGCTTTGATAGCTACCTTTTAATTAAGGATGTGCCAACAGTAATTTTCATCACTATTTCACAAGAAACGTGGTTCTGTTCAAAGCTGTATTTTAGTGTCATGGTATGGTTGCCCCAACTACTTTTTAGAGCTAGGCTCTTTCTCTTTGTGCTGAAAACATACAGAAACTTATGTTGAAATAGAAGGTACTGTGGATATGATTCAATTTGTCTGTCTTTATGTCCATTTCACCTTCATCTTTTGTGAACAGTATTTTGTATTTCCAATAAGTGATTTAACTTAACCACTGCCTTCCACAGAAGCTCACAGTTAAACTCTAAATGTTATTTACTTCCCTTTAATTATAAAAATACACCAGGTTAGTTTGTAATTAAAGATAATCATAATGTTGTTTGATACCTTGTGGGGAAAAGTTTAAATATTTCATGACCAAGGAGTTCTAGAAAGGAGGGCAGCAAAAATAGCCGAAGGTTCTTTTTTCCTCTCTCTCTTCTGGCATGGAGAATAAAGATAACAACCCCCAGGAAATTTGATATGTAAATGGAATGCATATTGGTAAAAGATGAAGAGTCATTGGATGCAGGAGAAGAGAGGGAACACTGCAAACCACATAGATGAGCTCCCACAGATCTTGAGAACCACCTCCAAGAGGTCACCACATCATTCCCAGCTAACTGCTTGTGCTCTCCCAACAGAGATAGCAGGAACAGCACATCAGGGGCTTCTGTCCAGACCTACCTCTTAGAAGCACAAAATCATAGAACATCCTGAGTTGGACGGGACACACAGGGATCACTGAGTCCAGCTCCTGGCCCTGCACAGGACAGCCCAAGGACTGCACCATGTGCCTGAGCACATGGTTCAAGCACTTCTTGAGCTCTGTCAGGCTGCTGCTGTGACAGAAGAACCTGTGCCAGTGCCCAACCAACCTCTGGGTGAAGAACCTTGTTTTAATATCCAACCTAAATGTCTCTGTGAAAGACACAGTTTCTTTAACTTGATTTAAGCTGTGCATAAAAAAGGGTTATCAAAATTCTAGACTCGTCAAAAAAGTGGCAGAGGCTTTGTTTTAGATCCCCCTTGAAGGAATCTTCCAAAGAAGTGGATCAGACAGGTGGAGCTCCTAGGTTTGCTAAGCCACCACAGCAATGTGCACTGGAAGTGCTTTGTCAGCACTCTTGAGCAGAATGGAGCACTGGTCAATGGCATCTTTGCATCCTCATGGTTAGAAATACATCTACTATAGACAAATGTATATATGTGAAATTATTTTCTGCTTTGTCAAGGCTGAATATTTCTTGAAAATATTGTTTTATATCTCATATTCAGGCATAATGAAATTTTCCTGCATCTGTGCTAATTGTGTCTTTATAAAAGGGAAGAAATAGTGAGAGTGAGTGCCACACTTTCACAACTATCACTATTTGAAAATTCAGTATATCCTCCTGCCATATAAATGAAAAATTTACCTTGGCCATTCCTATTGTTTCAAAATATGAATGCTCAGCAATATACTTACTTTATGTACCTCTGAAGGTTTTAAATTCCAGCCCATCAAACAGTTTATGGGGCATGATTTTCCTTCCCTACCTAGTTAGAGGAGGATAAATCTGAACTGGTATTTTTTAGTTTGCTGCTATTTCATCTCTTTAATGCTTCATATGTGTATATATTATTAATTATCTCATGTGGGAGTTAAGCCATCTCAAAGGAGCTCTTTTTACATGTGAAGTATGCTGACATATGTGGGAGACAACAGAAGAATGAAAGAAAAGAAGGTCCTTAACTCAGCTGTAAAGAATGGATGTAAATCAGTCTTTTCTGACTGTGTGGGTTGAATGTCACTTGCTGAACCTGTGGGATTGACTGGAGATTGGATAACTTTCATTTAGCTTGGAAGACTTTATCAATTATTTTGTTAAAATTTTTTAAATGTGCTTTGTCAGACATTGAGAATCTTTAAAAACTGTGTTACAGTAGTGTTTTATCTACAGCTATTTTAGAAGGCAATAAAGTTTATAGCTGAGATCACATTTAAACTAATATTTGTAATATTGTCTGGCTTGTTTTTTAAGCATTTTTGGCAGATGTGGCTGGTCCTTTGTGAATGCTTTCAGGCAGGGGAAGTGGGGCTATTAGTCCTAATTCCCCACATTCTTAAGGTTTCTTCAATACAAGGAATGAGAAAAGTACAATTGTGTGCTGACTCTGAAAGATTGGAGAGGGCAAAGAATACTTTCTCCAAAAAGAGAAGAGCCTCTCCCTTGATGTGGGTTTGCCACAGGAGAATCAGCTAGAAAGGTTTTGGATATTCCTGTGAGGCTACACCATTGCTCTGCCATCCTCAGTACAGATAGACTACACCCTAAGTAGTAATGGCTAAGTTACTACTACTGCAAACAGTAACAACCCCTTTTGTAGAAATCCTTTTACAAAATAAAAGGGTCTTTAATAACATAGCATAACTTGTGAGGTTATCCACACGTTGCCATTGAGAGGTGTGGTTGCAGCATGTGTTTGGCATGGTGAGATGACTTTCATCTAGCTAGCAGATTTCTGGGTGTCTGTGCTGGCCTTGGATGCTGCTGTTAGTCAATGCTGCCTCGCAGAGGTCTGAGCAAAAGCCCATCTCTCCCCTTTCTGGCAGCTGCAAAGAGCCTTACGTGTGTCCCAAAGAACTGCTGCAGTGGACAGAAGGGCCCTGAAACAACGGAGAATACAGCTCCCAAGGGCTCTCCACACCGTGTCCAGCTGAGGGACCTCAGCCCACAGAGAGGAGACAGCAGATGCGCTGAGGGTGGCACTGGCTGCAGTTGTTACAATGTCTCCTGTGTAAAGGCCAGCATTTCTATTTAATGCTTGCGGCATTTCCTCCACATAATTACAAATATACTGCTAACTGGTACTGGCAACTGCTGCAAAGACTTGGTAACTGTTAATCATATTGAACGGTGTTGCTGCTGTAGTTCACGTAACAGTGGCAGCTGTAGTGTCTATAACGGGTTAAGTCTGTTTGAAACCAGTAGCTTGGACTTTCCGACTTGTTAACAGCTGAAACAGAATAATTTTCCCTGTATATGCTGCTAGATTATAACATTACCGCATACTTGGACTTCGATTATTTTGTTCTGCTGAAGTTTGCATTTAGAACAGGCATGAGCAGCTACCACAGCTTAGCTGAGACACAGAAACTTGTCTCCTTTCTCAGCCCCTAGTGCAATGACATCCTTTTTTCAAGGTAAACAGAAGAGGAAAATGAACTTCTTTGAGTGAGCTGTCTGAAAGAATCAGAAGCATCTTACAAATGTTTTTCAGCATGAACACTGGGCATGTACAGGAGGAAGTATTTTTTGATGACCACTACACTAGAAATACTGAAGAAACTCTAAAATAGCCAGCAGAAAGTCAGAACAGAAAAAAGGCTACTGTGGTCCAGCAGTGCAAAAAAGATGTAAAAAAGCTTTCAGGTTAAGGGATAACCAGCACATAATTTCTGCTCTACTTCCCATTGATTGAATTATGTTGTGCCAGGGTACTGAGACCCTGCCCAATTTTTGTATCAAAGAAATCCTCATTTCTACTTAATAAATTCTTTAGCCCCCCAAAATGGACAGCCGTCAAAACTAGCTAGTAGGTATGGAAATATGTAAGAATTTTATGTTAATACTAATAGGAAGTATATTCATTTTTTGATATCTGGAAATCATTTTCAGTACAGTAGGGAGAAAGGGAACAAAGGAGTCTCCTTGCATGATAATGATTTTGGTATTTTTACAAATAACATAGAAGGTGGAGACATAAGGAGTTATATAAAGGATAATTAATTTCAAAAAATAGTTCTTATATTTGCCCTACTATCATTTTTGACCTATTTACCTGGGAAAAATTCTAACATTTGAAAACTCCATTACTTGCAAAAATAAATACAAGTTTTGACAAGTGTGTACTTATTTGATTTTGCTGGAGGACTTATTTTTCTACATTTCCTATAAATCACACTGTGAAGTTTCCCACTGTCCTCACAGTGATATGACTGCTAAGTTTTCTTTGAAGAGGTTCTTTCTCTGACTTTTTACTGGTCTGGGAGTGTGAATGGGTGATAAGTAGAGCAAGCCCGAATTTTTAGTAATCTGACACTTCCTTTCTCATTGAATTGCTCTTCACATGCCCTGATGTTGTACAAATCCTGCCAAGGTGGCACAGCCCAAAGCCTCAAAAGAAGCTTCAAAAGAAAACATAAATTCCTGTAGCAGATCATAGGGAAAAAAAATCCCAGCACATAAAATCCTCACAAATATTCCTGAAAGCCACAAGCTGACTTGTGCTTGACATCCTAACAGTTTCATAGTCCGTAGATAAAGAAGTGGGTTCTGTCACAGGTAGAATCTCTACATATTTTTATTAAATGCAGGGATTATTTCTGGGGCTTCTTTTGTAAAAATGGGCTTGCTTAAACAAAAGATACAGTATGCTGTAAATTCTGAGTTAATTGTAATCCCTTAGTTTAATTTAGTCTTTCCTTTTCTTTCTCTAGAAAACATATTAAAATTGCTAAAAATACATTAAATTCTTATTCAGCTTATAAGCTTCTCTTCATGCATGAGGGACACACACTGACAATAAAACAAAATGAAGATTCTTACATTTATGGTGGGTGACAAAATGTTGTCACTGAACAAGCAACACAGTTGCTGGAAAATAAAATACATAAGTGTTTCAAATTTAATTACTTAGGACATTTGAAAGTATTTAAGTTGCAAAAGGAAAACATAGGGAATTTTTGTTTTATCTTTTTTGCTTGCCATATCTGCTGGTTGAACTAAATAGAACTATTCACTTTACTAGAAAGTTTTTATTTATCTACTTTAAGTTGAAGATTTCTTAATGTAAATTTTAACTTCAAAGTATCTTGCGTACAATGTGCTGAAGCACGTTTTCACAAGTTTCCCAGTAAGTAGCTGCTCCTTTCAGTAGGAGGGCAAGATAGGAGATACCGTGAGCAGAATTAAAGGGCCCTTCAATTAGTATGAAAAATCAGCCCTGTTCCCATATTTTAAGTCTTGTACTTCCTGATGGATTTCAAAGCCTTTTTCATTCTGCCCACCCATAGAGTAACTTGAGCTCTTACTAGTTAGAATTTCTGAATATTACAATTGGCTAGTGTGATTTATGTTCTCTAAGTGCTGCTGTCTCTTAGCTGTCATTTGTCTGGCAGGAATCTGTACCCACCTGCCATGCTGTAAAAACAGTGTTCTACAGTTTTATGCTGCTCAGCCTTATCTAAACTGAAGATGTGGCATGGTTCTATGCTTTATCATTATATTTCAATTTAGTATTCCAAGTCTCGTGCCAAAGTAATTTCCTGAAACTTGTGTCTATCTTGATACAGACAATTGTAGTTCTCTCTTTTAAATGTAGCCTCCCTCTTTTGCATATGTAATTTTGTAGGAGGTGGAAGTGTGTATAATCTGATGTAGTTGTTCCATGCATACACCCACCTTTTAAGAATATTTTATATGCAGATGCCCTAAGCTCAGAAGTTTTAAACAGGTTTTTCTGGGTTACCAGAATTCCCCAGGTTTCCCCTTCCCATGGTAAAATTTATGTGATATCCTCTTGGTTAGGAAATGTGTGTGGAAATCTCCTGTAAGGGTCTTTCAATGGAAATAATACTTTGTTTGCCATTCTGTAAGCCCAGAGACTCCCTCTCAAGCTCTGCAGATCACATATCCTCCCTGGTTCATTGGGAATTCTGTCAGTCCCTACCAGTTGTATTTATTCCAGGGTCCAGCCAAGTGCTCATCCTAAGGTAGCTGCAGAAATGTGTGACTAAGCCAAAGGTGAGAAGCAGTTTGCATGAACAGCATGGTGAAGAACAAATTATCCTGGACTTAGGACTGTGCTAAGTTGCTACTTGGGGTCCAAAGAAGTTCTCTGCAAGCAAGAGAGGTTATCTTCCTTTTGCATGTTGGTCTGTAGCCTGGTGGTGCACTGTTCTCTGAGTACATCCCAACTCTGTGCAAAGGACAGTGACCTGCAGCTGTACTGCTTCTTTTTTTGGGGAATGCTTCATGGCCTGTGGAGGAAGCCCTGTGTGATTCTTAGTCCTGACTTCTGCTGTGCAAACCCTGCCTTATGCCACCTGTCACAGGTTCTCCTGGGGTGCCTGAGAGATGGGTTAGTGGCAGACAAACCCTCAAATGTCTCTTTTTTCAGAGGAGGCAGATTTGGGGGTGGAGCGATGGGAGCCACATGTGAGGAGCTCCCTGAAGGCACTGAGGTGGGCCAGTAGTTTAAGCATTGTGAAGATCATATTCACTTAATGAGATCTTGGCTAGTTTGATATTCATAGTGGTTTCATTCCTCTTGCCCTTTCCCACCCTACCAAGGAGTAGTGATTAAGAACTACTTTTTGGTTGATTGCTTTTTAATTCTACTGCTTTAAGTGGTAAAACTGGATAAGATAAACAAGATGCATTATGCTGTTTGTGCTTATGACTACTCAGCTCTCTGGAGTTGCACTAAGGCCAAAAGGATCAGGACCAAAAATTACTCTGGCCTTTGAAATCAGCTTTGTTTAAACACTTCCATACATCTCATAGCCCGGGGTGAGGAAGCTTGTAGCCTTTCAGCTGTGCCTTGCATGTGCTTCAGATGCAGTTCTCATGATAAGACCTCAGCACAAGGCTGCCAGCAGGGCTGTGGCTTCTGGCTGCAGGAGGAGGTGAGCTCAGGAGGTGGGGGCACCCAGCATCAGCAGGAAATGTAATACCAAGCTCTGTGCTCTGCACTTCCCCAAATTACTGCAGGCTAGATGCATTCCCACTGCACTGCTACCACCCTCATCCTCTGAAATATGCCTGGAGTTTCCTGTGTCCTTCAGATCTCCGGGTATATAGTGTGTGACATTTGGCCTTTGCTCCTGTGAAGATACTGAGTGTTTACAGGACAACAATGGGCACCCTGACAGCAAGTCTCTGAAGTACTTTTAGGTAAAGAAATTAAAAGATATCTCACCTTGTCTTTAAATGAACTACCAACGCTTCTCACTTTTGATCATATTTTAATAACAACACCTTGCACTTTTTTTCCACTGCTTGAAGTCATCCTCTGTGTAAATTATTTTCATTTGGTTCAATGGTTGACAGAAATATCAACTTTGATCAAAGGAAAATGTTCTTGAGACATTGGCCTTTAAACTAACATTTGGGATGATAAAATGTCATAATTGCCTGTGTTTACACTGGCAAATACATGTGCACTTACAGAAATGTGCATGCTTGTGGACAAATACCATGTGGCAAAATTTTGCTATCATTTATTTCACTGCATACTTGTCACATTGTTATGTTTATGACAATTTCAGGAAGAAAAAAATTGTATATATTTTAATATTATTTATCTACTAAAAAGGCTTAGAAAACCATGCAGAAGGAGTCCAGAAATGAATGCTATTATAGGTGAGCATACTGGGCATGGAATGCAACCAGTTACACAAAAGACAGATAAACCACTTCCAAAAAGTAATTGAAGTGTTTAAAAATAAAATAATTAGTACAACAAGGACACACTATTGATGTAAAAATAGCAAAGAGAACCAGTTTGTTCTTACTGTCATGAAAACAGCAAATAAAATTTCCAATTAATACAAGAGTAACTATGATAGTAATGTCTTGAATTGCTGAATCCTTCTAGGTGAAGATTCTCAAATAGTTTTAAAAAGGAATAGGTTGGAATTATTACCATAACAACAACAAAGGAGGACAGAATCACCTCACATCAAAAATATCCATTCAAAATATTTTGGCAGATATTAAAAACAAGACAAGATGTGTAGATATAGAGGAATTGTTATATCCTTGCTGAGGCAGTAATTTATGGAGAGGATTTGCTGTGGAATTTACCCCTTACTGCAGAATTGTTGTCTTCAATTCGAGGGTGTGCCCACACTTGTGAAGCTACCGGAATTTATTGAAGTAATTATTCCAGAATAAGTTGGTAAATTTCCAGAGAAACTCCCAGCCCTAGTTTTAAAATATTTCTGGCCCTGAAGTTTGAGAAACTATGTGAGTTTATTTGTATGGTTGTAAAGAAATAGAATTGCCTTCCTGAGGTCACAGAGAAAGGCCAGAAATAATACAGTTGAGAGATGGGATCTGCCTTGTACCAGGCTTGTTTAAACTTAAAAAGGCAAGTCCACAGCATAGTAAAGATGAAATGTAGACAGAAAGATGAAATAAAAACAACTTATTATCAGACAGAACAGAAGCAGGATTATAGAATGGATGACATTTTCTTCATCAGACTAAAACTTGAAAATTCTTGAAAATTTAAAAAAATTGAAGGCTCCTTGAAGTCACAGATTTCCAGCAATTTTCCCTCATGTACTGCAAAATTTGGAATTTTTCCTGAAAAAAGAAATAATGCCAGCTTTCTGCAGAGCACACTAAAACTCTAAAAGAAGCTGCACATCATGCTTGAGACCTTGCTAGGAGGATTGTCCTGCTGGGTAAAACCACACACACCCTCAAACCCAAACTGCTACAGCTCTGTATAAGAACCTTGTGTCCTCCAAACACTCCCAGGTGAACATCTCTTGCTAAAGGTGACTCAGTCCTACAGGGACAATCAGAAGAAACATTGTTCAATTTAAGTGCCTCAGGATGTAGAATTTATATTATATTGGCATCACTAAACTCCAGAAATATTATTAAATTCTCTTCCATCTCAATGAAGTAAATAGTTTGATTTCAAACATGTGCACATATGGGAGAAGTTATATGAGAAAAGTTTGGTGTATTAAGGTGAGCAGTAGAGGTTTACTGGTAGAGTCAGTTCTGATCTGTGGGTTGGGGAGTCTGCACTCTCTAAGAAGAGCATCCATAATCTTTATTTCCCAAGCTCAGCTGCTCTGTTTTGGGTTTTGTTTTGGTTTACTTATTTATTTTTTAAAACTAACAACTTTTGATCTTCAGGAAAAGTAGCTATTTTGTCCAACAGTGAATTATTTTTTCAATAATTTTTTTTTCAAAATTGTACAACAGTGAATTGTTTTTTCAATAATTTTTTTTCAAAACCTATGGGTGAAGCATTCCAGTCCTAGTGTTAAGGGACTGGCTCATAGACAGTGAAGTTGGGGGTAGTTCTATTGCTGATTTCAGCAGACTTTGAGGATCTGCAACTGGTTTGTCTTAACTTGTTCCTGTCTAAAATCATGGAAGTAGCAGAAAGTTACTACTTGGGATATTTATGTTCTTGTTTCTAAATTCAATTTTACTTTGATGGGCAGCTATGAAAGAATAAAATAAAAAATATTCTACAGAGCACATTATGAGTGAGTGACATTTTTCAGTTCAGAAAGCCATGGTGTACCATTTAAAGACACTTTGATATATTTCAAATGTCAAAGTTTCTAGAAGTTTCTAGGAGATGTAGAAAAATGTGATTTATTTTCCACCCATGATTATCATAGTAGATGAAGATATATGGTGATTAAATACCTGTAATGGACTCAGAATATGTAAAGCTCACTCCAAGTTCTTTTGGGGGGAGGAAGAACATTTAAAATCAAAAAATTCTCTTTAAATAGTGAAACATACGTATATATTTTAATAAGCCTGTCGGGATGATTGGTGTGAAAGATAATGCAAAATGATTCTCAGTGGTCCTTTATGAAACTTTGTTCTGATATTGAGATGCTTGGGGAAGAAGTAAGTTATGAAAAAGACAGATTTTAAATGCAGGATCACCTGTGTCTTGGTACTTGAGTGCACCATTACCTGCCATTAGTAAGAACAGCTGGCTGCTACCAGTAGTAACACTTCAATTCATAACTGGTGTCCTGATAGGTGTTGGCTGTGATATTTGTCGCCCTGTCCCAGTCTCCTGTGCAGGAAGTTTTCAAGACAATTGTCATCAGAACATGGTGCTTTGTTGAAAATGAAACTTTCTATCCTTGGATGTGCAAACAGTGGAGTATAGACTGAAAACTCAACCTGAAATATTGTTTGTGGCTTTAGATGGTCACAGAACTTAGAGAAAAAGCACCTTACACAGAGAAAAAAGAGTCCCAGGGTCTCATGTCTACATGTCAAGAAGGTGAAGGGCTGTAGTAATGACCAGAGTCCTCAAAAACTTGCCTCGGGGTGAGACTCAATGAATGCTTAAGTACCTATATCAAAACCAGAAACTCACTATGAAAAGGCTTTTTGAACTCTAAAATGAACCAAACTTTAATAGCCTCCAGTTGGTGCAAGATGAAGCAGATAAATGCAAACTGCAAATAAAACACACATTTTTAATAGAGATGTTAATTAAACCCTGGAAGAGTTTATCATGGGTTGTGGTGGATTTACCATCACTGGAATCGTTTAAATCAAGTTCATATGTGTTTCTAGAGGTCTCTTCCATCTGAGAGGGAAGTTAATTCAAGGCAGTCCTGTGGCCAGTATTATTCAGAGAGGTAGCTTAGATGATCCCAGTGGTTACTGGCCTGGTTAAATATTAATCTAACAAACCCCACTTTGTCTACATAGAATGAGGAGAATTAGCTATAATCTGAAACAAATAGAGCATCACAAACTATTTCAGAAAAAAGGTAGCCCGAGAGATGGAGCACAAGATGGGCAGGTGGATATGGATCTTGGAAGACAAACACGTAAAGATGTAAAAGGAAACAGGGTAGTAAAAAAAGCCAAATGAAAATGGAGAACAATAAAAAGTGTTTATCTTCTGGAAAAAAAGAAAACAACAACAAAACAAAAACAAACAAACAAACAAAAACCAAAACCCAACCAACCAACCAACCAACCAACCAACCAACCAACCAACCAACCAACAAAAAACCCCCCTAGAACCCCCCCAGGCAAACAAAAACCCCACGACCCCCCAACAGACAAAATCCCCCAAGACACCCAACATGTTTTCCCACATGCTTATATGAAATGAGTGGAAGGAAGAGGATAAATAGAAGACACAGAAAGATAGCATGGTCACACATTATGTGGCAATGGGGAAGAAATCAGCATATTAATCCAAGTCACAGTTCCTGTCAGAATTAAGTGAAAATTAGTTGCACTGGTGTTGAAACACATGAAGTATTAAATGATACATATTGGAGCAGCAGTGATCTTTCGCTTGGCACAAGTCACTGATGTGTATAAAGTGTTGCAAATGCTGTTTACTGACGACTAACAGATAACAGTAACATGCTTTAAAAAGCTGATAAAATTTCCTGAATGGTTCCTTAGATGATCAGCAAAATTTTTTTAGTGGATATGTACTTGGCTAGACTGTAAGGTTATGCAACCTTTGAATTATCTTGTGTGCCGTCTATTTAATGATGCGTTTTCCTGGGAATGTATTTTAATACATTTTCTTTTTTATTGGGTGTAAATTGTAACGTCCTTATTTTAATTTGGCAGGTTGCTTCCCAGTGATTGCCATTAATGTAACAGTTTTCAGCCAACAAGGATATACAGTGCTAGCACAGTAATGAACTCAGGCAGCCTAACCTGTTTTTAGCGTCTTTAACCAAACAGACTGCCAAAACCAGCCGAAAAAAAATTGTACTCCAAAGCAGTGCAAAGGATAAAACTTGTTATACAACTGGCTAATTCCTTGTTCTGTAAAAGAGCTGAGTAGGACCCTGGGCAATATTTGATGCTCATGGAGAAGTGGGATTAGCCCATCTTAGTGGCATCAGGCTTGTATGCTGGAACTCATGGACGCCATCCATGTTTCCATCTGATCCCTCTTCTTCTGAGGGGGGTGGATTAACTTGGGGAAATAACTTTCAGCTTGTATCTTGAGACCTACGTGAGGTTCCCAAGGTAAAATGTGGATTGAGGGATGCCATATTTGGAAAGGATATCCTACTCCAACCCAAGCTTCTGTGGTTGAAGGTCACAGCCACACAGCAGTGGAGCTTGCAAGTGCTTTTTCTAAGATAATTGTTGGGTCTTGAAATTAATTTATAGGAAAGTTTTAAATGTAGCACCACTTAGAAAACCTTCAAAGTTGAATTTTAACCCAGGCTGTGGATCAAAGGCACTTCTGCTTTCAAAGAAGAGCAAATTATGTCTCACATGACAGGCAGCCCTGCAGGTTGCACCGCACTGCAGCAGGAAGCATATCCCCAGGAGATGACCAGGATTCCTCTTAACTAAGGGTGGATTTTTTTTTTTTTGTGCCATGGGAGTCCCATGCAGCAGCAGTGGCTGGAGCTCTGGGAGCAGCCTCTGGCTTCTGCAACTGGGGCACCTCTGCAAGGAGGTGGCACCTGGGGAGGCTTGTGGCTGCTTGTCACTGCCACTTTCTTCTTTGTGCCCCAGCCTTGCTCTGCCTCAAGGCACCTGCAGTTTCCTTCTCCCAGAGAAGTCAGGTGGGAGCCTGAGTGATGTTCACCCAAATCAGGTCAATTCCTTTGGTCTTTGCTTCAGCCTCTGTGTGCTAGCAGGCTGCATGTGGTGCTCAAAAAAAACCCAAAAAACCCAAAAACTGTCTGGGGACCTCCATAACATGAAGAAATGTGTGCCCATTGGGACAGGTATCCCAAGGACATGAAACGGCCTGAGTGGTACCTCTCATTGTGGTTTTGCTCTAACTGTAGAATTACACTTATTCATATGTGGTACTGGGGATTAATTTGGCCATCAAGAAGCCTGGAATAAAGGGATTGGAAAAGCGGCTGATACTCACTTTCTATACCCTTATCTCGTCTCCAACAAATGTGGTCATTGGAAAGCTTCATTTTATACACTTACAGATACACATCCTCTCAAGATTGGACATCAGGGAATGTTACAGACACAACCCACAAAGCCTTCGGATTTTTTAGTTTGTTTCTTTGCCATTTTTTCTTTATTTATTTCTCATAGTGCCCAGTTGTGCCCGCAGGTAGTATCTCAGCAATTTATTTTCTCAGAAAGATTGCATTTTTGGGCTCAGGCGTGCCAGTGACTCAGTGGTCTTAACTTTGCTCAGTTTTTACTCTGGGACAGCAGTGTAACTAGCAGCAAACCACATGTAAAAGTGGAGCATGGAGCTTTCATTTTGGTGGTCAGCTGTGGAGAGGAGAATGCACTTATGTCAAAAGCTTAACCAGGGGGGTAAGTTGGGCTAGCATACAAAAACTGTTGATTCCTTTTAAAAATGTAGATCAAAGTTGGCATCAAAAGGATTAAATATCATACAGCTAACTAACTGTTTCACTCTTGCAGCTGCTTCTGTTAAAGCTTGTCAGGGAAAGAGAAAATATTCATTTAAAACCTGTTTTCTTCATTCTTTGCTCTGTTGCTAGTTTTCATGGCATAATGAAGATATAATTTAAAGTCTGAGGTTTTAAAATTAAGTAATTTTTTTAAATTACAAAGAAAAAAGTCAGACACTTTAAAAGATGTGAAAACAGATGGCAATTTTATTTGCATCTAACTTAGTTTGATGTTTTTCCTCAGATGGGGCTGGGAAAAATGCTTAAAGTACTTTTCTGTGTTCTGGCAACAAACAGGGAAAAAGAGGCTGTGTGGTGGTGGGTGCAGGGGAAAGGAGGGCTGAAAGAAACAAAGAAAACTGAACATTTGAAAGAGGGAAACCTCATTTCAATGTGAACTTTGATTCAGCAGATGCTGGCACAGATGCAAAGTTTCTTCTAAATCAGGGCTTCAGGACTTAGTCTGTTAGAGATGCATTGTTAAGCTCTTAAGGAGGATTTTATTTTCATACCTGGACTGCAGAGATGAAGATAATATTCATTTTATTTTTCATTAAACCTTGTATTTTTCTCACTTTATTTCACAGGATTTTTATTAATTACATATTTCTTAAGTTTCTATACACGGTCACAGGACTTGGATCTGCATTAATTCACCAAGACATACCAAATTTACCTTCTTCATTCATTTACATTATGTATATCTAACAATTGAATACATAATTTGGGGCAGTTTCCTAAAAGCATGATGAAAATATGTGAGTATTGTTAAAATAATAAATTGATTTTCCTTTAGAATTTAAGCAATGCATGTTTCTTAGAGAAATCTACATCAAGGCCACAGCAGTTTATTCATTCCCAGCCTGAGTTTTCTCTAGCTTTCACAGAGTTTTTCCTACAATAATATTTTTAATATATTAATAATAGCTATGAAATTATCAAGAAATCTGTGGCATGTGTTTTGTTCCTGTCAATGGTCAGCCTAATACTGGTTAAAGTAATTTCTGAGTGAAATTCTAGCACCTTCAAGCCAAATGAACTTTTTCCCAGTTGTCAAAGAAGGCTATTTTTCTGCACTATTTTATGTGGCCTTAAAATGATCAAGATATTTATCTTTATTAAAATGTGTAAATACCATTCTGGGAAAATATTCAGCTCCCTTTCACCACCTTGTTAACAAGTTATAAATGGTTTTGAGTGATAGCAGAACATGACAGGTTGGAGAGTGTCATATAACATAGAGAAATATCCATCCATCCATCCAAGATGGAGATTAAGCTTACAGGAATTTTTTTTCTGCAGTTTCTGTTCCAGTTCAAGACAGTGAAATAAGAGGCTAACAGCTAAAATTAGTCCTCAGAGTGTTTGCACTTGGTCCTGTTTATTTTCTGCGTCCTAAACCTTGTGAGATGCTTTGTAATCAGAATACAACATCTCATGTTAAAGCGGCGCCTGGGTGCTCAAATGCACAAACTGCAGCTTTATTTTTGTATCCTTTCATCCCACTCTTGACTGGCACCTGGTGGTGTAGCCATAAAGTGAGTAATTTAGGAAAAAAGAAAAACACAGAGAAAACAAACAAATAAATGTTTTGGTGTTTTTCCTAGGTTTGCTTTCTTATGAAGCATGCATCACCCCCATTTTCAATCACTATTAAGGCAAAATTTTAAGGTCAGCAACATGTAAATCATGTGAAGATTCCTGAACTAGCTTTTTGTAGGTGTTACATTATGATTTTCCTGCCCTAAAAGCAGGAGAGACATCCATTCACCACTTCACCTCTGCTGACCTGTGATATTGAAATTACAGCTACTTGTGCCAGCATTGGCCAAGTGAACCCTGGAGGCATTCACCTGACTGCCCCAGCTGCTTTCACAATTTTTGGATGAGTGGAGCAGCTGTATTTGGGGAAAGCTCCTTAATATTCCTTCACTGCATAAAGACTGATGATAGGGCTAAACTTCTTGATTTCCAGCCTTGTTTTCCAGCCACTCCACTCTGCTCTTGTCATAGCCAGTCCTGAGGTTGTAGAGGATCTCATGAGCAATGGTTGTTCTCTGGTGAAGGCATGTCTAAGCAGGCTAAATTTAGGTAGGCAATCCAAAAGCTGCAAACACTTTCCCAAAGTGTCCTGCTCTGCTTCACTGATGGTACATGAAACAGTGAGTCTGGCTGAATACAGCCAATCCACCTTTTAATCCACTTGCTTGAAAGATGGGATAATCTAATCCAAAATTCTTATGCCTTTTGAACAACCATTTTTTGATCAAAAGGCATCCATACATGTTTTTGGTTGGAGCTGGCTGCAAGCAGATCTGGCAGCAGCATGCTGACCCTGGGACTTACCCTTCTCTCCCCATTTTCTACTGATTCATGTATTTGGCTACACAGTCAGCATGCTCTCCTGTAAATATCCCACTTGTAGATGCTTCACACTCCAGCAAGTAGTGTGGACACTTCAATATCTAATTTTGGTTATGAATTTGATTTTTTCCCCATCACCTAGATGTTCATGTGGCCTCACTCCACAGCAGTGCTCCAAGCATTTAACTCGTCTGTGGAGTTTGACATTGCTGGACATTAAAATGACATAATCATGGCAGAAGTGCTAAATTATCTTTTAAATTCAGTTATAAACATTGCTGCATGTTAGTGTCTTTGACAATATGTTTCAGTGAAGCCTATTATTAATATTGGACAAAACACTGGACAAAAGTTCTCACAACTGTGGGATCCTTTTACATCAAACACAGGGGCTGTATATTAATCACAGTATTAAAACAATAAACTGAGAAATCTAACACTGTCATTAGAGATACAATTTTTGATTTTACATTTCATTTTTCACAGTAACTGTATCTACAAATTTTAGGGCCTGAGGGCTGAATCACAATATAAAGTATCTAGTTTCATATATCAGATAAGTGCTTAGGAAATATTAAAATCAATTATGCTATTGTAAAGTTTTAAAGTTCAGAGGGATTGAGATCTGTAAAAAAATGTTCAGATATAATCTCGAGGCAAAGAATTAGGCACTTATGGCTTCATTTGAAAGTCTGCTCCATAATCAAAAGCTATCTCATTCCATCAGTCTTAGCTTGGGACTCAGTACTGTAGTGTATTAACAGAGGATTTGATAAACCTCCTTCATGCTGAATTGCAGGAACCTCATAGCTGAACTGGCATTGCAGCAAAACCACTTTTTACTTCCATTTAGTTAGCTTAATCCATGAAGAGATTGAAATATCAGATCATGAAAGCTCTTGATAATGGGGTTTTTTTGTTTGTTTTGTTTTGTGGGCTCACAGGCTCTTGTGAGCACTGTTACTGAAGTCTGAGGATCAATGTGCCAGGAGCAGATGGATCACAAATATTCCTGCAGCAGTATTAGAGGTACAGCACAGATAGTTTAGCAGAGATCAGCCTGCAGTTTAGCATTTGTAGACTTAGACCTTCATGTCTTGCTGCCATGCACACTGCGTGGCTGTGAGGATCCCTGACTTCAACACACCCCCAAAACTCTCTGCTGGAGGCTGTAGCACTGTGCAACAACTAAGCAGTGGAGCTGGGAGTTTTCTCCTAAGAGTTTGAGCTGCTTTGGATAATTCTGCAGTCTCTTTTTCTGCAATCTTTTCATCTAGGACAAGATGATATATACAGCCATCTGTGCCAGAGCTGAATTTCTCCTTTAAAGACTGGAAAAGGAAATAATGGTTTGCAGGTTTATATCCATATTCATCATGAGAGAATTTGGTTTAATGAAAAAGAAAAGAGTGAAGGCTTTATCTTACAGCTAGTGATGTTAAATTAATTGGAAAAATAGTTCTGAGGGACTGGGAAGGAATGCATCTGCATATATATGTACATATGGAGAGCAGAAAAATACAGACCTTTGTGCTGTGTTTGTACGGGCAGGCGTGGGCACTTGCATTTTGAACCAGCCAGACAAGGGCCAGCTCAGGACTGACATCCATGCAAACATGCTAGTGTAGCATGAGATACTTGATACTTAATTCTTCTCAGAAAATTTTTTTCCCTTAAACTCAGGACTCTGTTTATACAGATGCCTTGAAGGCCTGCCAGGCTTGGGAGATGGGTTTGGCAGATGTGCAACCACTGGTAGCACAGCACTGAGACATGCCACAAGCCTCTGTGCAGCTGTAGAATGAGTGGCAAACTAGGCTTTCTTTTGATTTTTTATATAGCTACTTTTATTTTCAGTTTTATTCCACCCCTTTTATTATTACAGCTGTATTCCTAGACCAGGATGCTCCCAGCCCTGTGGGTGCTGGGAAGCGTGACAGCAGGAGGCAGAGAGTGCCTTCAGCTTCTCCCCAGCTGGGTTGCCTGCATGCTTTGAGGGAACTCAGAGAGGTGCCTATGGCTGAACAGAGCATGTGCAGCAGAGCCCAGCACCCTTTTATCTTTCCTTCCCCAGAACCAGCTGGAGTGAAGTCATAAGGAAAAGAGGTTTTGCTGGGAATAAGGGCAAAACTTGTCAGGGCATACTCACACGTTGCTCATTTTATGTGAATACACTTTGCTTCTTCTATGTTTGCAAAGTAGCACTTAAGAGAGTTTATAATTAATAACAGTAAATTATTCTACATTTTCTACATCAGATAATATGAGATGAAGTAGCTGTCAAGACATGTTGGGCAGACATATACAAAACTAATGATATCTAAAGATCCACAACAAAAAGGAAAAATTTGGAAGGTCTTCAGTCAGCACCTAACAGCTGCAAATTTTGCTTAGGATGAAATAATAAACCCATCTAAGGGTCTCTCTCTGAGAACACTCTTGCTGAATTATTCTTGTCAGAAGCTGTACTTGGCTTCTCACCTTGACCTATTCCCAAAACAAAAATTGGAACAAACACCTCAAAATGGGTAAGTCTATGTAACATCAGGGTATAATGAATAAAGGAAGGAAGAAAGAAAGAAGTGGCCTTATATGCAGCTGTTTTGCAAAACCAAGACAGTGCTGAAGTTGCTTTGGTATTGCTTACCTAAATGTCTTCACTCACATTTATATTCAAATTTTAGACCAGATGATATGATGTGCAAGATAAAACTCCAATCTAAAATCAGCCAATGCCCTTAAGGCCATAATACAAATGCTTCTATTTGTATAGTATTTGATTAACTATTATATTGCACTTGTTTCACAGTTTAGATTTCTGTAATGAAAATGAGTTGCTGTACTGGCAACTAACAATACAGGAACTAGTGAGGAGAAAAAGGACTAGTTTAGGTGCAAACACAGTGAAACAGAGGCTGTCCTGATTTTGGCTGAGATAGAGTTAATTCTAGATTCAATCCTTTTTGTATATTTGAGGTTGTTCCGTCCACAGACATTACTTCTGTCTTCACAAGTGCAACTGTTTAAGGAAATACATATTTAATTGCATAAAGATGGATTTGCCTTAATTTTTTTTGAGACAATTGTGTCATCTTTCACAATAATGACTTTTTACTTGAGAGTTGTAACCCTTTGTTGAAAAAATCAGTTGAGAGATGTAGAAATTGTGATATTTTATTTTTTCACTGTGTAATAATACAATTTATTAACTTCTGGGCAATCTGATGCTAATTTGGAAATATTTACATGTGTTTTTACTTATTTTGTCAAACTTACTGGTTGAAGGTACATTCATCAACTGTGAATTAGGAACATGTGCATAATATGGATGCTGCATGCTAGCTGAAGGCAATAGCTATGGCATGTTCATACAGAGAAGGATGAAAAATTGTCATACAGCTTTTGTATATACAGTGTTTGCATATGAGTGTGTGATGCACAGGTGAGTGAGGCAACCTGGCCCCTGCACTAGCATCTTGTTTTACATGTATATCATTGATTCAGAGTGATAAAGCCCTTCTGAATGGGGAGCCAAAGGAGTTTGGTTAGAAAATTTGCTGGTAGAATAGGCTTTAGATAGACACAGAGACCCCCTGTTTACAGAACTAAAACTCAACATATTTTGTTCTTTCTCCTTCTGGCCCAGAAAGTACTGATCTTTAAAATATTCATATATTAGCTGGGAGGTAACTACCCGTTCAAATGGACAGGGCTCCTTTATTCAAATGTGTGCTGAGATGTATTGTCTAAATGTATAAACATCAGTTAGCATTGTGGAATGGGTGGCAGGCCAAGTTAATCAATAATTTAATTACCAGTGACCCATTTTGTTTACTTCTAGTTGAAAGGGAATTTCTGCATTCTTGCATAAGTTATCACTTATTCAGTTTTCACAGATGGATTCCGATGATGCTTTTCCTGCCTTCGGGATGAGATGAACTTAATCCAATGTTATAAATGAAAAACAGGTGTCTAGACACACACTTTTCCTGACAGCTTGTATTGAATTTATTTACCTAGCATAATTCCTGACAAAATTTGCTGCCAAAAGTTTAAGTTACCTTCAATTAAACAAAAGTTTAAGTTACCTTCACTTAATTTCACTTAAGTTACCTTCACTTATGGATGCAATTGCTGCAATGACTGTCAGCAATGCTTTTTTAAAAGTTGCAAGCCCTTGTGAGAAGGCCAGTGTTCACATGTTGTAGTTATTATTATTACTCATTTTTATTGAGAAGGCAGCTGCTGGAGCTCCAGAAATAGAACAATTTTAAAGTGAAGCAGAACTTTTCATTTGTCTCTAAAAATAGGTCATCTTCCAGAATGGAATTTGAAACTACCAGGTTTTGTCTTTTTCAATTCCCAGAGTTATCCCCGTTGGATTTCTCTTCATACAATTTTAATATGAACCCTTTGAAATTGGATGCTGGCTGAAGTGTTTCTTTGGCTTGAAAGTCTGCGCTTCACTCACAGTTGCTTTAGTTAAAAAAAGCAAAGCTGGATGAGAACAGGTGGTGAGACATACTTTTTTTTAATAAGCATTCTGCACTTACGTGGTATGTGACATCGCCACAGTCATCACCACAGTCAGGTTGTAGCAGAGAAGCACACATTACATATCCTTGAGAGATCAAACTTCAGTTTAATTGGCCCTTTTTGTTTCTCATAGTATGCAGTATGATATGCTTTATGTAGATGCCCTAACACTTTGTAACAAATTATTGTGCATGTGGTAATCATAATACTGGCTAGAGATCTAAACAGAAATTAGGGTGTGCATGTCTCAAGTCTCAACAAGAACTCAGGAGACTGTTCTTACCCTGACAGCAAGCAACATGGACAGCACCATTTTACCTCCACTGTGGAGATGAGACACCTATGTGCAGGAAAACGTAAATTATTGTCCCAGAAGCACTAAGCCTATGTCTAGACACCATAACCTGGGAAACATCTGAGTTTCTGACTCAGAATGTGCACAAAGGCCATGTCTGGATCACATTTTGGGGTGAACCCATGTGCATGCCAGTCACCTCACCTTGGATACCTGGATTTTGTAGGAAGGACAACTGGGGATGTGAGCCAGCCTAAATCTACAGTGAACTCCAAGAGATGCCTGGCCTGGCCAGTCAGGGAGCTGGATGCAGATAATGAAGCACCTTGGCAACGAGTTGTGCTTCAGGCAGAGCCACAAAAATAAAAAAATAAAACCCTCTAAACTTTACAAAGGTAACTCTAGTCCTTGGGCATAAATTTTTCCTCTATGGGTCCAAACATTTAACAGGATTAAAATGTTTAAATGTTTCTCAGCGTGTGGGTACAGTTTTAAATAGGGTGATGGGGAAATGGTTGGAATATTTCCACTATTGTTGGGAACCATTTGTTGGATTCTGGGAACAACACTTCTGGGCAGCACCACTTTTCAATAAGCAGAGGCATAGAGAGATTGATTAGGCATTTCAAATGTGTTATGATTTTTTAAAAAATAAAATATCTGCTATGTCACAGGTGGGTTACTGGTGAGCTCCTAGATGCATCAAAACTTCTTGAATGTATTAAAGAAAAAAATGAAGAGGCATTTCAAACTGAGACTCCTGCCTTTGGGCAGTGTCTAGTGCTACAGTAGCAGTGACCATTTAAGGACATAAGCAAGATGAAGTATATGAATAGCGGTAATATGGTCTATATTATCCAGATATGGTCTTTATTACCTCTTCCTAAAAACACTGTCTTTATGTATTTCTTTCTGATCTGCCCTACTCTCAGCACAATTGTCTGTAGGCTTTTCTGAAAGTTTTTATAATAGAATATTTTATGAAAAACCTTGTGAGCATCTGAAGACAGAGTTTTACTGTTATTTGCACCTCAGACTTCAATATAGCTGTAGGATTTATTCCTGCTCAACTAATAAGATCTTCAGAGAGCATATTTGTTTAATTTAAAAATGCGCCTCAAAATGTGCAAATTCGCAGATGTTAATGATTACACACATGTTTTCCCTTACTGCTTCAAAGCCAGCGAAGGCCAAATTCAGCTGTAATTTGTACTGCAGTGATGGGATTTGAATTAATATCAATGACATGAAAAAAACATATTCAGGGGCCTGGGGGTTTTTGCAGATAATGGGGCATTTCTAGAAACGTCTGTTTTGGAGAAGTCAGTCCCACACTTCAGCTCACAAAGCAGCAGGAGGGTCACTCCCTAATGTGAAGTCAAAGTTGTGCAGAAGGTGAAGAGAAAGGACAGAAGGCACCTTCTGCACCCTATGGCAGCAACTGCATCTTGGAACCCCTGTTTCCATGCCATGGAATAGAAGACAAGAAAAAAAGAGGAAATGAAGTGATGGGGGAAAAACATGACACCCAAGAGCAGTGCTGTGTAGCACACACTCTGCTACATGAGACTTTACTCATTCCCTCTATATATATTTACATATTCCATGCCCTTCCATGCATGATTTTTTGCTGATATACACACCTCATATGATATAGCTTCCCCATTTCTATAGTAATTCTGGTACCAACCATTGTAAAGTAAGACACTGCCATATGGAAAAAAATGAAAAAGCCCTTCTATACAAATATGTGTAATCATAAATAGTTTAATAGCACACAGAAATATGTGCCCTAATAAGAAGGTTTTCATATGAAAGAACTTTTCTTTCTTCAAAGCTGATGCAACCATATGGGTTTATTCAAGTACTTTCTACACAATTGCTAAGACTTTTAGAAGACATTTGGCTTCAAAACCCCAATCTGTGTTTGTATAAATGTTTGTATATAAGCTGATGCCTTGAGAAGGTTGCCCTTGAACAGACATTAGACAGAGTTAAAGAATAAAGTAGATATTTCTTAAAGGGGCTCAATGGATACACCTTGGGCAGTACAAGAGCCCAGCCAGGGCTACACCAAGATGAACCCAAAATGGTCACAAAATGGACAACCAATCACAAGGTCTTACACTTTTATAAGTTTTGGCCCATTTGCATATTGGAGTTAATTGATTGTCCAATTACAGATTTAGGTTATAAAGTTCCATCTTCTTTGTTTTTGTCTCTTCAATTCACCATTGTTTATACTTTTTTGGCCTGGAGTTCATAACATTTGTCCCTGGTCTCAAGTTGGAAAAGGACTGTTTTGTCTACCTTCCTGTGAAGAGAACTTGCTAACAACTAATGTGAAGCTCAGAGTTACACACTGCAGCACAAAATCTGAAAAGATATGAAAGTTAAACTTAAGGGATCATAACCCCTCTCTTGCACTTTCTATTCATGTCAGGAATATCCACTAAACACAAATTTCAGAATTGAAACTGTTAAAGTAAATTTTAAATTTTAAATTAAGTACAAAGCTGGCAGACTGAAGGAAACTGCTTCTGAAATTTTTGCTCTAATCTCTGCAGCAGCCCCTTTTAAGGGTCAGATTCTATTTTCTCTGAATGGAATATAATGTAGGAATACACGTGCACACAAATATTTTTACTGTCTCTTTGGTATCCAAATGGAAAGCTGGTGTCGTGGCTGAAGACACTACAGTAAGGCATCAACCAGGCACTTTGTAAATCTTCTAACTCACTGTGGGACTGAGCTCCAACACAAGTTCGTGCCACCAGTGTGTCAGTGCTTTTTGGGAAGGACAGTCCTCACCCACTCCTGCCTGGTGACAATTCTGTGGTGAACTTGGCTCCTGGCTCACCACACCACAGGAGCTTTGCAGCAATGGCCACTGTCCAAATGCCTGATATACTTAGCATCAGAAAGGAATTCAAATTCTTTCAGCTTGTGTCTTCAGATTGGAAATTTATTCCTCTCTTCAGTCACTCTTTAATCACAGAATAACATTTTCCCCTTCTAATCAGCCACTTACAAGGTTATTTCTTTCCCCCCTGGGTCATCCAGTGCTAAAGCTGAAGCGTTTATGACCAGTGCATGCAAACACAGGCACTGTGCTTGTGCTGCAGAGCCTCTCTCTGAGGTTTGTTCCTGAGGCACCTGAGGTGTTCTGTGCATTCCAGCACAGCCTCACTCCCAGTTTCGCTTGCTAACAGTGCTATACACTAACTGAACATTTTTTATCTGGGAGTTAAGCAAGAGTTTTAGGGAGCTTAGGTAAACAAACATTTAAGTCTGCTGGACTGTAGTCTTACAGTGTCCTAATCACAAATCACTTACAGAATTTTGAGGCTGAAAGTGAATAGGGCATTTTGTCAAGACAAGGCACTGCATAATTTTTACGCAAGCTAAAGCTGTTCCCCTGATGCAGCAATGATCTTGAATTACCTGAAGTCATTTTGCCAAATTTCCAAACTCAGTTTGATGGGGAAAGAACACAACAGGCATGTGGATTCATCACTGCAGTTAGTGCGAACACACTTTAAGACGTTTGGGCTACAGAAACTCTTCATGGCTCTGATACCTGCCTAAGGGGATTTCATGGCAGGACTGGGCCCAAATTGACCTGTTTCTCACATGAGGCTGTATCACTGCAGGCAAAGGAAGCTGAAGAACCAGATCTTCAGACACTACAAAGAGCATTATTGTGTGAACACTCTCAGGGTATTGAAGGGAGAGGTCCAATCCTGCATGGCATTTTTACAGGTGCATAGTTTCAAACATGAGAATAATCATACTGATGTCAATGAATTGCTTACAAACTTAAAATTAAATGCATGCTTTGTTGGATTAAGGCTAGGGCACAATCTCACCAAATTTATCCCCTGGTTCTTTCTAATTGTACAACTAGGCCAATCTGTTTCTCTCCCATTACCTTTTGCAATAGTAAAAGTCATTTTGCAATGAGTTGGTCTCTCACATTATTTTAAATTAATTTTTAAAAAATGAGTGACAACCTTTGAGATGCAGCATTGACCAAACCTAAAAGGATGGCTAATTTGCTGCTGCCTGCACCTGCCTTTCATGTTGATGAATATTGCAGATGTGTCACTTTCACTAGCATGGACCTTTATTCATATTCACAATTCAGCTGGAACACACCCCTGCCTGAAGTCATCTCAATGCCTACCAAAATGCAGCTCCAAATATGATTCAGTGGCAAGTGCTGTGTGAAAAAGTTTAATACACATCATTTTGCCAGGGACCCACACTTGGCAGCAAAATGTTTGCACACCCATTATAATTTTAAAAGTAGCTTTGGAGAGAAGAGACAGTAACTAGGTTTATTTGAGGGCTTATCAGAGACAGAATATTTTTCTAAATTATTCCAAATGTTTAGTCAATGTCTTTTTCCCCTCCTAGTTCTAGTTTTATTACTTTGTTTTGATCTTTTTTCCTAACTTAATCTATTAAAAGACCAACACCTGTAACTCCAGTCTTTCAAACACAGGCACATACAAGTGCAAAGATGAGATTACGAGGCAGGAAATTCTGAATACCATTATTTTAAACACCCTCACAGGTAAAAGAACCATAAATCTACCATCACACACCTGGGTGGATAAGCTACGGAGCAGACTCTGCTCTCTACTCAATCTTACTATTCCTGTTCTTATTCTCAATATAGAAACATCCATTGTGTGTGGGGGGGCGGGAAACCAAAAACATACATAAATTTCGTGGCCAGGAGCTTCATTTCATGCGGGCAGGTTTGACAAAGTGGCTTCCTCAAGGTGCCAGCGGTGCTGCGAGTGATGCGCGCCCGGCTCCGGCGCAGCCCGGCCGGCAGCCGCGGCTGGCGGGGCTGGGGGGACCTCTCGTGGTGCCAAAGCAGCGAGCAGCCCTCGGCTCCTCCGCTCCCGGACACCCACCGCAAAGCTGCGCTCGCCAGGGAAGCCGACTGCGAGTGAAAAAGGGAATGCAAGCGGAAATTAATGAGAAGGAATTAACGCTGTGACCGCAAGACGTTGAGGCGCTGGAGTGTGTCCAAAGCAAAGCAGCAAAACGGCGCAGTGTCTGGGACATAGTTCCCACGAGGAGAAGCTGAGGGAACTGGGCTCCTTAGCCTGGAGAGAGGAAGGCTCATGGGGGAGCCTTGTCCCTCTCTACACCTGCCTGCCTGAAAGGAGATTCTAACCAGGTGAGGGCTGATCTCTGAAGTAACAAGTGGATGAGAGGAAATCACCTCAAGTTGCATCAGGGAAGGCTTAGTCTGGATATTAGGAAAAAATTCTTCACTGAAAGGGTGATTGCGCATTGGAAGAGACTGGCCAGAGATGTGGTGAAATCACCTTCTCTAGAAATGTTCAAATTTGTGGATGTGGCACCTAGGCACACCTTGTTTTGGTGGACTTGGCAGTGCTTGGCTAGATCTTGGACATAATGATCTTTTTCAATCTAACAATTTCATAATTCAGTGATTATCATAGAACCACAGAATGGTTTGGGTTGGAAGGTACCTTAATGTTCATGTCATTCCAAACCCTCTGTCATGAGGAGAGACAGGCTGGTCAAAGCCTCATTCAACCTGGCCTTGAACATATCCAGGGATGGGCAACAGCTTCTCTATGAAATCTGTTCCGCTGCCTCCCCAGCGGAAGAATCTCATCTTAAGTCTAATGAAGAACAACTCTGTTTCAGTTTAAAACCATTTGCTCTTGTTCTATCACTACACTCCTTGATAAACAGTCCCTCCCTGTCTTTCCTGTAGGTTCCCTTTAGGTACTTGAAGGCTGCTGTAAGGTCTAGGCTAAGGTCTAAGGCTTCTCTTCTGTAGACTGAACAACCCCAGCTCTCTCAGCCTGTCTTCACAGGAGAGGTGCTCCAGCCCTTCAATCATCTTCATGGCCCACGTCCTTCTCATCTTGGGAGGCGCAGACCTGGACACAGCATTTAAGGTGAGGTTCTGTGAGAGAAGAGCAGAGGGGCAGAATCATCTCCCTTGAACTGCTGGCCACACTTCTTCTGATGCAGCCCAGGGAATGATTGGCTTTCTTTGACTATGATTGTATGTCTATGATTCTATGACTACTACTCAATCCCAGTGCTGGTGCAAACCTGAGCACCTGCTTTTATTTTAAAAACATATAGCATGAAAGTTCACAGTTCTATGAATAATTAGTGCCTATATTCATTGTGCAGATGTAATTTTCAGTCCTTTCAGTGACATACAGTCCCAACACAAGAGTTTTATTATCCCAGTTTGAGGGACTTGCTTTCATCCTTCCTTCAGCAGTAATGTTGCAAATTTTTATATATTCCTGTAGCATTAGTTTTGTGGAATAAAGAAATGTCAGTGTACACTTATATAATTCAATATTTCTTCTTTTTTTTCATGCATTCTGATTTTTTCCCTCAAAAATATCTATGTTATAAGTTTGAAGAAATTTGAAGATTCCAGTTTAATAAAAAATGATGAACAATCCATTTTGTCAGGGAATAAAACTCTTCAGCCATGACCAGAACTATGCATGAGATAAACTGAGAACAAACCAGATACAAATGTAAACTCACATACTGCTCACCAATGGGATTTTTATTACCTTCTGGAGTACCTAATGGAAATGTACCTACATGTGTGTTTTCAAGGCAGATAGCCCAGATTCCCATTTAAGCTTCTTAATAGAGAGATAAAGAGGCTCTCATAAATAATTTTTTTACCTGTTTGCATGCATAAAAGTAAGATAAAGGTGCAGTGTTTTGTTTATTTCTTTATTTGTTTGGGATTTTTTTAACCAAGAACTACCATGAGGAGGGATGAATAAGCTTCTCCCACTCAGCGACCCAGGAAATCTGTTTCAGCCAACTTACTGAAGGGCAGCTGCAGTGCTGAGAGTGGATCTAGGTAAGAATAGGTAAGGTACAGCAAGAGGTGGCTCTGAACGTGCTTCCAGGATAGAAGCAGAGCTGTTGCTCTGTCTGCCCAGAATTTTAATGGACTGGAAGGACACATTTGCGAGAGGATGGATTCAAAGGATCGAGGGATCACAGGACGTTAATATAAGCAGGAGGAACAACAGGAGGCCTCTGGTCAAACCAGGCTGATAAGGACTTATTCAGTCATGGCTTGAAAAATCTCAAAGATGGAGAGTGCATCACCTCTTTGAACACCAAAACATCAAAGAGAAAGCAAAATAAATCCTATACACAGAAAAACGATGTATGAAAATGAAAAGAGTTGCTCATCACCCACCAATCAATGCACAGTCGAAGTTCCTGAGCAGCTGCCTCCCTGCCAGCCTCCATTCACCTTTTTATTGCTGAGCATGATATCATATGATCTGGAATATTCCTTTGGCCAGTTGAAATCAGATATCCTGGCTGTGTCCCTTCCCAACTGCTTGTGGACCCTCAGTCTCCTTGATGGTAGCATGGGGTGAGAGGAAGAAAAGGCCTTGAACCTGTGCAAGCCCTGCTCAGCAGTAAGGAAAGCACCTCTGTGGTATCAACACTGTTTCCAGCAAAAGCCTAAAACACAGCCCCTACTAGCTACTGTGAAGAAAATTCCAGCCCAAACCAGTACACCATTTTAAACTTTTATTCTTTCAAAGTATATCTGCTGGTTCCCATCTTCCTGTCCTTCATTGCTGTGAAGAACCTGGCTCCCCCTCAGTGGCCTCCCTGTTGGCACCAGGACCTGTTAGGTCTCCTCAAGCCATCTTGGCTCAGGCTGAGCAATCCCACTCCTCCAGCATTTCCTTATGGCCAGTGCTCCATCCCCACCATAGGGATGCCTCTGCTGAACTTGATCCAGTTCTAGTCAATGCTGCTCCTGTATTTGGGGCCTGGCAGTAATATAGTAAGTGCAGGGTAGAGGGGAATAATCTCATCCTTTGGTCTCTGGCTGTGCCCCAGCACAATATCTGTTGGCCTTCTTTGGTGCCAGGGCACTGCTTGTTCATTGTCATCTTGCTTCTCCACAGAGCTGCCACTAGACAGGCAGGATCAGTCTGCACAGGTGCCAGAGGCTCTTCCTTTCCAGGAGCAAGGCTTTGCACTTGTCCTTGAATTTCACAAGGCTGGACCGTTCTTCCATCCTCTCTACATCCTCCTGAATGGCTTCTACTCAAGTGTATTCACTAATTTCCCCCCAAATTGGTGTCATCTGCAAGATTTGATTAGAAGTAGATCCATGTATGTAGGCAAATGATATGGCTGCATGATTTTTTGTAGACCAGCATCTGCTCACTCCTTTCCTGCTCTAAGTGTTTATGTGGCATCCTGCCTAACCTAATATATATTGCCTCTCAGGAGAGTTTAATTGATTGGGATCAAGATTATGCCAATCACAGCTAAATAGTCAGTATTTGCTCTGGTTTAGTATCCTGGATTCTCAGAAGCCGTAACTCTACTGTGAAGGCTCTGAATTGATGGATGCAGTGATGGGGTTCATTTGCTATAGTCTCCAGTTTTGCCCCCTGAGATCCTGCACACCATTTAAAGTCTTGTTAGCCAGCTGTCATTGCCAAACAATTCCCACAGAATGCACAAAAAACCAAACAAAATTTATTTAAAAAAGATATCAGGAAAAAAATATCTGAACTCTTGTGTTACCACTGTAGGCAGGTTTCCTGAGTTCATGGACTCAGGGTGGTTCAGAGAGGGGCCCCATTCCTCTTGCACGTGACTAAAAGCCTTGTGAGTATCAGCACTGTTAAAGCAGTTCAGTTTCTCCTGCCAGCAGACACTTGGTGCCACTACCCCTGAATGGTGCAGAGGATCTCTTTTTCTCTAGGCTCATCACAGAGGTGCCAAGGCCTTCAGAAACTGCACCTGAGAGAGCCAGGTGTGTAACCTAGAGCTCTGATCAACAGCCCCTGCACTGACAGTGCTGATCTTGTGCCTCATGTGCTTGGTATGACTCACTGGAACAATTCTCACAGAATCACAGAAAGGTTTGGGTTGGAAGGGGCCTTAAAGATCATTCAGTTCTGACACCTCTGCTGTGGGCAAGGACACCTTCCACTAGACCAGCTTGCTCACAAGCCCCTATCCAACCCGGTCTTGAAGAATACTTCTGAGCACAGGGCGTCCGCAACTTCTCTGGGCAGCCTGTTCCAGTGAACACCACTGCCATGGCAGATATTCTTCCCAATATCTAACCTAAACTTGCCCTCTTTCAGTTTAAAGTCACTGGCCCTTGTTCTGTCACTACATGCCTTTGGAAGGCAAAAGGCAGAGCTGGTTATCAACAAGTTTGTGAAAGCTGATTTAAGAAGATTGTTTGGGAGGGAAATACTTAACTTTGTGCTCAAGGATAAGTTTTGCTTAAACAAATTGTGAATTGTGGAACAGACAAAAAAAAAAAAAGGAAAAAAAGTGCATGAAAAAATGAGAAGAGTGTTTGTGAATAAGAAATTAGTACTGTCCAGTAAGTTAGAAAAACATTCTGCTTCCTGGCTAGCCATGGCTTTTGCTGGTGATCAGTCATATTTTTTTTCACCTTCTTTTGATAAACAAATTAAGCAGGTTTAATCTCTTTCTTTTAAGGTGAATATTGTTTCTCTGACTGTATTGCTAGGGCTTCTCTGAATCTGTTCTCCATGTCTTCTTGGCATCTTGCTTAACTGGGACTAAATCAGAATTGGACAGAATCTTGTAATTAGCTCTCACTCATTAGTAACTAAGCATTTTCTGACCCCTGTAGATCACACATGTGCACCATGCCAGAAGATAATGGTTACGACAAGTTTTATAATAATTATTAAGATTATCAAATCAGTTTGTAGTTTTTTGAAAGAAACATATTTATAAATAAATACATTAAAAATTCCTTTGTATTTATTTACCTACTGAATAAACACATAAAACATAACATATCTGCATTTTGTATAGTATTTTTACTATTACTTACCAAAATAATTAATAATATTTTCTCTGACTGTTGGATGAAGTCAGGGTGCAGAGTGTTGACACTGCAGTCTGACTCATGCTACCCCTTATTTCCCATAGCCTGCTCTTCTGTCCTGTCATGATGTCCAGTGAGCAGTACAAGGGAGAAAGATGAGAGATCCCTAAAATGTTTTCCAAAAGCTTTACTGACATCCATTGAGGGTCTGCGAATGCTTATGTATGGGTCTTCATCTTTCCCTCCTGTGTAAATTTCTTTGGTATTTAAATTGTAGAAAATAATGTGTTAAGCATGGCTGAGCACAGTGGCTCATGCTAGCTCAGGCCTACCTTACACTCCCTGTGATGTCATGCTGAAGAAGGTATTAGCTACCAGTGCTTATGTGAAACATCTTCTCATTTAGGAGAGATGAATTAATAAATAAATGGAGACTGGAAGTGACACAGCTCTCAGATGATTGATGATGAACAACCAGCAAAAGTGCAAAATGAATTCTACCTAGTTTTTCAAACTCTTCCATGGTAAACAAAACACATAAGCCCATCACAGGAAAAGCTGATTCAGTTATTTGTATCTTTGTTCACCACAATAAAGTACAGGAAAATCTCCATGCTGGCATCCTTCCAGACGGAAACTGCACAGAGTTGCTGCCTTGGAGTGAAATATACGTATAACAGTAGAGAAAATGAAGAATAACAAATTACCAGGACCTATACATTTTCAAAAATCAGTTAATTTAACTACTTGTAAAAGAAATACCTGAATGGTTGTCCATGCTTGCAACTTTTCCTTCAAAACCCTTTGCTTCTCACAGTGCTGGAAAGCAACTGATGGGACCATTTTTTGAAAAGGGTTCCAACAGAGATCTGAGGAACTATAGACTGGTATGTTCATTCTCTCTGCAGGACACTTCATCAAGATTTATAATAAAGAATAAAATAAGAGAACACATGAATAAGTATGACACTGTGAGAAAGCATGAATTTTGTGAGTACAAATCACACCTCACATACCTACTTCCACTGAGAGGAACAGCAAAAAGGGATACAGGTAATCCTGTCTACCTAGAGTTCCAAAGGCATTTGAGTCCACTGCTGAAGGGTTTTTAGGAATTCAAAGTGGCCACAGAATAACACTGCATGGCTATCTTGAGAGATGATTAAATAATAGAAAATTCAGTGTTGCAGTAAATGGTCAATATGCATGCATGATTATATAGAAAGTACAGAGAGTGTATGCAGATATACATCTATACAAATGCTGCACAGGTCCCAAGATGCAGTGTAGGTAAAATTTTGAGATGAATACTGATGGCCTGAATGTTGAAGTCCAACAATCTGATGAGACATGGCTTCAGCCTTCTGTAGGTATCTGCTTCTACGAAGGTGATTCTTCATGGCCCCACTTTTCCTGGACAGCCTAAGCCAAGGTCTCTGCCATGAGGTTTTTGCCCCTAATGTTGAATTTTGCCCCTCATTGGTGTTCCTTGTATTTATCATAGAAAAAGCCTATCTCCTGAATTTGAACATTTGTTGTCAAAGCCAGCTTTCTCCATGAACCCATGCACATGTTCTGCACCCGCCTGGGGATGCAGAGGGCTGCACTGCACTGCAGTGGTTAATGCATCCACTGCCCTGGGCAAATGGGGTCAGTCAGGCTGCATGTCTCTGGCTGCATGCCATGGACTGGCTGAGCTGGAATTTAAGTTTTAGTCAGAGGGTGAACAAATTTCGTGATTGTTTTAATTTCCCTGCTTGGAATTCCTATTTGACAATCCATCCTTTTCATGACTTGTCCTACACAGACAATATGTTAGATCTTCCATCATCACGGTGGTACAAACAAAAAAAAATTTTTTTCTTATGATTATGCAAGTATTTGAAATATGTATATGTATATTTCAATGAGGTAAAGTATAGGTAAAGAAAAAGCTAGTGATGTCAAGCTAATATGAGCCTAAACTAATTCTCAAAGGACTATAAAATTCCACACCATTGGTGGTGCTAACACTAAGAGCTAGGACTGGCAACATACTAATCACTTTGGCTCTAGAAGACCAGGCTGGTATTTTAATCACGCAAACGCTAATTGCCTGGCCTTGCTGGCATTAAAATTGTTATGGCACTAATAGCCTGGGCAAGATGGTATTTTAATCATCCTGAATCACAGCCTAGAAATGTTAATTTATAACATTTTTGTCTTTTTATCTAGGTTAACAAGAGATCTACCGCAGATATGATGTTACAAAATGCAGAAATCACAATTTCAGTGCAAAGAGAAGAAAACCAGGTTTCTCATCACTACAGTGCTGGAGAATTTTCAGTTAGGTCACTTCTTCCTTGTATTTTGTATTTTTAAAAAACTTTTTCCTTGCAGCAGCTTTAAACCACATTTGAGTCACTTAAGACAGCTGAAGCAGGTTGTGCTGAAGAGTTGCTGTTCCAAATATTACAGTGATCTTATTACAAAATTCAGCTAATGCAATTCCATATATTTAACCTTCTATGATTAAAACACTGTCACTATTGTTGACATTTAAAAAAATTATTTTAGATTGTAAACAATTCAGATTATCTTCAAATGTCACTGATTAGTTATTTGTTATACATTCACCAGCTTCAAAGACTCCACTTAATCTTTGCTGTTACATTGTGCAGGTCTCTTATACATGGATTTTGTAGGAAGGTTTTATGGCTAAATTTCATTTTTATTCCTTTTAATTGGAAGCTGGCTATGCTGGGGGCTGGAGAGAAGAATTAAAAAGAAAATTGCCAATCTTCCTCATACAGCTGAGGAGTCTGATCTTGCAATGCCTGAGAAAATTCAATAAAATTGTGGAGGATATAGAGCTCACTATAAAAATTAATTTTGACTAAGATTTTTCAGTTGTTTTTTATTTATCAAGATTGGTTGGGTCATCTCTTATGAGATTTTCCACAGGTAAAGCAATCAGAGTGCTTTTGTACCTTCTGAACTGGGTCTGTTACCTAGATGCCACTTGAGGAAGTTTTCAGCTCCTCTCATTATGGGGGTGGCTGTGGGCTGCATCTGGATGATGAAACCATTTGCTTGTATTGGAATGTGACAGTGGCCCTGGATGTGGCAGGATAAGTGAGGTGGTGTTGGCTGCCTCCAGCCCAATGTTGCCCAGTAGGAACTCAGCTCTCCCCATTCTGCCATTGCCACAGTGAATGCCAAGAGGCATCAGGGGATGTTTTTGTGCCTCTCCCTTCATGGAAAACATAGAGAAGCTGCTGATGCTGAGGGTGCTGCATGAGAGGAATTGTCCCATTTGAGGAGGAGGGAAGTGAAATTAAAGAGGAAGAGAAATAAGAAAAATGTTTCTGACTGAAAGAGGAGGCAGGTGAACTTTACAAGGTATCAGCTTTGCAGGCCACCAATTTGAGTAGCTGGCTGGCTGCACTTCACCCATGTCAGCACCAATAAAAGTCATACCAAACTCAGCAGCAGCAGAAATGAACCTTCTAATTTTGCTTGATTTTCACAGCTGGGATGCTGAATGCATCAATCAAATACTTATTTTTGCCTTTGTTTTAAATTGTCCCTGGAGGGAAAATTTGCCCTTCACCTGCTTCCCACGTGGGAAGCCCAGCTGCTTTTTCAGGCTCAGTTTTCAGACACAGGGCTGCCCTCAGCTGACATTCTTCTATAAGAAGATTGCTAATAATGCTAGTCGTTCATAATCTATTTTCACTCTAGGAATGGAATTTCAAGGGAGGGCTCTTTACGCCTGCTGTTTAAAAAGGATTTGAGCACTTTGGGAGAGAGTGCCTTTAAAGCATTTTTATTTTGACATCCTCTCCCCCATTGTCTCCTATCCTTGCAATGCTTCCTGTGTCATCTGTGGCTTCATGCCCACCCCCCTATATGGATTTTTTCCTGCATTCAGAATGTGACATTGATAAACAGGTCTGGCGCCATTCTACTGGCCTCTGTGGCCAGCATGGCCAGGGGCAGTTGCAGCTGACACACGTGCCCTGCTCAGGAAGGTCGTTCTCAGGGTGCCACTGCTTTGGGCCAGTCCTTCTGGCAGTGAAACTTAGGAGCAACACGACAGCTGTGAGAGATCATTGTGCTGCAGGAGCTTATCCAGTGGGGCAATGTTTTGGAGACTGGCACTACATGTTTTCCTGGCTTAACAGTCTGCTCTGCCTGGTTACAATGTCCTTTTGTTTACTTGAACTCAGACAGGATTTCTTACTGTTTCTCTGGTTAAAGCTGAGATGTGATGACCAGAAAAATGTGTTTTCCTTGATCTCTATGCAACAAAAAGCAATATTGTAGGGACAGTGTTGTTGCTTATTTTCTCAGTTTCTCTTGACCTTTCACGATCAGGATTCCAAATATAAGGATGTTGTCCTCTTCTGGTAAATTGCTTCTGATAGCACAAATAATTTCACTTAGTATCAGATGTACTTTAATATGGAACAGACTTATTTTCCTTGGAGGAGTAATATTTTCTTTTATACAATGCAGCAGTAGCCTCTTAGTATTTGCAATGTTATTTTAACCTTCAACATGACAGAAGCCAGCCTCAGCTCCTTGGCAGGAAAACAGGCTTTTTCTAACCAAAAGCAGCAGAGGTGTAGTAAAGTCCAGGAGTTGTCTGAGGAGGAGTCCTCTGTCTGTACAAAGCTGAATTAGCACTTTGTGTTTGTTTTTTCTGCCTCTGCTGACATTACCCTGTAGAGCAGCTATTTCTAGTCCATCACCTGTGCAGCTCAGGACTGCAGAGGGAAAAGAGAGCTCCAGACTCAGGAGAAATTCCTAATCTCATCCTTTCAGCCACTCCTGAAGCTCTTGGGAAGTGCTGTGTAGTCCAGCACTTTAAATGAAGGCTGACTGGTTGGAATGATATGTTTCTGGCAGTAGGCTACTGGATCAAAGGGAAGGACAGCATTCTACACTTGCATGTGGAATTCAGAGAGACACAGCTGGTGAGATTAGAAAGGCTCTCAAAGGGAAGGTTTCTTGGTTTTCCTGGAGGCCAACCTGACAAGTTAACATGAATGACCAAGGGGAGAGACTGAAAAATCTTAGAAATGCCTCAAATGCTGAGATCTGCTTTATGCAGTTGATCACATGAATAGGATAATGAATGTAAAATTAATAAGGAGATGAGTTTAAAAATGTGGAAGTGCTAACAGCTACCTGTGACAGCTTAAAAAATGAAGCTTGGGATCCTACTGGTAGCCCACAGACTTCTGACTTTTGATGTAATCAGCACTGACAAAATTAATTTAAGGAAGTCCTAAAGAGCGTGAGCTTACCATGTTAGCAAAACAGAGGCAAAACAGTAAAGATACTTGCTAAAACTGCTATACATACAGAAGTCTTAACAGAGGACTTCTTCAAATTGTGAACATTTAAATGTAAACATTCTTTGACACAGAAGGATAGTTAAGAAGGAAATAAATAAGCAGAAAACCTATTATTTCTATTGTATAAGCTGAAGAAAATGATAAAAATGAAAAAATAAAGCAGCAAAATGTCAAGAAAAATTGGAATTAAACAGAACTAATCACAAAGTTTGATCTGTTACAGGAATCAGTTCAAATACATGTTACACCTTGAGTTACATCCCTTAAAATTGTATTATTTTGGCCTTCTGTCTTGGTATCCTTCCACATCTGTTTGACTGGTCCATGCCTGGAGCTTGTATTGTGCTCCTGAAACCCGAGGTTAGTCAGGACCATATCTCTTTAAAAAAAGCCCCACACAGACAAAGAAAGAAAAAACCCAGGCTGGGAAGGGGGAGCTAAAGCCTCTGCTGCATTGGGCTGTTGGGCTACATCGGCTGCAGCAGCGGTCACGCATCCCTCCGCAGCCTGCTGATTTTGCACAAGAGGGGGCAAAGGATCATTTTGCAGTCCAGATGCTGCCAAACACAAGCAATCAATGGAAGGAACGGCACAATGAGCAGACAAGCATGTGGGAGCAGCTTACGAAGAAATAGTTAAACGCCGAGCTTTGTCCCGGCTGATGCCGTGATGTAAGTACGAGCTCGACAGCGGATCCCGTGGTCACTGCAGTTGTTTGTGGGAGATATTTTATGGGTATCCTGATGCTTTTAGCACTTCCAGCTGGAGAAAGCGTTAACTGTGACTCGTTTCATAGTGTATTTAAGCAAATAACTGTATTGTCTCTGTCTCTACAGGATTTTGGAGTGACTCACAGGCTGCGGTGTTGTTGGTAGGGTGGGTGAAGAGTAGGACTGTGCACATGAGCTTATTCTCCTTTCCCGATGGCTTATCTGGGCTCTGCTCTATAGATGTGCTGGCAGATTGCTGCAGCACCACCCTCCCTGTGCAGAGGCCTCTTGCTGAATTTCAGCTCTGCCTTCAAGCACAGGGATGCACAATGCATTTTTTCACACTCCCTAGAATTATCTGCTATACAAACTAACTTCATACCAAGTGCTTTATTTTAATTTTTTTCTCATGTATGCAGTTGTAAGAAAGCTTATGAAATTTCAATGGCTCTGTGTGTTACTATCAGGAGACTAGTTCTTAACATAGCTCTCTCAAAGAGACTGCCAAGTATGATTTATTACTTGAAGGAATGTACACTTTCCTATCTTTGGGCTGTTGCTAGCTGAAGTAGATGTATATATTTTTAAATATAAGCCTTTTTCTTACAGAAATCCAATGTCTTTCTCTTTGGCAAATGATTTGCTGCTTTTTATTTTGCATATGCCCTAATGATCTAGTAATGATCTAGCTTTAAAAACAAGAGACAAAGCAGAGCTAGGGCAAGTTTACCACACTGCATTTCTCAGCAATTTTTTTTGGTAATCTGACAAAATTTTTTATTGTAGCTAAAACTACACATATCAGCAGAGTGAAAAAAACCCCCCACAAGTAGTGAGTATATCCTTGTTATTTCATGAGAATATTAATTTTGCTTTCATCTCTCTAAGTACTGCACAAAGCTGTGGCGATTTGCTCTAAGCCAGAGACTATCATCCATCTATTTGATGTCCTCTGTGGCTGCACTTTGGAGCTTAATGCAGCTCCTGCAGGAAAGCCGGGAGATCTCCCTCCGGCGTCGGTGTCGGGAGGTGACGGCGGGGTGATGGTGACAGCAGCCTGTGCGGGCCTGCTGAGGAGGGTGGGCAGCTCTTGCAAGGAGGAGCCTTCTTTTGTGCATCTCTTGTGGGACCTGGCAGAGCTGCAGCTCCTGATGCTGAGGGCTGCAAGGCAGCGCACTTCTGCTCCACCACACCGATCACCTCAGTGCGGATGGAAGGCAGAGCTTCCCCCACACCAAGGAACCCACGGGGAAGTTTTGCCATCGCTGCTTTGGAAGTTGCCCTCCCCTTGTATTCCCAGAGGTATAAGAGCTCCATCAGCTGTCTATTTGCAAAACAACTTCTTATTGCTTGCCCTCAGAAACTGAATTATAAGAAGCCAAATTCATCCCTTAATGAGCTTATAGCAAATTACTGTTACCTAGGGAGTGCTCTGGCAGTGATTGTGAATGCTGAGGCTTGCTATTGTCAGTGTTCATCCTTGCCCCTTCCTCCCCTGTGTCAGGATTGTCACCCTCTCAACACCAAGCAGAATTTCTGGTTGGAAACAGGATTTCCAAAGATTAAGAAAGTAATAATTTGCAAAAATACAAAAATATTTAAAAACCCCTCAGTCCTACATAGAAAAGTTCTGTTCACCTACTGAAAATGTGCAGTACTATTGGATAAAATAGTTTTACAGGCTGCTTACTGTTATGTAAAGATAGTGGGAAAAATTCAGCTCCTGTGTACCTCTATTGTTTTCAGCAGAATTACACTGGGGTGAATTTGGTGTTTCTGGGGCCAATTCAAAAACCTTTTGTTTCTCTGTCCTTCTTTCTTAAATGTTTTCCTGTTTCTTAGATGTATTTTTTTATGACCTCTAAGGCAAGAGGCACAGATTTATAAAGTATAATACAGAGGACCTGAGATGCTCAGGTTTGGACTGTATTGTCTGTCTGTTAATGGAAGCACAACAGCACTTCCAGAAAAAAATGATACATCACATATCTAAAACGTAGCCCATGGTCACTGACTTCAAATTTTTGGGGGCCCTTGGATCCTACTCTCAAAAGTAGAGTTTCTAAAATACTGTATTAATTTTTATGTTAAAATACACAAAACTGTAGGCTTTGTAAGGCAAAAGAGCATTTTATTGAAGAGTTTAAATAGTGTCTAGTTGCTCAGTATGTATCAACTCTTGGAATAACACACAGAATTGAAAACATGCATGTCAGATTTTGAAATATTTGACTTTTTGGAAGATTTAGTCTTTTTTGAAAAAAGTGTTAATTTATTCAGCAATATTTTTTGTTATACACATAATTATTCAGCAATTATTTCTGCCTCAGCTAAGAAATATAACAGCTCATACAATTATTTGGTACAGTAGGTTGGCATTTTTCTTCTAAATGTGTATTTAATGGATATATTTGCACTTTAGCAGTCTTGAGCTAAATCTTTAAATGGGATGATCTAGTTCATTAGCATTTTTTTTCTTCTTTTTGATCAGTTTAGCAGAGGATGGTCATTGTTTGAAACTTTTAGCAAGTTGTTGGTTGTGATGGAGGTACACCAGAGCTGTGAGAAAAGAAGATTTCACATTGTCTGTGAAGACCTACATGTGTTCACGTGCAAAAAAATGTGCAGCCATAAAGGTCAGATTAGAAATAAATGAGGCTTAATTGTCTTCCCTAAAATTACCTGTAGAAGCTTTTTCCACCCAGATGAAGCAAAATAAGGCATTGTTTCTGATGGGTGATGATAACACTCATGAGAGGATGGGGCAGGTGTTTTGATCTCCTCTGGTGACCTCAGAGGAGGGCATGAATGTGCCTCAGGCCCCTCTCAGTGGTGAGGTTTGGTTTCCCTTTTCTTACAGGAGAATGTTACAGCTGGCTGCATATACCCATCACCACCTATTTCAGATAGGACAGCTGGTGGAAAATAGCAAAGGTCAGGGCTTTAGCACTCTGGTTTCCCATGAGGATGGAAGCAACAATGTTAGTGTTTAAATTGCTGTTTTGTCTGGGATGGAGTTAATTTTCTTCCTGGTAGCTGGCACAGCGCTGTGTTTTGGATTAGTATGAGAATGATGTTGATAACACACTGATGTAGTTGTTGCTTAGTAGTGCCTGCTCTAAATCAAGGACATTTCAATTTCCCTTGCTCTGCCAACAAGGAGGTGCACTGGAGGCTGGGAGGAAGCACAAAGCAAGGACAGCTGAACTAAACTAGCCAAAAGGATATTCCTTACTGTAGAATGTCATGTGCAGTATATAAGCTGGTGGGAGGGGCTGGTTGCTGCTGCCCAGGAATGGGCTGGGCATTGGTCAGCAACTGTGTTGTGCATCACTTGTTTCCCTTGGGTTTTGTTTCTGTCTCTCTTTTTGTTGTACTCCTTTGCGTGAAAATTATTATTATTGCTATTGTTATTGTTTAATTACATTTTTAACCTATTTTCGTCTCAACCAATGGTTTTCACCATCTTTCTGACTCTCCTCCTCATCCCACTGGGGGAAGATGGGTGAGCAAAACATCCGTGAGGTACTAAATTGCCGGCTGGGATTAAACCACCAGTTTTAGTTAAAGCTTCAGTGAAGCAAAAGGAACAGCCTGTACTTTTTCTCATTTTAGGAGAGGATAATTTACCTATCTCTTTGTTAGTCATACATGATGCAATGTGGAGCTCTGCAGAGGTAATGGCAAAATTATTGTCAGTTTTTAAATGATGTAAACTGAGATCCTGGGGAATGTGATAGTTGCTTCAGAATGGTCTGATGGTCTTTTACAAGAAAACACCAGCTGTTGCCAAATCCTGTCCCATAAAATCATTCACACTATGAAAGAAATTGCTAATGCCAGATGTCTGGAGACCTGCTGGGAGAGAAGGGGAATTTCAGGATTGTGCCCTCGATCCTTGTTTGTGCTACCTGCACTTTCCCCATGAAATGCCTCCTGTAAACCTTCCCCTTCCTTCTCAAATTTCTCCCTCCATATTATTGTTTGTCTTCATACCAGGACAATCCCTACACAAACCACCACTTCTAATCAACTCCCATGAGGTTTTTTTGTAACAGCAGTGTCCCCAGCCTGCCCCAATCCTACAGCAGCACCTTGCATTTCTCCTGCTCTCCAGGCCACAGATGTACTGCTAAATAAGAGGCAGGAAACTAAATACTGCTCAAGTCCTTAGCTCTCTGTGCTCAGAGGTGCAGCCAAGCTCCTGTCTGCATGTTCTGAGCCATGCTGTCTGTCTGGTCTCTCTGTCCCTCCATGGGTAAGATAGAGAGCAAGATGTGCACAGGAGGATGATTTTTGCACTATAGAGTGATGTAGAGCCTCATTCCAGGTGCCAGCAATTTTCAGCTCACTACCTTCATGCTTGTATTGGACTGGTGTTGGAAATGCTTCTCTGGATCTTGGCATTGGCTTGTGTTTCTCCACCCTGTGCCAGTCAGGATCTCAGCCTAATGCTGTTGACCCACTACAGTGAAGTAGATTTAAGACCTGAAGACCCTAAATTGTTTAAATTGATTTCTGGTTTGTTTTGGTTACTCCTCTCAATGTTAAAAACCTCTCTTTGACTCATGCATGTTCTTTGATGTTTATGCAATGTATGTATATGGACACAGGGACATCCCTCAAACAGCAGCAGTGGTGTGGAAAGCTCATCCCTTTGGGACATACACAATCATATACAATAATCCATTTAGTTGTGTACGTTAGCAAGCCCTTCCTACCACAGAAAAACAGATCATTAGATATGAGGTTTTTTGTATCTTCTGTGAGAGATCCATAAAGATGGATTTATTGCAGTTTCTCATTAGCTGTGACAAGGATGATGTCAGATAAGTTGTGCATGCCTGTCTTATAAATAATAAATGAGAAGGACCCTGTCTCCTCTTCAGCTAATGGATCAATGTTATAGCTGGATGGAAAAGCCACCAGCTTAATTTGTGGAACATAATGGAGCAACAAAATTGCTTAGACTCCCTTAAGTGTATTTATCCCAGGGCCTCCTGCTTGACCCTTTATCCTGATCTTTGGCATCTCTCTCATATGTTGTAAAATCCAAGTAGCAATGAAGTCTTACTGTTTTCTTAAAAAATGCCAAAAATAATAGAACAAATTGCACTGGTTTTTTTTGGTCAACCTAAACTCTATAATATAAAAATCTTCCACATACCCTTTCAGCATGGCTTCTTTTATTAATTATTAGCATATCAACTGCAATCTAAGGTGTGCTTCTCATTCCTTTCTTTTTATTGTAGTGCTTGCAGAGAGAGCTTTGTTGTTATAAGCTCATCATTAATCATAATTTTCACTAATAAGGTGCAGTTTAATCAAGTAGTTCAAAACACTCTGCATACACTCATGAACGCAACTTTATTTATTTATGCAGCACCCTGATGCTTAATATAGCTCTCTATGAATAATGTTCTGGCTGTTTGATGTGTTGAAAAGCCCATGTTCAGACCCTCGGTCATTTTCTTTCAGTACTAGGCCACCATTTTAGCATTTTTGATTGGGGGAGGAAGAAAAAAGGGCATTAAAATGTCCCTCTTAGAAAGTCCTATGTAGAATTGGGTATGTTGTGAAACAATGGAAGAGAAGGACATGGTGTAAAGTCATGGGCACAGCAAATCTTGGCAGAGTTTTAAAGATGTTTTTCAAAAACAGTTGCTGTCATGAGTGGCACCTGCTACATAAACAGGTGACATTTCAGTGCTTTTCACACTTGCTAGCATGTGTAAATGACTTGGGTTGTCTCAGCTTTTAAATTATTTCCTCTGCACTGTCTTGGTATGCTGTATCAAGCCAGATCTGTGTTCACCTCCTTGTTTCTGCAACATTTGGCATTCCTAGCTGGAAGTTTTCACCATAATGTGTCCCAGTTTAGAGACAAGCTCCCCCCACTTATGAAGTAAAAATTAATACAGATGGATTCCTTGCTTAAAAGCATACTAATCATAGACAGAAAATGCCATGCCATTTGTCATCAGTTGTGGCTGACAAATGACATAAAGAAAAAAACACTTCTGGTCATGTCTGTCAAACCCTGCCCATACTTGTAGAAGTAGATAGTAATTATAAAAATAAATATATTCCTGATTTTTTTATTAAGAAATTTGAGGGAAAGAAGATAAAAAGGGTTTTTTTTATTAACATCAGTAACTAAAAAAAAAAAAAAAAAAAAATATATATATATATATATATATTAGCTATGCAACAAACACCTCAGAAGTATTTCTATTGGTCTGAATACCCTTTGCTTTGCCAGGTATATGAACAGAGCTCATCAAAACTGATCTCATTCTTGTGTCTGTTTCTGACACAGCTCCCCGTGTCAGAAATTTGGCTGGTTACCATGTGGAATTGTTTTGGAGAAAGACTATAGCCTGCAAAATATTCCCCACTTCTTATTCATGGACCTGCCTCTCTCTTTAACACCAGTCATGGAGACATGCAGGGTTAAGTCTGTGCTAGGAACTTTGCGCTAAAGCAGTACCATTTTTACACAATGTAACCACCATTATTTCAGGTCTTTTGACCTAAAACAAACCCTGTTTCTTCAAAGTTCCTGCAAATCCTTCAAGATCACTGGGATAAGGTGCAGAAGGGCACAGATACTGGGAGCAGGGCTACTGACTGGATGTATGGCCCAGATCTAGCCTGGTTCTGACCTTGGGCATGGTGTGTATCTGATAAGCCAGTTTCTGCACCCAGGAAATGACAGGCACGTGTACAAACCTGGGCTGGAGAGCAGCCCAGCAGAGAGGGGTCTGGGGTTCGTGGTGGGCAGCAGCTCAGTGGCAGTCAGCAGTGAGCCCTGGCAGCCAGGAGGGCAAAACCCATCCCAGGGTGCATCAAACTGCGTCACCAGCTGGGCAAAAAAATGAGTATTGATATACTTTTCCATAGGTCAGGATCAGGCTGATCCAAAGTAATGTTTTGTTTTCCCTCCTCTCTGCACAGGTCTGGTCTATTTGTTCAGGTGGCTGTGATGTATCTGTAGGTTCGGAATTATGTGATTCCTTCTAATAGTTGCAGATTGGGGGCTTTTATGCTAGATTTGATACTACAGTGCTACTGTATCAAACAAACAGTTGTTAGAAAATATTTTGCTCCCTGGCCTAAGTCAGAGAGTCTCCTGGTAAGTCTGGGTGCAAGGCAAAACTGATGTGATTTGCCCTTCTACCTTGAGCTGAACAGTCTTGTGGTATGCTCAGGTGCAAGCAAACAGAACAAAACCACCAACATCAACATAGAAATTCTCTGCCAGCTGACTGAACAAATGAGTTTCTGCTTCAGGACAGCACACTAAGGTGTTTTGTCCTTAATGTATGTATCAATTTTTGGTTTATAGCCTACATTTAGCAGATCTGAGACGCATGAGTGCACTACTCACAATGCACAAAGGATTTGTAACTGACCAGAACACTCTTTCCCAGTATAAAATACTAATCTCTGATTCATTAAAAATGTTTCCTACAAAAATTGCAATTTCAGAAATTATCTAATTACTTCCAATTAGAGTAAATGAACTTTAATTCCTACCTCAGTTAGGGAATTTCAGTTTCTGCACCTTTTTTTCCTACTAGCCATATCATCTTGGTTCCCATGTTGAATGCTAAAAATATCAGGGAATGCTACTTGCCTTTGCTACCTTGCTCCATAGTAGTTTGTGAATGAGACTTTCTAAGTAAAAAGGCCATATCTCAAATTGTACCCAGAAATCCTTTGGAAGCTATTGCAGGGTAGGAAATACATTGTTCAGTGAACAAGTGCACTGCACAGTCCAAAACTGCAGTCCTGACAAGATGAATCAGAGCTCAGTTTTGTCAGAGGTATTTCTGTCAGCAATACACATTTGTCTCACCTGATGATCCCCCAAACTGGGGCTGTCCGCATATCTCATCCCTCCCAAAGGACAGACTGGCTTGGCAGGCTCATGATGTCATCAAGATTACCTCATTATAAGCTTTCCAGTAACCCACTGTGAAGAAAGGTTCTTCACAAGAATAATTGAGGCCAGGAGAAGTATTAGGAGAAGATTTGCCTTCATAAATGCTCCCTTGAGAATTTTTAATATTTTCCCCTCCATGACAGTATTGGGAATATACTTTAACTGTAGACTCAAAATTCTCTCATCAGGCTTTTGTCAGTCAGATGCAGATACCTGAGTTGTAGTCTAAGAATTTCCATCTAACTCAAACTTTTACTAATGAGATACTGCAAAACACATTGATACAATCAATCAATCAATCAATCAATCAATCACATTCATGTATATCTGATACAGGTTAGTGCTTTGTGGCTATCAATCTTTCCTGAATCAAATAACTGTAAATAAAAGGAGGAACTTCCATATAATAATAGATGCTCATTTGGTGAAAGCAAAACAAACAAACAAACAAACAAAACCCCAAAACCCAAAAAATTGGACACCGAACTGTCCTTAGAAGACAGAATGTCCAACTAAAACCACAACTACTCTTATCATCAGGCATACTTACTTCCTGGCCATCTGTGCTGCAAAGTGACCAAAGGGGCAGATGCTGGGCCCGAGAAAGCTGTGAGGCCACCTATCATATTGATAGCATTCAGGGAACAGTAATGCCTAAGTCAAACTTCAATTCATTTTCTTCATTGAAGATAATTTTTTTCAAGATCTGAACCCATCTACCTTTCATTGAAAAGTTGAAGTTAGATCAGTAACAATGTTTGGAAGTAGCCAATCCCTTCACTTAAGGGTAAAAACAAAAATAATTTTAGACACAATGTGTGAAAGGATAACTTCCCATATATGTGGATTACTTGTTATAATTACTTGGAGTTTGCTTTATTTAGTAAGCATTTCCCAAGTGTATTTTTTCTGCTTTAAACACTTGAATGTAAACAAAGAGTTATTTGTGTACATCTAAACCAAGTAAATCAAGTATTCTTATTTGGTATAGTTCAGTATACCTAAGCCTGAACTGCCTGTTAGCTTACAGTGCAGGAGGCAATGCACAAGGAATTTGGATACCAAGGTTAGGTATTCAGCATTTAGGGCATAACTGACCTTATAGAATATAACTATTCTAAGTTCATCTTTGGAGTAAGTTCAGTTATTGTTCTAATCTATGTGCTTATCTGCAGAGTGTACTTCAGATGCACTCTGAGACTTCATGTATCTGTTATAATGGTTTTCTATGTACAGCACAGTACAGTGCCCTTAAGCAACCAAGAAGGGTGTTTGGTTTTCCTGATATTTCAGCCACTAGTAATGTCACAAAACAATAATTAAGGTGTGAATTTTCCAGGTTACCCTTGAAGAAAAGTGCTTGAAGGAGATTTATTTTAGCTAATTAAAAAAAATCTGAATTTAAAAAAAAAGAGAGAGAAGGAAATCTGCAAAAGTACTCAGTTCCCTTCCTTCCTGTGGAATTGTATTTTCAGAGCACTTGACCAACTACTTTTCCTTCCAGCTCTATATCATTTACAGAGACTGAGTTCAACAAAACCTATGTAATTATTCTGAAATTTTAGTATTTTCTGTATAAGGGCTCAGTTCCTATCTTGTCCTTCATCTGGTTTCTCATCAGGGATTTGTGAGACTGACACTGCTGTTGGAAAATTCATAAACTCTTGCACTGGCCAGTCTGGACAGAAGAGTGTGTTGCTATGGTGGTTGGTTCAGACACTAGAAATTAGTGTTCAGCTCAGACTTAGTGTCTTTAGAGCAAGACAAGCATATCTATTAAGCTGTGTATCTCTAAAGGGATCATATTCTGCAGTCAAGTCATAATTCATACGCTATTTTTTCCTCAGCTTAATAGCCCATTGTTTATATCTTTGTGACTGCAGGCTTCTGTATTATGGTCCATGGGCAGTGTCAGTTTCCCACTTCATTGGAAAGCCCATTAAAAGATTCGGAACCAATATAAGCAGAAATAGTTCTCCTTCTGCTTGTCCTTTTTTATGACAATCATTTCAGAGAAAAGGTCTTAAAATCCCCACGTTTCTGGAGAACAGCAGTGAGGTCTTAACCACATGGCTCTTTCTCCTAGTTTTGTGGGTTTTAAAAAAACTTTTCCTTCAGCTGCTATGCATTGTTGAGAAATCACTTTGAGATATGGTCATTTGGTATCTGAGTTTACTTCATCAGGATTTGATGAAAGCATTCTTTATGCATAATTCAACCACACAGTCCCAGATGGTTACTGTGAGGTCATTTGAATACCATAGAATCAAACTTATTCATACTATTCCAAGTAATTTTCAGAATTTTCCTGATGTTGCATGTAATCATACTTCTTGAGTCACCTTTTCCATAGGTGAAGTATGGCAGGTCTTGTGTTAAGCACATTTACATTTTAAGAATTGTGTTGCTTTGTTCCTCTAAGAAAGAAACACATAAAGTTGTTATGAGACCTATTTTTTGTTTCAGTTAACTTGTTCTTTTATGTCTGAGACAAATTTCCTCAATTCCATGGGTTAATATAATGGTCAGCTGATGTATTCATGCAGCATTGAGCTGTGAAGACATTCTGGATTAATCTTGAAAACAACAAGGCTTTCAGCTCGGCTTGCTGCAGTTGCTAGCACTAGGCTGCTTCTGGTTTTGGAGCTAGCGGCTGCTCTGTTTGCTCAGGCAACTCTGGAATCTTTTCCAGTATGTGCTACAAATGCACCAGCACCAGAACTACTACTTACCCTTACCTTTGTGCCCTCATTGATTGCTGCTGGAGGCTGTCTTCTTTCCTTTAATAAAGAAGTTTTCACAAAGAATACATTTCAGTGGTGGTCAGATGACTGCCATGCTGTGTGGACAGGGTCTTCACTCATCTTGAGGGAACTACAAAACCGTGCTGTAGGTCATAGAAACACAGAATGTTCTGGGTTGGAAGGGACCTTTAACATTATCCAGTTCCAACCTCCTGCCATGGTCAGGGACAGCTTCCACTAGACTAGGTGGCTCAGAGCCCCATCCAATTTTGCTTTGAAGGCATCCAGAGATGGAGCATCCACAGTTTCCCTGGGCAGCCTGTTTCTGTTCTTCACCACCCTCACAGTAAAAAATCTCTTCAGAAGCTCTTTTCTAAAGCTACTTTTCAGTTTGAATCTATTCCCTCTTGTCCTGTCTCTACAGACTCTTGTAAAAGCCCCTCTCCACCTTTCTCGTAGGCTTCCTTTAGGCCATGATTAGGGCACCATGAAACCTTCCCTCTTCCAGGCTGAACAATCCCAATTCTCTCAGCCTCTCCTTGTAGGGAGGTGCACCATCCCTCTAATAATCTTGATGGTTTCCTCTGTACCAACTCCAGCAGGTCCCTGTCCTCCCTGTGCTGGGAGCCCAGAGCTGGTGCAGCCCTGCAGGTGGCTCTGAGCAGAGCAGAGGGGCAGAATCCCCTCCCTGGCCCTGCTGCCCACCATGGGATGCAGCCCAGGACACGTTTGGCTCTCTGGGGTGTGAGTAAACATTGACAGCTCGTGGCCATCCTAAGAGGAATAACTGGTGCTGTTCCTAAGAGGAATAACTGTTTCCTCTTCCTGGCCTTGGAAAGGGTAGGTACAAGTTATACTTGCTTCAAAAACTGACTGCAGCATTTGTCCTGATTTTCATTTGTTAAATATTTTTATCCTTGTATGTATGTTTGTGGTGCCTCATCAAAAAGCAACAATGCCTACTGTGCAAATGCATCGAATTCATCACACTCTAGAAAAAGAATCACTGTTACAGCTGCAAGCACTCTGTTCTCTATATAAAAATCAACAAGGTTACAGAATTTGTATTGATTTTAATATGAATAGCATTAAAGATATAGAATTTGTAGCATTAATATTATCAACTCTATAATTATTATTAAAGTATTGGCATTTTGGAATGCTTTTAGTATATTTTCAATCTTAAAATTCTATGTGATGAAGCATGAAAGCTCCTGTAATTCATAACAATATAAATGCAGAGCCATATATTTTGCTGATGGCACTGATTCCTATCTGCTGATGGTTTGGACTACTCATTGCAGTTGAAGTTGCTACACCAAAACTGTCTAGACAATTAACATATTAAGGACATACCTATTTATTTCCAGCTTTTATAGCTTGCTGTCACATTATTGTATTTCACTGTATCAGGTCTGTCTCAAATTTCTGCTGAACAGGTATCTCTAAGAAGCAAGTCTTTGCATTTGTGTGGCACCTGCAGTTTTGTGATGGTCTTGAATTTAATTTGATAGCAATTAATTTTGAACTCAGCTAGTATAAGTTGTGTGTTGACAGGAACAATTTGTGCTTTTAGACTGTCTAAAACATAAATTAAGCATTAGCTGCTGCAGTACTTTTTCCACGAATTTCGTACTCAAAACTTTGGATGGTGTTCAGTAATTCTGATGGTTCTGTATTTATTTCCTATGTTGCTGGATGGACTTAATAATTTTGATTCAGGCATTATCAATGTGGAAAGAAACTCAGTGTATTTCATTTAGACTGATCCTAATATTAATTAGGATGGAGGAGGTGTGAATAGATAGATAATCAGACAAAAAAATTTCTGTAGCAGTACATACATATATATATCTATATATCTATATATATATAATATATATATATATATATCCACCTACCTGGTTTGGAGGCAAAATTAGGTATTTGTGCACTTATACCTGTGTTTCCTATCTATAACTAATCACAAGCATCCACACAGTTGAAGTTTGTTTTTTGCATTTTGACTGCTAAATCTCCTCCCCCAAAATTCAATTAAAGACACACATAAAATCCTCCAGCAAGGGTGTTTTATCCTAAAAGGTAATAAATTTCACAGAAGAAAATTGCCATAGGCATTGATTGTAATTGACCTTTTCCTCTTCCAGGAGAGATTTATGGTTGGCTATTGCAATAAATTCAATTAGAGAATGTTCTCAGATGCTGCAGCTCAGTATCATATAAAAGTATAAGGTAGCCTGTATGACCAGCTCAGGAACCGGGGAAGTGTAAGGTCACTAAGCTAAATGTGCCAGGATAAATCTGTATCTGGTATCTGGCAGCCAAGTTGGCTCTCTTTCTTTCCATGGGAGACAACATAGACATGACTGTGTTGAAACCTTTCTAGGATTGTAATGTGATCTGGTACCAAACTTTTGGTCACATCTATGCTGGCAAGACCAAGCACCTTCGAGGACTATTGGAATTATTTGCTGGTGTAGAGATGTCAGTTCACACTGTGCTAGAACATGCTTTTCTGCTAAGCAAAATATTTATTGTATCAATAATTTTAGGCAGTTTTGAGGAAATTTGGACCTCTCAATTTTATGAACAAGTTATCATTGTCAAAAATCCTAGATGATATTTTTGTTTTCCTAGCATGTGTCAGTACCAAGAAAAGTAACATATCAAGGGGGCGACATAATAAAGGACAATCTTTGAGAGACCAAGTCTAGAAATAGAATGAAGTCTGAGAAAGTGTGTCACTCACTAATTATGGAGAGGCTGTCTCCTAAAGTCATAATTAGCTTTCTATTACTTTCTGTTATAACATATTTTTCCTTTATCGTTCCTCAAGGCAATTGAAGCTGCTCAAATAACTTGAAATACTTTTCATGTGTGATTTTTCCAATGACATTTTAGAGGAACTGGTATAAGTTACCCTTATCTTCCAGCCATGGATGCACACACAGTGTCTGGGCCTCTTGAGCTTGGCTTTCCACTGCAGCCAAAAAGCCTTCCCTTAGTGCTCCCCTCCAACTGCAACTCATTATGCAGCTGGGCTGCAATAGTTTTGCTCTCTTTGAAATCATTCACATCTGGGAAAATGGGGCTGGATTTGCAAGGCTCTTTGATTCTGTCTTTATTATTTAAGTATAACTTAAGGGTGGATTTTTCTTTTGTTTATAAGATAGATATACATCTTAGCATCCACAGAAAGAAAAATTTATATTAAGGCCACTTAAAAACATAGAATATTAACTCAAATTTTTCATAATGCTTATCACAGTAAATATGCATTCAGGAGTCATACATGTCAACATTTTTTTTTCTGAGTAGGTAAAATCCTTAAGTATTTTAAAAAACCCAGTATTTAAGCCACAGATTCTACCTCCCTTTCTTTCGCATCATTTGTATTTTGGTATCATGCTCAGATCTAATTAATCTTTTGCAATTTAGCCACAGTTGTTTTCCTCTCTGGGTCAGGAAGGAATGTCTGTGCATTGCTATTTGAAGGGAGACATACACAACTGCACATTGTGAAAAGACTTGCCAACACTGTCAGAAGCTCAGAGAAGGATTTGCATTTGCACAGATGCAGAACAATAATTGACCACCACTGTCAGGACTCCCAGCTCTCTAAAAGATATCTTCCTTGGGCAATAACTTAATATTGAAGTATGTTGTTTTCTGCAGCTTGACAGCACACGCCTTGCCTCGCTTGTACACTGTTCTAGTGCTACAGAAATTCAGTGGAAATAGTTCCCAAAGGTAGCATAGGGTAGATGTTGACCTATATATCTTGAGACTGGGGATTAACTGGGAAGAGTCTGAATCCTCCCAGTGGAAAGTCAGTGCAAGCTAGTTAACTTGTTCCCCTAGCTGCAAGCCATTTGAATAGAAGGGCAAAATCCTTCTCCATGAAAGCTCTGCCCAGCCTGTTACTTTCCTTTATGGCATAGTTTTACATCCAGACTGTAACATCTAGCGTAGAGGAATATATACCCTGGAACAGTTGGCAGTTGTACTGGTTTTGGCTGGGATAGAGTTAATTTTCTTCCTAGTAGCTGGTACAGCACTGTGGTTTTGAATTTAGTATGAGAATAATGTTGATAACTTGCTGATGTTGCTCGTTGCTGCTTACTCTAAATCAAGGTTTTTCAGTTTTCTGAAAAACTTTGACAGCAAGAAACTGCACAAGATACTGGGGGGGAACAGAGCCAGGACAGCTAAGCCCAAAGGGGCTGAAAGGATGTTCCAGACCTTAGAATGTCAGGCTGACTATATAAACTGGGATGTACTGGTCACAAGGGATGGATCTCCACTCAGGGTTGGGCTGGGCATTGATCAGTAGGCGGTAAGCAATTGTTTTGCGCATCACTTTTCTTTCTTGGATATTATTTCTGGCTCTCTTTTTGTTGTATTTCTTGGCATTGCCATTACTTCACTCTTATTAATATTAATGATAGTATTTTCAATTATTAAGCTGTTCCTATCTCAACCCACAGATTTTACCTTTTCCCCTGGTTCTGCTCCCCATCCCACTGGGGAGAGAGTGAGCAGCTGCTGGGTGCTGAGTTGCCAGCTGGCATTAAGCCATGATACCCATTCAGTCAGCATACTTGCAGCTCTGCATGTTTGTCACCGAGCTGACTGTATGGTATTAAACTGGAGGAGAAGCAGGAAACCTCACTGCTCTGTGTCAGCTCTCCCTCCGTGTGCCTGCAAGCAATGCACAAGGCAGTTTATAATTAGTAGCATGACTCATTCCATACTGGTAGCTGCAACTATGCCCTCAAAGGAAATGGCTTTTTCATACCCTTCAGCTCAACTCTCTTCTGCATTAATGACCCTCCCCTTTTCCTTTGTACTCCTTCTTCCAGAGCTCCTGAGCTGATGTTAAGAAGTATCTTCTAGCAGGTGTGATGAAGAAGACATGTCAGACTTTGGGCTTCACTAATACTCTTCCAACTGTGCCTGCTTCCAGAAAAAAGGGAAGACAAAGCAGAAAGAGCAGCTTCCAGAATTCCATGCCTTTTCTGAAGATAAATAGAAATCAATTGCACAAGAATATAGCCTGAATTCAGGCTATATTAAAGGAACTGAACAAGACCTCCTTGCTTTCTGAGATCTGTTATTGATTATAAGAGAATGAACTTCTGTGAACAATTAAGCAAGTGGCTTTAAAAGAAAACTGGAGAAGTAGCAAATGGTGATGCACAGAGACATCTTGGGCAGAAAAGGATGGAGTGAATACTGAATTGACTTTCATATGCTTGGGCTTTCTAGTGTCCACTGAAGAGATGATAAGCAAAAAGGATTAAAAAAAACCTTTCTAATTTATAAATCCAATATCTGCTTCATGTTCCTATCAAGAAGATATCAAAGAAAAAGAGACAATGGAGATCAAGGATAAGAACAGGTAAAAAAATACCAAACAAACAAAAAAATTTCCTGAAAAAATTTACTGTTAGACTGGCATTTTCTTGTTCAGACATCCATGGTCAGTAATTTAAAGAAGTCAGAAACTTGGCTAGTGTTTGTACAAAATTGCTATGTTTAAAGGTGAAATTATCTTCTTAAATGACAAAATTTCCTATAGGTGCCAGGTTCTGCTGCATTTGCTTATGAATTGTCTCCATGAAATTAATGAGAACTGCTTGAAAAAACTCCTGTGATTAAAGGGTTCAGAGTCTAACTTTCAATTTACAGTCTCCATTCACTATAGCACTTTTTGTAAACAAGTGAAAGTTTCCTTCCTGTGCTTGCCTAACTCAGAATTCAACAGATTGTTTCACTGGGATGAATGTACGATCTTGCCAACAGCTAAAATGTAAAGCAAGTTCTTTACGTCAACAGTTTCTAAACAAAGTTAATGAGATAAGTGTTTACTTGTTGTAAGTTACAAAACATAAAGTTGTAATTAGAAATGTTCTTATTAGCTGTCAGTGGGCCTGCAGGAAGAAGACAGCTTCCACCCTCAGCCTTGCAATCTGGAGAATCCCCCTTGATGTGCAGTTCTTTAATGTACAGCCTCTGCTTTTTCCTGTGTGTTAAGAAGGTGGGCTTTGCATTGTGTTAGACAGTGGTTGTAAGCAACAGCTGACTACTCTTTCAGGGTCTGTTCCACTGGTTCCCTTGGTAATTCTGTGAAAACTCCTGAAAGTTATATATTTCCATTGCCAGGTGACTGTGGGATAGAAAACTTGGGGCTTTGAATCTCTCTTTTTTTGTAGCTTAGTTAACTAGGCCCTTCTAATGCAAATCTTACACATCTGGGCATCACTGAGGATTTTTTCACTTCTCTGTGTTTTCCCAGAAGAGGATGACCTGTGTGCTTTCTTCCCCTTTTCCTCCCTTCCTCTTACTAGCCTTACATGTGACTCATGTTTTTCTTCTGTGCCACCTGTCCTTCTGTTTTCTGAAGCATAAATTGTAGCTTGTATTTCTCTATGGAATTGTGTTATGAGTGAGACAGAACTTATACAGAGGTGGAAAAGAGCTAGGATTATCTGGAAGGATATTGCTGGATATCATCCACTATCTGATGAAGAAGCAATTGTGGAAATGCTTGAAGTTGTGTTTTTTCACCATTATTCAAACTACTTGTCTTGGATTTCCTTCTATTTTGTATTCTAGTTTTCTCTAAATACAAAGGACTCTGTTCACTGATGCCTAGAAAATGTTTTGAAACTTTGAAGCATTATTAGATGTAGCATTCAGCAAAAATAGAGATCAGTAAATACTAGTTAAAATGTTTAATGCATAATTAATCTGGACCATTTTAGTTAATGAGTTGATTTTCCTTAGCAGAAAGATAGTAGCTTCATTAAATCTGAAATTAAAATAGGAAAAATGTCTTAAGGTAGTATGGAAAAACCCCAGCTTTGATAACCTGAGGAATCTGTGTCCTAAACGGAGGAAAAAACCATAGGCCTGCATTAATGAAGGAGTTTAGGACCCTACATTAGATCCTGAAATCAATTTGCAAATTTAGGCTCTGCTCTTTTGATGTTTCAAGGTTAAAGTGGATGTTCTAAATGTGGCCCTTTTATTGGCACCAAAGGCCAAAAGAAAATACCACCAGTAATTTAACATATTGCTTATTAAAAAATGTATGCCAACAGCAGCTCTTGCAACACTGTAGTCCCTCCTATTGCAATCCCTAAAGAGCAATTGAGGAGTTTATTTTTATCATTTGGTATAATCTTTTGCATAATTTGAAATGTCAAACATTTTGTACTGGTATTTTGTTATTTGTACCATCTGGAATTGAAAACTCTGCAATTCTCAGCAATTCAAATTTGTGGAGTAATGGTTACTGCTCTATAGTTGAGTTGTCTCCTGAAGAACTTAGCTTAAAGTAGTATTTTCTTAAAGGTGAATCAAAGAGGAAATTTTACTTCAGTATGTGAGATTTTGAAATCTTGTAATTTATTTTTGCCTTCTTGCTTTGCTCCTTATTTGCAAAGAATAAACTGAAAGAACTTTCATAGGTTTTTAAACTATTTTCCGTTAGAATTTGTTTTTAGTGCCATCAAGGAATTCACTTGTACATTAAAGCAAATCACAGAGAGATCAAAATCATGATATGAAAACAAATATCTGTTCCTGATCTCTGTGCCCTAAAAGGTTTTTTGCATTTTTATTACTATTCAAAAGTATCCTGTTCTGTTGATATTTGACCTTTAGAAACATGTCAGCTTGAAAAAGGAATAAGGTAATACTTCAGTTCTTCAATGTTTGACTAAGCTATGATCATGTAGATATTTTGCTTAGAAACTGCTAATATTAGTTTCACATGAGGGGTGCAAAGTAGGAGTTTTCTGTAAACTCACTGCATATCCAATTTGTGTAATTGATCTGAGGAAAAATGAGACATTTGTTTGAATCAAACACTTCACATGCCATAGGATGGGGGTTTTTTTTTGGCCATTTGTACTAGATAGAATTCCAGCTGGAGAAAAATTAGATGTTTTCTGTTTGTGGAACTATTCAAATGAAACAGAAACTGTACAGTAAGGGGGAGCTTGCCAATGACTAGCACATGTGTCATCAACAAATGGTAGGCTTAGTTTCAAACTTCTTGAAAAGGCATTAGTAAAGCAGGGTATAGCAAGCTCCTGGCAGTGACTATGGACCAATCCAATCTGTAATCTCTTACTGCTGGGACATACATGCAGTGCAATGTTTAAAACATCTGTTGGTAACACTTAAGGCATTGATTTAAGAATGAAGGCCAGTGCTTGCTGTGTCACAGAAAGCTTTGCTGTAAGTTTGGTGTGCACTGTCTCAAACCCAGATGAAGTTGTTGAGTCACTGCTCCTTGCCTGCCAGTGCTGCAGAATGTTACTTGCTCTGCTGGAAGCTGCTGTGCTGCAGCGGTTTTCCTCTGGCAGGAGTGACCTAGTCATGTCTGTTTCTTATCACACCATACACCCCTTTGTAGACTCCATTCCATCTTTCTAATCACACTGACAGGATGGAAGGGACTTGCATCCATCTTTTTTCTGCTACTGCAGTCTTATTTTAAATAATTTGAAATACGAGGTGGTTCTGCAATGCAGAATTTTCTGTCTTCAAGGAAATGTTACTGTGAAAATGGCTTTCATTTTATAGAAAGAATTTAATGTTGCAGAGATAGTTAAATATTTTTTAATTTTTTAAATTGCATGTCCCTTCTTCTATGGCTTATATGACTTCGTTCTGAACCAAATAGAATTATTTATAGTCACAGGAGAATTTTCCATAGATATTTTTAAATCTAAGTGCTGTTCTGCTTGGAAAAGTAGTTAAAAATTGTTAGCATAAGAAATTCTATATACAATATTTAAAAACTCTCAAATCAGACCCAAGCCTTTTGTATCTAAAAGGGTTTTTTTTGTTAATTACCATGGGTATTAAAAAATTCCTTGCTGTTAAAGTCATATTTTTTTTAACATTTTCATGTAAAATAAAATATAAATGTATAAAAAAATTATAAAAATTATATAAATTTATAAAAAAATTTTTTTTGCCAGTTCTGCATAACAAATTTGTATAAGATACCTTGAAATTTTCTAGGATTACCCAGATTCCAAGTTCTCTTTTCAAATGGATGAGATTTTAAAATTTATTTTTGTTGTTGTTGCAAAAATCTGCAAGTTGGAACATGTACTCTTCTTTTTTTTTTTTTTTTTTTTTTTAATCAGTCACTGTGATTTCTGTCTCATCAATTTCTAGGATATTTTTATTTAGACATGAAGTAAAAGTAAGAGGATCAGATTTTTGAGAACAGGCATGGCTAACTTCCAGTAGCTCAACAGTCCAACACCTTTGTCCAGAACCTTGAAAGGTTCAATTGCTGTATTACCAGTTCTTCCCAATTCTTCCCTTCTGCTGAGAGGTTACATACAGTTACTAAGAGTCTGTGATACTCAAAGTGTTTTTCCTCTAATATTAATGTTAAATCATCACAGGACATAATTTGTGAGTATTGTCTTGTCACGTGATGTGGCATAGGTTGGGGAACTTCAGCCTGGCGCTGATAGCAGGGTGGTCCATGGCCCTTCATGTGTCCCACCACTTGAGAAGTTTCACAGGAAGAGATGGCTCTTACTTGACGTAGCTTTGCTCCTCTGCAGGGGCCCATTCAAATACTTGTGCATGCTTCATAAGATGCTAAATCACTCCCGTCATCCCTAGAAAAAAAGAATTAGATTTTGCCAATGTGACTTGGTCGTTTACCAGGGTCTGGAGAGTATTTTAGTATCTAATATGGATGGAACTGCATTGGGTTTCAACTCCTTCCATTTTGCCCAGTCACCCTCATTTGTGTCCCTTCTGCAGGTATTAAGACATAACAAGATAAACATGGAGAGATTAGAAAGCAGCCTTCTCATTCTTTTGGACATAGTAGGAAAAATTCTATTAGGAAGAACTCTGAAGGGGATATAACAAAATGTGAAGCTAAAAGGACAAAATGATAGAAAAATGAATGAAACCCTAAAGCAAAGCCAACAAAGACATCTTGTTTATGTTAAAATAGTTTTTGTATTATTTCTGGTGAAAGCCTGATCAGATCCACATTATTTCCAGCAGTTTCTTATAATCCTGTAGAATTCAATATACAAATATTGATTAATAAAATCAGTTATTGTAGCACTGTTACCTACCTACTTAGATACTAGGTTGGATCCTGATCCACCTAATCTTTGAAGTTTTTTAGCCTTCTATCAATTTTAGTGGGCTTATTTTTTTCCCCCAGTTAGCTTGATACACTTTCTGCAAAGGTTTCTTGTATCTTTTTCCCCTTTCACAGAAACTCTGTTGCCTGTGGCTGTCCAGCATCAGTTTTAGCTCCCTGTCACTGAGTAAGGTCTTAAATGTTTTTAGTTTGGTCATGGATTGGAATTGAGGACCTGTTGGAATGAAGTGGAACTGTTGGCTGGAGGTCTGTAGTCCATGTTTTTGCTCAAAGCAGGAAGATCAGTATTGGTTCAGGTCAATCATGTACCTGTGGACAACTCCTCATAGTTACAGGGTTTTTCTTGCTATTTCACATGAACCTTCCAAGCTAGTTTGTTGCCACTGCCCCTTGTTAGTCTTTCACTGCTAAGAAGAGCTCAGCTCCCTGGCCTTTGAAACTGCCCTTCAGGGATATGCAGGACGTGACTGTATAGTCTCCTCATCCTCAGACTAAACAGCCCAACTCCTCTCATATATTCCTTGTAGGTCATGTGCTTTGGGCCCCTGACCATGCCAGTAATCCTCTGCTGGGGAACAAAGCAAGCCCAAAACACGCCTATGTTCTGATCATCAGCACTGAGTAGACTCTCCTTGATCTGGAAAGCCTGGTATCCCTGGTATCACCCAGCACCTTTGAAGCAGGGGTGCTGTCCAGCCCCTCACTGATGCACAGCTCACGGTCCCGGACACAGAACTTTGTACACGATGAACAGTGGCCTTTCTGCAGGCCCCCTCCATAAGGTTCTCCAAGTGCCCCCTCAACTCACTGGGATCACAGACAGGCTAAGGCTCAATGTTTCACAAGCGAGAGCACTTTCCTTAAGTCTTGAATTGTATAAGGACTTAGCATACACCCGTTTGAGATAGGGCAGGATGTCTGACCTTTGCCAGGCTCTCCGACAGACAGCAGAAAAGGTGTGTTCCTTCTGTGTTTTGCATCCTTGGGAAAGAATGAAGTTTATCAGCTGTAACTATGTGTGCTCCATACGGGGGTGCCTGAATGCTGTGAATTACGTGAAACACCAGCGTGCCTCCCTGCCGAAGGAGGGCTGCGCCTGCGGTGCCATCTCTGGATCTCACCCTCAGGCACGGCTCACGCTGTACATGCGAAGCTGCAGCCTCTGCCTCGCCCCGGGCGACGGGGCTCTCTCTCCCGAGGGCCCTGGGGACGCCGGGCCGCGGGGAGCCGGCAAGCGCCTCCGTGTGCCGAGGCTGAGGCGCCGCCCCGGCCCCGCCGCACCTCCGCAGCCGCGGCCGGCGCTCTTAGGGCGGCACTTGCCCCGCTCCCGCCTCCTCCTCCGCCTCCTCCGCGGCGCGGGCCTCGGGCGGCGCGGCCCCACCCCTTCCCCGTGCGGGGAGCGCCGCCGGCGCGGCGAGTAGCGGTCCTTTGTGTGCGCCGGCAGCGGCGGCGGGATGTGAGTGCGGGCCGGGCCGGTCAGGGCGGGGAGGCTGCGGGATCGGCTGCGCCGCTTCCCCTCGGGGAGCGGGACAGGCGCCCGCCCGCCCATCGCTACTCCCTGAGGGCTCCGGCGCCCGTCTCGGGCCTCCGCTGTGCCCGAGGGGGAAGCGGGCAGGCGCGGCGAGCCTTTTCTCATCTGGTGTCTGTCGTGTCGCCGCAGGCTGGCCCGGGTGACCGTCCTCCATGACTGCTTGGGCTGCAGGACCTTCGAGCTGCCGCCGTCCGCGGCCGTGCGGGACGTGAAGAGGCGGATCGAGGCGGAGGCCGGGCTGCCCCTCGCCCAGCAGCGCCTGTGGCACCGCGGCAGAGAGGTGAGGGCCGGGCGGGGCGGCGGAGCCTCCGCGGGAAGTGCCCGCCCGGATGCTCCTGTGCCGCGCGTGGGCAGCGCGGTGTGTGCGTGTCCTTAGGTGTTCCTCCCGTGGGAAGCACGGAGGTCGCTTGGACGACCCTCATACCGCTCTTGATGGTGCCAGCTTTTATCATCCGAGTTTTTGTGTCTTTTTTTTTCCTTTCTTTCTTTCTTTCCCTGAAGTTCTCATTGTGTTTTACCCTAATTTCTTTGCGGAGTTGTTGGGGAGAGCAGAAATTCACCAGAGAGTGCTGATGTGTTTGTTCTGCCCTCCTGCCTTTCTGGTCAGTTTCAAGAGCAGAGTTGACATCACCGTGAGATGAAAGTGACAAGCTGAAAATTGAGGTCTGGGCACAGGAGAGAGTCGAATGAATGAATGAATGAATGACCTTGTTCTGTTGAAGGCATCAGCCTGGTGTCAGTCTTTCAGTACTGCTTCCTGTGCTTCTAGCTGTGCTCTTGGGAAATGGGAACCTGGAGACCTGGTGGGATGGGATGAGTAGAGGCAAGAAGGGGAGAGAGAGGAGGTTGGAAGTTAGTTAGTGTTAAATAGGGCAAGGGGATTTGCAAAGGTGTAGAGAAGAGAGGGCTCTAGGAAAACCTTATTGTGGCCTTTCTAAATGTAATGGGGGCTTATAAGAAAGTTGGAAGGATACTTTCTGCCAAGGCCTGAAGTGATAGGACAAGGCACAATGGCTTTAAACCAAAAAAAGGTAAGTTTAGATTGGGGACAAGGAAGAATTTTTTTAGGATGAGGGTGATAAAATACCGAAACAACTTGCTGAGAGAAGTTGTGAATTCCCATGACTGGAAATGTTGATAATCAAGTAGGATGGAACTTTGAGAGACCTGATCTAGTTCCTGTTCAAGGCAATGGTAGGAGGGGGAGTTGAACTACATGGTCTTCCAATGTCCCATTCCAACCCAAACCATTCTGTGAGACAAGGAAAAATACACTTGTTGGCTGTATTGCTTAGGAAGCTTTTAAGAACCTGGGCAGCACAAGTTGGCTTTGAGGGCTCAGGTTTGAAGCAAACTGCCTGTGTAGTTTATCTTTTTTTGTGTGTCCTTGATTTTGTTCTCACCAGGCCTTCCCTTTTTGGAGGACAAACTCTGTATCACTTTCTAAAATTTGCCTGGAAGCAAAGATCTGACTGCCACAGAAAACTTATCTTTTGCAGGGAACAGTCAGTAAGCAGACTGTAATTGCTGTTCTGTTTGTTTGGGGTTTTTAAAATATAATACACCAGAATATATGTGGGAATATTTATTCTGTAGTGTAGCAGATTTAAAAATCCTTTATCAACTTTTGAACTCCTGTTTATTGGGGTCAAATGATTTTAAATTTTTTTGAGTAGTAGAATATTAATCTGTGAATAATTTTTTTCCATTAGAACTGTTATGTGCAATTGATAGATGTTAAGTAAAATCCAGTATCTTTTTCTCTTATAGTTCCTTACTGTATTAAACTATTCATTTGGATCTATTCAATGTCCAAGTTTCTCGTGGTGTTTTGATACAAAAATATTTAGAATATTTGGTTACTGTATCCCTTTAATGCTTGGTGGTAGCTTTCAGCGCTCTGTGGATTGCTTTATATTTTAGTGGTTTCAGAATACTTATAACCCAATTTTATGTCTTGAGAAAGTTCAACTCAAGTACAATATTTTGCAGTTTTACGATAAACCCACTGTCGTTTTAATCACTATTTAAAACTGATAAAAGTAAAAAAGAACGTAAGTTTTTTTCTTACTAATGATGTTAAATAATGATTATGTACTCTGGACTAGGGCTGTCTTTTATGAAGTGTAGTTAGATTGTAAGCATCTATGTCTGTGTAAACACCAACTGCTTTCTAGTGATTTGTTTTTACCCATCAAAGTGAGGAAGTAGTCCCAAAATCTACTACAAACTGAGACTAATATAATAATATAATTTCCCATAGTAATATTTTAATCTAGTTTCTAATTAGTACAGTGGCCTTCTAAATATCTGCACTTGTTGTTGTGTGCAGGATAACATGGGTCATATATGAGTCTTCTAGCAGCACGTGAATGAGACACATCACATGAAACTAGAATTGCAACAAAACCTTTATGTACTATGAATACATAATAGTTTGCCCAATGGCTGCTAAGGAATGTGTTGCTTAGTTTGCCTCAGTTTCTCTGTGATGTTCCTGGTGAGGCACTGGATTTAGGTGACTTTCAGTGGTCCTTTCAACCTTGATCATGCTGTGATGGGTCTGCATGTAGAAGTAATGGGGGTTGTCAGATCCTTCAGGGGTGTTTCTCTGACAGACTTTTGTCTCTACACAATGTCTTTCCTGCTGTTTTGAGCTGCTATTGCTTAGTTTAAGCCCCCTGTGAAATTGCATACCCAGATGTACTTGTGGAGTGTACAGACTATGTACTTCCTGTATATGTTGAATTTTTTTGTGGGTATGCACCTTAGAACAATAACTGCTTTAGTTTTATGCTTCCAGAACTTCCCTGAATACAAAACTTTTTCAATTGTAGAAACAAGAGGCCATGGCTTGCTCTTAGTATGCTTCTATAGGCATTTTTTCCACCTGATTTGTTTTGTCCTGTTATTATCAAACTGAAACTTCTGACCAAGACCTGTCTTCTCTTTTCCTTCAGTTGTCTGATGGTATCAAGATTGTGGATCTTCAGAAGTCTCAAAATCAAGTTTTTCTAGAGCTTCAGTCAAAAGGGTTGAAAGGAGGAGGTATGGAAAATATTTTCTGTTTATAAACTGGAAGCTCAAAGCATTTTCTGATGCAATATGGAGTTAATTGAAATTTTTATCTTCTTTAAATGGAAAGTGATTATTTTTCATGTAAGTCCTAGGTTTGTCACTTGTTCTTTTCATTCTGCTCTAGAAAAATGAAACTTCTCTTTTTAAGTGCCTTGGTGTTTATTTTTTTTCCTGTGATATAATGTGTAGAATTTAGGTTATTTAGGTTATTTAGGTTATTTAGGTTATTGATTCCTTTGGAATCAATAAAACTTGCCTTTCAGTAGTGTTGTAGCTGCCTTGTCTCATATAAAATAAGCTGGATACTTGAAAACAGCTCAGATACTGAAAGGATGTCTTTTCAGTAACCGCCATGTAAAAAATTATAACACTGGTAAAAATTTCTGGATTTCTTCTGTTGTTTTTAGAGTTTTTTCTTTGATAACTTGGTTTTCTTTTGATTCTGTCTGTTATTTATATTTTTATTAAAAAAACCTGGAGGTCTGTCTTTTCATATAATATCTTGATAACTGAATATCTTCAGAAATGCTCTAATTAAAATCTGTCATAATTATTTTATTTGGCTGCTAGCATTAATATTCTTCTCACAATAACTTTATTGTAAGGCAATGAAATAAATGCTAATCAGGTGGCATGATGAAGAAGAAAACCCATTTTTCATGCAGATATTTTATTTGGTCTCATTAAATATTGTATTTCTTAGCCTGTTCAAGGCATGTATCTACCAGATTATGGAGTTTTAGTGACAGAGGAAAGTTTATTTATTAGCTAGAAGTTCATGTTCACATTCTCTAAAACCTGAAGTGATTACAAAACACCTATGAAAATGGACCTCATTTCTATGACCTCATGGTTCTGACATCAAATGTTTTTCTTTCTGTCATTCTTGACTGCTTGCTCTGATATTTTGCTGTGTGTAGGCTGTGGTAGACTAAATAAAAAGTCTTATTTTTCACCATGCAACTATATAGAGAATAAAGTCTAGTGGCCCTAAGAAATCTTTCATGGGCAAGAAAAACTGTGGCTGTATTTTTATGCCTAGCATTGGAGATTTTCTTAGAGATGTCACTGTAAGCAATCTATGTCTAGATAAAGTGCTTAACTTTTCCTGGCCCACAGTTCTGAGATAAGTAAATTTAAAACATCTGAAGGCTTCAGAATCAGCCTTCTGTGTTCATTCTGGAGTCTTCCAGTTCACAAATTTTTCCTTACAGCAGGTGAATCAAGAGATGCCCTGAATTTCTGACTTGGAAGTGCATGGTCAATAGGACCAAGCACATGGATTGATGAAGTACTCTGAGGATTATCCATGTCCCCTTTGTGTTCATTCATTGCTGCTATCAAATAATGCATGATCTTTTCATATGATCACAAGATAATTCATGTTGGAAGGGACGTGAGGAGGTTTTTACTCCAGCCTGCTGCTCAGAGTGTGGGCAGCTCTGAGGTCAGTCTGGTCACTTGAGGGTTGATCTGATTGAGCTTGGAAAGAGGAGGGAAACTGCATGGATTTCTGGGCTCCTAAGTGCTTGACTGCTGTTATAGTAGAATGAGTTTCTCCTTTAAATTTGTGGTAGCAGTTTTGTGTTAAATATCACCAGCTCTAATACTGAAGAAAAATCAGTTTAGCCTCTCATAGGATGCAGTAAATAATAACCTGTAGCCAGAGTAATTGTTGTGACATAAACGGAGCCCTGCTCTTAAAGAGAACAAAGTCTATCTTCATTCCTATCACTTAAAAGTTATTTGTCTGTTTTTGTGGTGGTTCCCATGGTGAATGAAATGTGTTGTTTAAACACTTCCACCTGCCTGTCCAACTTAGAGAAGATCAGTTTCTTCATTTTAGGTAATGTCTGTTGATCAGTTTGCCTTATTTTGGAAGTATGCATATGGATATTGACTTTCACATAATTCTTTATACTGCAAATATAACAGAAGTTATGAAATACTTCACACATTCAGCTGTCAGTTGCAATGTCTTGCTTATTTTTTCATTGATGCTATTAAGTTACCTTAAATAAAGTAACCCAAGAAAATTTTAAAGACAAAATACTTGATTTTTTATTTGATGCTTTCTCAGCAAATAGAACTCTTATTTGTCCATTTGTCCCCTTTTTTCTACTTTGCTTTTTTATCCTAGTGTTTTATTCCAGAATATACATAATTTGTGTGTTTGAATCTGTGTGCTTCATAAACATGTATATGCAGAAGAGAGGGAGAGAATAATTACTTCTTAACAATTTTAAAAGGAAGCTTTAGATGGGGCATCATTAGGGTCTGTTTTCCTTGTGAGGATTGTATCATTGCTATTTGTTTGAAGCACATGTTTTAGAGGTTTGGTTTAGGGAGCTGCCTTTTAGTCTTGGACTGGAGTTTGAAATGGAGAGTTTGTGATAGACTTCTTCTCTTGGAGCAGATGTTCATAATGCTGGGGCTCTTTTCCCTCCAGCATTAGGCCCTGGCAACACCAAGGCTGGCACCAGGTCCATGCCCAGAGTATGTCAGAACAGGAAGTGTGCACTAGAGCCAAAAACTTCTGTGGCTGTGTGTGTAGCTGTTAGTAGGGATCATCACTGGCTGTAAAAGAGTTAGAGCCACTGCTGCCCTGGAATACTGTCCTGCTACTTAAAAAGCAGTAGTCCTTTAGAAATTGCTACTTTTGAGCATCAAGTAGTTGGAGTTGTGGCATAACTGTTGCAGAGACTTAGCCCCCAGATTTATTTCATCTAGATATGAAATGGCTCATTGACATCAACATGAAGACTGCTGTTTCACCTTTTTTAATTTAAAGATTTGTAATGTAGGATTTTCACAGATGATTCTAGAAATACAAGATTTTATAATAATAGGCCTTGAGTTAATTTTAAGAAATTATTGTTTCCAGTAATTGTTTAGTATTTTTTTAAAATCTGAAATTAAGTGCACAGCAGCATAATACACAGCATAATTATAATAATAATCATCTTTTTATTTACTTGTTTGCTTTTAGGTCGTTTTGGACAAACAACTCCACCACTTGTTGATTTTTTAAAGGACATATTAAGAAGATATCCAGAGGGAGGACAGATTCTTAAGGTAGACAATAAATAGTATTTTTAACAGTTATTTAATGTGCATGACATAATGCCGAAGTTTAACACTTCCCAGGAAATCTTGTGGTTGTTTTATCTTATATTCACTGTACTACAGGAGGCATAAGTGTCCATTTCTCTGGACAAGGCGAAATGAGTTGTGTGCTTTGTGTGGTTTTTAGTTTTTTTTTTTTTTTTTTGAAGATGGCAGTTTGATTTTTTTTAAGAGCATCTGGGGTAATTAGTTGGATGTTAAACTTCTAATCCAGCATGCTTCATCACATGGGTGGTAGGAACACCCAAATACAAATGTTGACAGATGATGACAGTTCCTTATGTCTGTTGTCTTGTTTGCAACCATGGAACTGGAAGCTGATTATGCTTAGTGGGAATGGCCAAGATAAGCATATCTTCAACTGTATTGGCAAATTGCCTTCTGGGAATGTTCTGAGCAGTGTCTGTATGTAGGAGGTGTGCTTACATTTTTATTATTTCTCAGTACTAGTTGCATCTGTAAAATGCATTTGAATTAAGAAGGGTTCAAATTTCCTCAGTATTTTAAACCCAAACTTTCATTCCAATATGAAGAAATAAGGAAATGTCCTTAGAAATCAGATAGGTAAATCTAAAAGTAGAGATGATGCTATTTTTGTAGTTTACAATTTAGGATTAACAGATTGTTAGAGAGAGATTACTACCAGGAATTTTGCTGATACCTTAAAATTTATTTTGGTGTTTTGAATCTTCAGATACAATGCTGTTACTGCTGAATGTAGCAGTTACCTTCTTGTGCTACAGCATGAATGCAAGTCTGACTTCATGGTGATTGCCATTCTTAGTATTTACTATGTCTTCATGAAAGACTGTCATGATTGTTCTTTTAGAAGAAGAACTGCATATAAATATCTTGTAAATATTCTTTAAACATCTGTTATTTATACTTAACTGTAGATGTATTTCTTGCTATCTCATAATATTTCAAAACTATGTAGAAGTGACAATATAATATGCATTATAGACTGAACATACTGTCAAAACTGCAAAATAAAAGGGTTATAATTTTGGAACCAGATATTAGGTAACAGTGAGCTTATTTTAGTCTCAACAGTATACTTGAATGCAACCTAATCTGAAATACTTGCTGCTAGTTGATGCATTTTTTAAGTAGAAGTTCATCTTGCTATCACGTCTTTTATGTATAACTGAATGAAATTAAAATATGTGAATACATTGCATGTGATGTATCTACGTTGCTTTTCAATTCATCTGAAATACTTGCTTATGCCAAGCTTGCACACACCCACATAAGCATACACACGTGTTTATGTGTCTGGAGCCCTGATACACTGTGATGATTCAGTGTAAATAGACCATTGTGTGAGGCTGTAATCCCCTAGGTATTTATAATCACGCTTACGTGTCTACTGTTGATGAAAACAGGACTGGATAGGCATATTTTATTAATGGTCATGTTTACAGAACTGCTTTACTGGCATTTGAGTTTTCTGTTGCTCTTACCACTGATACTACTATTTAGCAAATACTCAGTCTTAATATAAGCCTCTTTCCAGTCTGTGGGTTTCATTCAACAGTGTTGCTGCTTTGCTGGTTCATGACTTAGGGAGCCACTCATCAGAACTGTTTTGCAGCCCTTTGCTGCAGGGGTGTTAGAAGCATGAGCACCATGGCCCAGGAATGGTTGGTTCATACTGTGAAATGTAAACTTCAGCCTAATTCAGTTGATGTAAAGAAGAGTACTGTGCATTTCCCCTTTGTGCCTCACGGTTGTTGGACACCTGTTTGTAAGGACTTACCTAAAACACTTTCATAAATATAAAATTCTTTTTTCCTCTTCTCACATTTGCTTTGTTTTGAGACTTTTACAGCTCTGATTCTAGGGATAATATAGTAGGAATAGTTTAGTAGCTAATTTCTCAACTTTGTGACTGCTTTTGTATGGTATTTGAGCTCCAAATTCAAATCATGTTTATAGTATTTGTCTGAATATTTGTTTATAAGGATACCTATTCTCATGCAGGTAAACTGGATAAAACCATTTTGGTTGAAATGTACAAAAATAGTTGTACTTGAGAAATTTGCTTGTTATTTTCTACAGTTTAAGTTCAAAAGCCATTGCTAGAATATGTATTGCTGCATTATACTTTGTTTTGATTTTTTTTTTCTGCCTCAGGAACTGATACAGAATGCAGAAGATGCTGGTGCCACGGAAGTTAGGTTTCTATATGATGAAACTCAGTATGGAACAGAAACGTTATGGTCAAAGGACATGGCACAATATCAGGGTAAGTATAAATTTTGTTAAAGTTTGGCCATTATTTTTCAATATGCATGTTGTTTGGGGTTAGCTGTCCTGGCTATGTCCCCTCTGAGCTCCTCAGCAGCCCCAGCCCACTCTGTGTTTGGGCCACATGAGAAGCAGAAAAGGCCTTGGCTCTGCATAAGCTCTGCTCAGAGATATAACTAAAACAGCTCTGTGTTATTGTCACTGTCTCCAGTACAAATCCAAAACACAGCCCCCAGCTACCAGTTTTTAATGTAAAAAGGACCTGTGTCCTTTACATTTCAGCATTCTCCCAGCAGTTCAATTTTCTTCCCCATCCCATTTTTCCCTTGACTGTACACCCAACTTTGCTCCATGTTGTCTGTATACTGCAAATCCAGCTTCTTGAAACTTTAAAGTTTTTTATATTTTACTATGCCTTTGTGAGATAAAGGTCAATTACGTATTTAATAATTATTATTAATGTTACTTTTAAAATTAGTTTGCATAGTCATCCTGAAAGGCATTCAGTTGTGATTTGAAGTTTCAATGATGGATGACCCACTACTTCTTTCTTCTGGCTTTTTTTCAGTTGTTAATCAGCCTTATTATGTCTTCTAATATGAATTTTTCTGTCTTACTTTCTAGACACATATTATTGTTTTATCTTGCCTTATACTCCCTTCCAGTGGAGGTGTCTTCAGTCTGTGACTAGTACATTTTTCAAACATCTTTTGGATAGTCTGAACAGATTGAATTTAAGGACACTTCTTTCAGAAATTTTGTTGTTTTCTGGTTTTTGTTCAATTTTTCAGAATCATTATTTTAAAATGAGGATGTAAGAATTAAATAACACATCAGAATAAAAATTTAAGTACCATTTACATAGGTAAATTAATCTCATTGCTTTTGCTTTTGCATTTTGCTTTTTTTTTCATTACCAGGCATAATTTGATGTCAGCTTAGAGTCATAGCTTCCCCATTAAATTTGCACATGCATATACTTCAAAGAAATGCTTTCTCAGATCTGTGAGTTAATTTCCTAGAAATTTTAAACATTAAATAGTTTTCTTCTTTTGTCGTCTTTTTAACTCTTGCCTGTTTATTATAGGGCCAGCATTTTATGCATATAATGATGCAATTTTCACCCCTGAGGACTGGCATGGTATACAGGAAATAGCAAGAAGCAGGAAGAAGGATGATCCCCTAAAAGTTGGAAGATTTGGAATTGGCTTTAATTCAGTTTATCATATAACAGGTAATCTTAAAAGTTATTAAAAAAAAAGTTGAAGTTTTAAATAGTTAAATTACTTTAGATATTCATAAACATTTAATATTTTCTCCATAGTGTGTTTTAAAATTAGTTCATGGCTAGATTTTCTTATGAAGCATTCCTGTTTTTCTCTAATTCTATAAGGTATCTGTTTGATTTTGAAGGTTTTTGAAGAAGATTTTTCTATTAACATCATTATGTACTTAGTACTTTTATTGAAACAAACATTCCATTACACTGGTTGTGTAAAGCAGTTATACACTGCTGCTCATTTTATAGAGGGTCATAATATAGGGTAGGTATCCATGTAGAAGTGTGAATGTTCTACTCACTAGACTGAAAGTTTTCTGCAGGTTCTTTGTATAGTAGTGATTTTTTTGCATATTGCTAGAAAAGATATTATGTAATGGAGGTATATTCACATTTACACTTGAAAGAGATACTACATACTCTTTTGCAACCTCTTAATATTCAGCCTGGAAATATATCATTCCCCCATAATGTGTTGTTGTGGTACAGAAGAAACATGAATAATGCTTACAGTCTCCACAGTTATAACAGTGCAGGAAAAAAAAAAGGTTAAAATTTTTACCTTAAGAAGTGAATTTGTAAGAAGCATGATATTTTAAAAATATTTTACCTAACTGAGCATGAATAAAATTAATACATTCTGTGGTTTGATAATTCTATGAATTTGTGCTTTTAAATGTATAGAATTACTGTGTGGCAGCCTTCAAGATCTGTAAAGTATGAATCTAGTAGAACACACATGTAGTAATTTAATTTGTTGGGTTTTTTTTTCCTTGAAAATAGTGGAAACATATAAGTATGTAGTTGAAGGAAGTTGAAAGCAACTTCCTGTTGCTCACTGTTGGTGAGAATTCAAATGGTGGAATGAGTATTTATATATTCAGCTGCAGAATAGGTGTATGCTTGTTTCTTCCCTGTTAGTATGCCCTGAATTATGTTATCAGAATCATAGAATCACGTAGGTTGGAAAAGACCTTAAAGAACATTGAGTCCAACCATAAGCCTAATGGTACCAACTCCACTAAGGCGTGTCCCTAAGGGTCACATCTTCATGTCTTTTCAATACCTCCAGGGATGGTAACTCAGCCATTTCCCTGGGGATTGCACTCAGTTCATCAGTTTTAGAATATTTTATTCTTACCTTTTAAAAATTTGTTCCTCAACCCTGTATTTTTAAAGTATGTTGTTTTAGGTTTATTAGTAATTGTTGGTTTTTATGGATACAGATGTCCCTAGCATCTTCAGTGGTGACCAGATTGGAATGCTTGATCCCCATCAAACCCTCTTTGGACCTCATGAGTCAGGCCAGTGTTGGAATCTAAAAGAAGATAGCAAGGAAATAAATGAACTTACGGACCAGTTTGCACCATTCATCGGTGTATTTGGCAGCACTAAGGAAACCTTTAAGAATGGAAACTTTCCTGGTACATTTTTTCGTTTCCCACTTCGTCTGCAGCCTTCCCAACTGAGCAGCAATGTTTACGACAAACAGAAGGTCTTGGAGCTGTTTGAATCCTTCAGAGCAGATGCAGACACAGTACTGCTTTTCCTGAAGAGTGTTCAGGATGTTTCATTGCACGTACGGGAAGCTGATGGAACAGAGAGGCTGATTTTTAGAGTAACTGCCAGTGAGAACAAGGCCTTGAAACACGAAAGACCCAATTCTATCAAAATCCTGGGAACTGCAATAAATCAGTATTGCAAGGGAGTTCCAAGCAATAGTATAACATGTGTAACATACCATGTAAATATAGTTGTAGAAGATGAGAGTGTTAAGGATGCACAGAAAACATCTTGGTTAGTGTGTAATTGTGTGGGTGGTCGAGGAATGTGCACAGAACTGGATTCTTTAGCTGATGACTTGAAATTTGTTCCTACTATTGGAATAGCCATGTCTTTAGCAACTAATGAGGAGGAAAATGGAGCTGTAGCAGACTTTTCAGGAAGAGCATTTTGTTTTCTGCCTTTGCCTCCTGGTGAAGAAAGCAAAACTGGACTTCCAGTTCATGTTAGTGGTTTCTTTGGTCTCACAGACAACAGGAGGAGTATCAAATGGCGAGAGTTGGATCAGTGGAGAGATCCAGCAGCTTTGTGGAATGACCTTCTTGTGGTAAATATAGTGCCTAAGGCATATACCACCCTTATTTTGGAAGCTATCAAACGAATGGAGACTGAGAAGAATTCAGATTTTCCATTGTCACCTGAAAGAATTTATAGGTTGTGGCCTGATGAGAATAAAATCAGGGTACCCTGGAAACCAATAATAGTACCTCTCTTTAAAGACCTGCTCCAGCATATGGTTATTTACTCAGTGAGTAATCAGTGGATAAAGGTGGAACAGGTGCACTTTTCTGAAATGGATGAGAGTTTGGAGTGCACACAGTCTGTTCTCAACTACCTCCAGAATTCAGGGAAACAGATTGCTAAGGTACCAGCAAATATTGCTAGTGCAGTGCATCTTACTCTTTCTGCTGCTAAAGCTGTGAAAAAAGTGACTCCTGCTGTAGTGCGGCAAGTCCTAAGGAAATCTGGGCACAGTGGACCTGCTGAAGAAAAGCTTCATCTTTTAGAATTTGTGCTTTCTGATGGAGTCTACAGTGAACTGATTGGATTGGAGCTTTTGCCTTTACAGAATGGGAATTTTATTCCTTTTTCCTCATCTGTGTCAGAACAGGATGTAGTTTACATAACCTCAGAGGAATATCCCAGGTATGCTTAATATTTGTAATACTGTGGGGAGGGTTTTTGTCAGGTTTTTTCTTTTTTTTAAATGTATATGTTAAGACAGAGCTCCAGACTCCTTTGCTTGTCAACAAACAAGGTATGCAGCAGCCTGTATTGTGATGAAATAGATAGAATTAAATTTTTGTATATATGTATATGTCTGTGTGCATATGCCTCATTTGGAAAGTTTGACACCCATTTGCCATTAACCCTTTATAAAACAATTGTGTGATCTACCCTTTAAGAGAATACCTCAGGACGTATTTCCAATTCATTTTCTTCTTGGAATTACAAATACGGGGAGATTAGCAACATGCATACTAGGAAGTTCATTAAATTAGGTAATGCTAAGGGCTTTTATTAAAATTAAGCCTTGAGATTATGTCTGGCTTTTATTTTTTATCACAACACTTAATTTCAGTGAAGTAGTATTAAAAACTGGTTTCAGGAAATAAGCAGATACTATGATGAGCTGTCTTTTGCATCTGCTATCCCTTTGTTCTCTCCAGTCCCTCTCCAATTAGTTTTTTTCTCTTGCTTATTTCCCAGCTGCATCAGTGCTCCAGTTTGGTTCTCATTTCATCAGCCAACGGAGCTTGCACTGACACTGGGGAGGGGATAGCAAAGGGCAGGCTAGCTGGAATGAATGAGCTTGGGGTCACTGGGGAGAAAGGATGACTACTGCTTTTTATGTCTGTACTGGATTATGCATGTATTAAATACTTGCTAAATCTGCACACAATGTCTAAAGACATAAGGCTTGAAGTCACTCAGACACACCAGATGTTTCCTCTTACAGAGTGCTACCCCTATGCATGATTACAATGAGCCCTCCTTCTCCTTTGCCTCAGAATTCCACTAATGTCCAGACCCTCAACTTGAGAGAATGTGACACTTGGCATATGTTTTGTTGCTTTTACTGCTCTGTGGACTGTTTAAAAGGGAAGAAGAGGTGGGTTGGAGTGTGCCCATATAGTTATTATTAAGGTAAAATGCTTAAAGTGAGGTCCTTATGTATATTGTGTTTTGACTATACATATAGACAGCCAATCTTAAAGAAAAGTAGTTGGATGCAAATAACTTTTCTTCCCATGTTTCCTGAAAACAATTTGCATATCTTCAAGCCTGCTGCTGTTCTTTTTTTGCTATATTCTAAACAGAATCACAGAATGGGTCAGGTTGGAAGGGACCTCAGGGGGTCATCTGGTCCAACCTCCCCACTCAAGCAGGGCCATCCCAGAGCACATGGCACAGTGTTGTGTCTAGATGGTTCTTGAGTATCTCTAGTGAGGGAGGCTCCACAGCCTCTCTGAGCAATCAGTACTCATTCCAGTACTAAGTCATTGCACAGTGCAGAAGTTCTTCCTCATATTCAGCTGGAACCTCCCGTGCATCAGTTTCCATCCATTGCCTCTTGTCCTATTGCCTGAATCCTTGGCACCACAAAAAAGAGCTTGGTTCCACCCTCATGACACCCTCCCTTCAGATACACACAGACATGGATGAGGTCCTCTCTCAGCTGTCTTCTCTTGAGGCTCATGAGGCCCAGCTCCCTCAGCCTTTCCTCATAAGAGAGATACTCGAATGCCTTGGTCATTTTTGTAGCCCTCTGCTGGACCCACTCCAGGAGCTCCATAAATTTAAACCCATAATCAAAAACCCATTATCTTTTCTTGCTCTAAACAATTCAGGTTATTTATCAGGGGATTAAAGCTACTTGGGGCCTAAGCTTCTAGTGTTGTTTTCTAAAAAAGAAAATTTTTTTAGCATCTACCGTGAGATGATTTATCTTTTGTTGTTCTTTCATTTTGTTAATCCTTCCAGAAGTTCAGCCAGTATACTAATACAGAAAACATTCCCATGATGCGAATAACAAATTATAGCCCTGCTTCAGACAGTCATAAGATACTTTTTTCAGACTTAAAGATACCAGTATTTCTTACTCAGTTCATGTTCCATTGGTAATGGACCTGGTTTGACTAGCCTTGTGAAACTGATACAAAAGCATATTATAACAGGCATAAATCTCCTTGCTAGTGGTGATGAAACAGGAATTTCAAATAGTAATGCTTTCTTTGCCTCTATTCTTGCCTACATCAAGTATCTTTAATTCTAATGTATTAAGTATGATAAATTATGTATGTTAGATGTTTCAAAACCCTTTCAGTTCAGGAGGTTGGTTCTTATTCAAATTTAGAGCCTGCTAAGAAGGTAAAATAAGCTCTTTGAAATTTTCTTTCTACTAACTGTGGAAAAACAAGTTTCTATGTTCATTTATGTCTAATGAACACACCTGCAATCAAAATTAAACTGATATTTATTTTTGATTTCGCATAGACCAAAGCCATGAAAGCCAATTTAGTTTTAAGTGCCAAAGTAAGAGAAGAAGAGGATGAGACTGACTCTTGGCACAATAACTGCAGATTTTCTGAAATCTGTAGATCTTTTCAAATCCACAGGTCTGTGTGACATTCTAGAATTATCTGTTGTATTTTATGTAAACTTTTCAAGCAGAATTCTAAGAGACATAGAATGGTTGGTGCTATTTTAAACTCTTTTTTTGGTTAGAGTACAAATAGGTGAAATTAGTTTTTTAATCCCAGTTTTTCTATCAAAGAAAACTTCCTTAGACCTGCTTTGAATAACAGTTGGAAAAATTACTTTCTTGCTGCTCTCTGCTTCTAAATGTATAACTTTTTTATTTGTCAGAAAATAGCCACTAAAAGCCCTAGTCTGCATATGCACGATTGCTTTGCATGCTACTCTGTTCTACCATGATGTTTACCATGCTTGGTGATGTCTATACAGTAACACAAATAAATGAGGCTTTGCTTAAATGTGGGGGCCATTTTTTATTCTTTTTCTCTTTTTTCATGGTGTGCTAGATCACTCTTTCCTGGCCTGGAGGGAAGGTTACTCTCTGACGACCTGAAGCCTGAGGTCCTTGCTGCTTTGAAAGAAGCCGCCAAAAGCCGAGGTAATGTGTCTTTGGTATTTTCTTACAGAACTTTTAACGGTTCAAACAGACTAGCTCTAACTCCACGTTTAAAGTAATGTCTCTGGAAGTTGAGTTCCCATAAATAAGACAGTCATCTAAAAAAACCCCATTAAGATATGATAGACTTATTTGAATTGAAATGACACAAATAAAAAATTATAAATGAACAAAAAGGCAAAGGAAGAAGGATGAAAATTTGTGATAAAATTTAGTAAAATGTATTCCAGGATGAAGAATTTTATTCAAATAGTATTCTTCCACTTAAGACAGTCTTAATTCTGTTTTATATTTATAGTATTTGCATATGCAATAGCTGTGTCATGGTACTGTGGATCATCTTTTAACTCACAATTGCAGGTGATCACTTCAGTACATTTGTTTTAAACCAGGTTAAATCAGTTTAAGCATCTAGCCTCATGCATACTGTAGATCAAATAATTTCATCATGTGTTTTCTGATTCATAATTCATGGTTTATGCTTATGTCAGTGTGGACCTCCTGAAATACTCCCAATCATGAGCAAAAGACATGGTGAAGGAGTTTTATCTATAGTGAAGACAGTTAAACATAAGCATATCTTATCAATTTTTTTTTTCTGGTATCTATTCTTCTCAGAGTTTATCTGCACTTACATTTCCACCCTTGTGTTTACCATTTGATTGATAAATTTGAAGCCTAAATCTCAGAAATATTTTAATGTAAACACAATTCACAAATCAAGCCACTTGTTAGTTCACCATATATTAATACTATTTAAAAGTAAGCAGTTCTTCAATGTCTAGAAAATGTACTTTTCAGAAAAAGATTCTTGTATTTTTTTTTAATTACTTGATTCATCAGAATTCTTTCTTAGACTGAAGATGTTAGAACTAGATGTAGAATATTGTTATTCATAGTCTTGATTTGTTTTTCTTTATATCCTTTATTATGATCTTCAGTTATTTAGTCTCTGTTTCTTCTATGATTTGACCTTTTTTCCTCTTCAATCCTTTAAATCTTTCCTCTTTATTATTCTTTTGTTGAGTTCTAAAGCTTCTCCTTTCTCCATGTTTTGATCATTCCTTCATTATCAAACACAAAAGAAAAATAAGGTAATCCTGAGGCAAGATGATAAATTTTTAAACTATAGCAAAGCACCTATGAAAAAAAAAAAATAATCTAGTAACTTTTTGCATAGAGTAAAACATGTAAATATTTAATATAAAATGTATTGAATATATTAAATCCATGACTTCAATTGAATATGAAGGATGTCAAGTTTGAAATTATTACAAAGAAAACCCTTTTTTTAAAAAGCAGAATTTTCAAAGTCCTATCAGCATATTGCATGATGTCTGCTGTGTCTGTTAATGCATTAGAATATGCTTAATTTTTTTTTCTCTAGTTTTAATTTCCCTCTGTGCTATTTTTAAATGGGATGTAAAGTACAGGGAATATTTGTGATCTAGTATAGAACCAAAAGGAGCTACTGTTTATTAGTACCTTTTAAGGAATGGATATATATAGGTATCAAGTCAGCCACAGTGAGTTAGATGGATGAAGCAATGTAAGACAGCAATGTTAGTATTGAAAAATGCCTGTTCTGTATGATGAAACCTTGAGCTGATTTTTGAAATGTACTTTCCTAGACAATTTCCTCTGAGTGAATGTCACAAAGCAGTTTAAAAGCAGGCTTAAATTAAAAAACAGAGCAAAGTAACCAAAACAAAATACAGTATGTGCTTGAATACATCTTAAACAGAAAACACAGAGGTGACAGAAACAGAAAAACCCCTGTATGTTATTAAACCAGTCCCTTGCTAAGTTCTAGGACATTCCTTTGCTTGCAGGCTTGGTCTCAGAACTGCACTGAAGTATTTCTACTTCTTTTAGTTACTGAGGAAATTTTAGGCCACATTTAAGTCTTGCTTTTTATTGCATTTAAGTCTCTCTTTTATTCTGGCAATTTGGATGATATTTTTCTAGGGACTTGTTCTTGCTGGTATGCCTCCCATTCATTAGAAGAATATATTTTTGTAAATAAATATGGCAAATATTCTTCTAAATGTTCTCAGAATTATTAAATACTGTTAGATAATCCTTTACAAGATTCAGGTGTCCTACTTTTCATTCTCCCTCCTCCTAAATTATTCTTCACTCAATGATTCTGCATAATTGTACAACTGCATTACCATAAAATTTGTATGTAACTATAAATAATAAGTATTAGAGGGGGTTTTGACAGGTTTAGAAATCTTAATCTGTCAAAAATTTTATTTATGTAGCTGTAGAAATTACATCAGGGAGATTCCTGCTACAATTGCAGAAATAGAAACTTTTAATATTATTTCTTTGAGATGGGATGCAATTGTTTTTATTGTGTTGTTCAAAGGCAAACAGGTCTGACTTTCACTCTCTGAAAATGTGAACTGTATTTGTCTAGTTAGTAACTGTTTCTATACTTAGTGTCTTAATATGTAGTTCACAGGATGTTTTCTAAAAATGGATTTGATTATATTCTAGCCCAACAGCTTCTCTGGGGATTTTCAGGTATGGTTATTAATTGAAGATGTACTGGTTTGGACTGAAGCTTGATATTTGTGTGAATTTGGTGATTAGCTTTTCTCATTGCCCCAGCTTTCTTCTAAAAAAAATTGCCAAATAGTGCTGTCAAGAGATAACAACCTAACATAATTATAAAAAGATTTCTAAAACAGCTGAGGGGAAAATGCGTATTGATTGAAGAAAACCTTGTAATTATGTTACATGGAAATTATAAATAATTTTGTTGGTTTATTTATATATATATTTAATAATTTTTACATGCAGGAAGATTTCTAGTACTTTAAGATTACCTGTATAGTTTTAAAAAAAGTATTTTTAATTTCTCAAATTAAAAAAATGGAGTTTAAGTTGAGCTTTTAAATAGATTTTTATATTCCATGGGCCCTTTCTGCAAGTTTTCCTCACTTTTACAGGGCTGATGTGTTTTCCTGTTTTTCTGTTCAATAGAGCTATCAGTCTGTAGCTCTGTAGGGATGAAGTGAAAGAAAAAATATTTTTTCTGAAGCATGTCTATAACTGCTCTCAGTCTTTATTTGTTCTGTTGCCTTCAAGAAAATTGCAATGTTATCTAGATGTGTGATGAAAGATCTGAAATTCAAATAGATGTCTTGCTTTCACTTCTGTCATTACTTCTGATGTGTTGGGAGATAGTGGTATTTTTTAATTCTGTGCGGTTTTACTCCCAGTTGTTCTGTAGTTTTTAAGTATAAACTTTCCTAATGATAATTAAGACATGAGTGTAAAGACATATTTCTTTTAGTGAGAACTTTAATAATAAGAATAAAAACATATAGATTTAATTTCAGCACTTCCTACCTAACTGAGTCTAGTTTGTTGTCAGTTTTAGTTGTAAGAGCAGCTGCGCTTGAACCACTTTGCTATATCTAATAAATAATCATTCAAATCTATTTGAACATTTGAAATTATAGACAAATAAAAGATCAGATTTTTATTTACCACTAGGCAAATAAGTTGGGTAAAGAATCAACTAAACAAAAAAAAAATTTGTAGTTCAATTCTAAATCTCTAGTTGCTATGTATGCCTGAGAACTTTTGTGTTAAACTAACAAATATAATAACATACTGATAATTTTCAATTTGTTTATATTTTCTTACTAATATGGAATGTCTTTTAATTAACTCCTGAAAGTAAAGGGAAGCTGGTATCTGCAGTCCTGGTTAACAAACATTATTTTTTTCTACAAAAAGGGCACAGATTAGACTTTTTTTTCCTTCTTTTCTTTTTTCTTTGTCCCTTGAAGTCATTTGCTAAGTAACTCTGCTGTGTGATTTTCACAGTTTTTCCCTTTTGCTTTAATTTCAGGGAGGCCATGCACTCAGCTGCAGCTCCTGAACCCAGAAAGGTTTGCCCGGCTCATTAAAGAAATTATGAACAGTGTGTGGCCTGGGAGAGATGTGGTTGTACAATGGTATCCAGGCTTGGAAGAAAAAAAGCACCCATCAGTTTCCTGGCTGAAGATGGTCTGGAAGAATCTATACATACATTTTTCTGATGACTTGAGTGTGTTTGATGAAATGCCACTTATCCCCAAGATGCTGCTGGAGGAAAATCAAAAATCAGTGGAACTGGTTAGATTTAGGACTCCATCACCCATCATTCTGGAAGACGAATCTGACACTCAGCTCCCAGAATATTTAGCTGATATTATTCAGAAAATTGGTGGAGTTGTACTTAAGAAACTGGATATTTCTATCCAACATCCACTTATAAAAAAGTATGTGCATCCACCATTGCCAAGTGCTGTTTTACAAATAATGGAAAAAATGTCCTTACAGAAACTATGCAATCAGGTTGCATCATTCCCACCAACACATAAAGATGCTCTTAGGGCATTCTTAGCTAGTTTAACAGATGCAAATGAAAAAGAGAAGAGAATTATTCAGGAATTGCTAATATTTAAAAAAATTGAAAAATCATCTGATGAAAGTGTCCCTGTTTTTACTGGGCTAAAAGGTAGTAAGGTTTTACACCACACTGCCAAAATTCCTCCTGGTCTAAGGTTTTCTGTTCCAGTAATTGACAGCAGTGATGAAGCAACTATTCGCTTAGCTAATTTGCTGAAAATAGAACAGCTAAAGAGCACAGACTGCTTGAAGTTTGTTATAGAAGACATAAGAAGTGATTTTTATTCATATGATGAAACAGCACAGATAATGCAATGGGTTCTTGAAAATTTGACTTTTCTGAAAAATGAGAATACAGATGTGATAGATTGGCTGACACCACTAAAGTTTATTCAGATCTCACCAGAAAAGATAATGTCAGCAAACGAACTCTTTGATCCTGAGGTAGAACTTCTGCAACATTTGTTTTATGCTGAGGAGGAAAGTTGCTTCCCCCCTGTTATTTTTACATCCTCAGATATTCTTCATTCACTGAGACAAATAGGCTTAAAAAATGAAGCCAGTCTTGATGAAAATGATATCTTGAGAGTAGCAAAAAAAATTGAAAGTTTGCATGCTGACTCTAACACCAGTCATGATTTGCTGTTAAGAAAAGCTAGAACTCTCTTAACAATTTTGAACAAAAACCATATGCTGCTTCAATCATCTGAAACAAAAGCTGCAATGAAAAAGATAAAATGGATTCCTGCAAGTAAGGAAAGGCCTCCAAATTATCCAGGGTCCTTGGTTTGGAAAGGAGATCACTGTAATCTGTGTTCACCACCAGAAATGTGTGATATATCACATGCAATTTTAGTTGGTTCCTCAGTTCCTCTTGTGGAAAATGTACTGTTGGATATAGCGAAAGCACTTGGCATCCCCACCAAGCCCAGCATAAAAGCAGTCTTGAAGCATTTCAAGGTGGTAGTTGATTGGCATAGTTCTAAAACCTTCAGCGATGAGGACTACTATCAATTTCAGCATATCTTGCTTGAGATTTATGGATTTATGCATGACCATCTAGAAGAAGGGAAAGAAGCTTTTAAAGCCCTGAAATTTCCCTGGGTTTGGACAGGCAAAACATTTTGTTCCCTTGCACAAGCAGTTATAAAATCAGTTCCTGATCTTGATCTCCAGCCTTATCTACATTATGTTCCAAAAACTATGGCGAAGTTTCACCAGTTGTTTAAATGTTGTGGTTCAATTGAGGAGTTAACACCAGACCACGTTTCTATGGTTATTCAGAAAATATATCTGAAGAGTGAGCAGTCTCTCTCAGAACAAGAGAGTAAGCAAAGCCTTCACATTATGCTGAGCATCATAAGATGGCTGTACAGCAATCAGATCCCCGCGAGTCTGCATATGCCCATGCCGCTGTACAGTGGCAAACTTCCTTATAAACTTGCAATGAAGCCAATTCATGAGTGCTGTTACTGTGACATCAAAGTTGATGACTTAAATGATCTGCTTGAGGATTCTGTTGAACCCATAATTTTGGTGCACGAAGACATACCAATGAAAACCGCTGAGTGGTTAAATGTCCCATGCCTTAGCACAAGACTGATTAATCCAGAAAATATGGGGTTTGAGCAATCTGGGCAAAGAGAGCCTCTGACTGTGAGAATTAAAAACATATTGGAAGAATACCCTTCTATTTCAGATATCTTTAAGGAGCTTCTTCAAAATGCTGACGATGCTAATGCAACGGAATGTAATTTCCTGATTGATATGAGAAGAAATATGGATATAAGAGAGAACCTTTTGGATCCAGGAATGGCAGCATGTCATGGTCCAGCTTTGTGGTCATTCAATAACTCTGAGTTTTCCGACTCTGATTTCCTAAATATAACTCGATTAGGAGAGTCTCTAAAAAGGAGTGAAGTTGACAAAGTAGGAAAATTTGGACTGGGATTCAATTCTGTTTATCATATCACTGATGTTCCTATTATTTTGAGCCGGGAATTCATGATTATGTTTGATCCAAATGTCAACCACATAAGTAAGCATATCAGAGATAAATCTAACCCTGGCATCAAAATCAACTGGAGTAAGCAACAGAAGAGACTGAGAAAATTTCCAAATCAGTTTAAGCCATTTATAGGAGTTTTTGGTTGCCAGCTACCACTGACAGTAGAATCTCCCTATAGCTACAAAGGAACACTTTTCAGGCTGTCCTTTAGGACTCAGCAGGAAGCTAAAGTGAGTGAAGTCAGCAGTGCATCCTACAATACAGCAGACATTTACTCTCTTGTGGATGAATTTAGCATTTGTGGTCACAGACTGATAATATTTGCTCAGAGTGTAAATTCAATGGTTTTGAAATACTTGAAAATTGAAGCAGACGATCCCGGTGTGGCACAAGATGTTGTCACTATCAGAAAAAATCTGTGTTCTTCCAAAGCCTTGAGTGCACCAAATGTAAGTGTTTTAAAGGAAGCAGCTAAACTCATGAAGGTGTGCAGCAGCAGTACTAAAAAGCTTCCCTCTGAAACACCAAAGTCATCATGTATCCTGCAGATAGTGGTAGAGGAATTTCACCATGTGTTCAGGCGGATTGCTGATTTACAGTCTCCACTTTTCAGAGGTACTGAAGAAGATCCAGCTGCTTTCTTTGAAATGGCTAAATCAGGACAGACGAAAAGATCAGGTGATGAATTGCCACAGAAAACAGTAGATTCAACAACATGGCTTATATGTTCTTGCATGGATGTTGGAGATGCTTTGAAATTTTCTTTGCATGAAAGTGGACGAAGACTAGGCCTAGTTCCCTGTGGTGGTGTAGGAGTGTTGCTATCTGAAACCCAGGATCAAAAATGGATTGTGAAACCTAATTGCAACAACATAGGTGAAGTATTCTGCTATTTACCTCTGCGAATAAAAACAGGCTTACCTCTCCACATAAATGGCTGCTTTGCAGTTACTTCAAATCGGAAAGAGATCTGGAAAACAGACACAAAGGGAAGATGGAATACAGTATTCATGAGGCATGTTATTGTAAAAGCCTACATAGAAGCCCTTTGTGTTTTACGTGACATGGCAATCAATGGTGAGCTAGTTGACTACAGTTACTGTGCAGTGTGGCCAGATCCTGATTCAGTTCATGATGATTTTTCTGTTATTTGTCAAGGGTTTTATGAGGACATAGCTCATATGAAGAGCAAAGAAGGGATCAAAGTGTTTTCTGATGGTTCATCTTGGGTTTCCATGAAGAATGTAAGGTTTTTAGATGACTCCATACTGAAACGGCCAGATGTTGGGCCATCAGCCTTCAAGATCTTTCTGAAGTACCTTAAAAAAACTGGTTCCAAAAATCTGTGTGCTGTAGATCTTCCATCCTGGGTAAAGACAGGATTTGAAGAAGCGGGATGCAAATACATATTACTGGAGAACACTTTCTCTGAGAAACAGTTCTTTTCTGAGGTATTTTTCCCTAACATTCAGGAGATTGATCCAGAGCTACGTGATCCTCTGATGCATTATGTTCTCAATGAAAAACTTGAGGAGTTCTCAGGAATTCTTCGTGCTACTCCATGTATTCCCTGTTCATTGGACGGACATTCATTAGTTACACCATCAAGACTGATCCATCCTGAAGGAAGAGTTGCAAAGTTGTATGATGCTGAGGACGGACGATTTCCTTATGGTACCACTCAGGATTATCTTAACCCTGTTATTTTGGTTAAACTTGTGCAGTTGGGAATGGCTAAAGATGATATTTTATGGGAAGATCTGATAGAACGTGCAGAGTCAGTAGCTGAAATTAACAAGACTGATCATGCTGCAGCTTGTCTCAGGAGCAGCATTATATTGAGTCTTATTGATGAAAAATTAAAATCTAGAGATCCTAAAGCTAAAGAATTTGCTGCAAAATGTCAAAACATTCCTTTCCTCCCTTTCCTTAGCAAACCAGCAGGCTTCTCACTGCACTGGAAAGGCAGTGATTTTCAGCCTGAAGCAATGTTTTCAGCAAATGATCTTTTCACTGCTGATCATCAAGATATAGTTTGCCTCATACAACCAATTCTTAATGAAAATTCCCACTCTTTTAAAGGTTGTGGTACTTTGTCATTAGCTGTCAAAGAATTTTTGGGTTTACTTAAGAAACCAGCTGTTAATTTAGTCATAAATCAGTTAGAAGAAGTTGCAAAGTCGTTTGATGGAATCACGTTGTATCAAGAAAACATCACTAATGCGTGTTACAAATATCTGCATGAAGCGATGTTAGACAGTGAATCAACAAAAGCCATGATAATTGAACAGCTAACAAACTGTAGTTTTATTTTGGTTGAGAATGTGTATGCTGATCCATCAAAAGTGTCTTTTCATTTGAATTTTGAGGCAGCACCCTATCTCTATCAATTGCCTAACAAATACAAAAATAGTTTCCGTGAGCTGTTTGAAAGTGTGGGTGTAAGACAGGCTTTCACAGTTGAAGACTTTGCTGTAGTTCTGGAATCAATAAATCAGGAGAGAGGGACCAAACAACTAACAGAAGACAACTTTCAGCTCTGCAGGAGAATAATTAGTGAAGGAATATGGGGCCTCATTAGGGAGAAGAAGCAGGAATTTTGTGAGAAAAAGTATGGTGAGATATTGTTGCCAGATACTCGCCTTGCACTTCTGCCTGCAAAATCTTTGTGTTACAATGACTGTCCGTGGATAAAAGTTAAAGACACAACTGTTAAATATTGTCATGGCGATATTCCAAGAGAAGTTGCAGTGAAGCTTGGAGCAATACCAAAACGCCATAAAGCTTTAGAAAGATATGCATCAAATATCTGTTTTACTACCCTTGGAACAGAATTTGGCCAGAAAGAAAAATTGACTAGTAGAATTAAAAGCATTCTGAATGCTTACCCTTCAGAAAAAGAAATGCTGAAAGAGCTCCTTCAGAATGCAGATGATGCAAAAGCTACAGAGATCTGTTTTGTGTTTGATCCTAGGCAGCATCCAGCCGATAGAATATTTGATGAGAAATGGGCACCACTTCAAGGACCAGCACTGTGTGTTTACAACAATCAGCCTTTTACAGAAGATGATATTCGGGGAATCCAGAACCTTGGAAAAGGTACAAAAGTAGGGAATCCCTGTAAAACTGGACAATATGGTATAGGTTTCAATTCTGTTTATCACATTACGGATTGCCCTTCTTTCCTGTCTGGCAATGATATACTTTGCATCTTTGATCCTCATGCGAGATATGCACCAGGTTCAACATCAACAAGTCCTGGCCGCATGTTTAGAGATTTAGATGCAGATTTCAGAACACAGTTCTCAGATGTACTGGATCTCTACTTAGGAAATCACTTTAAACTGGACAATTGTACGATGTTTAGGTTTCCTCTTCGAAATGGAGAAATGGCAAAAGTATCAGAAATTTCATCAGTTCCATGCTCGGATAGAATGGTCCAAAATCTTTTGGATAAGCTGCGTACAGATGGAGCAGAACTCCTAATGTTTTTGAACCATATGGAAAAAATTTCTATTTGTGAGATAGAAAAAACAACAGGAGCACTGAATGTCCTGTATTCTGTACAAGGCAAAATCACTGATGGAGACAGACTGAAACGAAAGCAATTCCATGCATCTGTGATCGACAGTGTAACTAAAAAGAAGCAGCTAAGTGAAATACCTGTACAGCAGATTACTTACACAATGGATACTGAAGACTCTGAAGGAAATCTCACCACTTGGTTAATTTGTAACAGGTCAGGCTTTTCTGCCATGGAAAAGGTATCCAAAAGTGTGGTCTCAGCCCACAAGAATGAGGACATTACTCTTTTCCCTCGTGGTGGAGTAGCAGCTTGCATTACTCACAATTACAAAAAACCCCACAGAGCATTCTGTTTCTTACCCTTATCATTAGAAACTGGATTACCTTTCCATGTGAATGGACACTTTGCTCTGGACTCTGCAAGAAGAAATCTGTGGCGCGATGATAATGGTGTTGGAGTAAGAAGTGACTGGAATAGTAGTCTAATGACAGCGCTAATAGCACCAGCCTATGTTGAACTGCTGATTCAGCTGAAGAAGAGGTATTTTCCAGGCACTGACCCTACAGTATCAGTGCTGCAAAACACACCTATTCATGCTGTGAAAGACACTTTAAAAAAGTTTTTGTCCTTTTTTCCAGTCAATAGACTTGATATTCAACCAGACTGGTATTGCTTAGTGAAAGCAGTTTACAGTTGCATTTATGAGGATTTGAAGCGTCTTTTACCTGTTATGAGAGCTCCAAATGTGGATGGTTCTGATTTACATTCTGCTGTTATCATCACATGGGTTAACATGGCTACTGTGAACAAAGGCAGACCATTCTTTGACAATTTGCTACAAGATGAATTGCAGCATCTCAAAAATACAGAATACAACATCACAACACGGAAGACAGTGGCTGAAAATGTTTACAGACTAAAGCATTTACTCTTAGAAATTGGATTTAATTTGGTATACAACTGTGATGAGACTGCAAATCTCTACCACTGTTTGGTAGATGCAGATATTCCTGTCACCTATGTGACACCTGCTGATGTCCGATTGTTTTTGATGACATTTTCTTTTCCTGACTCTAATTGCCACATTGGAAAGTTACCCTGTCGTCTTCAGCAGACAAATTTGAAGCTGTTCCATAGCCTCAAACTCCTGGTTGACTACTGTTTCAAAGATGCAGAAGAAAATGAAATCCAAATTGAGGGTTTGCCACTCCTCATTACTCTTGACAATGTTTTGCAAGTTTTTGATTCAAAGCGACCAAAGTTCTTGACAACATACCATGAATTGATTCCATCACGGAAGGATCTCTTTATGAACACATTGTATTTGAGATACAACAATATTCTGCTCAGCAGTGAAGTAGCAAAAGTCTTTGATATCAGAAGTTTTGCTGAATTGTTATCATCTGTGCTGCCTAGAGAGTATAAAACTAAAAATTGTATGAAATGGAAGGAAAACTTTGCAAGTGAATCTTGGCTTAAAAGTGCTTGGCATTTTATCAGTGAGTCTCTAAATATTAAGGAAGAGCAAGAAGATACACAAGCAAAATTTGATGGTGTTATTGAAACTTTGAAGGACTGGACTTTGCTCCCAGGTGTAAAGTTTACTGTCTCAGCCAATCATCTGGTTGTGCCAGAGTGTGATGTCTTGCTGCCACTCAGCATCATGCATATAGCTGTCTTTCCAAATGCTCAGAGTGATAAAGTCTTCCATGCTTTAATGAAAACGGGCTGCATTCAGCTGGCATTGAACAAAATCTGTTCCAAAGACAGTGCTTTAGTGCCTTTGTTGTCGGGACGTACAGCAAACATAGATAATCCCTCCAGCATTCTGAAAGCCATACAATATATGGTACAGACATCAACTTTTAAGACTGAAAAGTTAGCAGAAAGTGACTTTGAGGCTCTCCTAATGTACTTCAATTGCAACTTATGTCATTTGACATCTCAGGATGACATTAAAATTTTAAAGTCTCTTCCGTGTTACAAATCAATCAGTGGCCGATACATCAGCATTGCAAAATATGGGACATGCTATGTCCTCACAAAAAGCATCCCATCAGTAGAAGTAGACCGATGGACACAGTCAACTTCATCGGCTTTTCTGGAGGAGAAGGTTCATTTGAAAGATTTGTATACCATGCTTGGCTGTGTCTCTGTGGATGATCTTGAAGTGTACTTGAAACATCTTTTGCCAAAAATTGAAAGTCTGTCTTACGATGCAAAATTAGAACATTTGATCTACTTAAAGAATAGGCTAACTAGCATTGAAGAAACTTCAGAAATGAAAGAACAGCTGTTTGAAAAGCTTGAAAGCATTTTGATCATTCATGATGCAAGCAATAGGTTAAAACCTGCAAAGTACTTTTATGACAGGACTGTAAAAGTCTTTGAAGTTATGCTGCCTGAAAAATTCTTTATACCTCAAGATTTTTTTAAGAAGCTAGAGCAACTTACAAAACCAAAAAATCAAGCAGCGTTCCTTCCATCATGGGTAACTTTTCTGCGGCATATTGGATTGAAATTCATCATTTCACAGCAGCAGTTACTGCAGTTTGCTAAGGAAATCAGCATGCGAGCAAATACGGAAAACTGGTCTAAAGAAACACTACAGAATACTGTTGACGTTCTCCTCCATCATATATTTCAAGAAAGAGCTGACCTTTTTTCAGGAAATTTTCTGAAAGAATTGTCTTTAATTCCTTTTCTGTGCCCTGAGCGAGCTCCAGCAGAATTTGTGAGATTTCATCCTCAGTATCAAGAAGTTAATGGAACTCTTCCTCTTATACGATTCAATGGGGCACAGGTGAACCCTAAATTCAAGCAGACTGATGTGTTGCAGTTGCTGTGGACATCATGTCCTATTCTTCCTGAGAAAGCAACACCTTTAAGCATCAAAGAGCAAGAGGGGAGTAGTCTTGGTGCGCAAGAACAGCTTGAGCAAGTTTTAGCCATGCTGAATGTTAATTTGGACCCTCCTCTGGACAAAGTTATCAATAACTGCAGGAACATATGCAATATAACAACTTTGGATGAGGACATGGTGAAAACGAGGGCCAAGGTCCTAAGAAGCATTTATGAGTTTCTCAGTACGGAGAAGAGGGAGTTCCGCTTTCAGCTTCGAGGAGTTTCTTTTGTGATGGTGGAAGAAGGTTGGAAGCTCCTTAAGCCTGAGGAGGTGGTAATAAACCTTGAGTATGAATCTGACTTTAAACCTTATCTTTACAAACTTCCCCTAGAACTTGGTACTTTCCATCAGTTATTTAAACACTTGGGCACTGAAGACATTATTTCAACAAAGCAGTATGTTGAAGTTCTAGGTCGCATATATAAGAGCTCGGAAGGAAAGCAATTGGATCCCAATGAAATGCGCACAGTTAAAAGAGTAGTTTCAGGCCTGTTCAAAAGTCTTCAGAATGATTCTGTAAAGGTTAGGAATGACCTTGAGAATATGAGAGATTTTGCCCTTTACCTTCCCAGTCAAGATGGTAGGTTGGTAAAGTCTAGTATCTTAGTTTTTGATGATGCACCCCACTACAAAAGCAGAATCCAAGGTAACATTGGTGTGCAGATGCTTGTTGATCTCAGCCAGTGTTACTTGGGCAAAGACCATGGCTTTCACACTAAATTGATAATGTTATTCCCTCAGAAGCTGAGGCCTCGCTTACTTAGCAGTATACTTGAAGAACAGTTAGATGAGGAGTCACCCAAAATTTGTCAGTTTGGAGCATTATGTTCTTTGCAGGGAAGGTTACAGTTACTGTTGTCTTCAGAGCAGTTCATCACAGGACTCATTAGGATTATGAAGCATGAAAATGACAATGCTTTTCTGGCTAACGAAGAAAAAGCAATAAGACTTTGCAAAGCTTTGCGAGAAGGTTTGAAAGTTTCGTGTTTCGAGAAGTTGCAAACAACATTAAGAGTTAAGGGGTTTGCTCCTATTCCTCACAGCAAAAGTGAAACATTTGCTTTCTTGAAGAGATATGGAAATGCAGTAATATTGCTTTACATACAGCATTCTGACAGCAAGGACATAAATTTCCTCTTAGCATTAGCCATGACCTTAAAATCTGCAACTGACAACCTGATTTCTGATACCTCATATTTAATTGCCATGCTGGGTTGTAATGATATTTATCGGATTAGTGAGAAGCTTGACAGCTTAGGAGTGAAGTATGACTCTTCTGAGCCATCAAAACTTGAACTACCAACGCCTGGCACCCCTATACCAGCTGAAATTCACTATACACTTCTAATGGATCCAATGAATGTATTTTATCCTGGTGAATATGTTGGTTACCTTGTTGATTCTGAAGGTGGTGATATATATGGATCATATCAGCCTACTTACACCTATGCAATCATCGTGCAAGAAGTAGAAAGAGAGGATGATGAAAGCCCCAGTTTTCTAGGGAAGATTTACCAGATTGATATTGGATATAGTGAATATAAAATAGTGAGCTCCCTTGACTTGTACAAATTTTCCAGACCAGAGGAAAGCTCTCAAGGCAGGGATAGCACACCTTCCACCCCAACCAGTCCTACAGAATTTCCAGCACATGGACCGAGGGCAATTCCACCTATTTTCACTGGTAGAGAGAGCCACAAAACAATGTCCTCAAAACACCACTCTCCAAAAAAGATAAAGTCAAACTCATTGCCAGAAATATTAAGAGAAGTGACATCTGTGATTGAACAGGCTTGGAAGCTTCCAGAATCTGAAAGAAAAAAGATTATTAGGAGGCTGTATCTTAAATGGCACCCAGATAAAAATGCAGAGAATCTTGATATAGCTAATGAGGTTTTCAAACATTTGCAGAATGAGATTAACAGGATGGAAAAACAGGCCTTTATGGATCAAAATATGGACAGAGCCTCAAGGAGACCATTTTCATCTTCTGCTTCTCGATTTCAGTCCGATAAATTTTCATTTCAGAGATTTTACACCTCATGGAATCAGGAAGCAACAAGCCACAAATCTGAAAGGCAACAGTATAAAGAAAAGTGTCCCTCCTCCACAGGGCCCTCTTACTCCCAGCGCTTTTTTGTCCCCCCTACCTTCAGGTCCGTTGGCAATCCTGTGGAGGCACGTCGATGGCTTAGGCAGGCCCGAGCCAACTTTTCAGCCGCACGAAACGACCTTCATAAAAATGCCAATGAATGGGTGTGCTTTAAGTGCTACCTTTCTACTAAACTGGCCTTGATTGCAGCTGACTATGCTGTGAAGGGCAAGTCAGACAAAGACATAAAACCAGCAGCCCTTGCACAAAAAATAGAGGAGTATAGTCAGCAACTTGAAGGACTTTCAAATGACGTTCAGACATTGGAGGCTTATGGAGTAGATAGCTTAAAAACTAGGTATCCTGACTTACTTCCTTTTCCACAGATTCCCAATGATAGGTTTACTTCAGAAGTTGCTATGAGAGTGATGGAATGTACTGCTTGCATCATAATAAAACTTGAAAACTTTATACAACAAAAAGTATAAATTATTTGAAGAGGTTAGGGAACTAGGTTTTACCAAGAATTAGGTGTTTCAAGTGGTGTCATACAAATGCAATTGTACAGATTATGGAACATCCAAGAGGTTGCATGGTGCCAAGCAGGTTAGAAGTGTTGTGCACAAAGGTGGATTGTACCAAGGTACCTAGAACTGAAATTTACTTAAATGGGATTTTTTTTTTCACTGAGCCTGCTGTTAAGCAAACTGTAAAACCTGAATATTTTTTGAATTTGCAAGGAAATTGAGCTGCAAAAATTAGATGTATGCACAACATTGTGATTAATTGGCATATTATTGAACTGCACTTTATATAACCAAAGCTTAGCTTTCTGTTAGATAACGCCTGTAATTATAACTCCGTATTAGATTTATTTCATTTAATGTAATGTTTCTGAAAGGGTAATGTCAGTTTTCAGTGTACTAATCTTAAGACTGGACATACAATGAAATGGGAAATGGGATGGAAGTTAAAATAACTTTGGAGATATTGCTCCAAAGCATATCTGTATTTTTTTGCGTTCTGTGGACATTCATGTCACTCATAGTAATACTCTTATCAGCTGGATCTGATTATAAATTTGCTGCAGCATCACACTTAAAGGATAGTTTAGTACATGTAAATTGGTACAGTTATTTTAATGCTGAATAATACTTGATTTAACATGCCACATCATGTCATGCATTGATTGCATTTACTTTATTACAAAATAATTAAGTATTTAATTTACCTTTTTTTTTAGAGCCTGTCATCTTTTGTTTAATAAAAAGCATGTGGATGATATGAAATCTGTGAACATTATTATATGGTGTTTTAAGATTTTTTTTTGAAACACCAAAACTCAGTTTTCAGATGCCTAAATGCTTGAGTTCCTTTTTTTTCCCCCTGCGTGTGTGCCTTTGTGTGTGTACATATATATATATATATTTTTTTCACAAACATTGGTAATAGTACAATTCAGTAACTCATTTTTGGTGTACAGAGAGCACTGTTTTTTGTTACATGTTTAAAGGTGCTGCAATGTAATGGTGGTTTTTATTTTGTTATTCACTACAGCCCTTGAGAAATCTGATTATTAGTTCACACTGTTTCTTTTATAGTTCGTAATACTTTTGGTAATGTCATGCTGTATGTTCAACATTAGCTTTTTGTAAAAAAATTTTAAAATAAAAAATGGAAGGATAATGTTAAATGAAAGGATTTTTTTTTGCTGGATCAGCCACATTAAACTTAAATTCAAACATTTTCCAGTGGCAGGCTGTTGCACTTGTCTCCTTGACAGCACAGTGAAACTCAATTTAACTTACAGAATACAAAGGAAAATAAACAACAGCAAGCTTGCTGATACAGCTGATATAGCTGTGACAGTGTTGTAATACAAAAAAAATCACAATGAGGTCTGCCTCAGTTTTGAGTAAATTATAAAGGCCTTGTTCTTGAAGAAATGTGACAGTTGGAAAATGATACTGCTTCTGATTGTGGAGCCCTCTTATTATTATTTCTGCTATTAAATTAAGTGCCATAAATTTAATAAAGAAAAATGCAAACATATATTTCAGTCCGATGTGTTTTGGTTTTATAATGTAAGCTAACTTTACCTATTATTTGAAGCTTTTATATAGGTAAATACACAATCTTTTTTTTTGATTAATTCTAAATAATTGTACAAATATTAAGATACTATTGAAAAATAAACTTGCCTTTTTTTTTGCAATGACAAATGTTTGCAGTTTTCTCAAACAAATTGTACATTTTGCTGTTTTTTTGCAATAAATAGCATGTAAGTAAAACACAAATCCTCGTGTGCCATGAAATAAATGTTTAGTTAATTCCCTATGTTTTTAAAATAGATTCCTTTGTGGTTCTTTCTTTGTGCATTAAGTCAGATGAATAGTCTTCAGGGTAAGCAAAATACTTGAAAAGGAAACAGTTCTCATGCTTTTCATTTTAAATGGAGCTAAAACATAAGGTCTCATGGAAGCACGCAAAAGTGTGACAGGAGTACCATGAACACTTTCTTGTTTTTACGTGAGCTCTTGAGGAAGAAAATCTAAGTGTGTAACTGTGTTTTATAAGCAACTTATGTTGCCTTACCAGTATTAGTTTTATGAACTGTTAAAATGGCTGTGCAGAATCACTAAACTATTCTAACTTTAATTTTGTTTAATTTGTATATTCTGTTGAGCGCTGACACTGAGAAAGAAAATGATCCCAGTTCTTAAGAAGCTAATGGTCTGAAAAAATTTTAAACTCAGCCAAGTTGAGAAAGAAAACTGGAATGACACAGAAAAATGAATTAATTCTGTTATTCCTGAATTGAAACTAACAATAAAATTTACGGATAGCTGCAGAGGGACAGGCAAGAGAAGTGTCTCAGTTGGAAGTGTCTTAGTTTCTTATTTGCTTAACTCACTGTAACAGTTAACATAAATAAAGAGGCTTTGTGAGACCAGGAAACCATATTCGGACAGAACATGATTTTGTAAGTACCGTTCAATTACTGATTAAAAAGAAAAAACAAATAAAATGCTTAATTGATTCTTCCTTTTGGCTCAGCTGGGAGACTTGACAATATGTCTAAGACAGGAATGGAGGCTTAGAACAGTTAGGATGTGATGATTCTGTAGTAAGGGTCTGTAGAAGTAAATGTTAGCATGTAGGTTCCACAAAAATGCATTTAGCAAGTAATTCTGCACATTAAATGAGTTCTCACTGGAGAAAATATCTTTTCATTCAGGTCTATCTCCTGCCTTCCACAGGTACCAGCAGTTTATCTAGGAAAAGCAGCTTCAGTTCTTGTCTCCCAAAACTACAGTTGAGGAGTTTAACAAAAAGTCAGTGGTCTAGGAAGCTGATTCAACTATACACAGAGCAGCTTAAATCTAAGGAACTGCAGTTAGAATAAGCCTTGATAGGCTTGTTACTGTCTCGTACTTTAAAAGCTTTCCTCTCAAATAATGAAGTGTTACACAGCTATTCTAAAAAGCATCAGACACTTGCCTCAACAATTAGTGACAAGAAAAAAATGCCTTTTGATTGTTTGTGGTTTTGTTCTGTTTTGTTTTTGTTGTTTTTTGTTAAGGATATAGATTTTTGTGTAGATGACTACCAGAAGAATAAATGGTTTATTGTGTAAAAAATTCAGTTTTACAATATTTGTCCTCAAATTATTATCAGTAAAGTTACTGTAATGATTTGTGAAATAGGGTTTAAAATTTACTATAAGGATTGCATTCACTTGGAACTGGTATACTTGGGTTGCTTTAAACAAGGCTACAATTAAATCTATTGTAATTGCTCCAATTAAAGTAGAGGAATGTAGTACCACCTTTGAGATTTTCTGTTGCTGGATCTAAACTCTTTGAGAAAGGCTGGATTGGTCCTGGGGAACAAAAGAAGAACTAATAGTTCAAAAATAACTAAACCTGGCAGCCAAAGTAAATGTTTTCATTTGAAAAAGACACACATTTTTTTCACATGAAGGGTTTTGTCAATGAATTTTGATCAAAACTTATCTTTTGTTTATCTTTTCTTTGGTTTGTTTTCTGGACAATTAGTTCAGTAGCACTGCAGTAATTTCTTTGTTTACTTTCACCCACTACTGATTAAGACAAATGAATTCTAAATGTCCAATGAAACCTAATTGTAAAGGATTTTCTAAATTCTGCTAAGTACATTTTTAGCTGGGACCAAGAATTTTGTTCATATTTTTAAATAAAGTACATTTCACATTCTTAGTCTTGTATAAAAATTTTGTTTTAAAAATGAAAACATTCATTTAAGCTGTGTTTCATTTGAATACAAAAGCAGAAGCAGATTGTTTAAAATGTATAAAGTTTATTCAAGAACTTGGTTTCCAATTCTTGCAATTTCCTTTTGCAGAAGGCTATATAAAGATAGACAACTGGAAATACTAAAGGACTGTGAAATGGAAAAAAAAAGTTTGTGTTTGCGCAATCACCAGTGACATTTTTCTATCATTTTTCCACTCTGTAACAATTGCAACCAGTTGCAAGAACAGCTGTAAATAATTCTTTTTGAGGGAGTAAATATGCAAACAAATCAGTTCACTATGCTGGTAGTGATTTTTTTTCTCTTCTCCATTTGGATAATGCTTTTGGAAATAAACTAGAGAACTGCATACTCTCACTTCCCTGTGCCATAATTTTCTGTTACTCTAACTAATTACTAAAGTTTGATTCAAGTAGAAACAGTAATTTTGAAGTATTAAAGAGGGGGAAATAGACATCCACAAAGAGATATCAGAAATTATAATTTAGTGATGTATGACCTCTGTTGAGATTACCAGCAATTCAGATTGTAACATCAGCTGATAATACTCTGGTAATGTTAGCATAAATTTTGTTTCTCTACTAACCACACCTAAAAGAAAAAAAATAGTCAGTGACAAGATGTCGCCAGCCATGCTTTATGTGCACAACTTCTATACTGGAACAATACTTCTGATGTCAGTGTTGTAGCATAATGGAAAGTAGAATCAAATTTAAGCAATGAAAAGGATCACATTTGTGATTTGTGTGATGGCAGTGCTGAGGGTACAGCAGACCTCTCTAGGTTTTGGTACTACTTAGACTCCACCTGTGAAATGAAGCAAGTCCAGAAGATTTATCTCCACAAGAAAGGTGGTAGTTATTGAAATGTGTAAATGAAGCGCCATCCTGCTTAATAGTGTTACCAGCCAGGGGACTGCACCCTGATTTTCATAGCTCTTTAGGGGTCAGGTTATTCTTGCCTGGAAAGCCTCAGTTCAGTCCCTTGCTGTGAATTAATTGGCAAATCACATTTGAAAATGTGCCTCCAAAACAAAAGCTTAAAACATGTAGCTTGGAAGTGCTGTGCTTCTACTGCCAGCAGAACAAGGAGATTTTAACTATTTTGCAGTATCTGACTAACATTTAGGGGTTAATGAATTATTTGTTTGATACTCCATGGAAACAGGCATATGTTCCTTGATGTCAGAACAATGGCTGAAATTTCTAAGTACTCAAGTCCCAGGTTTGCTGTTAATACTACACCTGTAAGAGACTGGTGACATTACAGTTCTCCAAGTTACTTGTAGCAGCAGTTTTTAGGTGTCTGGCACATGCAAGGGTATTTGCTTACCTTTATTTTAGTACTCAAACTTTCTATCCAATGAAGTGTGCTTGTATTTTGGTTTGTAAAAGATTGTGCATGGAGCTGGAACCATCTAAATTGACTTTAAAGGAATACTGAAGACAGGTTTCTGTTAAAGTGTACCTCAGCTGAGGGCTTAGCCTTAGAGAAAGATATAGTCAAGAGATACAGTTGTGGAGATAAACATCTCTCTCCTTAAGGCAAACAGCCTTGGACTCACTCCTGAAGAAAGGAGTAAGTGAATGAGTCTAAGCCCAAGGAAAGTCAATTTCAGATAGGGAAGATGTGTGGCTTCCTTCTTCTCCTTTAGGCATTGTCAGAGCAGTTGGAGCACTCTCCAGATAACATGTGAACCCTTGCTTCACTCGCCTAAGCTCACCTTAAGTGTTTCCTACTTGCTCTACTGGAGTTCTTGGGAGTTTGCATTAATTGCTGAGGGCTCCACCCTGCTGCTGAAGGGCAGTTTCAGTTCTGTACATCAGACTATTGGAGAAATTGCAAAGACAGCCCTTGAAGCGGGGACTGCCCTGGGCTTTTCCACAATAATAGTGGAAAGTATTAACGTGGGACTCTCTTTCTCAGCTCAGGCTTTTGTGTGTACCTGGGGATCTCATCCAAATGCTGGTTTTCTACCCTTGTTCACCAGAGCTGAAGTAGCAAGTTTGTTAGTAGTTATTTTGTCCTGATTCTTTTGTTTTAAGGATGGTGATTATTTTTTTCCAAAAGGTGGTCATTTGTGGTTTACTAACACTATAGGTTAAAATTCTTCTGTAAATAGACACCAAGGCACTATGTGATAGCTCCTTCCTGGATACTAAGATCATAAAGTATATACAAAACAGCATCAAAGGAATTAAAAACCCATGAGTTTAAACAACAGACTATTAAATACAAATCTTGCTACCCAGAGGTGTGCAAACAATTTATTTGTGTTCAGTGCAACACTGTACAGGGGAATGGGCCTGCAGTTGTGTTTCTTTACAAGGCCAATAAACGGTTTGTCAGCTCTGGTGAGCATTTATTTTGTATCCAAAATCCTAATGTAAAAAATAACAACAGTTTTACTCTCTCTGTTTGTGATGGAGTCCCACTCTGACAGGATCAGAAATACCAGTAAACAGGTGCATCTGGGAATGTAATATTCCTTTTAGTTGAAACTTGTGGGCGGCATAAAAGGATTTTTTCCCACTGCCCGAAGAGTTCCTTGTGTCAGACAATCTGAAGACACATTTTTTTTGTTTACTAGTCCAGCTGGCACAACAGATTGCCTTGTTGAATTAGCATGTCCTAAAATAAAGGATTTGATTGAATATGATGGTACAGGCAGTAGAACAAACAATGCTATTATAAAATATACTAACATACTTCTCTGTTTTATACTGAATGGATCTGAGACACAGAGAGGCCTTCATGACTTCTGGAGCTTTTTGCATTAGTTATTTTTATACGAATCTCAGTAAGAAGCAAATCAGCATATGTGTTGCCAAATTAAAACAGAAAGCTATCAGCAAATTAACATCTTTTACACAGAACTCACACAAATACCACATTTTTCTATCTTGTGTTATTGCAAGAACAAAATTGCATAGACCATTTGCTGGCACTTTCAGAATTTTCCAAATAATGCTTTGTCTTACAAATAATTCAAGTAGTTCCCTCAATTTCATTTCACCCACTAATACAGTAAGTGTTTACATGTAGTGAGAGGAAAAACCCATGGATCTCAAAAATATGAACGACATAATCATCTGACTGAATAACAGTTCATCAAGGAAACATATTTGTTTTATTTTTTATACTCTCTGTAAGGCTGTTTTCCAAGTGTTACTGACAAAACATGTAATTTGATTCAAGTCATTCTTCTGAAGTGGAAATGTCATTTGTGCTCTTCTTCCCCTTACACCCTGTATTCCAGAACTGTAGATGCAGATTTGTTTCCTAAATTGTAAGTACTTTGTTTCTAAAATGCTGAAAAATATGCTTTCGGTAATGCTCTTTAGGAGTTATACAAAACCCAGATGCCCAAGGGGGTGTGTGGCCTTTTGGGTGCCTCACTGGCAGACTCGGCTGTATTCCTGGCAAGTGGAGCCCACGCCGGCCACTGACAAGTAGAGCTTTCCATCTGGACACACACAGATTTCATAGAGCCCCTGAGAAATCCCAGATCCACCCCTTGTACCCTCAGGCAGCTTGGGCAGTCGCACAGTTTCAGCATCCAGCAAAAGCTGTGTGGGAAAAAGCAGGAGAAACAGGGTTATTAGAGATGGTAAAGCAATAATGTGCCATGAGACAAGTTGAATTTGGCTAGGCAGAGGCTCAAGAACTGCCTTTCACACAGGACTTGGTATAGACAAAGTTTCTCTGAGCCCTAGGCTCTTGGCAGACATGAACACAGGACAGGAATAAGCTGGTGCCCACCCTCTTCTTAGCAGAGAACTCATGAAGTTCACCCAGGCCAAGTGCAATGTCCTGCACCTTGTGTTGGGGCAATTCCCAAAACAGATACAAGCAGGGTGATGAATGGATTGAGAGGAGCCCTTAAGGAGAAAGATGTAGGGGTACTGACAAATGAAAACCTATGTATGAGCCAGCAATGTGTGCTTGCAGCCCAGAAAATCAATCACATCCTGGGCTGCAACAGGAGCAGCATGGGCAGGGGCAAGGGAGGGAATTCTGCCCCTCTGCTCTGCTCTGGTGAGAGCTCACCTGCAATGCTGCATCAGCTCTGGGGCCCCCAAAATAAGAAAGACATGGGTCTGTTGAAGTGAGTTCAGAGGAGGGACACGAAGATGCTCAGAGGGATGGAGCACCTCTCCTATGAGGAAAGGCTGAGAGAATTGGAGTTTCAGCATGGAGAAGAGAAGGCACTGGAGAGACCTCATTGCAGCCTTCCAGTACTTAAAGGGGCCTACAAGAAAGCTGGGGAGGGACTCTTTATCAGGGATACTGGTTTTAAACTGAAAGAAGATAGATTTAAGTTAAATATAAAAAAGACCTTCTTTTAGTGATGAGGCACAGAACAGGTTGCCCAGAGAAATTGTGGATGACCCATGCCTGGATTGAGCTCTGAGCAGCCTGGTCTAGTTGAAGGTTTCCCTGTCCATGGCAGGGGAAATTGGACCTGGATGATGTTTAAGGTCCCTTCCAGCACAATTCAATCTATGATTCTAAGTTCTAAGGTAAGTGACAGGGTCCCTGCCCATGCACAGAAGAGCAGGACACAAGCACTGCTGCTGGACCCAGGTCTGTCCTGGCCTGAGTGCTGAGGCCCCACCATGGAGCCAGCTGGTTAAGGATGGACGTGGGTTGGTCTGTAGTTCCTTTGTGGAAGAACTGGCACAGTACAGCCTTGCAGAGGGGATAAATAGGCTGCTGCATGTTGCCTGCTGTTAATGATGTCTGTGGGCTTCACTCCTTAATTTTGCCACTCTGGGGCTGCATCTGCTTCTGAGCCAAGGTTCCCCACTGGGGTGCCTGGGAATCACTGTGTTAGTAGAGAGCTAAGTAGTATCCAAGTTTCATTAGAAAGCATCTCTCTAAGCTAATACAACATTATGTCTGTTGGTAGTATTATTTACATAAATAAAAGTTTTATTATTGGCACTATTAATTTTAATATCCTGCCACCTAAAACCTGAGGAATTAAATGAACAGAACTTGAAAAAAGACTTGAAGTTACAGTCACACAGAAGATCAACCACAGTTATGGAAAAGAAGGGTTTGTACTCACCACGCCATCACTGCTGTGTAGTTTGATATCCATCTGGGAAAGTGCTTCAATATTCCCAGCTTGTGCTTTAATATTAATTCCTCGTGGTGCATCCATGCTCAAAGATCGGGTTGGTGATTCCAGCCTAAAAGCAGGAGCAGGAAATTGGACAGTAGCACAATTTCATACATTCCTTTATTTTAGAAAAATAAGTAAACATTGAACAAGCCCTTGCAGGCCCTGAAGTCTTATAAAAGATGAATTTTTCCTTTCCTTCAGGCAGACTTGTAAAAGGAGGCAGCTATTTCAAAAACCAACAAAGCATCCAAAATGAAAAATATACATTAATTCATAATACAAATGCAAGGTATTATTTCATACATAACTGCAGATTATTTCAGTGTAACAGTAACCTAATCTATTAACCTGAAACCTGAAACCCAGTTTTACATTTGTTTCAATTTGTTTTCATTTCTGACATAATAAGACATTGAAATAAATACAATTAATACAGTCTGAAACTTTTTAAAATCAACCAGATTTCTGACACTGCAATTAGCTAGACCGAAATTTCACTCTTTGTGTGTGTGTGTTGTTTAACTAGATGACATCTGAAACTAAAAAACAGTTAATTTGAAATAAAAATTATACAGTATAACAAACAGGGAGTTGCAAACCCTGCAGTGCCACAAGATGGCAGGAAGGCACTGTATTATCTGAGTAATCACCTCGTCGGATCAGCTGTGCAGGAATAATGATTTTTATTTTTCAAAGAGATAAGGCTTTGTTTCTTCAGAATTTTGGTGTCATTTCCATGCTAAGTAGAAGGGATCGAAGTACTAACTAAAAATCCTGAGAAGGAAAGAAAAAGCCCAATCCTAGCAAAAAGCTAGTGATTATGTTGCTTCTTTTGACCATTACCTAGAACTGCTTCATCTGGAGGCACTGCAGGATCAGAATTGATACCTATTAGATTTTGCTTATGAATATTCACTCACCCTTCCTGATGACACCAGCCAACACTAAACAGGTGAATATGAAGGCTAGAGAAAGTGAGACAACTGTGGTCTGTATCCACACTGCAGAACAGACACACTTGTTCCCAAGCCTGCATGTTCTCATCCACTGTGTTTTCTAGAAATGCAGAGGGTTGTGTGTGTGTGTGTGTGTGTGTGTGTGCTTGCACTCCCAGCAGATGTTGTGCTGGCTCCACAGGTGCTCCACAGCTGCCAGTCTGGGCGAGTGGAAGCTGTGCCCAAGCAGGTCCTTTACTGGGAATGCATTGTGTAGTGACTCCAGACTCTGACTGCCAATTACTGGCAGGAATTACCTGTCTAATTTACTGAGACTCAAGTCTTCATTTCCTTTTTGTTTTCCTGTTACTTAAAACCAGAATGTAAAACAAGAGTTTGTGCTTGTGAGAAAGTTCAGTTGTATTTTTGAGTTTTGAAGAAGCTAAATCCAGCTGATAACTTAAAACCTAAATCCATGATATCTAAGCACAGTCACTGAAACTTCATTTTTTATCCTCAAATCTGAAAATAGCTCAAGCAATATTGGCTTATCACTGCTGGCCAGATTTAGCAGAAGATTCTATCTTCTCTGATCTTCAAAGGTCCCTTCCAACTCAAATCATTCTATGACTTTACATTTCTATGATCTGCCTCTCCCTGACACCTCCTGGGTTCATCACCTTCAATTAGTTTAAACTCCAGACTGATAAATAAATAAAATACTAACAATGGGTAAATGCATCATGGTCCCATATTGAGACCATACCCACAAAACAATTTGATGCCTCAGTCCATGAATCTGAGCACAAACTTCTGTCCTGATCATGCTGTGTACCAGGTCATGGGAATAAGTTCTGAATCAGACAACCAATATAGTACTAGTAACCTTTATTAAGCAGTGTTTGGAATTTAACAACTTTTGTATGAATTTTTGCTTTAGATCTCTAATTTTCTACCTCTATGAAATAGAAAATCAGCTTTTCCCTGAGTGATTAATGTGGGAGGTCTGCTTCATGGGAATATTTTTCAGTGCACATTTGTATGCATTATATATTGAAAAATTTTAATAAGTTTCTATTTTCAATCTTTAAAATTTAATGTATTTTCATAAATTAGTGTCAAAGGAGTTAAATATAACTTTGCCATAGTTTGTCTTAACAAAAAGCTTTTAAGTCTGAAATACCTCATATTCTTTTGTAAAGCATTTCACCTACATAAGCAAACTATACATAGGCATAAATTTTAATTTTTAAACTCCATTAAATATCACAAGACAGTGGACTGGGGCAAACTTCTGAGAGTATATCAGACCTGAAGTTTAAAAAGCAATAAAACACCAGAGAAATATTTCTTACTTTCTACAAAAATGAATGCTGGCATGAAGCCTACAGACTTCGGAAGCACTTAGATTTATGATATGACACACACATAATTTAAATTACAGAATTACATTTGCTATATTAATCACAAACCTAAATTTCTGCTGTTTATACAGGTCCTATTTCTAGATTAACTCAGCCTGGATTTGCCTAATTAAGCACGTCATTGAAGCTTCCTGGCAATGCAAACTGTTGTGAATCAGTGATGTGAACTGTAATATGTGAGATTCTAGCAAAGGCAAGAGTCAATAACACTAATGATGTATTTCTTTGTACATTATTCAAAGGTTTCGTGTCTAGAGTCCAGATGCACTCAAAGGGAAATAGAAACAGCCTAAGTTGAACCTTGACTTTGAATGTGTCTTCTCAGTCCCCACATTGATGTGCATCTCTCAGGTGTCCTGGCAAAACAAGAATTCAGTTTGTTTGCAAATGATGGAGGGTGCTTGGAGAGTAAGAGGGAAGAAATTAATTGTCTTAAGAGTTTTTGGTCACTTTATAACGTTTGAATTTGTGCATTAGAATAATGAGGGAATATATTGTTACCAGTCACTTTATATTTTTTTTTACAGACACATGAATTACATTTAAGAGGATGAAGTGAATGATCTTTTCCATCTAGGGGAATTAATCTATGTAATGTGCTGTCCTAAATGTGACATCTGTCACAGCCTCTATCTCACTTGGGAAGATGGATTCCGTACTTATGAGCAGCTTCTAAGTACTGCAGTAGCTGCCAGGGTCAATTAGCAAGGGGTGTGGTGCAAGAGAAATTGATCTGGGCAGCACAACATTTGATGCCAAGGACCTGACAGCCCATTATGTGTGTCCTGAGGAGAACTCCAGACTAGGTGTTGCCAACTGGATGCCCAGAAAGGTTGGAGCACATTAGATGTTCTCCACGAGATCACAGTTAACAAAAATGTCACCCTGTCCATGTCCCCCAAACAGTTCCCCAATGAAAATCAAGATGTGGAGAACTCACAGGCCATTGGGAGATTGTCTCCCAAGCATGTTTCTAATTTGAATTTAGACACTCAAGTACACATACCCACAGATTGTAAGGCAAAGCAAGTCACACCTGGGCCCACGTGCAGAATAGTTACTTTGCCTTCACCCTGTCCCTGCAGCCTGAGAAACTGCACCATGTCAGCTTCCGAAAGCCAGGGAAGGGTGAGGGAATAGGTGGTCCCTGGTAATATTTTACAGCTGTCATTTGATGTACATTGGTTCTCCACAGTCCATTGTAATTGATTACAGCAAAGATAATATTTACTTGTTGGTAAGAGTTCCAGGAGTCAACTATACTGTCTTGTCTGGCAGCCAAAGAAATTTGGTGCTGAGCTGTGCTAAATAATTCATGAAGGTCTGTGTGAAAAAATATTCTAAGGGAACCTCGACAGCATCTGGGCTCTGGATCTGAAACCATCCCAACAACCAAAAGGCTTGGAGATTTCCCTTTTCCTATAAGCATGTTGCTAACTTGCGGAGATGTAAGATCAGCTGAAATTGCTCAGTTGGCTGTTAGGGAGGATGTGAGGGCAGGGACAGCCTGCAGCAGTTCTGGTAAAGAAGCAGGTGACAGTGCCTGTGCATGCTGCAGGAATATTGATCTCTGTTTTCACTCTGGTCTGGCAGGTGTCAAAAGGATACCTTACAGATCCTTTAAGTACCACAAGGTATTAGAAAGCTAGTTCCAGCACTGAAGAAAGAGTACTACAAGTTTCCTACAGCACTTTGGGGTTGCTTGACCCTTAGAGAAGGACTGAGGAACCAGCTTGCTCTTGGGTAATTGTTTATCCTTTCCTTCTGACCCCTTTTTAACGTTTCCAGCTCAGGAGTCATCATCTCTCCTGAATTCAATAGGAAGAGAATTCCGTGGTATGACCTTAGACAGAAGTTGCCCATCTGTGAGCATTCTTCCCAGCACCTGTCTAAGGAAGATCAGGATTACTGTAACTGGACTGAACAGGTCCAGGATCAACACCAGCTCTAATTTTGTAGTAAACCCAACAATTGTGCATCCCTGGAAGTGTCCAAAGTCAAGTTAGACAGGGCCTCGAGCAACCTGGTCTAGTGGAAGGTGTACCTGCTCATGACAGAGGACTGGAACTAGATGACCTTTAAGAACCCTAGTAACTCAAACCATTCTATGATTGTATAATCAAAACATCTTTCTCACATGATCAGGTAAGCAAGAGACCCTCATATACCTTTGGTGTGCAAAAAGAGATCCTGCCATGAACACTTGCCCCAGAATTCATTTGACTTTGTAAAGGTTTAAGGGGAACCGAAATTAAATTATGATGATTAAACAATAAATGACTATAGTAATTTTTTATTAAAAAATGACTAGAGGTCATGGAGTAAAGGATGAATAGAAAAGGCAAGAAATGAAGAGGAAAAAAAAAAACCATGAAGGAAAAAGGAAAATCTTTAACTTGTCAAGGAACTACTGTTTTGAAAGGCAAAAAAGCAACCTAGAGGTTTCTGTGGGCTTAATTGGCCTTGGTTCTCTGTAGATGTCTGCTTTGATCCCTGCTTTTTGAATGCACGTTAACCTTTAAAAGGCAATAGGAGTATATTGACTTTTTGATTAGTCTGAAAGCAGACTAATTCTCCAGCCATGCAGCTAGACATTGTAAGAGAGTAAACCACAGGCAGAGCATGCACTAGTCACACAGCAAAAAGAGATTGTCAGCATTTATTTATGGTGCAGTACATGCAATTTCATATCCTTTCTTTATGAGGAATCTGGATTCCTGTTGACAAGAGCTGAGCAAAACTGGGCTGGAGTTCTAGAGGTGGAGAGTGAGCAGCAGGCATGGAGTAATGCCTACTGCCAATCCCCACCCATATTCACTTATCTCCCAGCAGCTTGCAGTATCGAGGTCAGGTGAGTGGGGACAGAAATCAGGATGTTGCAAGAACATGATTACCCAAACTTGAGCATCTTGGTGTTCTGCCTTGTGGCTTTTGGCTGCTTGCCAGATGGTCCAAAGGCAAAGAAGGACAAAACAGCAGGACTGAGATCTCAGTCCCGTTATAAGCCTCATTTCTGTATTTTGTAAAAGCATTTTCTTTGGAACAGCTCCCAAAATTACATCTTGCAAAGAGGAAAAATGGGTTTCACAGCACATTCCATCAACTGTGTCTATCTTGAGGACACGGAAGTATCAGTATTCAACAGTAAGCTGTGATAGCTCTACTGAATGTCAAAGAATAGAAAATACTAATGACTCATTAAATCTTCTTCCCCGGTAAGGTTCTGTGTAATGAAAATATAGCAGCTACTTAGTCAAGCTTTAGCACAAAATTCTGATTTGACATAACTTCTATAAATCTTTCAAATGCTGATTGATTTTTCTTTCTAAAATGTCCCATTTTGCATCACACCTATTGAATTCCTTCATTAAGAGGTGGAATAATCGCTTCCCACATGGATGATATTGTCTTCCATATTGCCTTCATTCACTTTGATATTCTAAGTATGAACTTCACTGACTTAAACTAAATGAAACATAATGAGAAAAATTGACTGAAAAACTGCATCCATTTTTCGTTGTCAAGCCCATTAGTTGGTCAATGGTTATAATCTATCTCCCAATTTTTCTAGCTTAGTTCAAAAAAATAATTTTCCAAGGACTATTGCCTCTGGGACTTGTCTGAACTAGGACACATATTATGTTTTAGTAAGACCAATGTCAATATCTACAGCTCCTATATACTGAACACTAAGTTAATTCATTATTTATGCCACAACAAAATGTAATATTCAAACCAGTATATTTTTAATGAATCAAAATTTAACAGCAATTATCTCAAAATTTAAAATAAAAACCGTTTAATAATTTTCTATCAAGTGAATCTGGCTCTTCCATTGCAGAAAAATCTACAGGAAAACTTAAGAGTAGCATGAGATACAGATTAATATTAAAACTGTGCTTTCAACTTAACCATGCCAAAATTATTAACTCAAATTAAGGTTTTGTGCCCATAATGAAAAAAAATCACCAGTCTCTTGTGAAAATAGAGGAAAGTTGTTTGATAACACTGTAAGAAAACACATAGGGTACAAGTGAATTCAGAGAAACATACTATGAAAATATCTGTTTAGACAGAAGTGTATGTACACAGGAACTCCATTAGAGAAAAATTATTTGGCTGGAATATAACCAGCTGTTCATAAAGCACCTAATTTTTCCAGGAATTCTGAAGCTTTAAAAAAAAAACTTCAGTGATCCTGTGTTGTAACTTAAAGACTATAAAATGACAGAGCAATCTGTTCTAATTTGATTTTAAAAGTAACCTCTTTTTTTTGGTTTTTCTGTTTATTGCTTAAATGCACTAATGAAAATGTCATTTTGGAAGGTCCATCATTTTGCCTCCAATCACTTGGGGAAGGCTCAAAATGTGCTGTGCTTTGCTGGCAGCTTGTAAAAGCAGAACTACCCTGAAATAACTACACAATGCTGTAGTAGGTTCTGCTTTTCTTGGTAATCTTCTTTCTCTGGACAATCACATTCATGCACAAAGACAGTCATGAAATGCAAGCAAGTCATTACTAATTGCAGTTCAGACCTTCTGTATGGCATGTATAATACTGCTACAGGATCCTTTCTTTCATGTTTATTAGATTCCCTTCCCAGAGGCCTCTTTTGGTAAGCCCTAGGAGTACTTCATTATTCAACCATTTCAGGGCTGAGCTCTCATATCTGGAGGGTAAAAAAACCTCACTGAACCACTTTCATATTTCCCTTTCTCCTATCTCTTGGGAAGGAGTTTTCATCATACACAACACAGCTGGGCTTACTTGGTGCTTGGCTGGGGTGAAGGGGAGCCACTGTGAAATTACAAAATCATGTAATGGAGAAACAAAGAAATCAGATCACACATACTCATTAAGCTCAAATAAGCAACCTATAGGGAATGCTAAAACAATCTAAAGCTAAAACAATCTTGTAAAGACCTTTCGGAATATTGAGCCATGGCAGTAATGGATCTTAGACTCTTTATGCTTTTTACGTTAAGACAATCATTGTGAGAAAATAAAATCATAATGAATCAGATTCTATTGTAAGTTTAATTTTCTGTAGATAACTTAATCCATTTATCCTTATTTATGCCTATATTTAAATAATTTTATCCATGGACTTAATATAAGCTTATAGCTCCAAGACCTTGGATTTGGAGACAAGTCTGTTATGTGCCCCACTGCTGCATCAGAGTGTCTAACTTTTACATACTCCAACACCAGAGATGCAGGACCCAGGAAACCAACCTGGACTGTGTTCCTCTAATGATGTCTGGGCTAAGGACTCCACGACAGAAAAGCACTAACAATGTAAGGCTTTCTTAATCTTTTGTGTTTCAGACTGTGGGCAATCTGATGACCTCAGATTAGACAAAAAGAGAGATTGTGTTATTTTTCTGATACATATTTGAATAATCATAAGCTTTAAGAAATAAGTCAGTTAAAGGAGGACATTGGAGATGAGTGTGTAGTGTAGGATAAAAACCAGAAAAATGTTCAAAACAAGAATTACAGGAGCCAAGGGAATAACTGTAGGAGATAAATATAAATGTAGATACACGGGATGCACAGTTATCAAGACTGGTATAAAAAAGAAATCTGAATTTGATGCAGAAGATATAGAGAAGGTTTTGAAGGAAGAAGATATTCAGAAACTTGATTGCAAGGAAAACACTTAGACTATTTGAAATTCTCCATGTTTTTAGTGAGTATAAGACAACAATGGATTTTTACCGACTAAGAAAGGATACTTCTTTTAGGTAAACAGGATGTTGTCATGACTTTCCTGAAAAGAAAAAGTCATAGCATTCCAAGCTAATGATTAGCTTGGAAGGACTCATTACCTCTTGCCTGATATCAAACAAGAACCACTAGCTGGCAGCCATTTCTAATCATAGTCACATGGTTATATAAACCATGATTAGCAATTTAGATGAAATAATAGGTTCCAAGTGGAAAGCCTTCATTCTGCAATTTGAACATTTCCCAGCACAGTGCCTCATTTCTTATGATGAATTTTCATTTCCTCAGACCTTAACCAAACATGATGTAGTAGGCAAGTGTACAGTTCCTAAAGAAATGCCATTGATCCCCCATTCGTCCTTTAAAATTAACAGAAAAAAAGAAGTAGTGCAAGAGCATAAATAATCTGCTCTGTTTTAGATACCTCTGTAAAATGCCCTCACAATACCTGTTGCCTTCCACCAAAAGTGATGAGATGCAGTACAGGTATCTGCACCTAGATGTCCAAATAAATTTAATCAACTCTACCTGAACATCTACCCAAACAGTTGCAAACCCCTGGGGCCATGCTCCAGGAATATTAGTTTCTGTGTGGGTGGCTTGTGGGAGGATCCCTTTCCACTTCAGTAAATGAATGAATGAATGAATGAATGAATGAATGAATGAATGAATGAATGAATGATTTCGCTTGCAGAGAGAGGAGCATTCTAAACCTGGACAGACATCTGAGATGCATCTGCTTATTCTGGGCACACAGAGGTCCTCTAGCTTTGGACTCAGTTGTATGAATGCAGTCTAAATATGTAAGAGATGAATGGTAACCAGGAGTGTGTGCTGAACCATCAGCTAAATCACATGCATGAACAATGAAGAAACAATTTAGAATCAGCAAAAATGTTAGGCAAATGCAGATGAAGAGGTTTTTGTACCTGTTCACTTTTTAGCCCTATTCTATATACATAGGAAGCATGGTTGATTTTTAAATAAATAAATCTACTGGGCTTTTTAAAGCTCATTTTGACTTATGCTAAAAATGATTGAGGATAATGATCAAGGGCAGAACCCCAAAGCCCTGCATTCTTTTGGGGTGCCATTCTTAAATATTGGGAGTATCTGCTGCTCTTGAAGGTGTCAGCTGGTGCTTTCTTCAGCATGTTTTTCTTTAATTTAAATAAAAAATTCCTAGCATAGTTTTATTTCTTGAAATAAAACATGTTCCAAGTTAGTTGTGTATTTATGTTGTAAATCTGAAATGTGTGGCAGCAGATGATTCCAGTAAAGCTCTGTTATGAGATTATGGATTCAAGGGAATTGTTCAGCATAAGCACAGCAGGCACTAACACTGTTTATGGCTTAGGGGGGATCTCTGTGCACAAGCACAATTACAAAGCCAGATTTGAATAACAGATGTTTCCAGCTTCCAAGGTTTTGGTTAACAGAATTTTTTTTTTTAATGTAAGCCACATAAAAGAAGTGCTAAAAGTTCTAAGACAAATGCATTTACATGTTCTCTTTAAAAAAGAATAACACAGTTCCCAGTTTTAATGGCACTTTGAAAGGGCACTGAAAGCAATTTAAAACAACATTTATGACGTATTCCAAAACACAGCAGATATGATTATCGCAGTGTACGTATTTGTTTATTAGTTCTCCATCCATTTTAAATATCGAGGTGTTTTTTCCTGTTTGCCTACTGTCACTCAATGCAGAGTCGTTGAAGGAATGAAGACTAAAGATAAGACTAAGACATGATTAAAATAGAAGCCTCTTTCAAGACTGACAGTTGTGATGAAGAGCGGTAAGAGCTAATTCAAAAGAGGTCTCTGTGATGACCTCAATTTTATGATGTGCTGACTCTCCAGGTAATTAAAAATGACCAAGGCCCCAGTGAATGTGATTAAATCTGGCACATAACAGATGTTTCCAGCATAGCTATCTTTTTCAAATTACTTTAATAATATTATAAAATAATGTCTTGTATTATAAAATTTTAATCTCATATAATAACAGCACTTGCATCATTGTTGTAAAAAATGGGGTTAGAATTTTCCTTATGAGTAGTTTCATAAAACTACCTTCCAGGCTGAAATTTGCCATGCCTTTCTTTTATACGTATCTCAAGCAATTTTTTATTTAATATGCTGAAACACAGCAAGATTTCAAGCAAGTAGAGTTCTTCAGTAAATGCTGTTCATAGTGTCCACATGTTCTCCACAAAAACAAACACTCAAGTGAAGAGGCTTTGCTGAAAAGCAGGTCATACCCTTTCTTTCTTGTGATTGCTAGTACAGTGGCTGAATGTGCCACACTGTCATCAGATTCCTCACAACTGAAGTATCACAACTGTGCACACAGTCCCAGGGAGAGGGGAAAGAGTGAGTAGTGATGGTGTACATGTGCAACGCATCTTGGAAAAGCTACTCTTAGCAGGAAACGCTCCCTTTTCTTTTCCCAGTGTTTCCCACACCCACCTCCTTTTGGTGGGTGTCTCCTGTTTCCTGCCTCCTCCTCAGTTCTCTTGATATATGTGCAGAAATGTATGTAGGTGAGAGATAATGTAAGGCATGATGTGCTCAACTCAGTATTACAGCTTGGATCAGTGACAGCACAATCAGGCTTACAAACAGGGCTCCAGGTGGTCACCTGCAAGGTGGTGTCTAAAACTGTGACAATCACTAACAAAGTTTTCACAGTGGCTTGTGCTCTCATGGAATATGCTGTAATCACTGGTGATAAGTTCACTGTAGCAAACTCACTGAGCAGTCTGACATTGTCAGGGACCCAGTTCAACAGGTGCATTAATCATCACAGCTTTGCTCTTTGTGCTACTGACACAAGCAGCCATGGAAAATACTTATATGGCTGCCCCATGTTTCTGTTTTTGCAGCAGAAACAACTTTTATTGGTTTTAATGTGTTGAGTGACATGTCTGAAAAACTGAGGCTTTAGGAAAAACATCAGCCATGTGACTGGAGCAAGTGAAAGTCATTTATGACAGTGCTTGCAAAATTGTTTTCACTTTAGGATTAACATTTATAGGTAAAATCACTGCTTACAAGACAACCAGATGTGATGTAATACACAAAACTTTGCTAAAAGAATTTTTTTTAAATATCCAAGTCAGAAATGCTTCTGAAAAGATGATCAACATGATGTCCTGTACTATCCAATCCTTCTAAATGACACCTTTTTACACATTTGAGTCCATCAGATGAATGGAAATAAATTCTTTAAAGCTTCCAAAAGACATATTTTATGGTGTTCTTAGTTAACCTGATTATGAAAAGTATATGAATGCAAATGTATATCTATCAAATTAAGGCCGGGTTCATAAAATCATATTGCAGAAGAAGTATCTCACTAGTCAGGGAGCAGAGGTGCCTTGCAAACACTGAATCATAACCTTATTCCTACTTTCCATTATGTAATTCATTCTCTTCTGACTGGGCTTTTGATTTACATAATGAATGCAAATCAAAATGACTTTACTTCAATTGGTTAGATGGTATTTTTAGGTAATTAGCATGCAAGCATTAGTATTACAAATATGATTAAACAATTATTTGGCAAATGCTTTTCCCCTGGTTGCCTTCTATACATTTCTCTACATTCCTTCATAATTCTTACTCATACAGCCATAAAACTTGACAAATTCAGTTTCCAGCTTTCCCTCTTATTACATAGTTTAACCATAGCAAATAGTTCAAGTGCAAAAGGAAAAAATAATATCAATGGGGACTGGAAAGGACAAAAATAAGACTTCAGAAAGAATCTGAGAAAAGTAGAAACCATAACTACATCAGGAGTTATTGGATGCCACAGAACAGATGTAAAATTAAAGGGTGCATGTCAATTATGAATATATAGACAGGGAAAGGTCTACCATTAGCACAGTAATCTAGCCTAACCAGATACCTAGAAACCATACAACTGGCCTTCAAATTATCAATATTCTGTAACATGTCAGTCACATACCTGTATATATATTTTTTATGCTTTTAAGTGTTGGACAGATATTTCAGTGAAATATAAAACAATGCTTCCTTAATCACACATTTCAAGTTTTATTTAATACCAATATTAAACACTTGTTTAGAATACATCAGTTTCACTGGGAATATTGAAATATTTTCAGTATATACCCATAAACCATTAAATATACACATATTCTGGTAACATATATCTCTCTATATAAATTTATAATCATACTCTGTGAAAGTTGGCTCTCTGGAACAGTGATGTCATTCCTGCTATAGAGCTTCCCAAAATCAAGAATAGTGGAATGATGTGGATCATTCTGAACTTGGATGTAAACCCTCAGTTAAAAGACAGTCTGAATACCACAAGCTGAGTGTACTAAAAGTGATTTCCCACATGATTTGTGCTCAGAAGGCACGGTTGTTGGCAGTCAGACAGCCATACACAGCAAATATGAGAACAAAGATAGTACTAATTTGTAAGCGTTATATTCATTATTCATAGTATACAGTTAGTTGATAAATGGAAAAATGCCACATTTATAAGCACATTTTTTTAAGTTCGGGAAATGCAAATGCTCAGCTCAGAAGCATTGTTTTGAGATTTAAAGAGTTTTGCTGATCCACTGTTTTCCCTTAGAAAAACACAAGCCATGTAGACCACAAGAAGCAAACGGTAAAAAAATGACAAAACTATGTATGAACTCCATGTTATTCAAGGATACAAAAATTTAGGAGGAATACAGGAATAGGCTAAATAATATTCTCAGCTGTTTTAAGCTATCAGAAAAATATGTTAGCATCAGACTGGAAAAATGTCTAGTCTTAGACTCCCATAAAGGTATGTGTGCTGGCATGAAACTCAGGATAATATCAGGAGGCTATTTCCAGTGCTTAACATGGAACCTGGGGAAAAGGTGGCTTTTAGGGAACTGTTATAAATGTCTCTGTCTACAGCATCTAGTTCCAGTAGTTGCTGTTACAGATTTTTGACCTACATTTTGGGTCACAAGGTATGTGTCTGAACATGAGCTTTCCTAATTCTGTTTAAATTCAGGTTTTTCTGGGAAGGAAGACGTTAAATCTCTGTTTTCCATTAAATCTTTGCTGTGTTCCAGTTCTAGGCGTCAGCTAAATAAATTCTTAGGAAGCACCAGGAGACCTGACTGAGGCAAGCTCTCAAGGTGCCAAATACATACCAAAGTCCAAGGCCTCACAAAGAGCCATGGAAAAGGCTACAAAATAGCTTGGCAGGAATAAAGAGCTGGATCATAGCAATCCCTGACATATTTCTGTTCTCACTGTGACAATTGGCTGTTTTCAACCAGGTGCCACTTCAATGGTATTTGTCAGGGGAGGATATTTCCTGCATATATCCAAACCTCCCTGGTGACTCTCAACACGTCTTTGAGATCTCTGTTGGACACTTCTTACACGCAAGGCCCCATTTTTAGGTGTCCACATGGTTCTAAAGTCTTAACAAATTTTGTAAATGAAAACTATGGATCTTACTTAGATATAGGAAGTCCATTAAAGGAATTAAAAAGTAGTCAATACTATTTTAAACTTAGGAATGCTACAATCTTGAAATGTAGGTTTTGTTGTTTTAATTCTTCCTACCAGTTGGAAGTAAGTGCGAGCACATCTCTTTTTCTTTATGAGTGAGTCAAAAATTCTATCTTTTAGACTGAAAAGGACTCTATAATTTTCCTTCAAATTGCAAATGAAAAGACAGTCACTGACCACAGTATAATTGTACTCCTCTATCTCAATAAGTTAGCTATAAAAAGACACGTTCGTTCTAACACACACATCTCTTTGTTTCCAAAAAAGCAGTCTATCTTGAAATTCGGCATTTGGACAAGAAAGCCAGCAGAATGTGTAATTCAGAGGCCATTTGTGTCAGCTTTGTTTGAAATCCTACTCTAAATCTGAATGACAGAGAAAGAATGTGGCCCCATTCATATGACACGAGCTGAAAAATTATGAGCATTAACAGCTTTTCAGTCAGCTCCTTGAAACCTGCAACTCCATTTGTAGTGGATGAGGTTTCTCAAAACACTATTCCCCACATTTAATGCTGCAGACCATGGCACTTTATAACACATTCATCCAGCATATCACATTCACATGGCACAGCACAACCACTGAAGGAAAAATAAAGGAAAAATAGCAGAAGATTAATAGATGGTGAAAGTGTGGAGATAAGGCTGAAGGTAAGCAAATATGTTATATTAACTATAACTCTGTGCTCACTACCCTAATCTGGAAAGGAAGCATCTTCAAATCTGAAATAGGAAAGTCATACTTAAAATTGCATTTTAAATTTTCATACTGAAGTAATTTTCAGTGGATAGGTACCTGTATTTAACCGTGTGAAATGAAACAGAATATTTGTGAAGCATTTATAAATTTTTTGGTAAATTTGTTTGAACTCCTTCACAACAGAATGCATGAATTTTGCTTGTGCTGACATTTAAGGTTACCCTTGAAAGTAACCTTTTTCCAGCTTGACAAAATGGTCTTCTCTGCCTACATCTTCATTTACCATCTGCACTGCAGACCAGTACATTTCCTTCTTAAACCTTCCCAGAAGCCCTTCATGAAAAAATGAAACCATTGCCATCTCTGCTTTCAAACTTGACAGTGATTATGACAGAAAAAGAAAATAAATTAAAGGACTGAGGCATCCTGAACTTCTCTGGGTAAAGGCCTACCAGGACAGGAGAGAAAAGAGGGATATTTTACAAGGGCATGTAGTGATAGAGCAAGGAGGAAGGATTTAGATTAGATATTGGGGAAAAATTCTTTGCTGTGAGGATAATAGGGCACTGGAATAGGATGCCCAGAGAAGCTGTGGATGGTGGAGGTGTCCAAGGCCAGGCTGGATGGGACTCTGAGCAACTTGGTCTGGTGGGAGGTGCCCATGGCAGGAAGGGTTGGACCTTGATGATCCTGAAGGTCCCTTCCAGCCCAAGCTATTCTATGCTGGCACAAGTGACTGGTGCATGCATTGCACAGCCTAATGCCCACAAAATCAGTTTTCTTAGGGTTAAGCTAACTCAGTTTCTAGCACAGGTGTTTAGCAGCTCTGGATTCATGTCAAATACAGTCACAAGTGTGTCAGTGGCCATGTTGCTAGTTCCCTGACATCACAATAATTACTAGCAAATTTCTGTTAATTCTGGAGAAGTCTGTATTTCCCCCTATTTTAAGTTCATCGAAGACAGAACTGAGTGGGATTTTATGCATTACATTTGAGCTCTGCTAACAAATAGCAACATTCCAGATCAAAACAGTTGTTTATAGTTGACATGGTAAGAAATCCTAAAGAGGTAAGCTGTGATGTAAATTCATTCATGGAGGAGAACTTTAGGAACACTTTGAATTAAGCTCAGTGTTTTCCTTCCTACTGTTATCCTATTTGAAAAAGAGACAGAAAAATTATACTAACAATAGTTGTATATAGTCAGAACATTGCAACTGTTGTTAAACAAAAGTAAACAAATAAGAACTTATAATGTAACAGTTTATAACAGATGTAGAATAAAACTATATTAACCTATTAAAATATTAATTGATTATGAATTTGAAGCAACATCATAACAACCATGGAAAATAATAGATACATATCCAATCAAAATTTGCAGAGAGCTTTTTGATTTTGCAATTAAGAAATTTGATTTCCGACTTCACTGAAGTCAAGATAATCACAGAAAATGTCAAATTTACAACATAATGAATCCACTTCCTACAAAACCAGACAATGTATGCTTAAAATGCAGAATATTGGTCAAAGTCTCTCACATCCAAATTCTACCATAACAGAAGAAACACATTTTTGAAAGCAGACATCAATATGTTAAAAATTATGCCTTGAGCTCATACTGTCTTCAAATGCAAGGACAAGGTAAAGTAAATCTTAAATATAAATGAGATAATCAAAATAATTATCTTAACAGTCTCTCTCTCATTTGTCATTCTCAATTCGAAAATTCAATCAATGAGATACAGACAGTGTTTTTGAAAGCTTTCATCAGCCTCCACTACTCTCTAGTAGTTGTCCCTATTGGTGAGGAAAACTAAAAAGAGAAATTATGACAAAAAAGTAGCAAACTGCCAAGGTATGAAAGGACAGAAATACAATTGTTAAAGACATCCTCTTTCATTTCAAACCTGTCTTTGAACTGGCATATAAATGAAAGATAACATGTTCATGAAGAGAATATAATTTGACTTTATTACCTCATCATAACCAGCATATTACAAACTAATTTGGGATACTCAAAATCAAATAGAATAATGCACAAAAAAAGCCTATCCTTGAATTAAGGAGCTCTGAAAAATACAAAGTACTTAATTATGATTTTCTCCGCCCAAACTGCTTTTTAGTAATTTTTAATATTTTTTTCTTGATTTCACTTCTTTTCACCATTGTCTCTGAGGTTGCCCCAACCAATTTTTAATTCTCTTCATACATTAGAGCTTCATGCATTTCCAAACTTTTCTTCTTAGTTTGCTTCCTCAGATACTAGTTTTCAAAAACCTTGACTAATTACAGGTTGACGACCTACTACAGACAAGCAACTTATACTGTAACAAAGTAGAAAAAATCATATTTCTAAGTCTTTCAAAACTGCAAAATAGAAGTTTTCAGAAAATCTTTCCACAGGAGTTTTAAATATATTTGCCATCAGCAACAAACAATTCATAGCATAATTCAAAATTGCAGAACTATATATATGATTTTCCTTCAAAATAATAACTTGTCACAAAAACCAGAAAAAAAAGTTATTAGCAATTCTGTGTTGAAAATCATGTGTTCAAAAAATGCAAATATTTATAGAAAATAACATTTACTTATTAGATTTATGTATAAATTCTTACCTAAGCTGTTTAAAAGCTTCTGCTTTCACAAGTGGTGTTTCTACAGAATGTTCAAAAAGTGCCCCTTCAGGCCCTGCAAAAAAACCCAAAAGATGAAAAACATTGTAATGTAATAGCTCAAATAGAACACAAAAATAGCAAGAGTGGTTTTTTTTTAACATGGCCATTTCGATGCTGGACATCAAGAGAACACATGTTAAGAATTAAAAGACAATTGAAATACAGCTATGTTATTACCATTGCAGTATTGGTTGGACAAATACAATATAGAAGTAATGTAAATGTACAACTTTAAATTATTAAAATGGTCTGAATACAGATAAATTTTCAACTACTTACAGCAATAAAATAAATAAATAAGATTTATACAATGTAACTTTCAATACAGTTAATAGAGATAATTAAATCCATACGAAATCTTTGCAAATGCTACAATCCTAAATAATCATATTTATTTTAGACTGCTCCATGCATATCACAATTTCTGTCATGTAGCTTTATTAAAGATTTTCCCCTATTTACAGGCAGACTTGCTGAATATGAAATTGTTTTCTGCAAGCAAGATGTTAATGACTATGGGATCAGATAGTTTATGCCTTGATACATGTGTAGTTTCATTACAAAGAGGAAGAAACAGTGGGCACCCAGCCTCACCAGGAGCCTGTTCTTGTCTCTGTTGTACCTGAAAATCTTCTTCCAAGGACCTCCATTTCTGCTCTCCCGAGTATTAGCATTACTTCATTGTCACCAACCCGGTGACCACCTTCCACCTAAGCTCCACTAGGATCAGGAAATCAGCTGACGTAGGACAAAAGCCCCTCAGCAACAGAGGCAGATCAAAAAAAGCAGCTGAACACCGCCACCTACAACAAGGGTGCAGCTTCTCAACTTCTGTTCCTTGGCTTTTTGAATGTACTCATCAAAAACTGGAGAGGTCTTAGGTTGAGAGACCTTCTCTGGCTTTGAGGATTCATATACCCAAGCACTTTCCAGGTGAATATGCAGCAAGGCAATATATTTTAATAGTTAGGATATTAGTCAAGGTGGATTGTCTGGCTGCTCTTTATGCCATTACCCTCTGGAAAGAATTCTGGGCTGTAGAAATCCCTACGTTAGGGATTCGGGCTCTGTCTAGACAGAGAATGGCAATGGAGGGTTAAAAGGTATGGTGTAGATTGTATAAATGTGGTATGAGGTTGTATTAAATGTGGTACAAAGGGAAAAAGAGAATTAAAAATTGGTTGGGGCAGCCTCAGAGAGCATGGTAAAAAGAAAAGAAGTGAAATCAAGAAAAAACATTAAAATTAATACATTGCTGAGACAACTGATAGGAAGACTGTCTCTTCATGAGGATTGCAGGAAAATTCTCAGAATGTCCTGAGAAGCCGCTGCTTTTTGAAAAGAGTTTTAGCTGAAATCCTGATTTCTTAGAATGAAATCTCCTTGGATGGAAGAGAAGAACACAAGATACAAGAATTACCATATTAAATCACTTCACCACTTTGAGCAATCATTGATTTACTAAGCCTGAATTTAAATTTTATTTAGCTGTTGATACTCTTCTCATAAATTTAAATAGATTAATCTTTCTGTAAATTACAAACTGGCATGAATATAATACTGGAAAATACAAAATTTATGAATTCAGACAGAGCTTTAACCCTGCTTTATTAATATTTAATTTCATTTTCATTAACATTAAGATTATTCTGCAGCTTAAGGAATTAAAAATGTTTATCAGAAAATGCTGATTTGGTATAACTAAGATATTTTGCAGGGATATACTGATATGTCAAAGTGCAGATGTGGGACACGATTTACTGGTAGACTTAGCAGTGCTGGGTAAATGGTCCAGCTCAGTGATCTTAAGAGTTCTTTTCCAATGTAAGTGATTCTATGATCCCATGATTATATAAAGACAAGCGGTTACAGAGACAGTATCAGTTTCATGGAAACAGGGGCTAATGGAAGAAAGTGAACGGAAACATCAGTGTTAATGTTCTGGGTGGTGGCCAGATGGTGTAAAATGGAATGAAGAGTCTTATTTCCATATTCTAGAGCTGTCACCTCTAAGCAAGAATAAAACCTTGACTTTAATGTGAGTAAAACTTCTTCATCAAACAGCATTAAGTTTTAACAGTATGCCACTAAAAGGAAAAAAAAATCTCTGGGCAACCTTTTTTTGGAAAATGGTCCTAAATTGATTTTCCATCTTTATTTCCTAGTTTAACTGTGATATGACTATTCCTATATTTACTATTTTATAGGCTACTGTTTATTAACATATTGTAATTTATTCCTAAAATACACAAGAACAAGATACTAATTTTCTCAATGACAGGATTGAAGCCAGCAAGATTCATTAACACCCCACGCACCCTATCAGGCAAGGACCATTTGCCTTCTCAAAGCCTAACAGAATGTTTACTCATACCCTCAAATTGCCTCCTACTTACCTTCTGAACAGAAGTGTTTAAATCAAACACACACTGTCACATTGCACTTCAGCATTAGCTACACAAACGGAAATCCTTAGCACAGAACAGAGCAAATACTCCAGGGGATTTTTATAAAAGACAAACAAGCAGAAGGGCAAGTAGTAAACTGGAGAAAGGGTGATGGAAATATGCTTCTCCATAAAAAAAAACTGATCCTCTCTGTCCTGCCAGCTTTCCTTTAAGGAAAAAAAGCGCAGGTGTGGCACCTGGGGATGTGATTTAAAGGTGAACATAGTAGTGTTAGGTTTATGGCTGGATGTTAGAGATCTTCTCTAACCTTTAAAATTCTATGTTTCTATGAGCCTGCCATGACAACGTTATAAAGCCAGTCAATACAGTTACAAGGTGGTTTCACTGTCACCAGTGCCAGCTGAATGTACAAAACCTTCCCAGAACAAAACATGGATGTTCAGTGCTGCCACAGCAACATAATAAATGCCTGCAAAACACAGGTCCTTAAAGAAATAATATTGAAGAGGATACAGTTTTTGTCCATGCTACTTCAGGAGCAGTAATTTTCACAACGGGCTAAACCCAGCTTCAGTTTCATATACACTGAGATGTGTCTCTGATGTAGATGTCACAGATGAGCCAGAGGCAGTGTTTCTTTGCCTCCTCCTATGTCCTTACTGTCATCTGGGACACCCTTGTGTGTCCTGCCTGGCCTCCAGCTGACACAATCACAGGAAGCATCTCCTGGAGACAAAGTGATACCATGTGGTGTCTCACACAGGCCAGGGTTTTTCACACGCAGCTGGATGTTAATGTTTGAGCATGTGAGCTCAGCCTCTATCCACTCTGCTCCAAGGGAGATGACAAGCCCTGGAGCCATCCCCAAAGCAGAGAAGAGCATTTGGTGGGCACAGGAGCTCTGTCTGGGGCAGGTACCAGCACCTTTCTGCGCTCCAGGGAAGTGTGACCACCCAGACCTGCCAGTGACCATGCAGGGTATCAGAGGCACGTTCCTGGTTGAGGCTTTCCCCAGGCATCTGCTCTTCTTTGACTTGCACTGTTCTATTCTACACAGGGGCCAGAGAACGTCTGACTGGAATAGTATGAGTTGAAACATACTAATTGTAGGAAAATGACAGGTGTTGGGTTGGATTATATTAGTCTTAGACATTTTCCTTTGTCTTGAAATATCATAAATCATACACATTTGCTCTCTGCTATATTATATTTTAGTTGTAAACTGTCAGGTTTTCTAAAAATCATTACTAAGTTTTTCATCGTTCACATAAATAAGGAGAAGTAAAATCAAATAGTTCACTACACTGTACATAAAAAACTGCAAAATGTTCTTTGTGTATTTTAAGCCAAGGATTATCTGTTTTTTATGGTATGAACTTTTCAAAATTTATTTCACATTGATCTCATTCTCTATCTAAGATGTTTAAAAATAGTCTCAGTACGTATTAGTGTTACTAATTTATCCTTCATGCTAATAGTATCATTAAAATCACAATAATTTCTCCTTCATGCTAATAGTATCATTTAAATCACAATTTTAATAAATTAATTTGAAGCAAAGTAGGCATGAATCTCCTCTCACTTACATTAATTTTACACTGAAATAACCTCACTGACTTTAATGTATTTGCTTTTGAATTTTACTACAGTGTAAAAAAAAAGGCAATGTGTCTTAGTACAATATCTGCTGAAGTAAATAATTATCAATGCACTGTAAAGATTAATATTGGATGAGTGAGTCATTAATATTAGCATAACAATTTCAACTCGTGTATGAATGATTTTAACTTACTTTGAGCAGAGACAGACCTTTTCCAAATCAGTTAACAATTATGCAGTTTTTCATATCTTTGTTAAACACGCTTTTCTATTAAAGTTTAGCATCCCTTGGGCAAACAATAATTATTTGATATGGTTTCCTGGTTAAACAAAGTTGTAATTTCAATTAGGTTTAAAAGTAAAAAACCTTAAGATAAGACCCTCAGGCGTAAACAAAATTTATTAACACAATTATTATAACTTAACTTTGGCTTTGAAACACTAATTGTATAGTTACTACCATATTTATAGTTTTGACACTGAAATAATATGAATCTATTCATTGAAATGAAGACCTCAAAATTCCAGAGGAGCAGTAATTAGGGAAGGCCAAATATGACAGTTGCAATCAGGTAAAAAATACTAAAATTAATTGAAAAGAAATTACAGAATAATTTCAATATTTCCTTTGATGGAGTCTTCTGCTCAAAAAGAGAAATCACACCTTGATGTATCTATTTTAATGCCACCTAGAAAATGAAGGTTGACTTTATCAGGTTGTATGAAAGGAAGTAGCTTTTCATGTGATAACTTTGACATATTACTTTGTAAATGAGTACTTCAGTGATTTGAAGAAACAGCCTAAGACAAACTTTTCTCTTGACAGGTGACATTTAAGATATACTACAAATATCTTCCTGTGACATATGTGCTACTCACAGAACAGAAATACAGTAGCTTTCATTTTGAAAGATAAAACCGTATAAAAATATCAGAGAGATATTTCTCTCCCTAAAGTTTTCACAGATCAGATTCATTACTACTCAGAATGGAATATCTAGAATTTTTTCAGCTTCAGACAGTGTGCACTGGAAACATTAAATAATTCATAAAAAGATGGACCACTACAGTTCCAGCTATTAATGGCTTTCAAATAAAACACACACATATTTATACATTTTATATATATATATAAATTTCTTACTGATTATTTATTGAAAAAGGTTACATTATCTTCATATTTCTGTTTCCAAATGAGGTAAAACAAGAACTTGCATTCACACATAAAAACGTATTTAAAAATGCCATTCTCATTGTGCCTTTCATATGGGTGTTATCTGAGCATTTATTAAACCATTACAAACCTGTGACTCGAAGCTTATCTGTGCCAATTACAACTTCATTTTCATCCACTGTAAAAAGTGGCTTTCCATCCTTTGAGTTGATCTGGAATTGCTGACTGTGGAATTCTACCATTTTAGGACCTGCAAAACACAGAAGAATAATGGAATAGTTTCATCATCTTTCTTCAATTTTATATATAAATTAACAATTTTAATTGGTGTGTTTACAATGTAGTGACTCATTCAAGTACACTGAAGGGCATGAAGCACTCAGATATTCCAAGAATAGTGAACTTGTAAGTTCTGAAATTGGATAAGTCTATTTACATGATATAATTTGTTGTTCAAAATAATGTCTTGGAGTCTTCCTTTGTAGTTGGGTTTCCAGGGAATCTAGAAAATCCCACAGAAATTGATCCAGACTAACATTCATGTCCTTGGTGTTGAAACTGCTTTGATCAAATGAATCTATCTTTTCTTTTTCTTTATTTAGGTTTTTTTTTTTGAACAGAAACTAATTATCAAAGTCTTTGCAGCATCATCCCTTTTCATTAGGGAGGCTCAAATGCTTTAAAATTACAAACATCCCATGTAAGAGCAGGACCTCAGCTCTTCCTAAGAGATGCCAGTTTGGCTCCACATATCTAACAAATACTACTGATCATGTTCTTAAGGGTTTCAAGAAGCTAAGAGAATATTTGCAATTGATTCTGGTACTCCAAAAATGAAAAAAATATGAGCAAAGAGTCTGTGCATACTTCCAGATCCTAAATTCACTAAAACATCCTGTTCTATAGTATTGGCTTGGTAAGCAGATAAAAATCAAACCCATAATATTCTCTGTTCTGACAACCTGATCAATTAAAATTCACACCACATCGAGCCTGAATATCTATTACATAGAGTTGTCATCATAAATCTATATTCAGAATTAAAATTACAGAGAATTACAGAGAATCCTTCTCAGCAATTTTTAATAAATGTATTTCACAGACTATCCACAGGACCGAGAGGCACTAAACTGCTTCCTTCCCATTAAGAACCTGTTTTCCCATGTCTGCTCCCATAAATGTTAAATATATTCCATGCAGTAATTCTTAAAAGAAATAGGATTTTTTTTTTTTAGCTCTTATGTTAAAGGGGCATTAAATATATGCAGGTATTTCACAAAATCTGGTTGGTAGCTGGTATGAGAGAAGCACACCATGAGGGTCCATACACATTACTTATTGTTTCACTCAGCAGATGCAAAATATCGATTTTAACTGTCCACCAAACACAAAGAAAGAGTTAGAGAAGCCGTAATGTCCTAAACTAGGGCAACAATTTCAAGGCATAAAACCCAATACTGATTCTACCTGAAAATGGTCAGGACAGAGAGCTGAGCTCTACATTATGTTATGCTCTGCAGCATATGTGGACCCAAGCACAGCCTTATGGACCCCAATTTGGCTATTCTCTAAAGCTGTTCTGAAGCCCAAGACTTTATTTCTGAGAAGTGTGTTGCAAAAAGTGAGATCAGAAAATATTTTCATCAAATGAAAAGGCCTTAAACAGTATTTAAAAAAAATTAACAGTTTTTAAAAAAAAAAAAATTAAGGCAAAAGAACCAGTTCTGGGTAAGTGAGGCAGGGATAGATCCTTGTCAATGGTTTCCTAGAGAATCTTGGTTAAGGTTTTATTAAGGTCCCTTCCAACCTGAGCCATTTTATGGTTTAGTGATTGATTGTTCCTGTTTGTGCCCAGCAACAATAATGAAACTGGCCTTTTAGGTAGTGTAGCTAGATCCTTGTGCTTTCAAAAAAATCAAAGGCCTGAGTAAAATGGATCTTATCAACGTTACCAGTGCTGCAGGGGCTGGTCCCCCATCCTTCCCATTCATCCAACCCCATGACTTTAAAAGCTAGCTTAATTAAGGAAAAACTCTGCAGGCACTGTGAGAGCACTCACTGAACATTTTATATGTTCCAAAGGTACTTCAACCTGACTCTCTTTGGAACTCCAACTCATGGCCTTGCCCATGCTGGATTTGTATTCAGACTGTTTGATCCTGGACCTTGCACACTTGAATAAATCTTTAACAAGAATCTTTAGGTCCACAGTTTTCTTAACACAAGTGCCCCACTAATGTGAGACAAGGACTGTCCTATAGTCTTCAATATCAGAGAATGGTATGAATAATAACAGATGTATTTCGAATCTTAAGAGGGAATGCTAGCATAAAAAAAATTCAAGCATATGTTTTATTCATGCTAGAGATGAGATATCTCAGGGTTTCAAAAAGAAATAATAGGCTTTTACATAAATGGGAATAGGTTTATGTAAGGAAAAGGAGCCATTAATTTCTCTTAATGGTATTCCACAATACACATAAACGAGCTATATTGCAATAACAGTAACTGTATCATAATCCCAGTGAGATTAATTTTCAACTCACAAACAGCAGCCAAACTCAGTATCTGAAAGCGTAATCTCCTAATGTCTAAATATGTTTTGTTTACCACCCTAGTGTATTAACTACATATAAGTCAACTAATACTATATAATCGTATTTGCTGATAAAATCCTACAATTAAAAATGTAACCTGACTGAATGCAGGTTATAGACAATATTTGTTTTCTGCATGCTGTCAGATGTGTCACACGAATTTCCAGGTCAATGGGTCATTCTTGCTAATCAGGCTGATTATTTCCTATTGTTTCCATGTGTTTCCTCCTTAAATGGGCAGCCCTGAAGCAGACCTTGTAAGTGATCTTCACATCACATACCTCTTGATGCTGAAGATGCTGCTTTAAATGGTGAACTTTTTTCTTACCAAAAAGAAACTGACATGCTGCTACACAGTCTTCATCTTCATTTGTCCTCACTCTTTACTTCCCTAGAGATTTTCCAGGGAAGGAAGCTCTTGTTTAGTGACTCCATTTCAGTTGAAAGTCATTTTAATAAACAGTCTTCTACCACTACACAACCTTTGAATTCCAGGCCAACACAAATATAGATGTAGCAGACAGCAAAGGATCTTCTGTCAAAAACAGGGCCAGCCATAAAATAAATATCTGCAAATGCTTAATGCCAATGAAATCTGAGGAGTCTGAAATTTGAAGAGTCTGCCTACGTGTTACCAGCAGGCAGACTCTTCAAATAGTTAGTTCTGCCAAATCCAAAGCATTTTAGTGTGTCTTTAGATCTTTCAGAAGAAAAGGCTTTCCAACATTGGATTTACTTCTATCATTAAGTAATTTAATATCTTTTATTTTCTTACTCTCTTTTCTTATCTGCCATTTCTAATTAACCTATGGCTGTCAGCTACTCTGTATATTTTGCTCTTCTCCTACCACCTAGAATCATTGAAGTATTGGGTATAAACCAAAATCCTGACTGCTCTTTGATATTCCCATGCAATTTCCTTTTTCAGATAATTTTTATTAAACTAAAGCACCTTACTTAAAATAAGATCTCATTATAGTGTATTAAAAATGTAATACTCCTACAGATTCAGGTCTCATTCTATGTATGATAGAATACAATACCAATAAATGTAAAGTCCTTACTTTCAGAAGCATAAAGTTAGTTATATTTTCATATGGAAAGGTATGGTATTTCATTAGAACAAAGGTAGTACTACAGAGAATGTGCACATTGCACATTGCACATTTTATGTCTGTAACATACATCTCTCATAGTTTTGAACAACAACTCTAATACATTAATAGAACTTGATGCTCTTGTTTCCCCTTTTTCTCTCAGTTCTTTTATGCAATGGATGAAACAATTATGTCCCCTCAGATCAAAGTAAAAGTGTCTTACTGTCACCACTGTTTATATTTCGTTGTGATCTGTGATTGAACACAGGTCTAGAGATCTTAAAAAATTGGTCACCTTTTCTCACAGGCTTAATGAATCCAAATTTTGCTGTGTGAAGAATTCAACAGGAAAACCTGAAACATACATTCCTCAGACAGATAAGGTGAAAAGGAAAATACTAAAGGAGATGAGACATGATAATATGAAACCCTGTATGCAGAGAGGATAGCTGATCTGAATCTCTCCTTCCCAAGTGAGTACTTTACTTTATCGTCTGTATAATGGATATTCTTCCCCTTTTCTTCTTTTTTTTTAAAAAAGAAAGCCATGAGTGTATTTTCATAAGGTCAACTCATACACTGTGTTTCAGCAGTATTCTAAGCCTACCTACTGGATCTGGGCAGAGGACAGTGTGAGAGGATCAGCTGAAAAGATGGGGTATGATTCACTTCAAAACATCACTGTCTAGTACTGTTATACATTCTTTTGTGTTCTCTGCCTGGCCTTCAGCTTATTTCAGATGTCCCAGAGTGTCTCGGATTTCTATATCAGACCGGAAAGTCTGACATGGAGTCTGTAAGGAACGTGAGGCTTTCCAGCGTGTCAGGTGAAGACTGGGCAAGATGGAATCACAGAAGAATGCAAGGCAGAAGCCACCTCTTTATGTCCCACCTCCTAACTTCAGCCGGGTCAGCTCGGTTGGAAGTTAGATGAAGGTGCTCAGGGTCTTGTCCAGATGAAATTTTAATACCTTTGAGGAAGGGGATTTATCAGCCTCCCTGAGCAATCTGTTCCCATGGTTAACCTTGGAACAGTGGTAAGTCTCACCCACCCCTTCTATCCAGTTGCATTTTGCCTCTCTGCAACAAGTGACTGTTGCCTTTTGCCCTCTTGCTGTGCACCTCAAGTCTGGATTCATGCTAGTGACTGGACAGCAGGAAATGGCCTCAACCAAGAGAGGTTCAGGTTTGATATTAGGAAAAAGTTTCACTAAATGAGTGGTTAAACCTTGGAACAGGCTACTCAGGGAAGTGGGTTCAAAAGTGTTGAAAAAATGAGTAGATGTGGCACTTTGTGATATGCTGTAGTTGGCATGGTAGTATTTGGTCAAAGGTTGGACTTGACCTTGGAAGTCTTTTTCAGCCTTAATGATTCCATGATTTATTTATTTATCTCCTAGTATCAGGTGCCAGTTAGGAGCTCTCCTTATGCCTTCTCTCCTTGCAGGTTAAACAAACACAACCTCTTCAGACTCTTACGCTTCATGTGCTTCCACTCCCTGGCCATCTGAACAGCTCCCTGGCTGGCTCGCAGCTCCATCCCACTGGAGAGTGTCTACAGTATTCCAGCTCCCAGATGAGGGATGGTGCAGCCCAGTGTGCTCCTAGTGCTCGTTGCCACAAGGCTGCACTGCAGGTACATGTTCAAGCTGTCCACCAGGATAGGGGGTGTGTTCTACACACCTGCTGCGCAAAGACAGAGGTGTGTCTCCTCCTTTGGGCAGTAGCTGCCATCAGGGTTCAAAACTACTGTTGCATTTGAACCGACCAGGATTTTAGATGTACTTAATTATCCAAATTCTATCTTAAATTATAGTCTCAGTAAATTTCAGCTGCTTTAAGCTAATCTTTACAAATTCATTTAGCATTAACCACTGCCAAAAATTCAATTATTTTTGGTGCAGAAACTACCCTCGTCTTTAGCAGTAACTATTACTTTCCAATTACCACCTAATTACTTATGTTAATGATTACTGTACCACTGAAAACAAAATATATTTGAGATTGGAAATTTATTGAAGCTGTTAAAATTTAGAAGGTTATAAAATCTTTAACATTTCCCCTTTTTTCATTTATTTTGAATTATTTCCTCCCATTGGAATAAAGAGACAATGAAGCTACTCAGATGAGTAACTGCTCTCTGATGAGAGACAAGTATCCCCCAAATGGTTATTTTCCAAATAAAAAATGGCTTCCCAAATACTAGTGGGTTTTTTTCAGAGCCAAACTCTGTAGAATTATGTCCTCTTCTAGACTAAGTGAGAAGAAAAGTGACAGCACAGGATTCAATGGGCCAGATTAAATTTTCCCTTAATGTGATGCTGTCCTGTTTAACAAGTCGGCAATACACGTTATCACAGAATCATAGAATGGTCTGGGTTGGAAGGGACTTTAATGAATGTGTAGTTTGATACCTCCTGAAATGGGAAGGGGCACCATCCACTAGATCAGGTTTCTCAGAGCTCCGTCCAAGCCTGGCCTTGAACACTTCCAGGGATGGGGCAGCTACAGTTTCTCTGGGCATGCTGTTCCAGTGCCCCTCCACCCTCACATTAACTCCTAGAGGATGTTTTAATTCTGGCTTAAGTCAGTCTGTCTGACTGTGAACATCATCGTGAATTTCTTCACAAAGATTATCATATTTGGGAACAGGGTGTGCATATCTTGCTATGGTAAGGTCTTACTCTACATGGTGCTTAGACCGTAAGTGGTGGTTTTTTTCAGAAGAGGATACTTTTCCTTTGAGTCTAAGTATTAAACTGCAGTTTGATTTACTTAACTAGCTCTCATTTAAACACATCTTGAATATTTCTTACTGTTTTCTGCTATTTGTTTTAATACTTTTCAACATGATATACATTCAAATACTCAATGGTCTCACCAAAGACAAAAAGCATTTGCATTTAATGCATATTAAAAAGCATGTGCATTTAATGCATATTCTCTCAAAAAGGAGAATTGGTCAAAAAGTCTGCAGAATGTTTTAGCAGCCACCTGTCAATTCTCTAAATCTTATCCATCTAACTAAATTTTACTTTTACATAATAAACTAGCATGTATGTCTTTATATGATCAGATTCACTGATAGCTAAAATTTTTATACTTTAGGAAGTAAGCATTCCTACTTTAATCCCCTTCAAATAAATACTCTAAATTCTTGATCATAGAAATTCTTAATCACCTCAAAAATACTTCAGTGAATTTTCAGATTTATCCTTCTATTAATTGCTCCTATGTTGGATCTTCCTTTCTTATAGCCCAGCTGGACACCAATTAAAGTTGTAGAAATAATCATCTTGCAGACAAAGATCTTCAAGGAATACGGTCTGCCTTTTATCTTAGAGATAAGAAAGAATTTATTTGGACAAAAATGGGTTTTTTAATGAAAGACTTCTGGGAAAAATAAAGAAGGAAAAGCTAAATGATTTTACAATGTCATTAAGTTTATGAAACTGGCTTCAGGGTTTTCCCTGTTAAAACAAGATCAAACTCTTCTTAGAGTCCTCATGCTTCCTTAGCACTGTTTTCTTCCTCCTATGCCTGTTATGAAAAACTACCATCACTTGAAAAGAAATATTAAAATTCTGATAAGAAACCCCTACATGATTTGACTTTGGAAAGCAGTAGTTTTCTAAATGGCAGTTATCAGTGCTAAAGCAACGTATGAGGTACTGACACCGATCTGCTTCCTCAGAATGTTGTTCCAGTCTGACAAAAGAGATAGCACAAATACTCTCATTGTAACAGCTGTTCAGGCTAATGTTATAGACATAGTCTCTAAGCAGAATTTTGAATGTAATTCTGTTTTCACACTGCATAAGCCATTTTGACTTTCACCATATTCCCATGCTTTCTGAGTGAACCTGATTTCATGCTTAACAATGCAGAACAGCTTCATAATCCAACTATCTAAATAAATTCCCACAAGCTTTAGACACTTAAAACTGAACCCCTGACCTAAGCTACTGATGTTACTACTCCTTGGTGTAAAAAATTGAACTAGGATGAGGATCAGCAATCCATTCTACTGGAATCTGCTCTCACAAGCATTTCATGACTTTGGAAACCTCCTTTTTTCTTTTTTTAGAAGTTTTAATTTTTTCCTTAAATTTTCTCCTGAAAAAGACATATTACAAGGAGAATTTAGGATCTTCTGTAGGTTGAAACCTCCTTACATAATCCTTTCAAGACAGATATCTTAAAAATCTGGTCCTACTTTTCACCAGAGACAGCTGGAAACATGCTGCTCTTCATTGACTTATTATCCACGACTGGAACAGAACTGCAAAAGCTGACTGTATTATTTTCATCTGCTGATAAGCTGTACATAAAAGCTTATGTTTACTTAGGTAAAACATAATTTACTGTTTGATACCAATGTTGCTCTTAATGATTTCATAATTCACTATATAGTCTAAATGTTTCTTTTATACATAACATATTTATCACCAATCATTATTGAAAAAGTTTGACAAGTTTTTTGCACTAAGTTGATTTATTATTGCTCTGGATATAAAATCAAAAGTGCAGCATTGCTCTTTTATTCTAGGCTTGAATAAGGCTTTGAAGTGGTTAAGAACAGAAATCTTGGAAATCGTAATTAGCACCTTTGTGGACTACCAAAGAAAGTGCTAGATATTTCAGTTTTGAAAGTTGATAAGCAAGCCATAACAATGACACTTGAATCGTATTAATGATTTTAAGGAGAGGAGCTATTCTAATGAAAATATTTACTATCTGTTTTGTACACATTGTTTCCTTGCCTATAAGCAACTCTCTCCACACCTTTCTTAATTCCCTGTGTCTATCAAGCGTGTACATTCACAGAACTATGCTTTGCTTAGATTCCTTCCTTGCTGTCTGCTGGCCAACATCCTTCTGAGTCCCATTTCTCCTAGAAATATGAACAAAGCAATAACTTCCCTTAAATAAAATCTTATTTCCTTTTATACCTTGTTTTGCTCCTGTTTATTTGTAAAAAGTGATTAAAACAAAATGGGTGTTTTTGTCATCCAGGGAGACAATGAAGTAAAAAATAGGGGAAATAAGGTAATTGTTTTTTTTTTCTTAATTATGATCCCTATTATTTTGAAACTATTATTTCCCTGGCAAGCACTTTTTGAAGTATTCGCATTTAGTGAGACTTCTGAAAGCAGTGTAATTATGGGTTACAGTACAAAACTCAACATCTACAGCATTTTGATTTAAAAAACAATGTCCAGACAACTCCTCCAAGAGATATTGCACGCAGATGAACTGAGAGGCATGTAGAAACTTTAAAGCCAGAGTAATCATGTTGGAATTTGCTCACATTTTATGTATTTTTTGTATATCTGTGATTCATGAAGGAATGCATAATATGTGCCTATTATCTTCATAGGGGGTATTTCACAGAAACTCAAGTAAAGATTTGTTTCACATGTCTCGTGTGAATTACTTCTGTTGAAGACTGGGTATTTAAATCATTCTTAGTAACTTATTAAATTCTTTTAACAGATCATTTGAATCAAAATTTTCATGAGTTAAAAGGTATTTTTGTTATAATCTTGTGAGAGAAGCAATATTATATTGTCTCCTCTGGAACAATTCCAAGCTTATCTATAGGACTCCTTCACAATTGCAAGTAGTCCTATTTATAAGAGGACTGGAGTTTTAAGACATAATTCCAGAATATTGGCAATTGTGGAAGATATTAACTCTTTAGCAAAGGCTTGTGCATATAAAGTGAGTATGCCACACACTTATTTATCACACTCCTTTTGATAAATATTTAGAAATATTTTCTTAAGACAAGTCATGCAGACCTTTATGATTGACAGAATTAAAAAAAAGGGAATCCAAAAACATTTAAAGACAGAAGTGTGATTAATTGTATAATTACACATTTTTAAGGGGAATAACAGGCTCCTTTATATATTTTTTTCCTTTTGTTTGAAAGCTTACAAAAAATTATATGAATTGAAATGGTAATTCTTCAAACAGGAGTTGTCACAGAAGTTACACAGTCTCAACAGCATTGAAAAGTTGCTCATCAATGCTCTGCTGGATCCCAATTTAGTAAACTACTTAAACATATCAGGTTAGGCTACAGTTAAATGAGCAGGAATTTATGCTTTGCTGCCTGAGGACCTTGTAAAAATGCATTAAAAACTTGCGAGATTTTTCTCCAATGTCAAATAAAGGTTGAAAAATAGTAACAAAGCTAAGAAAAATTTTGTCGTAGCTCACACATATTGTTGCCATTATTGCCTTAAAAGTATGATTTAAAGAGTAAGGTCAGGTTATTTTTTCTGCCAAGATCTCAAACTTATACCTGTCTAGATCTATTGATTTCACTGCGTAAACTGATGTATTTTACTGCTACCATAGATAGTAAAAGATACAAATGCTTGAGTTTTGAAATTGAATTTTTTTAGGATGTCTGCTTAAATGTATTTTCTCAGAAATTGATTTGCGACTATCAATAGATATTTACACAAGGAAAAAGGGTAACTTTTGCAGAGACCTCTCTTGCATAACTCTGCAATAAAGTAGTGCTTCAAATATTTGAAAAATTATTGCTTAACTGAGAAACTGAAAATATACTGCTGCTTTTTACTAAGTGGCAGAGGGACTATTCAAATATGACCATAATAGTAACAAATAATCATGTGTTTAGTGCTTTATATTCTCAAATCTCTATACTAATATTCATTCCAATGTTTCCAAAGCAGTGGACAAGGAATAATCACTCAGACTTACCCACATTTAATCTTCCTGTGACTTCCCCATTTGAATTGCGAGCATTCACAGTCACATTGTGAGTAGACTGGAGAAGCAGCGATGAGTCCTGAAGTATGTAGAAAGAAAAAAAAGTATGTTAGATAGTACAATTAGAATTGTGAACCATTTTCAAAATTTAGTCTATTGTTGGCATCAACTCAGTCACTGAAAGGTCATTGCAGCTACAAAACTATCCACAGATCTCATCAAATAATGTGGGCAGATATTTCTGATTACTACAACTACATCAGATTTAAAGTAAGAAAAATAATTAAAGGGAATATGTCGGGTGAACAAAACCGTGTTACTGGACCAATGAACACGGCTGCTAACATTTTATCTTTTGGAAAAAATGCTTTAGTACTAGATTCAATACCTGTCAGTACATAACTGAGACTCCTAGAAGACAGCCATTTAATTGAGTGTGAACACTCTACTTTGAGAATTCATACTATTGTATTAACTTGGTGAGAAACATGCATGTGCATTCTGCTTCCTCAATGGTCAATGCAGTCTGTAGGCTGTGGCCTAATTTTGGCACCTGGCACTGGCTCTCCAGGCAAGGAGTGAGTGATAGAGAGGGTGGCAGGCTGACTAGATCAGTGCTGACTTTAACAGATGACAGTACAGATGATTTTCAGGGTAATCATAGTGGCCACTACCTTTACTTGACATTAAGTATCAGAAAATTATCTGGGTACACAAATCTTATCACTCATTTGGATCAGCAAACTGTAAATACACTGGTAGACTTCAAAAAAAGGGGAGGAAGTATTCTGCAGTACAGGCGTTTTCATACTAAAGCACACTTGGTCTCTGAAGGACAAGAACTCAGGAAGTGATAAGAAGTGCCTATGCAGATCTCAGTTGCCAAAGCATCAGGGAATACATGATATGAAGGGAGTATCAGCAAGCTGCCTGCTTTTGACCTCAGTGGAGATACCCAGTCCTAAATAAATGAGTTTCTAACTACTGGAATATGATTAAAAGATCAGGCTCTTGCACAGATTTGGCTTCTAGTTATTTTTCTGGGCTCACCAGAGACTATGTAATACCTTGAAGGCCTAACCCCTGAAAATAACCCCAAGGCATGTTTTCATCTCAATTTAATGCTTAGAGTATGAGACAACCTGAGAGTTTTAAACACTTTTTACGTGATGAATTTTACTACAAACACTTCTTTAGTAACAAAACCGCAAGCCTGATTAAAAAGTAATGAAATAGAAGTAAGACACAATTTGGACTCAAACTTACACATTTTTTAAAAAGAAAACAGTATCTTACAAGTAGGTAGAAAGGCTCTTTCAAAATAAGTCATTAAGTGAGCAAAAGAAATTAATCACACTTTATAAATTATATTGGGAAAACATAAAAGCTCACACAATTAACGCAAATAATGACAAGTCTTAGGAAAAAAGTAAGCCATGTGTTAGAATGAACATTAATGGTAGTTAGTATGAGGCGGAAAAGAAAGGCCAACAAAGATTGGGGATTGGGTAAATATAGCACATTTAAGTAAATCTGCTAAATGACCCAGAAAGCCGGGCATCTATATTACACTTATTTGATTGCCACTGGTTGATTTAAAAAATAATTTAGTAATATGTGATATCAAATGAAAGTGTGAATATACTATACTCTAGACCTGCTGCTGCCACATATGTGGTTTTGACTAATTAAAATCTAGTAACATATTTAAAAATGCTCATCTTTTATCTTTCCATGAAGATGTTTTAGCAAAGGTGCAATGGTCTTGCCCACAGCTCTGTGTTGCACTCATAATGAAGGCATAAACTTGTAATAGGCTCCAGAGACAATGCACAGCAAGTAGATTTTCTGCTACATATTTTCTTAGCACTTTGAAGACCTCATTACGTGAAAAAGTCTGTTAGGAGACCGCAAGGAGAAAACTATTAAGGCAAGGGAGAAAGCTGCTTTGAAAGCTGAGAGGGGCTTGGTTCTCCAAGACAAACTTAGAAAAAGAAAGCTTAACAAATAAGTAATGTTATGAGAATAAACACATAAATGGCAACTCAGGAGACCAAGCTGCAGGCAATTAAGCCTTTAGATATTTCAAATATTTAAAAAAAGCAAGGATACAAACAAAAAAACCCTCTGATGAATTATCAGTAGGCAGAGAGAGAAGCATTAGCCTGAAGGCTCTAATTAATGCACGCTACTAATGATCATGACGGATCATTGGACAGCTAAGCTTACATTAGATGCTGCCACACCTCTTTTTCCTATATTGGTACTACATGTATTAAGAGCTGAAAGGAATGTTAAGAGAGCACAAATGGTAGCTTAACAATGCATAACGATCTTTGGGACTAGAGAGAGTTCTTAAACATTAGCTGTGGTGGTCTTAAAAAGTTACATGTCTTACTGGATAAAAAACCTCAAGGGAAATTCACCCAAGCACATAAATAGTTTTCTCACTGTCTGTGAGGCAGAAAAGAATACAGCATAAGAGGATAAATGGAAACACAGATACAGTAATGGAATTTCACTGTCTTAATTAAGAGCTGTTGCTGAAACTAGAAATACTTAGAGAAGAGTAAAAGCTCAGTATAAGTAAAATATGTTGGCATTGCTTAAATTTTAGTAATCAAGCATGTTAACAACCTCATTCTGATGAATTTATTTACATTTTCTTTTGCTATACCAATATATAGACACACTAACTTTTTTCCTAGGTTCAGAAAACTCACATGGCTGGCTATTTCTTCTCAATTACATGTTTGAAGATATGAAAGAGCCATATTTGGCTTTTATTGTCACTGAATAGTACATTATTCAATGAAATGTCCCAGTGGTTGATGGTTAAGATTTACAAAATATAAAACTTTATTTTGTGAGATGTTGGGCTATGGACAATAGTTCTGAAAAATATTTACTTTATTGGCCAGAAGCAGACATGTCCCTACAAAAAATTCACTGGAATAAGTTTCAGAATCCCCATGGATAATTAAAATCTAAATCAGATACTCTCTTCCTTTTTCTAAACCCCCAACTTCTGCACCTTTCCCATTCTCAGTGACATTTTAAAGTTAATAATTTGGATAAATATTTGACCAAGTATGTTATTACTATTTCACCTCACTAGTAATAACAACAACAAACTTTTCTGTCTAGGTGAACTAGATTAAATACTAAGTCTTTCCATTTAGACTTGTAAATTTTATATACATAAATATATAAACATGTCAGATATCCATGGCATTGTCCTTGAAGTGAAAAAAGCTATATATTTTAGAGAAATTGTAACTTTTCCACTGGGATCCATTAATTTTAGAGATATTGAAACTATTCTGTAGTGGATGAATAAACAGAACAAGCAGCTTCCCAGGGAAGCCTATATTAAAAATAATCTCAGTAAAATAATGAAAACCTTTTTATACACTCAAGTTTTAGCATTACTTACATACGATAACAATTATAATTCCCATTTGAGCTGCTTATCACATGCCTAAGAGATAAATGTTGATTCTGACAAAACATCATAACACTGACCTTGTAAAGTGTGCAGAAATATGTGTGTATACAGATATACATGAACATACATATATATATGTTTGGTTTTTTTCTTACATGACAGAAATAATGGAAAGTTAAATTATTCAGAAGTGCATTAATTTTATTTAGCATTTTTGCAAGATTACCCACTTACCACTCTCGAATGGATTTCTTTGGCATAAAGAGGGAATAAGAATTCAGATTCCCCTTCCAGTCGAAGGCCTTCTTTTGTAACACGCAGGTGTCCCATTCCAGTCTGAGGAGAAGATGTGAGAATTATGCACAATTTACTATTGTTGCTGTATTTATTTTGTGTTCTTTTCATGAATTAAACATTTTCAGAACTGCCTGCCTCAAGTCTACCAATAAATATACAAATAGTAATGCATTTAAAATTTTGAGAATACCTTGTTTTTTCCCAGGAGTAATTTTCTGTGAGAAATTGCAGGTTTCATGAAGTTATTAAACTTGGTTTGTTGGTTTTGGTTTTTTTTTTTTGGGTGGGGGGGGAGAGTGTGGAGTGGAAATACAGTTTTATAGTCATTAAATTAAAAAGCAGTGCATTTGCATTGGCTATGCTGAAACAGCTTTCGTACTTGCCTTCTAAAAATGTAATGAACAATAAACTTTTACATATGAGTACTCACATAAAAAAACTTACATTAACATCTCAGGGTTCATTCTATCAATAATATAAGCCTACAGAACAGACAAAGAGGGATTTTTATTTGCTTTCATTTTCCTCAATATTATTTTTAATTAAGTTTTAATTCATTGGATTAGTTTTTTCTCCTTCAATTGTAGGTCAAGGCTCTATATCCCATTATCATATACCTTTTTCTCTATCACCTGCTTCTCAGTTTTCTCATCCTTTCTTCCTCAGTCCCTTCTGCTTTCAGCCCAATTAGTCTTTCCAGTTGATATCTCCATTCTTTCTTTTTTTTTACTTCCTTTCATCATTATCATAGAATTGATAATGTGAAAAATGAGTGAGGAATTACTTCTGTAAGCACATCTGAAGGTTTGCAGGTTTCAGCTACAAGGTATTTCACAGGTATTTAGCTAATTTGTAAAGGATTCCCCCATTTCCCTGACATAAAGTGTGACAGAAAACTTGGCAAAAAAACCCCAACAAACCCAAAAAACCAGCCTTCCAACTAGGTCACATGAAAATATTTCAAGACAACTGCTGCAAACTACAAGGAAGAGATGGAAGGCTAAATAAATAGACAATAAACCCAAAAAAGTATTTTCACTCTAAACAGTTTTCAGGTAGTTCTTGATGTAAGCAGAAGAGATAACAGGCCACCGAATACACATCAATAAATTGTTCATCTAATGAATTATGCTTGCCACTGAGAAAAGTTATAATGGAAGAGATGGTAATTGCTTTCAAATATATGTTCTGACTAATCAGATTATATATGTAGATATGTAATGCTAAGTAACATATCAAACCAGCCTTCAATGAAAAAACAGAGCTTTTTTTTTTAGCAGGCCTGAAAGAAGACAAAGAGAGAAACAAGTTTTGCTTAAATTCCATAGGGTAAGAAATGTTCATTCACTTCACTGGAGAGTACAACCACGATTCTTCCTCAGCAAGATTTGCTTCAGGAAAGAGGCTTTTAGAAAAGCTATTTATGGAATCTGATTTTACTGTTTTGAAATATATAATGTACTGACTTTTCCCAGTGAAAATAGTTTCCAAATTCTACACCACTGCAAAGCTTTTAAAAAGTACCCAGTATATAGTGATACATCCCACAGGGCAAAACTAAAATACCTATCATGAGCCTTTATAATGACAATTCCTAGCCAGCACTGACTGATTTAAAAATATGTTTTTCTAGCAAAGACTATAGACAGTTTTTTCTAAATTGCAACACTCCAACATTATAAAGACACTTAGGTTTTAAGGAAAATACTTGAAAAATCTGATGTTAAATATCAGGATATTCCAAGAAATACCACTAACAAGTATCTCCTCTTTTATTAACCAAATTTAGGGTCTGATGATTTGCTCTGAGCTTATATCTTTTCCCATCAGGTGAAAGTAGTTTATGTTGGCTATCAGGTTTAAACAGAGGTTTTATATTTTTATGGAATAAAAATAAAAAGAACTAAGTAAGTAGCATATTTTAGAATAAGTACAAAAAATTACATTGACAAATCTGAAATTTAGGAAGGCAGAGGAAGAACTAGCAATTAATTCTTGCTCTGAAGCAGACTGGAGAAAATTAACAAACTCCTAGGTGGCAATCTCTGTCCTGCCTTTGGCAGGAAGAAATTTTTAGTAGAAACAGAATAAAAAAAATATGTGGAAAAAAATTGTGCAATTTACTCAGCACACTCTAATGGATTCAGGTTTCCCAGCAATGTGAAAATGCTATATAGACAAATAAATGTCTTTGACAAAAAGAACAGTATGTCACATGACAAAACTCAACACTTTCAACTTATCTAGAAGTTCCTATTATTTCAGTAAATCCAGTTATATCCCTCAGGATTACTTTGTATAAGTATGTCCTCCAGTATGCCATATTTTCTTACACCAGATATTTAATTTAAGCATTGACACAAAGCTCACATTCTCACGTATTTGCCTAACAGCCTCATTATCCATTCTCATTGACCACTTGGGAAGTGCAAACCCAGGGAAATTTAGATATGGGTTATGTGCATAAATGACTATCTGTGAGGACTAACATAAACTTTGTAACATGCATGCAAACAATAAAACTGTGGGTTTTATATAATGATCCTCACTTCTATTACCTTTGTGACTGCAAACAATTATTATGTTCTTAGTACTACAATATTTGAGCATCTTAAGATTGTAAAAGTACTGAGTTATGTGGTACAGCGAGATAGGAGAATTCTATTATGTCCCTTTTATAACCGGCAAATTGAAGTTACATAGAATATAAAATGGAGAGATTTAGAATAAACAACCACCCCAATGCACTGAGATCCAATGCTAAGCTCCATGAAAAGGCAGAGCATAATATTTACACATAATGTTCTCTCAACAACTACTCTGCTTCTTACATTACCAATTGCTTTTTACTGAGTATCGCGGCTTCCTTAGTGATGAGCAAATATGATGCTTTCTGTTTCAAGGATTTGATTCTGTTCCTATTCAAGTAACTGAATATTTGAATATATTTCTACTGATTTAAGGAAAGGGTCCCAATATCTATTAGTTAGATGTGGACTTTGATGCAGTTGTACAACAAGCTATTGCTTAGGGTGGGGGGGGAAAAAGTGCTCCATAAAGACAGGAAATGTATGGCAAGTCTGCATTCTGGTTATCCTGATGCTGGTGACTGTCACTGCTTGAATTTGCTGGCCCTGAGCTGTAACACACTGTTGTACATGCAGATAAAGCTGAGACTCAGATTTTGTAATTACTCAACGGCCTCAGCGAGGCAGGGACGCAGCTGTACAGCAGGGAAGGATGAAATGGCATCTCTGCAGACAGCAATCAGGTTCTACTGCCGCAAGGAGTTGACTAGCGTGGAAACTCCTGGCAGCTGCCAAACTCTTGTGTACCAAAGATGCAACTTAGCATTAGTGTTCACACAGGTGTGACCAGTTTTCATTTCAGAACTGCTTGACTTGTTCTAACTGCAGCAACAGGATGTTTTCAACTATAGTAGAAACATTTTTTCATAATTTGAAAATGCTCCCAAACAGCTAAGTGCTTGGAGCAAAAGAGACAAAGCCTTCTACCACAAAAATTCAATCTCTGAATCCTCATAAAAGCTCATCAAGACTACTTGATTGAGAAGTCCTGGTCTAAAAGATATTTGACATCTAGCTTTTCAGTGAATTATCTATATAGATACTCAAAAACCAGCTGAAATGAGTAGCCACCACTGCAGAATTCTAGGTAAGATGCACTGTGTTGTGGAACATCTGGATGGGAGGACCATCTTGGATGGCTTATTATTCTCTTAGACTCTAATCACAGAGTCCAGACTATTAGGAGTGGAAAACAAGCAGAGGCAGCTCTAGGGCTCTTGCACTCACAGTGAGTTGCTCTCAGGTAGCTGAGCCTCATGCTGCCTATGGCATATGGAAGCAAAAGAGCATCAGGCGATTTATCTGGGAGTTATCTCCCCGGATTATGACAATGTAGGTCTGCTGCTGTAGGCATGTGGCCCCTAGAAATAAGCATGAGGCATGGGGAACATTTATTCAGTTTAAAAATGAGTATTTCTAGTCACCTAAATTTGATCAATAACTATAGTTTTTATTTTCCTACCAACACTGAAACTGACACACAGTGGATCACTGTATTTGGTCAACCACTCTCCATACCGTATGTCATACCATATCACATCACATCATCACTGTTTCTGTACCTTCCCAGCATTAGACTCAAATGCAGTCCTCAGGCTCCTCTGAGTAAGAGAAATTGAACTTCTGTTCTGTGTTAGCTAGTAGCTGCAAGGCAAGATGTGTATTTTCTCCTTTTGGGGAGAGATCAAATACTGGAATGGCAGGATGACCCATATACTAGCATAGTTAAACCAAAAAAATTCTCAAAGTTGATTCCAACATTAATTTGAACACATATTCAATTCAAATCAAGTAGCTTCTGTCTCAGGAGTTAAAAACATGTTTGATTTGCAGTATCTGTTTGACCTGAATATTCAACTTTTCCATATATTAAAAGTCCACACATGCTGTAGTGGCTGAATGAAACCAGTAATGATATTAACTTCAGAGTAGAAAGGATACACTCAGTTAAATCCTTTTCTTTCTTGTAGGATCCTTACATCCTTTACATCCTCCTTCCAGGCCAGATCAGGAAAGACCTTGGCAAGTTCAGACCAAGACATCACTTGTTTTGCCCCAAAGCTAGTTAAATTAATGGCTTTATAGATCCAGCTTGCACTGCAGTACTTCTTGCAGCAATTATTGAGAGAACTTGCTTTGCAAACAAGAGTGTACTGTTTCATTGAGATAATAGGACTGTGGCTAGAGATTGTTAAAGAGCAATCAGCAAAACAGGATTGGTAATGAATCTGATGAAACTCTCTGTTTGACTTACAATATCAATTTTGGAGCTAAGTACGTGCTTGGTATAATAACATTACTGATGGCTCATCTCATTTTCAGTTGCAAGGTCTCTATTTGCTGGGCTCAGACAGAGGTTATCTGACTCATCTGCTTAGATGACAGTGGAGTAATTTCAGTCAAAGTCATTGGTCAAATCAGAGCCCTTGGCAACAGCAAGTGCTCCTGGTACAGAAGTTAGTCTCACCTGGCTTAGGGCTGGATACAAACCAAAACAGCATTTATGGACAAGAGTGAAAAGTGGGTAGATAATATTTCAAGATTTAGAAAAGTAGATGACCACTTTGAATTCAACACATTTGTAAGAAACAGCTTTGAATTATGCAAATTATCAAACCATTAATGTTTGCTTATTTTTATAACATTTCTTTCATAAAATAGGATTCATACTTAAGATGCATATTTTCAAGATATTTTCAGGTCCTTTTCTATCTTTGTCCTGATATATACAGAATAACAGACTTCCTTACCTAAAATATTAATTAAAACAAGTGTCACTTAAGAGAAAAGAATATATTCTCAAAACAGATTCAGTTTTAGCTTCATTTCCTTGTTCAGCAAGGACCATATTCTGTCTTTGGTTCTGTACCGCAGATATTAAAAAATGCCATTACATCCGCTTTCTTTTTTAGAAAAACTGACTATGAAGAAATAGACTTCTACTCCCACTGCTACATGTCTTTATTCAGGAATTAGGTTTTTATAAGTTGGGTAATTAATTTTATTATATTAACATTTGTAATTATGCAACTTAGCTTAAGAAATGGAATTAAATATTTTCCTTTGGTTTGCAAAGGCTCTTAAAAGGGTTTTCTTAAATCTAGTCTTAAACTTGCATGTACACTCTAATCTCACTGTACTCAGATTTTTTAGAACTCTTTATTAATATTATAATTTATTCCAAATGTACACTTAAGTGTTCCTCAACACCCTTTTACATACACATGATTTGATTCATAATATAATTCAGAATAATCAAATGCTTTACGAAAATATATTTAAATGAAAATATGTATCACTATTGAAAAGTCTTTCTTTGACAACAGCTTTCTGCAGTGAGTATCTCAGTATCTTTCTACTCAATTATTACTCTCTGCATAAAATATTTAGAAAAGTTGCAAAACACAGCTGTTTAGGATTATTCGAACAGAAACTATGGCATGTTCATATTCTGACATGAAAATTTGGATGAAAATTTATGAAATATTCAATAATTTAATTTATTTAAGTATTAAGGTAATGCAACATTCTCAAAATGACAACTAATTCCATGGAGGACCCACTGTTAATCACAAAATGCATGGAAAGGCTGTACAAGTTCACTAATGTATGTCTTTAGTGAAGGAGATCTCTTGCTGTAAGTGTTCTTTACTGTAGCTTTTCATTGCTGTCTGCTCTGGTTTTAGGTGCTCCAAATGGTTGAGCACCTCCAATTTAATAAGGTATGCTATTACACAGTCTATTAAGTCTCACTGTCAGACAGTGATAACTGATTTTCAGTTAAAATTTTGCTTTCTTAATTCATTATATTCCTAGTTTCATATTTCTATATTTCCTTAAGTAATTCCCTCCATCTTCAGTGCCTGAGTTTATCAAGTGCTTGAATAGTTGCTTACACAAGAATTTTATTAAAAAATCACTTTTTTATTTCAAAGTACATATTCTATTTATAGATTTAGAGCAGTACCATTATCCACCAACTAAGATATATATATAGTAAGATTATATATAGTTTGCTTTTCAACATGTCTTATTAAATGAACTATCAACAAATTACTATTGCCTTACAGAAAACTTTCAAAAATAAGGAAAAAGAAAAGAATTTTTAATGCTTTGCCTATATTCATTTTTAATGGGAACCCCAGAAATTTAGAAGGGTGCTATGTCTGTGATAAAAGTTTCTGGGAATGGCTACATGGATAGAGTACTCCCTAATTAAAAGTAGGCCAAAAGAAGAAAACACCTGTCAATAATATCTAGAAAACCCTGTATATTTTTGTTCAACTGTGGCAATTGCCCTATTTATTCCAGTGCCGTAAATTTATGTGCATAATGGAGAAAGTAAAAGCCCATAATCTATCTTAAATGTGCAGAAACCCTCCCAGTTCTCATTGCCTTTGTCTCTATGTCCAGCTGAGGTGCAAGCACAAAAGCAGGCCAAACATTTATCCTGTTTTTGGGAACCATGCTTAGGACATGCATTGTTGGACTGGACATTGGATACTGATTGACTTGGCCCTCCACAGACCAAGTTACTCCCTGTCATGATGAGGTGACCTGGGGGTTATTCTAAGGCTTGGTATTAGGACTTGACTTTCATCTTGTTAGACTTAAACCCAAGTAAGGTTTGATATGGATGGCAGGAGAATTTGAGATTGAGTGCAGATTTGAACTATGTTTGATTAGCAGTGCATCTAAAGCTATAAAGACCTGTCTACTTCTCTTACATGGAGCTTAAAATTTTTGTCAGAGGGAAAAAAATCTCCACACTGAAGAAAGGCAACTAGATATCCTGGTAAACACTGCAGTTGCATTACTATCTGTCCTTATCAAAATGAAATACAGTGCAATTTCCTTTCTTATTCCAGGACACCATGATAGCTGGGGTATCCACTAAAATCCATGGAAAACATGGGTGTCTCCATCAGAAGACAAAAAAATTCAGAAAGAATCTTTGGCATACAACTGTTCCTGGTGTTATGATAATGTGGCAGAACCTAAATAATACAATAACTGAATTAATGAGGGGTTTCTGAAAAAGATTTGCTAGAGCATCAGAATGGTAATCACCTGATCAGGTGCATTTTTCACACCTGAGTTCAAGAGACCTAGCATGACAATCCTGGCCTGGAGCTAGTGTGACCTCCAGCCTGAGCCTTGGAAGTTTTGAATGGTACCCCCACACTGATACAACCTGCTAATTCAGTGAGGCAAGCATTCTGTCACCTCCTCCAAGTCGTTGATTAAGTTTTTGCAAAGGAGAAGAGCCAAGACAAGACAATTACAATGCTTATTGCTGCCCTCCATACAGACCACAACACATGAGCTTCTACCTTCAGAGCCCAACTACCCAGGCAGTTTACTTTTTATACTTATCTGTTTGTCCACTCCTCATGGTTGTAATACCCTAACTAGGGTAAGGAATATTGTGGGAGAAAGTCAGAAGCCTTGCTAAAGTCAAGGTAAATGATATTTTGTGTCCTCCCATCATCTATAATTGCGGACATTTTATCATAAAATGGCAATCAGATTGGTCAGGCATCATTCACTCTTGGTAAACCCACGGCCCCTTTTTCTAAAGACAAGTGCAACACTTGCATTCCTCCAGCCACCAAGGACCTTCCCAGTCTCCAATATCTTTCAAATACTGTAGAGAGTGACTCTCTCTGCAAGAGAATCAGTACTCTCTGCACCTTTGTAATTCTTAACTGAAGCTGAGCTTTGGCATTTCTGACACAGAAAGCCTGACACATTTCCTGGCCCAGACATTGTTTAGAAATTTCTTCTTTGTAGCCTTTATCTACTTCCAACTCTTCTATATTACTTTTTCACTGATGCTCCATCACAAGTAACCTGCCCACCTAAGCCAGGAAATTTATCTATCAGGACTGATCCTTCCTACAATTGGAGGATACAGTCCTTAAACTTGATCAAGCTTTTCTGGCTAACTTTACCCTTCAGATCTGGCTCCCATGGGATCCTGTGAGGAGCAGATCCAGCTGTGTGCCACCTTTAATTGTTCTCTTCAGAAGTTGTTGCTGACACCCTCTAGAAATCTTCACTGCTTCCATCCTGCCCCACTTGTCTTTCAGCAGATCTCAGAGACACGGAAGGTCCTCTCTTTCAGACCCATGGATTCTTCAGAATTGTCCACAGGACTTCTGACATCCTTGCAGCCTTAAACCCCTTAAGATTCTTAGTTCTCTAAACTCTTAAAACTAGCAGTCTCCTTTAGTGCTCAGAAAGCCTCATTATGTTAAAAACAGAATCTGAAATTTCCATTACATGCAAAACGTGATATGTTGTCCAGGGAAAAAGCCCAACCCTTTTTCAAACTGGTTTTCATGCAAAAATAATGGTATTTTAAAAATTATTCTATTTCATGGTATTCACCAAACTCAAGGCATAATTATTTGAATGTCTTCTCTGAAAAAGCTGAATATAATGAATTCACAGGTTTCTTTGCTTATTCCCACAAAAAAACTTGAGACCCTGTCCCTCTGAACTCCAAGAGAGAAAAGGAAAAAAAAAAGAATGAGGCACAGCTGATACCTTTGAATTAATGTGCACAATTTGGAGACGCCCATATGTTTTTTAATTGGGCAGCATGAGAAAAGGGATATATTCTCTGTTCAGGTTGTTCTCTTTTAGTCTTGCTTTTATGAAATGAAATGAAGTGAAATGAAATGAAACAATGAAATTCTGTTCCATTTAGTCATCTGCATTTGATGCCAAAAGCCTCTCCAACAATAGAGCTTAGAAAAGTTTCTGTCTTTCATCATTCCAAATTCGTAAAAGGAGATCAAACTCTATTCATCTTGCAGCATATCTGTGTCTGGTTCATGTTCTCCTTTATCACCTTAGCTTCTTTGCTAGTATTTATCACACTGTCTGGTATTATGGGGGTTAAGGCAGGACATCTCTGCATGGATCAATTCAATGCTTCAAGTTCTGTTCATAATTTCATTATTATTTTAATCTGGATCTCTGAATAGACATAGCATGCGATTTTTGTATACTGCAAGTTATTACTTAATGAAAGACTCAAGGATGCTTTATAGAAAAAGAGAGCACTTTTTATACAACTAAAGAAACTTTGATGTCTAAATAACCAGTTTGTCAGCTCTGAGTGGGCTTACGAAAGGGCTGTGCTATAGAATCACGTCAATCAATCACTAAAGCACCAACACCTCTATTATTGAAAAACTGTTTTCCTTATAAAATTATATACTGCTGTCATTACGCTTGAAGTTTTCCTTCAGCATAAACTGTCCTCCGGACTCTACTATAAAAATATATTTTAAAATGTTTGCAGCATATTTTTCGAAGTATGTTTATCAGCCTTAGTGAGAATACAACTTGTTTCTTGTATTATTTTACAGAGAAAAAAGCTGTTACTATCTTATTAGCTATCAACATTTAAATATTGTTAAAAGTGATATTTTTAAGAGTGATCTTAAAGAATTTTTTTAAAACTAGGACCAAATGCTCTTAAAGTATGAGCTAAAAATACAGTATCTATTATGAATACTAAACATACTCCTATAATCTCTACACAGTATAACCAGAATACATTTAATAAATGTAAGTGTTATCACAGCTGACAGATTAATATTTGCTAAATAACTGATGATTGCATATAGGATAATATTTCACAATTACTTTTAAACTCTTCCCAGTCATGGGAATTCTTAATTGGATAAGTGTGATATACATCAATCAACTCATTTCCTAAACAGCAAATACTTGTCGAGCTTGGAAATCACAAATCATAAAAATCAAATTCTGATACCATACTGTTACTTCTCTTTTCAAACAGCAACAAAATACTTGGAGAAATAAATGCTTAATTCCATCATGAAAAGGGTTTTATGATAGTATTGGTAATTTCTTATAACTATCACACTAATTCTTCATAATTGGTGTTTCCTTCGACACAGGAAAGAACTGTGATGCTTCAATTACATGCTTCCAGACTTTGAACGTGCACCAAACATCCTTCTTAGACTCAGTGGCTAGCAGTGCTTCTCTGTGATTCTTTGGGTGAGATTTCTGGTATCCTCAGAGTTACTTCATGTCTTGAGAGATGTAGTCTATTAAAACAACACCTGGTAAAAGAAGTTCTCTCCTCTTAACATCACATTCACTTTTGCTGAGGATTGTGACATACCTGTGCACTTTGCATGAATGTATTTACAGTTGATATTTATTGAATTTCAGTATTTCGCTAAAATTATCCCAAATTAATGAAGGCATTACAGTTAAGTCACTATCCAATTGGGCACATCAGGCATACAGATTCTTTAACAGAGAATTAGGAAATTCCTTGTAACTGTGGCATTCACAGTCCTTTCACTCTGTGGAAGGATGTAAACCTGCACTGCTAGAGCTGTTACTCCACTGCTCTTGTTGCAAAAGCATAAGGACACTGTCCCTCAGCAGACCAAGGCATTTGGTATCTTCCACACAAGAACTACAAGGAGATGGGCACTCCTATACGTAGACTTTCTAATTTTTTTAAATCCTCACTGGTATCAGAGAAGAAATACCCAGGCTCATATGTAGAAATCAAATCAACAAAAAATATTTTTTAAAACTCCGTAAAAATAGAACCCTGAGCCACACAGAAAACAATTATAAGTTTTTCATGTTCTCTGTGATTTATGACAGGCAGGCACTAAAAGCATATCTTCCATGTGAGCTGCATAAGAGAAAAATTATATGTGATCTAAGATGTTTTGCACTCTAATCTGTATGGCAGTAACAGTGCTGTAAAAATTCATGTAGGGGAAGACCCTTCACAGGAATTCATGCACTAAAAACTATTAGTAAGTAGGACTGAAAATTAATGTACTTTCTTTTCAGTGAGCACAGAAATATTTACATTAAGATAAAGTGGTCTTCCCTTAGTGACAGAGGTGCAATGACAATAGATAACAGAAACTTTCTTCAGTAGCCAGGGCAGAGCTGTAGAAATTTATTATTATGGTTTTTCTTGTAACAAGTCCAGTCAAATCATCTGTGTATCACAACTGCATGTTAGGAGCAAATTAGCTTAGCTTCAATATTCACTGATGCATTTTATTACATCCTGACTAAAGTCGCATCTTGCAGACTTCTGAAACTTACCCTTTAATCTACTACATGCAAAATTCCATTATAAATATTAAAATATATACGACAGTGGAAAGTTATTAAATTTATTTCTGAATTATATAGCTGCTTGGCCTCAAGCATGAAGTAGTGATAATTGCCTCCAAGCTGTAATTAATTGGGCAAATAAATTGTTAATTTTTAGCTGCTGATAAATAGGAGAAATAAGCTAAAAAACCAGAGCAGCTGTCAGCAATATTTTAACTAAGGAATTCTGTATGAGATAAAATTACAGCAAACCCATTTATAAACTATCAACTAAACAAAGATTATGAGACAACAGCAAAATACATTCTCGTAGAATGGTTAGAATTCACTGCATCTAAAGCATCAACAATCTCAGTATTTCAAAAATTATTACTAATACAGAAATTATATATGAGGAAGTACATTCAAAGACAGATTTTTCTAACATACTTTCAGCCAAAGTACAAATCACAGTTGAGAAGAAAGAAAAAAGAACCATCCATTACCTACAGAGAAGCTGGTTTACATACAAAATAAGTGAAGGGGTGAGGCAGGGAAGAGAAGTCAAGAATGGAAAATTAAAGAGGACACTTACTGGGGAAAACCACATCACTTTAAGAATCCAAATTGTCAAAGAAAAGTTCACAACTAGGATGATAAGCAGGAGAAGAACAAACAGGTAGAGACAACGCTTTCTCCAGCCATAAATTCCAATTTTGTAGACATATTCATTCTTCGGCCTCTCTAGGCTCGTGCCTGGTGTCGTTGTCATGTATTGTTCACGTACCATCTGCTATGTAAAGAAAAAAAAAGAAAAGGAACTGCTTAGTTGTTTAATTTAAGTGACAATATTTATATAAAACTCCAAGGAAAATATAAAGATATAATTGTAATAGCAAGGAACTAGAAATTTTATGAAGTTTTACCTGGAAATCATTTTTATTCTGCTCTTTTCAACTTGTATCTTAGTTTTTGATACACTCAATGTGATGTTTTAATATATGAACTGCATTAACTGCTGTTCTCAGGAGGCTTAAATTTATTTCATCCTATAAAGAATAGCAAAACTTTCCTCCCATTTGTCATAATATTCTAATTCTCCCATCATAAAATATTTCATGGGATCATATCATAATCTACAGCTCACAAGTATGTATCAGTTGGAATGCCCATACATATTAGGCTTCAGAGTATGTATGTAAAGAAGTTAAATTATTCTTTATGATGTACAGGAAATAATGATTTCTCAATTAATCAGATATGCATATTTAAAGATATATCAATATTAAAACCACTGCCTACTGGATTTAAACAACTTCACTTTATACTATAGTTCTTAAAGTAGCATTGTTTCACTTTATTCTGTAGTTCTTAAAGAAGCATTGTTTGAATTTAAAGGAATCTTACAAGGTTGCATTTCCTTAAAACATGAGAATATACACTAACTTCCACATTTACAGCACAGAGACCACCAACAATTCAAACCATTCATTAAATCTTACAATTTTGGCCAAAAGAATGAAAACTCAGCAGCTGAAGCTGCTTATCAAGAACAACAGTGGGCAATATGTGTCTCATTTACACTGAGCAAAAAAATCAAAAATACTCTAATCCAGTCATGGATGTCAGAAACAAAATAGGCCCTTCCCATGAGCCAGGTATGTCCACAGGCATCTTACATCCAAAAACTGGTCCACCTTCCAATAATATAATGCTCCCAAATGAGAGTGTCTTCAGAAAGGTTTCACACAATGTCTACTCTCAATTCTGAATTTCCTCCTATCAACGAGATCACCATGCTCTGCTCACACAGCTTTCAAAACATGATCAAAAGACACCCCTGCCTCTGTTCAAATTTCCTGCAGAGCCATCCCGTGTCTGTAACCTGCTTGTGACTCTCAGTTCTAACACTTATCTTTAGAAATATGTCATCTTTTGTTCCTTTAGCTTCCTAGCAAGACAGGGAATGCCATATAAGTTTACAATTGAACCGAAGCCTATGCATTAGCCCCTTTATATATGCAGCAGTCATCTTATTTCTGCACTTCCACCAAAATAAATTAATTTCTTGTTTATTTATATTCAAAAATAATTGGCAGTTCATAATGTAATTTTGCTACAAGACATAATGGTAAAATATTATATTTTTTTTTCTGCTATCAGTCTCAGTTGCTCATAGACTGTGTATATAAATATCTTCATTGCTGAAAACAGTATAGCAATTTATTACTGAGGAATTATAGGTTCTGAAATAAATTGGCTTAATCTTAGTGCAAAACATTTACAAGATTTACAAGATGTTTCTTAATATTTAACAGATGAACTATGTTTAAAAATATCAGATTATGTATTTTAGTTCTGTGTATTACTCAAACCCATAGTACTCATTATAGAATGCTGTTTAAATATAAGTTAATACTATGTCTTTTCTGTTTCTACCTAATTACTGTATAGTAAACCATACACATGTTGCCCCTTATCTGAAATCTCTGTTACTGTGTGCTGCCATAAGATATTGGGACATTTATACATACAACGGGTTCCATAAGATGATTAGACAAACCTTCACCCTTACTTCCACACAGATTTCTTCTCAACACATAACTTACAGAACAGGATGCAGTAACTCTTATCTGGTAACAACCAGAGACAAACTTTGAGAAATAAGCTGTGCAGTTCTTGCCCATGAGTAATACAACTATGTCCTTGTTCTGGCCAGGACATGGTTAACATTTGCAGTAGGCAGGATAGGCATGGCTATGACTCTGAGGTTATCCTGTACAGCTTCCTGCCATGTGCAGGGGGTGGTGGGGAAGAAGGAAAGGGGAGAAGGGATCCCTCCTGGTCCTGCTGGACACGGGTGAGTGGTTGGGCTGTTGCTGGTTTCTGTGTGGTGAGTACTCACACGTGAATTTGCTTGCATCTCTTCTACGCCCCCTTCACTAGGCAGACTGCTTTGCCTCTTCCTTGTGCTGCTGTTCCCTATGCCTGCAAGGTAAATTCTGCAGTAGAGACGATTTGCAGAAGAGTTAATTAACTGTAACATTTTCACGGTCTTATGCAGCCTCATTACAGTGGTCTCTGAGGTTGAAATTCATCTCACAACGTTAGATATGAACAATTTAGCCCTGAATATCTGAGCCAGTCAACCTGGACTCCCTTTATGGTCAATGGAGATAGGTCTCCCTGCTGGGAATTAGTTATCTGACTCATGCTAGATGTGAATTTTAGATATCGAATGGACTGCCTAACTTCTCTCCATCAAAACAGAAAGAAAGAGAGCCTATGATGACTTTCTCATATGTGTATGCCTATATGTTGTAGACATTTCTACCAGAATGATTTCCAAAGCATGCAAATTCACAACAAGATAGGATTTTTCTGATTCCTGTTCTTCTCTGCTCCATTTTTACCCTGTTGTAAAATGTTTACTTAGTGAGTTGAGTGTTTTATACATAATGTATTGTGTACTGCTGTTTAATGAGGTGAGGTCAAAATCCATTATGCATTTCAGCAAAAAGCCTATGAGTTTTGTGATTGTTTTCAGCACTTCAGAAATTCCACAGGGGACATCTCCCAGAACAGCATTGTTTCCTGCATGGATTATTTTTTCCTGACAGAAAACAGTTCTGTTGTTTCTGAGCATTATTAAAACTGCCAAAAATTGCTTTGGTCATAGTAAATAGGCAGTGCTTGCCTAGACAACTGAATGCTTTGAGAGGGATTAAGTTTTTCTCCCTTACATAATTTTTCATGATTTTAAAGAGATTTAGTGTCCTACTATTACATAATTACAGTGGAAATTCTTTCAGAACTGATCCTGTTGGACTGTTTCTTTTGGGTGAATCAACTTTCCATATTAGTGACTTATATGTTCACGAGCTAAAATCACATAGGAAAATAATCTCCGACCTGTCTGGAGAAGTCAGAAAGAAATCTTTTTCTAAGTCTGGGATGTTTTAGAAAAGTGTTTTAGAAAAGAAAGGAAAGCCTTAGATAGGCAGACCTGATAGCTGTGTTGTGAAGTCAGACAAGATCCAAGACAGATTCATAGAACAACAGGTATTTAGTACTATGATGAGAAATGTGATTTGTAAGTGGAATAAGCATGAAGCTGGTTGTGTAGGAGCATTTTAAACAGGCACCAAGAAGGAAAGTGGTGACTTAGACACCTGGATGTACACAAGTTAGTTGTGCTGGGAGAAGTAAGAAACCTGCAGAATGCACAATGACTTCGGTAAATGTTATCTTTTTTCTGTTAACTATTTTACAAGGAAGCAGCACACAGTGACTAAGAGTAAGAAATACTGGCAAGCCATTGTGCAGATAAAATGGCAATTGAGTTTCAGAATGAAAATCCTTACATCTTTCAAATGGGCCATGAAAACATCTTTTTGCATCAGGCCAGCAGTACCACAATAAAAAAGCTACTACAAATAAACTACTTAATTGGAAGTGGAATTTCTTGATGTTTCTATTCAACGACCAACACAATCAGCACATTTCCTATGGGTTTTTGTACATTTGGCCATAATTCATGGGATTGAGCTCTATCACGATAGTTTGTTATTTAGAAGTATTTTCTAATTGTCAACATCTATTTTACTGGGATCCATTTAAATCCAATTACTTCTTGGCTATTTACTGATTTAAACCAGATACTGAATGCTAATTAGCTGCCAAAAGATTTTTCACCGATTTTAAATGATAGATCAAACTTGTAAAGAACCAGTAACACCGCAGATTTTTGACCTCATGAGATTTCCCATGTGTTCAGACATTGTATGTGTTGCATGTAAGGCATGAAATTCATGCCTGTAATAATACATATGAGATGCCCATGAAAGACCTGTATGCTCTTCACACTTATAATTGTCCTCTAAAAATACATAATAATGACAGAACATTTCCCTGGCTATAATGCACCTTCTTTGATATAAAACTTAGAAACTGGCCTCAGTCATTTGAATGATTCTGAAGTTCAGGAGATTTTTATATAAATATTAAATATGAAAGATGTTGAAAAACTGTCTATCAAATGTTACTGTTGGACTGAGGTTAGTTTGGGCATCAAGTTCAAAACCTATTCTGAGAGCTCTGAAATATTCACTTAAGACACCTATGTTTTTAAAAAGTAATTTGAAAACTTATCCTTTAGCCTGCTTAGGAAAGCAAGAAAGCAAACCTGAATAAAAGCATGATATTTTTACTATTTTCAGGAATGACTTATCTGTAGGAAATACTGAAGACAGTATTGAAAAAATTCAATTAAAATAAGTAATCTCAGTATATTTCAACTGTAAAAATATATTTTCATTGTTTTTGCTCATAAATGGCAGTTATTTTCATGTAAATAAAACTCCCCTTTACATATAGCTCTGAACTGTGTTACTTGAGTACTTTGTCATGTTGTCATAAAGGAACTGATAATAACATGCAATTAGAAAACAATTTAAATTCAGAACTACTTAGTTGGTTAATACTCATAACCAGTGGTCACTCCATTAATAATTATGCAAGTATTAGCATTTATATTTTCAGCAAAAAGCTTAACATTCAATAAAACCTTTTGAAATTGGAGTTCAGAAGAACTGGTGAGATCTCATGATGAAATTTGCACCACTGGTGCTTGTACACACTCTTCTTCACAAACAGTCATCAGTACATCTCTCTTTCCTCTTGTTCTGGTTTTGGCCAGGACAAGGTTAATTTTTTGCAGCAGCTGGAAGGAGACATTGTTGAAGTGGTGTGTCCCGGACCCTGATGTTTTTCTATAACCCAGCAGGTCATTGCCAGGGGTGGGGGAGAAGGGACTGGCTTCTGACAGAAGGGGCATTCCTTTCAGTGGGAAAACACGTTTGGGAAGAACTGATTGGTATTTTTTTATTGTTGTAGGCTTTCCATATAAGTAATTTCTTTGTGCTATACCTTCTCTTGCTAATGTTGTTTTTTACTGTTCCTTTTCTTATCTTATTGCTGTTTCCAGCAAACAGTTCTTATTTCAGCCCATGATCCTTGCCTTTTGTGCTTCCAATTGGAGGGGGAGCAAGTGGTGGCATGGTTTTAATAGGAATACTGAATTGGAGCACACCCACCATCCCTAAACCATGACACCACTTTACATGACATATATTCATTCACATGCAAGAAAATTCACAATGGGCATGGGCATGAAAAAGGTGATAGTGCTAAACAAAACAGTGACAAGACCTTTTCAATATCTTTAAATTCTTGTGCAATTGTATACAAACTGAAAACTGAAATTAAACAACCTGTCAGCTAAGGCAAGTGAAAACTACTTTTACAATGTGCATACGGTATCTTCATGGAATATTATGCTAATTTTTTGTGTGTGTTGTATTGGGCTAGATGGGTATTACTATAGTATGAACATCAGAAGTACACCAAGGCTTCACACTTTAGTGCATTCAGGCATGCATATTTTGTCTTTGTGAACACAGAAGTAGACCAATGATAAACCACCAGCAAAGAGATGCTGCTGGAGTATCTTCCTGAAAGATCAAAGACAGTTTAGACAATCCTGTTGTTCAGAGAAAAAAAATGAGAAACCTTTGGAATCTGTGTGGAAAAGCTTTCTGAAAAAAATCAGGACAGGGAAAAATCAAACTCTCATGATTAGGTGAAAATTTTATAATTACTTTCAGCCCTTCCATCACATTGTATTTAATCTTGCCCAACCTTTGCTTTGTTGAATTTTTTGTGTTATCTAGCATATTTCAATTTGAATTGTAAACTAGTGTCATCAGCTGAAAAGAGCTGGATCCCTGCAGTGTAATTTGTGGAAACCAGTGATGAAATTTATATGGCCTAGTAAACTGTTTGCATACCCTGCAATGCACATTGGCATAATAACTATGACATGGTCACAATTAACGGCTTTGCACATTTTTAAGTAGAGCTGAAAGGCAGTCCCTGACAGCACAAGATTATATAAATATTAATGACATAATTATTAATATTATATAAATATATGCATATTGCTATTATAACATATTATTGATATTAATATAATATGCTATATAAAATATTTTGTCTAATATGTGTACTGTCAATCACATTTACAGTAATTTTTTAAAACCTTGTTTTCTATCTTTCAATGATATTTATTTTCCTCCTTTAAAAATTCAAAAAATATTAATAAAAAAAAAAAATCATGTTACTCCCACCAGAATTAAAAGACCACACAGAAGAAGAGAGAAAAGAGCAGTCTATACAGCCATTGTTTTCACTTAACAATTAAAGACTGAGACCATTTAAGTGTTCCCTTACTTACTATTCTTTGTGAAATGAACTTTCATAGTTTCAGTGTGTAAACCCTGTTTTGTCCTGTTGAATGTCATTCTGTGTTTTTCAATAGGATTTATTACCTCAAAGACATTTTAAAACATCAAACCTGCAACAGGTAACTAATCTCTTCTTACTAGTACAGTTTTTATTGCCCAACCCCTTTGAGAAGACGATATCTCATGGACCTTGTGTAGAGGATAAAAATGCGATAGTGAACAATTTGCTTTAATGAACCTAATTGTGAAATAAATTTTGCCCTCTACAGTCCAATACACAATTTTCCCCTGTAGCAGCTGCTCTTCAACATGATTTATTTTTTCCTTGAAGGACTGCAAGTACACCAGATACATAATGTACTGCCATGAATATCAGAACAGAAATCACTGTAGCTTTCTGGCTGTGAGGTTTCTCTTTCTGAAGCACAAGCCAGAGCTGATTAGTTCCCCATGATCCCTCTTTTTCTTTAATTGTGCATTTAAGAAAATGTTTCTAACTAGGCTAGGTATGAACTTTACCTGCCTGTGTTTCTATGGGCCAGTCTTTAAACAAGTAGCATGAGCTCTGCAGCACCAGCTCAGGTAGAAGAAAAGAAAATATGAATGTGCAAGGAACGCTGAGAGCCATCTTGTTCTTATGGAAAGGCTAGGAGAATCATTCTTCTTTTTCTCCTTATAGTTTAATAAAAATCCTGTCTTTACGAAAAATAAGAACCATGTGCATTTCATCTCCTTATAAAGGACTTTCTCACTAAGAAGGACAAAATAAATGCACAGGGATGTCTTGGGGATTTAATAAATTTTCCAACTCTAATTTATAAAATGATAGTTTCAAAGAATTATAAAATTACTTAACACTGCATTATCTCTTATTCTGATCATTTGATCCTTCCAGGTGTCAAAGGGCTTTTCTTCAGGTGAAAGTGGAAGGTTTCCCTTGGAGTTGTCATTCCTTGCAAGTAATAAAGGTTTACAAAGCAATCCACGTATAATCTGACACTTCAAGGAGAGAAATGAAGAGAAGGTGGCTGTCAAATTTACAGAACTTTTGCTATAATCTAGTTTTTGTTCACTAGCATTTTAGTTCTTTCATTCAGTGACAGCTAAATTATTTCCTTATTCAGAAGAGATGTGCACATTACACTGTATGCAGATAAAGCTTTTCCATTCAGTCCTTGTTATAGTTAATAACTGTAAAAGTCTGGCATTGAGTTCTGAAGGTCATTAGCAAGTAACTTGGTGACCAAAATTTTGAATAGAACATCAAATTATAGAATTTTAAAAATTTCAAATACACAAAATCAAATGCCAAACAAGGACGTGATGGCTACAGACTACATGTGATCTATCCCAGACTTCAAATATTTTATTATTACTAAAAAAATTAAGTCAGGCAAGGCAAAAGTCAGTTTACATAAGAAGTTAAAACATCACAATTAAAACCTCATATTTACTCAGACCAAGACTTAGCAACATCTTGCTGTATATCTGCCTACCCAAGGAAGTCAATCATATTTAAGGAAATTACTATGATTATAAAATCCCTCTGTGGACAACAAGAATGCCATGTGTTATACAATTTCAAATCATCTTCTTAGAGAAATCTTATTGCTTTTATAGAAGGGGATAATTCCTCATTTGAAATATAAAATGTTTTATCAGCTTGTACAGAGGAAGTGAACTGTTTTACATCACAAAGTTGCTCTACAGGGCAATATAACAAAAATGTATGTTTTTACTTAGATTTGCATGTAGGGCACAAAAGATGTCATTATAACTGAAAAAAAGTCCAGATTGTGCACTGATATTTACAGATTAATTTTTCTTAATTCCCTGCTATAGCCTTTTCATCAACAACTCCAAATGGTAAATATTTGAAATTTCTAGCAAAGATAAAACATATTGTGCTTGTTAGATATATCGTTCTGTTTTGTATTAGAAATATGAAGAGTGGCAAATGAAGACCCTTAATAAATTCAAATTTTTACTCTTGATACCATATTTTTATACCACAAGCTCTTGTGCTTGCAAATACACATCCAGACCTGCTAGAAAGTGCTGGACAGAAAATAATATGTGAATCTGCTGTTCATTTCCAAGACTGCTCTACAGAAGTATTCTTGTATTCTCAATTGTATATTAAACTTTCTACTGTCCTCCAGAGAAAAACTCTTTCACTTAGATTTACAATATCATCAGCAAGTCCAGAAAATCACAGCACTTGAGAGACAGCTACAGAAAATATGTGGTTTTAGGACGTTGCCTTTGTTCTTTAAGAAAAACTGTTTTTCACATTGCATTACAATGGCCTATGGAGATGTCCACAATACCTTTGGAAATTCTAAGCTTATCAGAAATTATTCTGTTCAATGGCTGCACCTTAAAACATTCTTCCCCAATTGATTGCAAACATCTGATAGTTTCTGTTTGCTTACTCTACATTTTACTTATTCATAAGTGACTCTTCCTTTACAATCCCTTTATAATCATTTCTAAATACAACAAAGGTTACATTTTGGCTTAAACTGACATTATTGCTCTTTTGTTTATTCAAAAGACAAAGATAGGGATAATCTGCCTGGGAGTATTCTCTGACAATGACAAAATTCTTCCTGTATGAATATAAAAATTATTAGGAATTGCATAATATTTGAAGATTTATGTGTGTTTCTCATCACAATTCTACTCTGTACTCAAGCTCTTGGAAGAATGGACAGTGGGGATATATTGTAGTAATAAAGCTAAAACCATGCAGTTAGCAATACCTAAATATATCTGAAGTTCTTGGGGCAGAAAATTAAGATGAAGCCATGTCTGGTGCTATCTTGCTTCTTTTACCAGACAGGTAAAACTTTTTGCCTTCTGAATATGAATAACATCTGGTCCTGATGACAGAAAACTCATTATTATCAATTGTATTGATTTGTCCCAAAATATCTCCTAATGATTTTTTTATCATCTGGGACATTTCTTCAGAGCCCTCCTCCAGAACGAAAAGGTGTACAGAGAAATTTGCCAGACCTCCTCAGTGGGGAACATTGATGTTAACTCCTTTAGGATTTTCTTTTTGATATCTTTGTTCAGGCACTCAAAATACAAATCTTCAATGTATATCCAGTACCATATATCTGAAATATATAGTATTGATACTCAAAAACAAATACAAGTCAATTAAAAAAAAACCCTAGCCCACAAAGGAACTGAAGGAAGACTTCTGACTGCACGAACACAGTCTTTGTAAAGTATCAGGTTAGACAGCTGCAGCATCAATCACCAAAAATTTTATTTACTATATTTAATAATTTTTAACACCAATGGTAAATGACTTTTAGAAGTTATCCAACTCTGCACATCTTCTGTGTAGTAAGGTATTCAAGTCTACCTTCTCTGGCTGTTTTGCTAAAATCCATGGAGGAAAAAAAAATCACTATCAAGACAGTGATTCACATATGTCTAGGTACATACAAAGTCATTTAGGAAGTACCACAGAGCAGAGTTTCTGTCTCTATGGTCTAAATACTAATTTAACACCTACCAAAGTTGACTTGTGATATCTCAGAGCATCCCAACACAGGAATTCTTAGATGTTGCAAAAAGACACAAGACACGAGGGACTGGTCCTCACTATCTCTGATCATGAAGCAGGTCACACATGGTACTTGAACACATAGGACATCTTTTATGAACACAGCAATAATATTCTAAAACAAATTCAGGATTTGTGTTGGGAGGTAACTGTTTCATCTGGGAAGAGTGCTGAGAAAGGGCAAACTCAAAGCCCAGTTTGTGCTCATCACTTAAATCAGCAACAAAAAAGAAACTAAAGTTAGTAGCAAAGTACAGAGGGAATAAAAAGAGACTAGGGTACAGGACCTGTGTGTGTTTGCTATTGCTTTCAATTGTGTCAAAAAATCCTTCAAAAGTAGAAAAGAAACAGTGAAAGCTTAATTAACAATTTGTACTATAACCAGAAGTAGTGATGAGGCCTTAATCTGTACAGATTTGTATGTTTGGTCAAGCACCCACATCAGCACAGTAATCTTGTTACCCTTACTCTATCCATGTGCTTTATAAAAATTTCCTGAGCCAAATAGAACACACATCAGTACTAGGTAGCTTCAATTGTGTATTCTGACCCAGTAGATATTATTCACATGCCAACAGAATGTACCACGGCAGAGTTTCCTCTAATGAGGGCATTATCTCACAAGACACTTTCAGTATACTTGAAAAAATATTTAATTACCTTGAAAACCTCTATGCTTTTATTTTATCATACTCAAATTTGACTGCAAAGTCAAAGAAGATAGCGGGGAGAGTGGGGTGGGCAGCAACTTTGAGGTAAACAACAGCAAACAGTAAGTTGAATTCTGTCTGTTTAATTAAAAACAACAACAACAACAAAAACCCAAAAAACCAAAGAAGAAAATTCAACCAGAATGAAATATAAGTAGACAGCAACCATTTGTAGACTAACACTTTACACAGCTTTTACAAACAGATTACATTTAAAAATAAAATTTCTTTTCTTGCAAGTGTGAAACATTTGATAAATAGGAGTATTTATTTGGCATACTACTTATTTGGAAATAACATCAAAGAACTCCCCTTAAGTCATCAATTCAAACAGTCCAGTTACTTTAGAGGGGTTTTCATGCCTCTGGGTGTCATGGACATTAAGAGAAAAAGTTTATTTGAGTATCTGACAAAATGGATACATCCCATGCTCTTTGTATTGCCATTTAAATTGTTACTCTAACTCATGTTTCTTTGCTCTGTATTGCTACTGTAAGACTTGGATGCTATTAATTACCTTTAATTCCTCCTTTATCATCAGTGTACAGTCTCATAAGAAAAGACAGAACCACAAAATTTTACTTTCACACACACTGAAGTTAAACTTTGCAGACAGGATCTGGCAGCTAGTCAGTTTGAGCTGCAGGAAAAAATAGGAAAATCTGTGTACAAAATTTCATTTCTTAAGCGCCATTAAATGCAAATAAGAATTGTTTTGTGGCCTTCAATTTTCCTTCACTGGAGACAGCACCAGAAATCTCAAAACACTTGTAGGCATACATTTCTTAAAAAAATTGTTGTCATTTGTCATGCTTTTTCTGGTAATTTGTTGCACTTAGAAGTGTGACACAGTGACCAGAATTGCAAAGATAACTTGGGAAGTAATGGGAAAATAATCTTTGTTGGGGTCATTGAAAACACATCAAAAGACCTGAAATTCCAAATAAATGTGAAGAAAATTAAAGTAATGCCTGTGATGGAGGCAAATCATGAAAGAATTTTCGATGTCATAATCTTGTATGCATATTTACCAGACAAAGAATAAATTTAGATACTTTTTAAAAAAGCAGTTCCGTATTTTTCTCTTTAAAAATAGTTTAAAAAATAATTTTATTTTCAATGTGTGTGATAGAAGAGCTTTCCTATCATACCACAATGATTACCAGCAAGGCCAAAATGTATCTTCTAGAAATAATGTTCCTAAAGCAAGTTCTGTTTTAGAGAGCTTTTAGCAAAAGCTCTTTAACACTATCCTCAATTTTGTTTGCAGGAAAAGTGTTTCATGTTGTCAGAGCTGGGAAGAGGTGAGAGTAAAAGCAAATAGCTCTATTTCAGTACATAAAGACATACACATTGACATAACTTTTTCCTCTTTTTCCTTGTCTTGCTGCTGCTTTTATGAAAGCACTACTTCCAGGTAGAATGCTGTTACCTCTTGAGAAGTATACTTCCAGTTCATTTAGTAGACTTCAACACAATTACAAAATTATTCCCTTTTGTGATGCTTTCCTGTGTTGGCTGTGGACCTTGAAAAGCAGTTTATTTAGCCTTGGTAATCTTGGTAAATGATTTCACGTAGTAAATAGAGTCTGTGAAGCTTTTTCTTTTCTTTTTTTTTTTTTTTTTTTTTTGAGAATTGAAATAAAAATAGACAAAAGGAGGAATAGAATTAGATGTAAACTAGATGTAGAGGCTAGAGATAAAAATTAATCCTCAAGTCTTCCTTCCCAAGCTCAAGTGATTCATCACATACATACTTTAAAAACTACAATAGAATAATTTGACCTCGCATCTGGAAAATAACAACTGTACCTTTTTTGATAAGGCGTATGTAGCTAAACTAAAGATTCAAAATTCATTTTTCAGTAGCAAGGGAAGCAAAATGCTTTCCTATGTATGCTGTGTCTCATTACATACTTTAAACCTCTGCCCTTTTCTGAGGAATTTTAAATATCAGTGACTACAAAATGATGTGTTCCCGTTGCTTTGCAGTCCTGCTCATAACAACTTTATTACTTCTTTTTACTTACACAGGGGAAAACCCATTAAACGTGTATTAGACACATAAGGACATCATCAAAAGACTTGTACTGCAGAAGCCTTTTTTGGTGATGTTGACTCCAACTGTTTAGGCAGCAACCATCTCTAAGTTTCTTTCTAAGCAACTGTGACAAAGCAACAATGCAATGCAAGAAACAGAAAATTAAGAACATGGAGAGGTGTATAAATATTGGTGTTGATCAGTATAACAGTTCTTGGATTAAAACCTATAAGAAAGACATAGCTGATCTTTCAGTTAACTGTAAAAACAAATGAAGCATCAACAAAACCCAAATTGCCTGTTAAGTACGTAGGCATTCCAAGATAAACTAAAAGATCTCTTATTTGACGTAACATTTACACTCCCATATTTCAACATAGACTTTTCCATACAAAGTATTTACTCCAAAATAGAAATCAGCAGGCATTACTAAAATCCTTTAGTTGAGAGAATATTTACTGATGTAAATCAAGTAGTATAATCTGAAATGTAGGATTTATTTTTCTTCATTTTGAAGATTTCTTCATTTTAAAGATTCTAATTTGAGTAATTGGAAAACAATTCCTATTTGGATCACATAACAAGCACATTACCTTCTCCAGAAAGTATGTCTGAAGTTTCTAAAGTTACTCTTCAGGCATACATAGGAAAAGACATCCACAGAGCACAAATATACCTTGTCTTTTTAAACTTCAGTTAGACATCCTCAGATTTGGACAGTAGTGCTTGACCCATCCATCAGTTTTTGTAGCCTGAGATATTATCAGAGAACCAAGAGCTGCAAATCAGGCTTCCCTAAACTCAAATTCTGGAAAAATATGCAAGTTTCTGACGGCAAGATAAAGATAAACTATGCTATATCTTAGTGCCTGCAGCTTCACATAGTCCAGGTTTGCAGTGATTTGGACTATTCTCTACCAATTGGGTAACTAAACTCTGCCTAGGATAGATCTTGTTTTCCTACTTGGCAGCTGGAGAACAATGTCACACACATTTCTGGAAGGTAATCACTTTTCAGAAAAGCTTTAGTTCAACATAAGGACAACTGAGAGATTTTTGTCAGGCCCGGTGTACATAAGCAGAGTACCCTCAAAGCTTTAGAATGTCTTATTCCAATTTAAAGAAAATGCTGGATAAATTCAGCTGAAATTTAAAATAATCTACCACAAGGTGGAGATCTCTTTTGATAGGGGAAAATTGTCTTAAAAATGTTTTTATTTCTTTTTAGCTGGAAATTAACAAAATAAGTGATCAGGTATGTAAAAAAGTCTCCACATTTTAATTACAGTAAAATAAACACTGTGAGTAGATACTTGAGGATAAGAGAAAAAGGTTAAGTAGTGAGTACAGTCAGGAAATGAACACGAGATGTATAAGTGGAGACTGTAAAATATGGGGAGAATGAGGAAGTACCTAGGGATGCTGAAGAAAGTGAAAAAAGAAAAAAAAAAGGTACCAAAAGATGGATTTTTTTGGTAATGTGAAAGAATACAGATTAATTTTGCTTTCTGCTGCCTTTACCTTATTTTGCATTCTAGCCATTTATATGCTTTGCTTACCAAACAATCCTAAATCAAAGCTTATTTCTACATAATTTTTTGAATGCTAACTTTGAATTTTTCTTGAGTTAAAGCCATTTGTTATTAGGTGCCTTAGGATTTCTGATACAGGAAGACAGTCATATTAATGTTCTCAATTTAAATAGTATTTTAGATGTTTTCAATATGACTAAAGGGATACAGCTTTTTCTTCCATAAATGTGACTAAAATCAGTTAAAACAAATCACCAAGTGTGAATCATAATACTATCAGTTCAACAGATGTTTAACTAAAAGCAAAATCAATAAAATTAGAACATATATTTAAAAAGTATTCTCACAGATTGTGAAAGTTGTTACTGACAGAATTTCAACAAAATATTCAATTTAGAAAGAATGGAGGGTACTCAAATAAATACAGTGGTTTTATCAAATATAGCTTAGAAATGCTTTTTTCTCTGTTATGACAATACATAATTAGTCTTACACAACTTTGTCAATATAAGAACTGCATTTCTGTTTCTGGAAGCACTATCTTCACACATGCATTGAACACAATTATCAAATGACTCATGAAACCATTCAAAATGAAATAAACTATTTTGTAATGCAGTTCCGTGTTTAAGCAAGATAACAGTTTTCAGCAGACATCATCAGTATTCTCATTAAGCGGGAAATACCTACCATAACAGAACAAAACTAGATGTAGAATGTTACAGGGAAGAAAAGTTTTGGGGCTAGAAAAAAATCTTTTCTTATACTTAACAGAAGGGCTGAAAATAAGGCAAGTTTTTTGGTGTACAGGTTACATCAGGTCTGTTTGAGCATTTGAGACTAGAAAAAATAGCCTGAAAAGTAGCATGGGAATCACAGGACTACCAGGTCTTTTCTTGGTCATGCTGCCCACCTACAAAGGGTTTGGCTCCACTCCATAAAATTCTATGCCTCACCCATCCATACTACATAAACTTGGCTCTGAGTACCCTTTGGGTAAAGTTGGACCACTTCAGCCCTCAAATACGACTTTTTGTAGCACCAGAATATATGCTGGAAGTCTTGGGGTATACTGCAAACGCACATTGTGTGTCAGGACACTGTCAGGTGAATGTGGAGGGAACAAACCTCGCTGCCTTCTCAGCCTCAACTGTGCTGGCTTTTGGTATTGTTCACCACATTCACTTTCTTCTTTAGCACTCAGGCCAAACTCAAATCAACCTCTTCTTCCTTCACATACTGAAATCTGTCTTATCATTTTATTATCCCTACAGTGAAAACTTCCACTCAGGAAATCAATAACAGCAACCTTTTCTGCCAGGCGTACAAATGTCCTCCCATGGCTTTTCATCTCATAGGGAATGCTTATATTAAAGTAATACTCACTGTTAGTTTTTGGCTTCAAGTTCTGAATCCATCTATTTCCTTCCTTGTATTTCCAAGTAAAAGTCAAATATTACAGTTAATTCTCATTGACATACAGCAACTTTACGTGGCTTGAGAATACCGCTAGCTACCAATCACACATATTTATTAAATTGTTTAAATTAAAATTAAATGACTTCTTCCATGAACTCTGAAGCACTGCCGATTGGACCTGCTAGTAGTACAGCCAGGTGACTAAACAAAACAAGCAGGTAATTAATAATAACAAAAGAGTGAATAGTCATAAAATCTGAATAAATTCCAAGAATCCTAGAAAAAACTGGCCTGCAATGGATCTCTGGAGATTATCTATTCCAGTTCAAAGCTGGACTGGAAGAGACCTTTGGAAGGAGCTTGATATCTAAAGCATTGCTAATATAGCCTGATCTGTGGTTAGGGTTCATTACCACAGATTTGCTCTACTGACTCAGCTTCATTTCAGAGCATTTATTTTTTAAGAAACTCTTCCATTTTATTCTGTTTTCAGCAGTCTGTAGTCACCAGAACATGTTTTTATTTAATTACTGCCTCTCACTTAAAATCCTTTTCCTCAAAACTGAGGAAATTGGGTGCAGTGGAACTTTGCAGACATGTCTACTTCCATCAGGAGCCTGCATGCTTCTCTCAGGAAGGTCTAGCAGCTTGGAAATTCAACGTAGGACCTACGTGAAACTTTAACATGAAACAGGCTGTTGTACTCTACACAGTCAGCCTTTTCTGAAAGCCACTAGTATCCACAACTAATAAGGCAAGGATACAAAAAGTCTGTATAAAATTTAGTATCTGGCACTTGGAATACTGGGAAAAGGTAATGTGAAGCAAAGGTACTAAAATTTCTGTTCCTCAGAGCACTGACAGTACAGCAAATAAAAGGGGAGGAACTGAAGAGTTTTAACAGTCATTACTACAAGACGATTCCATCCCTACATCCCTTCATTGAAAATACATATATACCTGATTCTTACAGGCAACCTTCAGGATATACATATCCACAAAGGAACATCCACCTTATTGAAAAGCATGTGTTTTATGGCTGCCACCAGCATTATCTAACACTTCAGTACATACCACACTCCATTAAAAAAAATATTTATGTATTTTAGTTTATATTTCTCTTCACAGTCTTATACAGACTTCATCCACCACAGAAACATAACCAACCATGGCATGAAATGCAGCAACTGTTTAACAGCTTTTGGCAGATATACAGAAAGGTTTAATGAGAAGACTGGCCCAGGTAGCCAAAGCTAAGATGAATTAAATAGTGAGAATACTATTACCCAAGCTGCAAATTTGACCAGGATATTGAATTAACCAGTTATCCAAACTGCCATGATTCTTTTAGCCTGGTTTAATAAATAAAAAAGCAACCAAACCCTATGTCAGTGTCTAAACCATCCATCTCCCATTCATTTTCCCTACCTCCTTCAATAGCTTTTGAGTTTCTTGGCCAATTTCAGCTCAATTCAACAGACAAGCAGATGCCTCAAATACTACATTCCTGCAACCTGTCTGAAAATGAGATAACAGAGAAAATGAGAATCCCCATTTGTGTCTTTACTGAGGGACTGCAATGGGCATGAAGACCTTATAAAATATCAGAAAACTGATGTGAGAAAAAGACCTTGTAAATGTCTCTGTTACAAAAAACCTTCAGTCACTGCTTGTTAAACATGTAAGACAATCAGCTCTGAGAAAGAAGTCCACAGGAAATCCAGCTTACTTAATTCCAAGTCATGAAAATAATTAAAAACAGTAAGAGGTTAGGGCCTGGGATTTGTATTTCATGTAAAAGGCATTACTTTCCACAGGAAGGAAAAAAATCTCATGAGGCTATTCAAGCAAGAAGATCTTTGTACACATAACTTTATTTGCCTTATGATTATGAATAAAACTCAAAATATAACATGCTTTAAACCAACAAGTTTTCAACCAGGAAAGAGCTGCATGCTGATAGCAAAAGCATGAAGGTTTGGAAAAGAGATTTTAACTGGTTCCCTCTAATGCTGGGCTTAATTTAGACTCTTTTATTTTTAATTTAACCCCATGCACTTGTTGTTATCCTTTGGTGGTATTCTAGGAGCATTTTTTCTTCATTACATAGTAGAAAGGAGGGGTGTATCTAACAGAACATTTGTTTAGAAGATAAACAGAAATCCATCTCAGCCAAAGTGGCATCATTTGTGACTATCACAAACAAAACTTCCAAAATCTTAACTCATGGCAAAGTTCCAGAACTTTATGGTACAAAGTTCCTATAGTTCACTCAAATGAACTACTCACTAGGAGGTGGCTGTGCAGACCAAAATTAATCTCTCCAAACACAGACAACATCAGTCACACTTACCTAGGCCCCCTCCACAGAAAATGGAGATAAAACAGACACTTCTAGGACATGAGTCACGTCCTCCTCAAGTAAGAGGAGATTTTAGACAGATTCAGTAAAAACACCCATATCTCAGTAAAAGGAACCTAGCTGACTGGGGTTGATGCACTGAAATCACATTCCTACACTTGGGCAATATCCTGTTTTAGGAACTTCTGTGCTCCATCAGATTCATGATTAAATATGCAGTGCAAGCAACTGTTGGTGGCAAGACACCAAGTATCATCCAATAAATCGTTTGATAATGAGTCAGTAATCTACTGATAACTAGTTGGTAATTTTCTTTCAGTAAGAGAAATTATCCACTAGATAATGTATTTGAATTCAAAGAGATTACAAACTTGCAAAACAAGTTCTGTACACAGATAATTATATGTCCTATACTAATTTAAGTATGTTTCACAGAAGTTAGAAATAATTTTGGTAACAATTCCTCAGGTGGGAGGTTTTTATCATACAATCAAGCTAAAAAGAAGTGCTCAGCAGAACCATGGATCCATTCTTGACTAAATTTAACTTTTGGTATGTGATAAATAAATTGAGAGAAATCTACAGCTACAAGCGTCAGAGGCTTAGTACTGCAAATCAGATATTTATGTAAGTACAGTAACATGATACTGTAAAAGATTTAGAAGTTACTAAACTTAAAATTTCTAATTTAGCTTCTTAGTATTACAGAAGTGCAGGTTTAAACTATGTAACTTTAAATTGCAAAAACAAGTATAAATAAACTATCTGAATCAAAACCAATAATTGTAGTTAAAAATGAACACATAATTTAGGCCCTAAAATAAATCACCCAAATTGATCCTTAAATAAGGACAAAATCAGTCTGAAATGTTGTACAGAAGCGTAGACAGAGGAGAAGCTCACTACAACGATGTAACAAGTAAAGAACCAACAAAAAACCCTCCTTTTTTAACATTTTAATGTTTTAATACAGATATAAAAATAATTTTTAAAAATTGTTACTTACCTTGGAGATTTGAAACAATGTGGACTTGTGAAAAAACTACAACCAGTCTCTTTCCAAGAGAGAACTGTCTAACTTTTCCACTACTTTCAGATCTGGAGTGGAAGATATTTTAGGTCTGGCCAAATATCACTGGAAGAAAATTCGTTCACATGTTTGGCTACGTTTTGCATTCCATCCTGTTGCTCTGGCACACAGACACAGCTAATTATAATCTGTGACATAAGCGGTTAATTCTACTGCTAAAACAGTTGTGTACTGACTCCAGAAATGAACTTACGGTAAGACATAACCAATCCATAATGTGCACTGAAATCGCTCAACCTGTCATGTAATGCCAACTTTTTTATTAAAATCTGAGAATGTGAGCACTCCACAGAGCCTGCACATAAAAACCATTATCAGAGCTGGCTGCTAACAGCACTCAATGCAAAATTATAAACAAAAAAGACTTCTGCTTTCTTTTATGAAACTGTATGTAATATCCCAACTGAATTTTAAGAGTTCATTTTCTGAAAACTTTTCATTTTAAGGTTGACATTATTCTAGCTATAATATATACTGTCTGGCATATAAAAAGTCTCTTTAAAAAAGGAAATACAGGTATTGTAATATAGCTATAATAGCACATATAAATTTTATACAAGAACCACACTAACAATTACCAATCTTTCCAAGAAGTTAGGCCTATCTTGGTATCTAAAACACAGATGCATATATATGCATAGACACACATATAAATACTAGGAGCTATATTAAAAAAAGTTGCTTTATTACATATTTTCAGATTTCAGACATTATGGGAGTTATAAGACATCCTTTTTTTTTTTCCAGTATCATTAAAGCTTTGAGCTCTCAAATGCAGAAAAAGAATTCCAGTCTGGCACTGCTTACATTACACTACCTACACAAACATTGACCAGCAGACTTCTTGTTCAACCTCAGATATGTTAGAATCTGTGCCAGTAGCTTTCCACAATTTAAAAAGCATCAAAATATACATATGCAAGATTTACAGAGTAAAAGGTTTGTGCTACGTGAAGCATTGCAATCCTCACCCATGATCAGACAGTCTCATTTCTCAAAGTACTATGTTTTATTTTTCGCAGTCTTGTGCTCACACTGTCATCACGCTTTAGAAGACAAAGTTCCTATCACACATTTAACAGCTGCAGATCATAAATTTAGGACTGACAAAAATCAAGCTGATCACAGCTTACAAGAAACTTTTTTTCCTTCATGAGTTCTGTGGCCATAAATCCTTTATCAGACTCTGTTTACATATACAAATGGTGTTCTTTTCTCTGCAAAGAAATTAATTCATTGGTATCTGCCAAAAATGACAAATATTTCCAATAAAAATATTTATCAATATTTTTAAAACAGATTTTGTATTTAATCTCACGGTTGTATGAAAGAAAGTGTGAGGAAAGCATTTGTATGTTGTGTTAATACCAAAGCTTTTCTTTAATTTTCCTTTTAAGTAGTTTAAAATGATGGGAGAGTTTTGAAAGGTTCATTATTTAGTCATTATTTAGGTAATTGGGTATTCATGTTGTAGAATTTTCTGCAAAATCTTTTGCCCATTCTTGAAAGAAAATCAGAGGATCAGACAAAAATTTAGTAAATGATTTGTATGTTGTGTTAATACCAAAGCTTTTCTTTAATTGAAATTCTTTTAAGTAGTAGAGGAAGAAACCTATAAATGATGGGAGAGTTTTGAAAGTTTCATTATTTAGTCATTATTTAGGTAATTGGGTATTCATGTCTAGGGATTTTCTGCAAAATCTTTTGCCCATTCTTGAAGAAAATCAGAGGATCAGACAAAACTGGGTACATGACCCTCAAAACCCCAATGCTTTTAACTGCATTTATAGCATGTTTTCTTTTGACATATTTGTAATTACTTGATTTCTAAACATATAAAAAAGATTGACTAATATAGTGCCTAGCTATTGAAAGATTTGATCCTATCGCCCAGTAGCTCTCTTTATGACAGAACTTTGTGCTATTTTCCATATACAATTTCTCTTCACTAGTCCAGATGTCTCCTTTGTCCTGCTCTTCCACATAACTAATTTCTGCAAAGTTAAAACTTGAAAAAATGAAAAGAACAAATAAATACCTCAGTTAGTGACTTCTGAAGTTCTCATGAAGTAGGACTGAAGCAAAAGTAACTGTCAGTGAGTTCTGTACCATCTGAAGGCAGCTGTCCTCCTATTTAAATGAACAGAAGGGAAAGAGAAACCAAAATTTTGCTTGAGTATAGAGAAAAAATAAGATATATTCATGAGCTGCCCTCCTCACTACTTCAACTGACAACATCTTACAAGTGATAGGCCAAAATTCACTCAGCTTACAATGTGACACAAATGAAACACTGCACACCCAAGAGCTGTTCGTACTGCAAATGTTCATGACAGCAGAGTAAATGCAAAATAAACATTATTCAAAAATCTATGTGCAAAATAATGAAAAATATTTTTGTTGCAATTATAAGATTGGAATCCATTAGTATAATGAACAACAAATTCAGTTCTGGGGTTACATTGCATTTGTACAAATGCAAATCTTTCTCCCCCTCCCCCCTAATTTTCTGCACAGTTCAAGAATGCTAATATTCCATTCTGCACCCCAAAACTGAAAACTTCCTTTTCAATTGGATTTTGAAAGTCCTGGAAAGGAAGCTAACATATTTGTCTTCCACATTGTCAGAGTCCACCCATACAAGCACCTGCCTAACTAGAAGCACTTGCAAACTCATCTCAGGAAAAAAACCCAACAGAAATGATGGTTTCAATATTCTGCTACTTTAACTGATTCTACATTTTTTCCCTCTGTTGTTTTATTTTTTAACAAACGTTTGATGTATGCCTGTAAGACTTCAAGAACATCTGCTTGTTTCTCAAAGTACAAAACAACACAGTGGTGGAGAAGACACTATCAGGTATCAGTTTAAGTAATTCATCCAACTAGAAAGGACATAGAAGACATTTGGTCCTGTCAGATATTTTTCAAGTCTGTGAGATGTTTAAAGACTGTGATAAGCAGTTGAAAGCAAAGGGTATTTAAGTGGTGATAAGGATTTGGTAAGCAAAGGGTATTCAGGAAACAAGACTATTCTAGCCTGTATAGGAAATGGAATTTATCTGAAATACTGTGATTATGTGGAAAGCACTAAAAATAACTAAAATTAGGTTGCACAGATGTGTAACTCCAGATGATAGCAGAGATCTTTTTCAACCTAAAAGATTCTATGAAAGAGGAGTTTTGAGATATGAATTATTAAAAGATACTTTGGTAAAGGTTCACAAAGGTCAAGTAGTATAGCAAAAGCAAATTTAAAGATAAAATGGCAGAAACCTTGGGGAAAAAAGTATGAATGTAAAACCAAAAATTAACCAAATTATAAAACAACTAAAGTGGGGGATAACTGTAATAATGGCCAGAAAATATTAAAAAGTAATTACTTTCCAGAAATCTCTGGACTACCGATAACAGAGCAGAAATGCCCAAGTAATCTCTATTCTTGTTCTTGGGCATTTTAGTTACTTGAGCTTGAATACTGATGCCACAGAAAAAGCACCTTTTCAAAAATGACATTTTCCTGTTCTCCTGACTTCCCACTACGTTAGAGACTCCACTGTTAATAGCAAGCAAGAAGTGTTGGAAAGAATTTTTCTAGTGTTTCCCTCCAAAGCATTTTGAATTAGCTATGTTTAATGTGCTTTTTAAATTTTTAAGGGATAAGACAGCTGTTCATTTACTGATAGATTGAGACCTTGCCTCCTACTAAGGACAGGGCTATGGTGAATGTTTAAAATGGGATGCAATCTTCTAAACCTGAGCAAAAGAGTGAGCTAAAAGAACCTTATATTTTTCCCATATAAACAAAGAGAAACACTTGAAAGTTACTCTTACATCAATTATATCTACAAAAATGCAACTGTTTTAAGGAGGTCCAAAGTGGAAAATACTTCAAAAGGAACCTTTTAAAATATAAACATACAACCCAAAAATATAAGGCTTTAAGGGAGATCTGCTTAGACTATTCCATTACATGATACCTACAAGAAGGCTCAAAACAGCTTTGAAACGTGGAATATCTATGTTTCATTAGAGAATGAACGACAATAAATTATTAGAGAAAAATCTGAAAAGTAGTATGCAAGACAATACAAAAATTAAAGAACTTGTAAGTATCCAACTGCCTCGTGTGTCAGTGCATGGCAGGTCTGGTTTCTAGGAAGTTTTTTTCATCTGTGAGCATGAACAGCTGGCTGTGGGTCTATTGCCTGATCACCCCAACAGTGCTTCAATCGCTGCTTCAGCTGTTAGGTTTCTGCTCCTTGCTGCCACACAGCTTTTCTCTATCCCATTTTTTTATATGTTCTGTCATCTTTCCTCCCCAGTACACTCAGTGGGTCCAGAAGAAGAATCTTTTTTGCTTATTCTTCACCAGCTCTAGTCCATCTCTTTTCAAAGTCACAGACACAAAATTAATTTATACAAAACTGTTTCAAACTGTCACAGAGGGCTAGATAATGGTTTTTTTTGGGAAGGATGTGTTAAATGGCATCTTCCACTTGGATTGCATCTTCATACACTCGGATTAAAAAAGATTTCATTTCTGTGAGTATAATTCTGCACAAACCTTTAAAGAGATTACATAGTGAAGCAACAAGTGAAAAGCTGCATGCGTACTCTGTGCTCACCACTGTACTCTGTGCAAAGATGAGCCTGACATCTGCCCTGGAATATAGGTAAGTAGGGATAAATTTATCTTCTAAGAGCAAACAAGAAAGCTCACATTTGTAGACCCTTCCAAAGAGCCAGCTGAAAAGATTAATTTGGAGTCTACAGCTTATGCAGACTGGGAGACACAATGGAGTGACCTTGGTATAGCACTACCTTAAAAGCAGAAAAATTGCCTAAGTATCAAAGAGGGAAAACCTCACCAAACACTAAATGTCCAAGCAGATTTGTAATGATTTTGTCCCGTTGAGTTGTTGGTATAATTCAAGTATTCTCCTAAGTATGAAGTGCAAATACTGTTAGCTTGAGGAAGTTAATTGTTAGCTTTTTGTCAGGAAGGAAACCAGAAATGTTTTTTCTTTGGTATACTTACCAAAGCATATAGAAACATATACTTTGGTTCATATGAAACTTACAAATATTCTGGACAGGAGGGTGGAGCAAAGCACTTTTTAACAGGTGTGCTATTTTGTGCACTGGGATTTTTATTTTAGGCTATGATTCATTGTGCTCCTACTCACAGCTCCATCAGCAAGCACTCTGTGACAGACAGAATAGGGTATTTACAATTCTGTTCCATACAGTATGTCAAATCACTTCTACAACAGATGTCAACAGCACTGACAAGCCACAGAGAACCACATTTCATGTTCTCTGGTCATAATATTTCCTCTTACATCATCTGGTCTTTACTAAAAACAAAACCAAAACCCCAAATGCTCTAAATGTCCAGAGCAGGACGGTCTAGTCTGCCTTGGGATATCTGAATTCTGAGGCATTCAAGTGAAACACATGGCTATCACTCAGTACAGTTGGCTGTATGAAACAGAAAATGGAATGACTGCCCCTCCATGGTAGAACAAGTTTGTTAGGCCTTTGAAGCCCTGCCTCTGTACCCATACTCTCATATCACATAATGGCTTGCACAGATACAAACCCTAAAGAATAGAATGACTTTAACACTCTCCTTTGCTTTCTTCCTATTTCTTTTATCTTTAATTTTTCTTGCTTCCTTCCCTAGTCACTGACAGAGCAGAAGTACTGGTGATCAAGAGATATAAAAGTCTGCCAGTTTATTATTAAATGTTAGATTTCAGTAACGGAGCATATATTTAACTCTGAGAAAGCAAGCTTTTATCTAATTTGCATTTGAAACAAAAGGATATAAAGGACATAAAACTCTGTTTAAATACAGTTATTCAGTGTCTACTTATTAGTTAGAATAGTATTCTCATTCAGTACCACTGTGCATCTTCCCAGAAAGAAAAAAAAAAAAGGAAGTTAAGGTGCACAAGAAAAATTACTCCAGTTTCAAACGATTTAGAAGAGAAGTGAAACCATGGAAATTACAGCGCTCTGGCCAGAACCCTATAACAGGAACCATTGTCCCAGAACTCGTGCCTTGACAGACCAAATGCTCAGAATTTAGTAGATTCTAATTTTATATTTGGAGCCATTGACTATTAAATTATGGAAGGAATCTGCATTAGTTTAATTTTCTTAAAACTTCAGTCTTCAATAAAAGTGATAAAATAATAATACTGTAAAAATACAGTATTAAACCAGCATTTCTTCCTTGTTAAACAAGAGGGAAATGTTATTTTAGGATGCTCATACTACAGACCAGCATGTATGCTCAAAGAAAGAGAATAAGTAAGACTGGCTGTTTAGTATAAATAAATGAACACATTCTTAACAATTTGTTATGAGACCTGAAGAGAACATCTTTAAGTTCTTTTGTTGCACAAGTTCAGCTCACAAAATACCAAAAGTACTTGCAAAAAAAAAACCCCAAGAATTAATGTCTTGCAGTCAATGTAGGAAAAGCTTTTATCCAATACTGATTATCTCCTGTGGTTTTTCTTGGTAGCCAAGCAAAAGCAATGTTCCCAAAGCATTTTACTTTTCCTTTAAAACTATGCTATAAAATGCTGAATGATTAATGATTTTTCCTTTACAAGTTCCCATTGTAAAGCTGTTCTGAAGTAGATTATTATTAATTTTGCAATCAAAATCATGCTACACCCTATGACTCACTAACAGAATGCCAAGGAAAAAAAGCTCTAGCATTCTAAAATGCCAAAAATGGGGTGGAGGGTGAGAAAAGGCACAATGAAAAGCATTTTTTGTGCTACAGAATAAAACACCCTAACCCCAGATATATTAGGAAACTAGAAGCTATTCTATTATTCTGGAAACTAGAATTATACAGTATTTTATAGCATTTCCATTTTTGACTGCAAACCTGAGTCTCTTACTTTTAAATTCCCAAGAAATAGTTAACCCATGTACCGTGGAGGTACAGAGTCAACCCACCAAAACAGCTCACACCTTGAAGGCCTGGGCAATCTTTGGTTAACAAAATACAGTTACACATTGCGTTTGCATGAACAGCTTTACATAGCACAGGGGCTACCAGGATGGCTTCCGTGAGAAGCTGCCAGAAGCTCCCCCCATGTCCGACAGAGCCAATGCCAGCTGGCTCCAAAAGGGATGTGCTGCTGGCCAAGGCTGGGCCAATCAGGAATGACAGTAATGCCTCTGGCATAACATATTTGAGAAGGAAAAACCAGTTATTGTGCAGATGTAACTGTGGCCAAAGAGTAGTGTATTGAGAATATGGGTGAGGAACAGCCCTGCAGACATCAAGGTCAGGGCAGAAGGAGGGGCAGGAGATGCTCCAGGCACTGGAGCTGAGATTCCCCTGCAGCCCTTGGTGCAGTGTGGTGAGGCAGCTGCCCCTGCAGCCCATGGAGATCCCCAGGGATGCAGAGATCCACCTGGAATCCATGGAGGAGCCCATAGTGGAACTGGTGGATGGATGCCTGAGAGGAGGCTGTGTGACCCCATGGGAAGCCCATGTTGGAGCAGGCTCCTGGCAGGGACCTGCAGACCCGTGGAGAGAGGCGTCCATGCTGGAGCAGATTTCCTAGTAGGACTTGTGACCCTGTGGGAGACCCGTGTTGGAGCAGGCTGGGCAGGAAGGACTGCACCATGTGGAAGAGTGACCCACACCGCAACAGTTTGTGAAGAACCATTGCCCATGGGATGGATTTACGTTGGAGAAGTTAATGGAGAACTGATGCCTGTGGTGGGAAGGACCCCACACTGGAGCAAGGGAGACTCCTCCCTGAGCAGTGGCAGGAACAACATGTGATCAACTAACTGTAAACTCCATTCCCTGTCTCCCTGTACTGCTAGGAAGGAGGAGGTAGAGATGAGGAGGGAGAGGTAGGGGAAGGTGTTTTTAAAATTTGTTTTTATTTCTCATTATCCTGCTCTGATTTTATTGGTAATAAATTCAGTAATATCCCCAAATCAAGTCTGTTTTCCCCATGACAGTATTTGGTGAGTGATCTTTCCTAGTCCTTATCTGAATCCATGAAACCTTCATTATATTTTCTTCCCCCCAGTCCAGCTGGGAAGAGAAGAGATAGAGCAGCTTTGGTGGGCGCAGGGCATCCAGCCAGAGTGAATCCACTACACATCAAAAAATAAAACTTAATTGATGATTTCCCAAGATCACTCCATGAAGAATCTGTACTGAACCGTATTTAAGAATGCAAGATTAAAGTACTTAATTCAGAGTCACTTTTCTGGATCAAGATGATTGTCCTCATCAGGCCAACAAAGGAAGCTCAGCACTTAGCTCAGGAGTTTTTACCTCTTCTCATGTTTCTAAGAAGACAAAAAGAAAGCCTATGCAAAGGAAGCAGAAAATGGACAAGCAATTCTTCTTATCAACCGCCATAACAAAATAGCAATTTCTGCTCCTGCTTTCTGTGGAAAAAAAAAATTGAAGAGCCCTTAAAGAGCAACAGTAGAAGGGAAAACAAAATAATTTTTAAGAATCTGGTTTGACATTCTGAACTTGTATTGAAGCAGAACCTTAGTACCAAAGGTTAAGTTGCAACTCTTGATCCATAAGATCTTTTTTGAGCTACCATTCATAAGAAAGACTGTAAAAATAACAATAATAATGTTGCTAGTATACCCCAACTATCTGTTTGCCCTACTGGGATTTTAGCTTTGCCAAAATGCAAGCAGAAAAATTAGGCACATGAGAAGTGAATTTAATTAGGAACTTGCCATCTGGCATAAGCAAGCAAATGCTAAGTGGTGCCCTTTTAATATGAAGAAACTATGATCAACCAGGGAACAGACTATAAGCTATTTCCTGTTTGATTGAAACGCTTAAATTAACTATGGGAATAGTGTAATTATCTAGTATTTTGAAGGGTTATCCTCGAGGCTGAGCTGTAGGCAACCAGAGCAAGCAGAGTAACCATAGTGGAAGTGTTAACTTAAAATTGACAGATTTAAACTCATAAATTTTGGCAGTCTTTAAGAATATGACATCCCAACTTATTGAGCAGAGTTTCAATATACTTGCAAAATAAAGTGTTGCATAAGTTTAAATAAGAAATATAGTAGTGCTATCTGGAGCAATATTTATTACAATATGGCATTCCATTCTAACAGGCTATTTTGAAAAATAATAAATAATAAAGAAAAAACTAGTATGGAAATAGACTACAAAATGAAGTAGGTTCTACTCGGCTGCTCTAGTTGTGCAAAATAGGAGACACTTTGTTTGATTTTAGTCAGAAACTTTATTACTAAATGCCCAAGTTTCTCCTCTAGTGAACCTGTGATTCATAATAGTTTTGCAATTACTAGTCAATGTATTTGACTAGTAGGGAATACATTCATTTTAACCATAATCAGAATGTATGGTTTAAAGTCTTTTCCCCTGTTATTTACTCAAAACATTTAATGTCACATCTTTACTTCTCACACTTCACTGGCTTTGCATCAGCTGAAGTGACAACAGCTGCATCCTAGTTGGTATGATCATCTCCTTTACTCTCTGGATAACTACACAAACAGGCTGCTTCATTTTCAGCTGTGCAGTCACATACCCAATCCATCGACTGTTAGAAAATGGTTGCACGGCTAAACACAAAGCCAAGGCACAGATCAGCCCTCCAGCAGAAAACAACTTCCAGAAATTCACTGTCCATTTCCTAAGATAAAAGTGTCTGACCATCTCCAGCCTACTGTGATGACTGACAATTCCTCTTAAGGGTGGGCTGTCACACCTACTGTTATGGTGTATTAATCCAGCAGATAGGCACCATGACCAGTCTAAAAGTGCATTGTTCTAGTCAGCTCTTGTACAAAACTGAATGGACCCCTTTATGCACAGTATATCTAGCTGCATACCCAGTTTAAACACGTCTTAGAACCCTCTCTACTTTTTCTAGCATCTTCTAAGAAAGTATCCTTGATATTTCCTAGAATATTAATAGGAAGAGGTCTTAGAGGATAACCAGCAACATACAAGTAGTCAGTGCAAAGCCTTTCAGATTTTCAGAATGTGTACATATATTTGAGCTCTTTCCTTTATTTGCCATTGTTAGACTTCATAATTAACTGATTTTACTTGTCTCATAGGAACCTTAGAATCTTATTCTGGGCTTGGCAAAACCATCAATACCAGAGCACTTCATTTTTATATTCTCGAGGAAGTTCTAGTAGACACTTGATGTACTTCTCTTTCCTCATTATCTTTGCTTGACGTGCTTAGATTTTAAGCTTGTCCTTAAGTCAAGGGCATCTTGCTTTACTATCAATACCTAGCAGTTCTTATTTCTTATACAATTTACTGCTCCTTGTCTGTCTTCTATATAATATTCCCAAAAGAATAAAAAAATCAATGAAGATGCATTTTAAAACCAGGTATATAGCCTAATACATTGATGGGTGCATGTGAAAATACTTTCAGGTATCTCTCAAAATTTCCCCACAATTCTCTACTGCTTGCCACAGGACTGAGCAAATGGAAAGGATAGAAGTTTTGTTTGCTACTGAAATAGTTTGGGGAGAAAAGGTCTGGTCAAGACTATATCCAGATCTCCTCCTGAGAATGGCATAGGAAGAGAAGCAGTATTTTTGGATATTTATGTTCTCCTTACATTTTTAAGACTGAATCAAGGTGGGATTGGCACTCTGACACCTGAGGCTAGAAGAGAAGTTGCCTCCAGCCATACTCATTTTCATGACAGCTTTCCTGGGCATGTTGTTAGCTGAAGACTGGAAAGTCAGGAAAGACAAACACTGAGTGTTGCATTTGTGATATTTAGCATCCAACAGCACATAGGAATACTCTTCCTACAGTGATATGGATACCCAAGTGACTGAGAAAAAGTGAAGACAATGACTCACATTCAGGTTACACATTCAGGAACTGGAAGGAGTTGAATGAAAATGTGTTTGCACCGTTGCTAGGGAAGTTGATTAATCCTTGGAGCAGATTGTAACGATGCTTCAAGTAAAGGCCATGCATTGAGAGACCAGGATGAGCAGCTGGTAAAGTACTGTAGGAAAGTTTGACCTTACTCTGAGAGAAACAATGGAGGAAATCCCACAGAAGACAGACCCTGAACAAAGAAGGAGCACTTTGAGGGTGCTGCTTTAGTACCAAATCTGCAACAGAAAGATACCACTTCTGCTCTTGATGCATAATGCGCAAGTTACATGTTAAGGAGAACAGCCTTTAAGATGTAAAAGACTACCTCTGTGAGCATAAAAACTGTACACACCGAACATTCTCCAGCAGCAACTTCCACAAGATGACACAGGAAATTAGTATACCCTTTGAATTATACAATGTAACCTCTACAGAACAGGTCAAAAGACAAAGAGATTCTTCTATGTTAAATTGTATCTCTTTACTCAAGTAGCATTGTATGTCCTCATATTGCAAGGATCTTGTCTTCACGGCAAGTGAAGTCTTCACTTGTCTTTCACTGCAAAAGAATATATTGGGATTTATTTTATACCACTATTTCTATATGCAGCATATTCTTATAGTAAGTCTATACCTTAGGTAGCTTGCTTTCTTTTCAAGCAATCAACAGTGGAAACAATGATTTGTATATGGTCCATACACTGTCAAATAGCTCCACTTAAAATCTTCTTCTTATAGTAGTACAGATAATTGGGTAATTTACATTTGTTAATGGTTGTATGGTTAAAAAATTGAGAAAATATATCAACCTAATTCATATTTATCTGAGTGTTATATACTCATAATTTAAAAAATCAACATAAACAACAGAAAATATTTTGGCCTATATAAATTTTTAAATGGCATATTTAGAAACGATGAAATTAAGTATGACAAGAAAAGAGATTAGTATTTCAGCTTCCACGTTTAGTAAACAGTAAAATTTACATGCTTACCTATATTCCTCTGTGAAAAATATAACTACCTTAAAATACTTTTTTTTCAAATTTTTTACTGGAAATGCCACGTAAATTCAACTACTTGCTCTGTGTAGGCCCAGGGAACAGATCCAGCAGAGGGCAAAGGCACTGATTAGCAAGATGAGGTAAAAAATAGCAAGACAAACAGATGGACACATGGTAACTAATAGTGTGTCAAGTTCTTCTGAACTAAAGTGACCTTATACTCATTTTGCATTCCTAAAAGGTAACTAAGCATAAATGAGCTTTGGGGTTTTATTTTTTTTTTCCTATTGAAAGAGCAATTATAATTAACAATGCAGAGAAGGTTCTGTGTCACTTTCTCAGAATCACCAACAACTCCAAACTTTGAGATACATATTTAATGTGCTTTGTACAGAAGCAGCACTACTGATAACTGGCTATCTCTGAAGGATGCTTCCCAATTTCCTGTAGATTGCGATGCAGCGTCTGTAAAAATGTCAAGCACTAACCACTCTCACTCCTCAATTCCTAAGCCAATCCCATGCAATTCATTACAGTTCTTGGTTTCACCTGCTTTAGGAAGGATCCATAAATAGCATCCTTGTGAGAGAGCATACAATTCCACAAACTAACATTTTCCTGAGTATGAATAGTGTAACTTTTTTTGGGAGTTGAGTCCACCTTAGCTAGACCCAGTGATGTGCCTTTGGAGGTATCTGTAGCTTTTCTTAAATATGGATGCTTTTGTCATCTTGATTCTTTTTAGGCACTGTGAAACAAAGATTCAATCTTAAGAGGAAAGACAGAATTTAAGGACCAATGCTTGCAGTCATTAGAAAATCCTGACTTCTACAGAACTGTTGAGATACTTCTTTTCAAGAATAATAATGAAAATGTAAAGTAGAATTTTGAGAATGAATTAACAAATGTCTGCCTGGTGCATTTATGTTAATCTGGGCTAATGATCAGGAACAATAGCCTTTTTTGAATAAACTACATGAAAATCTCACCTAATAAAGTAAATATTTAAAAGGAGGCTATTGATTTTATAAGGAGGGATGTTTATGGAGGCACTGAAAATGTACACTAGAATAATCTCCAAAAGAAAGTTTTACAAATTAGATGCTTTGAAACATTTTCAGAAACTAAAGGGTTTTTTGTAAATGACTCAAACTGTAACAATGCAGAGAATTCAGCAGCTATAGAACATTTGCTGCATTTCCCATTTTCTCTATTAGCAATATGAAATCAAGGTGAAAGCAGAAAAGGATTTTATGGCTGTGAGACAGTCATAGAATCTCACACCAACAGACTTAAAGAGGGCCCAAACAGAGAAAGCTGTGAATGTGCCTGGACAAAGAAACTGCAGTCACCCTATAAAGCAGAAAAAGGTAACTACAGACAAGTTTACAGGGGAAAAAAATGGCATCCTGGTGTACCACATCAATCTCCCTGCCAGATTGATGGTTTTCTTACTGTCTTAATAGCCACTTAGCGTGGGGCTAGAATCTCAGTCCCAATACAAAAACAATTAAAGAAACAGCAGGACCATACATAGTTACAATATGACATTAATTTTTTTAACAACCAGAAAACAAACAATCCCTTTGGAAAGGTATTTAACTTCCTAGAAAAGATTTTTTTTTAAAAGTGAGTTCATTGAAATTTCCCATATTGTAAATAAGAAATTGTCTTCCACTGTCTATACTTTACTTTCCATGTTAGAATTTGATTTTATGAATAGCTATTGAACTCCATTTGAGATAAAATTTTCTCATATCATATTTACTTTCTAACTGCTTCAACTAATTTACAAAAAAAATGGAAAAAAGAGTAGTGCAAAACCAAAATATTCACTATCTACCCTGCACCTGTCACTAAAGTGGATGACTGTACAGCTTTTTACCACAGGACTTAATTCAAGCCACAAAAATAAACTCTCTTTTCATCAAGCTCCTGTCTGTGAAACTCTAATTCAGCATTACATAGGGGAATTCTCTATCAGCATTCATAACCACCACACATAGCTAGGAAGAGAAACAAAGCCTCTGATGGTTTTGTTAATGCCATCCCACACCTCCCACAGCTTCTCAACTGAAAGGGTTGTATCTCCAATCCCCCTTTTATCCTGATATTCTTGGTTAGTTGCATTTTGAAGCCCCTTCACATGAATGCAGCTTTCAAAACCAAGGGGGGGAATTATCCTGACCAGTAATAGTGTTCCCTCCTTGGATAATTCCCAAGTGCGTTTTAACAAAGGGAAAATTTATCCTAATCACAAAAAAAAATGAAGTTTTCCCTTGCAGTGTCCATGGGAGGAACGCTCTAATCCCTGCTCCACTAACATTGCACAAGACAGAACATCCCCACTGCCATTTTTGTACCACTTTGATCAGTTCCTTGAGATGCAGAGAATACACAGAAAAACTTGCCTCTTCTACCCCACCTTCTTTGATGGGCTCACACAAGTATTGTAACCACAAGCTGATGGCATGGCACTACCCAACCTCCAATTAAACAATGGTGAATTGAGAACACAACTGTAGATTTTGAAAATGGTGCTGTGCTTGATAAGTGGATTTACAGTAAGATGCCTGTGGTGAGATGTTAAAGAACAGAGGTACTGAGGTCATTAAGTACCAGTAAAATCCTACAATGGGTTGGTTTGGGTTGGAAAGACCTTAAAGATCATCTAGATCCCACCATGGGCTGGTACTGTATGCTGGTGTCAGAACGGCTTCCAAACACATCACCACATATGTGAGAACAAATTGCTACACTGAAACAACAGAACCCACTTCCCACTGTGAGAATGAAGAGTAAGGGACACTTTCTGTAAGGCTTACACATGCAAAAGTAAAGAAAGAACATCATTTTTTAATATGTTGAACATGTAATACAGAGCTAGCTTCAGAAGCTTAAGACCAGCGAAGAACACCAAGGGGTGACTCTCCCCAGATTAATAGTATTTTGATGCAGCAAGGAAAGCATCAAGGAAACATATTGAGGGATTTTCTGTCTTTCCAAAGGACAACCTGACAGTTGGAATAGATGACCGACGGAAGGTCCCATCTGACTGAAGTATTCTGTTCTAGTCTATTCTAGCATACCTTACATTTCCATCACCTGGATTTGCCATTCTCCTGTCTCATCACTCAGAATCAGAAGGTTCTTCTGGAGCTTTTCAGTTGATCCTATTTCTAACTTCTTTCCAAACATCACAGCTCCAAACCCCAACACAGCCCTTCTGATATGTGCTATCATAGAGAAGACATGCAATGTGCATTGTGCAAGACCTGTGTTATGTGGACAGATCTCAGCACAAACTGTTGCATATCTACAAAGACAATGTTTCTCTGCCGAAAAAAACTCAGCATGCATTTTTACTCCCTGCTTCCCAAGATTTAGCCATCTGTTTATCCTTCCATAACCCTAATACTTGTGCCACAGCTGCTTAGCTTCTTAAATTTCTGGTTAGGGAATATCTTGAAAGTATCCTGAGGAAATCTGAGGAATCAACAAGAGAATTTTTACTGATGTTATTCTACATGTGCAGGGACACATGATGTCATACAGCTAGAATGAAATTTAATACTGGAACTATTCAAAAGGCTGATCTAAAATTTGAAAGCAAAAATATCTAGCCACATCCCAAGTCAAAGTAATCTGCTTTACCTGGTTCTTTTCGTAGCTGCTTTGCCTTCATGACACATACTTCAAAAGCTTAAAAATTCATCTAATTTTTTTAACTTCTCAGGATACAAGAACAACAAAATCAATGTCAAAAAGCTGCATCTAAAGCTTTCAGGTGCATCAAAGAACCAAAATTACAAGCGACAATGCTGAAGACTGACAGAATGGAAAGAAGCTTCTAGTTAGGATTCAATTTCCTGAAAATTAAAGTACAACTATCAAAGGGGTAGCAGTATTAAAATGAAGGTTGAAAACTGTCAATTTTTGATAGAAAGATTACTTTTAAAGTGTTAGAAACTAGTCAGATATTTTTAAGTCAAATGAGAGCACATTAACAGCTTAAATGTTCAGGTTTACATGGGTAGATGCACACTAAATTACAAAGAGAAAAGTTCTTAAGAAAAAGCAGCTTGCATCTTACAGAGAGGAAGAAGAGGCTGTCATAACAAACACAATTCCATAAATTAAATAACCATGTAATTAGAATTAAAATGTAAAGAAACATTCTACTTAAGTCAGGTAGGGTTAATTTACCTATTTAATGAACCAGTGCAAGGAATTCTGAAATCTATTTTGGCAACCTATGCATAGTGATCTAAGCACAATAAAAAAGGGATGGGGGGGGGAAGGGGCAGTGATTTTCATTGTATTCTCAATTCCTTCTAAACCCACATCTTCTATATGACGAAATTCTTTAGGAGAGGTAAAGAAAAGACCAGTGAATACATGCCTATAAAAGGAGCTCTTCCAATTTCTTTCTTTTAGGTACCTTCTAGATCCACAGCAACACAACTTTTTGATTTACTCAAGGTAAACTACAAAAGCACAGACAGCTGTTAGACCAGTACCTCTTGGGCAGAAGACAGAAATCAGTTCTTTCCTTTCAGCCTCTTTTCCTTCTCCACATGCAGAGTTTCAGAAAAAAAAACAAAACACAAACAACAAAAAACCCTAATGAAAACAAAAATATAATCCCAAACCATCTCCTCATAACCACCAAAATATGGCTCCTGCCATCACTATCAGGAATATAGATTGTCATTTGCCACCAAGTGGTATGCAGGTTATCTTATTTAAATGTGTGATCTGAGAGGGAATGACTCCAGCCTAAATATCCACAAGGAAAACTGCAGCATTTCACTATGTGTGCTTCAAGATGTCAAGCTTGGGAAAGAGAGTCCAGCTACCAAAGTGCTTGATATTATTGCCTCCACCGTCTCTGATCACATTTCAGACAACAGCTGGCCAGTGTCCAGTGTCCGTATGCTAGTCAATCTAACAGGAAGGGACTTGGCCAATGACTTCAGACTGAATAACAGTTTGACTTCCAGGGGATGGTAGGAAATTTACTGGGCCTAACAAGGATTCTTTGAATGAACTCCAGGTCCAGAGCAAGGAGGGAGAAAAGGACTGGGCATGACTTCCTTCACTGTTTTCACAGGGATTTCCTAGAATATGAAACTACTGAAAACATGTCAGAGCACACAATTATTTCAGGGCAAAATGTAAACAGATCAAATGCAATGACGCCTCTAGACAGCCCACATGCTAAGAACTTTGCCAGATTGAAAAGGTAAGGTAGATACATTCCTGGAAATCTGTCTAAAACTCATATACAAAGGCATGACAACAGGCTCTGATAAATCTTGAAATACTCAAAGAAAGTAGGAGAATGTTTTGGGAAATATCACTAAAAGATGGTGTTTCCCGTCCTTACATTCTTTCCTAGGCATTTATTGTGAGGTACTGTCAAAGACAGACTTTTGGGCAAGATGGAGCTGAGGTATTTCCAAAATTTATCATAAATACAGCACTGGAGATACCTTGAACACCTCTCAAGTCTTCTTTTTTATGTTAGGAGGAGCAAAGGCATAATTCATTTTTACTTGCAAGAGCTCAAGACTGAGCTGTTGTCTCTGTACTGGCTTCTGTTATCAAAGAATAGTTGTCACTTGCAGTGGGGAGCACGGCTTGAGTGGCACCATCACAATGTAGACCTATACTCTGAGATTGATACAGATGGCATCTTGGGAGAGGTTAAGAATGCTATACACATCATTAGACCAAGTCTGACCTACCCAATGTATATTTAGCTGTTATAACAAGTCAAGGAATCCACAAATCTTCCCTGGTTATCTACAAATCTCTGTAGACGCCCATGTGAGGCAATTGCCAGTTATAAACATTATGTAGACAAAGCCACATAAACAGACCCCATCGACTACCCCAAGATAAATGGGAACTCCCCTTGAACATATCCCCTATAAACCTGGTTCTTCTCAATATGGATGATTTGCAGCTATATTTTCTATAACTGACCATCAAAAGACTCAGACTTTACGCACTTAGGCTGAAGTCATTCCTCAGGTATGAGCTGGGGATTGGCTCACTTTAAAGAAAAGTATCATTCTCCTACTCAATAAGGACAAGTGCCCAGAAAACAGAAGAGTAGATGTCAGATATTCCAGGTTCTAGACAGCAAAATTTGAGAGCCAATCCTGATCTCAGCTCAAGACAACAGAGTTCAATTTTCTCAACCAACATTCTGTATAGTGAGGACTAACCCTTGATGAAAGCAAACACACAAAAGAATCATCCTTCACAAGACAGCAGTTTCTTTCAAACTTCATAGTATAATAGGATCACAGATGCCAAATTCCATTTCATGTTAACTCATAAAGTTGTATCCCATAAACCAGGATAAACCTATATAAGCACTCTGGGATCCCAGCTTCACCAATGGCACAGCAGCACCACATCTAGGCAATTAACACAAACCAATGGCTTGTATAAATAGCACAATACATTCAAGAGATAAAGCATCTCAAAGACAAGGAAGCCTATGCTGTGAAAATCCCAAGCCTTCTGAAGTAGCTGCTTACACCATCTACACTCCTGCTTACATGCAGCAGGGATGCAACTTATCTTTCTGAAGAATCTCAGGCTTGGGAAGAATGGACACGAGCCAGTACCCACTAATCATCTCAAGGAACAGATGTAGTCAGTGGACACATTTTTCTCTGAAGTCTTTTTCTGATTATACTACAATGTTCCCTGTTATTATTCTCTCTTACATCTAAATCTATTATTCTTTGCTTCACAATGATCCAACATGAAACAGACTGGCTTGAGACTGAACCTATCTAATATTAATCTATGGTCTGGCTGTTAAGGCATTCTCTTGCAAGGTGAAGTAGTATGCTTCCATAGCTAGTAACTTTCTGAATTTGGTTTCCCACTTCCCCGTCCCTTTTTTTAGTCTATAATCAAAAATGTGGCTAGGTCATTTGTAGCTTTTTCCAAGTTACATTAAATAAAATTCAGGACTTTCCTGTGTAAAACAATTCCTTTGCTTCTGCTCCAGAGACAGAATTTTGGACTTGTAAAATTTATAGCCACTGCACTATTTTACGTTAACTGTATGGGCACTATACACCAAATCATAAATTATTTTAAAGACCTATTGCATAGTAGGTCATATTTAGTATATGCAAATGCCTCTCAAAATATCCCCAATAAGAAGTACCCTTGCTAGTTGTTGTGAAAAGGTAAGCCCTCTTTATGAGACTATATTTGGTCTTGTGCATTTTATAAGTTTGTATACAAAAAGTGCATTATTAGAAACAGTATTTCCTTTTTTATAATCTAAGAAGAATTAGATTATATTTAGCTTGTTTTTACTCAGTGTGCAGGGGGCAAATTGCAATTCTTTTTACACCTTTCAAGAACTTTAAGAAACACAGCCCACATATACAATGTAAATTCTTAACATAAAATCCTGAACACAATCTGTCAAAATACATCAGTATGAAGAAACTTACATTCATTTGGTTGTGACCTACAATTTTTCAGAATGACAGCCTGGGTGCGTGAGGTATTTAAAAAGATCACAAATTCCCCACTTTGGATTTAGCATTTAACCTCTCCTTGACATCTGCTAATATTTATGATTTCCATTATTACCTATGTATGTATCCTGTACTCGTACTTTAAACAGGCGGGATACATTTAATAGCAATGTTCCTGACATGCCATACTTACAAATCCATAGGATTTATAGTAAGATTGACTTTCAATGAACTCCAAAACAAGATTTGTCTTTCTGTCTGTGCAACATGTGTTACATATCTGCTTTTACAATTTCTTGTAGAGCGCATTAGCAGCACACGACAACAACAATTCACTTCAGATTTAGCCTTCTCTCAGCTACCCCCTTTTACAGAGAACTTTCAGTGCCAGGGCTATTGGATTAACTAACTTTAACAGCAACAGCAGGCCAATCCACAACTGGTACTTTATTTTTCAGGATCCTTGGGACAAAAACCGAGGAATGAGGACTATACTGGAGAAGCCATTCTGATGGCGGCACAGTTCCAATGAGCTGATTTCCAAAGGACCAAACAGCCTACACTGTTACACTGGCAAATGCAATCTCATGCCAAAGCAGAATCCATAAATCTTCAGAAAAAAAAGAATGACTGGCACTGGACAGCCATAACAGAATGATCTACAGCCTTTCCCTAATGGCCCACAAAGAACTTTAGGAAGAGCTCAAGAGTAGGGTAATCACTTGTTTCTGAGAGCAGCAGCTCACTCCAAACTACTTGGAGTAGCACACAGAATGTCTACAGTGAATATAGAGTAACCTTAATATTTCCAGCTTGGGGAAAAAAGAATTTTTAAAAATTACTTTTAGGATTTTATTTTCAGCAAGGGGGGGGGAAATTTAGGCCCAAGAAGTTTGGTAAATTCTCTCCCCTTGTCCAGTTACTGTGACCTTGTTTGTTACTTACAAAGGAAAACAAAGATACGGTATTTTTGTTTGAACTGCCTGCTAGGATTGCTTTTGATTAGTAAATTAAATGCAAGGTCAAGCTGCTTTACCAACAAGGAGTTTTGATAAGGTGCTCCCATGGTTGTGTTACAAAACCATGATGACCTCAATGTTACTATGAACTCAGGCTTAATGAAAATGTGAAAAAGTGATTTGTGTAGCCAGCAAACAATCAGAATCTAACAATGAGTCTAGCTGAGAAGTAAATATGCAGATGTAATACTGAAAAAGTGTATGTGTACGGATTTTTATGTATACACATAACAAAATCAGGAGTGTTCCTTGAAGTTTCTTCTGAGGTAATGTTTACTTATCTTACAAAATGGAAAGAAGAAAATAGGAGGGCCTTGTGATAAAACATAACAGCTTTTATTCCAGTTATAAAAATGTTCATTCTGCCATCTATCTGTGGAGGTAAGCCTGAGAATTCTCATTAAAATTTCAGCATGGCCAGTCATTAAAAAAAAAAAAAAAAAAAAAAGAAAGAAAGTTGGAAAAAAAAAAAAGATAATTGGATTCTTACATGATTGCATTATAGTCTGACATGTCTAAGTAAGACTACACCTTTTGCCACTGAACAAAAGGTTACCTGGCATGGGATGTGTCACCTGTCACTAAGTAAGGTATGAGATTTATTCACTTGGAAAGTTGGGCCCTATTTAGTCTGTTATTTACAGAAGTTACAACATTATGATTTTATTATAAAATTAGACAAATAAGTGGAGTACCACTTCTCACTAACACATTACTCTAGCTACATAAAATATGTATTAAATTTGCTTTTAAAATGTAAGGCAAATATCCTGAGGCACTCCTAATGGCACAAAATGGTGTTGTTACTTCCAGAGACAAAACTGAGCTATTTGAGAACAGGAAGTCACCAGTACCATAGTTTTAAATTATATTTGTTTAATTCTGTGAAGAAGCACAAGTGAGTAAAATGTTCTCTTGGTCTGTTCAGACACTTCTGTAATGGCAAAAGTCCAAAGATGTCTTAGAAGGACAGATAATCATTCAATAATGATGATGGAGAACACACAAAACTAGAACTATCAAACTCATGAAAACAAATCTAGTTTCTTTTGACAAATGTGATGAGAAAGACAATGCACACTAACAACACTAGTGACTCCTCAGGAAGCTGAAGCTCAAGAAAACTCATATCAATAATGTTTCCCCTGTATTTTACTTTAAACTAATCTGTCATGATCTCCTGGAACTGCTTATAGACAAATCTTTCACTAGGTTAATCAAAACTTCCTCTTTTCTTTTTCCTTCCAGTTCCAAGAGCTCACTCTGGAATTTTGCTATGCAATGAGGCTAGACAGCTTTTCACTGGACTTTCAAAATTCAGTTGGCTTATGCTCAGGAAGAAAGGAAGAGTCATCTATACTAAAGAGAAGTGATAAAATGGCTTTATAGGAGGTAAGAGACATGAAGATGTAGGAATGACATGCAAAAAAGAAATCAAGAAATACGACAAGAGAAGCAAACAAAATAAAAGCAACTGAGAAAGGGTGGAGACAGCAAAAAACAATGTGCAGCAGTAAAGAATAGAACAAAGAGCAACACGAATGTCCCATCAAAAAATAGTCCTATGAATAGCCATACTATTTCATAGGATAGATGGAAAGTACTTGCTACTACCAATTGTTGTAAGCTTAGAGAACTTTTCCACTTTCCTTAAGAACTGAACGAGTTTGGAACAGAAGTTAGTTCGTTTACATGATTTTATAATGAGTAGAAACAATTACTGAAATTTCAAAATGGTTTACCAAAACTCAATAGAGCTACCTCAAAACTAGAAAGTAATGACTTTGGTAAGTCATCAACTGTAAGTAAAAACTCTCTTGCTTAAACAAATCAGAGTTAGCACTTAAGTATTAACCAGAAGTATCACCAAAACTATTTAATTTCTCAACCAAACAGTGCATATTATAAGACTCAACTACTGTTGAAACAAAAGTTATTATTTTGTTAAGTTTGTAGCAGTAAACTACAAACTCACTTGTGTCCACCTACAGGAAATGGAATCCTGCTATTCCCTGGACACAAAAGCATTTCAACATTTTCTGCTGGATTAGCATCTGAGAACTTTGTAATGTTCATAAGTACCATAAATGCAATTTTCATACAGAACCATAATAACTCAATTAAACACTTGATCCTCATAGATTATTTTTAAACATTATGTATAATGAAATAATAAACAGTGCAGGAAAAATAAAGTTAAACTTTCCCATTTTTAGCTGCTCTACTAACAACTTAAAATCTAGTTTTAGAACCTCTTACTAAACTTTTCACAACAATGCATGCATTTCTCAGCCCAAGGAAATTGTTGAATATAAATTATCAGAATAGAGAACATATCAGATGAATGTTTGAACTATATTGGCAAATACATATGCTTAGAAATAGAGAATTTGTACCAGTTGTTTAATTAGTTCTTGTGATTTCATAAACTCTTTGAAGATTTCTCTTCAAATAAAGTCATGTGTATTAGTGCCTGGTGTCATTCACTAAAACTTTCAGTAACAATAAGTAAAGAGAGTGCACACATCTTCCCACAGCGCTGTGCTTGCTGCATCTAACAATCACGCTGGCAGCACAGTCACAGACATTTCCACATTAGATGCTGGAACTCAGATTCCTGCACATATCTGCACATTCCTGAGCAGACAGCAATCCCTACCTACCAATATGATCATCTCCAACTGGCTACTGTATGATCTAACTCTTTTTGGGATGCACTGGTGTCCAAAGCCAGGCTGGATGGGGCTTTGAGAAGCATAGTGTAGTGGAAGGTGTCCCTGCCTGTGGCAGGGGGTTGGAACTGGATGATCTTTAAGATCTCTTCCAACTCAAACAATCTATGATTCCCTTCTGTGATATAAAGACCTCCTCCAATGTCGCAGGAGATTTACTCCACATGCTGTAAGAGTATTCCATTTCCCAGAACTGTTACCAGAAAATTGTTATGATTTTAATACACATTATAAGTAGATAAATGAACTTGCTTTGAGTACCTTTCAGACACCTTTCCATTTGTTTTCATGCTATCATTAACATACAGTTTTAGTTAAAGATTCTCATTTGTTCCTGTCAACTGATCCTAAAGAATAATGATCTGGTGTAAGGCTGTTTTACAGGGGGAAAAAAAGAGATAATATTTTCTTCCCATTCAAATCACTCTGTTTCCAGAGTCTATTATGACAATTGATATCACCAGTTGTCCCTGTTCCTCATACAGGAGCAACTGGTTTCTTGTGACAAAGAAGAAAATGGAGCATGACATGAGTTTTATCTCATTACTTTTTCCCCATCAAAGACCTAGATTGTGACACAGTGTAATTCACGTACTTGATACCAAATGAGTTTAGATCTAAAACTAAGAAGAAAACATATGACAGCATCTCCTTTACAATAATGTCTGTAATTATAAGCTATTCAAAAGGATGAACAGAAAGAAGGAATTAATTTTCCGAAGTCAGCTATCAGGAGATTTGTATCAGCACTGGGTTACTTCTAGGTGATGTCTGTTGCAGCTGACTGAAGAGACAGTTTGCTACTACAACCAGCTTTAGTCAAGGTATTTATTGCCAGGTATGCATTTGCTTCTTTTTTCACAATTCCCAATAAAGTAGAAAAAGTATGATTGTGGATGGTTTTAAACTTACTACTTTCATGAAGGCATTGTATTTGCAGAATACTGCCACAACTCAGTAAGAGATGGAAAAAAATCACATAGTAGTTCCACCTGCCAAGACAAATTCAAGTGCCAAGAAGTAATCTTGTGCTAACTAGTAAATCTATACTAACTTCTTAAGAATATTTTGCCACATGAATAAGGAAAAAATTGCCTGGAAAAATAAATGAATTGTAGAGATTGCTGTTAGGTAAGTGTGCAGTGAACTCAACCACAAGTGTATTCCCATAGCTCAACTAAATTTTCCAAAACTTTATGGAGCTGAAATTAAAGTAAAAACAGGATTTTACATGCAGCCATAAAAATTATTTTAGTCTAGTCACTTCTGCTGCTAATTATGATTTTCTGCACACTCTGCAAAAAGACTCCTTGAGTCCATGCTCATCATTTACACAGAGGACTGACAGTTGCAGTAGTCATGGGAAAGAGACTGACCCTGATCAGAGATTATACCTGAAAATGACAGTACAATCAATAAACCCTAATGATACGTAGATGAAAAGTAGATTTTACAGATGGCCTCAACTCTTGGATATTTGCATGAGGGGCTGATTTCTGGATAGGCATGGACCTTGAGGTAAGCCTGTCAGACAAGAGTGGATGCAGCAAATATCTGCTGGAAAAATGGCAGAATTTTTTGCACTTGTTCACCAGCTTGATGATAGGACTAAAGAAAATATATGAATCAGCATGAATGTCCAAAATTTATTATCTGCCAGTGTAGTGTCTTCAATCAGTGTTGCATTCACCACAGATAAAGGTTTGCCATGCTCAAAGACATATGTGCAGACACAGGTGCCAACTATACAAGCAACCTGAGACAAGAATTCACTGGCATACCTAGGCACACTTTCATTTTTTTTTGGAAAGGAGGACTGAATGTATTTGTTATTAGCATATTTTTGGACTCAGCTGAGCAAACAATAACAATGGATGCTTAGTTTGGGTTACTGATTCAACTGGCTTCAAGTTAACCTAGCATTTAAACACAAAACAAACAAACAAACAAACCAAAACAAAAAACCAACCAAACAAACAAAAAATAAAACAACAAACAAACAAACCCCCAAAAATATCTGAATACAGCTCCTGACAAAAATTGCCATAATTAACACATAATTTCTAAATATTCCAAGAAATTCAGTATGTGTAGTGCATGAGACGTTGTATGACAGCAAAAATCCCAAGAGAAAGTATTAAGACATGTCAGAGAGATTACCACAAAGCACTCCCAAAACTGAGAAGAGGTTGGCAATCATTAAGTTTAACTAGTAGATAAGAGACGCACAGCACCATACTTAAAAAGGGAGGGATGCTTCCTTTTAGCACAGATATTTGTCTCAGATTTAAGATTAACCTTCACTCATGGGAATAAGAAAGCAATGACAGTGAAAATTTCCTTACAATCTTCCTTACTTCCTTTATTACTCAACACTAGTGTTTAAAAAAAATACAAGAATTCCTATTCTTGGCACATCTTTAAATAGGATTAGGAAGGCAAGCAACAAGCTGGACAAGGAGCAGAATCATACATATATCCTAATTATACAGTATTAAGAACCCAATAACCCATGTTGATGGGTTACTGCACACACTTCAGAAGTAGAATAATGAGTTCCCCTAAAAAAGCAGGCCTGATGAGACTGCTATATTGCTCCAAGCTATCAATCAAATGTGCTGTTAAGAAGACAGCATATGCTAACAAAAGGGTTTTATTAAAGAAGATAAAAAATACCTTTTCCCATAAATGCATATAGTTTTCTTGAAGCCCTGTTAATTTGGTTGGAGGACAGGCACAAACTTTCTCTGCTGATCTAAGTAAAGCTGACTTTGCCTTTCCACGGAGAAGTTAGAATTCAAAGTTTCAGTCTCTTCAAGTCTAGTGTATCCTAAATTTGCAATGCTCAAATGTAACATGAAACCAACTGTACTCCTTAAAATGCAGTATTTTTAGTTGCATTTGCAATTTCTTAATGTATTCCCTTGCAACAGAATCGATAAAGACCTGTGCAACACTGTAGTATTGCTGTAGTTTTCAAAGCTATGTTCAGGTGCATCAAGAATTGCAGCATGTCTGCAATGCTTAACCTGAAATAATCGTTTGGAACAGAGAAAGTCCTTAGTGATACCTTGGGTCAATTGCTGCAAAACTTGACTGAAATTTCATGGTAATTCCACCCTTGAAAAAGCCATGTTGAGTGAGTGTACTTATCCTCCAAAGCACAATTTTTTTTTTTCTTTTAAAGTGGTATTTAGACCAAGTAGTATCACAACTTAACATGGCTTAAGTTCAAAGGTATAATAAGCAATTCAGGCCATACTGTTACTTTCTCTACACAGACTGAACAAGAAGAAAGCATTTAACATTCTGGAAATAAAACACCATAATTGACAAGATGATTTAATTAGACTACAGTAAAAGGCTCTCTGAAGGCTCTGTCCTGGTGTCACTCACCAAAACTGTGTCAGTAACAATAAGGAGATAGAGCGCACACATCTCCCCACAGCACTGTGCTTGCTGCATCTAGTAATTATATTGGCAGCACAGGCACAGCCATTTCCACATTACTTGCTGGAACTCAGATTCCTGCATATATCTGCACATTCCTCTAGGGAGATCCCAATCTCTAACTAAGTATGATTACCTCCAATAACAGATTCCTGTATGATCCCTAACTCTTCCAGGGATGTTATAGCACCCACTTGGATGGGGCTTTTTACAATCTGGTGCAGTAAGAGATGTTCCTGCGCATGGCAGGAGTTTGGAACTGGATGATCTTTAAGGTCCCTTCCAACCCAAGTTATTCTACAATTCTATTACTTCTGGGGGATCTTGCATTAGCCAGCAAGTAAACTAAGGGAAGAAGAAGATCCCATTGCCTAAAGGCTTGGTAGCTCATCACATTCCTTAAAAGATGAGAAGACCTCTTGACTTCCTTCTAGATCCATGAAGAACACAGCTCATCCAACAACTGTCCTGAGAGAAGTGATTTGACCTTGCACTTCAGACATAAAAGTAACTCTGACCAATGCCAAGACACAGTAAATGGTTTACTAAAACCTGAAGCTTCTTCCTAAATAATAGAAGGCTTCAGAACTCAGTGTTGGTTTCAACAACAAGGAGGAGGCAGGATGTCTCTGGACTTCCACAATGGCTGCTATTGCAGTCTTTTTAAGACAGGTTACAATCTTTTTTCTCAAATTATCTGGGGAAGTTTGTTTTTGAGAATGGATGGAGCGATTCCACTGAAATTTATTTAATCAGCCAGACCTTTCCATTTTGCTTCTCCTTGCTTAGTTGTTTAAGTGCTTCCAAGTTTTGTAGTCGGCACCAGAAAAAATCTGAGTCCTTTTTATTTATGTGCATATGCACCTCTATATATAAAAAATATTGCTGTCTTCAAATTTCTGAGCAAAAATCTTCACAGCCTGAGAAAGTGCTGCATCCAAGAAAATCAAGTCAGGGAACCAGTATCATGTTATGATTTTTCACATACAACATTTTTCTCAAATAATGTTGCACATTAGTTTACAATTGCTTATTAGCAAATAAATAATTTGTGGAAACTGACAGACAGTTACAGACAAAAATTCCTTGTTTCAGGAATCAAATAAATTGCTGGTTTAGAATCAATATATATATATATTATTATGTCATTTTTAGATTAATGAACAGGGTGTGCAGTGTACATTGTGCAATTTCTTGAATCTTGGAACCTTTTCCTCAAAACTCGAAAAGCAAACTACTTTTTCTGCAACATAGAAAAACATGTTTTTACAGTATCTTTGATAACAGCAAGGGTGTTCAATATACAAAATCCAAATTCCAGAGTGCTACTCTTAGAAAACAAATAGAAGTTGTCTCTCCAGGTTTATACAGACATGATATTATGAAGTTTTCAGAATTATTTATAATAAATACATTCTCAGTAGTATAGAATGCTTAATGCACAACCACAAGCAAGGAATTTATTTAGGTACTTCTGTATGACTCACATATATTGAAATTTCCAAAAGTAATTCTTCAATTTCAGAGGGTGATACAAGTAATGTGTCTTGACAGCAATATTGACAAATATATTAATTTGGAACATCACAGTGAGTCAATTCAGTGAAGTGGAAAAAAAATAATTAGATGTTCAGGATCACTCTGTTAAACCTAAGACTCTACATATTTGTAGAAAACAGGAAAATATAACAACAAATTTCATATTATGGCAATTTCATGAAAGACTGTTAAGGTTTTCAATGCCATATGCCTCTAAAAGAAAATCAGTTTTCATAACACTATTTTAGTTTTCCTCTAATGTTTTCATAAATATGTACAAATGTGAAACTTGAATGACCCTTAGAAATTATCTAAAGCATAGTAGTTAATCAAACAGCTCAATAATTTGACATATTATTGCCCATTTCTTGGTAACTAAAGTTACTTACTACATATAATTGTCAAAAACTAAAAAGTAAAACTAGCACTTATGTTACCTTGTTAATTTTCATGAGGTTTGTGTATGGCATTTTAATTACAAATAGGATACATGATACAATTGCAAGGGACACTGCCCAGGAGTATTCCGACCTGACATTCAGGAAAAGGTATTTGGTCACTCAGAAGAACAATTGTATTAAAAAGAATTTCTAAATTAAAAGTCACTTCCTTTCCTTTAAAGCTGTGATGTTTTGTAACAAAACCTATCTTAAACAAATACACACTACTCCTGCTTTGAACTTCATAATAGTTTCTAAAAGACAACAATACCCATATTTATACACTCTTATAATACCTGTGGACTGAAACCCATTATATTGGTTAATTAAGAAACAGGTTACATTACCATATTAAGAGAAGTCTCCCCTAGTCTTTCCTGATACACATTAATCACTTAATTAATAAGAGAAGCAACAAAGTATAGTTTTTACATCTAAGCATGACATTAGGCCAAGGAGATCTAGAAGCCAGGACTAGAAATCTTGGTATACAGGACTAAAACTCAGTATAATGATGGTAAACTGCAAACATGATCTAGGAGAAAATTAAAATGTAATTAAAGAATGTAAATCGTTAACTAAAAATAACCAAGTGAGAAAATACTGGATGAGGACACACAGTGCATAGCTACTCTGGTATTTTGATAGTTAGAGCTACCATGAGTAAAAATGATCAGAAATACAAACATATTCTTGCATAATATGCAAGTTTATTCTTGCATAAAAGACAACATGCTACCTTGAACTGAAGCTAATCTTTACAGTTTACTTGTTGGTAAGGCTACAGCTGTAATTTCTGTACAGAACATTCTCTACCTATAGAAAAAAGGAAGAAATCAGAGGAATTCAGCAGAAAATATTAACTACCAGAGGTCTAAAAAAGGTGACAAAGAAAGCAAAAATTAAATAATCAGGAGTATTTCAGTTGAGAGGAAACCAACACCCAGAATGTACATGCAAAGTGAAAGCGCATTCTGCAGGAATATTACTTGTTTGTAGTGACCAGAAGGAATCCTTTCCCTAAATCTAGCCCTGTCTTTTTACAGGTTTATCATATGTACTTCTCAGCACCTGGGAATTAAACTTGTAACTAAGACACAATTTTCTTTAGCCAGTATATTCCACTTTTTATCAGTTTCTTCCTTCTGTAAAAACACTAAACACAGTTAACTAGTTTTACAATGGTATTATCTACTCCAAGCACACCAGATGGGTTTAACAACCAGCTAAAAAGTTTTCTATTATGGCTTAAGAGATGCCTTTAAATATAGCAGTATAAGGTCTGCAAACAGAACTATAACGAAAAAAGCTTTATATGCAACCACGGTTTTCAGGTAAAAGCAAATAACCTCATCTGTTTCTTCATGTACACCTTTACCCAAAATCCTCAAGGTGTGTATTACCTTCAAAAGAGGTAACTTTGTTTTTAGAGCAAATGTTAGTATTAAAAAACCAAACAACCAAGCCCCCCCCGCCAACAAACAAAAAACCATCACGGCAAATAAAACCCCAAACTGTCAATTCCTAAATTCCTCCTCTTTTTTTTCCTCTTTACCTAGCTTCCCACACTTCCATACTTTAATGGCATTTTATATGCCACTCCTTGCTTCATCTAGCTATTTTCATTCCTTAAGATTTTGCACACTCTAAAAGAACATTTGTTGGACACCCAGCCACATTTAAGCTTCTGACTTCTAACATGAGCTCAGGTTTTGATAGCAATTCCTATATACAATTTGGACATGTTATCAGAACAGATATCTTATAAGCAAACAAAGCATTTTGTTTCAGTATATTCTATCCATATTCTACCTCTGCATAGCTTAAGTACCAGTACTTCTGCGTGAATTTAACTAACATGCTGATATGAATAAAATTAATTCAAATATCTGGTTACAGAAGCACTAAATCCATAGGCTTCTAAATATTAAAACTATACTAAAAATCCTAAGTTTGACCCAACATCACTACATCAATTCATCCTTACATCTTAGTTACATCCTAGCAGTGATTTTACAAGCAATATATTCACATCCATATAGAAAAAAGAAATGTTGAAAAGTTTGTAAGACAGTTCAGAATGACATCTCCTTTAATACATAACACATGCTCACTCCAATGCAAACCAAGTTTTAACTGTCATGCTGTCAAGAAAAATGATAATTCCCTAGTCATATCTTATCTTTCCAAGGAAGTAAGAACTACAGAACATTCTACAATAGAAAATTGTATCACAGGTTTAATAAAAGCTGCCGCTTGCATGAAAGCCCAGAGTTGTTGTATTTGAAGCTGACAATGAAAAAGAAAAAATCAAAAAACACAACCATTGAACAAAATGCAGAAAAGTGGGAAGTATTTCAAGTTTTTACATGTCTATTCTTCTATTTCCTCAGCCCTCTCTTAGCTTAATATTATATTAAAGTCCATTAATAAAAGCCTGAGCACATGTAAAGAAGTCTTAGAGCTGCATTGGGTCATTAACTATATAGACCTTCTTAAGAGATATATCCATGAGCCTATTAAGAAAAGTCCTAACCTGAAAATCACCTTAAGTATGGTGCCTTATCAATGTTCAGGCATTACCTGCAGCAACAGATGTGCATTATGAAATCTAGGCTACTTTTGAATGCTCTCCTAAACCTGGCTTCAAATTTGTTCTATTAAAAACCAATCAACCAACAAAACCCTCAAAACCAAGAAAATAAACCTCCAAACCAAAAAGCTGCTTGTACTTCTTTGATCTAATGAAATTAGGTTCATTGCACTTAAATTTTTCTTTTAGATTTTGCAACAAATATTGTGGAATTACCTCGGTATTTGAAAACGTGTGAGACAGAACTGCAGCGGATAGTTAAGGTAGACTGTCTCCGATTAACCAAGCGAGTTAGTGCAGAAAATTCTCTGTAAGGGGAAACTGCCTCATTAGAACTGGCTTGAATCCTTTCACTCCCAGTGCAGATTGCAATGCACTCATCTTTGTTCAGGCTGGGAGGGAAGGAGGCTTCCCAAGACACAGATTTTTTGATTAGTTATTGTTCCTTAAAGTGGTTCAATGTTGGTTTTTTTTGCTTTGCAACAAAGGTACCTAGAACCTCTGTGTGGAACTCTGCTCACTTTCGATTCCTTAAATTACTTCAGAAGAACTAAACAAACTACTTTAGTCTGTCCTTTATCTGAATTATGAGCAAAGGGGGAAGAAAATAATTGCAAAACATTTAAACTGGGATTTGATCTCCAACAGCGTTATGATGATTCACACATTTTACTCAAAGTTTCTGCTTAATCCACAAATGTTCAGTTAAAAAGCCCCAATGAAATGTGAATCAAAAAGAGCAGCAGTTGCATTTATTCTTACGTCACACAACATAACAAACCTACTGAAGTCTCAGGCGTACTGCTGTGCGTCCCTTTCTGGTAAGTCTTTGCAGTTTGTTTTTCCTAAACATACCCAAACTGACACAAGCAAGTAGGTAAATTTCACAGAAGAGTAAGATGCAGCCATCAAAGATGTCGACATTACACTTGCAGGGATACTTGATCCTACTCCTCTGCAACAAACCAGAGTGAAAACAACGAAACAAGTTGAGCGAACTGCTGGCAGCACGGCTCCTGCCACTCGGGGAAAGCTGCGGCACCCACTGCCCGCGGCAACACAGGCGGCTTCTCCCTCGCCTCGCTCCCGTCCCGCGGTGATGCTCTCCCGCTTCTCTCTGCCCTCACCCCGCTGGAAACTTTCCGGGGGGCGCGGCACGGCCGCTGACAGCAGTGCCGAGCCGCCGGGGCCGCGGGACGCCGGGGCCGCACTCGCAGTGCTGCGCGCCTCGCCCCGGCGGGGCGGCACAGCCTCGGGCACCGCGCCGGGTACCGGAGCACCCGGCGGGTCCTGCCGGACACCCCGATGTGCCACCCTACCCCGCCTCCCCTGCCCTCCGCCCACCGGCCGGCGCCGGCAGAACAACTTTCCAGGGGACGCTTGCCCTCTCCTGGCACTGGAAGTGTCTCGGCTCGGGCCGGGCCGGGCGGGCGTGTGGGGCGCTTACCTGATATCCCCACACGGCTGCAGGGCAGGGCAGCGTCCCCGCGGTCCCCTTCATGCCCGAGGGGCTGCCTTGCCCGCGCGCACGTCCTCATCCAGCTTCCTGCCCGCGGGCTGCGCCTCCTTCCCTCGCCCTGGCGGGGCGGGCGCCGCTCTCGCGGTCTCGCCGGCGCTGCAGGGAGGGAAGGAGGAACAGAGGGCGGGCACCAGGAGGAGGAGAAGGAGAAAGCGAGCAGGGGGCGGGAGACGAGCTGTGCCCTCCCTCTCTCCGCCCCGGCCGCCGACGAGCGGACGTAGAGGAGCCGCGGACGGGCCGCGCTCCCGGCTGCGGGAAGCTCCACGGCTCCCCGGGCCCTCACTGCGCCGCGTCCCTGCCGGGTGCCCCCGGCTCTGGCGGGCAGGGCAGGGCTCGGTGGTGCCTCTGGAGGGCGCCCCGACCCCAAAGCTCTGCGCTTTATCGGAGTGAGCCGGCTCCAGGACCGGTGGCTGGACTGGGCTGGCACCGCCGCGTTTCGCCCGCTGCCGGCGGTGGAGCTCGGGGCCGGCCTCAGGGTGGAACGGACGGGCTAGGGAGGCTTCGGGATGTGCGGTAGGAGCCGGGGCAGGACTGATGTGGTGGAGAGCACAAAAAGAGCTGGGGGGCGAATGCTGGAGGAGATCGTGAGAATAAGGTCTGCGCAGTTCAGGAGCAGGAAAAGGGATCGGGGAGGAAAAGAGGGAAACTGACCAAGACAGAGAAGAAAGGTGACATATGGATTGGGAAGACGAATGATAAATATACTCTTTCCTGATAAATTTTGCAGGAAGTGTGTTCAGAAAGGCAGGGAGGAGTGAATACCAATCGGAAGAGGAGAAAGGAATAGGAAAGGATGCCGGGCAACTAAGAAGAAAATGTGTCCTGTAAGTCATCAAAGGCAGGTTTTGGGAAGGCAAAGAGACTAAGAAGATAAGGATTCCGAGGAAGCCAAAATTTTACTGATCTTGACAGGAAATACATGTGAAACTTAGATGATGGGTACAGAAAAGAAGTTAGGGACCTTATCCTAGAGGTTAAAAAAATGAGTCACTGAGGAAGTGATTTTAACTTAGAAGGGATTTTAATTAGGGGAAATATTCTCAGGGGGGAGCATTGGAAAAGTAGGAAATAAGCAGGAATTTTGGGTAAGAAGGAACTCTGAGATCAAAAGAGCAATTCCCAGCCTGAAACAGCTAGTCCATCTGAGCAGAAGGCACAAAGTTCTTGGTTGAAATGAGTGGGAGTATTGCTTCTATATGGGATAGAAATCACCCTATCCAGAAACTTCTGTAAGAATTGTGCAGTATATCTCACCATTTTCTGGCACATTGTGCCATCCGGCATGGGTAGTGGAGAGTTGGATTCAAGCTCTCCAAACTAAACTGACCTTTACAACCAGTGTAGCAAAGTGGACCCTGACCAGCCAGGACTAGCAGTGAAAGCAGTATTCCCTACAGACTTGATATCATCCTAATCCTTGGACTGAATTGAGCTTTAGCTTTTAGCCAACCCAGTCTGAAGAATGTATGGGCATGCAGATTCATTGCTTTTAGTGTCTGGAATGCCTACTGCCTCTCATGTGGAAAATGACTTGAGATATGGGGTACAAACTGGGATACGTGAAACTGGAGTAGAAATTACTGGGTGTACACTGAGATGTGTCATTGAAGTATTTACTTAAGAAATGAGAGGAAAAAAATGTTGAACATCAAATTAATCTCTTCATCAGAGGGTAATTTTTTGTTGGAATAACGCCTTCCTTCATTGACCTCTTTCCTTTTTTGACCTACAACACTCTGAAGTAGTTTTTGGGGTTTTTTTAAAGTCAGACTTTTATTCTGTTCTATTTTAACACCTTGAATCTCAGCTATTGTGAGACAACTGTAGTGAACTGTAAAAAATTTATGTCTGGCACAAGGCTTGTGTTGTATGAGTGATTATAAGCAGAATATTGTAAGCACAGGCTAGTCAGGGTGTAGATTGGATTAAAAAAAAAAAAGTATCCTAGCCCGCTTTGGGGTAGGACTATGTAATCCATATCTTTCCCTTTGGTTTTCTCTCTTCATTTGCTTCCTGCCTTTTATTGTGCAAAATCTTCCTTCTTCTTATGGCTCATCAATCCAACCACTGTACTAATGTCTAAAATTAATTGTGCATGTTTTGTGTATGTAGAAATTTTTAGGGGAGTTGTTACCAGAGATCTAGCAAATGATTCTTTGGTTGCCATCTCTTGCATAAAAATGGTGTGCCAGTCTGGCACACTTCCAGGTGCTGTTGTATTATTGGAGAAAATAATGATGGTTAAAAATAAATGTTTAGCTGGTTGTTCATAGGAGTTGAAAGTTCCCTGGAAGTTACCTGTGGAGCTGCTGCTCAGGACTGGTAAAAATCTAGTATATATGAAACAAGGTGAGATCAGCATTTTCAAGTTATTTCTGAACTTTTTCATCCCTGTTTTTGTGGGGTTTTTTTGGGTAGTCATTATGAAAATCTGTAGCTAATCAGGAAAACTTTTGTAAAAGGACCACTGGTAGTTGTTTGCTACCAGTTTGTATTGTGTGTAAAAAATCTCTTCTAGTTCCTTGAACTGTTATGTGACTGAATTTGAGACAATGTACTGCAAATTATTGTCCTGGATACACTAACAAGTTTAATCAAAATCAGTGGAAAATTCAGTAATTTTCGTAAAAGTATCTACTTGTTAACAAATTCTATACTTGTTAACATAATCCATAATATACATGGATTTGTAAATCCAAAGTATTGTTTAAAAATTATTGGTATGGGTAACATTCTAACAGTGATTCTTTAATCACTGGGACAGAATTAGAATTAGATATGTTGATCACCTAGATTAAATGTTATTAATAAATTGTGCGTAAGAATCTGTTCCATAGAAAATGAAATATTGTATTATGGATACCAGCTATAAACTCCCTGAAGGAAACACATTTATTTTGAGTGACTCTCTATTTTCTTTTTGAAGACAGATTGCTTGTACGGTGGAATAAGCAGTGAGTGAGATATAAATGTAAAGATATTTGGGTTTGTAACAAACTGGTTAACATGTTGATAAGTTCAGGTTTGTGGCATCTATACCATCATGTAAACAGTTGAGTTCACCTTCTCCTCCCTCACCTGTCCCCACCCCATCCACCCTTCACTGGCCATGTTGCTTATGTCTTTTTTTGGATTCCTACCTAGCTGTGACAGAAGCTAGATAGCTTTCCCAATAAAAAAACTCAAGGTCGTAGTTGGGAATAGCTCATACTGACGACATGGATCCATCTGTACTCAGCTGGCTCATAGAAGCTTAGCCATTGTTCTAAAAGATGCAGCTTTTGGGTTACACTGTGACTTCTCACTGTGCAGTCACGTGCCATGTAAATGTTAACCTGCCAGCATAGCCCTACCTTTCAAAGATTGTATACCAGACTGTGAAATAGCCCAGTTGTCTCTGGGAAATCTCTGCGGCTCATGCTGCAAGTCTGATACCATTGTTTAAGCACTTAAAAAAAGAGCAATGACATCCCCCTCCCCCTAAAAAAGATCACAAACCAAACAAAAAGAAACCCTAACAACAAAACAAAAAAAATACCCCTAGAGTTCCTTATATTTTCAGGGGTTGTGCCTGAGTGATCAGCTTCCTTCTGAGAAGAAAAATCTTAAGCTGTTTTATGAGGCCATCTCCCTGGACACCATCCAACTGTGTAAATTCAAGTCTGAAAAATGGAAGGTGGTCCATCTCAGGGCTAAAGGATCCAACAGCTTTTGTGTGGATGTGCATTGTATGACCTGCTTTTTCTGTGAGCACCTATAAAAAACATAAAGCAAGCCCTTGATAACATATTAGCCCCCTCAAGAAATCCAGGGCTTTTTCTGAGTTCCATGGTCAGGTATTGGTAACAGCTTTCCTTGAAATCCAAGGATAGAATGACAAGGCATTTCTTCACATTCAGACTCAGTGTCCATGAAAAGAGCCCGGCCCTGGTATAAGCTCAAGAGGACTGGAACCCATGGGAAACCTTCATTTGTGAAGTACACTGTGCCTCATATAACCCTGAGCTCCTGAGAAATTCATACATGTTCCTCTTCAGCTTTTCTGTTGCCCATTTTATTCCTTATACTGCATCTGGAATCCATGATTGTGTCTCAGAGTTGTTTGTGCTCTTTGTGTAGTCAACAAAAAGCATCCTGAGCATTCTGAAGACTGGTTTTGAAGATTTTGGGCTACTCCTAATAACTCAACAGCCACTTAGGCAATAATATCAGGATTCATTTGCAAACAGGGATCTGAAGCCTTTTCTGGCACCTTCTCCATTGAGGCGCCCCAGAGTGTTGGTACTGGCTCCTTTCAATGCAAACCTTCTAGATCCAACCAAGAGAAACACAGACAGGATAGCTTCCTTGGTCATTCCTGGCAGACAGTTTTTGGATGCCTTCTGTGCCTCCTTTTTTCCCCCTTACCGCTGTTAAGAATTCTTTTCCTCTTATATTTGAATGTACACTTCCAAAGATTTCTTGCTTCAATGCAATTTTACTGCAATTAGTTCAGACTACACATTTTGCTTGTCTTTTTGTACCCTTTAGATATGACCAATAAGAATGCACTATTAGCAGAATGAACACAGTTCTTGTTTCTACCAGTTTTGTACCAATTTATATTGTATTATTTTCTTCTCAGTTGCTAGTTTATCTCTTTTTTTCCCCTCTGTCTGTGGAGAAAGGGATAAACTAATTAGATTTTAAATGCCATATTGCAGTTCTAAATAAGGTATTACTCATTAAAAATAACCTTTTATTAGGACCCATTTTGTCACAAAATGTCTTGTAGGCCATGCATTGTCCCTAAGTAAATCTTTCACAATTTTTAAAATTTATTTTTTAATTCTACCAGCTTAAACCAAATCAGACAGTGATACAATGTACCTGGATAAGTGTTTTGGTATTGTCAAGGTAAAGGTGGTTCATAGGCATGAAGCTTTGTTTCATAAGCTTAATTGTCTCACAATAATGTATGGTAAAATAGTGTATTATGTTTTAACTGGTCAGATATGACAACTAAGGCTTTTTCTTTTTTTTTTTTTTTTTTTTTTTAATAGGACTATTTCCTGAAATTATTAGAATCTCTTTCTGTAGTCATACAAAGAAGATGGATCTCTGTTGTACATATTCTAGCAGTGGTTATAAACAAGCTCTTTAATATCCTCCTGAAAAGAAGGGTTTAGAATATTGTTAACAGGGCTTTTCTGTTTTGCTTTGGTTCTGGTTTTATTTCTTCTATCTAAATTATGCTATATCTCTTGCCAAATTGCTATCAACATGCATGCAGCATAACAATTTTATTTTCAAATCTTTGCTGTCAGCTGAATAATGTCCTTTTATGACACTATGGAAATGTGAATTCCTTGGAGGCTTTGTAATAGTAATCAGTACTTTTGAAATTTCTTTGTGCTGTTTTTCAGACTTTAGCAACAATGTCATACGGCCCTGAAGAGGAAAAATTTTGTTGAGCCACTAGTTCTTGTCTCATCTAGATAAATTCATACTCACTGTACATCTTTTAAGCGTAGCAAGTAATGGTAGTAATAAATCTGGTGCTTCAGCTGTGTTACTACACTGAAATGTTATTTTACATCATTCTTTTACTGTGCAGTAGTTGTGCTGGAATTACCTCAGCCATCACGTCTTATATCTATCATAAAATTTTAAGTTTAGTTTATGTTAGTATGTGCATCTTTGTTTCACTTTTTGCTTTTAAACATATGGATAACACATGTCCCAATAAGGAGCACAAGGAAAGTAAATAACAATAAAGAAATAAAATATTGCTAATTACAACCATCCATATAGAGACAAATGAATACATAATAGTACTGTCATGAACAAGGCTGTGAATTCTATCCTATTTGTAGGCTGTTAGGGAGGTATACTACTCTCTTCAGCTGCTGAACTGGGTATATTCAGTTATATATGTGGCTAAATATTTACAGCGTGCACTGTTACTTTGTGCACAGTAATGCATAGGGAAGTCCTTTAATAGTACCTATAGATAAAACTGTTTAGAATAGTCCATGAAAATCAGTGCTCAGGTCTTATTCCACAATCTCATACATAGAATAATAATGTTCCTTGTTTGCTGTGCCACTGCTTCTGTCCCAACTCATAAGATAAAAATTTGGACTGTTATGAAATCCCCAAATAATTTAGAATCTTTCAAAATTGCTTGTTCCCATTTAAAGCAACTTTCACCCTTCAGTCTTGAGGCTATAATGATATTTGGAACTCTATTCTTCTATGAGATGTTAGTGACAGAGTGCACCCTAAATTGTCCCCTATCTACTTATAGAAGAATTGCTAATCTATGTTCTTACAGAAGTTCAGAAAGATTCTGAAGTTAGATTCCAGTGTGACAGGTCATGTAGGACTTCTAAAAGAATACAGGATTTTCTGAGAGCCCTCAGTCCTCTGTTTCTGCCATTCTGAAACATGATGAAGAGGCACAGATAATTTCCCATTGAAAATGAAGGAATTATAGTAAATGGCAACCAGAATAAAATAGCTACTTTAGAGTTGTGGCTACCTTTGCAAAATTGAAGCCCAGTTCCACGAAAATACAAAAATTTTCAGGAACAGTAATTGAGATGAAATAGCCATGAAGAAAAACACTATGAAATCATAGAATTCTTTAGTGTATTTTCTCAGTTAAAAGAAAAAAAAATCTCTCAGGCTTTATTTTAGTATCAAACATAATTTTTTTTCTCAAACAAAATACAGTTATGGCTTTGAAAAATATGACCTAATAGATCCTGAATCTGTGTAACTAGTGCAGGATATAAATTTTCTTTGCAAAATATAAATTCATTTAGGATAAATGTAATAGAGGTGAGAGTTGCTTATACAGACATAATGTAGGAAAAGTGTTTTAAAATCTCCTATGAACTCCAACTACTCCCAATTCTGGTTCAATTTTTCAATCCTCAGTGTTATTATAGGCATAAATGTAGTTCCTGAATAACTTCTTATTTCTAGGATCAGCATCCCTACTGCTGAGTTTGTGAGCATGGTGGTTTAATTCTTTAGAAGTTCTGAAGAGTGAAGGAATGAAAGGCTAGATATCCTTCTGTGGGCAGTGTTTCTTAGCTCTCTGCTTAACCTCTGTGTAATTTTGGATTTCATTATGAGAATCCTATCTTTGATTGCACATTGTGTGTGCCTTGTGGAACCTAAAGCAAGTTCCTGTATTTCAGACCAAGACACAGTCTCTTTTAGCTATGAAATCTGATGCATTCTAGTGCCAATGAAGTATGTTATATCTGAAGCCATACTCTTAAAATTACCTTCACAGAGTAATTACTTCATTCATTATTTTTTAATGAAGTAATTAAATTAATTAATTATTACTTCATAGAGTAGTTTTGTTCTAACAGGAGTTCTGAATGTCATCTTCATTAATTCCTTGCTCAAAGCAGGTCTAATTAGGTCAGGTTGGTGTGGGTCATGTCAAACTGAGCCTTAAACATCTCAGAGTCTGTAGACGATCTCTCTGTTCAAAATTTGGATAACCCTCAAAGTAATTTTATCCCCTTAATATCTGCTCAGAATTTTCTGTGTTCCAGTCTGTGTCTGTTTCCTCTCCTCCCACCCCAGTTCACCTCCAAGAAAAGCATGTCTCCCTCTTTATGGTACCTACTGGTGAATTCAACTTGACTTGTATAAACGCTATAATATATCCACATTAGTGGATATATTCCAATGTGATGAGGGAGACTGAAATCCATTTATTTCTACAGGCTACTGGGAGAAACAGAGCCACCACTTTTGCTGTGTGTCTCTAATAGAAGCACTTGTAGTTCTCTGAGCAGAACTTGCATGTTGGGTTCTCTGGGCTGTTTGATCTGTCTCACTCCAGGTCAGGTGGGATCGTGGCACTGAGCTGTGGAAGCCAAGTTGTTCTGAGTATGTGTAGGTGCAGGACTGCTTGTGAATAGAGGGCTTTTCATCAAATCAGGAACCCTGTAAGATTAGGTGCACCACTGAGCCACAGTTTTGTCTTACAGCAATGTAAATATTATAAAACATATCAATTGGTCATCTGTAGGGTCCAGTGCTCTTTGATATGCCCTAGGGGTATCCTACGTGGCACCCTGCACTGTGCACCTTCCTTCTTTGTCCTTTGTCCCATATGGGTTTCTTGGACAATGTAAGACAGTTCAAATGACGTTAGACACTTGTATGTGGATATATGCTTATCCCCATTGCATGTTTTTTGGCTCCTGCTCTAAGGATAGGATTCAGTTTGAGGTTTAGAAACCTTCACACAACTGCCCATCTATATCTAACTGTAAACTAAAGGTTTGAACTCCCATTATTGTCAGGGGAGACCTGGGCCTTGACTCATCTGCTTGCACAACCAAGTGAGCATGCTGTGCTCTGGCATATCCACAGCAGCCATGGGATCAAAATGGTGTGAGATGGGATTTGTAGGAGACAGCTGTCCTTCTGGGGCAGCAGCTGGAAGCCAGAAAAACACCCTACCGGAACCAAAATTGCAGTAAACCTTTTCTAGCTAGCTGAGAACTTGTTATGTGCTTATTTCTTTTGTCCCTTCAGGATATAGGTGGAAAATTTTTTACTCTTTCTGCTGCTTCTGCTCCACCGTGCAGCAGCATGTCACCCTGCTGTCACTGTTCAATTATCACTTAATTGAAAATTGGCTTGATTATGAATTGCATGGTTATTAAAATCAATTTAAACATAAATTGCTGTTCAATAATATACTTTGATGTCATTCAATGCTATTATTAAAGATGCTATGCCTTTTCATACTTCATTGATGCTTATTTCAAACCAATGAATAAATATTTTATTATATATTTTATTAAAAAGTAATGAAAAGTACTTCTTCCTTATGCACAGTTTTTGAACCATATGAAAAGTACTTTGCTGACCTTTTTTTCTAGCTTTGTTAGGTGCAGTTGCTTCTAGTTGTCTTTCTTTGGAGTTACAAATATGAATGTATAATGCATCTACTTTTATATGTATAACCATAATTTTCTCTTTCACAGTGTGTACAACAATAAATCATCTCATTAAGTAATTTGAGGAATACATAATGAGCAACTTTGGGATATAAACTTTATTGTATACATGAGCTGAAGTCTTCATAACTATCCTTGAAAGAATTTTTTGACTGGTGGGATTAATTATATATCACACAGATGCCTGTCATACACTCTGTTTACACTATAGGGAAATGAAATAGGATAGCTAATTTTCTTTTATTCTGTTAAAATGCCAAGGTTTAATTAAACTGCTTCAGCTTAAGGGTTGCACAGCTACTTTCAGCTGTCATAAAGCATACTAGAAATTGATTTGTCATTGCCTACATGCCCAAGAAGACATTCAGCAGGCATCGTAATTTCACTCAAAATTGTTTTTATTAATCATAGCTGTTTTTCAATTTCTAAAATTTGTATGAGAAACAGAGTATATCAAAATAAGTTTTGGCCATATGCTCAGGGAGAAAAACAATGCAAATGTCTGAAATCTACACTGAGTTTTGAATTAATATCTGGGTTTTGCTTTTTATGTGAGATTTTTTATAACATTGAAATTTCATGCATGTTGGAACATTTTACATAGTCATTCCAGTTATACAAAAACAATTAGCATCATGAATTAGCAAGACAATTATGAACAATAAAAACATAGTAAGAGGCAATGAATACTAACTACTTGCTTGCAGCAATACATACTTGCATGTAGTGTGTAACAACCACAATATAGAGGATTTTAAAAAATGTTGGCAGAAGGGACATTAAGCTTTCTCACTTCAAGCACTCCACACCCAACCTTCAGTGATGTGAGAAAAGCAGCCACCATGCTGAACAAGAGAATGCAGCCATTACTGAATCTGCATTTCCAGTGTAAAAAACACAAAGGCAAAAGCTATATATATATATATATATATATATATATAAGAAGGCCCTTAGTGTTGTCTTTAAAAACTTGGGGAAAAGTGGTGTTAAACAGAATCCTTTTTCCTCCACCGCTCTCTGAGTTTGCAGCGAAAGCCCCAGCTGAAGTCTGTACACAGCATGCTTCCAGCATCCAGACAACTGCCTGGAGTTTGGTGGTGTTCCCTGTCAGCTTCTGTGCTAATGAGCGTGTGAGGTTTCACACAAAATGTAGTAATTTGCAAGGGAATAATTGCAGAAGAGGAATACAAGTAAAACAAGTACTGTCTGCATGGGGTTCACTCCCTAGGTTGGGATCTTGTATTAGGCTCATTATTGGGATTTCATTTTTGATTGAACCTTCCTGTTTTCCATTTCCCAAGGGTAGCTTAAATTTTTGTAGTTTCTGTGGCTGTTATCAACACAGTGTCATTGAAAAGTTCTGTATCTCATATGAACATAAAAATTCTGGCATTTTTAGTCAAAGAACTAATGGGTCTTGATCCTAACCTGTAATTTAACTATGAATAAGGCATTTTCTTTAGTGGTAGAATGAGGATAAAATATGTGAGTTAAATCAGAGAGGAGCTATTCTGAAGCTGTTTCCCATCCAGTCTCCTTCAGCTGACTTAGAGGCACCTAATTCTTTCTGAAAGGTTGAGCTCGGATTCTCTTACCTACTTGTAGTTTGTGCTGCCTAACTTAATTTGTCTCTTGCTTGTCCTGCAAGCAGGCCTCTCTTCTAGACCCTTCCCTGATCTGCAAATGTGGTTTACAACTAACAACAACTTATTAATTGAGCGTTAAGGTTTTATGCAGCTCTCATCGGGGTCTGTATGTGGGGTGAGAGTGCAAACCTCTGAGACTGATGTGAACAACAGCAAGTATAGTAAAAAATTACATTCTGACAGTCTTATCAAAGCCTGGTGACAGAAAAAATTAATTTTAGCAAACTGAACATAGAGTTCTAGGATATAGTTACTTATATTACCTATTAAAGGAAGGTAAGCTGAATCTTCAGACAGTACAGAAATAGATAAATTTATAGTATTTCAATGAGGTAAAGGGGTGTAACCTAATACATTCCTTGTCTGACCTCCACCAATAGAAATTGTTGTGCAATGCATTTATTTTGAGAAGCAAATGGAGTGAGTGTTTCTGAATATCCAATACTATTTTGGGAGGAGGAGCAGAAAGTAGATCATCACTTGGCGTAAACTGGCATGGATCTTTTCCTCTTATTGAAGGTGACACTGCTCAGAATGTGAGCCATAGACTTTAGACATAGAACCTTAAACCAGAAAGGAAAACCGTTCCTTTCATGTATGCCTATCAAGCACTTCAATGATCCTTCATTTGAAATAAAAAATCTTCAGCTGGCATAACAGACTTTAAGGTCTCCAAGTGAAATTCTTATCATTGTTGTACGATTTGTGGAAAAGTAAAGAACCTTGTGTTTTAATTCACCAAGGTTTGTGTACCACACTTGGTTTCTTTTAAAAGCACGCACTGTGAAGCTGAAAATACTTTTTTTGGGAAATTGTCTTCGCTTTTCCCCTTGCTTCAACTGTCATCTGCTTCAGATACAGTATTATTCATACTCATTCATGCAGGGATGCACTTAATAGGCTCACAGGAAAAGTGTTCATTAGTTGATTGACTGTAACTTGATTGCCTGTGGATAACATTTACAGGTTTATTTCTTCATTTCACCAAGGAGTTGAATCTGCCACACCTCAGTCTGCATAATTATGAATACAGTTTTTACTGTCATGAGGAAACATTCATACAATTATAAAACATTCAGTGCAAAACATTCAGCTGGTGATGTGTTCAATAAGACTAGGATATTCAAGCATCAAACCATACTTAAAGATGTTCTAAAAGAGTGAAAAAGTTCCTTTAATTTTGCTTTATGATAAATATTTTAGGAGTATAATCAAATATAAGATGCAAACTTTCTTGTAGGAAGGGTCTGTCCAGGGTGCCTGGTTGGGTGGAGAAGTAAAACATACAAGTGGTATCTCAAGGTGTTCACAAGTTAAAAAACATCTATGAAAAACATAGTAAACTTAATAAAACATCTCTGCAAAATAAAACAGCTGGATTTATTAATAATTTTGGGGGAGGCTGTTTTTGGAAGATATATAAGACAGGATTCAGTAGCATTTTAGAACTTTGTTTTCAAAATTTCTTGGGAAAATTCTAATCTTTGGGAGAGGAAAGAAATGCTCATTTTCAAGAAATGTTTAGAAAAAAAAATTTTAAAAAGCCTTTATCCAAATATAGATGATTACAGAAAAAGTGGTTAGAGGACTACACTTCTTCTTAGTGTTCAGACAGGCAAAGACACCTTGCTTTCAATGCTTGCACCTTGCTTCCCATCTCCTTTCAATGGTGGCAGCAGCCCTGTATCACACACACACACATAGCTATCTATTCTTGATCTGTCTGCCTCCCAGCTCACCTGTATGTTCATGATGCTTCTCTTCTCTGCATTACAGGATTTGTGAATATCTTTGTAAGGAATAACAAAATTAATTTAGTTTCACATAATAGATGTTAGGAGCAAGGCAGTACCTCCATCAGTTCCTTATTAATCAGCCCTGGAGTCTTCCATGTGCATATTTCAGTTTATCTTTAAATTTTGAATAGATTTATTATTTCTTCCTGCTTTGCATAGATCTTTTCACAAGTTAAAGGAGTGTTTTTATCGGGTTGCTGATAGAATAATGGGGATGGAAATTAATTTGAGTGGAGAAGAAAGATAATGTTTGTGTTTCCTTTATGACTTAGATGAAAGGAAATAACAATAAAAGGGATGAAAGCAGCATACAAGAGAATCTGTAGATGTGTGTAATGTAGTCAGTAATTTCAGGGTGAGTAGCAAACAGCCATCATTCAGAAATAACAGGTTTTTACTGTGGTTTTGGTTTGAAATTTTGCTATGACAGCGCAAGTGGAATTATACAAAATAGTTCATTTTTCTTAAACTGGCAGAATTAGTTGCTACTTTGTAAATTAATATCTCTCTCAATTGATTAGAGAGAGGACCTGGATTATATAAAGGTTTTTAGTTAGGATAGATTAATAAATGGGAATAAAACAAGGAAATGTGGATTTTAAGCAATGTGTCAAGCTTTCTTAGAAAATGTTTATACTGTTAATATTTGAAAAAGCAAGACCTTTTTATGCTGGCTGAAGTTTGCATGTGTGTTAACATATGGCTCCATAAGACATCCATGACTAATCCTCAATATGTTTACTTGCAGCACTGCTGCCGTGAGACATTGATGTTGTGAGGCCTCCATAGATGTCATTAAAATGTAAACAAAGTTACAGCATTTTGTGTTGTTCTGTCATGCCCACTTTGTCCCACCAAGACAAAGTTTGTGGGGATTAGGATTGCTAGCATTATCATGTTAGTAGTAATAAGAGTATTAGCTCAAGGGACCCATTTCAACCCCACTAATTTTATTTTCCCATGATTGAACAAGAAAGCTCTCAGTCAGATGTTTTTTTCCACATATGTATTGTCATTAATTTGTGCATTCTGAGTAATGGTTAAAAAGAACAGGGAGAGTACTCTTTTTCAGCTTCATACAGTTATCCTGAAGAAGGTTTGTTATGAGGATTATGCTGACAGATGCTGCATGCCATTAATTGTAACAATCTAATTAAACACAGGCACTAAAAGCATAGTCACAGTCAAATGGTCTCAAAGTAACTCTCTCATCTCCATAGTTTCTTTTTGGAGTTTACTCAGCTTAATTATGAGAACTGTGTTACAGTGGTGCTCAGTGCAGTTGCCTCCTGTTTTCCCAGACCACCTTGTCTTTCTCTTAGTGTTAGTTTCAGTCCGGTGGTATCACTGATGTATCTCACCAAAGGTCATCAAAGAAGCATGCTGCCACCTGGCTGTTGATATGAGACTAGATTAATTTAAAAATTAACTTTAAATTATTAGGAAAACTAGTACCTGACTGATTACTGAGCTTCATGGCCTCAGGGAACCCTTTTAATGCACAGCTCTTCTTTTTTAAGACTCCTAATGGAACACTGAACACACTTCTGCTTCACAGTGCCTTCAGAGATCTCAAATTGTGCCAATTGCTGCTGACATCTTTATTCCGTTTCAATTTTTCTCTGATTAATGCATGTGCAATAATTATCTTAAGGCAAAGATCTCCATGTAACAGACTTTATCTGCTCTGCTTCCCTAGACTTAAGGAACATGACGTGCATGGTACGCTTTGCTGATATCTTGTCCTTCATCCCTGGGTGTTTATACAGGTAATGTTTTATACAGGCATAATATAGCAGAACAGACTGCCATATGGATCACAAAAGAGTAGCAGGCTGTTCCCTGCAGAATATAGAGGTCATCCAGTTGTCTCATCAATACTTCACATAAAAGTGAAGATAGATTAGCCTATATTGAGAATTTAGTATGTAGGGAATGGAAAATGTAAGATGAGGTTAGCAGGTCATCCCAATCGAATGCAACATGTTTGCTTGATAAAGAGTAACATGTCTTCATGCTTTCCTTGCACTCTTCTTCTTCTGGCCTATAGAATTTGTGGTTTCAATCTTGGATTGCACTGGGGAAGGGCCAGTTAGGAGTAAAAATTCAGAACTGATATAGAGTTTTTGAAAATTTCTTTAGATGTCAGTGGAAGGAATAATACCTCATGCTGCTTGGAAAGGGGGATATTACCTAATTGTGATGCTAGTTTAAGATTGTTCTCAGTTCATATGGGGTAACTGAGTAAGGATTCCATAGATCACAGACTGCAGCCATAAGAGAGGCAGGTAGCTATTTGGCAGAGGTGCCTGTAGTGTCTGCCTCCTGAATGACAGAAACAGTGATTAGGTAAAAGGAACAGGATAAATCTTGTAGGCAAAGAGTCAATGTAAGTTATGCAAAGAGCAGCTGATTAATGTAAACATGTTGTAAGTAAATGATTGATTAATAGACATGACTAATACATGAATTAAGTCATATTTTTCAGCAGCACACACTGTGGTTTCACATTTTAAATCTGTGTCTAATTACAGTGATTATGTATGCAAATCAGATAATGACATATACAAGTAGCCATTTACATGCACAACTGGCCATTTGCATATAAATTTGCATGCAATCATGTTATAGACTCATTAACTACAGAACTTTGATTAGTTTTGTGGGCACTGTCATTCCCTGAATGAAGTAGATTCTCAGAGAAAAGTATTTTATGACCATACAGTTAAATAAGGCACCCAAGCACCTGAAAGCAAATGTAAAGTTACACAGCAAAATCTTAAATCTAACATTTTCTAATCTCTGAATAGTTAATTTCGCAGACTTAATGTTTTAAATTTTTTTAGCATTGCTTTTAAATTGCATAATTGAGTTCTGATTGAGCTCCACATATAATCATTATTTTTTATATCTAAATAGATTTTTAAGATAAGATCCTCCTATCCTTGTGGTTCTGAAATCTAATGTTCTTCAGGCTATTGTGACCAGGCTGGGTAAATGTTAACTCATTTTCTAAAAGGGTGGCCTTTTCAAAAGCATGTAAGTAACTTTGAAGCCTGTCCCATTTTTACAAGGTGACTTAGTGATTTAAAATCATAGTCCTGGAGACTGCTGTTGGAGTTAAGGCTCTTGAATCCCTTGCATGTGTCTGGATATCATACCAAATCTCTGTTTCAAAATGTCTGAGGAGCATATTTTAATAGTTGTTTAATTACCTAAAATATTTATGGATGGTATATGAGCATTTAATACTATTTTATTATTCGATGTCTGAATCTCTTATGGCTGCCTCTGTCTTTAACTAAATGTATTTTCAAATCTGGCCTTAAATTGCTTTTGAGAAAATCGTGGCTTAGTATTCCAATTAACATGGGTACTTTACAATGTTGACTAAATATATTAACTCTCCAGATTTTAGTGTTTTCCATCAATCATCTATCAAAAAGAAACCCAAACCAAATTAATTTGAAATCTTGATCTTTAATCCTCATAGTAACCATTGTAGCATGAAGACCTTGGGAGAAAAGCTGGAGAACCAAGCACTGAGCTTCTAATTGATTTTTCTTTAATCCGTAAATATCCCCATTGTCTATGATTGTAAAGTATTATGGAAAAGTGTAAAGTGTTATTGAAGAAGAGCACTCTCTGGGTTCTCAAAGGCACCTGCAAGTCCCACAAATAATAATATGTATGTTAATCAAGTGCCACTTTCTGTTTTTAAGTGCTTTTATGACAGATTTGATTTGCTCCCATGCTTGTGATAAAATTTTTGAGTGTACAGTTAAAGTGGAAATCTCTGAGGTTTCTACAGGTGCCTGGAGCTATTAGTTTTAGTGTCATGTCAGTTAGGATGCCCATACCTCCATTAACAATTAGAAGAGGCTACTGGATCAATAGTCTTCCAGGGTTCACAGCTGTGATATATATTGCCTGATGTTCACTGAGCCCTAAACCATCCTTACCAGCTGCTGCTCTTGAATAACCTTCAAAAGGAACATCACATTTCAAATCTGAACAGGCAGCTTTGTTGCCTTTTAATGGTAGAACAGGGCTAAGAAGAATAGAACAAATTGTGAACTTTTGTCTGCAACTTTACTTCAGATGAACTTCATTCCTTTTCACAAAGAACATTCACTCCCCTTTGTTTTAGTCTGTGAAATATTCAGATAGACCATGTAGTTTGGCTTTCTTTCACACTTATGATTGATTTTGAAAGGAGGCTCAGTGTTTGTAAATGTTACCATGTCACAGAACAGCTGAGGTTGCAAGGGACGTCTGGAGAGCATCTAGTCCAACAGGGGTCAGCAAGAGCAGGGCCGTCTCCAGTCAGGTTTTTAGTATCTCCAAGGATGTAGACTCAAAACCTTTCTGAATCACCTGTGCCAGCACTTGACCACTTGCATAATTAAAAAGCTTTTTCATAAATGCAAATGGACTTTGTTGAATTTAATTTATACACGTTGATTCTTGTCCTGTCACTGAGTAGAATCTGGCTCTGCCTTTTTTACTACACTCCATCAAGTACTTATAAACATGGATAAGATTCTCAATGAACATCTTCTTCTAGAAGTTAAGCATCCTTTCTCAGTCAATTGTGTGTTAGATGCTAAAAATCCCTTCAAATGTCTTCATGGTGAATCAAGGGACTCACTCTGGTATGGCCCTGCCTTCCTTGTGCTGGAGAACCCAGACGTGGACACAGCACTTCAGAGGTGGCCTCATCAATGCTCACCTTGCTGACAGCATTCTCCCTAATGGCAGCCAGGATGCTTCTTACCTGCTTTGATGGAAGGAAGCATCAATGGCCCATTTCTGTGACAGTGTTCACAGGGGTTCTTGGATTGGGGAAGAGACGAGGATCTGACTCCATGTTTCAGAAGGCTTGATTTATTATTTTATGATATATATGCCATTAAAACTATACTAAAAGAATAGAAGAAAAGGTTTCATCAGAAGGCTAGCTAAGAATAGAATAGGAAAGAATGAAAACAAAAGCTACTGTCTCGGACAGAGAGTCCAAGCCAGCTGACTGTGATTGACCATTAATAAGAAACAACTCTATGAGACCAATCACAGATCCACCTTTTGCATTCCACAGCAGCATATAACCATTGTTTACATTTTGTTCCTGAGGCCTCTCAGCTTCTCAGGAGGAAAAATCCTAAGGAAAGGATTTTCCATAAAAAATGTCTGCAACACAGACATTTCTCCTGCCTGTTGAGGACCCTCTGAATAGCAGCACAACCATCTGGTGTATCAACATTTTCTCCCAGTTTTATACCTAAGGGTGCACTCTGTCTGGTTCTCCAGCTCATTAATGAAATTGTTAAACAACATTGGCTCAGCACTACCCCCTGTAAGTGGCTGGCACCCAGATGGATTTTCCGTCGCTGATCACAAGGTTTTTAGAGTGAGTTGAGCCAGGTTTCAGTCCACCTCAGGTCTACTTCCCTATCCTGTACTTCATTATCCATGAGGATGTTTTGTTGCATACAGCAACAAAATGCTTGCTACAACCAAGGTAAAAAACATGTTTTATGATAGAATTTTATGATAGAATACTCTTACATTGGTTAGCCAGGTGTTTCCTTCACAAATCCATGCTGACTACTCCCAGTCGTGATCTTGCCTCTCATATGTCAGGATCTGGCTGCCAGGAGAACTTTTCTAGGGATTGAGAGGAGGAATGACAGGAAAGACTTTTCCTTTCTACAGACCTCATGAGCCTCCTCTAAACACCATTCAAAGATCACTAGTGGCTTTGCAATCAAAGAACTATTGAACCACAGAACCATAGAATAGTTTGGGTTAGAAGGAGCCTTTCAAGGTCATTTAGCCCAATGCCCCTGCTGTGAGCAGGGATTTCTTCAAAGAGATCAAGTTGCTCCTGCCACAGTTGTGTAAGTTTTTGTGCATGTGGATGGACCACTTCTGAGCATGGGAGAGGTCATTCCTGAAATTCAATCAGCTCTTCAGGACCCCTTATGTCTCCAGGATGGTCTCACATGGGAATCCTTCCAAGCAAATTCCTGAACAGATTAAAATCTGCTCTTCTGAAGTCCAGGACTGTGGTCTTTTAATTGTCTATTTTCCTCTTCTCAGGAGGAATCCTCTCTCTTAAAGCAATAATAAAAAAGTTCCTTTGCCTGTTTGTCTGTTTTTACAGAACTGTATTATATGGCTCCTCAAGTTCAATTATGCTGTAATTATTTTTGAAGTGTTGGAAGAATGCTAACTATTAGAAGACATCTAATCTTGAAGACAGAAAATACAGTATACTTAGTACTTACATTGTAGTTTGTCTAATTCATGAAAGACTTGAGATTATATCATATAGCAGGAATACTGAAAAAGGTAATAAACTAGGGGAATAGATATGGTGTTGGAATTAAACATTATAATTGCAGTAGCTTTAAGCTATTCCTATTATCCCCATGTGCAATACAAGAAGAAAATTCCTGAGGGGTTCAAGGAAGACATAGAAGGTTATTTTTTTTCTTATGGATATCAGTCCTTAACAGAAGACAAATGAGAATCCCTTGAAACCAAAATCAACATTTCAAATGCATTTCATTTGGGGTAAAATGCAAGTGTGACAAACAAGACCTCTTCAATAGCAAGCTCTTCAGAACAAGACTGTACATATATTTAAGGTGACACCAAACCTTGAATATTTTAATGGTCAAATAGAAATTAAAAATTATACTGGCAATTAATATTAAACATCCATGTTAAAGCATGAGCTGAGGAAAATCTCAGAAGCTCCACAGCCATTTCCCTGTTATCTTCATTGATACCTGCACACAACCTACATTCAAAATTTAAACTACACTTATGTATATATTTTTGCTCAGTTCCAATGATTTATGAAGCTCATTTTTCCTTTCCTGTGTGTAGGGTACTCATACATTCCTGAAGTGTTCTGATAGTTCCTGAATTTATTTAAATGACAAGGATTTATTTAAAGGTATCCATTGTATAGTAAAAACTAATTTGCATTAATATAATGAGGTATTTAGTCTAAATTATTCTAGTGAGAGTAGCTATAAAAAATGTTTTGAAGGATTTATTTTCCACTTATGAGTTTCTTTCAAATGAGGATTACATACTCAGAGGAGAAGAAGTAATTGATAAAAATAGCTTTTTGCCTTTCAGTGTTTTCACTCCCATTATCTTGCTCTAGAATAAGATGTTAAATCTTTACAATTTGAGACAATGAAATAATAACCATCCCTAAGTCCTTACTGTAGTCAAAGAGTTTTAAATTGTTTGCTACCTGCATTATAAAAATCACCTAACATAGTTGTTCAAGGTCTCAGAATTTTCTTGTCTGCTTTGTTAACTGTATGCAAGCAGTTCTCATTTGATTACAGCATACAATGAAAACAAACTCCTGTATTTGCCACATGCTAGTGCCTTTGTTAATATTGTAATAAAGTAATTTACAACCTGGTGATGGGGCTTGACTACTGCTGAAGAGTCATAAATGCAAAGCAAATACAAAAAGTAGCATTTTTCTGAATATATGTAATATTCCTTGCATGCCTACACAGTCAGTTATATTCTTTTTCTTCCTCTTCTTCCTAAATATGTTACCTCATGAGGCATTGCCACCATTTCTAATCAGCCCAACCTTGACCAGCAATGGATCTTTCTTTGGAACTGACAGGGATTGGCTCTTCTGGACATGGGGGAAGCTTCGGGCAGCTTCTCACAGAAGCCACCTTTGAAGCCCACCCCCGCTATTAAAGCTTGGCCATGCAAACCCCAATGCAACTGTGTAGTTTATCATCAGTTTTAAGCAAGTGTTGAAACTAGCTTTATGACTTTAGATATGAGCCTTTTATCTAATAGATAAAAAGGGTAAGGTAGATCTTGTTTAAAAATTAGTTCACTGCCATTAAATGGCCAACATTCCACAAGGAAAGCAGTCACAGCTTTTTTGTTTATAATAAGATTTTCTGTGGGTAGAGTCCAAACCATAAAAGTTGGTAAGAAAAATAAATCCTTTTTTCCTTCAGAAATTATGTGTAATCATAATATTATGTAAATATTTGGGTACAAAGTGTGAATTTGGCAATGGAAAAGTAACACATAGAATAGAGACTGTTGTAGTTCCTGAGTGTCATGGGAGCAGAGGTGTGGTGGGAAATCAGGGGATGATTTCTGCCTTTGTTGATAATACTCACCAGAATCATGGTTCTACTACTAGGAGGCCAGATAGGGCAGTCATCCAAATCTCTTTAGCACTATTGGTAAGCAAGTCTCTTTCTCTCAGAGGAGCAGTTCCCAAGTCTCTACAAAGAAATGAATGAGGAAAAAATTCTGCTTTTTTCTTGTTGACCTTGTCTACATGTGCTGGTCAGATTCTTCAGGCCCCAAATATTTCCAAATAACAAGATAATCCTGTAAACATGCTAATCAGTAACTTTCTTAAAATGCTCCAATTGGTTTTTGTGTATTATTATTATTTTATTCAATCATTTTCCAACTATTTGACTTTAGATTTATACAAAGGCTTTATTCAAATAAAGCCTTTATTCAAATAAATTCTGCAATATTCAAAATCATCAAAACAATGTCGTGGCTTTTCTTTTTTCCTGAAAAAGACTATTTTTCTTAGTGCAGTGCACCGAAATTGTACATAATGACTTCACTGTAGTCTGTATAATTTAAAAGGAAAAAGAAGACCTTTGTGTGAAAATACTCTCTGAAGAGAAAATCAACTCAATTATGCAGCTTTGGTTCCATTTTGAGTCCAACTTTAAGAACAAATTCTAGATGTGTGTTATGTCTACATATGTGTGCTAGCTACACATGAAAAAGAAACCGATTCATTCTAATAGGTCTGTTTCTTGGAGGCTTTAGGTACAATGGTCTAAGGGGGAGAAAAGATAATTGTGATATTATTGTGTAACTAAACATGTAAAAATCGTGCATTTTCCTTTGAGCATGTCAGAAAAGGTGGTTTGAGTGCCTGAGCTTTAGTCTCAAGCAGCAAAGGAGCAGTATTTCACAGTATCATTATAAAAAACTGCAGTGGGAGGCTCTGTTGCCAGTAGGGATACTCTGAGGACCTGACAGAAAAACAGGAAAAATCTTTCTTAGTACTTTGCTGAGTTAGGAGGTGGGAGAGACCCACTGAACTGAGGCCAGTCCAGTCTTATTCCAGACAATCATCCTTGACCGGTCTACTTAGAAAATGTATTTTGAGGAGTCTATTCAGCAGCTTAAGTGTTGATTTTTGTTTTAGCTAATGAAAATTTCATCCCCCAAAAAAGCTACTTCTAGCATAATCCCAGTGAAGTTGCTTTTACTCCTTTTATGGTCTGATTTATCAAATTACCCATACATTTCTGACAGAACTGGCCTTTTGCTTTCATGCTGCATGTCTCTAGACTGCCTAATGTACGTGACTGTAGAGAAATAATAGATTATAATTGGGATTTTTTTCTTTTCTGATTAGACCCACTGCATTTTTGTATGCTGCTTGCATTAATTTTAAATCCTAGCTAATAAATGTTAAACTATTTCTGGGTGAAAGTCACACTTTTACCAAAGCAATCCTAATTTGAGTTTTTTAACATGGTGCATAGGTCTTAGCTGGCCTTCAACAGAAAACACCTTTGCATTTAGAAAGGGTATCTAACCCAACAATAAATTACCGAAATACCCTATGCATGAATAAATCTGTGGTCACCTAAAACCAGCTGGGTTTTTCAATTTCTATTGGAATAAACATGAGGAATTCAAACTAAGTATCTCTAATTTAGTAGCATAAGAGCTATAAATATTCTGTGGGATTTAAACTTGAAAGTTACAAATGTGCTTGAAAAATTTGCTAAAAGTTCTCTGAAATATGCTGTCACTAAATATGAAAAATAATTATGAAGTGTAGTTTTTTTCTGATATATGAAGCGTTATATAATAAACTGCTAATCCAAATGGAAACTGTAATTACTGAAGACTGCTTTCAAATTTCAAATGTCATCAAAGCTCATCTTTGACCTCATGCGTTGATGTCTGATACAGTATTTTTGCTACAGAATGATGGTAAAGGCTTATGAAAAAATGACTCATTGAACAAAAGGAAAATTAAATTAAAAAGCAGGACTTCACACAGTCTTGCTTCCTTAGACTTCAAAGATGAAGTGAAACTGTTTCAAAGCTTTCAAATAGCTAAATTATTCTCACTGCAGTTCTTACTGATTCTTTATCATTTCATCTGTGAGGTTTATATTAATCATAGCTAGAGAGTTACGTTCTGAGATTTTGCTGTGCTTAGGAGCAGGGAGTTCTGAGACCAGTTCTTCAGCCCCTCAATTCTACCCTAAAATAGTTGTCCTGCCTCTTTCTGTAGAGTAGAAAGGCAGCTGTCATGGCTAGAATATAAGGACTGGCCCTTGTACTGCCTGTATCTTCCTATGTACCAAGAGCGAGACCAGGAATCTTGCTCAGAATAGGACAGAACAGAAACTGCAGGTTTAGCATGAGAAAGTTATATGAAGCTATTTGAATCCCTCAAAATTTAAATTGTGTTCTGTGTAGCATCTCCCAAGGGTCTCTGGCTCTGCTTCTGCAGATGAAATGTGTTTTCTCCCCTAAACTTATCTCCTGCTCTGTTTGCTGTTAGAAGTACAGCATTTATTGATGCCAGCTGTACTGTCTCAAGTTCACACAAAGAGATGTGGTATTGTTGTCTGCTGATGGATCAGTAGAATACAAATACAAGAGAACAACATATTTCCCTGAACCTGGCCTGTCACCTCTCTTTCTCCCTGGTTTTCTTGAGCTGAAGCTTGAATCATCATGATGCTTACACAGGGGTTAGAAGAATAAATAGCTTTTGCTACTCCTTAAGAAATAGAGTATGAATAAAGACAGGAGAAATCAAACACTGCATGTCCTTGTTCTCAAGGAGAAAGTGATAATTCTTTTTGCAGGAAGTTCTGATTTAAATTTCTTGATGTCGTATGAAATAACCTGAGTCAGAACTGACTTCCACAGAACCAGTTCTGAAAATAATGCTAGTTCTGTACCATTTCAAAACAAAGCAGTGTGTCAAAGTTTGTCATTCAGACAAAACATTCTCATATTGATAATACTACATACTGAAAGCAGAGCAACTTATCTATTATTAAGACATGTAAATAGTAAGAAATCCAAGAATAGTTTAATAGAGAATTTTCAAATATTTTAAATTGTCTGATTTAGTAAACTAAGTCTATAGTATACAACTCTGAATGTTTTTCAATAAAGTTTGGGGTTTCTCCCACAGATTCCAATGGCAAATCAGACAATGTTTTTCACTTATCTGACTGCCCAACCCACATCATGCAGTTCTGAAGCTGTACCTGAAGTCCTGTTTCAAACTGATAACTTCTCATTGGAAACAGATCCCTTCCAGAGAAATCACCAGCCTCCATCTCCAAAATTCAAGTAACAGAGATCCAGCCCTGAAAACACTTATTCAGACTTGCTAAGTATCTTCAGGTTTGGTAACCTAGGAAGCAAGCCTGTAGTCAGTATTTGAGGCTTTGGTCATGTGTGATGAACAAAACCCAAAGGAAGTCAAAATGGTTTTTTTTTTTTCTGCTCTTCAGATAATTTTTACTTTCTGAAGGATTACAGATATTGGAAATGTGTTCTAAAGTTCAAGATATGGGAAAACAATCTCCAGAGAAAAATGCCAGCTTGTAATATTATAGCCACATATAATGTGAATTTATATTTACAGTTAGCAGATGAGAGTTTCATGAAGAGAGAAAGTGGTTTTTTTTAAAGAACTGGTGGGTTGCTCATGTAAAAAAGAGAAGAGGGCCAGTTGGACAAGGAAAATACTGCCAGAAATATAAAATATTTGTAAACAAAATAGGACTAATTAATTATAAAAGATACACCAATAGAAAGTGCTAGCCTCATCCCCCTTTCCTTCACATTTCTTTAATCATAGATTTTAAATTTTCTTCCTTTACTAAAGAAAATCTTCTTCTTCTGCTCTAACTTTTGCAACAGACATGAGACCAAACTTACTGTCTTAATTAAACAGAAGAAACCTGAAAGTTTTAACAGTTCTTTACAAGAATCAAGTAAGTTTCCAGATCTGTACCATAGACAAATCAAAGATATGTCAATTTTGCTAGCAAAATAAATAGTTTGCTGCTGATTTCAAGTGCAGTGATGACTAATAACTTCAGTGAAACAATAAAATCTGTTCCTTTTTTCGTACAGTGTTGCTTTTCCCACCACTTCAAAACCCAAGGAATCTTGGTAAACTTCAAGGATCTGTGAGCCTTACCTCTTGCAGTACTGTAATGCTCTGGTTGCAGCCTTTCCATTCTTGGAAGGTTCCTGTGAATGTATGAACATTTAGCATTCTATATTCCTAGTTCAGTCTTTTTCATATTCAAGGTGTTATTCATACTATGCTTTTTTTCCCCTTCTAATGTTTAAAATAAAAAAAAAAAAAACAAAACAAGAACAACAAATCCAAACCAAATCAAACCAAACCAAACTAAACCAAACCAAACCAAATCAAACCCCCAAGAAATTAAAACTGATTTGCTATCCCTTCCAAATGACAATTAAATACAGCAACTGACCCAAACTCAGCCCTTTTCAGGTTTTCAACACAGTTTTTAAAGTAGTCCACAGTATCAAAATAACATGGGTTGGGCTCCAGCTTAACCTTTCAAGGTCTTGATCTAACAGCATGCTGCAGAATGATAAAGCATCAAGAAGTCCTGCAGACATCTGTGGAGCTCTGTAAGGGTGCACCAGTCTGTTCACACATTATTAATTGCAGGATGGGTCTCTAAATTAGTTTATCAGGCAGTTTAACTGGCAACAGCAGCCACCAAAAACCTCAATTATAAAACCCCTTCTTTCACATAGAGATTAAGAAAAGCTGAAGACCTCACAATTATTTTGCATTACAAGTAGACAAATTGGCCAGTAAAAAAAATTTACAGGTATCAGAAATAAAATTTCTGAAATAAAATAAAATAAATAAAAATAAAATTAAAAACTGTATATTTTTTAATGGCAAAAAATAGATCCTTTATCTATCTTATCATTGCAATCATTCTTCTATGAATGAAATTTCATACAATGAACTATTTTAAGGTATCAATGCCTCTGTATTAATCTCCTTCCTCTAGAAAGAAGAAAGTTTGCAATTGTCATCAGTTGTTCCCAATTATAATTCCACACTATGCTGCTTTGATATCATTGCTATTTTCAAAGACTCTGATGTTGAAGTGAATGAACAACATCTTATTTTATTATCATGTCACAAAGTTTTTCATGTCTTCTGTATTCTTACAATGGGGTCCAAAAGTGAAGCAGATTTCCGTTTTAATGGAAAATCAAAGGAAAAAGTATCAATGCAATTGTCAAAGATGAGTAAAGAGGGGCTAAAATGAATCAGAGAAGTTGACCAAAAAAGAAGAACCACTTCTGCAAGCAGGACTGATTATATTCAACATGGATTGCTCATCTCTGCTAAATAATATTCTCACACTGACAGGGAAAAGATTTAAGCAAAATGTCTAGTAAACACAGCATTATTTCCACCTCTACAAGGGGAGATTTTTCCCTACTGCTCCTGCAGTGCTTGGTTTCTTTCTGGTCTCACTGAGATGAAGAACCTGTGCCAGCCAGTGTAAATTTTCTTGAGAGGAGGAAAGTGACCTGAGTGTCAGAGTCCTCTGCCCTGTGACTCAGTGCTCTCTTTCTGTGACACTGATTGGAATTTGAAACAGATAATTAGGATCTTTCTACAGTTTAAAATTTTTATAAACATATGAGAGTGTGTTCATGTGATAACCTGCTGCAGTGTGTATTTGCCATCCTTTATTTATAGTAGGGACATAAGTGAGATGTTAAACGTGAGTAGCCCTAGGCAATATGTTAATTTCCCCATCTACTCTGTGAAAATGCCTCTGCAGCTACAAACGACCTTACATTACAGTCAGGAGCAGAGGGACTCTGCCGGGCTTGCTGTTTCCTCTCTGGCAGAGGATAGTTTTATGTATTGCAATCTATTTGCTAGACAAGATGCTTCTTCTAAAGGGTGCTTCTTTGTGGTTTTTCCCCCTGATATTCAGTTTTTTGGGGACAGCATAGGGTGGGGGAATAGTCTGTGGGGTGATCTCTGCATTCATTTGCTTTGATGATTAGTCTGGTTGCTCAAGAGTTGTGAGCAGGCTGCTGCTTGCTCCTGGAAATTGGATCCGTGACAAGTCAACTCCTCTATTTACTGGACTGTTAAGTGTCTTGTGCTACTTCAGTATTTCTGTCCAAAAATAACAAAAAGCAACTGAAATTTAGAAGCAAATTTTCAGAGGATAACAATGTGTCATAAGACACTAATGTACACAATATGAAAAAGCAAATACAAATATAATAATGAAATATTAAAATGGAATACAGAGACAAACGGCTGGTTTTAACCTCATTGCATGGGCGGCAGCCTCAGAGTTCTAAATAAGGAATTCTGACTTCATGCCACAGTTTAGTGCTTGTTTTCACATCTCTGCTTGAAAGTTATGTAGTTGCTGTCCGTACCGCCAGCTAAACTGTTAATTCATCTCAGTGGCTCTGCTTGACTCACTGGATACCTAGGAGGAAGGAGGGAATTTTGTTAGCAAGGAAACTCATACACCAGGAGATATCTGTGCCATCTTTTCCTGCTGTATAGGTGAACAGAGCTTTTCTCCTAACAGGTAGTTGCCTTCTCCAGATCCTTTCTAGCCCTTGAGTGGACCCTTTTCAGTTGATTCAGAAATCCAGAAATCCATCTGACCTGACAAAAACTTTGGGCTCCTCTTCTTGGTTGTAGACCTAGCAATCTAAACATCAGCATCTGCATGGATTTCCTAGGAACTATGGAGCACTACACTGAATTCTCAAAACTGAAGAAAGTTTACTTGCCAAAGGATGTGACTCAAACTTTTAGTTGTGACTCAGAGTTTTAAATGGATTTAAAACAAAGTAAAAGAGACACAGAACAGGACAGATTCCAGTGATAAAATGCAGATGGCTCTAGCTGAGCTGGCCACAGAGGTCCTTCTTCACTGCCAAAGAAGAAACATGGACCTGGCTGATCTGGGATGATTTAAATGCCCTTAGTTCTTCCTCATGAGTTTAAATGATACGAGAGCAAGTAGTTCAGAAGCAAGTGTGTGTGTTTTAGTAATTTAAAGTTGGGCAATGTGAATGTCACTCATTCTGTCCCACTTACATTAAATTCCAATCTGCTCACCACAAACTTGGGCATTTGAGACTTTCTGAGCTGATGGCTATTGCTGTGACAGCATAGTCTCTCAAAATCCTTCCCTTTTTATAGTTGTCATATGGGAATTAATTGCTTTCTCCTTTGAAACAACTTAGTCATCAAAATAGTCTATATTCATGAGGATAGATGAGGCATTTTCTAATTAACAGATTATCCATATTTTTCTGCAAGAACTTCTATATACAATGCAGTTTTGTCTCCTTCTTGGTCACTTCTACAAATCCTCTGGATGCAGCTCCATTGTAAATGTGATAGTTTTCTAATATAGAAATCATATAGATATGTAATATTTCAAACAACTATTGAGATTTCCCCCTTGGTCATCCACAAGCCAGAAGAAGTTTTGTACTTCTTAGCAAATTTATTTTCTATTTATGAGTGAGTATTTTATGGCATAGTTATTTCTGAGCAATTTAAATTCCAGATATATCACTGTACATAACATATTTTCCTTTCTTGTTGCCTTTCCAATTATCTTTTTATATCTTATTAGTAAAGAAAATTTTTAGTGTCCTTACCATCATAAAATTTCAACTACTGGGAAAAATCACTAATATTAAAATTATTAGGGAGCAACAGCAAAATGTGTTATAATTATTGAAGCATTTTTACTGTTTTTAAAATCAAAGACCCAACATAACAAACCTGCTAAATTTGTTTCTCTTTTATATCTGTTTGCAAACTATTAAATTTATTTGTTTTAAGATCTCTTTAGTCCTTTATTTTTTTGCCTACTTATAATTGACTGGTTTTAATATCGTGTCAGTTTATATCCCATCATTTATCTCCATATTTGCCATTACTCTGGCAACACTAAATTATTGGTAACTAGGAAAATCTTTCTCATAAACTAGAACACAGGGGTTCCTTTCTTAATGTCTCTGCTTGGATAAGAAAAGGAGAAGAGCCTTAATTTGTTTTCCCCAGTGTCCATTTGTTTGGAAGTTTTCTTTATAAGTACTCCCACAAGCAGCAGTGATGTCTCAGCGCATGTAGGTCTTGTCATCATCTTTCCTTTTTACAAGCTTTATTTGGAGAGGCTCATTCCAGCTGGTGTTAGTGAAACCTGATAGAATGCCTCTTCTTGGGGTTATTTATATATATATATATATATATATATATATATATATATATGCGCCCTATCCTTTGAGACACTGTGACTGAAGCCCTGCTTCATTTCAGCAGTTACCTCTGTGTTTTCTCCCAACCAGGGCAGTGCAGAAAGCACCAGAAAACCTGTGCCTCTGAAGATAATACCTTTAGATTATGTAGTAGAGAACAGAGGATCAACCTTCCTCACAGCAGAGCTCCCTTTTTAGCTTGTGAAACTGGCAATTATGGATAGAAATTTTTCATTAATGATAAAAATTGGTTTGATATCAAGTATTCTTTTTAATCCCATAAATTACTTCTATTTCTATACCACTTAGTATCTGTACCCACAAGCAGACACCTGCATATATTAGGTCCTCCTCAAACACAAATTAAAAAAAAAAAAAGTCTTCTCTACCCCTAGATTTCTATCTGTTGCATTTCCTTCTATTCTATGAGAGTAGAAGGAAATGCAACAGATGGGTGCAATTAAAAGGATAGTACAGAAACATTGGGGCTCTCTTGCTTCATCATAGACCTTAGCAGGCATCAAATGCATTGGCAGTCTAACTCATGTCTGGCACTTTCAATCTGTAAACATTGCACCAAAGGGAGGATTTGTTGGAGAACAAGGAGGTGGTTGTGTGGCTTTTTACATGGAGCTCCTTCCAGGCAAGAGAAAGATGTTCAATTTGCAAAAGTCTGCAGCCAGTTTAAAACACATTGGTCAGCAAAAGGCTGATCTGCTACTACTATGAAATATTTAAATTAAGGTCTAAGATACATAGATACATAAATAGTGGCAGAGTTTTCAAAAACATGTAGATCAGATGGGTCAGGATAAAAGTACATTGAGAGTTTAACAGGATTTTTTCTTTTCTTGATCAAAAGGCTAAATCTTTTTGAAGGGAAGTGTTGAAGTGACCTGTCATTATTTAAGTTACCATAGGGACAAAGATCCCATTTGTTCTGATCTACCTGCTGGCATGAGCAATAGAGACCAAATTCTGCATTGTTGTTTGAAAAAAGGCATATGTATTTAATTGGACAATTTAAAAAAGAGATTAAAGGCTTCTATCACATTATGTTGAGCTGACCTCATGTTCCTGCTGGGCTTGGTGCACTCTGGTGCAGTGGTGCTGCTCTGTGCCATCTGCATCTGGTGCTTCACACCCAGTCCCAAAGCAGCAGGAAGCTGCTGAGAGGCAGCACCTTCTTCTTTCTGTGTGACTGGCAAAAGTAGAAGCCTTCTCCATGATGTCTCTGTTCTTCTTGTCCAGTCCCTGCTGGTGTGCCATGTTTCTTTCAGCACAAACAAAATGCTCTGGGAAACGAGACGAACTTGAGGGAAATTCATTATTTGGATTGTGTTCTTGTGCTGTGCTTGTGCCTCCATTCATTTGTACTGGTTAATTTAAAATAACATACCTGCAAAAGGGAGAAAAATGCTGAATTTCCATAATGAGTAAAACAAAGACAGTTTGCAGCTAAACAGTGCTTTCTATGCCACGAAGTTATATTTATGATCTTCTTTGTTGTATTTCCTAACCAGCACAGAATTTGGAGAAATTCAGTCATGTTCCTGGGCTATCTGAAGCTACTGATGAGGAAAGATAAAATGAATGCATTTGTATATTTCAAAATGTCTTCATTAAATCAACCCTGCAAAGGTTTTACTTCACAGGAGCACAACACTCCAACAGAACAATGGTTCCAGGGAGAAAAAAAAGTACTGTTTTTCACATTTTGTCCTTGCTGATGTTTCAATTCTATTACAGTGGCAGTTGTTAATTGCTAAATAATACAAGTCACTTGTCAGGAGTTTCTATTAGCATGTTATTATCTCTGCAGAAAAAGGGAGATTAACTTAGCACTTCAGCTACCAGACCTAGGCAGGATTTCATACAGAAAAACATCAGCATGCAGAGCACAAAGTTTTCTCATAAGGCCAGATAAGTACAGGAGCTTTTGTTTTGATGCTAATATGAAATAGCAACATAATATAAATACAAAGTCTTCAATGCCAAAACTTTAGCTATAAAGTTATCAAATTTAGAAATTACAGATATTTATTTTCTTTTATTTCAAAGAAACCTCAGGACAATATTTTGTTTACTCTTTAAAATTGTTCACTCATGCAAAAAAGGCTCTCAATTGTCTGATGCTGTAGCTACTAGATGAAATCAATGTTGGAATAAAATTTGTTGTCACAATCATAGAACACAATGTTATGGTTAGAAGAAACATGTTATTAGTGAATATGGCCTAATAGTATTGAGAGATCTCATACGTCATGAAGTCATAATAAAAGAATTGTTGTCTGTGCTATTTATTTGGCAAGTATGAAATTTCCTGCTATTTTTCCCCATTTTGTATGCATTCTATTACTCTGATTGAAAAAATCTGTCTGCAGCACTAGAAAGACAAAGTTCTGCCCTGAAGAGTTTATGGTCTAAAAGGCAGAACACTACAAAAAGGATTAAAGCACACAGATTTCTGTGTGATTAACACTATGACTCATTCCCAGTTTTTCCTGGCTTTTTATGTATCCTAAATATTTTGACTGCATTTCTCCTCTACTTCCAGCACAGACTTAGTCCCCAAGACGTATCCCCAGCTTTCCAACTCCCTTAAATCCTATCTTCCCTACATTGTCCTGGCTTTGAATAAAAAAAAACAAAACCAGAAAATGCCATCAGTGAGAGACCACAACACCAATTTTTATTCTGAACATGGAAAATATTTTATCATCTAATAATTCCAATTAATCTCATTTCTTCGCATGGTAGCCATATGCCACGAAGGACGCATGGATTTTTTTGAGGGCAATAGGTATGGGAAGCAGAGAGGGGCTGCCCATAATGATGGAGATTTTTGTTATCCCTAGATGATATGATTCATTTCCCAGAGACCTAAGAATCTGAAGTTTTCTCCTGATATGCACTTCTGCAAAAGCAGATCACAGGCTAGCCATCTGATAGTGACATCACAGCAATGGCATGATAAACTGTTTCTGTTCCCAAGTTTGAATGAGTGGCTGTCGTTAGAATGGCAAATCCAGACAGAAATCCTGAGCTTCATGCACAGGAGGTTTTATGCTTTTTACTGTCATTTTTGTCTGATCTTAGTTCAGTATCAAAGGACATACAGGCTTTCATTTTTAAATTGCAGGCTGATTTTTCAACTCAGCTCAGCAACTCAGCTGGAATAGATTTCCTAGATATTTCTGCAACCAGCAACCCTCATTCCCATGTTCACTGACATTCAGAAGAGCTTAGCAGCGAAGGTATGATCTCCTTAGTCATTGTAGACAGTTCTCTGCCCTTGCAGGCAAACAGGATGAACAAATTCCCTTCATAAAGTTCTTTAATTCAATTCTAAACATGAAAAAATATTTTGTTCATGTTACCATTTCTGGAAAGTCATTCCAGACAGGTCAGTGGGTAGGCTTATTTCTGTAGGGTCAGAGTTAAAAGATACTTGTGTTCAGTTTATTACCCCCAGTGGTTCTTCTTCAAGTGTTATTCTTTAACATAAACAGTTTTATTTCCTCTTAGCGTTTAACCCAATATGTATCATTAGCAGCCACATATTTTATTAGCCTGTATTTTATAAAACCAAGCTAGCAAAGGCTTTCATGCACTGGATAATGCTATTATTTACTTTTTTCAAGTCAAAGTCACTCTTCTTGAGCATTGGTGGTAAGTTTTGTGTTGTATTAAAGACAAAGTGTCATGAGCTCTTTCTACAACAGGAATGATGCTTCACTACCTGTACTAGGAAGCTAATGCTTCCTAGTGTTGTATTTTGTTGTTTCACAAAAAAAAAAAATTTATTTTTACCTACCCTCATGATGATTTTCATTCATTACCTTCTAACTAACAGCATAAGTTCCTCTCGAGAGAGTTTCTCCAGACTATTTATCCTGGAAAAAAGGAGGCTCAGGGAGGACCTCACTGCTCTCTCCAGCTGTCTGAAAGGAGGGTGCAGCCAGGTGGGGGTTGGCCTCTTCTGCCAGGTAACAAGTGACAGGAAGAGAGGACACAGTCTCATTCTGCACCAGGGGAGGTTTAGGTTTGACATCAGGAAGAATTTCTTCACACAAAGGGTCATTCGACACTGGAATGACTTCCCAGGGAACTGGTGAAGTCATCATCCCTGGAGGTGTTTAAGGGAAGGCTGGATGTAGCAATCAGTGCTATGGTCTGGTTGACAGGGCGGTGTTCACCCACATGTTGGACTCAATGAACTCAGAGATTTTTTCCAACCTAGTTGATTGTGTGATACTGTGATAAGGATCACAGGGAATGAACCGAGTGCCATGTACACAGATCTGTATTTATCACCTTCAGCTCAGGCACCTCACTTCAGTTATTGAGGAAGTCTGCTGCCCAGAGTCAATAAAAGGAGACGGAGAGGGGCATGTTTGGAGAGCAATTCTCTCTTGAGTAGGGGCAGTATCTTTACTGCCCTCCAGAAATCTGGGACATCGCTCTCCAGACAATGGATATGAAACACTGGGCTACATGGTTAACACTATCAGTACTTCTAATTTTGGTTAGTAGCATGGGATACAGTTCAGAAGGACGTGAAGAACAGTTGCTCCATTTGTGACCATGCTATCTGTACCACCCTTCCTCAGAATGATTTTCTATAACAATGCTAAGATCTGCAGTAAAGGCAAAAACTTAGTGTTTTTCAAGTGCAATAAAACAAATCAGATGAAACTATGAATTTTCTGAGTTTTCCTTTTTTAAAAAAAGCATAGTTAACATTTGTTAAACAAGGTGAGCAATACAATGTTAGAAAAACCTGACTGCAGAATCTGCAAGTTGATAGGGCAGCTCTAACAAAACTTCGGACAAAGTTTACTAGTATCTTGGAGTTTTGTTTCCACTTAGATTGAGATAATTTCCATTCCCATTATGGTCCTACTTTGCCCCTAAATTCAACATAATTAATTGTGTTGACAATTGAAGCAAGTGTTCATTTAGTTTTGAGGACCTTTCAAGATTATCTTTAATCTTGACCTTCTCAACAAATTTCTTTTTCCTTGCTTTATTTTAATTAAAATGTTTGAGAAATATTTGCCACTCTTTCAAATAACCTTTGAAAGCTCTAGCAGAGCTTGACTTCCTGTCCTCTTGAACTCTTGATATATGGTTGTTTATTCTAGCATTTCAGTGGGAGTTGAATGTTGACCTCTTCAGAAAATCTAGCTCCAGGAATAAGTTCTAAGCTTATAAAAATTCTAGCCTGAATCCTTAAGTATTTTCAAAAGCATGCAAGAAATGATGAAGGTTAATTACCAGTGACTTCATGGTAAGTCATTTAGATATTTTTGAAATTCTTTTCAAGGATATAAAAAGTGTCAGTCGCATAATACAAATCTTTTGTAGTTGGCTCATTTTGTATACAATGAAGAGCTACTAATTTATACCTTCTGCATTTTCAAGTGTAGAGAAGTCAATTTTTTTCAGAAGCAGCTTTCCATATGTACTTATGATCAGTGTAAGTTCACTGCACATGTTCCTTATTTACCATTTTCACACTTTTGTTTTGTGTTAATACAAAAATTACAATGTATCAGCTTGTAATCTTTTCACATGCTGGTTTATCTAAAATTCATTAATTTTTTAATTACAAATTAGTAAAAATTGTCATATTTTAGGATCAATTAATGAAAAGATCAAAGCTGTCTACTTAATCTTTTGGGGGTTGGTACTAACAATCATGACTATTCTATCAAACTATTTTGAGGCATCTTGTAAAATGAGATACTGCTTCATGATTCTACATTCTGGATTATTCCTGGGGAAGCATCTGCAAATGTCCTGTCTCTTTTAATACAGGCAATATTTTTTACTTCTGTTCCATATATAAACACTGGCAGTAAAGTGAATATTTAAAATGCTTTTTAAGAAGTTTCTCAGTATTTCTCATCAAGTATATATACCTTGACGATTCTGACAGCTGGATAAACATTAAATCGATTTTTTCTACAATGCAATAACTGTATAGAAATTAGAAAGTGAGAATCTGACATACTCTCAAGGTTATTTAGAGACAAAGAGATTAACTACCAAGACTGTATACATAAAAGGAAGGTTACTGTCTCTGCATACATTGGGATGAAGAGCACAGATTACTATTCTACCAGTACCAACACACATGTAGGAGATGCTAAAGTATTGCCCTTATGGCAGGAGCAAATCTCTACGGTTTGTGTTACTGATCCATGCATTGGCATAGAATAAGAGTGACACAGAAAAGAAGATTATTAGTTCAACACCTTCCATCTTGTCTGGGACTTAAACTCAGGACTGAAATGCTTATTTTATTAAAAGTGAATAATTTATGCACAAGCAGAGATATGTTTCATGTGTAGTTCTGGGTATTTTTGGCATTACGTAAATATGACATATGGGAAAACTGCCCTGTTCTGCCTTTGGGAGATGTCCTGCCATTCACAAGCCATTGGATGTGTTCTCTGTGTACACTCCTGACACCCTCAGTCTGCTTGGTGAAGGTACAGCCTGCTTCTGTGACACATGACAGGAGTGGGTGTCTCTGCTTTGTCCGTCCTGTAGTGCTTGTGCCATGACAACTCTGATTCCTTTTAACAGCCCCTCCGCTGAGAGGCTGTGTCACACTCTGTGGTGGCACTGGCATGCTCTATCCATGGCTGAGTGAGCCTGGCACAATCAGTCCCTCATCCCTCACTGATGTCCTCCTGCCTCCAGCTGCACCTGAAGGTGCAGACCTGGGGTCTGGCTTTGCTTGGACCAGGACTGTTTGGAGCTTCTGCATCTCACAGCAAGTGAGAGAGCTAGGCACTGTGCTTCTGCCCCAAGCCTGGAGTCAGGGATCTCATCCTGCTCCCAGAGGTAAGGTGTGGGGGTCCCACCTGTGTGCTCCTCTTCACCCTCCCCAAAGTCCCAGATGTCAGTCAAGGCCATGGGTGTGTTCCTACTCCATTTTACCCACACAGAGGTGAAGCTTTGGCAGAGGGCTGCAACAGACTGTTTCATAGGTATAGGGCAACTGGACATATCCTCTTAATAAAATTTACCCTCTTCACTGTAAGAAAGCCACATTCCCAGATCCCTGCAAATATTCAGCAATTGCCCAACAGCACCAGAACAACTTCTGTGGCCCCACTTCCTTTGTCTAAAAGGTCACTATGGTCTTGCACTGCACAGCCACTCTCATTGGTTCACTTCCCCAGATTAAGATGAGAAAAACTCTCATTTGCTTGAATATAACCAAAGTACAAACCCAAAACTCTCTCTTAAAACTTATTGTAGTGTTATGCTGAGTGCATTAGTCTGTATCAACCATTGCAGGGGAGGGGGTATGGCAAGAGAAATACAGCACTGACCTGTGTATCTTCTGTAGTGGAGAGGTCAGCTCTGGGTGGCTCATCTGACCTTCAAATGCCCAGACATGCCAAGCCACCAATGTCTGACAGACAGGGTAAGTTTGGTAACTTGTCCTCCGTACAAATAAGCACAATTCTAGACTCAGCAGTTCCAAATGACACAACATACCTTGACAGGGAAACTAGATAGCAAAGCAGCTTTAAATGGAAAATTATTTCTGGTGGCCTGATCGTTTGCCTTAGGCACGTGGGGTGTGATGTCTTGTATCTCAGTGGCTTCCTAGCTGGGATGCTCAACAAACCTGGGCAAGTGTTACTGTCCAGTCACTGAATCACATTTGGCTACTGACAGTACAGAAAGATGGTACAAGTCCATTGGGGAACTTCAGGATTGAATACAAAATCTCCTCAGAGGTAACCGATCTTCTTTTGCCAACAAAACAGTACTTAATGGTAATTAATACCTCTGTTTTTAAGTGCAAGAGAAAGCTCTGTAAAGAAGATACTCAAACACTCAGAGGGACAAATTTGAGATTATCTCTAAATAAGATTACTAAATAAGTAAGATCTGATGATTTATTCTGGTTGAAAATTTAAATTCTGGCACCTAGAAGTAGTCTCATGAACACCATTAAATTCAACTAGTGTCCCTCTCTTTCCTTTGTCTGCACAGGAGCAAGAAGTGTGGTACCAGTTTAAGTTGGTCTTATTCTTTATTTTGTGATCTAAAATTCTAGACTAATTTTTTTACTCTTTAAGAATGACTTCTTTTTTTAGTGAAATAACCATGGAAAGACAGAAAACTAGCAATGGAGTAAGTATTTAATTCCTTCTGGTATTTTGCTCTGAAAAATTACTATGAAGCACTGGAAAATGTTATACTGTCTCACCTCACTGAATAGTAATTTAGAATGCAAATATATGTAATTTTCCTTAAGCATAGTAGACTTGGGGGAAAAAAATAAGGTATGCAGTCAATCCTGCTCTGTAAACCCATGAAGAAAACTTCCCCTGAAGCTTCAACTCCAATCTCTTTTTCCTTTGGCATTGCATTAAGATTATATCATACTGTTTGTTATAATGACTGTCCTGACAGTCTTGTGTGGGAACGTAACAGTGGTAAACATTAATAACTCTTAAAATCAATCTTAAAAAGCAGAAAATAATTGATTCCCTTTACCAAACCTTTCAGTCTCAGTTCAAAAGGAATAATCTTAAAAATATTGTCTCTCATGTTTTAAGCCATGGGTGAGGAATAGCTATGGTGGTAATTGAAGGTGTCAGTATCTGTCCCAGCAGAAAGTCAGCCTTAGGCTCCTTCATATGTTTGCTGGGAAGAGGTAGAAGGAAGGATGGAGGACTAGAGGATGGGTGGAAGGGTCCATGTATGTGCTTGTCTGCTGTCACAAGAAAGAAAGAGGACTGTAGGAGTTAACTGTGAAATGTTTTCTTACCAGACTCCTTTTCCTGCCCATGGAGCCCAGCATTCCTCCTCTGTAGCTGTCGGTATGCAAGAAATTGGAAAGCACTTCAGCAAAAATATTACATTCTGTGAAATATTTCTTGGTGGTTGGATTAACTGTTCCCTTTCATCTTTGACTCACTGGTAGTGCTAGCATATTTATTGACTATGGCATCTTTCACACTTTCAAGATTTACAGTTATGCAAAACATAGTATTGTCACACAGAGTAATAACCCAATAAAGCATGTCTCTGTTATTTTCAAACCTAGGGGAGATACTTCCAGTGGCCTTCATCCCACTCAGAGTATGTGGCTTCATCTCCATTAGGACTTCAGGTTGGAACTACAGTGTGAGCTTGTAGGGAAGTCCTGAATATCTTCACTTCCCACAGCTCAAAACTTAAAAAGAAGTTCTGGGAGTGAGAACTGGATGTCTTTTGGTCGAAACTCAGTGGGAATTTCCCATCCAGGGCACATCACATGCACTGCAATCACAAATGCACACTGGCATATAAAACCAAGAAGTTTCAAACTCTTCAAACAGCTCTTCAAATAGCTTCAAGCTGCATGTTTCATAACCATATTAAATTCAGGAGACTAGACTATATCTAACCAGGTAATATCCATGAGCCATGAGTTGTGTGGGATTAGGGGGCTCAGCACTACCTCTTTTGGTCTATGAATCCACCCCTTAAGTGCAAAATTAGGTACTTGCATAGACATACCCTGGGTATTAGAGCTAAATTCCTCCCTTCTTGGAGGAGCCATCACTTATATGTATTTATATATGTACAAAAATAAAACACTGATTGTACACAAGGACAATCAACAAAATTGAAATTACATATTTTTCTACTTCCTAAAAATACTGTAAATTTGTCCATGAAAATTCAGTGCTTACAGAATGTGATTTTCCCTGAGACTGTTCAATCAATTTTCCAGGGGGACTGATTGATGCTGAGTGGGTGGCAATTGAGTATCTCTCCAAGGTCACACATCGAGACATTGCTTTTCCTGAGACTGCAGCCCAGCATCTTGCTGACTACAGTCCTGCTTAATAGAGGCAGTGTCTGTCTGTAAGAAATTACTAAAAATGGCCATATAACTACCAACCACTGAAGGGAAATGTAACAACATTGAATGACCTCCTCATTAATGGATCTAGTTTTCAGATGAATACTACACAAAAGCAAACACAATTCTCTCAGGTGGATTTCTGGATAGTGTTTTCTTCTGTGGTGATCACAGACATGTTATTCTGCTCGCCAGTTGAACATGTCTAATGCACTTTTAGGATGCACTCTGAAATACTCTTTAAAAATACCATTTTATTAGGATTAAAAACATAGTCCTGTGCTCTTCTTAGTCCTGACCTACTTTGGTAAAGATGAATGTCAAAGTTACCCTATGTACATTAGAATGTTTAAAAAGCAACTGTCTTATCTGTGCTTCTTGTAGTGAAATTATTTCCAAATGATGCCTCATCTCCCGCTGCCCAGGTATGTTGTTTTGCTCCATATGAAGTCGATACGTGGAGAAAATTACACTTTTTGCTATTCAGACCAGAATACCTGAAGTGTTGTTCTTTTTAACCAGCCTGAATTTCTGGAAATATTTCATGCCACTTGAGTCTTCTTTGTGCTCAGAAACATCAACTAAAAGGATAAAAAAGGGGTAGTAAAGCCTGTAAACATTTTAAGAGAAAGTAATTATGGAATGCTTGATTATGTCACTCAGTGGCAGCACCAGCATACTTTGAAGGTGAGTATCAGCCTAAGGTTCCAAATCAGGGGTGATGTAGAGAAAATAAAAGGGTCTCTCAAAAGCAGAAGAACAACACACACACACACAAAAGGAACTTAATATGGTTTATAATAATGAAATAGATAAAAATAAAAGTTGACAGAAAAAGGTTTCTCCTTGTTAAAAAAACTTGGCTCAAGTATAATATAAATGGAATGAAGTGTCCATTTAAAGGGTTTAAATATTAATATTACTTTTACATACATGATCTAAGTTTTATTTCCCTGACTAATTAAAAACAATACTTTCAAATGCAAATATGCAAGAAACCAGTATATCTCTAAAATCACAAAAATAGTGTTAGAGACCCAAATTCAGTTAAAGATCTTTCACAAAGCTGGCTATAAAACATCTGTTTTGTTCAAATCACTGCACTGTGAAGTCACAGTGTGGTGGATTGGCCCTGACTGGATGCCTGGTGCCAACCAAAGCCACTCTGTCACTGCCCTCCCCAGATGGACAGGAGAGGGAAAATAAATGAAAAATCTCATGGGTTGAGATAAGGGCAGGAAGAAATCACTCACCAATTACCATGACGGACAGAACTGGGGAAAATTAATTTGATTTATTACCAATCAAGTCAGAGTAGGATAATGAGAAATAAAACCAAATCTTACAATGCCTTTCCATCACCCCTTCCCTATTCACAGACTTCACTCCTGACTTCTCTACCTCCTCCTAGAAGTGGTGCAGGGGGAATGGTAGTGCAGGGAGTAGTGGCTGCAGTCAGTTCATCACATGTTGTCTCTGCTGCTCCTTCCTCCTCAGGGAAGAACTCCTCACACTCCTCTGCTCCAGCCTGTGGTCCCTCCCAGAGGAAACTGCCAAATCCACGAACTCCTCCCACTTGAGTCCTTCCCGTAGGCTGAAGACCTTCACTAACTGCTCCAATGTAGGTTCTTCAGGAACAGACTGCCCAGTGTGGGTTTAGGCTAGCAAGTCCTAGGCTAACAAGTCCTACCAGGAGCCTGCTCCACTGTGGGCTTTCCGTGGGGATACAGCTTCTTCAGACATCCACTTGCTCCAGCATGGGATCCTCCATGGGCTGCAGGTGGATCTCTTCTCCACCATGGTCTTTCGTGGGCTGCAGGGGCACAGCTGCCTCACCATGGTTCTGCACCAAGCACCAAGGGCTGCGAGGGAACCTCAGCTCTGGTGCCTGGAGCACCTCCTGCTCCTGTTTGTTCATGGTCTTGTTGTCTGCAGGGATGTTTCTCTCACATATTCTCACTCCCCTCTCCAGCTTCTGCTGCTTCTTCTCCCCTGTTTCTTAAGTCTGTTATCCCAGAGGTGCTACCACCATCACTGATGGCTTTGGCCTTGGTCTGTGACTGTTCTGTCTTGGAGCCAGCTGGCATTGGCTCTGTTGGATATGGGGGAAGCTTCTGGCAGCTTCTCACAGAAGCCACCCCTGTAACCACCTACTACCAAAAGCTCTCCATGCAAACCCAACAGAGACATAAAAAGCATTCACAAAGAAACAGGTTGTGCCTGACTGGTTCTGAAAATCTTCCTGATAAGTAATTCCTTCCTAATACTGAGCATTTCTTTTCTCGGTGTTCAAGTTTTAAATCCAACTCACCAAGAAATATTTCCTCAGAACAAGTGTTTTAAGTAACATCTCTTATGTTCCAAACCAAGAAATAAGTATTTTTGTTGCTGCAAATGATCTCTAGCAATTTCTGTAAATTAAAACACACCACATCTTTGAAATAGATTATTCAATGTATGGCATTACGTAAAGACTTGTTTTCAATCATTCCTGAATTTTGCTTTACATATTCTTAAGAATTCTTCTGCATAGAAAAATTTTCACAATTCAAGACACAGTTTGGAAGTGACATTGTCTTCTATAGACCAACCAAAATTTGAAGAATCTGATAATGCAGGTGTGAAAACCTATATAAGTGTCAGACCAGCCTCATCTAAGGGATCTTTCAGACTCCACAGTGGAGTCTTCCTAAACAGCTGTGAATGTATGCAGCTTTATCAGATTCAGCTAAAGCTACTTAATCATTTGGAAAAAAACATTAAAAATACCTTTTTTTCCCCTCACAATCCTCTCCCTCTTGGGTTACCTATCAGCACAGGAACTGCAGAGATCTCCCTGGCTCCACAATCAAGGGAAAGATCGATACAGCTGCTTTACCATGAAATCTTTGCACCTGGTGTGAAGAGCCACGCATTCCCCTTGTCATTCCCATCAGTGCTTCAGCGGCTGAAGGTCTGGGGTGCTTTCAACTCATAGCAAATGTGTTGCTGTATTCAGAGCTGCTTTGTGTGGACAAAAAGCAGACTCAGATGCCTCAGAGAAAAGAAATAAGTGGGGAGACCAAGGACTTTTGATGCTGTATTTTGCTAGTCATCTGCAGTGTAACTGATCCAAAAAACATCCTGCCTAGTGCATTGTGTGCTTTGCTGCACCAGGAATCCAAATCTCTAACAGGATGCTTTCCTGTGTTATTAAAGCCTTTGTTTCCTCCCATTAAATAGATAAATGAAAAACTGATCCTATTAAGGAAGTAGACATAATTTATTAACTACTACATCTAATAAATAAGAACAAGTCCATGCAGAGAACTAGCAATGAGAACCTCACCTCCTAAAAACATTCTAGTGGAGCAAAAGTGGCTTGTTGTGCGTGGATGCAATAATTTCCCCTAACCAAGCAGATTAAAACAGCCAATGGGAAGAAGAAGTCTGTTTTAAATTACTTTTTTCACTGTGATATAGGTCTTGCATCATGCTTAAGAAACTAGTAGCCTTATGAATATGGGAAAAATTAGATCATTTACCAAGCACCTAGGTATTAGGTACAGCCTAATGAGATGCTCAGAAAAATATCTGAAAGTACATTATTGCTAATGCAATAGATAATGTTCAGAAGGAGTTTAAATGAACAAAGTTGTTTGGAAAAGATCTTTTCAGGTTCTGAAACCTTTCCAGAGCTTTGTTCATTCAAAGACAATAGCTGGCAGGCTGCCTAAGAAAGGGAATGTGATAAAGAGAAACTATTATATCTGGCACTTCTTTTGCAGGAAAATGTAACTCTTATGTCTCATTTTTCTGCTCTGCTTGATAATGTAATAATTCTCATGGAAGGAATGCACAGAAATATAATGAAAAATGATATGATTGTGCAGTGAAAGATAAAGCAATTTGAAACTTCATGGTTACAAAGTACGGCACGGTGCTTTAGCTGTGGGCCTGTCCATTGAAGTCAACACAACTCATTTACCTCCAAGTGTTCACACTACCTTGAAAATTGAGTTGAGTTCATCTGAGTCTTAGTCTCTGTCTAGCTGGACATATCTCTAGGTACATTTCAGGCTCTGTGCATGCATGGAGCAAGTATCACAGAACTGCATGTAAATTTTACTTCTAATCACAGACAAAGCCAATTTGAAGGGGGAGGGTGTGTGTTTCTATGTACATTTGAAACTCCAGTGTTAAGAGTTCCATTCCTCTTTACCATAATAAATTTCTGCTAGACTTGCTTCTCATTTAAAAATATGAAATGTGAATATGTACATAATATTTCTAAATAATAAAAAATACAATCTGCAACTGCCATTGGACTATTAGAATTCATGCTGTTCTTATCAACTAATCCATCAATCAATCAAATCAATCAACTACAGACAAACTGCCAGTTTGCTTGTAGGCATTCCTGGAAAATAATTAATTCAAAACTTAATGCAAATTGCAAGTAGTTCACCAGCAGAGTTGTTTTCTCTGTTTATTTTCATTCACTACAGTAACCAGCTTTAAAAAAACTGGACATCTCTCATTAGATGAGTACATTGAGAATTTGGCCTATGTGATTCATTAAAAGAAGCACAGATCAATTTTTTCTTATGTGATATCAGCAAGTAGCGTTCAAATCTGGAAAATATCATCAAGTGTCAGGATATCTCTATCTCAAATCACGGAAGCATTTTGAAACACTTGAAAGCCTTTGTACTAATGAGGACAGAGTGCTCTTTGCAGGCAGAGTGTGATCACTCCTGGGGTACTCAGCCTCCTGCCTGCTCCACAGTGGGATGTGCTGCCCAGGCTCCTCCTGCGGATAAATAAAATTCTCCCACTGGGCTGCAGGGCTGTGCAATGAGCAATGTACTGCAGAGTCAGAGAGAAACAGAAGATGTGAGTGCTGCAGAGTACTCCTGCCATAATGGAACACAAGACCTAAGTTCAAGTGTCAAAGATTGATTTCATTTAGACACATCCTCTTAGCACTCAGGATACAGAGCAGCCTCAGGGCAAGGCCCTTCAAAACAAGTGCTATCTGCCACTGCACCCAAACACTGCTCTTCAGAGATAATCTGAGTCTCTGTATTTTTGTGACATTATAGCTACCAGATTAGTTTTAAGCTAATCTCAAAAATTCTGAAAACAATACTGAGAGAAAAAGATCAAAGTAATTTAAAGGTATTCATGAGCCCATAAATAACAGTTTCTTGTACAGATAGATGACACTTGGGACCCAAGTTAAAAAAGACCAACTCAGCATCACTAATATATGACCCCAAGGAGCAACAAGTCAAGAATTTATCCTTGAGGGACTGATTCAAGGCTATGAGCAGCTTCAGATCACTGGTCTTTAAAAACAGTTATTTTATGTGGACCTGATTAATAACACTTCAGCCAGGCTAAGGCCAGTTCTGGTACATGCTTATCCTATTACCATTGAATATGCTGGCAAAAATGATACTTACTAAAGCAATCAAATAAAGAACTATATTTCCCTATAAACATCTGTTATCTTAGGATCAAAAAATATCAATTGTGAGGAGAGGCAAGGATAATGCAATATGGAGCCATAAATTAAAATCTTGGAACATTAAAGTCACATTAGTAATTGTATTAGCAGTATAGTAAGTTATAATATGGAAGCATTTTACAATTGTCAGTAGAAAAGACAGAGAGAGATCATTGCAACAGAAACAACAGCCTGACCCAGGACAGCACAACCATCAGCATCAGCTGGACAAGTAAACAGGACAACTGGGAAATGGACAGTTACACAAAGCTTTTAAGGCTGAAGGTTGAAGAAGTTTTCTCTTTTGTAGAGTTAGAGGTTTAAAAATGAAACCTTAGTTCAAAGAAAATGTAAATACACTGTATGTTAATGACTAGGAGCTAAAAAAAAAATTCTTATTGAATAAGTAGCTTTTAGTCATAAAATGAGAAAGAGTTGTGGAATCCATCTTCCTTGTAAAACAGTGGAATCATCTTAAAAAATTATAATTCACAGTTTCATTGTAAGTATAATGAAATGTGAGCTTGCAAATCAAATAAATTCATCATTAAAAGACATAAATCAAAGAAGCATTAAAGCAAAGATATATTTGATAGTCAGATGCAGATATTGAAATTGGTATTGGGTTAATAAAGTGTTCTCTCTAATACAGAATATTTTTAGATATAAAGATGTTATCATAAACTGCCAAGAATTAAGTTTTAAAATCTGATAAAGAAATTCCCTGAATTACTTAAATCTCCTATGGTTTTCTTTTATGGTTTTATGGTTTACTTCAAAACCTGCACAGTGTTTAGAACAGAATGAGGAGAAGTCACTTTGGAGAAGATGCTTATTCCAAAGACTGTTTTAAAAAAATCACAAATTGGGAGAGGTTGGAAAGGACGTCCTGAGATTGTCTGGCCCATCCCCACCTGCTCAAGCAGTCAGCTAAATTAAGGTGCCAGGGCTGTGCCTTGTTGGGTTTTGAATACAGAAGGAAATGGCACTGGGCACTACTGAGCAGATTCCAGCTCCCTTATCTTAATTCCCTCCCAACAGGTATCAGTACACATTGATAAGATTACCCCTAGGCATACTTTCTCCAGATTTCCTCTTAAACTCAGCAGAATAAAATATTATTTTTTAATTCAGGAAGATATTGGGTAAATCTCTCAAAATTTTCCAGAGTTAAAATACTTGGAAATTGTGCTCCTGCTGCTCAAGATATTTAATCCAAGTGGAATTGCCAGAGTTTGTCCCATCGCAGATTTTACAGGTCATTTTGAGAAATCTTTGAGAGACTCTCTGCTCTTGGCTCTTTAATTATAATAAATTGCTAATTAAAAGCTGTGAGCATAGTTAGCTTCCAAAGGATTGGTTTCATTTGCTGAAGGGAGGATCCCAGATAGTGTCTCTTTTTAGTGCTGTGTTTATCAGCAGAGAAACATTTCACCCTGAAATCTTTACACAGATCTAAATACATAAATTAATTTATAAGGTAATACACCAGAGGGGCCTTAGCTTGGCCTTTAATTACATTCCCATCAGTAATATTAAATATTAATTGTTGGCAGGAAAAAATATATGCTGTACTCCATAACTTGAAGGTGCAATTTACCTTTTGTTCTGTAATCACAGACTGAGAGCCGTACCACATCTAAACTCTAACATTTACGTCCTCAAATAACTGCTTGGAAAGTGACATGTGCAGCTAATTTCAAGCCTTGCAGATGTCTTGGATGCCTGTGGCCATTTCCCTAGTGGAGGCCTGAGCTGAGGCAGCTCCTAGATCACAGGAGAACTGAAGGAGGTGAGGCTGTCCACAGACACACAGCCACTCTCCAGAGGGTCCTGTATCTCTAGGATCCCCCCTGCAGCTGACCCCACTCATAATCCAAGTATAGTCAGATGTCCTCTACTTCAAAATGTTGTGTGGGGATCATGTCCAAAAAGTGTCACAAAACCCCCGAACCCTTATATAATTTTGGAGGTGCCTTGGACACCAACAAAAGACACCCAGTTGGGGCCCATTTAATAAGCTTTAATAAGTTCAGTATCTCTTGAAATTAGTCTTTATTTGAAAACTGAGAAACTCCAGGAAAAAAGGAAGTATAGTAACCTTCTTCTGTGATCAGAAAGCAACTGATATTCTGCAGATCTCAGTGTTGTGTACATTCTGTGTTGAAGAACACCAACACAGAATGTGAACATCCTGATGAAAATATGAAGCAGTATGTCTTACATTGCCAGACATGCTGGAAATACCCTTTGGTTGGGGAGTTTACCTGGCAGTTTATTCAGCTGCTTTCCTGGCAGGAAGAAGGGAATGGTGATATTTCAAATTGGCTGAAAAAGATTCAGAACAGTTTCTCATACCTGAGCACCCATAATGAGATAATAGAAATTTTGGCATTTAAATCTATGAGCATATTGGTTGGTTTAATTTTTTATTGCATTATTAAGTGTTCATTATAATTTTAAAATCAATGTTTTGCTTTCATGAAGTAAACAGTGGCAATAAGGTCCTTCCAAATAAATACTTAATAGTAGTTTCATTTCTTTAAAATCAAACTTCATATTCTCCACCTAATTGGATTCATAGTTCAAAAGTAGCTATCAGAGCTTCTGAATAAAGGTGTTCTTGGCTGAGCTAAAAGTGACAACTATAATGAAGATAAAACAGCCAAAACTAATAATTCTCAGGAGCAAAGAAGAAGACATATTTTGGGCAGTTAAGGAATTGGGAACATTGAATATATTATGTATACCCATGTTTGCATAGGCAGCAAACAGTGTAATAATTATTAGTACTATTATTAAAATAATATATGGTCACTTCGTACATTAACAATAATGTCTACTCAATGTGAATATAGTTTGCATCAACTGCAGATATGCCAGGGAAGTTTATTCAGGGAATAGAAATCTCATTAATTAAATGTGAAGATGATACCAATCTCAGAGCTTTTCTTACTTTTAGAGAAGAAAGCAAAAATGACATGAGAACACAGAAGTACTAATATATTCAGTAAATGAAAATCTAGAATTCTTATTAGAGAAATGTGAGCTAACAGATATGCTTGAAAATTGTCTGGGATAGTTAATATGAGAGAAACATGAAAAGCAGAGGAACTAGAGGGCATCAAATGATATGTTAATTTGTAACACAATACAGCAATAAAATAGATGAAGATTTTCTGTGCAGCTGCATTAAGCCTGCAGTAAGCTCGTGATGGCCTCATGCTACACAGCTCTATCAGAGCAGTTCCTCAAGTTCTGCCTTTATTTTAGAGGCTTTCTTTAAATGAATAAAGTTTAAAAAAAAAAAAAAAATTAATTCATAAACAGCTGTGAGGAAAGACTGTTACAACAGGAGCTGCTGGAAGAGCTCACTATGCTCCTTCTGGCCAGGTGGTTACTGAGGCAGGGTCTGCAGTGCTGTGTTAGGTCCTGGCTCAGCGGAGTAAAGCCACACATGGTCACTCTAACACATGTGAATCTGTGCACGTGGCTTTTTAAGGGTTCCAGACAGCTGCATATGGAAAATATACCTTTGGCTTCCTGCACAATACTAATTCCTTTTCCAGTTCCCTGCACCTGACACAGCTAGTGGCTTTTCCAAGCTGGACACCTGAATGTGGGGCATGGTGTTGCAGAGAGCAGGGCCCAGCACCTCTCCCACTAGGGAGAGTTAAAGAAGGGTATCAAAGACTGTGAGATGTAATTGGCTGGCCCAGAGGTCTGGGATGCCTTGCTACAAACTGCTTAATGTAGTGAGACCAGCTCTCATCTGGTGGGGGGCTCCACTCCTGCTCTGATTCGCAAGAACCAGGATGGGGCTGAGGTAGAATCTGAGGTTTTCTGTCCTGGTAACCCCTCAACAAACCTCTGAACACTGGGAAGCACTCTGAGCTCTCTAAGGATGGAGAAGGTTTATTAAAATGGGCAATCTGAGAGAAAAAGAAAAGCAATACGTATGAAAAGGAAAATATATGTTGGGAAGTCAAAACTGCGACCTACATGTGACTACAACCCAGTCTGAGATTTCCAAACAATCTGGAGAGATCAGATGCAACAATGAAGATGTTGCCACTTTGAAATTATGTATTTGAATGCTGTTGGTAATCTTTCATGACACCATTTAATGTCAATATCTGATGTTTGTAAAATGAACATCCTGCATCATCACTATTACCATTATTGCTGGTATTGGTATAGTAAGATTTTGTTTCAACATGATTGCTAAACAGACATGGGATAGTGAGCCCAAAGTCTTAGGACTCAAAGTACTTAGGTATGTTAAACCACTTATGACATTTGCCCAGTAATAAAAACCAAGAAAAAAGGGAGTAACTTGTAATTACATTTGTCTTCCACATGAAGACAGATCCTGGTGGACAGAAATATTTCTAGAAATATAGTTTTGATTCATTTAAATAATGTAAAAATAATGTGAAATAACCAACAGTAATTTTTTTAAAGTTCTAGAAGGAATGGCAAAGTAAACTATGTAAGTAAAGACTATACACATTATAAGACATGCTGGTTTTGAATAAGGGCTTGTCCTGTCTAATAGGTTTTAAATTGTGCAATCGATTTTTGCATGAAATTTCTAAATAAACAGCAAATTCAAGAGACGTGGATATGCGATACAACTGATTTATTCTGTACAACTTTTCAAAAGGATAGTCCCAAAAATATCTGTTGAAAGAAGAAGTGGATTGTTTCTCTACTAGGCTGCCCCTTGGTAACCATGGAAACTGCAGTCTTGCCCAGGACATAAAAGAGAACTATACTGCATTGGACACATTTATTTGTTTAGATTTGAAGTTTTACAGCAGTGAAAGTCGTATAACATCGTGCGCCGGCTCTCTGTCAGGCCCGTGACCTCCACACTGCACCAATACTCCTTGGAAATAAGGAACTCAGTAAATCTCTGGTGATCTGCTACAAAAACAGCTGTTATTGCTGTCAGCTCCGTGTTCCTGTGAAGCAGGAAATGATTACAGATCAATAAATCAGACTTCTAAGGAAATACTGGAAGATGATGGCTTCATCTCTCTTCCATCCTTGCAGTGAGGAGTGATGCAGTGAACACAGGGGATGCCCCAGCAGCATCTCATCCCTGCAGGGATGCACAGAGAAGAAGCCCTCGAGCCCTCACCTCCTCTTTATGGCATGGAAAATGGCACATCTCACTCAAAAATGACTAGCTCATAAAAGTGGCCCTCATCCCTGATGTCTGGAGACCAAGTCACATCAGTGCCACAGGTACTGCCATCGTACACGGTGGCTCTTCTTTGCTCCAAAGTAAAGGTGACAGGAACTGCACGGGAGTGAGGAACTGGCCAGCTGAAGCTCAACATGCTGAGAAGGCTGTTACTAAAGAAGAGGACAAAAGTTTAAAAGGAATTTTAATTCAAATTTTTCTGAGAATTGTTCATTGCAGTGTTCAGTGATGAGGCAGTTGCACAATTTTTTTTTTCCAAATGACATCATAGCAAGAAGGGATACTTTTTGATTATCAATTTTTGTCCAGTGTCATTTGGGAAAAATACTTTAAAGAGGATCTATTCAAAATTTTGGGTTAACTGTTTATACATGTACACCCTTACAATTACATTAAATAGCTAATTTTTAACATTCATCCCCAAACCATGAATTCATTAAGGATTATCAAAATTAATTGAGGGTTAAGTTATGGAACAAAAATGTAATACTTCATTTTCATTTAACTTCTACACTTTTTGGAGACTCTCTGAAGAGGATGGTGTATATTGCCTGGTGATTGAATCTTACTAACTGCTGCCATGAAGGTTTTTAATCAAAGATGTGCCCTATCCATTACAGATCAAACTAAAAGTATTCAGAATTGGAGGCACTGCTGGCTTTCCTTGCAGCTTCCCTAATGCTTTAGGCCACATGTGGCCAGTTGAGCTGCGCAAACCACAGAATTTCAGCACTGTGACCAAACAAAACAACAAAAGAAAAAGAAACAAACAGGTGACCAGACAACAAAAATAAGGTCAAAAAATGTTTTGTGTTAGGAGTTGAAGTAAAAATTCTTTAGTGTGAATTTTTTTGTCTTTAAAGAATTTCTTAGGTTGATGTCAAAATTATAAACATTATGCAAAACAAAACAGCTAAGATTTTTAAAGTATCTTTATTTTTTTTTAAACTGAAAATATTAAATAAATACTGTTTGAAGCATTAGCAGTTTTGGTTACTCTTTGTGTAATTGTACACAATTATTAGTTGTGTACTTCAAACTAATATTTTGCTGAGATCTGTTGAACACTTTGTAAAATCATGAAAATCTTTACACAGAGCACAAGATTGTAAGGAAGTAGTTTCAAAGCAGTTTTTTCCCTTGGTATGACTCTTCACTGAAAGCTGGTTTGGTGGTTTTGTTTGTTTGTTTGTGTGTTTTCATTAAATATCACAAGCATTAATTTGGAAAGTAAAATGCTATACTTTTTCAATCAGCAAAATTACTTTGTTTATTTTAAATTCCAGCTTTTCAGAAGAAAATGTTCCAAAACAGTGCAAGGAACACCTTTTCATATAGTGTTGTGGCTTCATTTTCCCTTTCAGCCATTTAAACAGTTTCTCCTATTTATCATATTTTATGTGAAAAGATATTTCATAGCATTATTTTTGAAATAAATGTGTAAACAGAGGAGCAATATTGGTGCAGGTAGCTTATTAGTGCCTTGAAGAGTTTTGACTTTATCTTTAAAATCATATAACAGCAATTCTTTCTTGGCTTTAATGTGAGTTTTGTTTGTCTATAAATTTGGGCAAGAGTCCAAGGAGGAGGAAAGAAAAGGTGAACTTTCTGCTATTATGGGGTGTAAGAATGAAAATTAATAAAATTATCTGGAAAGCTGCCAATACTGTGAGAGATGTATATATTAATCTTGCATAAATTTGAAAGAAAACAAAATAAACACAAAATAAATAACAAGATTGTCAAAAAGCAAACTTGTATGAAATATCAACATGCAAAATAAATTAAAACTATTTAAATTTCAGATATGACAGGTAAACAAAATCTTTCATCACACTGGACAAAAAATTGTTTTGTTACTTAGCGTTATTCTGGTAATTTGAGAAAAAGAGTAACTGCATATTCTAAAAAGCTAGGACAAAAGAGAAATATTGTGTGAAGATTGTAGAAAGTAATTAAATGCCAACTCCCTTGGCAATTAGCAATATGAAAACTCTGTAAACATGCTCTTAGGATTATAGGATTATTATAATTTACTAGCTCAATGCATTCCTTTGTCTTTACATGCAGGAAAAGCATTTGACAAGCTTGAGTGGTCAGTTTTTAATCAAGTAAACATTTTTAAAGTGTTTCAAGGATACAGAAGTGGAAAATGAGTTTTAAAAAGCAGTGGCCTTCACAAGTTTTCCACAGAAATTTATTTCCAAAGTGAAGGTAATAGATTTCAGAAATTCACCACTATTTTTGAGAGCTGTGTTTCATTCCATTTCCCATATCCACTGGTGTCCTCCAAAGTAATCATAGCAAAAATAGGGCATTCTGTTAGGATGTCTACAAGTGCCATTTCCATTGTAAAATCTATTACTTTGAGGATGTAGGTTTTAAAAGGGAATTTAAATTGTGATATGTGAGCTAAAACCACAGTAAATGACCCAATGTATGGGCTGTACTTGTCTGAGGACAGGAGCACAGTGGTGACAGAGCCCTAAAGTGCTGCACAGCAGCAAGCCCCAGCAGGCCAGACAGCCAAGTCTTGGCTGGGCTGAGCTGTAGGATGGGAACTTTGCTGATTCCAAGTTACCTGAGTATAACTTATTGAAGTGTTGATAGTAGGGGAAAGCAGGGAAAATCCCGATTGGGTCATCAATCCTATTCTCATCAGGAGTTAGGGAGTAAAGAAACAATGAATTAAATTCTCAGCTGCTTCTCATGAGAGTGAGAGGACAGGAGGTACAGCTCAGGAGATGGAGGTGTTTAAGGAAAGGGATGTTTGAGGAAATCCTCCAGAGCAGATGGAGTGAATCATGTGGGAACAAGGACTCCACAGGTGGCAAGCCTTATACACTGACAGGATTGTATAAAGGGTTGGAATCCAAGATAGTATCTGGCCCGTTTATTTTCACTATGGGCTTTACTCCTCTTTCTTTTTTAGTTTTTTCAAGGAAATTTATGGTAGTAAGTATTTAGTATAGTTTTATTTTAAAAGCCTCATTGAGTTCTATCATAACTGAGAATCTTGGCAGAGAAAAAGAATAATTAGTCCTAATATTATGTATTTATTGTTCACTTATTTAAATTTTTGTAACACTTTTTACAGATTAAAATAAGTTATTTTCACCAAGCTGGAAGCTGAAGTAGTGTGTGATTCCTCTGAGGTTTGGGATTGCTGTTGGCTTGTATATGTCCTTCTCTTTGTGAGCAAATGAGAGCATCACATTGTGTTACTCATAAGTATGCACTGTGATATACAGTAGACGTTAAGTCTCTCAGTGCAGCAACATATCAATGTATTTTCCTGAATCATAAAGGGAAATTGAACTTGTCCAGCTCATCTCTAAGTATAACAGGGACATCCTCCCCTCTAATTGCAGAAAAGGTTTCAAACCTTCTCCTCTGCTTAAAAGACTTTATGAGGTTCTTCAAGGTGTATTAAATTGAATAAGGGTTATATCAAGCAATTTGTCACTCTCAGCAAGCCAGAATAGCAGGAAAAGTAGATTTATTCAGGGTATTTTTCCAGTCAATGTATTTACAGCCTCCACATTTCCTTGAGATAAAGCTAAGCCAATTCCTTTTTTTTTTTTTTTTCTTTTAAAATGATTTTCAGCAAAGCCCCTTGTGGGAACTCAGCACATCACTTCGGATGCTCTGAGTTGCCGAGAGAACCCTTGGGAGGCTTGGAGGTCCTGGGATGTTGCAAAAAGCGCTTGATGGCTTGATTTTGACCCTTCTAGGGATGTGCTGTGCCACCTGTGTGTGGGGATCTGGGAGTCACTCAAGTTTAAATGGTGCAGGGATGACACATTTACAGGGTGAAATGTAGATTTTAGAGTTTTGGTAGAGGGGGGTTTGTGGAGACAAGATGGAGGACTCAGAGCCAGCCTCGTGGTCCTTCTTCTCTCTCTTGTCATCCATCTTCTGTGGTGACGTTAGCATTTGTAGATTGGTTCGTGGTAGAGATGCACTGTCTAACATGGGTGAAGAGCATTGGAATGTAATTGTAAATATGATATATGTAATTTGTAGTGTAAAAGACCACACAGCCTCGGGGGCGGGAGAGAGTGCCTCAGACAATCTTGCTACGCTGATCTCTTCAGGGCAAGAGAAAATTTTTTACAGATAAGATAAAATAAACAACCTTGAGACCGCGAAATGAAAAGCCCTGACTCCTTCTTTCAGCGCCGGGCTGGGAAAAGAGACTCTCAAACCTTTCTCAGGGTCACTCAGATAAACATATGATCCCGACAGTCCCTCTGCATATCTTTGTATTTTCTCTTTTGATTTCTATGTCTCCATCTCTTCTTAGTATTGAAAAATCATTCCCAGGTGGGTGGAACTACTTCCTCTGACAACATCTCTGGGGTTTTTTTTGTGTCACTTTGGAGGATACAGGTGCTATTTTCGGGGCATCACATTAAACTTGTTTTGTCTTGCATTTCCCTTTTATCTCTTACTTCAGCACAGGCTTATTACCAGGACAGTAGCTATATGTTTCGTCTTTATAGGAAGAGTGGTTTGGTGCATTTTTTCCTAGTGCCAGGTCTGTGCCATGTTCCTGTGCAGTTGTGTGTGTTCAGTGGTGGGAGGTACTGAGAAAGTCTGTGAGTGTACAGTGCAGTGGCTTGAGTACAAAACAGGGACAAATGCCACCCTAAGCTCTGATGCCAGGAGCTGTAGGCAGATTTGGCTTGGAGTCATCTGCCCAGGCCTGGAAAAGCAGTGGAGGTGATTCAGGCATGTTGGCTTTAAAAGCCAAAGGACAGGGAGTAAGGAGACAGAGAAGTACACCTGATGCTGCTGCTACTTCCCTGCTCCAAGACCTTGCTAATTTTCTCTCAATACTAAATGAGGGTATTTGGTTGTTAAGAACTTTAAAAAGACAACAGAACAAAAATGGGTATTACCTTGTAAATAATCTTGTAGTGCTTCTAACTCTGCTTTTTACCTGTCAGAATGCTGGAGGAAATTTAAGTCAAGATTATTCTACTTGCACATATGGATACAGAGGTAATTTAAACATCATTCCTCAAAGATTTTCTTTATAGTATTAACACCGATTCAATATACAGTAGAAATTAAATACTGAATATATTTATGGCAAACCAGTAACACAGCTAACATGACTCAAAGAAATGCCTGGTTTTAAGTATTTCCCAGTATTTCCCTTTCTCAGTAGAACAGGTTGCTATTACTCTATAATTTCACTGTAAACCTAAGGAGCAGCCTTGCTGGCTGGTGGCTGAAGGTCTAGAAAATTTAAGGCTGTGGGTGATGTGTGTATTTATTTCCATATTGACAACGGTAATACTATAAAGTTCACATTTACACCAAGATAAATGAACAGCCAAAGTTGTCAGTTTTTGCGCAACAGTTTTACCCTCAGTAAAACTGAGGGTGACTGTATTTAAATATGGAAGACCATTAAGTGATGTGGTCTTAGTACAGCACTGGTACTTACATCAAAAGACCAGGTGGCTAAGAAAGAATAGAAAGGTGGTCTGGCCTTGAGAAAAGTCCTTCTCCAGGATTTTCTTAGAGAATTCCAAATCCAGGGCACTCACATGACCAGAAAAAAGTCCATGGTTGTAAGCCTTAAGGACAAGAACACTTAGATGTCCAGGTGGATCAGGACTGAATTAGCTGTAACACTTTCAGTCTGATCTCACTGGAATCTGAATGAGTGTTATCTCCATTCTATCAGAATTTGTTCTAACAAGCCCACTTGAGTGCCTACCCATATGGCTATACCAGGGAATAAAGCACATTATGCTCAATAAACTGAAAACTAGCAAGAAAGTTCTTCTTAATCTCAGAGCTTGAAATGTCAGGTTCACTGAAGCTCACAAGAGCAGTAGACTTCAATTTTGTGAACACTTAATGTTCTGAATTACATTAACCATAAAAAATCTTTCTGAAATCTATCTTAATTCCAAAGTATTATTCTTGTCTGGAAATGTTGCAATAATGTTGACTGAAAAGGCTGGGTATTACAGTCTCACAATGCATGTGGGGAATAGCAACATCACTCTGCTACAAGACAAGTGGTACCCATTGTCCAGCGTGTAATCCTCCTGAAACCCTTTGGAAACTTGATGATGAGAAGATTGTGTTCCTTCAGCTCTCTTCTGGGAAACAAAATGGTTAATAGAATTTTTTAATCTTATATTGGCTCAAGGCGAGAAAAAAGAAGGTATTTGCATACACGTATATATCTGATAAGAATTATACCTCTATTAATAAGTGCTCCCACTCATTGCACTTCCAAATCAAAGATTAAACTCCTTACAGTTTAATTTATATTTAATATACTCACATATTACCAATTTGCATACCAGTCACATTATCACAATCCTGGTTTTGTGAGCTGTGAATGTGCTACAAGATTCTTATTGAAGTGAATAGTAATTGAGAACCCCAGCATAATAAATGATCAGGCTGAATAGAGGGTGCAGTATAATGTAACTCCTCTATACTAATTTCTTGGTTGTTCTGGTAATAGATAGCTTTTTTTTTCATTTCTTATCAGTTATTTGCTGGATCCACTTTTGTCTTCCTAGACTGAGAGGAAAATTCTTTGCTGACACAGATGGGTACATCTCCTTTCATTGAAGATGTTCTTATCTGCCCCAGCAAATTGTTGACCTCAACCTCAAGAACAGCGGTGATTCAATTGTATGAATAGGCTGTATTATTTTGCCCCATAACAAGTGAGAAACACCTGCATTATTTCTATGACATGTTTCTCTACCTCCTGAACTAGTTGCTTTGGTGTTACACAAAAAAAGGCTTCTGAAGGACCAAGTAGGCAGTGAAATGATGACCTTGGTGTGGAGCAGGCCACCAAGAGCGGCCAGGTACAGACTTCGTGCAGTTGAACCCCAAGCTGGGTGACAGTGACACACTGAAAAGAAGCAGATGTAAACTGGAAGGCCAGAGTTTCCCTGTGGCCTTGGCAAAAACTGTTGGGCCTCTGTCACCCCAGGAGAAAGTGTTGTGGCCAGGCACAGACTCAGTTCTACAGGTACAGCTGCATTAATTGTAAAATTCCCTGATCATACAGGGTGAGACTGAAGGGGAATGCCTGGGTGTCCTGTATCAGTTGAGGGCAAGAAAATAGCTATCTTTTCCTTTTTTTGGCCATGCCAAGAGAAGTTTGACTACTGAGACTGACCTCAAAAACTCAGACAAGGATAAGGAATAGCAAAAAAATGTCTAATGATAACAAAATGACTCCTCTTAACCACAAGAGAATTAATTGTTTTGCTCCCAGTATTCCTCCTGGAACTGCTCACAAACCAATGCTATTCAATGTCCTGCTCTCATTTTTAAATACTGGGATTATAGCATGAGGTAAACCACTTGGAATAATACCTCTTTTCTTTATTTTTTACTGACATTGAAGAGATAACTTTTGTCTAATGTGTTGATACATTTGAAGAATCCATTTTTAAAAAATAAAATTCATATTGCAAGTTTTACATAACCTTTCTCTTCTTGTAAATTTAAAAGATGGATTTAAATACTTTCAATTCACTTTTGCTTTAAAGTGGTTCATTTGATAATGTCAGATAGTATTTAAATCCTCTTCTCTATTCAGTCAGTGTCAGTCTTCCTTTAAGTAGCCCAATGGCATCCTTTGCTTTATCTGGAATAATTTTGAAGAGACTGTAAATGCAAAAAATGTCCTTGAGAAAACTTTCTTTATTAAACGGCTTCTTCATTTATTAAACAAAATATTATTTCTGTTTGGTCTGTCATTCTGCAAGTTTCTAATAATCATTCAATGTGATCTTACCTTTTCTGATCCTCATGACTTTGATTCAGTCATGTTTTCTGCACTCTGAGAATATGATTTAAATCAGATTAGAGAAATTCTAGACTAACCAATTGGTTTACAGGAATTTTTCTTTTGCAATCAAACCACAGTAGGACCAGATGAGATGGCTTGGTATACTTGGTATGATTGATTATACTAAAATCTCTTATCCCAAATTATGTCATCTTGTCTTTGAAAAGAGAGATTAATTCAAGGACCTTTTCAAGTAGTGTCTCAGGCTTTTCCCAGTAGCATGAGGGGTCCAAAACTAGAATTGTTTTTCACTAGTATAATAATACCATTAAACCCATTTATGGACTAAGTTTTACTTAGAAGACTTTAAAATGTACTTGGAAAGCAAAGAGGTTTCTGGAGTTTTCCCAGGCTTTGTGCCAAATCCTCCCTCAAGGTTTCCTTGGTTAGCTCATTGCTCAGCAATAGTGAAGACATCTTTGATTTAAATTAATAATTACTATTAGTGAAAGCATAGAGGAGGAAACAAGGATGATCAAAGTTATAGAGAAGCTTCTACAGAGGGAACAACACCAACTAAGACTCTGCCCCTTGTAAAAGTTTTGGTCAAGTTAAAATACAATTAAGTTCTTTCAAATAACAAGTGGCAAAGATGAAAAAAACAGAGAAAAAATATTTGCTGCATTTTTGAAGAAAAGTGAAATGAAATCAGAAGGTGATTTTTGCAAGAGAGAAGTGCTTGTCCACCCAGCAGTGGTAGAGCTGTGAATTCCTCTGGTGCAAGAAAGAGTGGAGCACAATTCGCAGAGGCTTACACTAAGTAAAGAAAAAAAAGTGAGACAAATGCACAGAAGAAAAAGCTACACAGGACGATTAAATAAAAACAGCAATAAAATACATCAAACCTTTGGCTCAGGAAACCTTTAATCCATTATTTTTGGATGTGAGAAGAATATATACAGGAGATATCACTATTTGCTTGTCCTCTTTTTTGCTCTTTCCTAGGCATTCACCATTAGTCATTGCCAGGGACAAGAAACTGGGCTAGAGGAATACTTAGTCTTACTCAGGAGAGTTTCTATGGTGTTACTCCTTTCCAAGTTTCACATTGTTTTAGCAAGTTTGTTATTTCTAGAATTTTCTTCTCACTTCTTAGAGTAATGATATATAGAATTTTCTCCCTAAAAAGTTACAAAACTATAATATACTCTGCTAGAAATTGTAAATAACCCTTAGCAGTTGGTTTTGTATATAAAATCAGAGATAGCTCCTGAGTAGTTTTAGGCTTTAACATCAATAACTTGCAAATTTAATTTCCTTTTTCAGAGAGTGTTTTGTATGCCTAAGGGGTTTTCTAATGGTTTCTGTCATCATATGCTATTTCCTTCCAGTTTTAGTGACTTCTCAATATATTGTTTTGCATCAGTATTCCTGTGAACCCCTTGCACATTTTGTCTTTTGTCCTAGTTTTCACTTGTCTTCAGCTCTGTTTATCAGCTGACTGTCAAAGCCTGTTTTATGACATCCTTTAGAAGATCTTCTCTTCTTTCTCTTCTTCTTATGATTTATTTGGAAGCAATGTCCTCTAGTTTTTGCAAGTGAATCTCAATCCTGGAGAAGATGGAACTTCTTAAATATGAGATCTCACTTCCAATGTGATCCAAGCATGCTAAAATAGCAGGATCTTTACCACTTCATTAACAAATTCAGAAGCTAATATGGAATAAAGCTATAGTGTGAATAAATTAAACATTCTTATTCCTCTAGTAGGAATGATTGATCAAGCTATGAAAATAAAAATGTTAAATGCTTCATTATCAATATATTTTTATTTTCTGTCTTTTCATAATAAAATGATTCACAACTGAAGTCCTTCTATAGACATGATTTTTCCAGGGTATTGCAGTAATTCAATGAAACACCTAATATAGGAATTTCATTTTAATGGGGAGTGTATTTTATTGTGGCTAATAACTGACAAACGTCCCTACTAATAAGACCAATTATATCTTTTTCTTAAACATATTGCTTTTAAAAATATACATTTGATAAGTGTTTCTTTTTTTCCCCTAAAGCAATAAATGTCCACTGAAAAGTCTCTTGAAAAATGGTGAAATAATATAAGTAAGGATATTTTAGTGTTTCCAGTGTTTTCTTCCCTTTAATACTGCTAATTAGAAGCCATTCCATTAAAAGAAGGAGATACATTCAGTTTATCAAAAAGCCTGGAAAGCCTTTGGATGTTTAACACAATTAGCCATTATTGACAAAGGGATTGAGGATTTTTGTGTGTACATACATACAGAGTACACATGAATATTGCTTGACCGTAACATTAGAATACTGATTTCTCACTTTCTCACTTTGTTCCAATCCCCTCCTCTTCTGCAGCCTCTTCAAGTAAAAAAAAAAAAAAAAAAGCTATGAACTCGAAATGGGTGAAGAGTTACAACTTTCTAGCCATTATGCCTGGATGTTTGAACCATTTCTTTTGCATGACAGAAGAGGTAAATTTCCGACCTATGGTGTCACCTGTGTTAGGGACAAAGTACCTCCAAGTTGTGCTGAGTGCTTTTCCTCTTTTTATTTCTCTAGTCTCACACTGGAGGTCATGTTGGCTCTTTCTTTTTAGCTTATCTTTTCTCTGTTTTAACACACAGAGACCTGTTTAAACAGCTTTAAGGATGTATGAAGTCACAGTTAGTATGCAATTGGTAGTGTTTGACAATCACTCAAAACCTGTGAGGTTCTGGGAAGAGCAAACAACATTATTGCAGCACTTCCATGCCATCATTAAATCAAAATTTCTACAGGTTTTTCCACAGCTTTACTCTAATTTTAGTTCAAGTGTTTGACACGTGACGTGACATTCACCATGCCTATCTCTCTCTGTCTAGACACGGGGTGTTAAATATAAGCTGGTTGTCTCTGTCCTGTTTGCAGGAGATATCTCCGTAGTGTGATTCATCCCAACTGTGTTACATATCATCTTAAAAGAGTGTGGAATTTCCTCTGTCATTTCTCTGCCCTATGAAATAGAGAAACATCTGCAGAAACTGCAGGTAAGTGACAAAACAAGGCTTTGTCCTGCCCCGTTGTAGTGACCCTGACCAGAAGAGTATCACACCAGGATCAGTTTGAGGTGCACAAAGCAGTCACCCCGAGCAGGCCCACAGCTTTCAGCCCTGTGCTGGGCTGCCAAAACCCTGGGCTCAGGGAGGAACTCCTCCAGTTTATTGTGACACAGCATCCTGCAGGTAGATCCCAGATTTACCAGCAATTATAGCTTTGCTTTGATCTAAATGTCAAGAAGAAGTTCTCAGGTCAACCTCTTCTGACTCTAGAAGTGATAGAGCTGTTTACTCTTGAATGACAATACCAATACAAGAAGACAATAGCTGCTTCTACTGCAGCATAAAGAACACAGAACACCTGGATCCAATTAACAAGTATTATTTTTCATATGTACATATGTACATATGTAGTTGCATATGTACACCACAGCCTTTAGAATTTTGGCACTCATGCTTTCATTCTTCTTTTTAGTAACAAACTGTAATCAAATGTAACAAGTTTAAGTCCACAGTTACAGAGAATTGTATATGTGCTTGTGAAGATGCTAGCTTTCAATTATCCACATATAAGTATAGCATCTGAAAGGTCTTAAAACATGAAAGATTTTTCTTTTTTTTGCTTCTCCATCTCAAGCAGTCAAGTGGAATTGACTAATATTTCCAAACCTGTTATTTGAGCCAAGTGAAAGCATGAGAAACTTCAGCCTAAAGATACTTTGATTCAGGAAGGAAGTTTTAGTTTGAAATAGTGGCACTGCAAGAAAAGCATTTCTAGAAGCTCGAGGCCACCCTATAGTTGATGGGACCAGGAAATTAGTTCAACAATGAAAAGTTATAGCACAGATTGAACAAAGACATTTACTCAAATTGGCCACATTGGTTTTTTTGAACCACTGAAGATATACTCTTGCATTTAAAAGCAGTGAAAAAAATGCTGATAATGTGGGAAGCAGATGACCTAATTTTCTGGTAGTGAAGTCTTTCCATAGTAATTTAAGAGCTGTAGCTTCTAGAATAACTGAAGAGGTTGGTCCACTAGTGCCTCAGATCATTTGTAGTCTAGTATGAATTAGATTTAACAGGGTCTGTGCTCAGAGCCAGCCATTTCTCCAGAATGAAAGCTGAGGAAGATACAGATGGCCAGGTGAGTGCTGTTGAAATGATCAAAAATTCAACTCTTGCCAAACTGAAATGGGAAGTAATTACTTCTATATTTCTAAACTCATTTTAGTGCAGAATAAAATCAGATTAGGTCCCAACACTGCTGAATGCTGCAGCAACAAGATCACGTTCCCTACTACGTAGGTTCTTCCTAGATGCTCCATGACACTTGTGATGTCTGTGGGCATCCGGACGCCAGGACACCAAAGGCAATGTTTGTCCTGCCCAATGTTCCTGTGCCATTAGGGGCCTTTGAGGGGCATGTTTATTTAGGCAATCTTGTGAAGTTTAGAAAGCTGCCTGGAACAGGTGCTGGCCTTAGAAAGACAGATGGCTTTACTCCAGCATGCCTTTGAAGTGAGTTTTGGCTTTGAACCAAGCTCATAACACCTCAATCTGGAAACATCTGTGATAACTGCTAACCAAGCTGAGTTGCTCAGTTTTACTACATTAAGTAAAAATGAATATGAAATAAATACAGATATGCTAGGACTAATATGAAATGTGGGCCTTACCTACCTTGAACTATGTTAAGACCTTTTTTTCAATTTAAATTTTCTTTACCTGCAATCCATCAGGAATTTTCAGGCGAGACTCTGAGGTCAGAAAATAATTATCTGTCAAAAGCAAAACTCAGTAGGAGAGCAGAGTGGGCTTTGAAGCCTTCTAATGTCGCACTGGCATGGTTGAAAGCCCTTTCAACTTTTAAAATAAAAATTTCAATACATTTCCAAATTTTATATAATAGTTTCCTGAAGATTTGAAGGGTTTTTTTAAGTAGAGGGAAAATGGGAAAGAATTTTTCAGATATAGTAAGAACAACTTTTTTGTAGCTGAGCTTTACTGTTCTTTTAATATAGTTGAGTCAGGTAAAATGTCAACATTTCAACTTTTTGTTCTATTTCGTTAGAGATAAAATTTTCAAAACCTTGCAGGATGGAAAGCTCAACCTGATAGTCTCAGGTCTAGTTTTGAAGATCTTTTACATAGATTTACTTTGAACAAATTTGGACAATCTGTTCCAGGACTTCTAGTCTTGTTACTTTGGACATAAATGTTAGAAGCATTAGAAAAACAAAATCATTGATGGCAGTAAGAACTTGTTTAGATGCACAAGGTACGATTTGCCTGAGCAAGAAATAGACAGTTCTAAGGCATGGAACACTTATTTCTTAAAAAGGTCTTTAAAATAGGTCAGATAAAGGCTACCCTGAAAGTACCTCTTTCTTTTGGCTGGCTATAAGAAGGATGATTAGTTTGAATCCTGACAGCTACTCTTTGGATACAGAAATGAGAATCCCTGAGGAGCTGTGGTTGTTCTATCCCTAAAATGTTCAAGGCCAGGTTGGATGAAGCTCTGAGCAACCTGGTCTAGTGGGAGGTGTCCCTGCTCATGGCAGGGAGATTGGAACAAGATGATCTTTAAGGTCCCTTCCAGCCCAAGCCACTCTGTGATTCTATGATCGTCTAGTTCATCCCCTGGCCACAGCCAGGGGCATCTTCAACCAGAACAGGTTGCTTAAATGTCGCACAACCCAACCTTGAACACTTCCAATGATGGGAAATACACAACCAGTTTTCCAGCAGCTTGATATTAAAATGATATTTCTCTTTTCCAGTGCAAATAGAGGAGAGGCAGAGAGATGTGACACCACCTTTATAAACTTTTATGGAGCAGTGGTCTAATTTGGCATTCCTCCTGAAAATATCTGGGACAAAACACACATAAGAGGATGGCCAGAGTTATTTAGCCAGTCAGTTAGATAGTCACTACACATTTTTTTGAATTCTTTATCTTGGTGAAAAATGACACCAAATTTTTTTTTAAAAGTTCATTTTCTCTGTTTTAGTTTAGGAGACTGTATTCTGCAGTCACTTTATTTAATCTGCAGTTAAACACCCTCAGTGCAGGTGATGTTATCCACGGACAGTATCCTAGACACTAAAGCAGCAATGATTTTCCTTGCAATGCAGTGCACTGAGCATAATTGGAGTGCTTGAAACGTATCTAGAAATAATTTGTAGGACAACAGCATCTAATTATGTTGGACACAGAATTCTGGTAAGTAGCACAATTGTAGCCCTGAAAGTACTTTAAATGAGTAAGAAATGTAATTTAAATGGTAACATCAGGATGATGAAACCAGTTTATGTAACAGAAGAAAAACAAAAAACTAATTAAAAATATTGTGGACTGTGCAGAAACTTCTTCTATAACTTCACATAAAAGTTAATTTTCACAGTTGTTGTGTCTGATGATTTGTTTTGGTTTTTTGATACAAGGCTCATTAGCCCACATAAATTTCTGTGGTTAGATAAAAATTACTGTTCTTTGTGGTCCTTTAGCTTCCCAGCATGAAATATTTTGTAGGACTAATTCTTTCCACTGCTTGTCATATAATTAGTGTTGGTGTGCATCTGCATTGACATTTTGAAAATCTGGAAGGAAATCATTTTATCTGGAAACATTCATTGGGACAAGCAAGTTATACAGTGATTGCTTGCTGGTCTTTTTTTGTTCTATTTCCCATGTGCAAAATAGTTAATGAGCCCTGAGAAGATACATTTTTTTTTCACCCAGAGATTTTCACAATACTGCCAAATTACATTTGATCTGGGAGCAAGCACTCTCCTCAGGGAGGGAATGGGGGATCCTTTGGGCAGCCAGTTTCCAGGGGCAACACAATTGCACAGGTACTGTTTCCATGAGCTGGCAAGGTTGGCTGGGCAGTGTGCCTAGGGCAGCAGACTCCTCTGGAGTTTACCCTGTTGGACTTAACTAGGCAAATAAGGACTAATGCTCATTGAACATATGGCTGTTCTGCTTGATGTGAAGGTTCTCCTGTGATAGGGAGTAACTTTGAGCAGCTGGGTAGACTTGGACTTGGTAAGTGGCTGGTTTATGTTTTAGACAAGAAAAATGAGCAGGCACCGAGTAAGTGAATTATCCCAATTAAGCTTTATTTTTAGTATAGCATTGAGTAAACACGGATACTAAGGCCAAATCTCAAGTATAAACTCAAGATTATAGGAGAGGGTAGAGAAAGAAAAAACCTTGCCTCTGTGAAGTGGAGGTGAGACATGGCCACCCCATAGTTTATTCTGATAGCTGATGAGTGTGGGATCCAGGTGCTGTCATCGCTCAAGAAAATTAGCTTATGGAATTACGGTGGGAATCTCCCACCCTACCCAAGGATTTCTGGTTTATTGGATGGTTTATTGGTCTTTATGATTGTGATGAAAAATCTCAGGCTCTATCAATCCCACTCTTTTCTCATGGTTTTCCCAGGGGGAGTTGATGAGTTGTTCATGTCATAAGTTACTGTGACCTAAGACACTGGGAAACTTTTATCGATGCAAATATTACTATATCATTAACTTAGTCACTCACCAGACAGGGTATATTTGCTTATCAATAGATTATCAAGGTTGGTTTTTTCGTGGGTTTGTTTGGGTTTTTTTTTCTGGTGGAAGAGATGACAGAACCTGCACTTCTCTCTACAGCAGGTACATCCTCCAGGGAAAGAAGAGTGAAAATTCATCACAAGACTGAAATTGCAATTAACTGGATGATTGGTTCCCACAAAGAACAAAGATAAAAGAGGAATATCAGGCCAATTACCTGGTGTTGAGGTAAAAACATTATGTTGTATGAAATAGTGTTTGGTAAGCACAGCATTAGTGGCAGGTGGAAAGTTCTGCAACCTCTGGCTTGTAGGCAGTGCTATACTGCTAATTTAACATCACTGAAATAAGCAGGAATGTCAGCAATATTTACATAGTTTGGCTGTTGAGGCAGACAAGATAAAACAGAGGAAATCTTGATACTAAGAAATTTAGACCACAAGTGACAAGAGGGAAATGCTTCAGTGCAGCATTAAGAAAAAAGGGGAATATGAAAAAGAAGTCAGAAGTGAAATTTTCCCTGGTGGTATTAGTCCTTACTAACCTGAAAAAATTTGGAGAGGTAGGATTTGTTCAAATGCAAACCAGATAGAAATGCCTTAGAGTGACAATGCTTTCAATAACATCTTTAGGGATTTTAATAGTGAATATTTATCAAACCGAAAGAACTATGGTACCATTTTCAGCACATGGCCTGAACACTTTGTCAGATATAAATACTTGTCATCGTTGTATTATAAGTAACTGGTTCTCAGGAGTAAATATTCTGATTGTAAACTGAATGTCAGGAGTGTCGTGGTTTGACCGGAAGTGGATTTCTGGGATTTTGTGGTCAGCCCAATTGGATGCTCAGGTTTTGATATTGACACCTGAATTGACCACTGAGATTTGGATACACCTCTGAGAACACACAGGGGTTAAAAGCAGAGGTCTCCCCTGGGAAGCTCTCTTGGGACTTCACCGGGAAAGAGGTCGGACCTGCCTCCCTCGTCCAGCTGCTGCTGCTGGGCGGGGGAGAGGAGCAGCCATGGTAGGCCTGGGCCCGGACAGAGATGCAGAGATGGGGGTGGAGAGGCCTTGAAGATGGAAGGGTGGAGGAACACCAAGAGGCATTGGGCAGCCCCCCCCACACACACACTTCCCCTCCCCCAGAGACAGAGAGAGAGAGAGTCGGTGCCTGTGGTGCCTGGGACTGGACTGTTACCTTGAAATTTGATATCATGTGCTGCCAGCACTGCAGCCTGTGGAGAAAGGGGGGGGTTTGCACCGAGAAGGAGCCCGACTGCTTGTAGGAGCTTTTAACCTTTTTTTTGGACAATGAAAACTTTGCAGAGTATTGACCTTTCCTGGAGAGGAGATGGAGTGAAGAATGAACAGGGAACTGAGCAAGAGTTGAAGGTCTGAGCAAGGGAGAGATGTGAGAAGAACCCTGGGTGAAAAGAGATGTTGGAGTGGCATTTTTGCTGGATGCTTTTTGTACAGCCATGGACTGTTCCTTGTGATACAGAGACTGCTTTCAGGGGAAGCCATGTCCCGGAGTTAGGAGGGCAGTTTGGAAACTCCCAGGCCCCAGGGGGTGCAAAAAATATGGGGGGGACAGGTGTCCCAAAGTTGAAACTGTGCCTTTTTGGAGTGGGACGACGAATCCTTAGAAGACAACTCTTGAAGTAGATCTGGTCCATGTTCAGTGGTGAGAGCACTGAGCATGGGAGGAGGGGGTCACGATGACAAATCCGGGCGGCAATATGTGACCAGAAGCCCATGGCACACAAGAAGGACTCCTCCTCTTAATGAACTGAAGACTGAGTATTCTAAAGGGTGGTGTTGGACTGAGAGATGTATTGTATTGGGAATTTGGTGGGAGGAGGAGATGTACTTGTAAAGTTTTCATTTTCCTTGTGTGTGGTTTTTTTTTTTTTTCTTTTCTTTCCTATGTAGTGTAGTGTAGTGAATAAAGTTTCTTTTCTTACTGAGTAGGAGCCTGCTTTGCTTATTCCCAGTCACATCTCACAGCAGACACCAGGGAGAGAGTATTTTCATGTGGGCACTGGCATTGTGCCAGGGTCAAACCATGACAAGAAGTATGGTGGACCTGAGAAGATGTAAAGGCCTAGTACCATACTTCTTAAAAAAGAAACATCAACCAGAGAAGGTCAAGAAGCCTCATACAAAGTGGACTTGTATGAAACCACCAGCAAAGCTTCTTTGCTTTTCTTCTTCTACTGAAAAAAGATAATCTGCAAAATGTTGTCCTCATATGAAAATAATCTGTGCAGGTATCATCATCTTGGAAATCTGTCACAGGGTGGAAAAGGAAATCCTAACTCATAAAATCACCTTAGAGTTAATGGGGAAAAATACTATTGAAATACTTAAATGCCTCTTTTTCACATTTGTAACTACTACCTTCTCTTTTCACAAAATCTTTAGCAAAAAATGCTAAAGGTTTCTTAACACATATTAGTCAAGGTATTAAGAAAGAGATTTTTTTTTTTGAGACCTCAAATATTGCTTAGAAGTGTGATGATATAGGGAGGCAAGGACATATCATATCTGTGGCTCTCATTTATTCCAAAGATGTAAGCACGATGTATTCAGTATATGAATGTTGTAATTGCCTAACTCATGCCAAGGCATCCTATATAAAAATGAAAGCATCAAGCATTTCCTCCTTTTCTTTCCAATAATATTAGAGAATAAAGAATAATGTATATTTTAAAAGGGTTTTAATTAAGAAATATAATTAACTGCAGCACCTTAACTAGTAAAGCAGGACTTGTTTGAGAAAAATGTCTGTCCCAAAGAAGTGATTTTATTAGATTTTAATTAGATTCTGGAATTCCATATTTATTCTCATTGGAAATTTTCAGATAACTTCAAGATCAGCTTTTGTATCTTGGACTGTAACTTCAAAAGCCCATAAAATGAATGATTTTGCATCTTATTTTCACGAAGTTAGACAGCCAGGAATTGAATGTTATGTTTTGTTGAGTTTTTGAGTAAATGTCTGAGGATCTGTAAATGAGGTAAAATAAACCAGCACTGAGGTAATATAAATTAGGAATCAGGACTGTTGACAGTGTAAGTACTTCTAAAGTGCTATTAACAGAGGGATGGTTTAACTAATGAGGTACAATGTCAATAGTGTATTTTAAAGTATTAATATATAATGCTCACATATTTGTTAAACCATATTAGCAGAGGAACTGTTTAACTAATGAGGTAAAACATCAATAGTGTGTTTTAAAGTATTAATATATAATGCTCACATATTTGTTAAACCCTAATATCCAAAGAACATTCTCTTGCTATTTAATTAGGCATTTAGGTTACAGAAAACAGGCTATTTAATCTCTCATTTTATATTAATCAAATAGCTGCATTCTTGTAAACATTAGCCATCAACATTAAAATAATATAATTACCATCTTGTAAATACCAAGTTAGGTGCCTCATAAAAACACAAATGGATAAGGTCACAGCCCTTTGCTTCTATAAATTTTCCACCTCTATCTTTTGTGACTTAAAGCCAAACACACAACGCACTGTTCCTGTTCTGGACCAGGGGGTGCTTGCCCAGCACTCTGTGTGTGAAAGGTCAGTGTCCTCTGAAAGAAATGAGTCATTGCCTGATCAGCATCTAAACGCAAATCTGCTGGTCATAAGATTCCTGGCTGGAGCAGCTGTCTTGCCTCCTGGTGGAGGTGGAGAAGCCTTCTGCAGTTTGGTGTACAACCATGCTCTACTGTGCCTCCAGCTCCCTGGGGCTGAGCTCTCCAGTGGCTCCCCAAGGGTGTGGGTGCCTGTGGGGTTGGGAAAAGCTGCAGTGGATCTTTTCACCCTGCCTGAGTGAGCTGGGTGGGCTCAGCTTGGTTCTTCACTTCCCACTTTTGTAAGTTTTAGAAAATTATGTGCATTTGCTGAACAAAATCCCATGACTAGTTAGTGCTTTATCATACAAGTCCTGATCTCTTCTTCAAGCGTTCCAGATTAGACTGAATAAAATGGTGTTGTGGTTTAACCCCAGCTGGCAATCAAGGCCCAGACAGCCATTCACTTACCCAACCATGGTGGGAGAGGGAGAGAATAGAAAGGGAAAAAGGGAGAAAACTCAGAGGCTGAGATAAAGACACTGGAATAGGGAAAACAAAAGCCACACACACAAGCAAAGCAATATGTGGATTTCGTTCATCCCTTCCCATGGCCAGGCACGTGTTCAGCCATGCCCAGGAGAGCAGGGCTCCACCATGCATAGTGGGGACTTGGGGAGACCAACACCCACTATTCCAAAAGTCCCTCCTCCTTCCTCCTTCTTCTCCCAGCTTTATATGCTGAGCTGGGGTGCCAACTGTGTCTCCTCCCATGCTTTGGATTACTTCTTTACATAACCATTTCTCCTCATCTGCAGGCTTCTTTGTCATTTCCTCTACTTACTTTCTTCTGATTAATTAAAAAAAATTGTTATTGCAGGTTATTTTCTTTATTTATTTTATTTCTTTATTTCTTTAAGTCAGTATTTTAAAACAATGAAAAGATTTCTAAAATTTAACCTGTATAAAAGACTTCTGAATACAAAAATATATTTTCAATATATTTTCTATTTATTTTTTCCCATGCTATCAGTAGTTCTCAGCTTTGCATTTAGAATCAAAACTTTGAGTAGAATTTTAAAAAATAGAAATGCACATTTCACACAATATTTCCTGGGGCAGCTTTTTGTCCCTCTTCCAGCTAGAGTTTGTTCCTTGAAACCCTAAAAACAGTTAATGGAAAACTATATCTCAACCTTTACAGAAGTATAATATAATTTTTAAATTATCTGATATAGTTAAAGGACTGCAATGGATAGTTTCATTGCATGATTTGCTCTCCCCTACTTTGCAAGAATTCCCAGTGATAGCCATAGGAATTCCACAAACAAAATAAATGCCTTGTCTGACGGATGCCTTCTGAGATAGAGTGTACCTTGAAAAGAAAGGTGGTATCATCGAGGTACTCCCTTTTTTTTAGGCTGTGATAAGGTCTGGGAATATACTGCCTAGAAACTGCCTGGAAGATTCATTTGAATTTAAAAATTTATTTCGGTTGGGTCCATGTATTTGTTTTCTATAGTGAACAAATTTATACTTTGTGTCCAGCTAAAAAGCTTTTATTCTGATATATGAACAGCACACACTAAACATTTTGCAAGACACAGAAATGATTAATCTGAGATTTTGTGACTCATATTAGAAAACTAAACATAATTTTCTCCAAAGTAATTGTTTAGGGATGTTATTTGCAGAAAACTAGATTATTTACAGAATATATGATTTGATATCAATTATTCACCTGGTGCTAACTTTAAGAACAAGAAAGCAGGCACAGGCTTTTGCATTGTTTGTACATGATGTTCCCTCTGCAAGGTCAAGCACTGCCTGGGCTTGGGTGAAACTTTCAGAACAAGTAGTATGATCAATATGAGAACTAAGGATGCCTGGTTCCCCACAGATTTCTTTTGAGGTTGGTTCACTTTGATGTCTAAGCAGGCAAGATCTATGAATGAAGCTTTTCACTTCTTGACAATGTTAATAATGGCTCACGCTACGTGGATCCTCTGATGTCTAATCAAGGTTAAACCTCCAAATTCATCAGTGCAGGTCCTTAACAGGCTGCCTCAGGTGCCTTTTTTTTTTTTTTTTTTTGTTTGGCACTAGTAAGAAGCAGATTGCATTAGAAACCAGGAAACTTCCACTTGTTTGGGTGCCACTGGTCAGTGGCTTTGGGGGAGATATTATTTGGGAGGACAGGCAGACAAGCAGAGCTAGAATAGGATTTTGCAAATTTTCCCTAAAGAACAAGGAAAGTACCACAGTGCTTATGAAGGGGTACTGGAGCTGAGGCCCTCCCTTCTCAACCTGACTTAAGTTTAAGACTTGCTGCTGTTACAATCAAGCAAAACATCCCTGCATGTCTCATGATAGACAAGCTGAAGTCCTGACCTCTGATGGCTTTCTCTGCTCATGTAAGAGGAGCTGCTATGGATTTCTCATTCCAAGCAGAGGGATCTCTGCCCATGATTAACCTGTGTGCTTTCCTGCACAGACACTGGCATCCAGTAATGACTTAAGCTATTTTGTACCAGATGGCTGAACCTTTCTCAGCAGGATGTAGGTAAGACACAGAAAGATCTGAAAACACAATTACAGAAATGTTCCCAATGTCAACATGTATTTTCAAAGGTAGTGTCATCCTTGTGGAGTCACACAGTGAACAAACACATAAGCAGTGCTAATACAGCTTATGAAAACTCAGGTTATTGCTAGCAGGTGATGAGACTATCCTTATCAGGCATGAGCAGGAGCTAAGAAACTGCTCCCATTTATGACAACCCTTATCAATATACTGAAGAGATCAAGCTCTTCCATTCTTCTGATTTTTGCCGAGAAACTTTTGAACTGCTCACTTCAAATCATGGTGTCTGTTCAACTCCAGACAGGTGAAGTTTTGTAAAAAATACATCAACATTTCAATGACAAAAATAAACTTTCTTTTGTGCTGTAAAATTTAAATGGGGAGATTAAAAAAAGCTGTTTCTATTTTTTTTTTTAATCATCTGGCCAATTTGTCATTTCTCTCTTACTCCCCAAGCTTGACCAACCTTCAAAGGGAGCAAAAGGTGCTACTGGAGGGCTTTAAATTTTGTGGCTTGCAGAATCAGACTGTGAGCTTCTGGTGTGATCCTAAGGAAGCCAAAGACAATAAAAGTCTTCCCAATGGCTTCAGGGAACACTAGATCAAGCTTTAAATTCTTATAGCCAAGGATGATGGTGATATATTCAGATCTGATATTCCAGGTTGCAAAAGATCACAACTTCTTTTTTAAATCTACAGAAATTAGGCTTTCTGCTTATGTAGAATCCAGTCTTGGTAGGGCTATATTTTCAGCTGTTCAGGTAGAAACAGATGCTATGCTTCAGAAGCTGAAATAGATGCTAATTGAAGATATTGCCACTGGTTTTTCTGTTCCTGAGAGGGCAAAGGCAACAGGGACATCAGTTTATACCAGTGATCCCAGGAGTCAGGCAAACACAAGACAGGCTCTGAGTTCTTCCTGCTAATTGGAAAATTAGATGCCATATACATTCAAATCTCTAATAACACCAAGTGATTCTTCACTATTTATCAAATGAGACAATTTAAAACAAATGAACTAGCTAAATGGAAAAGGAAAGTGCCTGCAAGTTAGTTTTCTTTTGTTTTTCAAAAACATTTTCCTGACTTGTTAGCAAAGAGAAAAGGACAGTACACAGACTCATGATTCTGCTGTAGTCAGCAACATCTAAAAGAAGAAAGCAGTTTGGCTAAAAATTTGAGCTTGTTATATTTATACAGCAGCATGTGGGGCAGTGTATTTTATTTGACTTTCCATTGCAGCTGTTGCAATTTGAAGCCTATAGGTAGGTATAAAAATAATATTTGACTTTATTTGCAGGTTGCACATGCACTGAGTAAAATCCACTAGAGCTCTGTTTCCCCTATTTTAAAGTATAATAACTCACCTGCACATTTTGAACAAAGAAAGGCTTTGTAAGGCACCTGCCAGTTGTCATGGAATCACATACTATCGTTTTAAATAGCGTATTGCTCCTGGGCACGAGCAGCAATGATCAGAAATTACATACAGGTTGGAAGAAATGGCACTGTCATTGGTGAGATAAGTATGATCCGCATTTTTAGGAGTATATGCTCATCCTGATCAGACTGAAGGATTTGAGTCTTTTTTAAATTGTTCCCTTATAAAGAAAGGAAAGAGGTATTTTAAGTACATTTTTTCCCTTTTTTCCCCTCACAGAAAAAATAAAAGCAGAATGCATTTTTATGAGTGTGTTGACATCATAAACACATTTCTGTATCACATACATTTGTTAATCTTGGGTTTTAAGGTTGCACAGAATCCCAGCAAACATAAAACATCTTTTAAGCCTCCCACACGAAAAATCTTTCAAAATGAGTCTATGGGGAAGTGGTAGCCAAATGTTCATGTCCTAAAAATTTGCAACATCATGTAAAAGAACCTGCCTTAAGAGTATTTAAGAATACTCAGTTGAGTATCTCAGTACTTTATAGAATGAATGAAATGCCATATGTTCATAAGGAAAAAGAAGTTATTTCAAAATCTGTAGTCATACTAATAACCTACCTGAACAAAAGAGCAATGCATATGAATTTAAAGAATACTGCCATCCACACTGTTGTCTCTCCCTTTTCTACCTGAGCAACAAACAGTGTGTGAAAGCAAACTTTGTGAAAGCAAACTGAGAGGTGTATTTGTGGTGTATTGAGCATGAGAAGTGAATATAAATTGAAAAATTGAAGGGTTTTTTTGGTGTATATATATATATATTATATATATATATATACTAGATATAATGTTTAAATATATATTTTTAATTCTAAAAAAATGTAACCAATGTCAGAGATTAAGTCAACGGAGGCACCTCTCAAAACTAAAATCCTCTTAACTAATTAGATATTTTATTTCTTAATACTTCCTTGTAGAGATGGTTAGAAAAGTTCCATAGAAATATTTTAAAATGCAAGACAATAATCCCTAATACTTGTTGGTATCATAAGAATTTGCTAGCTACACCCAGAGCCACCTGCCATATTTAGCAAACCTTTAAAATAAGCAGTAGAGGAGATAAGGTGTTCCACCTGGAAGACTCAGAAATTCATTACACAATTTTTCATAACAACCTCTAAAGTCAAATACTTGTATCCTTCAGGTTTTGATAGCAAGCAGAAGCAGTGTATGCATTATTATAGAAGTTGAACAGAATATTATTCAGTTCACTGGACTTATTTGAACTTCAAAGATATATTACTGGGAATGTATTGAAATAACTGAGACCTGATTCTGATGTAAATGATGCCATTTACTCAAGTAGTGTAAATGGTTACTCATCATTCACAAGAAAGTAGCTTAGAGCAGAAATACACCTCACTGAGATTCCACATTTTAGTCTCTTTTCTTTGTCAAATTTATTTTTAAAATATAGAAGATAGAAACGAAATCTTCTATTGGGTACTTTAATTTGACCAAAGGGCAAAACAGTTGCTTCTTTCTGCCTATTTCTTTTGCAGGTGCAATGAATAGATACCTTTGACCAGCTAAAGCATAATTTTTTGGCTTGCAGCATTGACCCACAGTGTCTTTGTTAGCTGAAAAACCAAAGGAACCTGTGTCATTCAGGCATCTAAAGAAAATGGTATTACTCAGAAATAGCTGAAGTCTTGATTCCTTATAGGGCTGCTAAATTTTTTTACTGCTTTTCAGATCTTTATGTTAAGTGTAGTTGCCTTGGCCTAAAGCAAGAGTGAAACATATCCACTCTGTTCATGGATGGCTGGGCTGCCCAGAAAAAATTGTAGGAGAATGGGGAGCAAATGAAAGGGAATCCTGCCAGACATAAAGCATGTTCAGCTTTGTTACCTGAGAGACATTTCTGTTAAAGGAAACATAAAAGAAGTGTAGAAAGGTTTCTTATTGCAACAGCACAAGGAAATTCACATCATCTACCTTTGCTTAAATGAATCTGCCATAGGTGATCACAGCCACCAGCATGAAGGTCCAAGAACTACAGCCTGAAACTAAAACCAAGGGTCATCTCTCATCTTCAAAAAAGATGAAGGTGCTTCAGAATCTTCTTTATGCAAGCCCCGCACAAGCTCTCAATGACATAAGCATGCTTGCCAAGCACTGAAATCATAGGAACAGTCAACCCAGGAGCTAGGAGAGCAGAATGTACCAAAAAAATAAAAAAGGCTCACAGAACCAAAGCAAGGAGAAATGAGCCTTCCTACATGGCAGGTAGTGACATTTGTCTGTGAGCACAGAGCACTACCCTGCAATTCTTGCCGCTGTGCCTTGGGCGATGATTACTGGAAGGGAATTTAACAAGTCCTAGCGTTGGATTCTGCTGCTGGGGCAGAGTAGCACCAGGCACAAGCATATTCTTCAAGAGGAATAGCTAGAGAGCAGCCCTGCCCAGGGGAATCTGGGGGTGCTGGTGGGGAATCACTCAGTGTGAGTCAGAAGCAAGCCCTGGCAGCCCAGAGGCCAAATCCTATCCTGAGGTGCATCACCACCTGGGCAAAAGAGGGGATTGTTCTGCTGTATTCAGTATTGGTGTGGTGTCACCTCAAGAAACTGTGTGCTTTTCTGGGCCCTGCAGTTGAAGAAGGCGTTTGAATGCATCCAGAGGAGGGCAACAAGGCTGGAAGGATTGTCCTTGTCCTGTGACTTTGATCTAGTCTTGTTTGGAGTAAAGGAGGCTGTGGGGCAATTTCGTTGTTCAGCTTCCTGAGGAGGGGAAGTGGAGAGGGAAGTGCTGAGCTCTCCTCCTGGGACTGTGTGGCAGAACATGTGGGAGTGGTTTAAATGTTTAAACCTGCACCAAAGCAGGCACAACCTGGACTTTAGAGAGTACTTACTTACTGGGAGGATGGCCAAATGCTGAGAGAGTCCTAGAAAGGTGGTGGATGGTCAAAGACTCAGTGTTGAAAAGCATTTAGACAATGCACTTACAACATGCTTTAACTTTTGGTCAGCCTTGAAGTGGTCTAAAAAATCCCTGTAGGTCCCTTCCAAGTGAAATTATTCTATTCTATTCTATTCTATTCTATTCTATTCTATTCTATTCTATTCTATTCTATTCTATTCTATTCTATTCTATTCTATTCTATTCTCTTTAAAATTACCTATTGAGATTGTTCTATTTTTCTACCTTATTGTTCATGCCTAAAATACTATTTGTAAATCTAGTCGATTTCTGTTTGAGAAAGGGGAAAATTATTTTAGCTAGTTTAATTTGCACAATGTTCCACAGAGAGGCTACACCCACTGTGTTATTGGCAATCCCTTCAATCTGAACCTGACTTTGTTGATGTCAGTCACATCCTGGAAGAAAACTTGCATGTATGTATGTTTTACTTTGCCACTACTGCTCTTGCAAGAATAGCCTAATCAAGTGAGTAACTATGTTTAGGAAAATCAAAATGAGACAAGTGGTGTTTCTAAAAGCTACTCAAAATTGGTTGCAATTTGAGTAGCATGGGTGAGATTTCATAGTCAAAAGCAATCATCAAAAATAGGAATTCCTGGGTTGAGAAGGAACATAGTCTCTCTCTGAGACACATTTCTTTGCTCTTACTTTAGAAATAGATGTCCCTGGCAGTCAGTGCTATGGTCATCAGCATTCATAATTAGCATAATCTTGGGTAATGGGGTAAAATATCCTCTCTTCCTTGCAATTACTTATTTTCCCTTCTGTTGTCTTCAGAACTAGGGGCATGAAACAACTCTGCCCCCGGACAACAGTGTGAGCTTTCCATCCATGACCACCTTTGGCTTCTCTTGCCTCCTCAGAGCCTCTCTCCTGGGAGGAATCACGGCTTCCTTTCTCAGTAGTGCTGCCTCTATGATTCAGTCTTCTCTTGCTTATGACAGGGTTGTCAGGATCTTGGTGGGAAACAGTAGGACAGTCTTCCCCAAGGTCACACCTAGGACAGCCATCCTGTACTTTCACCTTCTTTTGGCAAAGTTTTAGCCACCAAGGGTCTGAAAGGCAAAAGTTATTAAAATTGTCTTAATTTTCATGCTATGCATTCCATTAACTGACATAGGGATCATTTGTTTCACAATATCTGACAATTATAATACTGATTATCAGTTTAATTGTATAATAGTGCAGACAGGGGACACTGAGGGGTGATTTTGTTAGGTGTGCTGAAGCTTGTCAGAAAAAGACCTCCTGTATCAGTCTTGTTAGCTCAAATGTTCAAAACCTTGAGTCTGTCCTTCCATCACAGCCTAAAGCTATGAGATGAAAAAAAAAATCCAGGCAATATTTTTATATTTTATAGTTCTGAATTTTGACTTTTAGTCTAAGAGAGTTTAAATTTTCCTTCAGCGTGCCTTCTGAGGAGCATACACAATTCTTGACGGACCACACAGTAGTCAATGAAGAGTTTAATGGAATTCTAATTACATTTAAGTTCTATATTGGTAATTTTGTTCCATGAACATTAAAGTACAGTAAGATTCCCTTTCCTACTGGATCCTGGGTTGCATTGGGATCCTATGCTGTTCACAGATTGGTAAAAATTGCAAAGCACCTTTGAAGGTCATCTTGTCCTGTCACCTTGAAGATGCTAAGCAGGATTGGACCCAGTAATGAGTCTTGGGGTGCACTGCTAGTTACTGACCTCCAACCAAACTTTGAGCCACAAATCACCAGCCTCTTTATCATCCTCCCTGTGAGGATCTTACAGCAGGCAGTGTTCATTATCTGGTCTATAGTCTTTACTGGCCTGTTTTCAGTGAACTCTCGAGTCCTGATAGTCAATGTCCACTGCTCTCCCTCCATGCACCAAGCCAGCCAATTCATGAGAGAAGGTTATCAGGTTGTTTGGGCACGAGTTCCCTTCTGCTCATGCCAGTCTGTTGCTGGCTGTTACTGGATTGCACAGATCCCTTTGTCCTCTGACTATCCAGTTTAAATCTCCGAGAAGTGACACCTGAGGAAATGCAGCCAGTGATACCATCTGTTACACCTGAACTTCTACTCAGTGTGGAGTTTGGATATGGATTGGTGAACAGAAATCTGATTAACATAGCTCCTTTGTATGCCACCTTCTTTTGGCAAAGTTTTAGCCACCAAGGGTCTGAAAGGCGAAAGTTATTAAAATTGTCTTAATTTTCATGCTATGCATTCCATTAACTGACATAGGGATCATTTGTTTCACAATATCTGACAATTATAATACTGATTATCAGTTTAATTGTATAATAGTGCAGACAGGGGACACTGAGGGGTGATTTTGTTAGGTGTGCTGAAGCTTGTCAGAAAAAGACCTCCTGTATCAGTCTTGTTAGCTCAAATGTTCAAAACCTTGAGTCTGTCCTTCCATCACAGCCTAAAGCTATGAGATGAAAAAAAAAATCCAGGCAATATTTTTATATTTTATAGTTCTGAATTTTGACTTTTAGTCTAAGAGAGTTTAAATTTTCCTTCAGCGTGCCTTCTGAGGAGCATACAGAATTCTTGACGGACCACACAGTAGTCAATGAAGAGTTTAATGGAATTCTAATTACATTTAAGTTCTATATTGGTAATTTTGTTTCATGAACATTAAAGTACAGTAAGATTCCCTTTCCTACTGGATCCTGGGTTGCACTGGGATCCTATGCTGTTCACAGATTGGTAAAAATTGCAAAGCACCTTTGAAGGTCATCTTGTCCTGTCACCTTGAAGATGCTAAGCAGGATTGGACCCAGTAATGAGTCTTGGGGTGCACTGCTAGTTACTGACCTCCAACCAAACTTTGTGCCACAAATCACCAGCCTCTTTATCATCCTCCCTGTGAGGATCTTACAGCAGGCAGTGTTCATTATCTGGTCTATAGTCTTTACTGGCCTGTTTTCAGTGAACTCTCAAGTCCTGATAGTCAATGTCCACTGCTCTCCCTCCATCCACCAAGCCAGCCAATTCATGAGAGAAGGTTATCAGGTTGTTTGGGCACGAGTTCCCTTCTGCTCATGCCAGTCTGTTGCTGGCTGTTACTGGATTGCACAGATCCCTTTGTCCTCCGACTATCCAGTTTAAATCTCTGAGAAGTGACACCTGAGGAAATGCAGCCAGTGATACCATCTGTTACACCTGAACTTCTACTCAGTGTGGAGTTTGGATATGGATTGGTGAACAGAAATCTGATTAACATAGCTCCTTTGTATGCAGTATCAGATGCTAATCCAAAAAGGCCACAATGTCCTGGAAATTAACCTTTTTCTATATCCAATAACTGAAGAGGCACAACAGTGAATTGCAATAAAAAATTTCAATTGATGCATTTGTGAGAACTTCTTTTCTTCACACAAGATTTTTGAGTGTCTGTATTTTCCACATGCTTGCACTGGAAAATAAAACATATGAAACAGGTGGAGGGAGAAAGAAATAGCTTATCTTTCCCATGTAGTCTTTTGTGTTTTGAATATCTCATCCTGTAGTCCTAATGACCAGAGAAGAGGAGAGAGATGAGGCAGTAAGAAAGCTTCTCATTTACACACCTGGTTTTGGGAATCAGGAAAAACACATTTACTATGTTATGAGAGCAGGTGTCCATGTGGTGTGATTAATATAGGGCTAGCAGTACAAGTAGAACAAGGGGGTTTTTTGTTCTCAAAAAAAACCCCAAAGACATAAACAAAACTATTTTCAATGAGGAAATAAAATGATGGATGATTTTGTGTATCCTAAGGAAAGCTTGAGGATCAGCATATTATCACACGACAAAGCAAATCTTTCTTGACAAAATCAGGACAGAAAATTATGTTTCCAGTGCAAAGTCCCACAGTCCTCAGGAAGATAAACTTTTTATTCTCTTACAGTCTACAGCAGCATTCCCACCTGAGAGATGCATTTACTGATGAAGAACAACCATGAAAAGATGCTACTGGAGGCAGCATCATGCTACACAGATTCTAACACTTAGTTTTTGAGACAAGGTTCACAAAAAGGAAAGGAATACAACAAACAAAACAATACCTTTAATTTTCAAAAAATGTCTAAAAGATGGAATATGTGAAGTGTAGCTGTTTGTTGTGAGGAGGACATTAATTCAAGAAATCATACATGGTACTAGAGACAGCCAAAGCCATCTTTGGGGAAGCCCAGTGGTCTTCTCACTGCTCTGGCTGTGGCTTGGTTGAAAGTGAGTCACAGTTTTGCTGCGCTAACCAGCAACATTCCTTGGAGAGCAGTTTTCACAAACAAAGAGCATTTGATTGTGGCATTGGATTTTTTTGCTTCTAAAAATATATAGCATTCTGGGGAGTTTTCCAGGTCAAGCTGAGGAGGCAGATGGTCAGTGTTGGCACGGTGGCCAGTCAGAGCCTTGCAGAAATGTACCTTCAAAGCAATCATTTTAATGGAGGCTCCACCTGTGGTCAAATCTATTGAGAGCCATTTTTATTTACCAAATGTTGAATGATTGAGTCACTGTCCTGAAAAATGATTGCACTTCTGTAATACTTTCATCAAAGAAAGCAAATAAGCTCTTCAGAATCATAACTTTAATGACAGTTGTGCAATTCATACATTTTAAATAAAGTCCCTAATTGGCTGGCTGTGAAGTAGAAAGAGAGTCGGTGCAGTGAATGGTTTAAATGCAGCAATTACAGTATTTCTTATTCTTTGCCAATCTAAAATTAATGAAAAACCTTTCTTGCTGTGACCTTGACAAATGGTGGTGTAATCTTTTTCGATTCTCAGAGGGTGCTGAATTCTACCCTGTGAGAAAGTGATGTAAAGGAATTGCAGCTGAACATTTATAATTAGTAAACTGAAACCCTGTGACAGGGAAGAAAGCTAAAAGGCACTGATTGGATTTAACATATATTAGACACCATCCCCAAGGAATAGAATTGGAAGTCAGCTCTGAGTATTTTAATTTTCGCATACCTGATTATCTTTGGGCATCACTGAATCCTGCATTATTGAATTGTCTGCAAAATTGATGTGAACCCGCTAGAATTCACCTAAGGTGAAGTGTGATCCTGTAAAATATTGGGTATGTTCAACTCCTACTGCTCTGAGGAAATGCTTAACTCCTCAGGGATTGGGACAGAGAGTGCAGCTTCCCAGCACAAGGTCTGACACTTGCACTGGAGACATTTCACCTATCACTGGCATTCCTTAGGGGTTTTGACATGGACGTACAGCACATTAAACCAGCTTTAAACCCTTGTACACTGCCAAGGTGGTATGAGGGAATCTGGAGCCTCCACATTCAAATCTAGTTTGGGTAACTATCATTTCCATGTAGGTATAAAATAGTTCTGGGTTACTAAAAGTGATTTGTTGATTTGACACCATGAATACTCCCAGGAGACTCAAAAATCCCTAGAACATTCTTTTCCTGATAGGTCACAAATGTGACACATAATGATTCAAGCTATGCTATATTTTATCAGCTCTATTTTTACTCCTTCTAAGAGGCAAAGAATCTTTGGGTGATAGGTAAACAAGAGAAACCAGTACAAACATGTATACTTTCCCCTTCATAGATTTTTGTATTGCTAAATCCTGTTTTCAACCACTGGACTGTCTAAATTGTCTAGGGTGTCTTACAAGTGATGGTACAATTTATATTATTATTTCTGAATTTCTTGGATAACTCAGAAAATTTTCAATCCCTTTTGAGAAGATGAACATCTTTTGTTTTATTTAGCAATTCATATCCTGACAATACTCCTTATTATGAGTCCCACCTCCTTGACTCCTTTCTGATAAGAAAACCAAGTGCAAATACAGGTCAGGAGAACTTATACCCAAATTCCCTGTCCTTTGCATGGAGCATATGAAAATTTTCAGTGTAATTAAAGACACTCTGAAAGGTTAGTGGAGCAGGTCTTTCTGGCATTAATTTTTGTTATATGTTAACTATTTTGCAAGTTCCTTTGATTTTAAATTAAAATAGGCACTTTTTCTTTCTAACAGCAACTGGCCATGTTGGTCCTTAGTTCTGTCACTAAAAATCAGTCCTCTGACAGCAAATGATTATGTTTGTGTGAGAAATAGTAGATATTGAAAAGAAATAAAATTTAAGTGCTTTTGGGGGTGTCATCAGTGAAAAGTCAGGTGACTTATGGTATTCTTTATTTTCCTCAGTTTTCAGTTGAAGAATTTATTTGATTTGTATAATTCAGGGTAGAAGTGATTTCAGGCAGAGCTTTTAATTATCTTAGCAATTCTTCACTGCAAGTTAAAGTGGCAGAAATGGCTCATGCTCTAATTTTATTTCCTTCCATCTTTTTTTGCCTCTAATAACCCCTTCCATACTCCATCTGGTTTTCCTTAGCTTTGTTAATGTCTGATTTTTGATTGATGTAACTTTAACACTGGTTTATGGAATATTTGTAAGTACTTGGTTTTAAAATTAGCTGTACATGGAAAATAATAGGAATCATCATCGCACCTTAGAAATGGAAACATAATAAAAATAATCACTCTGCTGTATTAATTTTTTTTTTACCTGTGTGGAATGAATTTTCCTACTGAGTGTTTTTAACACTAATTGAGAAATGTTAAAAAAAATCAGTACAATGAGTAAAATGAGTAGAGAATAAATTATTGAATCATAGTAACTGCAAGCCTAGATTTTGTTAAAACGGATGAAACAGCCTTCCGCATGAAGACATCTTTCAGATTACATTTTTTACATAGGTATTCCCCTTCTAAAGTTGCACACAAATCCAATTAAGTGTCAGTGTCATAACAACAAATTTTTATCAAGGGGACAATTGGCCACATATTCACAGAATAGAAATCCCCAGTGGACAGAAACCTCTTTGAGCTGAAGTCGGAAGTGGCCAAGAGGCACTGATGTTGTAACTGGTGCTGGTACCTCTGCCAGAACCTCAAGCCAGCTTTGCATCCTAGCTAGGATTCCTTAACTTTCCTGTAGTTTTGATGGGAATAGAACAGTTCTATCACATGGTCCAGCTGCTCATTCACACAGTTTTTCAATAATTGTACTCTCAGTAATGAATTCCATCAGCATTTCCTCTCAGATTTAGTCCAACATCCAAGATTGTCAATGAAAATCACCCCAGACTACTTATGAGGGCACTACCAGACCTTGAAAAAATCTAAATGTTTGCAAATTCTTCATTTTTTATTGATAATTCCTATGAATGTTGACATTCCAGAGGCAAAAAAGAAAAGAAGTCCTAAATTCTTAAATTGAAATAGAGCCTTTATTTCAAATCAGTACAAAATTGTACAAAAACTTCTTTAAAAATTCAGCATTTAGCACACATAAAATAGTACTGGAATCAGGTTTTTGTTCTCAATTACAGCTTCCTGAGGAGGGGGTAGGGAGAGAGAAGTTCTGAGCTCTCCTCCCTGGTGTCCAGTGACAGGATGTGTGGGAATAGCTCAAAGCTGCACCAGGATAGGTTCAGATTGAACATTAGCAAGAATTTCTTTACCAAGGGAGGGGGTCAAAAACTGTAACAGGCTTCCTAAAGAGGTGGTGGATGTCCCAACCCTAAAAATGTTTGAGAAGCATTTGGACAATGCATTTAGCAACATGCTTTAATTTTTCTTCAGCCCTGGAGTGGTCAGACAGTTGAACTGGATGATTGCTGTAGGTCTATTCTATTCTATTCTATTCTATTCTATTCTATTCTATTCTATTCTATTCTATTCTATTCTATTCTATTCTATTCTATTCTATTCTATTCTATATTTTAATCAGTCTGATGAAAACCTAGACAAGTTCTGCTGAAGAAGGGTTGTTTTCTTTGTCTTCATACTGCATTACAGGTGCATTACATGTTGGAGCCAACTCCTGTATACCAGGAGTTGGAGCCAGCTTTCGCCATCTGCTTTTACTTCCTTTGGGGTGAGATGCTGTGTCCAGGAAGGGACTGGGTAAAATTCATTGCTCCTTATTTTACCTAAAAGCCTAGGGAAATTATCAGACATTTCTAAAGCTCAGTAGTTTTAAGCCCCATGGAATGATAAGTAATACCACTTATTCTTTTTATGGCAAAATGAGTTTTTCCACTTCATTTCTCCACTGAAACTATTTACATAATGTCTGTGTTCTTTTATGGCTTGTACAAAAAAACAGTGCCATACTAAATTTGCATGGGCTTAGGGGAAAGGCTGAAATAGGAAAAAGTAATAAATGCATATGCCAATCATTTATCTTATTTTTAACCATCTCATACATTATAAACTTCATAGAAATTTCAAAGTAGTAATTTCTAACAGCTGAAGAATGCTTATTTCTTCATGAACTTTCAATATACTTCCATTTAACATTTAGTGGCTCAATTTTCTTTGTATAGGTCAAGAGGATTTTTTCACATCTTGTCACAGGGAAAAGGGTACTTGAGTGGAAAAGGTGCACTCTCTATTACCACCACAGAATTTCAAGTACCTGAGCATATTCATTAGAAGCTGGAGGACCTTACCAAAGATATGAGATTAGAACAAAACCTGCATGTTCTTACTATAATAAGAATTGGTTATAGTCAAACTGATATAAAGGGCAAAACTCACATGCCAAGCATGTCTGAGTTCTAGTTCAGGTCTGCATATCCTACTTTATAGTATTTGCTAGTCTTTTAGAGAATTAACTGATTATAAGAAAAATTATATTACAAGAGTCCCAGTGACACTAATGAATTCCAGCTCCAGGCAGACATTACCATGTGATATTATGAATTATCTCATTCATTCTGGCATTGCAAAACCACAGAGCCCTCTGTTCTTGAGTGGGGGAATGCTGGGGAGAAATCTAGGGATGGGAGGAAGACAGAAAACTGAGTCAAAAGGTAAATGAGCAAGATAACTGAAATGAATGCTGTAAAAGGTTAAGTTCCTTTCTTGAATTTTGGATCCTTTAAGTAGTTTCAGAAGGAGGCAAAATAATCTATTTCAAGTTCTGAGTAAAACTCAGGTATTTTGCCATCTGCCTAATAATTTTATTGTGTTTTAGTATATAAAATCATTTATTTCTATAAAATTCACAGCTTACAGCCCATAGAGACATTTTTTCCTTCAAGTTTTGTCTAAGTTGGCCTTGAAAAATTAAATTCCTCATTATTTTTCCAAAGAATAGTTGACATTTAAGAATTAGTTAGAAATTATAGTTTTATTGCTCATGTTATGGCAATGTAATGTTCATTTGGAGAGAAACACAATGTCCTATTTAAGCAGACTGCATTTAAATTGTCCATTTTGTTTTATTCTGAAAAGTATTTGCATGATGATAAATGGATAAAGAATAATGATTTCCAAGGAGACATTCTCTCTATCCTTGAGTTAGAAAAATGAAGGCCAAAGATGGAACAAATGGTCTGGGAAGATGCCATTTCTACAGCAAAAGAAAACACTGTTTTCTGAAGGATGTCTCCTTAGTAACAAATCACTGTCTGAGAAGGGATGAAGAACAACATGGCTAAAACGACTTAAATTTTTAAAACAAATACTGTTTTTTTTCTGCAGCAGAATTATTACAGATGCCACAACATTTCAATTTGATTGCTGAAGTCTTCATACATATCACTAACATCTTAATTTTCCATAACTTGCCTTGATTTTCTTGTGTCAATTGAAGTAAGAAAGGAAACAGTTTAAAAAATCTTCAGACGTGACAGTACTCAACAGAGCCTGCAGATAAATAGAGTCAACACTGAATGTATTCAGCTGGAATTCAGTGAGAAAAACCTTCAGAAGTACCATTCCCTTCATCCTTATGCTAGGTGCACATCTACCCACATGCACAGGTTTTTCTGACTTTCCTGAGAGACAAAGCTTCCACCATAATCATACCACCAGATTTGAGCTCCCTAGAAGGGAGCATTACCCACCAAATATAGATTAGACCAGACCAAGAAACTTTCTTTGAAAAGGCAATCACTTTTCTTGAGAAGAAAAACTGTGAAGTTCCATATTTTTTGTATTTCAATATCTAGATTATAAGGAAATAAGCTTCTAATAAAAATATAAATATATCACCATGACTAAAGGGAGACAGTAGATGATAGTGTCAGAAAACTAGATTCCAGATTGAAGGGAAGCTGCTATTTGACTTAATTTTTGGATGAATTTTTTATTGACCTTGACTTAAAACTAAGTACTTCATGCATAAAATTGGAGTATCATAAAGACAAAAGGAAGATTGAGATGTAAAATGAGTAGACTACTGATGCATTTGGAGGAATTCCAGAAGAGGGATCCAAGAAAAAATGGTTTTAAGGATAAGTATCTGAGGATTAATAACAAGAAAATTAACAATTAGGTCCTTATTTAGAAGTAACTGAGGAAACCAAAGGGTAGAAGATATACTATTTGCAAATTACCATCTGGAGAGTAAAATTAATCTGTGAAAAGCTCAATGCTGTTGATGAGACTACTCCTGGACTCCTAGGTAAATTCCCAGTTCCTTCCTGAAAGTCGTATTCACATTTTAGTACAGAATAGAGTGTAGAGTTAGTACAGAAAAGATATGCTGTGACAAAAGGTGGAGTGGAAAACTTTAGGGAAGCCAGGAGAGAGAAAGAACATGAATTAAGAGGCAAGGCAAACTGGAATGTGGTCTTTAAATACATTGGGAAATACATGTAGAAAAGAAGAAGCGTCCCCTAAATTTAAAGAACAGGACTGGTGTAAAAAGTCATGATTATGGTCAGGATGGAAATGATTGGAGATGTCCAGTCAGCAGTGGAGTTACTTTCAAGTTACCATTTGAGGAGCTTGGGAGAGGCTCTTTAGAGAAGTGTCTGGGTGGTGTTCTGTTCTGGGGTCCTCAGCAAAGAAAGGACATGGACCTGTTGAATTGAGTCCAGAGCATCAGAGGGCTGGAGCACCTTTCTTATGAAGACAGTCTGAGAGAGCTGGAGCTATTCAGTCTGGAGAGAAGGCTTCAAGGTGACCTTAGAGCAGCTTTCCAGTACCTGAAGGGGGCCGATAAAAGAGCTGAAGAGTTTTGTAAGGGCGTGGAGAGATAGGACAAGGGGGAATGTCTTTAAACTGAAGGAAAGCAGGTTTAGCTATAAGGAAGAAATCCTTCATTGAGGGTGGTAACACATTGGGACAGTTTTCCCAGAGAAGCTGTGATGCCCCACCCCTGGAAAACCAGGCTGGATGGGACTCTGAGCAACCTGGTTTAGTGGAAGGTGTCCCTTTCTATGATTCTATGGTTTTATGATAACAGGGATTGTACCCCAATTGTACCTCTTTTGGGTCCTATCCTCTGTATCAGGATATAGTTTTGTTTCTAAAGGGACAGGTCTTTAAAAATCATAAATCAAGCCTTCCTCAATGTTGGGAGAGGGCCTGGTGGATTTATATTTTAAAGGGAAGGAAAAAAAAACCATAAACCTGTTCCCAAAAGGTGTTCACCTTCTGCAGTTTCATCTGTTAGCCTTTTTGGGTTATTAATATTCTTTAAGGAGAGATGATAGAAAATAATACAGATGTTGCACACCAGACCCCTCCAGAATTATCTGGCTAAAAGGAACAGAAATACAATAAAAAGAACAGTGGATATTTGTAATTACTATGGCTTTCTATGTTTTTTCCTTTGGCTACATATCTGTCTAATGATAGATGACCTTTCAAAGCAATTTTAACTTTGTTTTAATTTAGATTTTAATACAGACACTTATCTGAATTATCCAAGGTACTTGGATATGCATTACTGGACTGGAAAATTCATATAAACATAGTCTAATAAGATTTCAGCTGTTTTTTGTTTCCAGAAACAAGATATTCCATGAAAAAAAGCTTATCTGGGAGCAAGGGTGACCAGAGATAGCCAGAAGAGTGGTGACAAAAGTGAGCAAGGGACCTGTTATTCCTCGTGAGCTTTGTAAAGGTTGAAATTCTCATTGTTTATCTAACACAATCCTTAGTCACAATGTGTTTTAAAATGGAGGTACATCAACCTTTTTAATAGCATTTTGTTAATCCTCATCACTCATTCCATCAGCTAACACAATGATGAGGCTGTTTGACATGGATGGTCCTTCTCTCCTAGCAGCTTTAAGCAACAGGCAAAGCAATGTCAGGCAATTACCTCTTTCCAAAAGGGTGCTGTCCAAGGAAGGGTGATCAGCACAACTGTCACCACTCAGCTGGAAATGAAGATTCTGACATCTAATGAAAAGATTTCCACACCTCAGCCAGAGACTGTGAGCTCCTTATACATTCAGTGAAGACAAAAGGGCACTTACTCAGATACCTACTTCATGAAGGGAGCAGCATCACTTAAAAAGTGAGGGTTACTCTCCACTATGGACAGACAAATTCCCATGCTGTGGACGACACTTCACCCAAGAGGACAATGGTAGAAGGTTTCCAACTTTGAACTTTGTCGCCCAGCTGTGTGATGAGCCGTGTTTCATGTACTCAGGCTTGAAAGGTACAGATAGTCACATGTTAGGAATTAAGTGATTGCTTTAAGCCAAGAACAATAAACAGGTTTTGTTCTATTGCACTCTTTAACATTTGCACTTGATGCAATGGGAAAAGTCCTTCAGAATTTAAATTAGAATGAATAAATTTAGTGTTCAGACTAATTTTAATGAATATGACTTTCCCATTCTGTAATAGAGTCCCCTAATATTGCTGGCATGTAAAGGTAAAGAAATTTAATACAAGAGAGTTACAGACTTTCAGAACCTTTTTTAAAGTCTGTGTCACAAGGCTGGTGTCCTGCTAATGTGGTCATGGATTAAAATTTATGTTAATTGTTTGCTTAATCCATGATTTTTACAGCCTTGAGAATGTACTCTTTATTAATGCAAGCCTTCCAACCTGCTGGTCTTCTCTATTTACAATAAAAGATTAAATTAACTAAAGCTACCAAGGAGTTGGAGATTTATGGACTTCAGCTCCAAAGTTTACAGTGAAAATAAACAGAAGTATCAATTTCTAGTATTTATTAATTGTCTATATTATTAGTTGATCAGTAATTAATTAATAAGTTATTTCTATTACTAAATACAGATTCCTGCTAGATAACAGGAAATATGGATGGAGGAAGAGTGTTAAAAAGTTTTATAGATAGTTGTATGGAGAAGACTGAAGGGGAAAGGGGTTAAGACATAGGACTGACTAAATAATGACTGACAAACTAAGCCATAAAAGAACTGGTTCTGGGAAGTGATGCTAAGATGTTGCTTGGACTCTCAGTAAAAGTTGTTGTGACACAAGCTGAAACACAAAAGAACTATTCACTAACTTTAGAGAGGACCTGATAAGGCATTGTATTTTTTCCATTTGGTAGCATTGATTGCACAAACCTCCAGTTTTTCTACAGAAGCCTACATTTATTGTTTTCTACAACCTCATCCATTTACATATAGTTCCAAGGTGAAAGGATGAGCGTGGAGTACACCACCCTCAAGGAATAGCAAAATTAAGATTATTTTTTGGTGTTTCACTGCTGTGAAAGTTTTGGCGGTTCACAGAGGCTGGGATGGACTATTTCTCCCAAGCTGAAAGAATCAGTTTAGGAGCTGCTGATCCCAGAGATTAGATCAGTGCAATAGGCTCCTCCACATCACAAGCACATCAATGTCTTATATTGCAGACCAGCACCTTGTGGCTTCGGGGACTGTAAATGGGACATCAGCTTTTTCTTACTTTGTCAACACAGCAAGAAGATGCATTGGCTGAACAGATGCTTCTGAACTCGTGGTTTAATTTCCAAAGAACTGCAGACTTCTGTGGCTCCTTTGTGGTACCCAATAGGTGAAACTGTACTAGGACTTTCATTGGCATCTAAGAAGGAAGATGCTATAAAATTCCCCCTCGGAGCAACGTGCAAGTTTGGCAGAACAGTATGTTGAGTTGATTTTATACTGAATCTTCCGACACAAAGATCTATGTTTCTTTTTGATTAAATATTTGTCATTTTGATGATGGAATATGAACAGATGTGTTTAACTTTCATGGTTAATGATCTCTTTGTTTCTGCTTTTAATCCCTGCCTATTACACTAATGGACTCAAATTAGTACAGTGTTCAAGAGGCCATTAAGCACTTCTATAGGACATCGAATGCTAATGGAAAGTTGGTATGAGAATTCAAGCATTTTGCTCTTTCACTAACGTATTTGTAGTTTTAATTTCTGAAAAAATATCTTTCTGTTTTAGAAGAGTTCATAGACTAAAGGATGCCTTTTAAAAATTGTCACACAGCTTATTTTGTCATATATATAAGAATTGATTTATGAAGTGTTCTCCTTTGTATGATTTCTGGAACATGATACTAACCTTAGAGTGGAAATTTTAAACTCTGGGCCTCTTGTCTGAAGAAACCGAACAGTTCCCTCAGACCTTGGCAATAATATTATTGCTATCATAAATAATCATTGTAGGCTAAAGCAATCCTAACATGGAAAAGTAAAGCCTGGTAATAAATATAATAAGCTTTTCTCTGAGCTTCCAACAGGTAATCAAATTGTGAATTATTCTAATGAAACACAGGATGGTGAGGAATCACATCTCTTGACGAGTAGCTAAAATGTCCACTCCCCCCTCCCCTTGGTTATCAATTTGGTGTCAGCCTGTCTACCACTTGGAAAGACTATCCATACCTCTTTACTACTGGCCAGTTGTCTAGGGTGATTCCATATGTGTGCTTACCAGCAGATGGTCTCATAATAATTACTGGAGTTGCCAGGCCATTTATGCATAACTCCTTCCCTAAGCCACTGACCAGAAAAAACATTTTTTAAATTTTATCTTACGTGTGTTACTCAGAAGATGTACAAAGGGAATTAGAAAATTAAAGAAAATCTCTAACTGGAAAAAAAAAAAAAGAGAGGGAAAAATAGAACTCAAATTAATGACAGCAGACTGGCACTGCTGAAATGTAAGAAGGAGTGAAGAAGGACACTCTTCCTGGGCAAGTGGAGATTCATGAAATGTCTGATTCCCATAAGAGGTAGGTTCTTTCTGGTCCTGCATCATATGTGCTACATTTACTCAGATTTCATGCATCCTAAGGTCCATAAGTGATAAGAAAATGTTGGATTCAGCCCAGTACAATAAAAACATGTGGAATGGTTTTTGTAGGAAAGTAGTGAGTCCACTGCAGCTTGGAAGTCTATAAAACCTTATGTTATGGAAAGGGTGAATAGGTGATGTCACAGCAGAGGAACTCAGTGAACCGCAGTGATATGAGGCTAAAACCAAAAGTGTTTTTGTAGAACATATTGCTAATTTACAGAGATTGTTGTCAAAGAACCACGGCCCACCCAAAATTAAATAGATTCACAAAGAGGGAAGACAAATTTATGGAGAATGCTTTTGTAAATGGGTGTGAAACACAACCAGGTAGAGAAAATAATTCTCTGGAGTTCTCTGGAGCTCTGATTGACAAAAGCTACAAGGGTTTTTAATGCAAGCTTTGTCCTCTACAGACCTGCCAGAGATTTCTTCTCTCTAAACGAGACATTGCCATTCCTGATTTCCTCATAGAGATGATAGGTTGAAGAAAAAAGCTGTCCTTGATTTTGGGAACTGAGGATCAGACCTAGAACATAGCATAAAATGGTGAATCAAAATGGTTCTTAAAACAAACCAGTAAAAAAAGAAATAGATTAAAAGAACAGATTAAAAATGAAGAAATTCTGAAAGGATTATTTCACACTGAAGCTACTTACAGATCAAAGACTAGTGGAATGATCTTGAGGAGATCCAAAGGGACATGAATCAGTATTTCTGAACCCCACATGGAGGGCAGAGAGAAGCAAGGTAGAAGAAAGATGTGGTTAGAAGCTTGGATGAAGCCTGGAGGAACCTGATAGCAGTAGAAGGACCTGAGAAGAGTCTAATGCCCTACAAAGGTTTAGGCATGGTCTGGCTGAGCCTGACTGGGCTTTTTGCATCAGGGACAAGAGCCTGAAGGAATTTCTTGGAAGAGGGCTGAGACCAGAAACATTATACAAGAGTTAGCCATGATTCATCCCATCAAACACCTGCTCCACACCCAGGGGCTGGAGGGAAGGCAACAGACACCTCTCTACCCACCATGGGGAAAAGTCTTCTGACTCCAAAACAAGCAGTGGGTGCCACTGTGGGCATAGAGGAGAACTCAGCTCACTAAGGCTGGGAACATTCTCCCTGGTGGGATGAGCCTTACCATGCACTTATGGTGTGCACTGAGAAGAGGCACTGAATGCCATTTCCTCCAACTGTGCATATTTGTCTTGTCAGCAACCCACCCAAGGGACAACCTGGCCCACATGGGAAGGCAGGAGGCCACCAAGTGTGGCTGAACTCTGCTCTTGTGCTGCCAGGGGTGGCAAGCAGGCTGGGAGGTGACCCATGGCCACCTTTTGAGTATTCACTCAAGTAAGAGGGAACTCCAGCTGAACCTGTCCTCCTGCTCCCACCTGTCAAAGCCTATCCCACAGGACCCAGCAAGACTGACTAGATTTAGGGCCAGTAGGTCCCCCAAACACCATGGACCCATAGGGAGGGGCCTGAAGATTGTAGAGGGACTTGTGATACTTGTTTCAGAGCCCATTGAAGGCGATACATACTTTGATACAGGTTTTGCAGGCCCTATGGTCATTCAAGAGACCTATGGATATTCACCTAAGTATTTGCAGAGAAAGATCACCTTTAGAAGTCTCTCAAACCTTTTGCTATTAGCATGCTTCCTCACTTTTTGGCACTGGCGGAGACACAATTTTTTGGACTAGAAGTTGGATCTGTGGAGTCCTTCAGGCATGAAGTGAACTGACTCCCTCTTTTGCCTTCAGCAGTGAAATAATAAGATTGCTTTCTAGTCTGGAGACCCCAGCAAGTACAGCCTGCAGCCTGAACTCACCACTGAGAGGATGAACAGAGCGGCTCTTTCCTCCACTGGCCCTTGCTTTAGCCCACCAGTTTCACTTCTTTCTTAAATTGTTTCCAAGATAAAGCTGTGAAATGAGGTAACCTTCATATGATCAAGCTTATTGGCAGCACTAGTCCTTGTGCACTAGTCCTGTAAATCAGGTCACATGGCACCAACCCCCTGCAAAAGTACAGGGGCTTGTGTGGACAATAGGTACACATCTCCCTGGAACACATACAGTGAAGTTTTGTCTTCATGTTCCCAGGGAAACCTAAGGAAGCAGTTCAATAGCAGCATTGCTGAGAAATTATTCCTCCCTAACTTATGTGTCAGCCCAAGCTCTTGCTTTCAACCAGGATATGAGACTTTTACACTGAAAATATCTTCTAATGCTTAAAAATATGTTTTTTTCTAAAAAAAAGCATTTCTTTCTGTGGATGCTGCATATTTATTTTAAGCTTGTAAAAATGTGTCATATTCCAGTGAGTTCGGCATATCACACTTTCATATTTGAAGATGTTTGAACAGTAGTGTGTTCAGTTTGCATGACATGGTTTTGTTTGCAGGGGACCACAGGAGCTTCCCCTGTGTCAGACAGAGCCAACACCAGGTGGCTCCAGGGCAGACCAAGCCCCTGGCCAAGGCCATGCCAATCAGTGATGCTGGTAGCACTACTTGAATGACATATTTAAGAACAGGACAGGGGTGGGGGAGAATGTACATGGAGAGGAGAGAGAATGTGTGAGAGAAGCTGCCCTGCAGACACCAAGGCCAGCGAAGAAGAAGGAGGATGTGTTTTGGGTGCCAGAGCAAAGATTCTTCTGCAGCACACGGTGAAGACCATGGTGAGGCAGGATGTCCCCTTACAGCCCACGGAGATCCATGGTGGACCAGTTATCCACCTGCAGTCTCTGAAGGACCCCACACCAGCACAGGTGAGTGCCTGAAGGAGGCTCTGTGGGAAATGCTGTTGGAGCAGGCTCCCTTTCATCATGTGAATCAACTGCACCTCTTTGCTTGGTGTCATGTGCAGCCTTGCTGAAGGGGCACTCCAACCTACTATGTCACTGATGAACATTTTAAATAATATTTGTCACAGTGGGGACTTTTGAAGGGTACCACTTGCTAGTGGTTTCCACTTGGATGTTGAACCACCGACTGCAAATCTTTGGATATGGCCATCCAGCCAATTTTTATTCATCAAACCCTTTATATCTTCTAATGCTTAAAAATATGTTTTTCTAAAAAAAAAGCATTTCTTTCTGTGGATGCTGCATATTTATTTTAAGCTTGTAAAAATGTGTCATATTCCAGTGAGTTTGGCATATCACACTTTCATATTTGAAGATGTTTGAACAGTAGTGTGTTCAGTTTGCATGACATGGTTTTGTTTGCAGGGGACCACAGGAGCTTCCCCTGTGTCAGACAGAGTCAACACCAGGTGGCTCCAGGGCAGACCAAGCCCCTGGCCAAGGCCATGCCAATCAGTGATGCTGGTAGCACTACTTGAATGACATATTTAAGAACAGGACAGGGGTGGGGGAGAATGTACATGGAGAGGAGAGAGAATGTGTGAGAGAAGCTGCCCTGCAGACACCAAGGCCAGTGAAGAAGAAGGAGGATGTGTTTTGGGTGCCAGAGCAAAGATTCTTCTGCAGCACATGGTGAAGACCATGGTGAGGCAGGATGTCCCCTTACAGCCCACGGAGATCCATGGTGGACCGGTTATCCACCTGCAGTCTCTGAAGGACCCCACACCAACACAGGTGAGTGCCTGAAGGAGGCTCTGTGGGAAATGCTGTTGGAGCAGGCTCCCTTTCATCATGTGAATCAACTGCACCTCTTTGCTTGGTGTCATGTGCAGCCTTGCTGAAGGGGCACTCCAACCTACTATGTCACTGATGAACATTTTAAATAATATTTGTCACAGTGGGGACTTTTGAAGGGTACCACTTGCTAGTGGTTTCCACTTGGATGTTGAACCACTGACTGCAAATCTTTGGATATGGCCATCCAGCCAATTTTTTATTCATCAAACCCTTATAGCTCCAATTTATTTGCAAGAATGCTGGGAGGGACTGTATCAAAAGCCTTTTACAGAAGTCCAGGTAGATAACATCCACAGCTCTTCTCTGTCCACTGATGCAGTCACTCTGTCATAGGAGGCCATAACTTTGTTTGGGAACAATTTGCCCTTGGCAAAGCCCTATTGGCTGTCTAGTTACCTTCCCATCTTCAATGTCTTTCCACCTATCTTCTGAGAGGATTTCTTCCATGATCTTACTGGGCATGGTGGTGAGGCTGAGTGGTTGCTAGCTCCCAGAAGCTTCCTTTGGACCCTTTCTAAAAATTGGTGTGGCACCTCTCATGTTCTAACCACTGGTGACTTCTTTTCAGGTCTCTGATCTCTCAGATTACCTGTTTACTATGTTTATTAAACAGGTAATCCGAGGACACATAAAGTAATACCAAAGGACATAATTCCAGTCAATACCTTAAATGAGTAAACTCTAAATCAAGCTTATACAATTCTTCAACTATAATCAGAATTCTTTAGATGTGGGCTAAAACTTTCAGATAAGTTTCAGCATAAAAGTTTTAAAGCAAAATGAAATGTTATATGTACATACGTATATATATACATATATATATATATGCTGATTTTTTTCAACAGACTAAAAGCTTTGCTGGTAAGGTAGCTAAAGAGATGATAAAAAGCTAATAGTGCACTACTGAGAATGGTCAATCTGAGCCATTCCAGGTAAAGGCTCATTTCCACAGCAGGGTTTTGGGGCTGTATTTACTGCTCGAGTGCATTGCCTGCTGTGTTCTGTGACTATTGCAATAACAGATCCTGCTGGACTCTACTATAAACATTTCTGATCAATCAACACTGGCATCTTCCTGTAGCTTTTCTATTAAAAAGTGGAGGGAATTTTTTAATAAAAGGCCATTCATGTAATTAAAATAATACTAATAATTTGTAATGAGCACAGTTTAAGGCAAATCATTAAAAAGCCTATTTTCTTTCAAAGTTTGGGATAATGGGATGCTACTAATTGGTGGTTTTAGGCCTCCCAGGTTTGTTTGCAGAAGTGGCCTCCTTAGTGTATTACCAGTAGGCTGGCAATGCATTCAAGGCAGGAAAACACATGTATTAAATGGGTTCTTTTTGTGTTGCATCAGTGAGTTCATCTGCATGCATGAAAAAGTGTCCAAAACATGGTGATCATCAGTGGTGCATAGTAAGGACTAGAGGCAGCTGGTGTAAAAAGCAACTTGTTCTGAATTTAACATCAACTTCACTGGAATACCACACTCTCAAGTTCAGAAAGTGTGATGTGACAGACTATATGAGGCACAAAATGATTATGAAAGACATAAATTAACCTGAGATTACTAATAATTTTTTTTTTAACTGCAAGGATTTGTGCTGGAATTCCTGTAGCACTCATGCTTTTGTAGAACAAAAGTGCTTTTATGTGAGCAGTGTGATCAATCTTGAAATAAGCAGTGCTGCTGAAGTGTACCTGTGTAATTATATATTTATATATTATGTCTGCAAAATGTGAACAACTGAAGAATGTGACAGTCAGCTTGTGCTTTTGAATGTGCTGCAAGAGCTGAATTAATACAATTAATTACTCTGTTTTATCTGCTTGGTCACAAATGCTTCTTGAAATTGCATGTTCCTTTTGCTTTACATATTGCCCTAAGTACAGATGAGGATGCAGATATATTTTTCTTGTTCTCCAGGATGCTCTTAAATGCCAGTTCCTACCATCTTTTGAAAGTGTGGCAAAAAGCAGCAGCAGCAGCTCAGGATGTTTGGGGGTGAATTATCTGAATATCTGAACTGATTGCTAAATGATTCAGTGTTGAAGTTTCTCATGTTGATAGACTTGACATTTTTCTAGGTAATTTTCTTTAGGCATGGACTTATAGTAGGAAGGTGATGGCATAATCAGAGAGTAAATTCCAGTTAAAGGAGCAAACACTCCAAGTTTTTTTCTCATAGAAGAAAAAAAAAATTAAAGAAGGAGCAGGAACTGTATGAATGCAATATGGTAATCTCTTGTTGCAGAGGAAAAAGGATTTTGGATTACAAGGAAAGCAACTATCAAACAAAAGAATAACAATGGCCAAAAAATAACCCAGCCAGAGGTCAGTTGGGATACATAAAACTCAGTTCCAGTTAGCAACAAATAAAAGATTGCACAAAGAGCATCTGGCCATGGGAACATCCCAAAAGTAGTTGATTAAAAATCCACAATGTGAGAAGAGGAAAGCAAGATTATTAAAAAAATATAAAATGTTTATTGGTTTAAAGACACTGAAACTCTGGAGGGTTAGAGTTGTCACATTACCCTAGCACTGAACTTGAATCTGCAAGAGTAAGAACTTCTCCCCAACATGTCCAGATCAGGTGCATTATGTAAAACTTTTGACAACAAAAATTTCAAAGTGAGGCTCTAATTTCAAAAAGCACTTTTTCCACCTCTGTTTGTGTTTTCAATCTACCTTACTTTGTATATGCCTGGTTTGTATAGCCTCCTCTTATCCTTTTCCTGTGAGAAGAGACTGCAAAAATATGGAGCAATGATCCTGTTTAGTGTGAGTAAAAAAGCATGTGCATCTTTGAGAGTTGGATGGAAAACTGAGAAAAGAATGTGAAGACAAGTGCAAATTAAGTATTGTAAGAGTAGTAACCCCCATAAGACCTAAGAGTGTGTCTATTAAGCCTTAATTCAGAGCCAAACATAAATTATTTTTTCTGTTCTTAAAACTGAAACTAGCGTGACAATACTATGTACAAATCTGATCTTTCACTAAGCAAACAACCCTAGTTTACTTTAGGTTTTGGGAAGTGCATGCAAGCTTTTGAGCACTTTGATCACCAAATCTTTACATGTGGCACCATACCAAACCCTCAAAAGTCAGTGCAAGACAATAACCATTTGCATTTTCTTGGTTTTTCTCACACATTTTTTTGTGACTTCTCCTCTGGCCAAGGAAATAACAAGGGATGTTTCCCCAACTTCAATTAGTGTGGGAGTGTTTTGTGTATATCAATTTGGTGTAGTGGTATATTGTGCAAAACTGCATGATTTCCTTTCAATTTGCCACATCCACTGTGGTTATATAACCAGAGCTTTCCAATCATGAAATATAATGAATAATAGTAAAACTTACAATTAAAAAACTCACACCTAGTGATTTCTGATACTTAAAAGAAAAAGTCTAACACAACCATCCCAGAAAACAGCATGAGACAATAACATAGAATCTTTACAGACAAAACAGCATTTCTTCATTAAATATCTATTTCTTGCTGCCTTTTCAGTTCCACTTTGTAAATAAATATACTCAGGAGAAAACCTAGAATTTGAAGGTATCATTTATACAGGAGAAAACCTAGATTTTGCCTGCAAGTTTGCTTGCCTTATCCTCTTCTCAGTCTCTCTCAAAAGTAAATAATCTGGCTCAATTTTTAGAGCTGGAAACACAAGATTTAACCCCACTTTGGTCTTTTTTTTATCCTAATTTTCACACTATCCACTTTGTATTTAGCCTAGGTTCCTTAGGTGAAGTGTTTATGCTAACTCATCTGCTAACATTGCATGGGTAGTTAATACATGTCAGAAGCTTCTCCTACACTGTATGTATTGTAGAGGTGTTAATTAGATATTGATTTTCCTGACACTTTTCTTCATTTTAGCCTTTACAATTTCAGGGTTGTTATTTACTCATTTGTGTAGACAATCTTCTCCTTCATCATCTGCATCAAGATGAGTAGAATTATGGGGTCCCTCTCCTACAAAAATAGCCGGAGAAAGATGGAGTTGTTCACCCTGGAAAAGAGATGGCTCCTGGATGCCCTTATTTCAACTTTCCAGTACTTGGGAGAGCAAATTTTTACACAGGTAGATTGTGATAGGATAGGGGAAACAGACTGGTTGATAGGAAGAAATTCTTTATTCAAAGAGTAGTGAAGTATTAGAACAGGCTGCCCAGAGAAGCCGTGAATTCTCCATCCCTGGAAGCGTTCAGTGCCAGGTTGGAAGGTGTCCCTACCCATGGCAGGGGGTTTAGAATGAGATGATTATAAGGTCCCTTCCAACCCAAATCATTCTATGACTCTACGATTTTCTTCATCTATTTTCATAATAAATACTACTGCAAATGAGAAGCATGGCTGTGGTAAAGGAGATGATAAAGTGAACATTTACCATAGTTAGCAACTCACCTAGAGCAGCCTTTAAACAATTTGGTTTGTCTTTCTGAACCTATACCAGTAGCTCCTGTATCTATAAAGCTCTGCTTTTGTGCATGCAGCTTAGTGAATATGCTGCTGCTCTTCTTTAAATACATATATTACATATGTAGACACACTTTTTACTACAGCTCAGCAGACTTGACAACTGCATTTGAAATTTTTTCCATCTATGTTTCATAGTCTGAAGAAGAAAACATAATGATTTAAGAGAAAGTGATTAGCCAGAACATGTGAATCACCTAATAAACATACTCAGCAATTTACTCAAAGCAACAGTTTCAGCCATTTTTAATTGGCCAGTCAGTATATGCTGCCTGAGAAGATGTACATCCATGCAGTGAAGTTAGTCTTAGTGAAAACAGGCTTTCTTCTTTTAGCTACATTTTGCAGACCTTTCAGAAGTAATCCATGCTCCCAAGACTGGATGGTTTACAGATTGAAAATCCTTCATAAAATCAATTTCTTCAGACTCAGTGGACAAATATAAGTCTATTTTCTTTAATAATAGAATGGCAAAGTAATGAAATACTGTGAAATAATTGACTAGTTAATTCCTTTTTTTTTTTTGTTTTAGAATAGTCTTTTTCTGGAAGGACCTGCTCTGGTCTTTTGATCAGGTTGCTTGAAATCACTCTGATTGGAATAGCTAATTGAACATGACTAAAAGATGAGTCAGACCCAATAGGAGTCAACAATAAGACACACTTGCCAGAAAAGAAAATCAGATCCTGGGAAGTATTAATAGCAGTGTCATATGCGAGACATTGGAGGTAATTATTCTGCTCTATTTGGTTGTAGGGAGGATGCAGGTGATGGTAGTCAGCCTGGAACAGGCCCCTTACGTAATGGATGATAACAAATTGAAGGGTCTTGAGGAAAATGACAAGAGCGATAAAAGGTTTAAGCAGTATTATCTGTTAGGAAAAATGAATGTAAGGTTATTATCTTAGTTATGTAAGGCACTTTCATTGTCAGTTGTTCACTGGTGAGAGGAGATGTAAACAGCTTCCATCACAGCCATGGCTGTGCCTGCTCTCCTGAAGTGTGTGTATTTGACCCAAGGAGGCATCCCTGGCTTCCAGCTGTGGGGTGCAGGATCATGGGTGCTGCCCAGGGCTCTACTGCAGTGATCAACCCTTGAAGCAGATTCTGGCTCAGCTCCTACCCCACCGCATGTGGCACCTACTTATTTCCACATCTCTATAGCATGACTCTCAGGTCCATTTACACCTCATATACTCCTGTCCCTCAGCGTGGGTTCCTGCCTTGGCCTGGCAGTGATGTAGCCTCTTCAGTATCTGTATGGAAAAAAACCCCAAAACCCACATCCATGTCAGTGCCTGGAATTTCTGGGAGACACACTGCTCTGTTGTCCCCTTCAAGGCATGCCTGCATCCTTATGCAAAAATGTACAGTTGTGTTTGAAAGAATCTGGACTGGGCTCATTCTCAATAGTCCAATGAAAGAACTGTGGACAAAAAACCTCCCGTGTTGATGAGACCCCCACAGACTGCAGGAGAACAGCCATGTCTCAAGACAGACCTTGTGCCTCCCTGCACAAGGAGAAGAGCAAGTAAGTCATCCAAAGAGCTGGATCATTTGCTGATCTAGAGTGTACATGGCATGTGTATGCAACTTCTGTTTCTTTGCTGTGGTTTTCTTGGAATAAGTGGACAGAAAAAATGTGGGTACTCTACTGAAAATGGAAAACTCCTTTGAGAAGAGACCTGTACCCTCCCTCCACAAGGACCTACCTATTTAGATGAAGCAGTGGTTAAGCACAATTCATTTGCAATGCATTTCTGCTAATTACAGGCCTCCATGCTCCTTGGGGTACTTGTCAAGGGTGATGAAAGCCAGCCCATGCTGGCTGGGTACACATCCATGGAAATATTGCTTCAGTGTGTATTGGGTTTGCGTCGCAAGGTCTTGGTAGGGGCAGAGAGGAGGTTTTTACAGGGGTGACTTCTGTGAGAAGCTGGTAGAAGCTTCCTCCTGTGTCCAGTAGAGCCAGTGAGAAGAGGCTCCAAGATGGATGCACTGCTGCCCAAGGCTGAGGCCATCAGGGGTGGTGGCAATGACTCTGGGATATCATTTTGGAGAAGATTGGGGGAGAAAAAACTGCACAACTCCAGACAGGGAAACGGAGTGAGAATATGTGAGGGGAACAGCTCTTCAGACACCAAGACCACAGAAGAAGGAAGGGCAGGAGGTGCTCCAGGCACCAGAGCTGAGATTCCCCTGCAACCCACAGAAAAGCAGCTGTGCACCTGCAGCCCACAGAGGTTCAGGGGAGAATAGATACCTGCAGTCCCTGGAGGATCCTATGCCTGAAGAGGTGAATGGTAAAATAAAGTTATGACTCCACAGCAAGTCAATGCTGGAGCACGCTTCTGGCAGGACATGCAAACTTGTGGAAAGAGGAGCCTGTGCTAGAGCAGGTTTTCTGTAAGAACTTGTGACCTCATGGGAGATCCATGTAGGCAGACATCTACCACCATAGCACTGCCCTCCTTATTTCTGCCTCAGGTGTGGAAGCTGGAAAAACAAACTGTGTTTTCCCTAGGGCCACAGAACAGAGTGCATCTGTGTTCACATGGTGCATGCAATAGCTGACTCTGCATAAGAAAAGGTCTGTCACTTGGTTTGAATGTCTGCAGTAGCACTGGGCTTTGCCCCGGTTGCTTTATGGTAAAAGTCTCCTTTTCACAGTTGTACCTGAGACATGATGTCTCTAAATAACTCAGCATTGATTTTAACCTTTTCTAATGTCTAGTAATGATGGATGCTTTTTTTTCTCAATTTTTTAGTCTTTTGAGAATCTTCCACATGCATTTTCCTAGTGTCGATGTTTGAGACTATTTTCCTTACCTCAAGAAGATAACATCGAATTTCTTCATATATGAATCTGTTCTGTCTTTTTGCATGTTCAAGGGGTTTGACACCCTGGAGATTGAATCCCCATTCACCCTTTTCTGATACCTTCCCAGTTTTCCAAGTTTTCTCAGTTCCATTTTCAAAGCAGTATTGGACATGCAATGCACAGACACCCCCTTTCTAGCAGCTCTGAATTACTCTTTTTTTCCCCCATGCAAATAAAGTAATCTTTGACTTTCAGCGTTGCTGCTCTGTACCCCAGACACTGAAATTATTGCTGTGGCTTTGAGGCAGGACAGTGAACTGCCCTGTGGACTGTAGGCACCTTAGGATCAGGTCATGCAACAGAGGATACAGGAGGCAGATGCTGTATGTACAAGTATTCAGATGATTCATTCCTAAATTTTTGGGAAGATTTAAACAAGAGATTACCTGCATGAGCTACCTGAGTGGCATACACAGTTGTGACACAGACACAACAAAATGTTTCAGATTTCAGTTTTATTCTGACTCAGACCAAAAAAAGGAAGGGGAAAGAGTAAACGGGGGACAGTTTATGAAAACCATAGTTTTTAAGAAAGGCTTGCATTCTATACTTGAATTGAAAGCTTATTAATAGCAATGGAGTTTCAGTTATGAAGCTAAACAATAGAGGTTAAATTTTTTTTAATAATATGTGCTAAAACTTACATACTGTCCTCCCACCATTAGTCTTTTACCTCAGGCTAGGTACCTTAGCCTTTTTTTTGTTATTAAAGATGCTGGTTGACTAAGCCAGGATTCTATTCCAGTGTTACAGCAAGTTGGTTTGGAAAACAATGATGGATATGGGGACCTTCACAGTTCTCCATGTGAACCATTGATGTAATAAAAGAAACACACCAAAGAAATAAATACATTTGAAGAGAGAAAAGAAGGTCTAAGTAGTCTGCCAAGGACTAAAATCTTACAGAATACAAAATGGCATAATTTTTCTCCTTTTGTTGAGGTAACTATGATTTATACTTGATGGGGGTCCCAGGCACTGCAAAAATGTGGAAAGAGGAAGACCGGAGACTCTTCCATCAAAACCTGATGTTGAATGCTCACTTTTCTCTTATGGCAAATTTACAGGGGAAAAAATGTAGACAACATTTTACATCATGATAAAGTTAATTGTAACTAAAATATCTCTTAAAATATTCCAGCCTCTTTTAGAAAGCCTAAATATTTTTTATTAATTTCCTTTTTCTGAATAATTTCTTTGCAATTTTTCATTTTCAGTGGCATCTTCTTGAATCAGTAAGCTTTAAAGCAACAAAACTGCATAGGAACAGATTTAATAGAATAGTGCAGATGAAGATGCTTCACCATTTTGAAATTACAATTCTACTAACTTAGCCATAGCTAATAAAAAGTTTTTCTTTGATCCAGCAAGCCATTTTTTCTTAGGCAAATTGACTCCAAATGAACACATAGCTTAATGAAATATAAGACTGCAGTTTTTTTACTCCTTATAGAGGTTTTTAAGTCATGCATTTATTTTTTGTTTTCTTAACCACTTCAATTTGTCCCTAGTCCATTCTCACAGCCTGAACAAGGGACCAATATCTTTTGGACATAAGAAGAGGGTACAGATATAACTTTCTATAACCAAATATGAGCTATATACATTGTCTTCCAGAGAAAAATATTTGCTTTGATTTTTTTTAAATCTCTACACCTAACTTTCCCTATTGCATATCTTGCCTGTAGGACTGTGACATTTAATGGTATTTTGATAAAGTTTCAAAGATGAGTTTCAGAAAGCAGATGTAAAAGAGCAGGCACTTTGCAAAACACAACCTATTTTCCCAGTGTGTCTTAGTAACTGTACTCAGGTCACTCTGATAATTCACATCATGGTTGGTTTGGGATCTGATTTGTATTTATGTATGAATACAAACTGAATAGGTTTGTTTCCTGGAATCTCTGAGAGTGATAGAGGAGCCATAGTTTCATATTTGCTGTCAGCTCTAAAAGCTCTTGAAGGTTGATAAGAAAAGAATGAAGTTTTCCCTGGTATTGCTTGGGCTGTTCAGGTCAGATACTGGAGATTAGTTGTATTGAAAGCATTCTATGTGAAATACATTGAGAGGCAGTAGTTTTGCAACCACATAAATAAAAAATTGTCTCTAGGGACATTACATTTTTAAACTCTTGCTAGTACCAAGGGGATGTCTTGAATCTTAACTGGGAACTGGAAGAAATTATATGGAATTAAAATGGTGTCAAAGGAAAATAAAAAGCATGACTAGTCTAGTGCCTTTCCCAGTGGATATCACAAAACAAAGAACTGAAACTAATCAGTTTAAAAAAAGGTCAGTTTCAACTTCCAGTATGGTGCTAGAATATAGGTATCTGTATCTTTAATAAAGAAGTTTCTTTTTGTCTTCTAAATGTTTGCAAAATGTCCTTAATCTCTATTAACTAGAGAATATTTACAGAGAAATAATTTCCAGGAATTGACTTAAAATTTTATTGACTGTTTCCCCATTCTGTCTTCCTTGATCTTTGAGCAATTGCTGACTAACTGAAGCTCAGTGGGTAACATATGATTTAGGGCCTTCCAAAGATATCCTGGCCTCCAAAAATCCTGTCCAATCTGGGATCTCACATTAGGCATTCCTTTTTTGGCAAAAGAGACTGGTCTAGAGATAGAAAAGGATTATTGCCCAGGCAAAGGCATGACTCAAGGACTATTTATACATCAAACTTCCAGAAAAGATTGCTAAGTTTAGGGGAATTCTGCTTTAGCTCTGCAGTTTTAAAAAGTGTTATTTATCATTTGTATATTTATTATACTTCTTTATCTTTGGTCTTATGAGTTCCTAAAATTGCTATGTGTCCTAAGCATAATGCATTTTTTGCCTCTATTTTCTTTATTCTTGAGGATTAGCGCTTGCATGTTTTTCTTGCTGTTTGTTTTGGGGTTTTGGCTGTTTGGTGGGGTTTTTTGCTTGTTAATTTGAGAGAATTGAGTTTTGTTCAATGCAGTAAACACATGCTTGATGCACTATGGTAATCATTCATCCTTGCTATAATTATTTTTATCAGGAGTCCAAGGCACCTAATGAATAGTTATAGATGATATAACCATCATTATAACCCCTCCATCAACTACTCATCCCCCCACTCCTGAAAGGAAAACAAATCTATTTGAGAAAGGTGGAAAATTGAAAATATTATACAGTCTCTCTAAAAGCCCATTAAAAGGCTCTTGACAGATCCAGAACATCAACATGTCCCTGCCATCCTGATCTTTGTCTCTAGATTTTGACTTTAAATTTGATTTCACATTTTTCATAGCTGAAAGTCCATCTGTAGTCAAAAACAATATGTTTCCATTTTCAGCTGCTAATGACCAATAATCTGGCTGAGCAAGTCTTACCTTTAATTGTACCATCACAGTTTGCAAGGTTATAATTTCCATTTTCAGGTCAACCACTTTTATTTTGAAGATACTTGCTATGTAATTAGCTATTTCTCTCATATCACTGACAGAATGTGATAATGAAAGCTGCCAATGGTAAATTTTCATCACATCTAAGCTTCCAAGCTCCTTATTGTTTTCACAGTTAACTAATACACTTTTGCCAGCAAAATGAGTCCCATAATTTATTTGTGGGCAAAAGAATAGCTGCTATTGGGTTATGGTTCACATCTCATTGCACAGAAAGGACTAATTGAAGCTGGTCAGCAAGCCCTCTCTTTTTGCTTTGGTTACTCCTCACCTTTCTGACTGTGCCTTGCAGGAGTCCTCACACTGCCAGGCCCCCTGAGCCCTGCCTGCACCACCAGTGCCTCCAGCAGCTTTTGTCCCTTCAGCTCCAAGTGTGTGCAGCACGGGACATTGATCTGGCTAGCAGGAAACCATTAAGCTGCTTTATTCCTTCCCACACCTTTGCTTGAAACTTGAAATACATAAAATGTTCTGCTTCTCTTTTTCTAATCTTTGCACGCCAAAGTTACAAAGAGATAGGTGACGTTTATTTCCATACCATGTTTTCTTTACAAACTTTCTCTTATTTTATGACACAGCTTCCTTTTGGCAGAGATACCATGAAAATATGGAAGCATACCACAAGCTAAACAACTGTGTTCAGACCTGAAGATAAGCTAAATATCTATGATGCAGACACGTCCATCTATATTTCCCTTTCTCTCTGCCAAAAGGGACCCAAGCACTCTCCTGTTAGAGGCTCCTCTCTTCTCTGGAGCTCTTGGAGAAGAAAGGACACATAGGGATTTTCCACTTTCTATATCAATCTTACATAAAGGTCTATTAGATGAAACCCGCAAATTAGGGTTTGAAAATTGGTTCATAATCAGTGCCTCACTGTAGAGCAAACCCAGCTTGGGCAGGTGCACACAAGCCACTGCTCTGTGAGCCAGGCATTGGTTTCTTTCTGCTTTAGAGAGGGCATCAAACAGCACATACAGTGCACGTGATGCTACACTTTTCTCTCCTGATGAATCTAACAGACAATTGCTAAAAAAAAACCCTCCCGCAGCTTGCATGCCTTTCAGAAATTATTCCATTTTTGTTGTTTGGCTAAACAGTTCTGGCTGAAGTAGCACTGGCTTGTAAGACTTGGAATCAGCCAGAAAATCTAAATGTTAATTGGTTACAGCTGAAATTTGAATTCACAGTGAGACAGAAAGTTGACCTTTAAGTTTCCCTACCCTTGAGTAGTTCTCAGCCTTGGGAAAATGTACCACTGTCAAAATGTTACTTTACTCCTAGAAGTTGTGCTAGAATTAGAAGTTGTTCAAAAGGAGGCTAAAGTATGCCATAATCATGGAGTAGTCTTATCACAGGCTGAATTAATGCAAGATCAGACACAATCACGGTGTAGTTTCAGGAATATTAGGTGATAACTGTGGAGAGTCAGATAATTACTTCATGAGGTCAGATAACCTATGATACTCAAATACTCTGCTTATCTCATTAAAACTTCATCTGGAAGAATCACAATATCCACTTTTTCACAATTTAAGGAAGGTTCACTTTTGACTTCTTAGGGCATGGCCCATTAGTTGAGTCTCTCTATTATCAGCAGTGCCTCTGCTATAGAATATATACTATTCTTAAAACCAATTCCCCAGAAGTTCAAAGCCCTATAGTTATGTCTGTCACGTTGCTGTAACTGCAAGGTTTTATCTAGCAAATATATACATTTCCACATGACACAATAAAGATATTGATTTTAGGTTTATTCTAAACTGTCAAGTAAATAGGCTTGATCACAGCAAAGCACAGATCCTATTGACTTTGCTGGTCAGAGACAAATAAAGCTCTTAAGCTTTACTTGGCCCAAAATAACCCTTTGTAGTTCTGATCTGTGGTTAGAAGGAGAAAGCCCATACTAAATTTCACTTTAAATTTACATTGAGGTTTTTAGTGCAGGTTTTTTTGCTTGTTCTGGTTTATTTTGATACTGGCTTTGCTTTTGGTTGTTGTTTTGGAAGTTTTTTTTTTTTGGCTTTGATTTTTTTCCCCAGTGATATCAGGCAGCTATAAAGAAGGAAAGCTATCTACAAGGACACCAGAAAACAAGGACACCCCTTTGGTCTGCGTTGCCTTGAATCTTTCCTTCCTATGGTAACACTTCGATTTCCTGCAGTCCTGTTCAAATATCATGACTGCAGGTTAAGAGAATATTTAAAATGAGAAAGAGAGGCAGAACCTGGCCAAAGGGCATGAGAGAAGGCAGTGTGAGCTGATGCAGTGACAAGACCAAAAAATGTGCTACAGCTGCTGTGGCTCTTCCCTCCTGCAGCACCTTCTAGTTATTCACACACCTGCTACACACATTTTGTGTTGGGATGATGGCCCCTGTCCAGTGCATCCCCCAGCTCACTTTGTCCAAATCCTGGCTGCTGCCTCAGGCTGAAAGCAGAGGAACAGAAGGAAGCTGGAAGAAGAATCTTGGAGCAAACTGAACAGGAGTACCCACATACCAAGTGAGCTGGCTGCACACTGCAAGACAGGTATTTGAAAGCTTGCCAAAAGCAGCCCTGCCTCACCTAAGGGTAAATTTGTCACCTTTGAGCAGAAGATCACTAACTTTTAAATGTAGAAGCATGAGCCTGGAATTTTTTAATGACCACACACTTTCCTTGCCAGACATTAACCCATTGCTATAAAAAAATAACAGCAGTGGGAGATGTAATCAAACATAGTTCTTACACCTGGATTTAAAGTATGTGATTGCTTTATGTAAATCCTAATTCCTTCTTCCATGCCTCCATTCTTACAGAAAAGGCCAAATGATTTCTCTTTCATCAGCTCCATAGGATTGGGATGAGGTTAAAAGACTTAAAAAAGTGGTGTTGGGAGGCCTCTCCACCAGAAAATTCAGATGCAGATGCAGAAGTGAAAAGCATTAAAATGAAGGTTTGCTTGAAGAGATGTCTGGAATTAGAGACACAGTGGACAAACTCTGCTGATGTGAAATTTGTGTGTGTGTTGGGCAGGAGCAGGGCAAGGACATGGAAGTCATAAGTGTGTCAGCATTTAGGAAGGCTGATGCAAGATGAGTGTCAGGCTAGTGCCAACATTAATGGTAAAATAATGTCTTTAATCCCTGGAACTGAGGGCTTGTAACTGGCAAGGAGCCTGGACTTTCACTCAGGTGTGTTAGGAGGAAGTTTCTCATTCTATTTCAATCCTTTGGGAAGAAGTGAAGAATTAAAAATGCGTGTTCATGCCTTACATTACTTACAGAAAGTTATCATGACTATTTGGTAAGCATGGCAAGCTGCAGCAGTGGCTGCACAGCAAAGCCTGAGGATTCCCACTTTCATATGAAGTGGAAGATGGGAGGAAGGGCAGGCTGCCCTTTCCTGGCCATGTAACAGCTGCCCTTTGACTCCTGGAGCCTGGGGTTTGCTATGCTGCTGCTTTTCCTGTCACTGAGTAATAGGCACTGTCTCCCACTGCCATAGTGCCACGTCTGCTTTCTCAAGGGCATGGATTGGATGATTTAACATCTCTTTTTCTTTGACTCCTTCTGGTAACCTACACACTGAATACTTCAGACTAAAAGCCCACCACGAGTAAATAAAGAGTACAAAAAGCCGTAATTGCCTAAAACCAGGAAAAAATCCCTTTGAGAAAACAGTATTTTTTTTTTGTTGTATCATTTAGTAACATTGTAAATACCATTTGTTTGTTTTAGTAACAAGCTGCAAAAAAATCAACACATGCAGAAATACTGCCAACTTTTAGGTGGCCATCTCTTTACTCTGCCTTAGACTATTAGACCTCTGCATCACCAGACCCAACTTTGCTTCTGTACTTATTCCTCAAGAGAGAGCACCTCCAAAAGTACAGCTTTGAGAGGATCTCTGGACTACAAAGACCCCTGAATAACAATGAATGTTCCTGTGTCCTTCTGGCTCAAGAGCCAGTCCTGGGTCTTGGCTGATGTCTGGTACATCCTCACATCACCCTGATGATCCTCAGCTCCATATATCATTCTGTATGATTTTCTATGAGATTTTTATCCTCATACTCCAGTCCTTCATCTTAATTTCAGCTCCATTTTTTTCACAGATCCGTATGGTTTATGAGCATTCTTGTTTAGTATTATGGTTGAGACATAGACTGATAAAGTAAAAATTTAAATTTGTTCATGAGGTCATCTTTAATGTTCTTTTTGTTAAACAACAATGGAGACAATAGTCTTCATTTTTATATAAGAATTTATTTATACTTTATGTTTCTAGAAGAGTGGAGTTAGTGGAGAGGAAGAAACTTGGGCTTTTTTTCTGAGGTGTTCGCTATAACTCCAGAGATTATGTGGATTTTGTAGAGATGATCAGCAGCTGTTTGAGAGGATGTTGTGTTGCTAGGAGACACTAATAAGGATGTACCATGAAAAATATATGCTCTTTTTAAATTGCACTTGAGCCAGGAAATGAATGAATAAAAAGTAGATTAATGAACCAGGGTATCAAAAATATCAAAGACTGCAAGAATATTTCCCATTTGTGCTGGGAAGCAAGTGTTAAGTATAAAACTTCATGCAGTTCCAACCAAAATGCATCAAAATGAGAAGAACAGACACTGTGGGTCATTAACAGCCTGATTAGAAGTACACAGGTAGCCTGAATAAAGAGCATAAAGGAAAGAAAACCAGAAAAGAAGTTTGTTCAACTGCATGGCTGTGTCGCCTTGCTGGTGTTAAACCAAGCTCAATAGTACACACCTCAGGTATCTTTATCAATTAATTGATTGAGCTTACTAAAAAACTTACTGTCTTCTTCTCTTCATAATCACATAAAGTTCAGAGAAAGGACATGAAAAGGCATCTCACCCAAGGAGAGCAGTTAAACATGAACTATCCCTAGTAGATATTTGATCAGGCCACTCAAAACACCTCTACTAATACTGGCTCCTCCTCAGGCAGTCTCATCTGTTGCTTCCCTTTCCCTGTTATTAGAAGCTTTTCCTAATGTTCAACCTAAAACTGTATTATAGTATCGTTTACAATGGAAAAGACTTTTAAGATAACTGAGTCCACCCATTAATCCACCACTGCCATATCCACCACTAAACCATGTCCACAAGTGCCACATCAACATGACTTTTAGATACCTCCAGAAACAGTGACATCCATCACTTCCTCAGGCAGCTTCTTCCAGTGCTTGGAACCATTTTGGTGAAGAAATCTTTTCCTAACATCCAAACTAAACCTCTCTGGTGAAAGCTTGAGGCCTTTTCCTCTTGTCTAATTGCTTTTTGACCTGGGAGAAGAGTCCAAACCTCACCTCACTACAGCCTCCTTTCAGGTGTAAAGAATGATAACGTGTTCCCTCAGCATCCTTTTTCCCGGGCTAAACAACCCTAGTTCCCTCATCTGCTCTTCATAATGCTTGCTCTCTAGATACTTCACCAGCTTTGCTGCCAAAACACTCTTACCAAAGTTTATTGAAGTGCCTGCATCCATCATGTTTTCAAAGCTCTGAACCCTTTTGGTATTTGTGCTGGAAACTGCTAATGCAAAGATATTTTGTGCAAAGATACGATAACTTCTCTTGGACTTTGGAAATAAGAGAAAGAACCCAAGTTTATTAATTCACAGCTAAGGAGACTTACTCAAGAAAACAGTGCATATTTTGTCAACACAGCCTTACCCTTTCAGGCCAGCAGTAAGCATTAAGTCTCATCTGTGGTTGCCCATCACAAAAAAAAATAAGAGATGCCTGAAAATGTCAAACAGAAAATAAGAGATGCCTGAAAATGTCAAGTGGCTTCTCACAAGCCAAAAAGCCCAGATAAAGCCAGTCCCCTTTCTAGAAATAACTAGGCTGTAAACGGAAGTAAACGCCTTTCTGTTTTTCTACTTTCTCAGTTTTGCTGAGGATCTAGACCTGCAAAAGTTTTTAAAATTAATTTCTACTGTTGTGGTGTTGTCATATCTGGACAATGGTATTGCTACAGTTTTAAGAGTTAATTAATTAAATAAGATGCAGGTTCATAATATCATAGTAGAGCTTTATACATTTTGTTCTTAATGATACCACCAGATCTCAGCACCTCTATGATGTGATAATGTGTCTGAAAGGGGGTCTGATAGAGTGGTACAACAGTAATACAGACCTATCTTGCCCATTTTCTTTTAACTTTTGTCATTAAAGGTGAAATCAATTAAGAAACAGAAAAATGATGGTCAAATAACATCAAATTACCAAGGAAGCCATGAAATTAAATTCAGAGTTCAAGCTGAAGCACTACAGGAGCCAACCAGTTATGGATGTCTAACGGCAGGGTGTTTGTCCAGAGGGAAAGCTGAGTTGTGTGCATGGATGGATGCATGTGATGGCCCTGCAAACCCACAGGTGTCCAATGATTCACAGCATAGAACTGGAACTTCTATCTGCTGCCCAATTCCAAGCATAGCGAATTACAGTTCAAGTGGCAGGTTTACCTCAGGAGTTATTTTTCTATTTGTGTTAGAAGTAAAATAAGTCTCTATAGTAACAAAACATAACTCACCTATTAGTATTTTACCTTCTTTTTTGTTTCTGCATTGAGTATCCAGACAGGCCAGACCACTAGGAAGTGACCAATGCTTTAAATGGCTTCATTTTATAATGCAAGATGTGGTTGAAAAAGTTTAAAAACAGGCAGATTTCTATCAGAAGCCAGAAGCTTCTCCTACGTCTGTCAGAGCCACTGCTGGCTGGTTCCAAGACAGATCCACCACTGGCCAGGGCCGAGCCCATCAGTGATGGTGGCAGCATCTCTGGGATAACAAAGTTAAGGAGGTGTGTTGTGAATCCTGATTTTGGCTGACTATGCCAATTTGTCATGAATGACTGGCTTAGGTCACTTACACAAATCACCATCAAGTGTATCAGTAAAAGCAGGTCTAATGCAAATCTGTAAAAGCACCACCATGTTCAATGTCAAGGTTCAATACTTACTACATGGATGAAACATACAAAAAAATCAGATTAGAATCAATTAAGAATTATTTTCAGAGGCAAGGGTGCAGGAGGGTTTAGCAGTACTTAATCTTTGTCTAATGTACGAAGTGGTTCAATAGGATTTACTACAATTATAAGAGGACTTAATTATAGATTTGAGATAATAACACTCATATTACACTTGCTAGAGGGTATTTGAATCCATTCATTTGCTCAGACACACACACACAGACATGGACACAAAGTATTTACCAGGGTACTTGCTAAAAATTCTCCTTGAGTGTCAGTGAAATACTCATGTCAAATGCCTTGGAGTTTCTTAGGAAGTGAGAGCTGTCTCAAGAACTGGGGGCATCAGCCCAGGTCCTGCTGTCTCTGTGGGGCTCCTCTGAGTTTTGCAACCCCAAAGAGTTTGGGAGCTCTGACAGGCATCCCTACAGTGGGAGATGCTGCTGCAGTCCACTGCAGTCCTGGAGAGCTCAAAGGGCCTCACTTAGGACTGCTCTTTACAGGACTGCAACATGATTAGCATTCATCATCTACAAAATTTCCCTCCTCGGGTCAGTAATTACTGGAGTTTCCAAAACAATTGGAGATGGTTTCCAATACAGCTGGATATTGTTTTCAAAACTCCAGCCACAATGAATGGTACCATTTCCCTCTGGCTGTGGTTCAGGTAGGAAGTTTTCCAAGGCTGTATCAGGCTGTAAATGACTCTCTTTACTTGCAATCTGCCACTTTAATGGTGTGCTGTTAATAAACCACAAAATATTACACAACTTAACGACACTGATAACTTTCTTTCTACACAATGTTAGATCCTTAAAAAAAAACACCAGTTGGATTTTCTTGGCTTTTTTTTTGGCGGGGGGGGGGAAGTAGTCTATTCCTTTTATAATTTTGGAATTGCATTCCTAAACCTGGAGATGAATGGCAATTTTCTCATGAATTTTTGCTGCACAAGGAACCTTAGATATTTCACAGGAGTATAGATGAATTAAAACCCCAAGTATAGGAATTAAACTCCAAGTATACGAGTAATTCCTGAGAATGACTTACTCCATACTTTCTTTTAGCTATGGTTCTCAATGTGGACATATCAAAACATATGAACAAGGCTTTAACCTTGCTGCTTTCTGCTTTCTTTTCTCCATAATGTAGTTCCAAATACAGTATAGAGTTATAAGTGTTGTAACCCTGTAATGTATTTTTCCCATCTGCTCTCACATTATCACAACATTGTGTTCCTATAAATTGTTTTTTTCTGCCTCACTCTCACATCATGTAACATTTCAAATGGTTGAATGATTGCAAGAAAATGTGTTTAAAGGTGTACCTTGGCTTTGTGACTCGATTCACCATTGTAACAATGCCAAAAGGGACAGCTTCATTTTGCCAGTATGTTAAAGTGATTTGCTTTGTAATAAAGGAAACCATCACAACACATTTATTTGTTAAGCTTAGGCTTTGAAATTTAAATTTTAAATACAATTGAAATAATTATTTTCTGCAGTACTTACCTCACAGTGAGGAGCAAAGAGCGTGAGACACAACATTCTTGAACTTTTTTTGCTGCCCAAATTTTAATACCAATTAAATAGAGGGTCTTTCTTGGCTGGTTTATCCCACCTGCAGGTTCACTGATTCGTGGCTGGCTGGAGCCAGTGTGCATCCTCCAGCACCATCTGCAGTTAAAACACAGGTATTATTATATACTAACGGAAATAATCATCAGAAGCCAAAGTTCCTGTCAGGCATACAATATAATCCATAAAGTCAGTATTAAAACTAGTTACTCTTCGAATCAAAGAAAGTGTAATTACTGCTATTCAATTTCCTTCTTTTATGAAAATAAAAGAACAGTATGACATATAAAACAACCTTCTCTAAGCTGTTTCATAGCTTTTTGAAGAATTTAATTATTAAAATTCGAAGAGAGATCCTTCTAGATTAATCTTTGAACATAAAGGCTGACTCTTCATTGGAGTATGATATGAAATTAAGAGGGAAGAGCAGCCAGCAGGGAGCTGATTGCAGGTCCTCATCTCCAACAAGTAGCCCCCACAGTGTGTTAAAAAGTCATAGGGGTTACCTTTAAATGTTTTAGACTACAGATGTAAGCCCAGCATGATGACACAGCCCAACCTCTGTACCAGCTACCAGATTTGCAGCTGGAGAGCCAGCAAAGCCATGAGGGACAGTCCATTCCTTCAGTTCTTAATTTTACCTTAGTGGACATACCTCTAGGCTGAGGAAAGTCTTCAGGCAGAGTCCCCTGCTGCCTCAGAAAACCTGAACCTATCAGTTCTGTGAGATAAACTGAGTCTGCAAGAGCTTAACATCACCCACCTGTATCCTCACAAGCAGGGGAAAGGGGAAAGGGGAAAGGGGAAAGGGGGAAAGGGGAAAGGGGAAAGGGGGAAAGGGGGAAAGGAAAGGAAAAGGGGAAAGGGGAAAGGGGAAAGGGGGAGGGGAAAGGAAAGGAGGAAAGGAGAGGAGGAAAGGAAAGGGAAAGGAAAGGAAAGGTAAGGAAAGGGAAAGGGAAAGGAAAGGAAAGGAAAGGAAAGGAAAGGAAAGGAAAGGAAAGGAAAGGAAAGGAAAGGAAAGGAAAGGAAAGGAAAGGAAAGGAAAGGAAAGGAAAGGAAAGGAAAGGAAAGGTACTCATGGTGTACATTTTTAAAGGCAAAGGCCACAACAGGAAATATTTTCAGTTTGTTACATTTATTCTTACATTTTATCTTTGATTTCCTCCTGAGTCTGCACTGAATAACTGTTTGGGCAGGATGTTACCATGCACTGGGGTGCTAGTGGTGCTAAAGGCTCCTACCATGGTTGCTGACAGATGGAGGTACAAAAACTCTTCATAAAATTGTAATATGGGAGCTTTGACATTTTCACCTGGCTACATGCCAGCTTAGACACTCTTCTGCTTGCACATCAATCTCCCCCATTTCTGATTTTTAAGCCAACAGGTCATTCTAGCTTGTCTTACCTTCCTCAGAAAAGCCAGATGTTATAAGCAGAAAAATCTTTCAGAAGTTATTGAGTTAAAGTCAGTGTAGAACAAGCAATGACAAAAACAAGAGTGAGAGTCAAAGGTAAGAAAAAGACATACCTACTTACACTTGTATATTGATATGTTTATAGGAAGCTGCGGTGTGCCACAGGAGGATGGGCTGTGCTGTTTGCCTCTCTTCTCTAATTTCCTTGGTGTCAGGGAACTGTCTCATCCATATCTATTTGCCAGTTCAATTATTTTAAGTTTTCTGTCACCACTTAACCACTGGTCACCAGTGTCAGAAGCTATTTAGCATTCACCTATGCTTGGAAAAGCAGAGTTGTGAGGGTACAAATAAATCAGTCTGGTCTTATTAATGGTGTTAGTGAAAGGCTCTAGTCAGGTGTCTTGGTTTGGAAAGGCAGGAGTCTGCTAAGGAAGGCAAGAGCCTCCCCTGAAATGGAAAAATGTAAACCCCCTCCCTCTGAATTGTTATAAATTTGAAATTAAGGGGCTCTCAGGCAAAATATGGGAGCAGGAAATAACAGTTCTTTAATAGGGAAGAAAATAAAAAGATAAAATAAACAATGCAGTAAACCAAAACAGCACTGACAGAGTCAGAACACAACCTGACACCCTGTTGGTCAGTGTGTTGCTAGCAGTCTAATTGGAACTGTGGCTGCAGTCCTCCTGAAGTGTCAGGTGTGGTTCTGTTGGAGCAGTGATCCTGTAGAAGGGTGTAGTCTTCCTCTGAAGGAAGGCTACACTGAAGATTCAGTGAAAGAGGCAGCAGTTCCTCTGGGAAATCCAGTGGAGAAGCTGTACTGGTGTTCCAGAAACTCAAGATTATATCTGGGTAGGAGTGTTTGGCTCCTCCCTCTGGGCGGAGCATCTCACAATGGGATGCTGTAGTTCAGATCAGTCATGCAGTGACATTCAATAGCCTGTTATCAGCAGATGTTTCCCCAGAGGGAGAAGTGGTTGTGGAAGAGATAAGGAAAACTGCCCACTTAACAGAAGACAACTGCCATACAGATGGCAAATAGAATTCCATTTGCTTGGCAATCCAGGACATCAGGGCAGGGAAGAGCAAAGATTTACTTCAAGTTCCTGTAACCAGCAGTTTATAAAGTATATAGAGATTCATGTTTCACAGCATGAAGAAAAATGTAACTAATGAAGTTTTGGAATAATTTCTTCTACTGCCACTGTATTTCATAACTTTTCAGTATAAAATTTCTTGCCTTCATCTCTGAATCATCCCATTTGTGGACTCAACAGTGTGTGATATTCTGTGCAGCTCTGATCTGAACTGGTTAGAAGTACACTGTGTGCCTGACTTTAGCTGCCTTCCAGATCTTGCAAAATGTTTTACTGATGTACAAAAAAAAAAGGAAAAATATGGGTCAAGAATGGGAATGTAGTTTCTTCATCACTTATTTCAGATATTAAAATTTAAGTTAGTGGCAATTAGCAAATCTCCAAATGGGAGGATATGAGCCCTGCAAGGACTATTTAAGAAGCTGATGCATCCCAGACATAAGCAGTGGCACTGGGATGTTTTAGCTTTTCTCTCCAGGATTTTCAAGCAGTTTTTTATGTCCAGATTAGCTTTTGGCCACTGTTGTGCTCTGAATTTGCATTTTCATGCACCTCTTATGCTTCTCAAATCCTTTTTTCTCAGATGTCTTTCCCCTAATTGAAGGGGAAATTCCAACAGCAATGGTAACTTGTGACCAAGGCATGATCTGGCACAGAGGACAAGAAGGCCCATCTGCAGAAGCATTTAAACTAGATGGAAAGAAGCATGCCAGGGACAGGACTCTACCAGGCAGTGAAATTTGCTTAGGAGATAAGAAATGCTGTAGTATTGTCTTGTAACAATTGTGGAATGTGCTCAGGGGACACTTTTGGTAAACAGACCTGGCAGTGGGGATGAGTGATCTACCTCATGCCAACACCCACAGGACTGGTGCTGGGATGAGTGTGTGTAAGGAATCAGCTCTTGCTGAATTTAGTAGGGCTCTGCCCAATCCGTTGCTTATCAAATCTCTTTATATTTAATCAAAAATGTATGTTTAATTTTTCTCAAGGGATACAATAAAATTTTTACAGTGTAATTTATGTTGCTGGTCCACCAGGGTGTGTGGAATGATTGTTTTTTCCCACCTGTACGTGTCACTTTGTGTGCATGAAAAGCTGGTGCAGTGCTTCCAGGCTATTTAGTGGCCTACAAAGCTTCTTTCCTGTGTCTCTTGCCTACAGCAAACCACGGCTTTCTCTTTGGTTACAGCAACTCTGAACTAGGCACAAAAACTCCTGGGGTAGGGACTAGATGTGAAGTTTTGAAATAACTCTGTCACTTCTGTTCCTAAGATAAACTTCATGGATTTTTAAATATCTTCTACTCTACTCAAGAAAAAAACAAACCAAACAAACCACCTCACAAGTCTTCACTATATATTCTGAATTCTCCAGAGTAAGGAAAAGACTGAAACCCTGAGCTCACAAAACCCTGATTTAAGCACAGTTTCTAAAAGTAGACATAAACATAGTCAACATAGATCAACATAAATTATCAGCAAGGGTCACCCAAACTTGAAATTATAACTCAGATCATACAGGTTACCACATTTTCTCCAAAAAATTATTAATTCTATCAGCATGTCATCACTGTGACTCAATGAGATACAGATCAAATCAAACTCATTAGATAGGCACGGGCAAAACAGGGGTCACTTGAGTACAGAAAAACTGTCTTTTTAGACTGCTAGAAGGATATAGGGGATTGCACAATCTGATTGCATTATTCAAAGTACTGTAAGTGGATAAAACAGCCTGCATCTGTCTCTGATCTGAGGCTTTCAAGTTCATTTAAACCTCAAATGTTTCATCAGTTGGAGAGAAGAAGGAAAATGTAGAAATGCCAGCTGAATTAATCTGAATGCTGGGCTCCTGGGAGTATAACTGGGAGTATCACATGTCCTAATTTATTAACCCTTAAATCTTGCAAAATGTGGGCAGAAGAAGGAAACTTAGCCTTCAGAATAACCTACCTATTAAAATGGAAATTCACTTACTTTTCACCCCATGTCTATGTCTGACAATGGGCTAAATTCTATGTTTACCTACTAAGTGTGAGTTACACAAAATGTTTTCTCCAAGAACCAGATTTATTCCCCTGTTTCTTCATTTTTCCAAGGAAAAAACAAGATACAAATTTGCATCAAATTTGATACAAGAAGATACAAATTTGTGGCACCTGGGCAAGTGATATTGTTAGTGTTGGATGCTCAATTATGAAGGAAACCTGTTTGTTTTCATCTCTCTCCACACCCGTAGTAGGACACAAGAATGGGAAAACGAAAGACAAAAAAACCCAAAACAGTAAGCAGACATATTTTTTTAAGGTCATCTTAATTCCCAGATTTGAGTTAAGATGGTTTCCAGTACTGAATTAGTAGAATAAGTTCTATTAGGATCTTTCTTTCCCCCTCCTGCCATTCTCTGTTAATAAAAGGTATTAGATGCAGTCCTGGGGAGAATAAGAACCTTGAAGCTCAATGGTGTGGTCAACACAGTCTGACATCTTCATTCATCACTTGGCTGATGGGACACAGTGCGCCCTCAGCAAGTTTGCAGAAGATGCACAGCTGGGAATCATCTGGCTAATGCACCAGATTGCTCTAGTGCCACTCAGAAGGGCCTCAGCAGGCTGGATAAATCAGCCAGTGGAAACCTCCTCTTGCTGGACAGAGAGAAATGCCAAGTTGTGCATGTGGAGAAGAATTGTGCCACACATCTGTGTTGGCTGGGCACTGACTGGCTGGAAAACAGCTTTGCAGAGAAGGCCCTGGGGATCTGGGGAAAAGTCAGAACAACAAGACCCATCAATACATCCTCTAGCAAAGAAGTCAAACAGCCTCCTTGTCTCACTAGGATGACATTTGTCATTACTCAGTACTGGTGAGACACATCTAGAGTACTGGGTCCACATCTGGGCTCTTGGGTGCAAGACAGATATGGACTTCCAGCAGAAAATCCAGCAGAGGGCCATGGGGATGATTAAAGGATTGGAGCATTTGACAAATGAAGACAAGCTGAGAAAGCTGAGACCTAGAGAAGACAAGGCTGGAGATCTCATCAGGATGTATAAATATCTGATGAGGGAATAGAGTTAAAGAAGAGAGAAACAGACTCTCCTCAGTAAGTGCCTGCTGAGAGGATGAGAGGCAATGGACACAAGTAAAACACATTAAATTTTATCTAACTGTGGAAAAAACTTTCTATTGTGAAAGGGGTCAAACCCCAGAATAGTCTGTCTACAGATATTGTGGAATTTTCATTTTAAAACCTATTCAAAATATCACTTGAAATGACCCTGAGCAATCTCCTCTAGATGACCCTTCTCTGAGCAGGGGATTGGACTGGATGATTTTCAGACCTGTGTCCTATCACCAGCTACTCTAAGAATGTGGATCCTGCATTGCTTCTTACAAAATAGGTCTTTTTTGCATCTTATTAACACCCAACTTGCAAGGACAGTGAACATTCAGCACAGCTGCAGGCTTCCAGAAATTCTTCCTTAGCAACTACACCATCTGAAAATTATCTTTTTGAGTCCTGGGATGCTTTTAGTGTCATTGTCACAGCTAGGAACACAGGCCCAGTGGACATCACAGGGACAAATCAGAAATTATGTCTGTTTAAACATTGGAATACACTGATTTATTTTCTATGACATTTGGTACATATGTCACAAAACAGGACTTGAAAAAACAAAATAATATGTTCCAGTATATGTATGTTGGTAGTCTGAGTTAAAATATTGGTACAGTTTAGACATTTTAAAGGGAAAAAAAGACAATGAAAGAAGTGTTGTTCAGTGCTTCTCCCTCTTCCCTTCTTCCCAAAAAAGCCCCACCCAATGTTTTCTAGGCTAGAAATATCCAAGAAAGGAATTAGAGACATAAGTTCCTAAATATACTTTAGAAGACTATCTATTTCTCTTTCCTCCTTCACTGATATGCACATTTTTCCACAGCCAATTTTTTTATCTCTGGTTTCAAGCACAGATGAAAATGTGTTAAGTCTGACTTATTCTTCTGAACTGATAAGAATTCATTGGATTTGTTTTCACCTTCTGCTTTTCAATTTGTTTTTCAATTCTTTTGTACCACCCGTTTCCAGAATCTTTAGAGTTAGATCCCCCTCAAAAAACTTTTCCCTACTTAAAGAAAAAATCACTGATTTTTACATGATTGCCAAAAATCCATGGTCCCAGGTAGTCTCACCTCTTAGCAAGGCATGCATGAATTTTGAAACGAAATATAAAAGTGGACAAAATCATGGGGATCCTGAGCAAGTGCTGCAGATTAATACAGTTTTGTAAAATTTGCCTAGTTATTTCTGTTGTCAACAAAGTTTTACTACTTTGCTAGTTGTACTGATCTAAACAGGTGGTGTCAAAACCTTTTGTTATGTAAAGCTAAAATACTGAGTAGGTGAAAAATACATATGTTTGCTTCACATCTTCAGAACTGCTACAGGAAGTTCAAGTTCCTATAACTCTGTTAAATCCTAATTTTCTCACATTTAAAAATTAAGTCAGAAGAGAGCAGGCTGTTCTGGGTAGAGCTGGATGGAAAGCATTTCCAACATAGTCAGCTCTCCCATGCACTTCCACCAGGATGAGTTAGGAAGAGAAGAAAAAGGAAAAGAAATATAAGCAGTTGCTTTTAGTCTAACTCAGGCAGTTTAATGGTTGCTGAATAAGCAACTTTTATTAGCTCTCAAATCTACAAGTATGTCTTCCCCTCTGCTCAGAGAAGAGTTTTATTTGTGTTACAAATAAGTACAGTTATGCTTTGAAACTTCCAAAGGCAACAACAATTTTCTTCCAATGTGTAGACTCAAGCTTTAAAAATTGTCTGAGGTCAGACCAGAGGAAGTGCAAGACACTAATCCCTATCCCTATCCTGAGTGTTAATCCTGTCCTGATAGTGGTCAAGGGTGGGAACAGAAAAGCAACAGTCAAAACAGAACACTCATTTGGGAGTTTTAAGAATATAGACTCATCATCTGCATCGAAACACAGAAGGAGTGTCCTTAAGGGCTAAAGTAGATTTGTCCAAGAAATATGAGACTATAATCTGCAGTTATTGCAATTGGAACAAAAAGATGCTCACACCAATTTGTGCAATTTTTTTCTTTTAAAATCAGGCCAGTCAGCTAGATCTTCTCCCTTTTTTTTTCCTTTGGGGTGAAGATATTTGAACTTCAGAGGAAGGTTTCTGTGTAGTGCTCATTTGTTTAGAATTGGAAGTAACAGACTTTTCACATGGGCTCTCAAACCAAAGTCTTCAGTGTAAGTTTCAGCCATTCTGCCCATCATCCTTTCTTTTGTGTTCTCCTACCATTGTGTGCGACCTATTGTGTAGCACCTGGTTGAGCATGGAGGAGGAGTCCTGAACAGGGGATCCCATCTTTCAGGTTGTAGTGCTGAGGAGCTGGATGGGGACGAGAGAGCTGGGGAGAGTGATAAATCTGAACCCAAGCTGCTTTTGCAGACTGTCACATCTCCTGCACTGAAGAAGATACATGAGAAACTTTCCCAGCCCTGTTGTGGCATTCACCTCCAGGCTTCTGGCTGCAGAATGAGGTCATGTGTCCCTGTCTTGTCTGAGGGGGCTGTAGGCACAGCAGGACCTTTTGGTGGAATGTTACTGCACAGTCACTTTTGTTCTTGTGGGGGGTTCTTCTGCCTTTGGGAATGCTGTCTGCTTGCAGGCCTTTCCCTCCAAGGGCAAGCTGCATTTCATTATGGTTTGCTATATGAGCTGATGCATTAAGAGCATGTAGATTGTCAAGAAAATATAAAGAGGTGCTGTGTGCTTCTTCTCTGGCCTGAAGATCTGCAAGTGTATTACTGGTCAGGTCACCCGTGGTGAATGCAATGTAGGAAGCAGTGAGGAACATGGTCTGTTTTATAAGAATGCTGAGATCAATGCCCAGGACTGGTAGGCAAAAACAAAGGTCATTTGGGAGGCTTGTGAAAAGGTTGAAAAGGTGTTCCAACTTACTCAGCAATTGAGGTCTCAGAAAAGAGCTGTGTTAGGATAAAAAGAGCAGGCTAAAGAATACCATTTTGTGTTTGCTGTTGCCACCCAGCAGCAGCACGTCAGTGGAAGCTTAGCCCTACAGTACGATAGAGCAGCAGCAGGTCAGCAATTGGAGAAAAGGGTAATTGTTTTGCCTGTCTGCTCCTGCCCCATGTAACTAAAACATCCTGTGAAATAGCTGTCCGTGAAGAACTATAGCAGTGCAAGGAAAACTGCCTGCTTTGCAAGGAAATGGTTAAAGCTGCGTGGGAGAGAAGAGGGCGATGGCGAACGGTGGGATGGTGCTCCCTGGTGGAAGCAGAACACCGGCTGGTCCACCAGGCAAAACCCATCCTGGGGTTACCTGTACTCAGTGCCAGTGTGCAAAAAGCAGCAGTTTAAGCTGCCAGGAGTGGGATACTCTGCAGAACTATTTAATCTGCTGAACTGCAGGTGGAAATGGGAGCTGCACAAGAGTTTCGAGAGGAGAGGAGAGGAGAGGAGAGGAGAGGAGAGGAGAGGAGAGGAGAGGAGAGGACAGGACAGGACAGGACAGGACAGGACAGGACAGGACAGGACAGGACAGGACAGGCATATATATCAAAGATAAGTTGAAGCTGAGGCCTGTATCTGGCAGGAATTTCAAGGGATGTTATTTCTGAGGTAAGAAATCAAAGAACTGATCACTGTGCTTGGAAGTTGGTTGCTACAAAATCAGAGACTAAGACATAAATATTCCTTTGATTGTAATTTCTGTTTTCTGTTCTACTGTTAGGTAAATGACCACAAAAACGAGTAGCCACTCTCAGCCTATGAGAAAACATAACAGGCAACATATCAACTTATCATAAAAAGTTTAAAAAGTATTCATAATTTTTCAATAAACAGAAGGAAGGTGTTAGTCTGTTAGTCACAGGGGATATAAAATCTCTTTACTGTGCTTCACTTATTGGCAAACTTATCTCTCAAGATTTGAGTAAAAGGCATGAACAATTCCTTTATCAGTGGGAAACATTACACATAGCTAAATGGCTGGGACAAACATACCAATAAATAAATGTTAAGCCAGATATACATGTGTGTATATGCATATGTGTGTGTATATATATATATATATAAGTTCTTGGATTTTAGAGTGCTTCATAGCATTAGTGCCTAGAGGCAGTGAATAGCTCAATGTGTCATTACTCTTCAAGTAAAAAGAAATATCTTTCCTTTAAATACTAAGCAGAGAAAAGAGGAATAGGAGTAGGCATTAAGTATTACACCCTTTGTCAGAGCTGAGAGTTACATACAAAGGGCCTGAGTCAGCAAAACACATAAGCACATGCTTAGATCTATTCAGTTCTTCTAATATTTTTATGTATTTTGGTGAATGTAAACAGCATTAAGTATATGCCTATCATCTTCACTGCATGAAGGGTTTTTGACTTGTTTATACTTAGAAAGGGCTTGAGCAAAAAAAAGAATCTGCCTGGGAGCAGCTCTTTCTAGTCTTACTATCCTAAACCTCTTAATTTGGAAGTTTTATTCACCCAAGGCAACTTCTGCAGTCCATGCAAAGTAACTGATTTAGTAAAATTTCCCACAGGAAAAAGACAAGTCTTACATTATCCTATCCCAAAATATATGCTGGTAGAAAATTATATGGGAGGTGTTTAGGAGTAGAATACATCACAAAACTGTAACTCCTGATTCCTTTGCCAGAGTGCCATTTTTTGGGTCAATATTTGCTGTACAAGTTAAGGCTGGCTGAGCATTAACATGAAATAAATGTGTCTTGTAGGGATATCTGCCAATATTTAACAGGGAGTTCATACAAACCTTTCTCCCTTGGCCTTCCATTAACTGTTTCAAGGACTTGTGTCCCTGGACACAGGAGACTCAGGGCAATGGAAATTTGGACATCCCTTCTTCCCTTTCTTGCAACCAAAGAAGAAAACAGCAAGCCAACACAAGGCAGATATGTTATCCCCTTGTTTCAGAGTACACTGAAAGTTTGGAGGAAGTTTGCGGGTGCAACAAAGCCCACCTGTACTTGGAGGACAAAGACAGACTTAGTATTTCTAGATAAAGCTGGAATAATTCAGCCATTTTGCATGATTTTTAAATGATCTCTAAACTTAAGACATTTTTATGGAGGTAATGCAATATCATTGGAGCAGTGTGAACCTTGAGTAGCAAGAAAATCACTCCAAAATTCCATCTGTCTATGTGGTGCTATTTCTAGCTGGACATTCAGAGAAACTCCATCCTGCTGTGGACAGATGCATTTTATTTTATGTGGTTTGTGGTTCTGGTGGCTGGGAGAACCAGGTCATGCACAGTCACTGCAAGGCCAACATGCCTGCCTTCACCTCTCAATTCATAGATCCTTGCAGGACCCTCATCTACTTTTTTTCTCAGATTTCCAGCTGTTGAACAATAAATTATGTTACCAGAAATTAATGTTAGCTACCCCTTGTACAAAAAAGGAAAATCACCATTTATATCTTTTACATTATTACTTGTGTTCATCCAAATGAATTTAGAAACTGGATTTTCAATTTATGTAAACAAGATAAATGAAGAACTTGTTTTCTGGAGCTGAAGGTTTTCTGAGCTGTTTTCTGCTTCTTCAGGGCCCACCTGTTACTCATGAGAGATGTCTAACTGTTATACTGTCATTCAAATTCAAATGTATATTTTCCACATCTTTTCAATGTCATAGTTTCTATGAACTGATGAATGGGTTTTTCTATTTTATCACTGGTGGTTTTGGAAGTTACACAGAAATTATTTTCTTCTCTAAAAATGTTGCCTTTCATGCAAACTGATGAAATTCCATTGCAAGGATAATTCCTGTACTGTGAGTCGGGTATTGCAAATTTAAATGACCATTTAAAAAATTATTTAATTCTGTAAATGAAGAAGAAATTATTCAAGGAATGTCCTTGAGAAAATGAATGTGTGCGCATCCACAAGTCATTTACAGAAAAATTACATGCAAAGTAAAAGTAAAAATTCAGTTTAAATTTTCCCTGTGTTACCACATGGTGGCCACATAACCCCAGCCATGTGGGCTGCTGCTTCAAGAACACTGAGAAACCCTTGATAATAACAGTTCCTGTTTTCCACACACCCCACATGTGTAAGGACTTGATTTACTCTAAAGACTTCTATGCAAGTTCTACAAACTTCCTAGCATTTCCTAAAAACTCAGGTAATATAATTCTGCCTACTATGTAGTCCGATTATTGGCAATTTAGACAGAAACTAGATGTAATCAAAATACCAGAACCACAATCATAAATGAATGAGAATTGAAAAAAAATCTTGTAGAAATACCCAAATTCAAATTTTCAAGTTCTTCAGAAAATGAGTGAATTTACTACAATAAATGATGATGTTTCAATATTACTTATATTTTACTTTTAACAATGACATGTAACGTAAAGGTCATAAATGTATTAACAATGCATTCCTTACATCAGTTTCTTTATTAAAATTAGTTTAACTTAAAACAAATGTCATATTTGATCTGTGGAAATATTTCTGCAGCAAACTAAGCTCAACTCTGATGTAGAGTTTACAGTGGGCAAATTATTCTATTTACCATAGTGTTCTCCTGGTTTAGTCTCCAGTATAACATCCAGTGCCCCCACTGGCAGCTGGGGATTTGGGTTCTCTAAACACCTCCCACAAGAATGGGACCAAAAGGGTTTGATACACATCACCTGCTCCCCTGGGATGCCTGGGAAAAGCTCGAGAGCCTGACTTCAATCAGTTGTCAAAACACATGTCAAAATTCATGAAGGATTACATATGAAGGCCAAATACATAGAAAATAAGGAGAAGTCCACCTGTCAGATTTTTAACTAGGACCAATTTGAGATTATCTGTATTTCCCCCAGGAATCTTTTGACACACCAAGCAGTGAATTAAAAACACAGCCATGGAACTTTGTAAGAATTGTGAGTATAATGCCACATACATCCAGCATCTGCTGCAAGCAGGTTATGCTTCAAAGGAGGCCTCTAGCTGAGGGACAACAACCTACTAGTGGTCATCCTTGCTGCATTATGAAAGAAGAACTTGCCCCTGAAACTGTGTGTTGACTTGAAGCAACTGAACCCCATCTCTCATGAGGCACTGTGGCAACATCTGCAAAACAGCATTTTATATTTTTTGCACAAAACCCAAAATTTTTTCAGGTTTAGGCCTTTTCCTTTTTGGGTATAATTAAATATTGAAATTTTCAATGGAGAGCAAATACTTCTCTCAGAGTACCTTTTTTCATTGGAAATGAATTAGAAATGGTTAGTTAGTCACAAAGTCTGAGGAGCCATCTGACACAAAATTGGAGAAATTGCTGCCTTAAAATCAAATTTATTTAAACTTATTAGAACCCTTTAGGCTTCAATACTGTATCATAAAAGCATCACTAGGAAGAGCTTTCAGACGGGCTGTCCAGGTTTGTCTTAACTTGGGCAACCTGTTGGAGATGATCCTGCTTTAACAGATGCCTCTTCCAAATTCCCAAAGCAAATCATGGCCAGCCAAAGCAATGCTTATCCTGAATTCCATACTTTGCAGAATCATAGAATCATCGTGATTGGAAAAGACCTCCAAGCTCATCCAGTCCAACCTTTGACCACCCACTACCTCAAAAACATGACCATGGCACTGAGAAACATGTCCAGTCATTTCTTTAATAGTTCCAAGGATGGTGATTCTACCACATGCCTGGGAAGTTAGTTCTAATGCTTAACCATCTTTTCAGTGAAAAAAATTTTCCTGATGTCCAGCCTGAACCTCCACTGGTGCAACTTGAACCTGTATCCTGTCACCCTGTTGCTGGTTGCCTGGGAGAAGAGGCCGATCCTCCTGGCTGCACCCTCCTTTCATGCAGTAGCAGAGAGTGATGAGCTCCCCCTGAGCCTCCTTTTCTCCAGGCTGAGCACCCCCAGCTCCCTCAGCTGCCCCTCACAGCACTTGTGCTCCAGACCCTTCCCCAGCTCCGTTGCCCTTCCCTGGACACGCTCCAGCCCCTCAATGTCTCTCTTGCACTGAGGGGCCCAGAACTGAGCACAGCATTGGAGCTGTGGCCTCAGCAGTGCTGGGTACAGGGGGACGGTCACTGCCCTGCCCCTGCTGGCCACAGCCTGGCTGATCCAGGCCAGGATGCCATCGGCCTTCTGGGCCACCTGGGCACACTCTGGATCACCTTCAGCTGCTGTTTGCCAGCACCCCCAGGTCCTTTTTCACCAGGCAGCTTCCCAGGCACTGCTCCCAGCCTGCAGCACTGCCCGGGGTTGTTGTGACCCCAGTGCAGGACCTGGAACTTGGCCTTGTTGAACATCATGCAATTGGCCCTGGCTGTCTTGTCCAGCCTGTCCAGATCCCCCTGCAGAGCCTTCCTGCCCTACAGCAAATCAACACTCCTGCCCAACTTGGTGTTATCTGCAAAATGACTGAGAGTGCACTCAGTCCCTTGGTCCAGATCATCAACAAAGATGTTTAAGAGGACTGGCCCAAATACTGAGAAACATCCCTCGTGACCAGCCCTCAGGTGGAAGTAACTCCATTCCCCATCACTTCCTTGGCCCCGCCATCCAGATGTTTATAAAAGGAGAAGAACTTTAAGGTGCCAGGTTCTCTAGGAAAATGCTGTGGGAGACAGCAGAAGGCTTGGCTAAAGTCCAGAGAGACTACATCCACAGCCTTTCCCTCATCCACTAGGCACATTACTTGGTCAAAAAAGGAGACTAGATGGTGAAGCAGGACCCGCCTGTCACAAACTTGCTGCCTGGGCCTGATGTCCTGGTTGTCCTGTATGTGCTGCATGATCTGCTCCATAATATTGCCTGGGAAAATTCCCTGGGACAGTGAGGAAGCCAGGGGAACAGGGTGCAGATTTGACACACCGAGTCTTCTCAGAAGAAATATTATTTCATAGCAACATCTCATCCCCACTGACCCATGACTTACTGCATGGTACCTATGCCCAGGTCTGCTGACAGGGCCCTTTCTCACTGCCATTTTGTGCTACAGTAAAGTCTCCTTCCTCATTGAAAAGAGGGCAAATTCTCACCTAGTTAAAATAGGATCAGCCCAGGTCCTAAGGTGGGTGAGCTACCCCGAAATTCAAGTACCTAGAGAACCAGCTGGTAAGGACACACTAAATTCTGTGAATATATTTTTCTGTGTAGAAGTGTAGACTAAGGCACCATGTTTAAAAACCTGTTGGTAGCTCCCCAGGGAAAAGACATCATGCACAGAACAAATTCTCTGATGGATGTAGTTTTTCAGCCATGGAAGTGGGGACAGGGAACTTTCAGCAAGAACAGGCACACTGTGGATGATTTCTGCCATGTCACAGAGCCAGAGCCATAATGCCAGAAAAACATGACCAAGGATCTATCATCCCACAGCTTCCCACACCTTTTCCCCAGGATTTTTGCACCAGGTTATAAAGTCATGGGATTTAGAGCAATGAGAAATTCAAGTCCTTTCTGAAATGCCTTCATAATAATGAGCATTGTCTCAGTAAACTGCAATCCCATCTTGCATATTTCCGAGAAAATGCCTTCATTGAGAAGAGATGCATTTCAGGGAAATACCACTCTTGTTTCAGGTTGCCCCTTTGTGTGTTCTGTAAATCTTCAAAGTGGTTGTGACTATAATTCATCTGGGCCGTGGGCAGAAGGAGACATTTCTCCCAAGAGGGGCACAGACTACATGTGTGTGTGGTCCAAGGGAAAGCAGCTTTAATCACACGCTGAGAGTAATAGGCATTGTACTGTGACTAAATTTACTGTGCTTTCTGGCAGGCTCTTTCTGAAGGGAGAAGTGGTACATTTCAAGCTCTAATCTTTGTTTTGTCTGTAGATTTTCACTCTTTCTATACTAAATTGATACTAAGGGCCTGATCTTCACAAAATAAGGCCCAAAGTCAGCAACTACTTTTGCAAACTCAAGTACCTAGCATATGCGCGTCTCAGTGCAGAGCAGAAGTGACTCACAAAGAGCTCTGGACGTGTGGCTCTGCAAAGTCCCTTTTTGCTTTCATGTGTGCTAAAGATTTTACACAACTGTAGTTACATTTCTGAGAATAAGATGCTGGCTGTTAGTTCAGAGATACATTTTATTCTCATCTCATTGCCAAAGGCAACTGAAGTATTGAAATACAAGTACGGTGCCAACTGTGCGGTTAAATTGAAGTCACCAGCTCAGCTTTTCTGCAGATTTAATTGGCAAGACTGCAGTATTTCCAGATCTTTTCAGATTTGGTCATCCTCTTTGTACAAAATTAAGAGAATTAAGGCCAAATCCAAGCATAAAATAACACCATAAGACCCTCATTGTCCTCATGAAATGGGCAAACATGACATGTTTTCCTTCAGTTTGATTTACACCATCAGCATTTGGAAGCACAGTCATTGTTTAGCCAAACCTGCCAAATGTTTTCTATTTAATTACAATGCAACCACAGAGTCTCCTAGGAAAAGAACTCTTGTTTATTTATTTACTTAAGTTGATGAGATACTACCAAATGACTAGACATAATTCTCAGGAAAAAGAAATACTGAGGAAGGAGTATTTATAAACAAGTAAGGAAAAAGCAGTCAAATGGGTTGTGAGTTTTTTTTTTTTTTAATTTGAGAACAAGAAAAAAGCCAGATCAGAAAAGAGGACTGAGATTTTTTGTATTTTGTTCACCACAATTACAAAAATCTATGGAAGAATAGGGATATATCACAGTTGTGTGTCATTTTGTGTTGCAGACAGCATGCAAGGGGTGTGTAACATGCTTCCTTAGTCTTTCTACTCTCCATCTGTCCTGCCCTGCTCACTGTCTGTCACAGCCAGTCCATCCTGTCAGTCTGGAGTTTGGTTTTATTTAGTTCTAAAGAGAAGGTGTCTCACTGTGACAAGATGTAACTAAAGTGATTAGTTCAGATTCTTTCAAAGGGAGATTGTACTTTTATGAATAAAAATATAATCTGAAATTGCATTACCTTGAGTCATAAGTAAATGCTCTAGGGCATAAACTGATCACCAACAGGCTTGACAAAGGAATGTCTTCAGGCAGTATATTATTGCTAGTGATGAGTGATAAGTTATGTTATTTCTATACAGAAGTACTGACTTGCAGTCAAAATGGCCTTTTAATTTATTAGAACACGACAAAGAAGAAAAAACTGTAATGTCTTTCCAAGAAAGAGAGGCTCTTGTACACAATGCAACCACTCAGTGTTAACAAGGCAGTGGGCACAGTGCTGGATTCACTTTTCAGACAGCAGACAGTTTTCAGATTTAAAGGAGCATTATGAAGTAACCTTAAATTTATCACTAGAGGAAGAAAACCTGTGGATCAGAAAAATTAACTCTTTCCTCCTTCAAAGATGTTCCCTTCAAATGTTCTGGCTCATACCCTCTAAAGGTTTGCAATGCATCTCCTTTTGCTGTGCATTGTTTTTCTGAGAAAGCAGCTTGACCCTATTAATCCTTTCTCTCATGCTTTGTTTCAAACAGGTCTTGAGAACTTTGGGAGGAGCAATTCCACTCCTCACCATTACATTGCCTCTTGTCAAACAAAACATCTTCTCAGGGGTCTGAGGGTGCTTGTCTCCCCTTGAAATTCCTAGCAAGAGAAAAATAGACTCACCCACTGTCAACCAGAGGCTTCTGTATGCCCACAACCACTCTGTGACAGCTGGGTAACAAAAGAAAGACAGTATTTTCAATGCAAAAATGGTGGCCCTCCATACAGCGTGGCTACTACCCCAGAGGGTGGGCTGCTGGACATCTCCAGGGAGAGGGTAGCCAGGCTTCAGCGTCTGAAGTGATGCATTAGTGCAGGTGGTGTAGAGGGACCTTGTGCCCTCAGCCCCCAGGAGCTCTCCCCACTTGTAATGGTGACAGTACACAGAGGTGTGTCCTCCAGCAACAAAAAAGGGGTAAAGAATTGGAGGGTGGCAGAGCAGCTTATGAGGGGACCCCAAGACAGCACCATGTGGGGGGTAAGCTCAAAGCCTGGAGGGAGAGCTCACCAGACCTCCTAAACACAGACTTATGTGTTCAAACTTCCCCAATTTTGCTCCTTCATGTACAATTTCCTGATAAAGGGTGTATCATCCTAAGTGTTTTTAAATAGTTTATACATCCCTCATCGTTATTTTAATTTTAAAATGTTCTGCAGAGCTAATTATTTTTAATGTGGCTTAAAAAAAAAAGGTGTGGTAGAATAATATTTTTAACTCTAGCAATTGAAATTCAGAACTCTTATAAAATTACCAACAGTCTTTCAAATTGCAGTTCAGAAAGAGTTATTTCCTTTTATGACACTCACTCCCTTCTTTATATAATATTTAACCCATGGTGCTGTAAAGGTTATAGGAGCTGCATACTTTGGAAGGTTTATTCCTCATCCTGCTGTTATGACACACAAATAAGTGACCGAGTAAGTAAGTAAAGCTAAATAAATGAGGCTGGAGAAACACAAGCCAAAGTGAAGTATAGCTTATTCTTAATCCTGACTCTTTTGGGGCACTTCTTTGTGAGAATACTGAAGTAGCTGAAGATCCCTTCAAAGAAAAGCTAGTTATAGAAAACTTATCCCCGGTGCTCATGTGATCAGGTAATGTACTTGATTCACACAAACAGGTAATCCACAGGCCCGCACTCTAGACAGTTAAGTGGCTTTAACATAAACTCCTGATGCAGAGGGCTGGAAAGCAGATAAAAGCTTCATTTGTCTTCTGAACCCTCGACGAAAATCTGCCCATTATACAGTGCAGACCTGTGTGAAGGCTCCTGGTGCCTTTTTGATGTGGGAGACCGTGTGCTTTCGGCAGGGAGTCAATGACTGGCACGCCGCTGCCTCGCCTCGCCCACTCCCCATGGCAGACCAGACCCTGGGCAGGGGCTTTGCTCCATGGCCTGACAGCAGCCAGCCCAAAGCCATCTCCATGGGGGAACATGTCCCTTGCTTCACAGATAGGGAGGGCAACAAAGGTTTGCTTATTGCTCCCGTGAAAAGTAGTTTTTTTGTGTAAGGATATTTATCATCCGCTCATGTCATCGTTCCTGGGTTTCTGGTGACAGTTGTGGCATGGACAGCGTACAGAGTCTTTTATCTGTGAATGTTAACGTTTCTTTGAAGACTAAGCATGAAATATATTACAACAAGTTTACTGATAGAGGAGCTGGAATGACTTCATAAGAATAGAGGATCACAGAAACAGACGCATAACTGTTTGCAACCTCTGTTTAGAAAATAAAGCAATGTTCAAAGCACAAAACTAAACAAATTTTGCATTTGTTTCAGAGGTCTGAAGCTGGGACCCAATCCACCTCTCAGAGAAGCCAGCGGGAGCCTTCCCATTGACTTCAATAAGCTTTTCATACAGCCTCCCCTTGGTCTTAAGTTATTTGTGATTAAAATTCTTTCCTTCCTTACTGATAATGCAGCCAGGTTTGGGCGAAGCTGGCATGCGTTACAACTGGAGACATGAGCTCCTAAAAGGGATGCAGGTACCCAGAGCCACTTTCCTGGGAGCAGGGACCACTGTGTTGTTTCTCAGGTGGTTGTGTTGTAAAGTGGTGGGATACTGGCAGGCTCTGCATCTACCCTGCCTTCCTGGAGCTTCACATGCTCTCATGGTTCAGGAGAAATTTTATTACAAATCTTGATTTTTTTTCAAGTCTTGTTGATACTTGCTGTTTTCTTTGAATGCCATTTTTTGGAAATATGTAAACCACCAATTTGGAACACCCTAAACACCAGTCTCGAACTGAACAGTTTTGGAGTATCTTTTAAGTACTGGCCATAAACCAAATTGTGAGTAACAAATGCCCATGACATCTAGCCAGCCCAAATCTGGCAATGTGATTTTAATCTCTAAATATTAGTGTTTAAAAATATGTTTCCTTTCTACTAGGAGTACTTGTTAAAGTTTGGGGAAATTTGTGCTGTTGCTGGTGCCATTAAAATATTGGAAGTATGTTTCTGAATGAAATTAAATCATTACTTTGCAATTTCTAGCTGCTGGAAGCAAAACCCCACATGGGCTGCATGCCACTGAGATATGCTACAGCAGTTCTGCAGTCTTCAAACCCCCCATAGTTTTTCATGTTTGCTGGTATGGGCAGCCCACCCAGCATAAAAAGGCATGCAAATGATTTTAACAGACAAGTATTGTGTTGACTAAGGTTTCCAGTGCTAAACTATCCAGAAAGATTTAGACAAATTTTTTCCCTATGGTAAAATGCATATGTGAGTTTAAAGAGGAAGAAAAATGAAATGTGTTATTTATAGCCTGAAATATCCATGATATTACACACATGTGTATTTCACTTAATCCCTGTTTTGATAAATGCCCACTCTGCTAAACACCTAATGTACAACAGGATGTGGTTCCCACTTAAATTAGCAGATGCCATAGTTTCTGATTGTTAATGGTGGACCTGTTTGCCAATAAAAACAATTGATGGATCAGCATGTGTGAGCTACTGAACCTCAGCAAAAGCCCAAACTAATAAGAGAGGGACAGAAAAATGCTTCAGGTCACAGTCAGCAGATGGGAAATGGCCAGATGTCTGTCTGGGGTAGAAAAAGTGCAGCATGTGTTTAAGTATATATCTATGTTTTCATATGGCAGCAACCACTGGGAAGTTCAAACACTTGGACTAACCAAAGCAATGGTTTTGAAGTTTACTTTTGCATTTGGGGGACAAAAATAAACTAAAAGGACAGATAAATCTCTGAATCTGAAAATTCAGCTATCAGATACAGCTGATACAGGAACAGAAATGTGTATTACGTGCAATTTAGAACTCAAGAAATAAACATTGGATTTTGCAAGCAGACAAAAGCTACATTAGGTGATTTTGGCAACATAAGATGACATCTGTGAGCAGCAGAAAGTGAAATTACATTTTAACTTTCTCTTATAATGCTATTAAGCAGAACATGCTATAAAATGTAAATATCTAAACAACATTTTTTGCAAAATTTTGTGACATGCAAACAAATGGAGAATATTAGCTAAAAATGATTGAATTGTGTAATTTCTAGAAAAGAACCACGTGATATGTTTACATATTAAAAGCTAAGCTAGCTAATTTCCTAAGCATGCAGGCAGTAAAAGTATGATTGGAAATGTCACAATTTTTTTTAATCGCATGCTACTGCAAGATTTTACAGATCATATATCTCTGAGTAAAATAAATAGACCCTCCTTATTTTTCACTGAAGAGACATTCAATTCTGCCCAGATTAAGCAACCTGGTAACACTGTCTCTGAGAGAATTATTCATCAGCTAAAAGATATGCAGGTGCTTAAGTGTCTGACTGGACTGGGGCCTATAAGACAAAATTAATTATAAGTAGAAATGCAATGTACTCATGGATTGAAGCAATTTGAACATTTCATTTAACTACTCTATAAATGGAATTTTCCTGTGTATAGTTCAGAGCAAGAATATTTTTCCACAGGGAAAAATCCAGACCTCACCAGGGTCAATGACCACCTTTCCACTCCCTTTGTTGGGTTCTGGATCAGTCCCCAGCTGCAAGCTGGGTATGTCTGCCTGGCAGCACCAGCCCTGTGCTCGGCCCTAGCCCAGGGCAGTCTCAGCTGAAGGGTTATGCTGAAGGACCTGCAGTGCTCAAAAATGGAAGTTGCCATAAAAAAAATAGCTGTGTTTTTTGATGTCAGCGTCAAGCAGAAAATACAGGAATCTTTCTTTTGAGGAGCTCCCCTAACTCCCTAGGACATTTGAGTGCATAAAAGTGCATAAAAGCTACAGCAAGAGCAAGATGCAGCAGGGGCCATTTTTGCCAAAACCTTGATTTCTGCTGTTGTACCCAGAAAACGGGCTCTAATATACCTACATAGCAGTGGCAGGAAACTGCCCATAGGAAGTAGTGACAGTGCTGGAAGACAAGGAGAAGGAGGAAAACAGGAGATACATGGCTGCAAATGTATTCCTTGGCTGGTACACACAGCGCTGGATGCAGTATGATGTGGATACACCCTGCACTGTAAAGAATGCAGTCAAACACCCTTTTTCATGTGTTTTCTCCTGCCTATACACCCTCGTTACCCAGGTTATATTCTTCTTATTCAGAATCTACAACTAAGACAGTTGTAGGACAGGAGTCTGTATACTGACTTTCAAAAATTTTCCAAAAACCCACCCCATGAATCCTGTGGTGTGTGTGCTTTGTGTCATGCACGATATTCCATCTAAAACATACGCCACTCACTCATTAAAACGTCGGAAAGAAAGGTAGAGGTTATTCAAGCACAAGAGAGCTCCTGTTCAATGGTTTGACTGAACAACAATAGAAATCTGCACCTGCACAAGTTTCTGCCAAAACTGATCTCACACAACTGTTGATCTTGATTAAATTCATTAGGCTGGGAGAGATGGATTTCTATACATCTTATTGTGTGTGTTTTATGGGTTATGCTCCTGGGTGGAATATAAGGTGGTTTTTGTTCAGGAGACAGTAGGAAAATCATGCTGAGACCCAGGCCTGCTTTAGAATTCAACATATTCAGCAAAAACTTTGGCCAGGACTTATTTTGGACTTCAGTAAAACTCTATTATAGGAGTTTCCGTAGGTTTAAAGGAACTGTCTGAGAGTTTGTATATATTACAAATCCTATTCTGTACAGATTTTGCCTGCAGTAGCAAAGCAGCAACATTTTTCAACGATTCTGGCTTAGGTTATAAAGCTCTATCCCGGAGCGATGAAATTAGAAAAATATTTTACAAAACCAGAGCCCAGGTCACATATTTGCAATATCTTTCTTTAGCGTTAGCCGTCTTTGAAAGAAGTTTTATGTCACAGCTGCACAGCACACATTGACTAGTTGCATCTAAAATATGGAAAATAAATCACAGGTTTGTCTACACATTTGAGAATGTAAGGAAAACCAGCAGGCTTTCCTTACTGATATTTATTCCTCCCTTCTACCTATGTTGTGGAGATGTATCTTTGTATATGTATATACAGACATACAGAAACATACAAATCGAATTTCTGCATTTTCACTTTCCTTTGATTTACTGTTGTGCAAACAAAAGGCTTGAGAACTGATTACAATCTTACTAAGTTAATCAGGCTGTTTATGTCAGTAATTAATCAATGTTGCCTGTAAAGGCTCACAACCTGCCCCAAGGTACATAATTTGCCCTTGTCTTTCACTTTGCATCATCATTTGCATCATTGCAAAGGGAGTGCAGACACATGTGCTGCTGTATTCTCTGTGCACCCTTCACTCATTTTGGGGGGATGTGTTATGACAAGAAAAAATCTATGGTCAGTAGAAACATGAAACTGAAATAATACAGCAAGACTAAGGAACTTGGCATTGCCTGGTGTGAAATGGGAGAGTGGTTTTGCCCATGTCCTGGTGAGCAGTCCCCCTCTCACTTGAGTTGCCCTGGGAGTTCATGTCAGCAGGAGCTCCCTCTCACCCACGTGGCTCACATGGCTGTGATCTGCCAGAGGAAGGAATATGCTGCGGCACAACTTGTGGGGAGCTATGACTTGTTCCAGCTATGTTGAAGTGCACCTATGGAAAAACAAAGCAGCTCTCCCAGGCTGATGTTCCAGCACTGAGATCCATGGACATGTTTTGCAAATGTGTGTGCCTAAGTGTGCATGTGTTTGTGTACACATGGGTGTAGGCTTACGGAGCTAGAAACAAGATGTCACAACAGTGGATTAACAGAGTACATTGCTGAATGTATAACAGTCCTGCTGAGCTTAGAGCAAACTGTTTAAAAAGGAATTATTTTAATGTAAGGCAACCCTCTCTGAGACAGAACATGAGAATAAGCAATGATATTATTCAACACTCCATACTAAGGCAATACCCTCCCTGTTATAACAATGTCTTTTAAAGCTGGATTTATATGCCCATTCAAACTGAACTTTGGGCAGAGTGGGTCAAGTGGAAAAGGATAAGTTCAAGTAGTGAATCTAGGGCCTTTTCTAAAGCATGTTCTGAAGTGATATCTGAATTGAATAACTGTATATACAGATGAAATTTTCTTTGCTACTTTCTGCTATTCTTAGCTAAAGGTGGGATGAGTAACCCTGAGATGGGGCTTTGTATCTCCTCACTTAATACAGAGGCTTACCCAACTGAGGCACGAAGGGTGCTCAACCTTCAGACAGCAAAAGCAAGGGTGAGATAATTCCTGTATTCTGGTGCAACTAAATATGGCATCTGGACTGAACCTGACCAGGCATTCAAGAAAGGTTTCACCTTAAACCTTAATGTACTCACTGTGAAATGTGAGGAGATTGTGGACAAGCAAAGTGAACTGGCATTATTTTGCATTCCTTCCAGCTAGATGATGAAGATCTTTCCCTAGGGACATCTGGCCTGTGAAGAGTCCACAGGACAGTGCACAGCACTCTTGGCCAGAGGAATCAGAGGCAGCTCGGAACTTCCCAAGGGGCAATGGACATGATTTCATTTTACTCAGAGATAAAACCTCCACTGACTCCAGTGGTGCAGTTTTATCCATGCGCAAAAGACAATCCAGCAGTGACACTCACACTGCAGTTATGATGTGGGTATGGAAAATCAACATATTCTCAAGTCAATTTCCATAGTCTTAGCATATGGCCCATGCACTGAGCCCTTATTTGGGTCAATGAGAGCTTCTCATGCAGAACAAGCAAAGAAAATGTGCACAGTCTGTGTCTGAGAGGGGGCAGATGCCTGCAATAGCTAAATATTTTAACGGGAGAAACACACTTGAACAAAGGAGCTAAGTGCATAAGCCTAGGCAGGTTTTATTGAAGGCATTAATTTACACAAGCTGTATGATTGTGTTCTCATGAAATCTGCCACACATAATTACTAAAGATGTTAATAAATAGTCAGCAAATCAGAACAGCTGGTTATGATGATACCCAGGTTTTCTAAGAAATGACAGGCTTTAACCTCATCACCATTAATACTGTGAAACATACTCTGGCCAGTGCATGTGATGGGATATCCTAAATAGATGAATATCCACTGCACCCCCTGTCCTGGATAGTGCAAAAAGGCCTAAGGTTGGCATTTTCTTTGATCTGGACCTTCCAACATAATTGCCTTTAGTTGAAAAAATAAAACCCAAAGCAAATCCCTATAAATGATGCAAAGGGAAGAAGGGCTTATGTTTTCCTTTGAAGTCATGTGAGATGTTCAGATACAGAGATTGATGCTGCTTGAGAATGTGGCCAGTATGTAGCTGCAGTCAGTTTTCACCACTTCTTTGATAAGACTGATCTGTTGAACCTATATTAAAACCACTGTTGCATACAAATAAATAATCTTTTTTCTGTATATGATATCAGAATGTTTTTATACCTTATTTACCTAAAATCATCTCTCTTCACCTTTTGCCTGTTTCAACTAACACATTGGAAGTCAGTCGAGCAAACTGTGTGTATTGCAAAGACCGGCATACCCACTCTCTGCATTTCTTGTTTTATTAATTACTGATATATTTGTTCTGAATTCCCTCCCATCCAATAACATTTCTGCAGGGCTCTCTGTGTCCATGCTTGCCATGCTAATGAAGTGTGGCTACTCGTGTGCTGCTCAGGAAGCTGTGCTTGTCCATATAAGTTATACGGCAGAAACATGCTGGTTTGGAGCAGAACCAAAACTGGGGATAATGTATCTTTATGGCTAGCTGGCAGGTTGGCACCTGGCAAGGACTTAAAATTCCATCATCAAATAAGGACTGACATTAAATTCAGGGGCTAAAATTCACATAAGCTCAATCATACAGACCTCTCCCTCTGACAGGCTGTCATTCCAAAGAGCTGCATTCCGGCTTAGCCCACACTGCCCTACGCTTCCCTTAATGCTATTGCTGCTATGCTGTGAATTTCCTCTACACATTAAGATGGGTGAGATGAATTGTCTGATAAGGGTTTATTCCTCTCTGTTAGTTAAAAGAGAGTCATTAGCTCTGATATTAACTCCATATCGTAAATAAGACAAACCCCATCCCCTTAGACCAACAGATAATTATGCTGACAAGGTAAAACACACTCAACAGGACCATTTATTGTGACCATCGCACACCTGGGTGAGAGACTGAGCTGGTTCAGCCAGCTGGGGATGCGGTGCTGGGAGTCCCAAAAGCAGGAGAAATTCCTACTCGTGATGCACTGCCCACCCTAGCATGCTCTCTCTGTTGCCTATAACCATTCAGTCCTGAGGCCACTAAGGACACCACCAGGAAGCCCACAACTTCTGCTCTCTGCAGGGAAACCCATTCTGAAACCTTTCTTATCTGCCATGCTGCAGCTGTTCTGTAAGGTTCCCTCCCATCTGTGAGGTGTGTGACTGCCCAGCCTGCTCTCTCCTTGGGACCCATTGCTCCAGACCCCTTGCAGATGCTTCCCTCTCCTCCTTCCTCTCTCTGGCATTACCTTCAGCAGAGGCTTTGTCATGGTCAGAACTGAGCTGACGATTTTGGTGGCAGCTGCCTCTCCATGGCATGAAAAGCCCCAGCACTGCCACGCTCAGCCTCCACTGTCCCACCCTGCCACCAGTGGTCCTGGCCTCTGGAGCAGACCCATGCCAGCCCCACATCTGGACTTTGTGGAGAGGACCAAAACAGCCTGGAATAAAACCCAGCCTGCAAATCTCAGACATGACGGATTGCAGCAATTGACTGTGAGAGTATCCAGCCTCCTTTGCCACCAAGAGCAATAGCAGCAGCAGCAGCAGCAGGTTTGGAGGTAACAACAGACCCCCTGAGAGAGGTCCCTTCCAAATGTCAGCCTGTTACATCCTAGTGGGAGAAGGACTAAAAGCATTTCAAGGGAAGGAAAGTGTCTGTTGGCATGTTGCATACCTCAGGATGCTTATTATAAGGTGCTTCTTTAAGAGTGTAGCATTTTAATTTTTGTGTTTATATATAAAACCTGAAAGATAAACTCCTGCATTGTAGTGTTTGACCTTAAAAGTACAATTTTCTCTTTTCCTGTGGCAGGTCATCTTGTACCCAACAACCCACTGAAAAAGCTACAGGAACAGTTCATATTTGAAATAGAATGTCACAATTTTGTCTGGATGATAATCAGAATTATGAGTCTCTTCAACTTAGATAGGTTAAGTGACAAATAAAAACATCTGACAAATAAAGACCCATCTGTTCCGCTGATTGGTGTTTTCCTTTTTTTGTCTCAATTCCTTAATTTTTTTCAATACTCACACTGCAAATATTCTAAATTTGCTCTTCAATATACTGCAGCATATCATGACATTCCAGAACTGCAGATGCAGTCACCTGCAAACAGTTAATCAAAAGTAAAATCCTGATTTTGCATAAATATTTTCTGCAAAAATAAAACATATTTTGCATGTTCTGTTTTGTCTCACTTTTTCAGTTTTTAAGGGCTCCAAAATATTTTATTATGTCAGAGCCCACATTACATTTTTTCATTTTAAAATCTGGAGAGAAATTATGAAAAATAAAATACATTTGTGACAATCTTCCCACCTGCAATATTGCTTAAAACTTTCCAAATGTCAAAAAACAGGACCGACAATGTCTTTTTTTCTTCTTAAATCTGTGCTGACTGCTGAGAATTTTATCAAGGATGGATGTGAAGAATGATTAGACTGAAAAGTTTCATGGTTTCCACTCATGAACTGCAAAGAAATAAAGTAAAGGGACTCATTATTTCTCTTCCCACATCCATCATAGCGATTACCGCACTCTGAAAATTGGACAGCCAGGCCAAAGTACAAAGTTTCTTTTTTTTAACCACTCTCCACATTACATGTGATTTTATACCATCCCAGAACAGGACTAAACAGAACCAACACAAATAAATTGTTCATTAAGGAGACTATGAGATCAAATTTACTGTGAAATCAGTAATTATTTTTTTACTTTAAAGCAGTGAGCAGACAGAATATCGAATGACATAGAAAGCAAAGTGGAACTCCATGTGGAAGCTCAGAAAAAACTACTAAAGGGAACAAATTTGATTTGAAAGCAAGAAAACACAAAATGAAGCACAGAACTTGTAATGAGAAGACATTTTGGAAAAAAACAAACCCAAGGATTTGATCTGGATCCAGTAAAGACAATTTTTAGCGGAACAAGAATAATTTTACACTGCTCTTTAAATTGGCAAGTTCAAATTATTCATTTAAAAAATGTTAGTTTTTTGTGGCCACTTTTATCACTGGGTCCTTATCTCCAAATGTGGAAACACACCCACCTGCTATGTGTGTGCTTTCCTACTTCATCCCCCATGGGGCAGGTTCTCCTGCACTATCTTAAAGCAAATATTAGTTAAGTTTATGAGGCTGCTTATTTCACAGTAACTTGTGAATGATTAGTCAATGAAAAATCACTGCCTAGAGAAAGCAGATGACTGTTGAATGAGTTGAAAAACTGTGGCCAGGGAAGTCTAACACACCTAGAAGCCAAGAGAGCAATGATCAAACCCTGGTGCTCTGCATAGTCTTGTAACTTTCCCCATGTCCTGTCTCTCAGACACCCTGCCATGCTTTTATGGAGGCACAAGAGCACGCAGACTTTTCACTGAAATGTGAATTCCAGTATTTTCTGCCTTGCATTAAATAAATCTAGGAGTCCTAATTCCCTGTCTTCTCTGGTGAGCCCATGCTACTTAAAACACCAGCTCTGTACACTGTCTGAGCTCTCTCATAAATCTTCTAGCGCCAGAAATAGCTGGAGAAACATCTTGTATCACAATCTGAACAATTAAAGTTTGTTCTAAATCTGAAAAAATTCTTAGAATGCACTTACTGAGGTTATATTTAAAATGCAGAGCTACTTATAAAAATACATGAAGACACAAAAGATCAGCATGTAAATGATACTTCAGTTTTCAAATATTTCTTTTTAAAGAAAACCATGCTTCATGAGCTAGGATGGTGCCAGGTGAACACAGATCAGAAGCAGCGCTGCAGAAACTTCTGTACTCACCAAGTCAGAAGTCTGCAGCTACTGACCAGTAAGTAATCTGACAGCTGCTGTTGCTGCCATGAGATATTTAAAAGCAAAACTTTGAAAAAGCTGGTGAGTCAGCTCCAGTTTCTGCTTATGATGATTATACAACACTCCTCATACAGGCTTTACATACTAATTAGTTCCTTGTCACAAAGTGGTGTTTCCAAATGAATCAAATATAACTTTTCCCTAGATAGAGACACCAAGGAACACAGCAGCTAAGACTTAACTTTCACAAACACTGGTACTGTAGCAGTGCCATTGTAGAAACACTTTTTCTTTGATTTCTTTTTACAAAAAAGAGAAGGAAAAGTGCAGTCCATTCATCTGTCTGATGATTTTTCTTGAGCCAATCAAGACTATTGTATTCTGAACAAAGGGTTTAATGCTTTAAATATTTTTCACAAGATAGATTAATCTGTCTTCTGCACTAAGAACCTCTACTGTCAGGGGGTAATGGATATGGACTGGGTGTACCTCAGAAGGCAGGTTTCCTCTGTGGAGTGAAATTTATCTCCAGGGAAAGTGACACAAGTGAGGCCGTGGCTGGAGTGTCTGTCTACTGCCTTGTGCTCTTCTTCTCATTCCAAAGTACAACAGGACATGGACAATCCAAGGACAGGTGGGCTCATGGAGTAGCAGCAGGGTAACCACTGTTTCTCTGTGGTCTTGTCGGTCTGCCCTGGAGCCAGGGATTTTCTGGTTTAAGTATGTATGCTTTGGTCATGGACAGGAGCTCCAAGAAGAAATCAATCTCAACCATCCCACACACAAGCAAGAAAATGTGGTTTCCAACCCTGTAGCTTTTAATCAAAATATGACTGTCTGCTCTGGCAGCCCACGACTTACTGTTTTAAAATCACTTGTGCCTTTGGTAGGGTTTTGCTCTCTGGGACCCCTCTACTGAAGAGGTCTCTGTTGAAAAAATTGTGGCAGACTAAGATTTTAGATTGAAATTATCTTCCTTCTAGGAAGAAAACTGTAAATTACTCCCTTTGCCATGTGGTGGAGCTGGTAGACAGCAGTTCCTGAATTTCTTTTTTTACTGTAGATGTTGCTATGTTAGGAATCTTTTTTTTTTAACAGTTTTCACAACTATGTTTAGTCTGGTAAACTACCTATAAAATTTAATCGTTGCTTTTGTATTTATATCGTAAGCCTCAACTTTAAGGAAAACCTCAAAGCTTGATTTTTGGAGTCAGAGCTGCCAAGTCTGACGGCAACTTTCCACACCAAAGCATAATGACAACTCATCTATTATTCCATGAAGGGCAGAGTTTCTGAAGGGATCTGTATATCTCATTTTTCAGCTTCTGGGCAGCAGAGGAACTTCTAGGCCACTGCTGAAGGTGCTCATCTAGAGTAATGCACACAACATAGATAGAGCTGAAAACATATTCCAGAAATAAAATATAGTACAGCATTCTGTGTCGCAGGAAAATTTCTCATTTCTAGCGCAAGAATATCTCATAGCTATTGAGTGAAGCTAGAATGGATCACCTTAATGTTGTGTTCTTAAACCAGACAGTACCTCAGTGATGTGCTGGTGTGGAACCAAGTTCTGAGTTTCTTCATTTCAGTTTGGCTTGCAAGGCTGAGACCCAGGTGCTTACAGTGATTTAGGACCCAGACTCCCACTGAGTCTACATAGGGCTCTGGAAAGTCCTTATAGGTTTGTGCCTGAAACTTTTCATATAAATCTTTCCAAATGCATAAGAACTACGTCACAGGGAAGAAGGTTTTGTGATTAAAATAGCACAGTATAATACAGAATTACTAATTCTATTCCCTGCATTCCTATTAACCATCTGTGTTGCCTAAAGCAAGTGGTGCAAATTTGCTATGCCTCAGTTTGCTCCTCTGTAACACTGGCATAGTCTTTGTCTCTTATAGCACTATATATGAAAAAATTCATTTGAAATTCCCAGATAAAATCTGAAAGAAATTTGAAAGAATAGGGTAGTATGATCATTACTACTTTCAGTCTTCACCTCCTATTATTTTCTAGACTATTTATTATTTTCCACTTCTCTTACCTCTCAATACAGTAGTCGACTGTTTCGTTCCTGAGAAACTGCATTTTAGGGCATTTCATTGAGGTGTTGTTAGCATATGGTCAAATTCCAGTATGACCATTTTGCCAACTGAAATTCTCTCCATAGTTTTAAGAGGATTAAGTATTTCTCTTTTCTTCTAATGTGCTCAGCAAGGCTATCCGCCATGAAATACCCTCTGCATTTCATTCCCATGTAGCTGTGCAGTAATGAACCAAGTTTATGTTTCTGACTGTTTTGACTACAGAGTAGTTTGAATTATTTGGGGAAATGCAAGACAAAATTAATAATACTGACACTGTGTATAAAATACCAGTGTTTGAAACCACATTTGAGAATAACTGTTTTATTTCAAATTTCTTATGGGCTGGTCTTTGCACATTAAAAGAAGACTTATATCCTGTCCAACCTCTTGTGTGCATTTTAAAATATGAAATGAAAGAGAAAATCACCTATTTCTTTTCCTTTCCTGCATTCCCGTAGCTTGAAAATAGTCCTATTTATTAAAAAGTCATTATGCACAGTTTATAATGTGGATTGACTCAAACAATGAGAATCTGTTGGATGCTTGGTTTGTTTGGGCTGTTACTAAATGCTCTTTCAAAGCTTATTAAGAAAAGTACACTCAGCTTTTAATGGGTCACTTAAATTATTGTGCCTGGAGAAAAACAGGGTGCTTATTACATTTAAAAATCCCCAGACAAAACCATACCACAAAACCCAGCAATGCTCTATGTCTACTTGTGGTCAGTTGTAAGATAAATGATGACAGCAAAATTCAGATTTAAAACTGAAGTTTGAGTTTGAACTATCAAGGAGTTCATTTGGGTCTGGAAGTACTAGCTGACCTCATGTTTATATAAACTGCAATGACAAAGTATATCTGTGGATTAAGGAATCAGGGCCAGATTTTCAGCTAGAGCAAATTGCGGTAGGTCCAGTGAAACCAACAGAAATACACTGAATTATGCCTTTTATAACAAAGAATTTATTTGCATTATTTGTTTAGAGAAAAAATAATTAAGCTTTTCACACATACATTTGCACAGATTCAATTGTAAGACAAATATTTAAGAAATGTGGATGGTAGCTTCAAGGTCACCTTTGAAAATGTGTTTATTGTATATGATTCAACCATGTAAAATGAGGACATATTCTTACTGTATAAGAACACCCTTCAGTAAGCTGCACATTTCTATACCCCTTTGATATATATTGAAATGGCTTCATCCCAACGTGACCTTGAAAGGTTAATTTAAAACAAGACTTGGGTTTTTTTCCCCTATTTGCTTTTTAAAAAGGGTTTATGTAGGACATGTTGTTCACTTGATGTTAAATTTCATCTTACAAGGGTGTTCTGGAATGTGTTGGAATAAATCTCAACAGGCATATTCCCTGAATAATGGCTAAATGTTTGTAAGTGCAATAGGAGGTATAGCTCAAAATATTTCATGACTAGAAAAAGCAGTGTTATTTTAAGGCTCAAATACTTAGCGCTTTCCTGTTTTCTCTCAGCATTGTATCAGTAGGTACATTCTTTAAAAGCAATCACATCTTGGTTTCTTTAATCTGCAGAAACCCCATCTGTGCATGCTTCTGATAGAAACCAGAGTCTGCATGGTGGAATCCACTGGAGCAATGTATGTGCGGCTGGCTTGTGCATATTCTCCGGCTCATTTACATATAAATTGCACCGCGGATGGCGTCGGGACCGCTCCGGCCCCTCGCCGGGGAGGTCATTCTGGGGAAAAGGGGCTCGGCGATGAAAGCTGCCTCTGGCCTGGGCTTTCCCTGGGGAGGCACGGGGTGCCAGCCAGCCCCTGAAGGGGACAAGGTCTGCAGAGGCACCAGCTCGGTGGGCAGCTCTGCCCTCCCCAGGATGTGAGCGCTGGCAGCCGCTACGGGATGCGGACAGGGGCGCAGCCCGGCTGGGAAGGCAGCAGCCGCCGCCCGCTGTTGTTCAGGCACGAATTCCTCAGCTGGCACAGTTGCCCTCAAGCCCTTTATATCTGTTTGATCCCCATCTCTCTTCTTAGCTTTAAAAGCACTTCCTTGAGTGGTGTAATCACGGGGCAATTTTCCCCTCATGCCAAGTTTAGATATTGTATGTACTACTTATATGTTGACTTGGGTGACATTGTTTCCCAGTTCCCAGCGAGATAGGGATCAGACCACCTCTGTGCAGCTCAAAGACCAAAGCGTTGCACCAGACAGCATGGGATTTCTTCAGAATATTTTGGAAGTGGAAATTGAAGTCATTTGAGGATTAGCATTTTGTTAGATGGGGAGATGAACCCCAAAACACAACATCCTGAAATTGCCCAGCTGCTGTTCATCGCTGAAGGTTTGAAGGCAGAGATTGCAATCTGCTCCAGCTCTATCTGCTGCCGTTCGTTCGGTTACGAGAACAACAAGAAAGACAGGTCAGCACTGGCCCCCCTTTTCTCTGTCTGTGTAACCTGGTATTAACGAAAGAAAGCAAAAAGGTTTGAAATCCTACTTGAAGCGGATACTGGTTACTTAAGTCAGCATTATGCTCAGCAACAACAGACACAGCTGTCTTGACCACACACAGACCATTTTAGCAATTGCCAAAGTGCAACACTCCTTACGCAGCCAAGTCTTAAATTATGGTAAGCAATGAAATAACCAAAGATATTTTAAAAGAAAGCACATTAGTTCCATTAATATGAAATTTACCTCTCAGATAATTCTTGACTTGTAACAAATGTACATTTGCCAGTTTTGTGAACAACAGGACTGAGGAAAGTAAAAATTACTTCATAAAAATAAGCTAGCCGGGATTTTATGTGAACAAGAATTGATGACTATGTAATTAAAATTTCTAAGCACATGTAATTATTAAAATAGAAACAGAGACATAGTCTTCTGCTTTCTGTCGCTTTTCATAGGCTTTTTTTTTTAAAAAATCAGATTGACAATGAAATTGTGTAACAATCACAAAGCTGGGAAGGATGACAAATTTAGGCTTCAATTCAGCAGGGGACTTGAGCATGTGCACATAAGCTAACATGGATTTAAGATCTTTGCTGAGTCTGAGTATGAATCCTAAGAAAGGTGTAGAGACCTTTACAGGAAATTTTGGTGTTTTCAAATATTTTGAGCTGGGCAAGGAAAGGACAAATTTGGATTTACCCAAATTGTTTTAGTTGCATGGAGTTTTTTTCCATGTGGACTTTGGGGGTGGCCGCAAGTTATTTTCTAGATTTCTTCTATACAAACTGCTCTAATAACTGTAATAATTTTTTTTTCGTTTTCTTCAAAATTCTTTCAGTCCTGGGGATTATACTGAGAGTAAAATGTTGTGCAATGCCACATCACTACCAAGAAATTAATAAAGGAGAGAAGTACAGCTCAATGATTTCACAGATGCATATGAAATGTGTGCTATTTAATCCTGTCCAAGCTCCTAGAAGCACACCAGACCCCAACTATTTCTCTAAATCTGACTTTCTTTCCCCTGCAGCCTTCAAGGTAGGTCCAGAGGCTACAAAGCATCAGAGGATATCGCAGTATCTCTCTCTGCATATGAAGGATATTGTAGCTTTTGCTTCACTTCTGCACTGTCAGCAGAAAGTCCATCCCATGTATCTACCTGCAGGCCTGCACTAGTCCTATCTGCCAGTGTAAAGCGCAAAGCCCAGTCTAACAGCCCACAAAGAAAGACACGCTTCACCAAGGTGGGCCAGGTTTGCCTTCTGCCTGTGTCCACTGGATGGAATGAAAATGCAGCAAAATAATATTTTGTGGTCAGTAGTTTTCTTCCTGTCATTCTGTGGTACCAGCACAGCGCTAGGAATGAAGCAGCTGGCAGCTGTAGACAGACTTCAGCTGCATCTCAACTGATGCCTTGACCATGGCATTGTCTATAAAAAAAAGAAGATGCTTTTGCAGTGGCATGAGCTGGGGGATGGATGAAGGGACCACAAAGATCATTTTGTTTCAATTCCCTGCTGTAGGCAGGGACACCTTCTACTAGACCAGGTTGCTGAGGTTGCTCAGCCTGGCCTTGAATGCTTCCAGGGATGGGGCATCCACAGCTTCTCTGGGAGACCTTTTCCTGTGACTCACCACTCTCACAGTAAAGAATTTCTTCCCTTTATCTAATCTTGACCTGCTTTCTCCCAGTTTAAAGCCATTCCCCTTATGCTATCACCACATGCCCTTGTCCAAAGTCCCTCTTCATCTCTTTTGTAGCCTCCTTTAGGTAGTGGAAAGTTGCTACAACTTCTGCTCCCCAGAGCCTTTTCCTCTCCAGGCTGAGCAACCCAAACTCTCTCAGTCTGTCTTCATGGGACAGGTATATTAAGCTACTCTGTAGCCCTGCTCACTCCTGAAAAGGGACGGTCACTCCTTACTGCCCTCTCCCTCTTCATTACCTTTGAAAGTCTGTATAATTTGTTTCCATTACATCTTCCCCCATCAGTGAATTCTTTTCTTTCTTTTCTAAACAAAATTTTTGTTAATAAAAGGGAGTACTACAAAATGCAGCATCACATCAACACTGAAAAGGAAAATACTGCATCCTCTCTATGTTGCTTACAACTAGTGCAAAACTGCAAAAGAAAAAGATACTTTTCATCGTGATGTATCTGTACCTGCAAAAAATACAGTTTGTTTTTTAAAAAAAGCTATTATGTATTGTGATGGCTGCTATAGTAGTAACTATTTTCCCCCTTTGTATAAAAAAGCAATTAGTTATGAAAACCTATGGAAATTGTTAGTGTGTAGGGCCTTGCTGGCACTTTTTGTTTCAGACTTTTTTTTTCCCCTAGGCATGCATTTTTGCTGTACCAGGTATGATCAGTCCTGAGCACTCTGAGAGGTGATCAGCTCTGCTGAGAGAGACAGAGGACATGTGGTGAGGTCAAGGAAACAGCATATCCAAAAGACAAACACAGCCTTTTATTTTCCCATACTTTTCACGGAACAATGGTTGTGGAGCAGAATGCAGAATGATGAATCTCAGCAACAGGTTTCCAGCTTGGAGATGTCTGGGGAAGGGTGTCTAGGGTTCAGTGCTCATGACCTCCTGATAGAGCTGTCTCAAGCATTTTCCTACCCTCTGCACTGCAGTCTGTAAAAGACAGAGCAAAACTGATGCAGAAGCAAATTATTTCAGAAGTTTCTTCTTACCAGTACAGTGGGAACTTACACTGTGGCTTTTCTATGGTAACTGGACCTGAATGCAAAATCAGGCTTAGGAGGAAACTCCTGAAGGCACGTGGTCTGTACAGTTGCACCATCCAAGCACATACATTGGAGTCCCCACCTGCTGGACATGGGGCTTGGAACTTCCATTTGGCTCTGAAGGCCCCAGCAACATCTCTGTCAACAGGCTGTCTGAGATGCCTCATGGTCACAAGCAGTTTGCTCTCCACTGGTGGCACTGAGACCCTGGGATATGGCAGTCCCAGGTCTCTGTGCTGGTGTGGAGCCCCAGAGCTCCTTGGTACTTTCATTACACTCTCTTCCTACCCGCAGGTATGTGGTATTTTAGGTTTGCAGCTTGGTTTTTCAAGGGTGTTTGTGAGTGGAAGTACACCAAGAAAAAGATTACGATTTTCTGTAAGCAGTAACTTGTGGCTTTATTTACTATAGGAAATTTTCAAGTGTAGACAGAATTGTATATTTAGGTACATTTCATTGCCTCATGTCTGGCAGTATTACAGGCCCCTGCACTGCCTAAGATCCTTCATCTCTCCCCACCTTTTGCATCTACCTACTTCTTCAGATCATGGGAGCCTGTTTCTCTGTCTCTTTTCTTCAGTTCACTCCCTAAAGGAGCCAATTAAGGACCTAGTCAAAAAATAAACAAGTGTGTTCTACTCTCATTTGTCAGGCAACCTTCTGGTTCACCTCAATGTGCAACGAAATCCAGATGATCTGTCGCACACTACCTTCACTGGTTTGGTTCAGACTTGAAAAGTAAGTTTGCCCTGAACTCCAGCCAACTGTGAGTCCATTAATAGCTTTCATGTGAAGTGCCTGGAATTAAACAGAACTCACAACTTGCATGTAGCTTTCCCAATAATTAAATTTTTTCACTCTTCTTTTTAGCTCTCTGGAAAAATATGAGGAAATTTTCTTTTTTTTTTTCCTGACTTAGAAAAGTTGATAAAATATGGAACACTCATATTTAAAAACATGGAGAATAGTTACCTTTTGTTGGATTGAAAGATGCAGTGGGCCTCATGGTAGCGCCAAAAAGGGAGAGAAAAGTGGAGACACTAACACAGAGCAGGAGAATCACCGGTGTCAGCAGGAGGAAGTGGAAGAAAACTGATCAGATTGCTGAAAGGAAGAGTTGAAGGTAAAAGCACTGGTGCTTAAGAAAGAAAAGAGCCTTCATCATGGAGGAGGATGGTGCCAAAACCATGGCAATGTATTGCAGGGACTGAGGGAAGATGTTGGCAGGAGTGGGAGCAGATTTGGAGCAGCCCACAGGCATCAGAACAGCAGGTCAGAATAGTACGGCTGTGTTACACCTTCCAGCCCCTGAAAGTCAAATTATTGCTTACTCACCCTCAAATTATCCCTTATTCCATGTTTTTTCAGCCAGCATGTGGGAATCAAGCCCTGCCACTTTAAATTAGACAGTCACGTCAGCATTGCAGGCACGGTGTAAGGTTTTCGGTGGCAATACTTTGACAGACCAAGGTGATTCTTTGACAACTACACATGTAAAATCATTCCAAGTGATTGGTAATATGGCAGGGTTTAATTTCAAAATGAATCAAATTCCCTACTGCTGTAAATACACCAAGTCGCACTCCCAGCAGTAGGATTTGATGTATTTATATGAGTGGGGAATTTCCTTCCATGTAGTGAGCCTTTAAATAAAAGAATAGACAAGAAGAAAATTGCGATTTTTTTTTTACCCATCTGTTTCTAAATATAAATTAATTTCTTCTTATGCTGTAGTATTTTAAAACCAAGAACAAAGAGCCAGTGAGAGTAAGCACAGCTATGTGCTAATTTATAACTGCTCAGAGTAAAAGGCAGCTCCAGCTGACAGTAGCTTCAAAAAAAATTGTGCCTCCTGTAAATTAGGGTAGGGGAACTGATCACTGAAGGTAAACAGGTGATGAAATACTTCATTAGTACCTCATTTGTAATTTATGTCTGCTGAAGTAGTTGACAAAGAATCAAAATGTAAGTGGTAGATTTCTCAGAAGTGCAGCCTTTGAGGTCACTGAAGTGGATTAATTATAACCCAGTGTAAAGCACGGCCTGTCTCTGTGTCAATTACCAGTATTTGATAACTGAAATTATGTCAAGCTCTGTTCTTCTTCAAGATGCAGCCACACATTTTAAAATCATTATGACTGTAAGCATGAGCTTCACATAACTAATGAGTTCAGCTCATTTATTAAAGTTCATTTTGGCTCAGCAGATAGCAGTTGAGATTCAGAGGGGAGTGGGTGACAAAAGATCCAGTTCTGCAAAAATAAATGCCTTTCCTTATCCTCTCTCCCAAACCTGTGCAGGAGAAACAAAGCTGATTCTCTTGCCAAAGAATAATTTAAATGTACTGTAGGAGAAAGAGTTGAGGGAGTCAACTGCTATTAAATATGACCTGCTCCTAATGGCTATCAGACCTCCAATTGTTCAGTGAAAAGGCTGGGCTTAATGGACTACCTGCTGTTATATTCATCATAGCAGAATGACCGCTAATGCACCTCTTCTACATCTTGGGATTTTCTTACTGCCATTCCTCCTTTTTTCACACTCCTCCCTGGAGCTGCACGAGCATTGGTTAGGGTTTGAGAGCATCTGTTTGTATGTTATCCAAACCTACCACGGGCCATTTGGTGGGTAACTCTATCTCACCATGGCTGAGCAATCTGCTGCCAGGGCAGCAGGCAGGCAGCACTCACTCCCTGCAGCCTGACCCAGGGCAGCACTGCAAGGAAATTCTGAATGCAATGGCTTTGGCTTTGGGTTGGTTTTCTGATGCAAAAGCAGCTAGAGCACTGGGTTGGTGTCATTAAGCTCATCACCAGGACACCAGCTTGGCCACATGCTCCATGCATGCTTTATGCTCAGTGTAGCTGCCATGCCAGGGAGTGAACAGTCATAGCTGGTACTGTGGATTCCCACTGCTGGGGGAAATGATGCCAGATCTCAGCTGCAGTGTCAAGCAGAATGGCTCCAACTTCAGCTGAGTTCAGACTTCAACCACAGGCTTACAAACAGCATTTGATCTAGTGAGTTATTCTTTCACCATTCGCTGCTTTCACCTGAAGTAGCTCAGTTGTAACTGCCTCCTACTGAAATAAGTAGTAACACATGATCCTGCTAAACAGGTAATTCCTTATTCTTTTTGCTCTTTTTGACAGATTGGGTTCAGACTGTGCTTTCAGTGGAATCTTGCATTTATCATGGCTGTAACTTTACACAGAGCCATATTCCAACATTCAGCAGCAATCTTTTGAAAAAATAACAAGTTAGTACTTTGAGGTGGACAGAGTAATCAGATTTTCTGCTAAGGAATAAATTTCTTTTTAACATTAACAACATGTGGTACTAATGTTTAAAATACAAATTTTAGTTTGTCAGTGCAACTCATCATTCCTTATTACACATTGTGAAATCATTTTAAGATTCTTTGCACTTTTTTAAGCCAAAAGAATATCTGACAACTACCCAAAATCTTTACTGCCGAGTCCAGAGTAAGTGTACAGCTGTGAGCTAAACCAAAGATGTCTAACTTAAACCTCATGAAAATAATTGAGAAAAACATTTATGTGTCTTTGATTTATTGATACCAAATTTTCCAATGAAATAAAACATTCAAACTTGCATGATTGCTGTTCATATCTCTGGTACCAGGATGATATTGTTGATAATTTTAGAAGCACGTAAGTAGATTAGATTTAAAAAGAGGTAGATTGAGCAGAATATTCACCACAGGGTGGCTTTGTGGCCCTTCTCAAATCAGCAGAAGTTCTAGCACCTACGTCAATGCATATGGGATTTCAAATCTCATATTTTAACCTCCACTATTTCATGGAAAATATTTTATTGGATAAACAGCCAGAATGTTGAAACAATCCCTCCCTAAATATTTTGCAGCAATAATGACACTGATTTCTCCGTGGCATCAATCAAACTGAAACACTTAAAAATACTCAGTTCACTATAAGTAAAAACGTGTTACAGATTGGAAGTGAGGGAAGAGAACTGGTATGAAGGGTATTATAAGCTATGTCTAGACTTACCTGCTAGGAAAAGTGATGGCTCATGTCCAGTCCACACCTCCACTTTCCTTAGCTGTGAAAACCAGATTGTGGGAAGGTAGGAGGGAAGAAGAATGGACAGCTGGTGCGTGCCTGTGTTTTGTCCCAGTAGGGAGTAGGGATGTGAGAATATGCAACTGGAAAGTGGAAAATTCTCCCTGCGTCCCTCATCTAGATACAATTAAGTATCCTCAATGACCAACGAAATGGTTATTTGATAGGAATTCAAAAGTGTTTTCATTTTTTTCCACTCATTTGGTTAAATATAGCTTTGTAGACTGAGACTTTCCAAAAAGCTGGTCAGTAAATGGGTTTATATCCTCTTGTGCCACCACCTTAATGGTACTTCATTGCAGATGAGCTTAATGACTCTGGAGACTCAACGTCAGACTTTTGTGAAGGTTCAAGAACAGATTTTTAAATTTCTTGTGTTACCAGATGGGGTCCTACATGGCACCAGAGTAACAAGTATGTTGCAAAAACAATTCCCACCATCTCCCAGTACCAATTCCACCACCTGAGTTTTAACAAAACATCAGCGCTGGGACTTTTGAGGACTTGCAAAAAAGGTTTCATGGTGAAACTTCAACTAGACACTGATTAAGAAATGCAGACAGCACAAATTGATTTTTTTTTTTAGGCTGCTGTTCATGCTTTCTTCCCTTTTAGCAGATATTTATCCATGACTGCTAGGAATTTGTACCTCCAGACAAGGTGTGTGGCTGCACCAGCCTGGAAAGGGGCGAGACAGCTGGCCCCATGGGATGGGTCAGGCAGAAACAGATGGCCCTGACCGGCCGGGCTGGCGTGGGGACAGATGGCAACACGGGACAGCTCGGAAAGGGGGACATATGGCAACATGGGATTGGCAGGAGCACAAGTCGTACGCTGGGCCCAATTACAGGCCTGATGAGTCTGAATTTGCTTGGGAGAAGGTAAAAGGTCTTTTGCATGTTTCGATTCCTCCTCAGACATAGGCGGGGATCCAATGAACTGCAGGATGCGGCCATGGCTGTGTGCTGTATGGTCTGGACAGGGACACCAGCCACTGCATGTTGCTGAGTCTGCCTTTCTGAAGGTTTTTTCCTTTGGTAATTTCAGCATCTAACAAGTTTTCACTCTTCTTGCACACACTTACGCGTTTTGATTTCCATCAGCACATGGTTCATCAGAGGTAGAAAAAGATGAAATGCAACATGTGCCCCACTGAGGCTTAATGGGCTGATTCAGGCTGCTCTTGTGTCCTTTGAGATATGGAAGACAATGAATTTGGCCATTCATGGTCTCAGAAAGCTGATACATAAATATCAAAAATACTTAAATGACAGAAAAGCATGATACTGTAATATATCCATTGTATATTCTCCCTCCCAATTTCCTTATTTTGGGGATGCTAAAGACACTAACCAAGAAATTTGTTTCAGTTCCAAAGGAGCCTTTTAAAAGTAAATACTTTTTCACCACTAACCACTAACTACCACATTGCCCACGTAGAGCATAATTAAGAAGAATAAATTAGGATCTGGATGTCTTCCCATGCCATTTTAAATATGAGAGGCAAAATGAAAAAGCTTTACATGCTGAACATTGTGGAATGTGCTTATATGAGTCTAAGATTTTTCAGCATTCCTCCTGTATTTCTTTGTCTTAATGCAGGCTGTCCACCCAGAAATGACATTGTTTGGGCATATTGTAAACAGATGCAGGGGAAATAATTTAGTTTGGTCACATTAAAGTGCACAAGGACTCCATAGATCAAGCACACAGCGCATCCTGCTTCCCTGGTGAGAGCAGGATGAGTTTTTTTATGGATAACATTAAGTGTATTGATTGCATTCACCATATTACAGTGTACCTTTTAGAACTATTGCCATTGCATTTTTTCACTTTTCCAGCACATTTCATGATGTCTTTCATCATCTCTTTTACCAAATACACAGAATTAACAGAGCAACATCTATTACAGAGCTATAGCAATTAATTAACCTGCACCAGTTGTGATCTCTAGAACCTGACTATAACAGATTTGGTGGTCATATAGCTCATGGACATGAGTATGCAATCACAAGTTACTCTAGATGGAAGCACTTTTTAACAGAATTTATTTCCTCTCTTGGGAGAAAAGAAAAAAGTGGTGATAAGGTAAAACCCGATATTTCAGGTTTGTATGAATTTTAGTTTCTAACATAGTTTAGTCTCTAAAAGAGACTGCCCTAATCTTTGACTTCTATATACAGATATATGACTGGACTGCTCAAAAAAATGTCGTATTGTTCAGGAGTGATCCTAGCTCAACGAAATAAAAAAATTGATGTTAAGGTGGAGATTTGCACACTGAAATCCCCCTGAGGTAAGTTTGCTGATGCCTGTTACTTACTTTTACTTTTTGTGAAAGAAGGTTTCCACATTTACAATAAGGGAATTAATTTAAACCATTCAAGAACAAGGCTTTTATAATGCAGTTTCTGTAAAGTGGTTTTTACATGGTAGCATCTTTAAAGGACTAGAAGTTAGTTTTGCTTCCACTTTTATTTCTGGTTTCCCAGCAGTAAGAAAACATGCAGACCCTCCTTTATCTAGGCATCAATAGATCTGAAACTGTGTATTATGGTTGAGATGATACATATCTCTTTGAATACTTCATTATCTTTCTTTATCATGCTGGTATCCAGCCACTGAGAGGTCAGAGTCACAATTTATGTATATTGGGATAATGGCCCTCAAACAGATGGAGCTATGATGATTGATAGCCACTGAAGATTTAAGCTTGATTATTATTTTCTCTAATAAAATTTCTTTAGAAGGCAGCTTTCTCTGAAAGGATCCCTTCTTATTGCCTGTATTGCCCATAGCTTTTAATTAAGCTCTCACCAAACTCAAAGTATGATTTTTTTTTTCCCTTTATATACAGAAATGTTTTCCCCTAGTTTTGGGAAGATTATCCTTGCATTAGATAGCTGTGAAATGTCTCTTATTATTTGTGTCCCACTTGTTACAAATGTATGTATTCTGCTCCATTCGAGTGACCTTTGGATGATACCAAGATGTTATAGAGTTTATAAGGGAGAAATCCCTCAGCAGAAACATCCTGAATTGTTTTCCTGTGGGAAGATGGCTTCCCCACCTGCAATATTTATAAGATGTTTGTTGCCTCAGGAGAATGGCAGAGAAGATCCACAATTTATTTTAGTAGTTTGAGGCCACATTCTGTCCATTGCATTCAAAAGGTTCAAAATCCACAGAAATATAAGAAAGAAAAGAAATGTTTTCATAAGCAAAGTACCACGGTTAGTCATGATGCTTCCAATTTGTGACATCCCAGAAAGATTAATGATCTTGCTTATGTTTGTTATTTTAGTTTTTCTAAGGGATGTATGATGAATGAGATTTTTCCAAATGTATTCATGAATAATAATGTCATTTTAATGATACTGCATATTTGCATAGAGCAAATTGTTATAAAGAATGCCAATAGGGACTGATAACCAGGTCCTCTAATTGAAATAATGTCTAGAAGAAATACTACAGCGTGGCTTTGCACATTTCAGGACTACTGAGAAACCAATCTCTCCTGAAAATGGTAGACTGCCTACAGCTATCATTCCAGCTATTTCTGAGTAATAGTAATAGCTCTGGAATGACATCTGACTTGAAGCAGTCAGGTATTAAAATACCAGACAAGCACAGCTGCCCGTACCTGACTGTACTACAGGAGCAGTGATCTGTGGCAAAGTGCCACGATAGATATTATGGCCCTTTAAGATGCAACCTCTCCAAAAGGCAAAAGTTCAAGTAGGCTTGGTATCCAGCTTTAACAGGGAGTTCTGTGGTTCACAAGTAATGGCGAATACTAGAAACTGGAATGGAAGAATAAGATACCCAAATTCTGTATTGATCATCTGTGAAGTACGAACACCCCCAGAAGCTGGTGTCATGTGTTTCTTACATCAGAAGCGTAGATTAGGCTGAAAGTCTGACTTTTTGGAAGGTAATGGTAAAAATCCCACTGATAATTCATTTAAGCTGTTCTGTCTTCTCAGTCTTGTGTAACTACAAAGATTTTTTCCTAGTCTTTTTTTTTTTTTTAAGAAATAACAGAAATAACTTAGATGAAATTAAATCTTCATTTTCTTGGGCATAATCCACAAGCCTCAGGAATAGCTGATGAAATATCCTTGCATTTTTAACCAATTGAACTAATCCAGTCAACACCATAATTGCCCTCAGAATCCCTTAGGCTTAATTTGAATGTAAGGAAAAGCTACTGTGCTATTGTTAAACTACTCGGGTTTAATTTTTTACCAGCCAATAATTAAAAAACACAGGAAATGACATGGTGAATGATGGAACTATTTTGAAGTGCAAATTTATGAAGCAGCTGCATCAAATAAAGTGGTAATTTAATTATGCTTATGTCCTAAAGCTGAGGTGTAGTGTAGAACATTTCTGAGATACAAGCTAATTCAAATCTGGAATAGTAATCCCACGTTTAGTAATTTCAGTGCTATAGCTCACTTAATTACAGCATATTAGCAAAATAATGAGATAATTAATCTTCAAATGCAGTTCTTGTCTACATGCATATTACAGAAGAATTTGACTTATCCTTCTTTGTATGTTTTTCCAAGAACGAGTTATGACTAATTTAACCTAGAGAAACCCTTCCCCACTGAAATACCTAGATTCTTTTCTTTTCCAAACGTATCATGTTTCAGACAACTCGTTCTTTGTTTAAACAAGAAAATACTTTCATAACAAAATCTGTGAGAAAAATCTCAAAAGGCATTAAATTTTTTTTATTTTTCAATTAATATTATTGCACCTATTGCTTTAGCTTTTATAAGTAGAATATATGGACTAATCTTGAGCCATTTAATCAGTTTTGTTTGAAGTACAGGGGTTTTTATCTGTGTTTTGAAAACACATGATTTTACAAGAAGATAGCTGTTGGTACACTGCATACTATATATTTCATACATTAAGCACAGTACCAGAAAACAATACCATTTCAGAAATATTGTCATGACTTTAGCAGATTTCTCAGTGAAGCATTAATTTTATGTTTTATAAATATTAATATAAATACTTACTTTACATTTTGAGCCTTCTTTTTTGCCCACAGAGCACTCAGCATTAACAGAAATATATATACACTTTTAGTTCCTGCTTACTCAGATACAAAAGGTAACTGTTGTATGACAGGTGTGCTTCAATCTTTTCACACCACATCCAAAATGCATTTTTTATGTCTTATCTAATGTGCATCTCCCTTTTGGTGCACAACTTCAAGTCTGTATTGGTTTCCTTAAGCGGATTTTATGACTGCCACAGACTATTTTGAGCTTTTAATATATAATACTTTTGCTTACTTTTATGATGGGATATAACTGAACCATCTTTTCACATACTTCCACAGTCTGTTTCACTAGGTCTATAACCTAGAAGCCTCTGGAATAGCTGATGAAATATCACTGCATATTTAAGCAATTTCAGTAATCCAGTCAACACCATAATTGCACTCAGAATCCCTTAGGCCTAAATTGAATCTAAGGAAATAATGTTTTTTTCATGCTGGGCACATAGTCACAAATATCACATTTAAATGCATTATTTTTAGTGTCACTGAGTCTAATGTGTTAAGTAGCTGCAGATTTTATCCTTCATGGTGGGTGAGAAAGTGTAATGCTGGCAAAACAAAAGAGGAAGGAAAACACCTCCTGGGAAAGAGCAAGACTTTGTATCTTTTGTTCCATCTTCTGTATTTGGTTGATTCGTCTTTGAGGAACTGATGAGATCTACTGGTCCTAAAAAAATGGTTGCTCAAATTCAAAACACTTGAAATTATGCACTTCCTTTCTAATATTAGGCAATGGCATGGTACCATGTGGCTTTAAATCATTTTACCTAAATGAGAGTTGCATAGTGGTTGTCTCATGTAATTTTTGGCTTTGTAAATTCAACTGGATAACTTCTACCTGTAGGAAAAGACTAGTCCAAACAACACAGATGTTTATACTCAAGTTATACTTCACTGGGGATCTTGGAGAATGATAAAACCTCCTGTATCCCTCTTAAAAAATTCTGTCCAAGAACCCAGAAAGGCATTAATGGATATATGCATGCATTTTATGATTAGGAAGGAAATGATAAAATAAGAATATTCTGTTGGTTTTTTCACTGTGGACTATGTCAAAGCAGGCCTGAGTGAATCAAACGTTCTGTAGCTGCCACTATGTCTGTGGTTCCCTCTTTGCTGAACAAGCTACACAGGTGTAGGCTCAGGCCATCACTCAACATACAGAAGCTCTGGCTTTCCAGTGCAATAAAGAGATCAGGAGACTTCATTCCACAGGACCACATGCTGTGCTCTTGTCCAAAGCAGGAAAAAAGATGAAACAAAATAATAAGCTAAGGTCAGCTAAACTTTCAAGATATTTGCAGTGGGTTGTTTTGGTTTTTTTAGACTTTTCTGTTTCAGTATTTTCTTTTTTTCTTTTTTTATTGATGTCAAATGTAATTATTTTCCTAAGCTTTGTCTTTGAACTGGAGGGAATCATGTTCTTAAGTTTGTATTTGACTGTGACCGTGTTTCATAATGGACAGAAGAATGTCTCTTCTTTTTTCTGACTATTGATGGCAATTTTTGCTCTGAAGCACTAAACCTCAGCAATGAGAAATTCAAACCCAAGTAACAGCCAGAGGTCCAGGGGGATAGAAGTAGACATTACCCACTTTAGATAGAGAAAGCATGCATAAGTCATCATATCTTGGGAACAGCACCCAAAAACGGCTCTCTCCAGTTTCTTGTCTTAATTCTAATGTGTGTAGTGACTACTCAAGTGCAAAGAATCAGATCCCTCCACAATCCCTCTTTTCTCTCTGTGCCAGCAGCTGGGGATTGGCAGGACTGCCTCAACAAGCCAACTAGCCTTTCAGGAGGGTGAATTAGGGAGACCAATTAAGACATGCTTACCTTCATGTGGTAAGAAACTTTCTCGACGAAGTCTTTTCGCAAAAGGTAAAAATGGGAAATGGGTTTAAATTTTATCTGCTTGCCCTCGCCTTGCCCACTCTGAGCTATACATTTGATGGGGAAAGGCAGCCTTTCGAGGAATCCTTCCCTTAGTTATAGTTTAGAAGCAGCAGCAAGGGTTGAGGGAAGATCCATCCAAGGTCTTGTGTCGCTGTGGTGGGCTGAGGAGTATGAACAGATCTAATTTATCACTCCTCTAAAGTTTAGGAGTTGATCTTGGTAAAGTGAAAACAATTATGTTCAGTAATGGAATATTTTAGTCTAAAGCCTAAAACTAGTTCTCAGGAAAAGGCACTCATTTGTTTTCCTTTTATTTAAATGCCATGGGGTTTTTACATTCTTTTTTTTTCCCTTGAAATTTTGCTTCCCACAGACATTGTCAACAGATGCCACCAAGGAGGTTTGCTCTTTGTTTGTTTGCTCACTGACACAGGGCACTGGTTGAGTGGTTTGTACCAACCCTTCCTCTTGGCAGCAACTTTCCCCACGTTTTCCCCTGAATCTCCTTTGTCCTCCCACTGAAGGAGTCACCATGTAGCAGAAACACCCAATGTTGTGTTTGCTCCCCAGAGTTGTGCTGCTTAGATGGGTAAGGTTTGGTGACTAACCCCATAGAGCTCAGGCAGGTGTCAAGCTGTTGTAGCTGAATCACAACTTGTGGTCATCTGCTGTTTCTGTGCAAATATTACTATATTTGATAACACCAGAAGTCCTGCTAATACTGGAACTGTGTTTCCATTATAAGCCAAATATTTTGCAAAACAATTCAAGTAACAGGAAACACTTAATGTCAATTTTTTTCAGTGCAGAGTATCATCTTCATTATTAACTTTCCCTTAGAGATATTTAGTGTAATATTTTAAATATTTGTGGAGAGAGCCAGTCCATGACTGCAATGTTCGCACAGGATAGAAGTAGACATTACCCACTTTAGATAGAGAAAGCATGCATAAGTCATCATATCTTGGGAACAGCACCCAAAACGGCTCTCTCCAGTTTCTTGTCTTAATTCTAATGTGTGTAGTGACTACTCAAGTGCAAAGAATCAGATCCCTCCACAATCCCTCTTTTCTCTCTGTGCCAGCAGCTGGGGATTGGCAGGACTGCCTCAACAAGCCAACTAGCCTTTCAGGAGGGTGAATTAGGAGACCAATTAAGACATGCTTACCTTCATGTGGTAAGAAACTTTTTCGACCAAAGTCTTTTCATAAAAGGTAAAAAATGGGAAATGGGTTTAAATTTTATCTGCTTGCCCTCGCCTTGCCCACTCTGAGCTATACATTTGATGGGGAAAGGCAGCCTTTCGAGGAATCCTTCCCTTAGTTATAGTTTAGAAGCAGCAGCAAGGGTTGAGGGAAGATCCATCCAAGGTCTTGTGTCGCTGTGGTGGGCTGAGGAGTATGAACAGATCTAATTTATCACTCCTCTAAAGTTTAGGAGTTGATCTTGGTAAAGTGAAAACAATTATGTTCAGTAATGGAATATTTTAGTCTAAAGCCTAAAACTAGTTCTCAGGAAAAGGCACTCATTTGTTTTCCTTTTATTTAAATGCCATGGGGTTTTTACATTCTTTTTTTTTCCCTTGAAATTTTGCTTCCCACAGACATTGTCAACAGATGCCACCAAGGAGGTTTGCTCTTTGTTTGTTTGCTCACTGACACAGGGCACTGGTTGAGTGGTTTGTACCAACCCTTCCTCTTGGCAGCAACTTTCCCCACGTTTTCCCCTGAATCTCCTTTGTCCTCCCACTGAAGGAGTCACCATGTAGCAGAAACACCCAATGTTGTGTTTGCTCCCCAGAGTTGTGCTGCTTAGATGGGTAAGGTTTGGTGACTAACCCCATAGAGCTCAGGCAGGTGTCAAGCTGTTGTAGCTGAATCACAACTTGTGGTCATCTGCTGTTTCTGTGCAAATATTACTATATTTGATAACACCAGAAGTCCTGCTAATACTGGAACTGTGTTTCCATTATAAGCCAAATATTTTGCAAAACAATTCAAGTAACAGGAAACACTTAATGTCATTTTTCTTCAGTGCAGAGTATCATCTTCATTATTAACTTTCCCTTAGAGATATTTAGTGTAATATTTTAAATATTTGTGGAGAGAGCCAGTCCATGACTGCAATGTTCAAACTTTTCATCTGGTTTCCATTTTCAAAAATGAGTAGGGTCTCTAATTGGTTTACACTAACTGTCCAGGACTCTCACTCTTGGTCACTGAAGCAGCCAACTAGCAACATTAACAATGATTAAAATGTCCTATTGGAAAAGTGTTTACAAGAACTGTAACGCTGTGTCCCTTAAATACATCCTTCCTCTCCAGAAGGTACTTATCAAAATGCCATAATCCTTTTTTGTTTTGCAAGTCTTTATGCTCTGAGATAATTTTCAATTCTTCCTTCTCATTGCAGCACACATGCAGTATTTTGCCCATTTCTTAGTTTTTTCTTACTTCATAGACCTTTCTACCTGAATTTAGACTCTCTCTTCAAGCTGCCAGCTCATAGGCAAAAGCCATGGCTTAAAGGACAGAAGCAAACTTCAATTCTGCAACTAAGCCATATACTTGCTTTGTCACAGCTGAGATTTATTTTGGATGGACACTTGGAAGGGCTTTGTAATGGTTACCATAAAGTGGAAGAGTATCTTCATGGATTTCTGTTTTCCCACAGATATATGAACAGAGCACAGCTGTGGAATTGATCCAGTTCCTCACAGTGTTCCCAGACCCTGTGTGCTCTGCAGAATGACTGACCTTCTTCAGAAGAAACAAAAGATTTTGCACACAAAATCAAGATGTTGGTGTGATGGCAAAGATGTAGAATGTTTATCTTTCCTTGCTGCCCTTCCTTGGTAAAATGTATAACCAGATGAACTTAATGACCTCTCATAGGATTCCTGATGAAAGACATTGTGCTTCAAACACTAGACTTGGTTTCAGGACCACTGTTCCTTTCTCCTGCCTTCATTTACCAGCCAGGGCTCTTAGTCACACTGCTTCCAACTCAACCTCCACTTTCAAACATTAGGCAATGACTGGTTTCCTCTTTTCAAATCAGCTAAGATCTGCTGCTGTTATTAGTAGTTGTAGTAAATGCACACTATAGCATATATTAGGAGATAAAAGGTACAGAGCCCCTCCAGAAGGCCCTTCCATAAATCATGCAGGAGCACTAGGAAAAGCACACAACACAAAACAAGATAAACAATCAGACATAGAGATATACTGTGAAATGAGACTTTGGCCGCCTGATGGTGTAGTTGGATTTGATCTTCTTTGAAGCAACCTTCATTCAGAAATTAAAACATTTTTTGCCACTTTTTGAGTAGGAAGTGATTTTCATTCTGTGCATTGATTTTTCAGGGAAACTGTGAATGGAAATCTGATACCAATGAGATTACAGTGAGCTGTTTTTCTCTGGGGTGAGGTAACAATTCAGCAAAGTATTTAAGCATGTAGCTGATTTTAAGGATTTAAAATATCCCAAATCAATTTCCTGCAGAACTTTTCCTGAACACAAAGCTGCAGTGGTCAAATGTTATCAAATTGTGCCATCCAGTTCTGTTTTCCTTTTTCTTTTTTTTTTCTTTTTTCCCCCCATTTTTTGTTAACATTCAGAAATACCTTTTTACTTCTATCTGTGGAAAGGTAATTTTAAGCTGTCATACTAGCAGACAGCTTCAGCAGGAGACCATGATAAGTGCTAAAATTATGTTTCATGTGGAAATGAGCATTCTTTAATAGAGATAAAAAGATTACTGAAAACTTTCCTCAAGTAGGCCATCACAAAGGATGTTAAATTTCATATTCATAAATAAACTACATTACATAGCAGCACTGTATCACTTCCAGCATATGACTTCCCGTGAATATGACCAGGACAAACCTTGTGCCTATTTTCCCCTAGAATATGCTTTGACAAGACTTTTGTGATCAGGAGTAAAAGGCTACTGCATATTTTTTTATCTTTTAGCTTTTCACAAAAGATTCAAGACCCCAGTATGTTCCTCAATCCTCTCCCATTTTTGCCCCATGCTATATTGGCTGTTCTTCCCACCCTCCCCTGTAGTGTAAATATGTGACACTTGCTGGAATCGAACAAGGGTACATCATGGTACATTTTACATTTAGTCCTCATGGATCTGTGCGCCTCAGGGTGGATTTTCCAGCACAGCCATTACTCTGCTAGTACAAGAGTCTGTATACCAAACTCTATTGCATGATTTAGAGATGGCTTAAGAGAGTTTACACATGAAATAACAAGTACTATAAGCACCAAAAATGCCTGGCCAGCAGCTGCCTAATGGGCCTGAAAGCTTGATCCAGTCAATAACCATAGTATTCTCATTAAAGTTTTGTTTACACTGCTCATGCAGAAGTTTACTCACTTAAACAGAGGGGAAGATGCCCTTTTAAAAGGGAATCTGAGTATGAAAAGCTATTATGCATGAGATTGGTAAATGTGGTCTCTATGTTCTTGCCCTTAAATAGTCAAAAATGTTCAATACATGGATTGTTTCACTGTTTCTAACCATGTTCCCACATGCACATGCTATTGAGTGATGCTGGGACCCTGAGCTGCTTCACCAAGACACATTACACACCACTGAGAGAGTCCCACAGAGGACAAAATGTCCCAGAAGAGCAAAACAATTGAAATGCATCTCTTAAAATGAAGGTCCAGCCCTTGGACAGGTTTTGGAGGGCAGCTTTGAGCTCCACTCCTCAGCAATGCAGCACAAATCTGCAGTGGCTCAGCCAAAGGCAGATCTCGTTACAGAGCAAGTGCAGAAGGCTGCTCTCCTCTGTCTGCACCAAACCACAGAGAAGATTTGACACGTGCTATAGCCGTGGCAAGAGCACACACTGAAAGAGAACTTCCTGAAAGGCTAGGTTGATTAATATTTAAATGGGATTCTTCACCATACAAAGATTTTCTTTGTATTGATGTCCAAAGTCTCCAAACATGTGGTATACTGCAGTCTGGGAGTCAATAGAAAGGTGAACAATAATTTGTCAGGTAAATGAGCGCGTCAGGGTATAAAGTAAAGCTGATTGGATTTGGAAAGGTGCCTTTGGATTTGGTTTTGCTTTCAATGATACAATAAGGTTTGGGCTTGTGCTGAAGTTGGCTGCCTTGCCAAAGGCTATTTTTACAGGGATTTGCTATGGAAAGAAGCCAACTAGACATAAAAGAACATTTAAAAGTAAAAAAAAAAAATCCTTTCAATGGATATGTGGAAAGGGTTCTCTTGAGAAAACAAAGCACATGCCTAATCATTTGAGCTATATTCTTCCCTCAGGTACCCAAGTGTAAAACCAGATTATTTCCAGTGACTTTGAAGGAATTGCTCTGTTGTTAATAGGGGCAGAATCGGGCCTAATTTGTTCATTGGATCTATTTAAAAATATCCACAGTATGAGCTTTATTTATTATTATTCTAGCACAGATTCAAACATGAATCTGTGTTAGAACATCTTCTATGTTGGCTTCATTTCCATAGGCAGCAAAAACTTTAGTCCTCTTTTTCCTTTTTGATTAAAGCATGAAAACCATAGGTATGCAGAATCTGGTTGTGAAAATGTGGTGGCCAATATCTGTATATGGAAGTAACTGTATTTTCTTCTGTCTTTATATACAGCATGACTGCTGCTCTCTTTTCTGTTAATCCAGCTCGTTTTTTCTTTATTTGGAGCTGCATTTATTTAATCAAAAGTTTACTGTTGGAAAAGATTTGGGTTTTCAGTGTGCAGTGGGACACATTTGATGTGGATTGCTTGCATGTTTGTGTGAGTGTGAGTATGTGCACACACACACACAACACACATTAACAAGTAATAAAAGATATCTCTCTGGTTCATTTACGCAGTGGAGATCAGATTATGAAAGGTTAAACCATTAAACAAATGCTAATGCACTCTGATGCCTGGACCTTGTCCAATAGTACCTGCAGCAGCTGTCAACCTAATTAAGCCAGATGTGTGTTAAGTGTAAACGGACCTCCCAGGGGGAACAATAACAGATTTTAGGTCCCTAGGGGGCTCAGGGCACCAATGCATATAGTGTTTCTGAAGGAAACATCACCCCTACCTTGTGAGTTTTCTCCTCATTAGTACCATCCTGACTGTACTCCTCTGGGACTGAGCTTGGGGGAGGAGAATCCACTTTTCATTCCAGCTAAAGCCAGCAAGAATGCTCATTTTCAATTGATTCTGGCAGTCATGACATTTACTCAACACTCTAATCTCTATTTTTTTAACCTCCACTGTACTCTGTCTGTAACATTTTTTAAAAGTGACATTTATCCTATGCCAAGTTTGCCAACCCTCTAAGTATATCTGGAGACCATAAGCTGATAGAGAGGATCCTAATAAGCCTTTTAATATTAACAATCAGGAGAAATCTATAGAGCATGGAAATATTAGGTAATTATGAGCATGCAGTGTGCAATAATGTGTTACAATGAAAAGGAAAATCCTTTTACAGTGTGAAAATATTATGGGAAATTAAAAAAAACCACTTAGCAATATTTAAAATGTGTTGAAACTTGTAGCTGAATTGTTTCTTGTGTGCTATGAACTGCAATTTGTCCAGGAAAAAGAGACTAGAGAAGTAGACCTGCAGACCTTCACACCTGGTCAAGGAAAGACTAGTCTCCAAGAGTTCCCATACATACTGAACTTAACACCTACTTTCTCACTCACTTCACAGCCAAATTATGGCACCTCTTTCCAAAGAAGCAGAACAAACTGATAAAGCAGCTGTGCAGAACAAAATTGAGTGTGGTTTCACTGGAATAGGTAATTTGTGATGAACAAGAAGTCTTCCACTGTTTTCCTGGGAGGTTTGTCCACCTACACTGTCTTTGGATCTAGCTCTAAGTTCTCCTCAAGTCACCAGTGTTGATCTTCTAAAGATGCTACGTCCCCTTAAAAAGATCCTTCACTGGAAAATGTGTAATTATGCAATGGCTTTGTTCTCCCAGGCACTCATCATTCCCTACCTATTAGGGCATTAAGCATAATTAAAGACTGTACTAAAATAAATCATCCTGTACTGGCTGGGACCCTAAGATTTATATTTTAATACCTTATCCATAACAGATTACTTTTCTAACAAGCTTTCCTGTAAGATCTCCTTCTGTGAGACCAAAACATGTTATAACTCAGCACTTTGGAGTGCTGCTGGGATATGAATTGTTGGGACACTCTTCCTATTCAGTGCTTAAAAAAAAAAAAAGGGGCATAGCAAATCTTTGAAGAGAGCAGGTTTCTCCTGTTTCATCATTGCTGAATGGTGTTAAATTCACTGTGTATTTGTGTCCTTAATACCACATTTCCTTGGCTTACTGATAATAGGGTGGCTAAATGAGTGTGCTGTCTTTCTTAATGCCGGAGGGTAATTTTTTATGGTCCATTGAATCTCCATGTTATCCATGTTATTCTCAATATCCCCCGTTCCAGTACAAGGACACAGGATTTAGGACCCAAGCTCATTCCATGTGCTGCAGCTGTTGTTGGCCAGGGCCCAGGACTCGTGCTCCAGCAAGTGCCAAGTTGCAGAATCAGGATCTTGCTCACACCTTTTCTGGATCAAGGCTCTTGCTGTCTTTGCAGTGCAGGAAGGTCAAGAGGCTCCTGCCAGCAGCTTCCCCTGTGGATCACTTCTGGGAAAGGGAAAAGTGGCCCAGTCTCTCATGCACTTCCCTCCCTCTCAGACCTGAGGTGCGATGATAGGAAAGAAACTGAGAACACACTATTGTCAAAAGCATTAAATGCACTTTAAAAGGTGATTCATTCTTCTGTGTGCTGCATATATTCTCTGATTTTCTGCTGTGCCAGGCCTAGTAAAGGACTTAAACAGTGCATGATGCACTACATGAATATGCTGTGTATTTATGCTTCATGTGCTGCAGAATACATAAATCTCTGAGGTACTGCTGGGGTGGGCACTAGTACAGTTGGACCTGTGTGGTCAAGGACACAAGGTAATTCTGCTGAACTGGTGTGTCTGTGCTGCACAGCCACATACCACTACAGTGTTCCAGCATCCACTCAGCTTCCATTGGGATATCTGTTACAATATCCCACTAGCCCACAGAAAACTGGGGGGAACACCTACTTGGGGATTCATCTGAATGTTGCAGTGCAGGTATCTACACTGGAAACAGCCTTCCAGGACACCCTGTACCATAACTGGTGTAACTGCAACACCTCACATCCTAATGCAGACAGCTAAAATAGATGAGAAAAGCATCCTTCTAAAAAGTGCCTGCTTCTCCCCATCAGCTGCAGAGGTAGCCTGCTTTAACTGCTCAGCCCTTCTTCTGCACAGTAGAGTCAGCCTAAGATTACAGGAGAGCAGAGTCACTTGGATCTTTGTAAAGAAATCATTCTGTAGCTGCGAGCTGGAAGGCAAAGTCACACCTGTCAGAAATAGGTCAGCTCCTGTAGTGCCCAGAACAACAGCTCTAAGCAATTAAAAAGCTGTGAGGGAAAATCCTTTGGTGCCTTCAGAGTCTAGTGAATACCAGGATGGGTAATAGAGCACAACAGGTTGGATTGCAGATTTGAATCTAGTTTGCCAAATCTCTTTAGGCACTTAAATCCTTTATTTAATGAGGATCCCAGTCCTTTAGAAACTGATGGTGAAATGTCTAATGAGGCTGAACATAATTGCAGTGTACTTGTAAGAGAGTTTGGTCTCTGCACAGTATATTTCAAATTTTAATGTGTCAAATAATTTTTTACATAGTGACATGGAAAAATGTTACACAACGCAGTGATAAAAATGAAGATATGCTCTCTCACTCTGAAATGATAAATTGTACACTGGGAGAAGGAATGACATTTATTTCAAGCACGTTTAATCCAGAAGAAATAGGTTGGTGTAATATGATTTCCAGTAACCTCATTTCTCTCCTGTGAAAAGCAGACTAATACCAGTGGATATGCTGAGTGTATTTTGAAGGCTTTGAAACCAATTAATCACCTTCAGAATTTTTCATAAAACCTGATTTCATTTGGGACAAAGTAGGAGCTGAAGTAATTTAAGGATGTCATATTAAAAAAATTTTCACAGGTAAACATGCAATTCCATGAGCATCAGAATTAATGACTCCTGTCTTCCATTGGATTTATTTCTTGTGCATATGAAGTAGCACACTGATTTAAGCTTTCTCCGCTTTTGGGGCTAGGGCTCCTCACCATAGGGATTTAGGAAGGAATCTGGGCAGGCTGGGTGAGAGGTACAGTGCACTGCAAGATTTTAACTGCTTTGGATGACTGAAGCTGGGGGGTGAACAATGGAAATGGTATCTGCCTTGCAGATTAAAAGTGCAAGTGAACTCTGCAAGATTATGACAATTTTTAATTCTTCACAAATCTGTGGTGTGTTTTAATTGAAATAGTTTAATTCACACCAACGTAAATTTTCCTAAGTTACTACTTCAAAGGGAAAAAAGCCAGAGAGGGTATAAAAATTAGCAAAGGGCCTTCTGCAATCTTCTGTTTTAAGTGGTCTTAGTATCAGGTAGGAAAAAAATTAGTATCCTTGAAGTTGCAGGTTCAGAGCTGGTTTAATCTTTCAACAACAAGAAAGATAAACTGAGATCTGTTCAATTTATTGTCTGGATTTCTTCAGATAAGGCCATGATAACTTACATTCTTTCCATTTTGTGGGGATTTAATTTAGCACATGATGTGTTCTCTAAGACTGAACTTCAGAGATCTACAGGGAACAAAGTAGATGTGTTCTTACTGGATATATTGTCTCCTTCCACTTCTGTCCTGTACCATGTGAAAGAGCTGTGGGCAGCAGCTCACTGCTCCAAAACCCACTGCAGTTCTCTGTGCTCCTTTACACATGTTTGTAAACAAACAGGGATGAAAAGCAGCACCATGAAGGCAGAAAATAGCATTGAATGTCCTGCATCAGCTGTTCTGGAAAAACAGACCTGCTCATTTATTTACATGTTTTCCTCAGAGAGGAGTTAAGATTATATGTAATAAATACTGTCATTTTAGTGTGATGATGGTTAGTATACTGAGCAAGTGACAGAAAGAGTGAATGAAAATAGCTAAAGAATTTCCCTATTTGCTTTGCTAAAATATTTTCAGATTTTACTTTCCTATACATCAGTTCACATATTCTAAGCTCTTGAAAAAATAGTTCAACCTTTGAACTTAATATTCAACTTTTGATTAATATTTATCTACTGCTTTTTTTTATTCCCTAGTTGATCTTTTTGTAAGGGTTTTATTTTTCAATGATGCACAAACTTGAGGGAGAGGAAAATGGACATACTAGGTTAAATTGACTCAGAAAGACAATGCCCAACCTCTTGAGCCTGTCATTTCCCTTTTTGGTTAAAATATACAAGGGAAAATAGGAAGACAAAAGAAGCAATTAACAACTTAGTTTGCAACTTCACGGATTTCTTCGATGTGGTACCAGTCGTATAAGTGGATCACATGTGCAGGGAAAATATTTTTTTTCTAAGTGTCAGATGCAAGGATTAGATTACAACTGCAGACCAGTTGTTGCTTTATGAAATGCAGCTGTTTTCTGTTATTTGATAGCTAAAGCAAATCATGGAATTAAATACTGAAGAATACTTTTTGTTACTTTTTGCTTTTAATCTCACACTGGCATTGCTGCTGCACTTATCTGAGACCCTTCCACATATATATTTTTTTTTGTTGGTCATTTGATTCTCTCTTTCCATCACCATCTTCTTCCTACCTCCCTTTTCTCATGCCCTCTTCCCCCCACCTTCCCTTTCTGTTTCCACAGCCTCTTTGATCACCTGTGTTTCCTGCCTATCATCTCTTCTATCTCCTCCTTTTCCCTGAGTCATATTTTCTTCTCACCCCATTTCTGCCTTTCCCTTATTTTTCTTCTAGTAATCAATCACCCACCCCATACCAAACTTGCAAACTCATTTTTGCTCTCCTCCCTCTCCCTGCCCTTGCTTTCCTTTTGGTCACCATGCCAAATTCATGCTGACCCTAGAAATGCTCTTTGTTTCTCACATCCCCTTTCTCTCTTCTGCTTTCTTCACAGTCAGTTTGACATCTTTGGTGCAGGATCTCTGAGCAGGACACAAGAGGGAGGATCAATCCCAGCACCAGAAGGCAGATGAGGATGCTGGGTATATGCAGCAGTCCCTGTGGGGATTTCACTGGTGCTCCCAAGCTCAGAGTCAGCTGTGGAGCAGCCTAGGCTGACCTACAGGAAATGGTACATGGGAGAAAGTTGTAAGGATCTTTACAATGACAATATTTTTTATTATAATGACAGTATTTTTCTATTTTCTAACGTAAAAATATCTAACATTCCTGTTAGCACTATCTTTATAATGAATAACTGATACCATTCCTGTTTTGCACAACACCATGCTCCACATTTTTATAAGTACATGCACACATACATCTAGTACAAAATCTTCTGTTAAGATCTTCACCAGCTAAAAATCTTTAGAGCTGCTAATGCTCGTGTAAAAGCTTATTACAGTTTCTGTCACCTATGTTCTAACTGGCATTCACATTACAAAACCTGCTGATCCTATTTGAAAGGACTTTTAAAGATCTGAACACAAAAATAAACACATGGATACCTCAGAAAATGGTAATGGATTCACTTCTGTCCTTGATCACTTGAGTCACATTTCCCACTGAGCTGCCTTCATGGGACCAAGGGCAAAACTAATCTCCGTGAGTTTATATTAGAATAGCACTTAGATAAATAAACCAAGCTTGGGAGCAGTAGGTAATCAAAACTGAACACGGCAATACAGGAAAATGGAGACTCAGATGTAGTTTAATGCTGAAGACAGGCATGGCCTGCTCTCCTGGTATGTAATCTAATATCCTCTTCTAAAGCTGGACAATAATGATATGTTTATTTAACCGTTTCACCAAGGCCTCCGCTTCCACGTCGGGAGCGATGTCCTGACACTGGCATACTGAAAGAATTTCAAGGAAACAGAGTGATCATCCTTAAATTCACCATAAAAAATGGTATGCACTTTCATCATTGCTCGCATAAGGCACTGAACTTGCATTTGGCCACATGCCTCTCAAACTTGTCTTGTTTGGAAGGCCATCTGTCACTTTTACACAATGCTTTATCAGCATTTGAGACATGTTCAGTGTCTCAGCCCCTTCACTTCTACCAAAGCAAATGCACTGGTCCAAAGGAAAGAATGAAAAATAATGAATTTTCATTTTACTGAGAATAGATAATTTATGAGGACCATCACACCTGTGAAACTTCCCCTGTCTCAGGCACTCTGTAATCAATGCACTCTGCAATAGGCACAGTGCTCTCTCTGTTTAACTGGCTTAAACCTGAAACGTCTACTTCTCAGGGGAAAATTCAGATGGGATATGCTCAAGTTGTACAGTGGACAAATCCCTTTGTAATTAAGGTGCACACTTGTATTTCCCACAATGAACAAGGGAATGAAAAAATAATTACAGTAATTTAGCAAATAGGTTTACTAGTCTTTTGGAAACAGCTTCTAAGAAAATTAGGCTTGTGTTTGAAGATAAATTCCTTAGCTTTCACTCTGTCAACATATAATAACTAGCTGAAATCATACAAAAGAACAAAGAAGGTAAGCAAATCACATCTCACTCCAGAATTTTTCCTTACAAAATAACATTGTTCCTTTGTATTGTAAGTCAGAGTGCTGATTTCAAACAGTACTTCTAACAGGCTAGTCTGAGACTAGTATCAAGTAATCAAGTAGAATTTCTGAGAAGCTTTCTGTAAAAACAAAACCAGTCAGAGTATGTTTGAGGGCAAGCTCAGAAAGCAAAATGCTTTTAATCTAATAGCTCCTTGCAATACATAAGAAAACTGTTGGTTCGATTTTTTCCAGAGCACAGTGTCCTAACTCAAAAACCTCCTGGCTGTGCACTAATGCAGTGCAATCACAGCCAGCCTGCTTTTTAATGTCTGTACTGGTGCTGTACAGGGGCTGTCACTGGGAATTTCATCTCAGTACTTTGCTCAAAGATGGACCCTTCAGACACCACCCAGAAAACAATCTGGAACAGAAGTCCATTTTCAGATCTTTCCTTTTCTTCCTTTTGACTTATCAATGCCTAAAAACTTGGAAATATTGGTACTGGAAAAGATTTATCATAAATGTGTCCTTGACATGGTGTGGCTCACAGACAGATTACTAACCCTTTGGTGAAGTGAAATTATCAAGCTTGAAAGTAATCCACAAATTTATAACTATATTTTGAAAGGATACACAAACTCATGGTATAATGTTCCCCCTGGAAGTTATTCTCCCAGCATAAGAAGATGAGGAACCAACCCCCTCCAAACAGTGCTAGACTAAGGGACGCACACAGGGACCCATGTGCACCATTCCTGGTGGAAATGTCAGACCTGATGTGCAGGGTGAGGGGAGGGAGTGAGACAAGTCTCCCAGGTTTCAATTCACAGGCATCTGGGATGAAGCCTGGACACAAGCCACCCAACAGCCACACTGCAGGGAGAAAGTGGTTCACCAACACTGCACAGAAAGCCCACCTGAGCATGGTCTGACAGGCCAGGAGTCTGAAGCCTCTGCACTTTTCTATTTCACAGTTTTGAGTTGGCAAGTCTGGATATCTCCTACCCTCAGTCAACCTAATCAGCAGTCCAGGGTTTGTAGCGTACCCCAAGGAGTATCTTGTTCTTCTGTCTTGTTGTCTAGGAAGGTCTAATTGGGATATGCATGTAATTTTATGAAAAAGACACTTCTGAAGACAACAACCACTGTTTTAAACACCATCCAGGTAGAGATGGGAAAACTACATGTCCAAATGCAAAGAACTAGCACCTCTGTTGCACCATGCAGAACTGATGTTGGTGGCTTAATTAAGGGAATGTCATCACTAGTGTCAACTATGACTGCTAATGTCATTTCTTTTGATCCACCTCTCTGGTTGATCTGGCCTGCCATGGCTTTGGTGTTACTTGCCTTTGGTCTCACTTATCTAACCAGTAAGGTGTTGGTGGGTATTTACATTATACTGCTTAAGTACAATTTTTCATTTGAGGGATTCCAGAGTATAGGCCAGATATGGGACTAAATCTGCAATTCCTCCTTGTATGATAAAACACTTCTTTGCCTCAGTGTGGTCTTGGTCCTGGGAGTTGTTTTACATTGAATGTAAAAACTGTCCAGTGACATTAGTAAAATCCATATTATTCAAATCTCCTACCATGTTAAAAGAAAATGAAGCATTAAAAGCAAACCTTTCAAGAACATTGGTAATTGCTGCCAGAATTTTACACAAGGATAAAGAATGCATTTAGGTTACTTCTGCGTCAGCAGACGAGTATTCAGTGAGCGCCTCAGTTTGATAAGAGACAAGTTGCTTACTGGCTTCTCAGGATGTAAAACATATGCAATGCCGCACTGAGCATCAAAGGTATCTGACAGAGAGTGGACCCTGTGGATAACAGTGCCACAGCAGGACACAACTCACTGCAGAGTTCTAAAGGAACCACTGAGTCCCTCAAGTTGCCAGTGTAAGTATCTGGGAAAAAAATTTTGAAGAAAACCTTGTTAAATTTCATGCTAACTGAAATGCTGGTTCTTTCATGGGTTAAATTTCTGTTCTGTCTCATGTGTAATGCCAAACACTTATGCCTTTACCGCTACATTTTCTTCCTACTACTTGCCCCCTTCCCTTCTTGTGACATCTCATTTTTTTTAATTTGGGGACTCAGAAACCTCAAGAAATGTGCATGATGTGTATAATAGCAGGGTTGGTAGCCCTGAGTCCAGTTTAAATAAATTACACCAGGAAACCTCTGTACCCAGATATGTCCTGTTTGGCAACTAATATAAAAAAGATGCTGGAGGAGGTGCTCCTGTCCCATCAGTTTTACCCTGCACTGTCCCTTCCCAGTTTCACCTTTGTGTTCTAAAGCCATTGCACAGGGGAGTGGAGGTGGCTCAGCAGACTGCAGAAGAAGGCAGAGAAATCAGACAGGCAATGGAAAGATTTATGGTTTCTCAATGTGCACCTGAGACACATCAAATATTTGCACATTTTAGGAACACAGCTGTGAAGCTAAGATTCAATCTGGCCCTGAAATATTTTATGTGAACCAAAACCACTGCCTAATAGGCTGAATAGCAAAGAGATGATTGATCTAACTGGAATGAATTATGACAGTCTTTCCAAATTCTCCACTGAAGTAAAACAGAAGCCTAGTTTTCTTCATTTTACCCATTGTCATGATTAATAACAACAACAATAACAACAATGTTATTCCTCAAAGTTCCTTCACATCTGGTGAACAATTTGACATGTCACAAGTTAAAATGAATTTGAAAATATTAGAAAAATAAATTACAAGTATGCAAAATTGTAAAGGTACCAACAGTTGCTGACAAAAGCCATTTGCAATAGAGAGTTTTCATTGTTTTGTCACACAAATCAATAGCATAACCACTAGAAAAGAAGATTCTGTGTATTTGGCACTGAAAAGACTAAATACAGAAGTGGAATTTCTGGCATCCATAGCCCACCCTTCTCAGGCAGAGAAGATGCAACGCTATGTCATGGAACCTTAAGAAGCAAAAAATCCTATAGAGTCTGATGCAGTCAACTTGAGTGCTTAGGATACGTGTAGAAGTCCCAGGGTCCTTCTATCTTCACAGCTCTTGTGTCAGGTATGTGTGACATACGGTGTTTCACTAACAAAACCAATTATCCAACTGATAAGGCTGTTTGTAAAGTATTAAAGACAAATATTTCAGAGCTGGGCAGTGCTAACAGTGGTGTTCTGTACTGTGGTCTCTCTGTGCCTATGCATTTTGACTCAGACTATAAATAATGCATTTCAGTGTTACCCTGTGGAGGCACTGTTTTGTACAGTGCATGGAACACAACTTCTCTGCTGCTGTTAGGGAACTTGGTGAGAAGAGATTTGGGGGTTCCTCACTCCGGGGCCCTTCCCTCACAGTTGAAGCCTAAGTGAGAGCATGCCATCAATACCTGGACTTCAAGGCCAGCAGTGAACCACTCCCTAAATGAAAAGGAGCCTGACAGAACAGTTTCATTGGGCACCAGGCTCATTGCCTTCTTGACTGTGTTGCTTCTCATCTTTTTAAATAGGGGAGGAAAACTCCCTAAACTCCCAAAAATGTTTTTCAGCATGATTTTGTGTGTTTTTTTCTGATGTCACCTGCTTGAACATTTTTCTTGTATCCTGATTTCTGCCTCTAGACATTTCATCTGCCCCATGGATCTGGGGGAAATGACAGATATCTTGGCTCCTTTGCCTTGGCCACGGCCCTTAGAAGGCTGCATCTCTCATTTTAACTGGTACCTAACCTTAATTTGCCCAATCATTTCCTCTAAAAAAATGGTGAAGATGCCCTAGAATTACCCCATCCCAGTTTCCACCTCCCTAGCTTAACCAGATGTAGCAATCCCAGGAAAAAAATCCATCTCAAAGTATCCCTGACTGCGAGAGAAGACTGTGGACTTTCTGCATGTGAACTGGGAACACATTTCCTGGGCATTCATAGCAACCACAAGAAATTTAAGTTCACTCAGACCTCTACAGATTGTGCACAGAGCCTTATTATTGAGATCTGTGCTGGGCAAGGTGATTTTATGGCCCAGGAAAGTGAGGGTGGGTTGCACTACAGCCCTACAGCTCAGACATCACCTTGCCAAAAAGTTAAGTATTTTCTTCTAAGCACAGGCTTGGAGGAAAATCCCAAATAACTAAATGAAAAAACAGAAGAAAATATCCCAGGATCACTTTCTGCTGAAAATGTATGTCTTTCTTCAGCCTTATTCTCAGAAAAGGCTTGGTAGAATTCAAACCCTGTCCTAATTTTCAGCTTGATGCAGATACTCAGCACAAACAGATATCAATGGCAAAGTTTTGAGTAAATTAAGCTTGTATTGCACAATGACATAGTAGAGTCAGAAAAGCCTGTTGTGTTGCATCTGTTATTTGGTTCAATGTGTCTGACATCTGGAATGTTAAACTGCCATTCTGATTTTTTGTTAAATTTTTGTAAAATTAGATTTCTTGTGTGTTTTTTGTTTAAGATCTCTGAGGCAACATTCACAGTCTTGGCAGCTTGTGCTATCTCAGCTCTAATAATGCCCGTATTTTGAGAGACAAAATGTACATTGATCATGCTGTGGATTCCTATTTCACCAGATGCATTGTTTCAGGCCTTTGTGATTTCATACTGGATTTCATCTCTTCTGAAAAGAAAAGAGAGACATGTAAGAGAGGTTCAGGAACATTTTTCCCATGAATATATTTGTCTAAAATATGATTAAAAGGGCCTGCTAGGGAGAAAATACAGTATTTTTTCTTTTAAAAATTTACATGTGGTTGCAGCTAGGTCAAAATTGATTTTTGCATGCTCAGTTTATTACATATTTCTAAGGATTTTATTTTTTTTGCTCATTGCAGTAGCAGAGCAAAGGGACTCTGGCTTAATTGCTCTCAGGAAGAGATTTGGAATAAGAGCCTTGAAAAATTTCTTAATGATCCTGAACTGCTTTTTTTTTTCCTTCCTCTCTAGACTAAAAGCTGTGGAGATCAAAGATGAATAGAGATGTTGGGGTGAGCAGAAAGCAACTGTAATGTTTCCTTTTTGCATTCAGAAAAGTCAGATATTTGGACTGTTGTTGCAGAAATGAGGGAGGAAAATGATAATGTCTCTCTATTCACCCAGAACCAATGGAAATCTGACTTGTGACTCTTCTCATATAGAAAATAACCAATCTGTCAACAAAGCCCTACTTAATGAAATCCTCGTTTTGTGCTCCACATTGGCTTTTATATAAAAGTGTTGACTGACAAGCCTATTTGGTGTTAGTTTAGGGGTGTCTTGGAAGGAAATAACTTGCCTGAATCACTTCTAAAAATCAACAAAATTAACAAAATACAAACCAACAACGTCCAGTGGCAACACTGGGTTAGCAGGGCTGCTCTGGATTGCGTGGTTATAACCATCAAACTCTCAGCACCAGACCACAGAGCAAAGGAAAGAAGACAGAGCAGAAAACTATAAATACTACAGGTTAAAAAAAATGCTTTCTCCCCCTTCTTTTCTCTTCCTTTCTTTTCCTCGCATTTACTTTCCTCACACATACTTTGGCATTTATCTACCATGACAAGCCTCATTTCTCCTTTTAAAAGAATGCATAAATGAGCTATGAATATTTGATCCTTTTTTAAACAAATATTTTGGCTTGACAAGTCGCAGCAGATAAGGCTACCCAAGATGGTAGCCAGCTGCTCAGGGGAGGGAGCGTAGGTAGAGCTGGGGCCAGCGTCGGAGGCAGCACCTTTCCCAGGCTGCTGCGTGGGGCAGGACATGGCCCCACAGCCATCCTCCTGTCCTGCTGCACACCTTCAGCTCCTCCTCAGGCTGCCCAAAGCTGTAGGTGATCCTGCAGATTGGGGCTGGAGGGCAGCCTTGACGTGCCTGTGCCCCGCTTCAGCAGTCCTGCTCACTTCGGTGGGAATGGTCGCGGCTTAGAGCCAAGCACCTCTGTGTGTCCTTTCAGGACCATGGTATAGACAGCACATAATTCCCTCCGTTAGGGCTTTCAGGAGGTCTTTCTCTGTGTTACTGGGTAATTTAGCTGAATGCAGTCAATTCAAATTAGCTGCTTTGTAGAGAACCTACCAGTCTCACACCATAGTGAAACTTAGTAAACGAAAATAATAAAGGGCTTTTTGGTACATCTGCGTGGGTTTGTTCTCATTGTGTTTCAGGCTTCATTTGCAAGTGTACTGTAATCTGCAGAAATCATTTCCAGGTATTCTACGTGCTGATACTTTGAAGCAAGTGACAAATACACTGATTTTCAAGAAATACCCACTTACATCTGTTTTTCAGTAAAACTGTGAGCATCTGAATGTTGCATTTGAATGATGGTACATGGACCTAGCTAAAGTCCTCCTTTCCTCTTGTTAAAAAAAAACTATTTTAGGCATATTTTTAATGGCATAATATAGGTGACATTCAGGGATTTTATCTTGTAATTGAATTTCAATTTAAAATTGTATTTTGGGGGAAAATCACTGGGTGAAATAATTAAGAAAATAAAGCTCTTATTTCTTGTTATTTTTTTTTCTACACTTGTCATGATGGACAATCTAAAAAGAGCAGTACCCATTTAATTGGTAAGGGGAAAAAACCCCAAATCTAAAGTAACTTATATAGATTTAATTTCATTTTCAAAAGATCAGGGCAGAATTTTTGGCTTTGCTCTAAGTTTGTATCATGGAGAGATAATAACACATGATTCATTGGAGTTGGTACAGGGTGCCCTTGACTTCAGAAGACTTTCCATTTGTCTCAGGAGGAAAATAGTTATTGACTGGCGAAATCTGTTTACTGAGGTACTCTTTCCTGTGTGCTTTTCTTCTTTTTTTTTTTTTTTTGTAATATATATAATTATACCAGCTTTTTGAACATTAGGCAGGGCTGAAAATTACTGATAAGCACAGGAACAGGGAACAATTTAATCACTGCATTTAAAATCTTGTCTGGGACATTTCTTGATTTCCACAGAAGACTCCAGGAAAAGATTCATATCGATTCAGTTTTCAAATATTGCGACCCCCTGCATCAGCTGAGGGGCAGTGCTAATTCATTATAGCATTGCTATGGGAATCTTCCAGAGTGTTTTTCCTTTAGATACATATCCTCAGCCATTAGACCCCGGGCAGCACGTTCTGAAGAGGCAAAGTCCCCTGAAATATTGCAGAATTCATTGTAGTTCATGTATAGATTAGAGAACATCAGGACTAGCACTCAAATATTCTCCAGTGCAAAAAAAATTAAAATAAAAATTGCAGCCCATAAACAGTAAAAATGTCACAGAAATATGCTTTCCCTTGCTGCCCTGTTTGGGGAGCTTTTGTGGCAAGATGGTGAGATTGGTGAGAGAATGTGCTTTTTTGAATATATAGTATACATTCCTTTGTATAAGGCTTCCACAGATGAAAGTGCTCATGGTAATGTAGCCCTGTGACATTCTGTTTGAAAATATTACTCTTTCTTCAAAGAAGAGAAAGGGAGAAGCTGTAGCTTTAAATTGTATGAGCATGGGAAAATCAGACATGGTAATAAAAGTGGATGTTTGAATGTGTCAGATAAAATTTATTAGATAGGGGTCTCCAGCTCAGTGCATTCCTATGCAAAATTCTTGGTCAGCTGCCAGAAAGTGAATTCTGAGCATTAGCACAGTAGAAAATATTTATACTGGTGTAAGGCTGCTGGCTGTGATATGCTTCTGCTCTTTTAAAATAGCTTGCCACAAATTCAGAGATGTCAATAGAGGCCAAACTGTAGGGAACTACACAATTTAATGAATCAATTATATGCTTCCACACAATCAGTAATACCATTGTGGAAAAAAAATGAATTATTAACATGTGAAAATATTTCTGCAACAACACATACAGTAGCAATCAGGCTTATGTTTCTAAAAACACTCAGTCAATCTAATTGCTTTCCCAGTAAAGTCAGCACAACAGAATCTCTTTTGTTATGCACTTTTTTTTTGGAGCATTATCTTCAGTATAATTCACTGTGTGAAGACATTCCTAAGCACACCTCAGCTCTGGCTTCACTGAGATACTACTGTCAGATCACATTTGATTAAAACTGAGCCCATGAAGAAGAATGTTAAATAATTGCCAAATATATTTGATTGCTTTTACTTGATGAAGGCCCACACTTTAAATCAATTCTATTTGCAATGAGTAGGGCTACCTCAAGATTATTTTCTTCTTGCATCTGAATTTTGGCCCAAATTCTGATAGTACCTTTTCAAGATTTTTCTAAAACTGTCCTGTTTGAAGGAGTCATGCTATCCTGCTCATAGCTTTGGCACAAAGAGCTGCCTGGGGCAATATTTCCCCGAGGCAGGTCTCTCTTCCCTATGATTTGCTTGTGCATGTAGCACTCGTGGATACTTCCCTTGAAATTTAAGGGGAAAAAAAACCCTGCCCTAACTCCACCTCCTGCCCAGAGCTGTTTGCTGTGCCACTGGAACCAGATGTCTCTGGTTTTGGTGTGGTCTCACGGGGTGAGTATGAGCAGGCAGAGGTAGAGCAGCACTAATAGTCAGCAACTGAATTTCTATTTCTCCAAGGAATACTGACACAAAATAAAAGGCTGATCCTAAATCTATTTAATCTTAGCCAATTTTGCTCTCAAAAAATGAAATCAAAACCACGTATAAATCATCTAATAAACACTGAGGCTTCAACTACTCTTTCCAAATATGAATTTTTCTAACTATGATCCTGCAGGCAAAATGGCAAAATAATTACTTGTTCTTTTGGGCTTTTGACAGCACTTGATCCTTGAGAATTTATCTTTTAACAACAGGAAAAATAGAAGATAAATATAAGGTCTTGATTACTCTGCCATTTTTGGAGCAGAATGCTTTTTTCATTTTCATTTCTGGTTTTCTGAGAAGTAATACTTCTTTTGGTTTACAAAGATGCTCACCTCCTTTTCATTTATATTAAGCAGAACAGAAAAAAAATCCCAGCATCAACCCCAGCTTCCACAGAGTATTTGTATTAGTCAGACTAACAGCTGTTTGGTGAATTTAAACTAATCACAGTTTCCCATTCATCCAGATTCTGTTATTTAGGAAAACATCCAGTTAACTCTCAATTAAAACTAACATATTCACTTCACAGAAATTTTAGAAATACACAAGCCAAACACAAACTAAGGGCCATGTTCCACATCTGGTTCTCAAATTTTTGAACAATGTAAGTTTTCAAAGAGGTTGAAAGGACCATCCAAAAATAGAACCTGGAGTTATATATAAATTGAGAAACTGGACTGAATGATAAATCAGCTACTCTCCTTAAGCACATTACTAAGTCAATATCAATACTTCAAATGAAAAATGAATCTATAATACAATTATAGAATAGTTTGGGCTGGAAGGGATCTCCCAAGATCATCTTGAAAAATAATGGCACTGATGGGAATGAAACGCACATCTAACACCATCAGATTTTGCTGGGCTATGTCACAAAGATGTTTTCTTAATGCATTTTAGCAGTAGCACATCTTAGTTAATTAAATATGCATGATTGCTTAAGCTGATTCAGGAGTCTGTTGGGAACAAACATATATGGAAGCTGCTGTGTGCATTTAGACTGCTGTGCTGTAGCTGGTGCACAGAATTCCTGACAAACAGAGAGTAAAATGTGTTATTCACCTCTGTCAGTGAATTTTAAGCTAACATGTCTTATCTTCTAGTTCTATCAAGAAAACTGTATTCATTTGTATGATTAACACTAACCCTTTCCCCTCTGTGGTAATTCATTAAATATAAGATGTAACTTCAACACAGCAAGCAAAAAACCAAGAAGAAACCACACTCCTGTCCTGAGAACTGCCATATATCTCTGTCTTCATTTTCCTCTCTTGATATGCAAAGCCACAGGTAGCACGTTATCTCCTCCTTAGAGGAAACATTGTTCTCATCAGACATGTCACTTTTGAGATTGAAAACTCAAAATAATGAGCTCAGAATAGTCACTGAACCACACAGTTATTTGGGAGGCTTAGCTTCCACTCTTTAGAAGGAATAAATAAAATAAGTAGTAAAATTCACTCTTCTTATAGAGAAATTCTTTCTCCCAAATTGTAAGCAAAAAATACTTCATAATCCATGAGAATAGATTTTATTTGTAAAGACACAGTGCATATATATGTGAGGAAGGATATTTTTATTTTTGCTTGCAATAAACAAGATTTCATATATAGCTTCAAAAAGTATTTCTTTTACATCCGTGGCAAAATTTCTAAATGGGACCATCAGGTTTCAGTTTAGTTTTTGGTGTCTCAATATAATTTTTTCCAAATTTCATGAGACACAGTGATGCATGGAAACCTAATAGGAGTTGCAACCACACAGGGCTTCATGTCACGAAAGGAAGAGCTGGAATTAAAATAAGTATCTGCTCTAAAGCCTGAGGTACATTTCTGCTAGACTGAATTAGAGAACTTACTGGCACATCTCCATAAGCATGACTCTGTACTAAGAAATAGTTAATCTTTTATTACATTGGATAGCTTTGTGGGATTGCTTTAGTGATTCATTATAGAAATCAAAGTAAATTCTACAGTATTGTGCAGTTTGGCTCATCCAGTTGGAAAAACCCTAATGATCAAAAAAGCATGTGTTTTTACTCAGATATGTTTTATGACATGACTGTAAAATGTACCTACCACAGTTTTTCATTGTTTCACAGACAATAAGCACAGTCATTTTCAGGTTTCTATTGTTCTGTAGCTAAAGCCAGGAATATCCTCTTGCTCATTGACATGAGTGACATCTACATTTACATCCAGCAAAGAGGCATGATTAATTACTATGTTTGATAAATAAAGTTTATTCTTTAAAGCTATAGAAATTATAGCATTGCATTTGAGACATAGGTCTGAAGAGTATGTCAGCTTTTCAAAGATAAACAAGGTCTGAGGATTTATAACTTGGCAGAAAGGCCTTTTTGAACTAAATCTGAACATTTATGCTTGTATCCAGAAATCATTTATTTTCTGATATCTGCCAGCCTTACTCAGACAAGGTAGTGCTTCAAATATATGACTTCCATTCATTTCAATGGTAGGAAACAACAGGTAGGAAAGATATTCTGAATTATTTAAAAACTTTATTTCAATTTAATTTCATAAGAGGAGCGGATGAGGACACAGCTTGCTCAGCCTGAAGAAGAAGAGGTTGAGGGAAGGCCTCATTGCAGTCATCAACTTCCTCATGAGGAGAAGAGGAGGGGCAGGCACCAATCTCTTCTCTGTGGTGAGCCAGTGACAGGACCCAAGGGAATGGCCTGAAGCTGTGTCAGGGGTGGTTCAGGTTGGACATTAGAAAAAGGTTCTTCACCCGGAGGGTGTCTGGGCACTGGCACAGGCTCCCCAGGGAAGTGCCCACAGCACCAGCCTGGCAGAGCTCAAGAAGTGTTTGGACAATGCTTTGAGGCATGTGATGTGGTTCTTGGGGTGTCCTTTAGAGAGCCAGGAGTTGAACTTGACAATAATGATGAGTCTCTTCCAACTCAGGATATTCTATGATTCTGTGATTCTATGATTTTCAGGAAAAAAGCCCTAGAACAAATAACGACATGCTTTTATTTTAGCACACATTTTTAAAGAAACTTATTGAAGAAGTAATGGAAGGTGAAATTTTAAAATTACTGACATCTGAAGAAGTTTTCAAATCAAATCCCTTCTATTCAGATCTGTGTTTAAATGTATGTAGTTACCTTTTGGTAGGCACTTCACATTAATGAGCTGTATTTTTGTTTGAATTTATTATAATCACATTTGAACAGTTCTCTAGTAATAATGAAAAAAGTTCATTCCTATTATGCCTGAGAGAATAGAGATTTTGTAGAACCCAGTGGAATTGCAGGCATGCTGTTTCTCACAGGAATGACTGCTTGGAGGAAAGGAGAGAATCTAAGGGTTGGATAGCTTGTCTTAAATTCCCAGGTCTTTGAGTAATTCTTTGCCAGCAATTCAATTACAAAAATCCTGAGTTTTCATATCCAATGGCTACCATGTGGTCAAAGGAACTGTCCATCTTTCATTACAATAGAAAAATCCAGACCTCTCTGGACACCATCTGCTTCTTGTTTTTTTGGAATTTCCTTATATTCCTCCTATCTGTGGACATTTCCAAACCATACTTTCCCAGTTAATCCCCAGACTAAGCATTAAATTCATGTTAAATTTTGAGCTGCCATTTGGCGTGCTAATTGAACAGCAAGGCTTAACATATGCTTTGAATGTTGCTACAGCCCCTCAGTTGTCAAATAACTGCCACGATGTTCCAGTCTCTTTAGCGGAGATAATTCACTGTATTAAATGTTTCAATGAGAGGAACAGTTCAAAAACACACCCACTGCAGTTTTAACACTAAGTGATAAATAACTGAGAAGATTTGAATCTCCGGTTTCTGAGTGTCAGTAAGGCTCCATTGCTAGTGTGCCTGATTGAAGAGGGTTATTATAAATCAGAGATTACAGAAAACAGAAATGTGGCTTATTGGCAGGTGGTTTTCCATTTACAAGCATAGAAGTTTGTACAGAACTAAAAGTGAACCAGAGTATAAAACACTACGGAGAGATAAAAAAAGAGAAGTTTTTGCAATCTGTTGAGTATAGTAGATATTTTTTGACCCAATGAAGGAGAGGAATTATGAGGAGGATTTTATTTTATTAGAAGGTCAATTAATTATGTTATTATACTATATTATTTTATATTATATTACGTTATATTTAAATTGAATTTCTTAAGCACTTAATTGTATTTTATTGTACAGTATTTTGTGATTGTCAGCTGACAGTTTTGATACACACATACATGGATTTAACTGGTTAGTGAATTAAAGTACTTACATTAGAATTTAATTATTATTTTTTTAGGTAAACAATTTTTTGTGAATAACACAGGAGTAGTAAATGAGATAAGATTTTTTTTGTTTTTTTTCTCTGTGATTCAGAGAATGACTCCAAGCAGTCATTCCTGTGAGAATGTAAAACTCAGAAATATTCTTGGGAAGAACTGTGTTTGGTTTTTTGTGAAGAGAAATGTGGTAACAGTTGAGAACAAAGGTCACCTAAAGCTTTAATCAGCCAGTGAGACCCTGAGCTGTAAGAAACTCAGGTCATACACAAGCTCTCATGTCACTCCGCAGTAGGGATCAGATCATGGCCCTCTGAGCCATTTGTGTGCATCTGCTCACATCTACTCTGTGCAGGACCAGTGTCCCCAGGAGCAGCCACCCCAGACAGACTGCCAACCCACTGCACCTGTGACTGCTTTGTTTCTGCACATGATCCCATCCTCCAGCTCCCCCCCATCATTTGTTGTCCAAGCAATAGGCATTTTTTTAGGATTTCTTGCTATTGTAATGTAACTGAGAGTTGCCATATTCTTTTAAGAACTATTCCGTGACACTGTGAGAAAAACTGTCTAGTAGGCTTGGTTAAAACTGAAGTGCCCATTTCTTTTCTTTCATTTCTTTCTTCCCAGTGGTCTGGGATGTAATTGGGTCATTTCAGAGCATTTTTTTAAAAATTGGGTTTTGTACCCTTGTCTTAGTTTCTATGATTCAAACCTCACTCCTCTCATTAACAACTACTAGCATGAAAGGTAAGAGCCACAGTGCAGCCAGCATAATTATCTTTCCCATTTCAGGTGTTGATCCTGTAGTTTGATTGATATGAGTGGTAAAACTAGCTTGTGCTGAGCCATTTGCAGAAAGGGAATCTTAGAAGCATGGCATGTCTTTGGTTAACAGCCCACTATAAAATTAGTGCCCTGTGCTGTATTTTGTTTTAGTTTGTTTGATTTTAAGTAGGTGATTAATACTTAGTAAATGCACTAACTAAAATATACACACTGATTTCTGATTGTGTGTCTTTCCATGCTGGGAGACTGCAAAATCTAGGGCTTTCCATTATGGAAACAATGCAGGAGTCTGGAGCGCCCATGTCTCCCATGCTTAATGATGAATTAACTTCAGAACCTCAAGGTGGTTTGGAACACATTTTCTTTTCCACTACAATGTTTCATGAAGTGTGAGTTGTAGCAATCTTTTTTTTTTCCTGCAGATGTTGCTGGCAGTGCTACACCACATCTTCTTATTGATATGGTAGAGGTGATGGAAAGGGAACATGGAACCAAAGTGGGTTGCTGTTCTCCCTTCTTGCAAAAAGTTTACAAGAGAAATATTGTGGACCCACTTTGAACAGTTACAGAACCAGTACCTGAAAACACCTCTTCAGAACTCTGCTCCAATAATTCTTTTAAAGCCAGTGACTTTGGAAAGGGCACACATTAATAAAAAGTCATCATGTGTAGTGTAAGTGGAGTAACACACGACATTTTTTTGTCATATCTTAAGTACATATATCTGGCATAGTGTGCTTCCTGTGGTTTGGTAGGGGTGACAGCTCAGTAACCTCTCTTGCTTGCTCTGTTGCACACCAGATGAGGAGCAGCAAGCATCACCACCCTCTCCCTAACTCTGTGCTTGTGGCTATAGCTCCAGCTGTGGCAAGAAAAAGAGAAAAACAAGGCAAGAGAAAAAAGCTGATTGCTAGAAGCTAACTTTGAGTTCTAAGTCAATTTATCTCATCTGAATTTACAAATGGGATTCAGCTCTAGTTTAAAACACAATTTGGCATCTGCACATGAGTTAAATGCCCAAGTTCCCATTACAGGCAATTGACATCTAGTGACAGCAGCCTGGAGACACATAGTAGCGGGCAGCAGGATTCATTTGCCTTATTATCAGCATCTATTGCCAGCCCAGGTGCCCTCAGGAGTCTTACCTGGCCTCCACCTGCTGATTTGGAGGGGATGAGTCTCCCACCAGTGCTGGGTGTATATGTACCAGCTGTGAGGAGCCCTAGCAGGTCTTCACCCCTTCTGCAGAAAATGGCCTCAGGAGCTTGGGGTAAAGTGACCACTATTGACATTCACATGCCTGACCCCCATGCTGAGACTCCTGTGATGGAAAAAGAGAAGAAATCCGCATTTCTAGGGGATAATACTCCCAAGCTATTCTAGGTTCTATCTTGAAACTCTGCCATAAAGGAATCTGAAGGGATTTATGCACCTAGTTCCACATTAAATGCCCTGAGCTATGCAGGACATCTATATGGGACTGGTAGGTATGACACTGGGCCCACAGGAGATGTGAAGTCTTTCCTCAGCTGTCAGAGGCCAGGCAGGATGTCTTTGTTACCTATAGATGCCTCTGTCTTGTCACTGAGCCTCTCTTTCTGCTCTGACCAGCTGAGGTGCAGCTCCTCTGCTGTACAAACAGCTGCAGAGGGGTGGGATGAATCCTGACCCAATGGCTGTTTCCAACACCCTGAGACAGCGCCTGTAAGTAGACAATGGATCACACCTTTCCTATTCCTGGCACCTCATTTGGTCATAGAGATCCAAGGCAACTCAGCTGGCACGGCATGCAGGGATCGTGGAAGCAAGCACTCAGTTTCCCTGAGAGCCATATACACAAATATATATGTATGTATTATAGTTGTCTGTATTTATATACTCTATATATACATATGTGCATTTTATACCTTTATAAAACATTAATATTTTAAATAAATAATATTCTATACAAAGACTTTATGTTTTATAGTAAAATAATTTATTCATGTGATCTATTATATTTATATAACTTATACATTACTTCTGTATAGAAATCTTCAGGAAACTAGCTGTTGTAGCACAACTAAAAAATTAAGGAAGCAATGAAATAAATTAATGGGAATGAGACTGCAAGTCTAGTGCTAATAGAAAAGCAAAGGATGTTTATTTAAAAGAAAAATGGAAATGCAATAATTCAAAGTGCAAGAAAAGCAAATATTGAGAGTAAAATACATAGGAAAAGCCAATAGAAAAATACCCATGAGTTTTGGAGGGACTGGATAACTGTGCTAGCACATAAAAATGGTATTAAGTTTCAGTCCAATGGACAATAAGTTTTAAAAGTAAGTTTAAAAAGTGCTGCTGTCTTAAATGTCATTGTTCAGTAGCTTTATGCTAATAACTGGATTTTTAAGGAATTTTTTTGCTAGAAACCAGAGAGATTGTGTAAAGACCACCAGTCTCATTGCACTACTACAGCAATTGTAAACGCAGCACTCAGTTTATGGAGAAACATTTTAAGGGTCAGGACTTTGCTGACCTCTGAAAACACCAAACACAGCACCTGATAATAATGTTCTCCAGCTACTGCTGAACCTGTCTAAGTTTCAGGGAGTGACCCAGACATGAAAGAACTTAGACACTGGCAGACCAAACCTGCAGATCAATATTATCCCTTTGCCTCCTGCTTCTCCACTGTGGGCTAGTATCTGTTATCTCCTGTTTCATTTGTGTGAAACACAGCCCACCAAGTCTAATTCTCTAATTAGGTGCTTCAGCAATAGCTCACCAAAATGTAGGTCCCTGGCACTGGGTGGGTGAAAAAAAAAGAAAGGGGGAACAATTCCATCAGCCTAAAATAAATGAAGTTTCTTGAAACTAGAGGGAGATTTCTAGTACCTTTGAAAACCCACAGAAGTTTCTGCCAGACAGATTTTAGGATTTCTCTTCATGACAGTATGAGAAACTCAGGGCCATTCAGAAGGTGAGCAGTCCATGAAGTCATGTTTTTGTCTCTGGCTGAAAGCCTGGGGACCTAGTGGGAATGGGAGCTTCTGGAGAAAATCCAGTGAAATACCACAAAGTTGATTCAGGGACTGGGAGGATCTTTCATAGCCAAAGAGGATGCAAGAGCTAGAACTTTCCAACCTGGAGAAGAGATACTCAGGTGGATTTTATTAGTATATATAAGTACCTGAAAGGAGGGAATGAAGATGAGGGAGCCAGACCCTTGTCAGCAGAACACAGTGACAAGAGAAGGGGCTACAGGCACTAAATTAAACATGGGAGATTCTGTCTCAACATCAGGACACAAGTTTCCTGCAAGGGTGATCAGGCAATGTCGTAGGTTGCCCAAAGAGATTGTGGGCTCTCTGGTCTAGGAGATATTCCAAATCCATCTGGACATGGTCCTGGCAACTGGTTGTTGCTGGCCCTGCTTGAGCAGGGGGCTTGGACTAGTTGACCTTACAAGCTCCCTTCCAACATTTCTCATTCTGTAATTCTGTGAGCTCCTGCATCTTATTGATCTCACCTGCCCCATCAGATATGGAACATATGGATCATAAACATGATGACATGATATCCCTGTAACTAGGGCACTGCCCCAGACCTGGACCTGCCTCCCCAACATCCCTGAGCAGGTCCTCCTATCATGTCTTCACAATGTTGCATTTTGAATCCAGATTAGCTTGCAAGCGAAAGAAATGCTCAGGTCATTCAGATGGGCAAGGCAGAACCCAGCTCTTCCCTCTATTCTTGCCTATTTAAAAACTTTTTTTATCCATAATGACATATGTGCATTCAAGACAGCAGTTTTCCTGGAACACCTTGCTGTGTCATAGAATCACTCTTTGGGTCCTTCAGACTCAGCCAGCTCCAACATCTCTGCTTCTTGTATTGGTGCCCCTGTATTGACTCACAGTGGGATCAGGAGCAAGCACCTTCCTCTGCTATGAGATCCGTGGTCTGCTTGGGTTTGGGCCCTTGGCAGAAGTTCATGTCCCAGTACTCCTGGGAAAAGCAAGTCCTGATGTCCCACACCATCCAGATGGGGAAGACAGAGGTCAGTCTTGCCAGAACAGGGCACAGCTATTGGGTAAGGAACTCCTTTCCAGCTAAAAAACTGCACCTTCCCCAGGGGAAAGACAACAGCTTTATTCTGTATTCAAACCACTCTGTCTATCTTGCCTGGCCCAGGGCAAACACTCCCTCGTGCTGCTGTCAGTACAAATGCAAATAGCAAGCTGTGTCCAGAAACCACCCAGTGACAGGAAAGCAAAGAGAAAGAAGCAACTCTTCACAACTCTTAATTTGCTACAAGTTTGTTAAGCTAGAAACCGACAGTGGTGTCAGTTGGCGATGAGAAAAGGTACAAGTACTGCTCTAGGGATGACATAGAGACGTTTTTAATGATTGAAAGGCTCTGACTCAATGGAGAAGCAACTTTTTTGACATTATATATCATTGTGAATCAAGGTAAGTTTAGGGGACATCCCATACACAAAGCCAGTTCTTTTCTGACTCAATCTTTCCTAAAGTTTTTTAAAAGTTCCAGATTGAGTCAGACAGTCTAAATCCTATTAAAGTCAGTGAATTCATGTAAAAAGGAATGTTCCTTGGACTACAATAAGGTTTCCTACCAATTTTCCTTTGATTATATTACAGATGACAGTTTATAATAGAACTGCAGACTATAGTAACACGGAAAAAACCCATAAAATTTAACATTTATATTTTCCAACTCCTTGTCAGACATCAGAGGGATTTAAAAAATTTAGCAAGGAATTTACAGCTTGACACAATCACATGTGCAATAAAAATAATATAAATATCGAAAGTAATCTCCTTCATTCCATCCTTCCCCCACCCTTGAAAAGAAGCAAATTGGAGAAGTATCAAAAAATAACTTGGACTCCCAAGGTGAAGCTGATAATAAACACAAAAAGTCACAGGGAAACAATTTTTTTCTCACTGTATGAGAAGGCTCAGCCTTATTCTCTCTATGTCAATGGAATACTCTTACTGAAAAATCTGTGCATAATGTATCTATCACCTTCCTTTTTTTCCTATAGGTAATTCTATACATGGGCCAAGGAGCTTTTAGAAGAATTTGGGTTCCTTCAAGAAGCAGCAAAATTTTTAAACCTCATACTTCAGCTGGGAGTTTTTCTATGAATAGCTCATTAAAAACTGCGGGCGTACTGACTCGAGTATTTCTGCGTGGGAGCAAACTTAGGCAGGTGTGTTATACAGGGAGCTGCTCTGAGAACATTCACAGACAGGAGTTAAATTATTCTTTTGAAAATCTGTGGACTGGGCCAGTAACCAAATCACCATATTTTCCATGGCATTCTCAGTGGCACAGGTGGTATCACTGCATGGAGAATATGAATATTTCTTTGGTGTTGGTTCCTTCACAGTAGTGCTTTACACATTCAGCTCACAGCCCCTTTGTACCTCTACCTTTTGGTAAAGGGTGTAGCACTTTTTTAGTACATCTTTTTTTTTTATTCAATCAAAGGTATTCAAAATTGTCTGTGAGATGATTTTTTAAAAAGTTATTAATGGACATTAAGATTAATCATATATATACCCATATTATACAGCTGAAGGGGGAAAAAACCAGCTTTCCTCGTGTTATGATAATAGGCACTTTGAGTAAAAGACATATGCAATGAGAAGATAGTATACAAGTAATAGTTAAAAGCATGAGCAAATTCTCAAGATTAGGATTACAATATACTAGTAAACACTAAGCTCAGATAAACATAGAATTAAAATATCTTATCAGATTCCCTGTAAAATTAGTTTTTGGAACAAATAGAATTAACAGAAAAATACAGTATGACTGTGGTAAAAAAAAGACCTTTTCCTCTGATGAAACCCTCTTGATGTTCTCCCTGCAGTGCAAAGGAATTTTTGTTTATAGAGACACATTTTTTCTACCCAATTCTCTACCTAATTTTGAGCATTAGATCAAACATTTAAACATTAAGTTAGGAAATGTTTGCCCCATCCAAGACTATTCTCCTTATTAAAGTGTTGTAGACACTTTCTGCCCCTGGAGAATTTTAGGCATAAGTATGAGGAAGGGAAATGAAACATAAAAAAAGAAAAGAGATCCAGTCTCATCCAGCTTGCAATCCAGACAACGAGGAGCCTGATGATGTAGTGAATGCTGCAGAAAAGGAACTCAGTTTGAAATCTGATTGTTTCATGCAAAAAAATCTCCACAGGTATGAGAGCAGGTTATACTGCAAGGCATGAAATATCTAAAAGCAGGTGAAAATATTAACATTGGGTTACATGATCTCACCTGATGTCCTGTCTCCTATTTGGGAAGAATATTTCTGTTTCCTGTACCTAGAAAGGATAACTGACCTATTCCAAATTCCTCAGGAGTAAAAACAAACCAAGAAAACTCAAGGAGAAAGTTGAGTTCTCTACAAAACCCTTGGGTGTGAAATACTACAGGGCCTGAGACAATGGAGAGAGAACAGAAAAGCACCCCAGAAGTGGCTTTAAAAGATTAAGGGGCAAGTGTCTGTGCAAGAATGGGTGCCCTGAGGGGAAATGGAAGTGATGCAGAGAAAGCAGCATGAGACCCTGAATCTTTAAGGCATTTTCTCAAAATATGGCTGGATGATGGTTCCTACATTCACAAATGCAATAAACCCAAAGGCAACGAATGGATTTAATTGTTTGCAGTGGTGCCAGGATGCTGTGCCTTTCAGTGCCACTGTACTCAACACCTGCTCAGCATGGCTGGTGTCACCTTACTGGGGTAAGAAGAAGGCCTCTCTGTCCTGCAGGTCCATGGGAATGCCAGAGCTCTTGTGGCACAGCCTGAGGTCAGGACCTCATCAGGCTCCTTTTTCCTTGTGGTTGGGTGAGGGCACCAAAGGAAATATGTCATGTTGGAAAGACCCTTCAAGATGTGTGGACAGCATCTTCTTAGCATGACACCACTGCTCATCAGATCAGGCAAAGGTTCAAGAGGAACAGAAGACAGAGAGCCCATGTTCTCCTCAGCCAAAGCAGGGCAAGGGCAGGAGGGCTCAAGCAAGGCTGGTTGTCTTGTCTCTGACACTGGAGGCAAAGAGAACACCATTAATAGATGGTATTCAGACTATTTATTGGTCAGAAGAGCTCTCTTTCTGTCCACTGCCAATGCAAATGTTATCAGAACAGTCTGTTCGGTCCTAAAAGGATTGTATAACCCAAGTAAGAAAAAGTTCTGTTTCTCTATCTTGGGTTTTTTTGCCAAAGGGCAGTGAGAAGAAGAACAGAAAAAAATGGAAAGTGAATTTCTTGCTGTTATGAGAATCAAGCACCTAAGAAACCACACCATCTCATTCTGCTCTCAAGAGCACGTGTGACGCTGAGAAAGGCATCAAGGTATCCAATTACAGATCTGTGTAGCAAATTTTAGGAAAAGCTTACCTGAACCATCTTCAAAAATTTAAATTGTGTTTGAGCTTTTCTCTTTATTGATGGTTGTTCTGGAATGCTTTGGTGATTTTTCTTGCTTACTTTTAGGAGGAATAATATTAGTGTTTGCAAACATATGGATATAAAAAATGCAACCACATAGATTATTTAAAACTAAATACAGAAAACAACCCTTGTTATTTCCTTAAGCTGGCAAATAAATGTCTGCCAGAATCAGAAATTAATTCAGGTTTTGACACTGTAGTTCTGAAGTCTTGCATAATTATTTCTCTCTTGACTTTTTTCCAGACAGACTGCTAGATCACCATACTGTGCTATTGTTATTTCCAATTCTCTGTAGGAACCAACATTTTGTTGGCTATTTAGAAATATTATCATAGAAAAACAAGTACAATGCTGCTGAAAATATCTTGATAACACCTTTTTTCTTACTTAATTTTAAATTATTATGAACATTTAAACTTCTTGGCATAGCTAATCTAATATATTAGCATGGTCAGTGAACTACATTACACAGTAGAATCAGAGTAGCTGCATACCACCCCTATGTCTGCAAAGTACTATAAAGATCATCATGCTTTAATTCTCTAATCATCATTCTTCAATAACAATTACAATACTTATAAAGCCAGAAACCTCTCTAATATTTGTATTAATGTATCAGTAATAAATTAACCAATAAATGATGCACAGGGAATCAGAAGCAATAAATGCTTGGTTAACTTTATTATTCACTATAATTTATGCAGCTAGAGTTTGTCTAATAACACTGTTATAATGGTATTGGGGCATTGCTATTGTTTTTTATTAACTTGACTTTGCTATGAAGGAAAAAATTTATGAATTACACTGTGCTGACTTCATATTGAGTCATACATCTCATAGATACTATAATTTTTTTCTGCTTAGGATATGTCATTTTAATCCATAAGAAGTTAATCTAATGTTGAAATAAAGTAACCAAAGTAATCAGTCTTTGTACTTTTTTCAAACCTTCAAACATTTTCAGATTAATTTTCCAAGTAAAAATCTGCTGCAAGATAAAGAACTAGAGGAACCACAAGTAAATGTCAAAAAGATCCACAAGGATTGTGAACCAGTCCCCTGCTCAATTATTCTGCCATTATGAACTGAGTGTGAACTGATGGTAATTGAAGTGAGAAAGGCACTAAAACATTTTCCAAAGCACCATCTGCAACGAATCAGAGGAATGAAGATAAAATGACAAGGACATTTAATGACAGGATTGTGCCCCTGCCCGCCTTTCTGCTTAAAAAGGTCTGGCTGAATTCCAGCTAGAAATGATCCCAGCACAATGAGTATACCATTTCTCTGTCATGTGTAACTGGGTTTCACAAAGATATTTGAAGAATGCAGTTAAGTATCTCTTTGAAATCTGGACTGTTCCCAACCTTTCCAGTGCTCATGATACTCTGAGTTGATCTCTTTTCCTCATATTTTTTCTATCCTCAAAAATAAAATCTGAATAATTTGGGAGGCATCCTCACTGGTAATGAATGCACATCGGTATTACACTCATAAGAAAACCAAGTGTATGCAGGATCTTCCCAGGCATTCCTCCTTTTCGTCACAGCCCTCCTCACTCAGTCTTCTCCCAGTAATATCCTCTCATAACACACCAGAGACCCTCACCTGCATTGTTCCAAGGTTGGAAGAAATGCTTCCCAACAAAGAGGAAGTTGGGCAAAAACTTCAGGAGATCTGCAAGCATGAAAAAGGAGAAAGATCCTGGACAAGCACAGACACCAAAAGAAAACCTAGAGAAGGTGGATATAAGGACAGATAGCCTGGGAGGAATACAGAAAAACTGTATGAGCATTCAAGGATCAGTTAGGAAAGTTGGTGCCCTGATAGAATTCAATCTGGCCAGGGAGATCAAAAGCAAAGAAAAGCTTTTAGAGGTGCACTGCTGATAAAAGGAAGAGTAGGGAAAATACAGGGTCCCTCCAAAAGGAAATGGGAGACCTGATTACCTGGCATAGAAAGAAGATTGAGGTACTCAACATTTTTTTTGCCTTGTTATTTCAGTGACAGGTGCTCCAGCCACACCCCCCAAGTCTCAGAAGGCAAAGGCAGGTATTGGGAGAATGAAAGAAGGTCATGTTGGAGGACATCTAAGGAACCTGAAGGTGACCAAGTCGATGGAGCCTGATGAGGTGCATCTGTGAATCCTGAGGCAGCTGGCAGAAAAGGTGGCTTAGCCTATCCATTGAGAGCAGCACTGAGGAGAAAGGCTTGGGGCTGTTGGTTGATGAGAAGCTTGATGCGACCTGTCAGTGTGTGCTTGCAGCCAGGAAAGCCAATGGTGTCCTGGGCTGCATCCAGAGCAGCGTGGGCAGCAGGGCAAAGGAGGGAATTGTGTCCCTCTGCTCTGCTGAGATGCCACCTGGGGTACTGCATCCAGCTCTGGGGTCTCAACAAAAGAAAAAGATGGACCTTTTAAAGCTAGTCCAAAGGAGGGCTACTATGAAGACAGGCTGAGAGAGCTGGGATTGTTCAACCTTGACAAAGAGAAGACTCTGGGGAGACCTTAGAGCAGCTTTCCAGTACCTGAACAGAGTGGGAGAGGGACTTTTCATGTACAGATGTAATGACAGGACAAGGGGAACAGCTTCAAACTACAAGATTTAGATTAGATGTTAGGAAGAAGTTCTTCCCTGTGAGGGTGGTGAGTCACTGCCATTGGCTGCCCAGAGAAGGTGTGGATGCCCCATCCCTGGAAGTGTTCAAGGCCAGGCTGGTTGGGGATTTAAACAACCTGATCAAGTGGAAGATGTCTCTGCCCATGGCAGTGGAATTGGAAAGAAATAACCACTAAGGTACCCTCTGACCCAAACCATTCTAGGATTCTATGAAATAAAGGCTTCCAAAACACTGAATCCTTTTTGAAAGACAGTTCTTCCAATGTTCAGCTAAAAATACACTCTTTGTTTATAATCCTTTGATTTATTTTCCTCTGCAAAGTTTCTTTCTCATGAAATTTCAGGTCATGATCCATTCATCTCTAAATGAACCAATTCTCACATAATTACTTAATTAAATTTTCCAAGTCCCCCAGACTTTGGAGCTTTCTCGTACTTTTTCTCTGGTGTGGGCAAAGAACTGAACAAGATATCATACATTGCTAGAATGATAAAACACTGTGAAAAGCCAAACTAATAGCTAGAAGCAATGGTAGAATGTTGCTAAAACTGCAATGCAAAAAAAAAGCAGTTGAAAATGTCTTTTTATCTTGAATAGATTTTAGATTATGGTTAACAGAAACCTTACATTTTAATGATAAAAAAAATTCCATGAAATAGAATTTCATAAGCATCATATTGATTCCACATTGTCTGTTATCTGATTACTTAAAATTAAGATTGGAGAGCATTTATAATCCTTTGCTGACAGGGAATAAGAGAACAAAATTATTTCAAATCATGGGACGATGAAGTCTAGCTGGTGAGACCAGACTATACAGGATCATAGAATCATAGAATATTCCAAGTTGGAAGGCATCTGTTAAAGAGATGAAGTGTTTGATCTTCAGTTACCACATTGTATGGACATTCCTGTGTAAAAGGGTTTTGGCTTTCTATCAAAGCTGAAAATATTTATGGGTTTGCAACTCAGTTTTTCCAACAACAGTCTAAGATCCTTATGTCCCCATAGGTATAGTTCATGAGAAATTTGTTTTGTTTGAACTACCTTCCCCCCTCCCTGATTGTCTGTTCACAACACTTACAACATAAATTTTTTATCTTCTGTTTTCTGATTTAGTTCTGAATTAACATATCTGAATGTCATTGTAAGAAATGGAGGACATGAAATTAAAGTTTTACACTTTCATATTTTCACTGTTAATTGAAAGATGCAAAATGTGTCTCTCTTAACCTTTCTGGATTTTTTTTCTTTTTGAGCAGGAAGTGACTCAAAAATCAAGACAATTCACTTCTATACGAAATACTTACATTAAACATACTGAAAATATGTAGTACATACAAGACACATAATGTGTATCATATTGGAATCAGTTTAACCTTTTCATTTGAAAGACTCACAGCAAAAGGAAAGAAATATGCAAGACTTTAGTTCAGAGCCCTCTGAAGACACTGAGACATTTACCAGGCTAAAGTGAGAAGAGATTAGATTTTTAAACTATTCCATTTCTACCAGAACTTTAGGAGAGTGAAGTGTATTTCCATTTTAAGAAACCACCTGTCATGCCATGCATAATCAGTGCTAAGAGTGAGATTAGCATGGGTTTTTTCCACAGTAAATACAGCAAATACTGGCTGTTGGAGAAAACCAAAAGTATTTCTAATTTTAAGCAAACTCAACCACCAATTCTGAATGAAAAGGAAAAGGTAAAAGTTTTGAATTGGTTTAAAATATTTTATTTCAGTATTTTTAAATTCTCTGAGGACTTTTTTCAAAACCATGAAATTATTTTTTTCTTTTCTCAGTTACAGAAAAAGAGGATTTGCTAGAGAAGGAGAGGAATGTAATGAAGGTAAATAGGAATGTGTAATGCAGCCACAAATGACAAGACAGAATAAAAAATGTTTGAACAAGCAAGAAAGCGCTCCAGTTCAGGAAAAGGGCGCTGAGTCTTAGCCTGTGTAGGTGAACAGAGCCTGGGAAGCCTCCTGCCCACCTCTCCCCACTGCCCTGGCCATGGCATTTGGCAGGACCTCTTTCCAGGTGATGTATGGAAATACCAGGGGTAAGGAATGGTGATGCAGAACAGAGACAGGCACATATTTGGCTCTGCTCCATGCCACTAACAGCAGATGTTTGAGACGTTGCAGCTCCCCAGCAATCCTCGCTATAGGACATGCATAAGTGGTCTTGCTGTAGGATGTGCATAAAGCTACAAGCAAATAGAGGGTAAATTAGCAATTATTTGAAACACAGGCTGCCTTAATGGTCTCATGAGCTACTCGCAGGGGAAAAAACCTTAAAATTAAAGCAGTCAAAAGTTACAAATTAAAAAACCACACTTTTCCATATTCGCATTTTGTATTTCTGCACCTGCACTGATATTCTGCATTGAGAAATGAATTTACATAGTTGGTTTCACAAAGACAGTATATCGCTACCATCTGTGCACCAAAACTTAAAAAAAAATACAGTATCAGAAAAAAGCTGGCATTAAAAACGTTCTAAAACTGTGACTGATTATTCCAGGCTCTTAAATTTTTTTTATCATATTAGGTTTCATTAGAATTTGGTGTAGGGTAGGTAGGATGAATTTCCAAATCTTTAAAAATCAGGGAAAAGAAAAAATGATAGCAAGTAAATCCTTATAAAAGCAGTATCACATCCAGAAGAAACATGTCATTTTGGGTCTTCCAAATACTTTGAAAAGAATAAAATGTGGTTTGGAAAGAAGTGTGGTATGCTTTGAAATTCCAGCTGAAAAACCAAGGAAGACCTATTTGTTTTCTTTGTCTTTTTATGCAGCCCTTCTGGATTTTTTTTTTTTTTTTTTTTTTTAGTATCTGTAAAGCATTTTCAGACCATTTTGTATGACAGGTTGAATATACATCATTATTTCTGTTGCTAGGACAAATGAGATAATCGTAAATGTTTTGTCTACAATAAGAAAACTGGTATCAATTTATGTGGGATATGCAATAAAGCCATGGGGAAGCACGTGTTACAGTGGGGTGGGGATTAGCTGCTTTTGGTGCCGATTGACAGAAGAAACAAAACTGAGATTTTTATGGAGGAAAGCAGTTCTTTATGGATTTCACTTTGTGTCAGAGGCAGACTTGTTGCAACAGATATCTGAGCATGACATGCAGGTGGTAAATCGCTAAGTCACACTTAGTTGTCAATGAGTTTGTGCTTTTAAGTCACCAATGGCTCTGAAATTTCAGAGATAATAGTTACTTAGGGATGATCTGCGGCACTAGAAGTGAGGGGGGAGACTCCCTCTTCCCCCTGACATCTGGACCATGATAAGACTGAAGGAATCCCTGAGGTCAAACTTGGCCCAAAGAATCTTTTCAAACACCTGCATCTTGAAAGGAATTTTCCATCCTTTCAGCTCCCACTTTTCTGCCAACGAAGCACAACAAATGTAAGAACATAATTCAATGAGATCTTTTCTTAAAGCTATGCATATCTTTCTGTCTCTCCAGTCTTTCCCAGAGTTCAAAAAATGAGAGAGTAAAAGACACACAGCAAGTACATGGTGATCCTTCCCAGCTTCTGGATGTTGATGGCTGGGGGCCTTTCTGCATTACAGTTGCATTCAAGATGTTACAGTTAAAAGCTATCAAGTGATTTATTTCTGAATAATTTAAAGAATTCCTTTTGAATCCATGTGTAAATTTTTCCTTGACACCATCTGACAGCAAAAAATTCTATGCTATATTCTGAGCTGTGCAAAAAATTTTTTTAAATTTAAAATTTTCCTTCAGGTGTTGGAATCATAGTCCCAAGAGGTGTTCAAGGAAAGAGTGGCTGTGGCACTCAGTGCCATGATCTTGACATGCTGATGTTCAGTCATATGTTGAACTTGATGATCTCAGAGGTGTTTTCCAACCTAATTAATTCCGTGATTCAATTTTTACAGGGTGCCTCTAAGGCTCATGTGAGAAGAAGTGAATATTTCCATTTTTTCCATGTCCTCTGTATTAGTTATGATTTTATATTTCTCTCTAGTAGCCTTCTTCTTCTTTCTGTTTCCAAGTAGAGAAACACTTTCTCTGATATTTTTTTCCCAGCAGTTTTTCATTGCCTGGAAGCAACTCCATAGATATTAGCCTGCTTGTGACATTTTTCTTTATCTTTTTTCAGTTGCCCTATACCCTTTTGTGCAGTGATCAGAGTGAAGAGCACATCAGAGATCAACATGATAGCATAATATGTTTTTTCTATTTATCAGTTCCTTTCTTAGTAATATCTAGCCCTCTGATGTACATTTCTGCCACCCTAACCCTGTCCCCCCGGCTCTTTCACCACTGATCACTGAGTTAGTCGGGTTTTTTTGGGAAAAACCACAGGGACTTCAAGAAATTTCTCCTTGGTAGACATAATTTGTATTCTATCACTGCATATTTATCACTAAGTACGTTCTAGCCTATGAGCCTTACTTTGCATGCACTGACCTTTACCTCCATCTTCCATTTTATTGTTAAACCTATTAAGATTATAAAATTCTGATGGACCTTTGAAATGAACTTTAGATTTGACTGTATAAAAAAATTTTGTCAGAAGACTTTTCTTTCTCGTTATTCACATACTTTTCTACTTTTGTTATGAATATGCTCAAGATATTTTTATGGCTCTGTAACCCTTCCACTGTGAAAATCACTTTCTTATATCTACAAATAATTTCATACATCTTACAAAACTATTGCTCAAAAAGGATGTTTTCATCATCTCACAAATTACCTCATACACATCTCCAACCTGGGTGACCCAGATGCCCAACTTAGGACTATCTCCTTTGCAAATGTCTTTGCTCACAAAAAGTAAAACAAAAACAAATCATCAACAAGAACAAGAAATGCAGATACACGTTCAAAATCTGCCTAGGCTTGTAAAACTTTTTTAAAGCTGAAATACCCATCCATCCATTAGATTTCATTTGATAGCTGTCTAATGAGACTGTAGACCAAACTGAGCAGAGAAATTGTCTTTTCTAGTGCTTTAAAAGTTATGTTAAAAGGGACAAGGTACGTGACATGCTACCTACACACATTATACTTCTTGTTGAATTGAAACTAGGCATTTACCAAAACCAGATTCTCATCTGTTTGAAAGAGTGCTTTAAATAGACCAGGTGAGTAATGTGTGGAAATGGATGTGGAAAATGAAGACCAAATTATTTAATCACAAATCTCTTACTCTTCAAGAGACAAAATTCTGCATGGCAGTTTCTTGTTATTGTGGCACCTGGTTATATTTCCCTATTTGTCACTTACTTGCTTTTGCAATGAACTCCTTGTAGTGGTTGGATTGGGTAAAACCTGAGCTCTGCTAAAAGGGACAGAGGATCTGGGCGACAGCAAAGCATCAGTGTTAGTCTGTGTCTGCACTGTCCTAAACTGCCAGCTATTGGGTTATCTGGTTAACAGGGACTGTACCAGCAGCACAATGGTGGTATCAATGATAGAATTTCCAATACAGTAACTGATTCAAAAAATTACCCTCAGGGAAAGTGTGTATCCATTTTGCTTCATTTGTCTAAATGGTAATGTATAGTAAGGCAGTGAAAAGGGATGTAAAACGTGCTTTGCCCTACATTTGTGAACAGTTCTTACTTCTCATCTTATATGTATGATAACTGTAATTAGAAAAGAGACAGCAAGGTATTTTCTGCCCAAAATTACACAAAGTGTACACCTGCCACAGGAAAAAAATGTGGTTTACAGTAAATCAGAACCAAAGTACCTTATTTCTTTATAAACTATGCATCATTTTCTGGCAATGACTGAATTATTTCAGGATCAATATCAGTGATACAGAAGACAAATTGCAATACTAAACCCAGAATACCAACAAACAGCAGCAGATTTCTAATCACCCTCGTACATCCAGCCCAGGACAGTTTTGGTGGCACAAACACACTCTTTTATGTGCACACCTACTTACTGTTTGGATTGCAAGTTCACTCCACAGAACGTGACAAAGCACACACCAGTGTGCCCATACCAGTGAGGTGGTACCTGGCTCAAATGCACATCTCCCACGCGTGGGTACCCTTGGCATCTTCCTGTGCTGTCACTCTGTTTGGTTTTTAACAGTATGGGCTGTGTGGGCATCCCCACAGAAACCTTTATTTTCTTTCTGTAGCCTTTCCCTGAGTCATACCATGCCACTGAGATGCAGACATACACCCACTGGCATGCAGAAATATGGATTATATATATATATATGTATAAAGAAACATTGCAACAATAATACTTTTGGATAAATTGGTCTATTCCTCATATGAGTTTTAAAACATAACTCTTTGCTGGGGAATTCCTATCAGAAACCTTGGAAAACTTGTAAAAATTCCTTAGATTGCAGCTGTCTGGTTTAGTCATTGTCATAGTCTTTCATTACTAATAGTCTTATTATATAGCAAAGAAAGTAGAAAGATGGTTTTGTGAGTTTGAAAAACAATCTATTCAGTTTTCTTTATATCTGATTTATATAAAAAAGTAGAAACAATGCAATTTAAAATTAACTAAAAATAAAGCCTTTGAAAGCAGGGCTGCAGAAGATGTGATTTGGAACTAACTGTGCCACTCCCTGTGAACCAAAGCTTCACCAAAATAGACTGGAGAGCATGCTCTGACGTGTTTGCACGGAACATGGCCAGTCCAATGCTTTCTGCTTTCAACAGGAGCCAGGAGAGTTAGGCAGAGCTTTTGAAATGCCTTAAGGCATGGAAATATGAAACAGTAAAGGTAAACTGTAAAATGATTGACTTCTGTGGCTTAGTGGTGGCTGGAATTACAAGCACACAGAATATCCTTCACTTCTGGGGATGCAGGGGACGTGGCACATCCTGACCAGCACTCGGCTCTGCAGGCATCTGCCCCACAGAGCTGTTTGAGTTTGGGTGTGTTTGGGGGTTTTTTAGACTACCTTTAAGTTATTTTGGGAGGGTGGATTTACAAAGGCACTTGGTTAGAAGTATTCATACTGTTTGCTAGAACACCTGACAACAGGGCTGACACTAGGAGGCTGCAGGACACAGATTGCAGAGCTTTTCCAGTGACAAAAGCCTCCACTTGCCCACTGGAGGGTCCCCGTGTAAAACATGGATATAGCTAGGGGTTTGCCAGGGAGAGACACAGCTGCCTGTAGCCCCCTGTAACAATCTAGGTCGGGCAAGAAGTAGTGGAGAGGAATTTCCCAGTCTCTTTATTCATCATTTGTGTTTGAAAGTGTTGAACAACTGTAGCTGTTAAACAGTTGAAGAAAAGGGTTTAGTTTTGGTGGCAATTACTCTGGTATAAATCAATGCGAAACAGTGGAGCTACCCCATCGTGGCAGGGTAAGTAAGGCTGGGCTTAGGCAAAGAGGGGAAGACTCAGATTCCCTCAGTATCCTTATTTCAACTGTGCTTCATTTTAGCAACTGCGTTTTCTTCCTCCATGTCATAAATATTTTATATTCTTTCAGCCTCTGAGTTCATCATTTAAACAGGAAGGCATTTAGCAGCGCTGTTCTCATCCAGCCTAAAGACGTACTTCAAGCACAAGATTAAATCCTCAACTGATGTAAAATAGTGCAGCCCCACTGCGTCTGGGGGAGCTGCTTCCCCGAGTCCCAGCGGCGTTTCTGCTTCCATTTCTTCCAGAAGAAGCCCCAGGTCCTCCTGGGAGCTGCCCTTGCCCTGCTGCCTCCTCCCAGGCGAGCTGGGGTGTGCACGGGGTCGTCACGCAATGGGCTTGTGCTGATCTCAGCCCGAGCTTCGCTCCTGCAGCCCCAGGCAGTCCCTGCTACTGATATTGCCGTGTGCAGGCACCAAGCTGAGCTGCAGTTGAGGCTGAAAATGGGCACCAGGAAGGCAGTCATTGCAGCAGATTCCTTCTGAGACTGAAAGTGTCCCACACTGCTGCTCACAGGCTCCGCGCCTCCACCACAGGCGACGGGAACAACGTTGGAGTCAGACTTCCCCAAAACATCCCTGTCAAACTGGTAAGTGAGGCCAGGCTGTAAATCAGCAGGAGCTTCACCTTGTCACTATCACAGTAATGTCAGCAGCAGTCACAAGTCCATAACACCTGAGATGCAAACAAACCTAAAATGCCTTCAGGTTTAGCTGGCCATTGTTTTCTCCATGAAAACTTGTGCAACGACACACATTTTAGCTGGACTACACTGGCTCATGTAAACTATTTAACTGAAGTTACCCTTTGGCATTACTTGACAAGGTGACCAACCAAATTCGAAACAAAACACAGAACTGTATGTGGCATTCACCTTGAATTCAGCAAATGCTTACCATAAGAAGAGAAATTGCACTCTTTAGGGATGCATATAATTTCCTTTTGCTCTTGTTTTCTCTGCCCAACAAAGATAGGCAAATAGGGCTGCTAAACCATACCCACATGATAATTCCAGATATTCAAGCACTTTAAAAGTGTAAAATTGGATATGAGTAGCAAAATATATGCCTTATATTCCACCCCTATATTAAGATACTTCCAGTCTTCCAAATATTTTGATCTATCTCAAGCACTCCTGCAATGTCTAGTCATAACCAAGATAATTTTTAAGCAGTCATCTCTAGGCAAGCAGCAGCATAGCCCAGCAGGGTGAGAGAGAGAATTCCCTAACTTTTCATTTAGTCCGTGGTGAGCTCCAAGTGTTTGGGCTTAGTCTGCACCTCTCTGGAGCAACGGGTTCTAAGCAGTGTCTGGAAAAAAGCAGACCTTGTCCCAGGATTGTCTGCCACACTGACCAGCCAGCAGCCCTGAAACTCAATCCAACCTTTTCCAGACTGAGGCAGAAACAAGAAATATCCCTGACCACATTCCTGTAAAGACAACCCTGCTCTCTCAAGCCTGTAGGGAGCTGGATGAGCACCATAACCATGCAACATCCCTTTCTCTCTAGTACGTCCATATTTCATGTCTAGCAAAACATTTGCTAGAAAGCCAGGGAAATGGCAAGCATAGATTACATTTTGCCATACTATCAAATAATTCACTGTTAACTGGAAGCCATTCAGGGAAGATGAAAATAAGACCAGAAAGATAAATCTCTTGCAATCATGTAAGCATGGCACAGACAATCTTAGGTGAGAGAAGAAGGGAGAAGAACTATTTTCAGAATTGGATTAAAAAAAAAAGGGCAATAAATGAAGAAGAATTATTATAAAGTAGAAATACAAAAAAGGAAAAAGAATACTTTTAACAGTACATCTGAAAAATGGAAACCAGCCACAGACTATGAAAGGCTTGAAAAATCTCCCTTAACAACAGACTACAGGCCTTTTGAGTTTTGGAGATTATTTTTTCCCCACTGTATTTTACTTTCCATTTCCTTTTTGTTTCTACTTTGTGTATTGATCCCAGCCTCACAAACTCAAGGCATTTAAAGAGTATTTGAGTTCAAAGGAGCATTCACATGAATATGTGTGGGACAAGACCTCAAAGAAGGGAGTAAGAAGGCAGAATAGGTTGCAAGACTCTAAAGAAATTTATCATCTCATCTATCTGTATAGACTACCTTATTATAAGAGATTGCAAAAGTAACTGTGGATAGTTTGAAGGAAAGATTTCAAATGCAAAAATGTGTCATTTGCCTCAGAGTGAGGCTTACACTCAGGGGAACTGGGTAGCAGTCTGTAAATGTGCAAAGTGAATAGACCCCAAGGACAGAATACAATTACTTAGGAGGTAATGAGATGAGATTAAGAAGGGAATATTTAGACAGAATGCCAGGAAAAGCTTGAGCTACTTGGAAGTGTTGAATAGTCTTGTAAGGGAAATGTGAAAGCACAATTACCTGAGACATTTAAAACTGTGAGTACGATCACATTTGCTGCAGGGAACACATCTCCCTTTGCAGGGAGGCAGATTGAACAATGCAACTAGGTTTCTCACTTTTTCTTTCTTTTTTCCCAATGATGGAAAAATTATGATGGCTCAGTGTAGTTCAAATGTCCAGACACTGTAATAACCATTAAGACAAAGGACGCTGCAGTGATGAGCAGCATAAAGCAGTGCGGTGTAGGTCACAACAAGCATCAAAGCATTTTTGCCTAGTGTATCACCCAGCTGCAGAGGCTGGGGAGTTGTGTATCAGCCCAGACACTGTTATCTGTGTGCACACACATTCATCACCTTCTGGAACATTTACAGCTATCACCAGTGGCAACAGCTGGCACTGGGAGGTGACACCTCTGTGCTTGGCAACAGCAGCTGTTGTCAAGGAATACTGTCCTAGGAATAAAAAAAAAAAAGAAAAGGTTGGGGCACCTCTTTTTGCTCCCAGATGTAGCTCCTATGAGCTGGCAGTAATGCAAAAGAGTGCAGAGTGAGCTGATTATTTAGAATCTTTCCCAGTCTGAGGATTAGATCTAAATCCAATCTGCCACCCTATTCAGTCTGCCCGTCTCAGCAGCCATCAGACTTTCTGCTGGTCTGCCATGTAGCCAAAGGAATCTTAGAAGATGAATCTGCTAATGGAGGTTCCAGATGCCAAAAGTTAATATGGAATCAGGCAGGGACTGGACAAGTATCAGAATCGAATTTTGTTGAGGACTGCTAAATATAAAAACACATCCAGCTCAGGATATTCCTGGATATTCCTGTTCTGAAGATAAGCAGAGATTAGAGAGCACTTGGCATGTACTATGTACATTTTGCTTTGCCCTTACTCTTTCCTGGGTAGGTATTGATGGCTTTTGCTGGAGACTGGGTTAAATAGATTCTCATTCTGAAACAGATCATCTGTTATTATACTTTCATGTTCTTAACTTTTACATGTGTGAAACTCTACCTGACTGTGGTCCCCTTTAGCTTGCCATTTTTGTGACTGAAAAAGAATGTGGGGGTTTGCCCCTCTTTTTTTTTTTCTTCTTTTGTTGTTTTAAAAACAGATGGCCAGACATATTTAATTAGCATCATCCCATGGGCTGAGGAATGATGCATGCTTAATATTACTAAGGAGAATATTCTTTTATCTTGATTTACAGTGAGAAGGACCGAATCCTCTGTATATTGAAAAAGGAGGGAAAGACCATTGAAAAGGGCCATTGAGAATAGAAGTGGGATTGACTAGGTCTTTATTTAGCATTTATCATTTGCTTGATATAGAATTTTTTGAAAGAGATTGAAATCAAAATTAGCAATGACACATGACGGGTTTTTAATATTTTTTTAAGCTAATGACTAAGATGTAATCTGATGTAGGTTTTATTATTAGCTAATTGTTTTTTACACCATGCATTTGCCATTGTCATCAATGTCTAACATTTTAACCGGTTACATGGAATTTAAATAACCCAGAAAAATTTACTTGCTCTTTACCTTAAAAAGGATGTTGGTGTGTCCAGCTTCAAGAGAAGAGTGAGTTCTTCTGTCTTAACAGAAAGAAAAGTTGATTGAAATAATCTCTAATGTAGAACACTAAATAACCTACAGACTGTACCTGTGTCATTTCTGCAAGGAAAATTCATCAAGACTTTAAAATGTTCTGAATAAAAAAAGCAAACAAACAAATAAACAAACGAACAGAGAGACGTGAATGTGTTGAAAAATTTAAAACAGGTTGTTAGCAAGAGATTTTTGAATTAAAGTGGACACTTCTCAAGTCTCAGAAAATTTAGCATTTCTAGACCGTCTTTTATTCTGGGTTTGAGGAAGATGAAAGGAGGTACTTTGCCAAAATGGCCATTTCTTGAAAATGTTCTTGAAACTATGAGAGAAATTTTTTTCCTCAAGAATCCCAGGCAGGTTATTGAACATGCACAAGAGGGAGGAGCCACAAACCTGGGGAGCTGGGCACCCTTCTAAGCCATGCAATGGTTGCATGGTCAGCGTGATGGATCTGTCGAATCAGCAAGTGAGCCCTTCCCTTTTCAGTAAGTTCTGCTACAGAAGAGGGTTCAGGTGAAGAAGACCCTGTGTTACAATGGACCAAAAACTGTGTAGGAATCAAAAAAGAGTAAGATAAGTAGTGAACTTTCAAACCTTAAACAGAAGGTACCTCAAAAGTCTCTGTCATCATACATATTTATGAATCAGGAAAGTAGATGAAATTGTGATAATTATGTTGATTGAGACTGCGGAGAGCTTTGATAAACCTAATAAGTAAAAATCAAATGAGCTAAAAAATGGACAATGTGGAAGAGAGAAAATACAATTTTACTAACATTTGACAGGGTTTTTGCCTAATAGTGTTCATGTGGAGAAGGCATCATGGCCATTGTGAGTCACCGAGGAGCTGAGGGAGGAGCTTCCTGAGTTGCTGCTCAGTGGCTGATTATAAGAAGTCTCTGGGGAGTGTGGCAACCCGGAGCGCAGTGAACAGGAGCGGGCAGACAGGGGTGCAGTGAGTTTCTGGGGCGTAAACAAGGCAGCTTGTGCGGCAGTTCGTGCAGGCAGGGCAAGCAGGCAGGGTTGCCAACTTTCTTGCCAGTAAGGAGTCCTCCGTGTTGTTTAAGGTCTTTCTGCTGCCTGGTTGTATTTGAGGTGCCTGTTAGTAATGGTTTCTACACAGTCAAAAAATGTGGCTGGTATAAGCTTAAGTGACCAAGTCGAGCCCTCCAAAAAGGATGTGTCTGTACAGACCCATCCATGCCCAGAATGTTTGAGCTTATCGGTGGCTTCAGGGAGTGTTGTGGAGGAGACCTGCCTGCGGTGTGAACAAGTGAATGACCTCCTTTCACTTGTAGCTGAGCTTAGGGAGGAAGTTGAAAGGTTAAGAAGTATCAGGGAATGTGAAAGGGAAATAGACTGGTGGAGCTCAGCCCTTCCATCTTTAAGGGAGGCCTCTGACCGAGAGACTGACGACTTATATGCCTCCCGGTCTCAGGCAATAGAAGGACAGCTGGTGGATGAAGTAGAGTGGAAATGGGTCCCCACTCGGAGAGGTAATAACAAAAACTCCTCCCCATCCCCCTCGTCCAGCCAGGTACCACTTCAGAACAGGTATGAGGTCCTGGATCTAGAGACCCAATTAGATGCTTTAGGAGAAAGTTGTCCACCCAGTGAACCCCCTAACTATGATTCATCTGTAAGACTGATCACTACCTCTAACATCAAGAAGAAAAGAAGGGTAATCGTAGTAGGTGATTCCCTTCTGAAGGGAACTGAGGGCCCCATATGTCGACCAGACCCATCCCACAGGGAGGTCTGTTGCCTCCCTGGGGCCCGGGTACAAAATATCACTGAGAGACTTCCTAGGCTGATTCAGCCCTTTGATTATTACCCACTGCTGATACTCCAGGCTGGCAGTGATGAGATTGAAAAGAGGAGTGTCAAGGCAATGAAAAAGGACTTCAGGATACTGGGTAAGGTACTTGATAGGGCAGGAGCACAGGTAGTGTTCTGCTCAGTCCCTTTGGTGGCGGAGGATAATGATGAAAGAAACAGGAGAACCCGCATCATCAACAAGTGGCTTAAGGGTTGGTGTCATCGGCAAAATTTTGGATTCTTTGATCATGGGGAAACTTTTACAGCATCTGCTCTGCTGGAACCTGATGGGGTACATCTCTCTGTTAAGGGCAAAAGGTTTTTAGCTCACGAACTGGCAGACCTCATTGAGAGGGCTTTAAACTAGGTTTGAAGGGGGAAGGGGAAGCAGCTGAGCTATCTGAAAGCAGGCCCAGGGGTCGCAATGCTAAGTTAGGGGTAAAGTCAGTAGCCCAGCTGAGGTGCATGTATGCCAATGCACACAGCTTGGGCAACAAACAAGAAGAGCTGGAGGCCATGGTGCAACTGCAGAGCTATGATGTAGCTGCCATCACGGAAACATGGTGGGATGACTCACATAGCTGGAGTACTGCACTGGATGGATACAAGCTCTTCAGAAGAGACAGGAAAGGAAGAAGAGGTGGAGGGTTGGCCCTTTATATTAAGCAGACTTTCAATGCCATAGAAATTGAAACTAAGGAAGATGAAGCTGAGTGTCTTTGGGTCAGAATCTAGGGGAAGGCCAACAAGGCTGACACCCTACTGGGATTCTGTTATCATCCACTCAACCAGGAAGAAGAGGTAGATGACTTATTCTATAAACAGCTAGGTAATGTTTCAAGATCATCAGCCCTTGTTCTTGTGGGTGACTTCAACCTACCAGACATCTGCTGGCAACTTAATACAGCAGTAAAGAGGCAGTCCAGGAAATTCTTAGAATGTATGGAGGACAACTTTTTGTCGCAGCTGGTGGGGGAACCCACCAGGGGAGGGAGTATGTTAGATCTGTTGTTTGCAAATAGAGATGGGCTGGTGGGAGATGTGGTGGTTGGAGGTCACTTGGGGCAGTGATCATGAAATAATAGAGTTCTCAATATTTGGTGAAGTCAGGAGGAGCACCAGTAAAACTCTTGCATTGGACTCCCAGAGGGCAGACTTTGGCCTGTTTAGGAGACTTATTCAGAGCCATCTCTTGGGAAGCAACCCTTAAAAACAAAGGAGTTCAGGAAAGGTGGGCATGCCTCAAAACAGAGATCTTGAGGGCACAGGAACAGACTGTCCATGCATGCCGAAAGATCAGTCAATGGGGTAAACATCCAGCCTGGCTGGGCAAGGAGGTTTTGGAGGAACTTAGGAATAAAAAGAAGATGTATCAATGTTGGAAGGAGGGTCAGGTCTCCAAAGAAGTATTCAAGAAGGCTTGTAGAACATGCAGAAAAAAAATTAGGGAGGCCAAAGGTCAGTTTGAACTTAGAATGGTGACTTCTGTAAAGAATAATATAAAATGTTTATACAAATACATTAATGCTAGAAGGAAGGGTAAGACCAGCCTTTGTTCTTTATTGGACAAGGGAGGGAACTTAGTATCTACAGATGAGGAGAAGGCAGAAGTGCTTAATGCCTACTTTGCCTCAGTTTTTAGTGGGAAGATGACTTGCCCTCAAGACACCTGCCCGCCTGGGCTGGTTGATGGTGTCAGGGAGCAGAATGGTCCCCCCATTATCCAAGAGGAGGCAGTCAAAGAACTACTGAAATGCTTGGATGTTCATAAATCTGTGGGACCAGACGGGATCCACCCCAGGGTAATGAGAGAACTGGCAAATGAGCTTGCAAAGCCACTCTCCATCATTTACCAACAGTCCTGGCTTACTGGTGAGGTTCTGGATGACTGGAAGCTGGCCAGTGTGACACCCATTCACAAAAAGGGTGCAAAGGAGGATCCTGGTAATTATAGACCAGTCAGCCTGACCTCAGTACTTGGCAAAATAATGGAAGAGCTTACATTAAGTGCCATCACACAGAGTTTACAGGATGGCCAGGGTATCAGACCCAGTCAGCATGGGTTTAGGAGGGGTAGGTCATGTTTAACCAACCTGGTCACCTTTTATGACCAGGTAACCCGCCTGGTGGATGCAGAGAAGGCTGTAGATGTTGTTTATTTGGATTTCAGCAAGGCCTTTGACACTGTCTCCCACAGCACACTCCTAGACAAGCTGGCAGCCCGTGGCTTGGACAGGAGCACTCTGTGCTGGGTTAGGAACTGGCTGCATGGCCGGGCCCGGGGAGTGATGGTGAATGGTGCTGCATCCAGCTGGTGGCCAGTCACCAGTGGTGTCCCTCAGGGGTCTGTGCTGGGGGGGTCTGTGCTGGGGCCAGTTCTGTTCAATATTTTTATTGATGACATGGATGAGGGTTTAGAGTCTTTCATTAGCAAATTTGCAGACGACACTAAGCTGGGAGCGTGTGTCGGTCTGTTAGAGGGATGGAGGGCTTTGCAGAGGGACTTGGAAGGGTTGGATGGATGGGCAGAATCTAATGGGATGAAGTTCAATAAGTCCAAGTGCCGAGTCCTGCACTTTGGCCACAATAACCCCCTGCAACATTATAGGCTGGGGACGGTGTGGCTGGACAGTGCTCAGGCAGAAAGGGACCTGGGGGTGCTGGTTGACAGCCGGCTGAACATGAGCCAGCAGTGTGCCCAGGTGGCCAAGAAGGCCAATGGCATCCTGGCCAGTATCAGGAATAGTGTGGCCAGCAGGAGCAGGGAGGTGATTCTGCCCCTGTACTCGGCACTGGTGAGGCCACACCTGGAGTGCTGTGTCCAGTTCTGGGCCCCTCAGTTCAGGAGGGACATTGAGATGCTTGAGCGTGTCCAAAGGAGAGCAACGAGGCTGGTGAGGGGCTTGGAGCACAAGCCATATGAAGAACGACTGAGGGAGCTGGGGTTGTTCAGCCTGGAGAAAAGGAGACTCAGAGGTGACCTTATCACTCTCTACAACTTCCTGAAGGGCGGCTGTGGTGAGCTGGGGGTCGGTCTCTTTCTCTGGGCAACAACAGACAGAACAAGAGGACACCGTCTCAAGCTGTGCCAAGGGAGATACAGGCTAGAATTAAGGAGGAAGTTTTTCACAGAAAGAGTGGTCAAATACTGGAATCATCTACCCAGGGAGGTGGTGGAATCACCATCCCTCGATGTGTTTAAAAAAAGACTGCATGTGGCACTTGGTGCCATGATCTAATTGAGGTGTTAGAACATGGGTTGGACACGATTATCCTGAAGGTCTCTTCCAACCTAGAAATTCTGTGATTCTGTGATTCTGTGATTCTGGATCATGTCATAAAGGAAAACAAGCAATCGTGTAGCCTCTCAGCAGGCTTGGCGGTCTGATTTTGGGTCTCAGCACGACAGCTCACGATCAGAGCTGTTCGGGCTAACGAACACGCTGACACCAATATGGCGGACGGTTCCAAAAAGCCTTTATTAGCTCACTTCATGGATTTTTATACTCTAGGGGGTCTTCTCTACGTCAGGGGGGAGGACTTGTAGGTGGGGAAACTACTGGGGTCAGTGGAAAAGTACTAGGACTGGTAGGAAGGTTGCTAGGACCGGGTGGGCTACATTCCTAGGTGATTCTTATCAGAAGGCTGGGCAAAGGTCGGGGGGAAGGGGACACTTTCCCTGTCCCGTGACAGTCCCGTGATCTTCCGAACGCGACTGTCCCTGTTCTCCCACACTTCCCCCCTCTCTATCACAAAAGAACGAGGTAGTTATATACATACAGGCATTAAAATGAGGTATAAGGTTGTGATTTGATAAAGGAAAAGGGGTTTGGGAAACCTGAGTGACTTTTTCTCCAGGCAAGCTCAGCCTGGCTGCATTCACAACATTTGTTGCTGGCCTATGAACAGGATATTAGTCCGTTCCAAGCGGCTCTGAGCGAACGTAACTATCTTGTTCAGCAGGCATGGTCCGAAGGTGACAGCTAGAAGCAGCGTTGCCAGTGGACCTATTAGGGTAGAAATTAGGGTGGTTAGCCATGGTGATTTATTGAACCAGGACTCGAACCAGCCCTGTTGGGCTTCCCTGTCTTTCTGTCTCTGAGCCAGTCTGTTCCGGAGTTCTGCCATGGAGTCTCTGACAACTCCCGTGTAGTCTGCATAGAAGCAGCATTCCTCTTTCAAGGCGGCACACAGGCCTCCCTGCTGCATGAACAGGAGGTCTAACCCCCGCCTGTTCTGCAGGACCACCTCCGAGAGAGAGGAGACCGACTTCTCCAGATAGGAGATGGATTTTTCAATCCTTTGAAGGTCTTCATCGATGGTCGACTGCAGCTGGGACAGTCCTTGGTGCTGAGTTGCTAGGGCTGAGACACCCGTGGCCGTTCCAGCTGCTCCTAGGCCGAGCAGCATTGCGATAGTTATACCGGTTATTACTTCTCTTTTGTGGAGCCGGCTGGGTTCCTCGAAAAGGCGATACATCTCTTCATCTGAGTGGTACAGGACCCTAGGAACAATCAGAACCTGGACACAAAAGTCGTTAGAATCATCAAATTTGGCAAGGAACACACAGGGGCTCACTCCCGACCGCTGGCAAACCCACATCCCAGATGCGGACGGGACCACCCACTTATTTTTCTTCCTGTCAGGCTTGACAACTTCGGTGCAGACATCGCCTCTCCGCTTGGCTAGGGTAGCATTTCCAAAGCATCTGCCCCGTCCCGTGACCTGGCTCAGGGTGATTCCTTTGCGAGGCGTATCCCACCTGCACTGGTGAGGGGCATTGGCTGTGGAATAACTTTGGTTGTCCTGGAAACAGGTCGGTAGTGCGAAGCACGAAGGACGGGGTGTTCGGCGTGATGGTTTCTCTGAGCACTTTGTCGCTACTAAGATGACGCATGACCCATCTGAATGGCTGGTGGGGATAGAGGTCTGGGCTGGCTTGCCCTCTGGCGACAAGGCCCAGCAGCAGAATCACAGAGAGACACCGTTGATGCTCGGGTCTCACCCGTGCGGGTCTCTCGGGCGCTGTCTGGCGGCTTGGTGGTCTGTCACTTTCCTCTGGAACGGGGGCGTACGCGTTACGAGGACGCCCCATGAGCATGTCCTGAAAACAGAAACTCACAGTTCTCATTAGTCTCATCCTGCTCATTGTGGAGGTCAGGCTTAATCGACCTGAGTGGACACTACTTGATTTTGTCGTCTTTTTTGACAGCTGTATACTCTCGCTCCGTGAGTATCAGCTTCTAACTCTGTTCTCACTCGCTCATTTCATTTCTAATTGTAACTTGTGGGCTTTCTACTAACGTTTGAGTGGTTTAGTGTTTTTGGACAGGATTGTTTGTTTTTTCTTTCTTGGGGAACTGATTTAATGTTAGTAAGGTGGTTGCTAGCACACGTGTCTGGTCTCTCGGGGGAATGGAATTGGCAAAGCCCTCTGCCTTCGCCAACACCTCTAGCTTGGTTTTCAGGGTCTGATTTGCTCGCTCGACTATGGCCTGTCCTGTACTGTTATACGGGATACCCTGCACCAAAGTGATACCCCATTTCGAGGCAAATTCTCGCACTGGCTTGGAGGTGAAATTGAGACCGTTGTCGGTTTTGATCTGCTTGGGGATACCAAGCCATGCCATGGCTGTCAGCCAGTGGTGAATTGTGGCCTTAGAGTTAGTTTTGTGGTGCTGTGTGGCTATGATCGTCCCGCTGCAAGTGTCTACTGTCACTGCAAGCCATGCTCGGGGCTTCAGCAGCTGACACAGAGTGAAGTCTGACTGCCAGATCTCAGAAGGCCTGAGACCTCTCGGGTTGACCCCACTGGTCCACAGGGGTGACTTCTGGCAGTGAGGGCAGGTGGCCACTACATGTTTCGCATCCGCCGCCGAGATCCCACATCTCTTTGCCAGTGCTTTTGCTCCGATGTGGAGCGATTCATGCAGTTGGCGGGCTTCCTGCAACGTCCACACGCCTTTCGCTGCGGCGTCCGCTTTGTCGTTGCCAATTTGGAAGTAGCCTTTGACTGGATTATGGCTGTTGACGTGGATGACGGACACAGTGCCCTGTCGCGAGGAGAGCGCTTCCTCCAGCATCAGGGCTGCTGCGGATGTTGACACACCTGGTCCTGCCATGGCTAGGCAGAGCTTTGCCACGAATATAGAGTCCGTTACGATGTTGAGGTGCTCGTCTTGGAAGAGTCCGCACGCCAGGACCACTGCTGTCGCCTCCAGCTGTTGCACTGACAGTGTGGGGTCGCATGCTTTGACGCAATGCCATTGTTCTCCTGCCTGCCACACTGCTGCTGCGGTGGAAGTCGTGGAGGAAGCGTCCGTGAAGACCGTTGGTCCTGGTTGCGGTCGGTCCATGACCTTTGGCGGCATGTCCATGTCGACAACAGTCAGCAGCTGGGTCCAGGGTGGTTTGGCAGAGTAGGAGATTTCTCCTCCGAAGCCAGCAAGAGCAAGGGCCAGGTGCTCCGATATTGTGGTTGACTCTGTGGTTGGCTGCTTGCGGAAGGGAAGGTGGATTTTTGCTGGCTCAGTTCCTAGGTGTTTCAGGGCGAGTTTCCTGCCTTTTATGATGAGGTTGGCGATGCATTCGATTCCTGGGGAGAACGCACGAGCAGGTCCTCCGAGGATCACCCACAGGATCGGTCGGGACTTTTCGGAAGGTCCTTGTGCCAATGCTCCCACTCCTCCCTTCGGCGTGAAGTGGACGTACAAGTCCAGCGGCGCAGCTGGATTCCACCTGGCCAGAGTACCTGTGGACATCTGGTGTTCGATGAAGTCGAGGGAGCTCGCCGCTTCTGGCGTCAGTTCCTTGGGTTCCCAGGAGTGCTTTCCTTTCAGCAGGTGATATAAAGGGTCCATGACCTCGGGAGGAACTAGGATGATGTTGCGAAGCCACTGCAGTGATCCCACCAGGCGTTGCGCATCGTGGAGCGTCCTGATGTCCCGGCAGACCTTTACCTTGGGGGGTGTCACGTAGGAACCTGTGATCCCCACTCCAAGAAAGGTCACACAGGGTCCCTTCTTGATCTTTGCGCTTGCGATCTCGAAGCCGTTGGCCTGGAGAGTCTCTGCGATCACGGACACCAGATGATCCACCTGGCTTGTTGATGGTGCAGCGACCAGGATGTCATCCATGTATTGGATGATGGTGGCAGCAGGGTAGGAGCGTCGGACTGACATCAGTGCTTTGTCCACAGTGATTTGGCATATGCTGGGGCTGTCCACAAGTCCCTGTGGGAGTACCCTCCACTGGAAACGGAGGTTGGGCCGCTCACCGTTTGGGAACACCACCGAAAAAGCAAATCGTTCTCTGTCCTCAGGGTGCAAGGGTATGGAAAAGAAACAGTCCTTGATGTCCAGCACTGCGCATGGTTGCCCTTCAGGGATGGCTGAGTTCATGGGCAGCAGTGTCTGAACTGGGCCCATGGGCCGAATTGTCTTGTTCACTTCCCTTAGGTCGTGAATGAGACGGTAACCTTCTCCGGACCTTTTAGGAATTACGAACACAGGAGTGTTCCACAAACTGGTGGAGGGGTTCAATGTGGCCCTTTTGCACTTCATGGGTCAACCAGCTCCAGTAGAGCTGTCATTCGAGGCTCAGGGATGGGCCACTGCAGGATCCACACAGGTTCTGATGATTTCCAGGTCAATTTGATCGGCAGTGTGGGGTGAACCGCAGTGGCCCTCATGATAAATTTGTAATTCTGACTCCTAGCATGGCGAGGACATCCCTCCCTATTAGGGGTGGGGAGTTTTGCAAGATATAGGGATAGATTGCTACTGTCTGTTCTGGTCCCTCTTTTGTGTGGAGCGTTATAGCCACCAGCTGGGTGCTTCTCCACGCCCGGGACTGCCCTCCCACCCCGTTCACTGGGGGGACTTCTTTGAATTGCCAATGCCCGGGCCAGTGTGCTTGTGGAAGGATGGTGCAGTCTGAGCCGGTGTCCGCCCAGAACTGCAGCCCTATGACATGGGGATCCTGACTGCCGTAGAGGCGACATGTCCCCCACACCATCAGGGGTTCCTTTCCTATTTTCATGGCCAGAGCCACCCAGGGATCCCGTTCTGGGGCGTCCCCTGTTGTCCCTGTTGTCCCGGCACAGTTTGCGGCAACGGCGGGTACGAGGGTGCTGTGGGCGGGGCCGTGCCGCCCTGCCATTGGGCTGCCGGCGGGGGCGTGGAACCGGCTGTCCCCTGTGGGAGTATGGGATATGTAGTCCCCGAGCCCCACTGCGGGTTGGCATAGGTGGGTCGTCTTACATTCACAGTGGGGGGAGGCTGAACATGACCCACTTGCCTCCCCCCTCTGCAGTTTCCCCGGTGCCGGGACCTGCATTCCCTTGCCAGATGCCCCCTTTTTCCACAGCCCCAACAAATTCCTCTCGGGCGTGTTTGGAGCGGGGGTGCTCCCGGGGGGCCGTGCCCGGCTGGGGGCAGCCCGCCCGCGACGACGCCCCGCCTGCCCACATTTAAAACACGCCATAGCACTGGTTAGGGTGTGCACGGCTGCTTGGATGGGGGTTAGCTGTTCCTCTCTGATCACGTGTTTGATCATATCAGCCACGCTTGCCCCGGGCAAGGAGCGCAGAATGTCTTTGGTGACGGAGTTACACTGCTGGCGTAAACAATCTGAGACGACTGCCCCCTTTGCCGCTGTCGGCAAGGTTGAAGAGTCGACCGCTATTTGCAGACGGTCAACAAATTGTGTGAAACCCTCACTCTCCCCTTGTTTAATGGTGGTCCATGGCGCCGGTTTAGCCATTACTCGGGAAGCTGAGCGAATCGCCTCTCTGGCAGCCGGGTTGTCGCTCGCACCTCCTCAGCCCGCAACTGTGTTGCCTGTTGCTGAGGCGTTATCACTTCGTCATGTTTTTCCTATCAATCTCGATAGGCTCGACCCGTGCAGCTGTTGCCCCTCCCCCGACGCGAGAGCGAGAGCTGTTGAGCAATTGTCGCGCCATTCTTGCTTAAACACGATTAGTCCCGCCCCGTCAAAAAGCATACGACTTATTTGCGTGATATCAAAAGGCAGCAGATCATCATTACCAAAAAGACCATCTATGAGGGTGGATACAACGGCCGAATTGATCCCTTTCTCCGAGATAGCCTTAGCAATCGTTTGCACCTCTTTGGGATTGATAGGCGTGTAACTCCTCTGTTGGTTTCCCTGAGCTCCAGTGACTCTCACAGGGAAGGCATGGATCGCCCGCCGCTGTGGGGAACTCGGCGCATGCGATCTTTATCTTTCCCCAATCTGTGAGCTTATGCTGTGTCTGCTTCCGACTCTGTCTAGAGATTTGTTCGGTTTTGCTCGAAAACCGCGATATTTCTACGGTCTCAGTTTCCGAGAGCCAGTCCGGCTCAGCTGTCTCCCCGGAGCTCTCAGGGGAGCTGTCGCTTGTTTCCGAACCGGAACTCGAATGCCACCACACTTCCGGCCCTCCGCCCCGTTTTGTTCGGCTTCGACCCGCCCCACCCCTCGGGCGGTGCCGCTCCCGCCCCCTGGGCTTGTCCTGCCACCCGCAGGGCGGGATTTCTCCCTTGTAAGGCGGCGGCATGGGGCGCGGCTCCCAGTCCGGTGCACGCCCCCCGCCGCCTCCCCGCGCGTGCGCAATGGCGGCCGTTCGCGTTTCCGGGTTCTCCCCGCCACGCGGTCGCTCGCCACGCCCCTCGGCTTCTTCCCGATCGCCATTTTGACCGCAATATGGCGGCGGCCGGCACCGCTCTGGCGTGCTGGCGCCTACCGCCCTCTCGGCGTCTCGGGCGGCGCTCCGGGCCGCGTCGACTAGCTCGCCCCAAATGGATTGCGCGCGGTGTTCCGCGTCTTGCCCCGGATCGGTACCTGGGGGGAGGAGGAGGCGGGGTGCGACCCGTGGGCTGCTCCGCGGCTTCCGCGATCTCCATGGTCTCCGCGGGGGGTGTAAAGGCATGCCGGGACCTCCGGGTGGGTCGGGGGGTCCCCGGGAGGCTCCGGGGGTATCGGTTTTGGGTCTGGGGACCGGGATTTTGGGTCCGGGAACGGATGGGGCGCGGCCGATTCCTGCATGCACCCGTTTCCGCCCGGAGCGTTTTCAGCGGTGCACTGTGCACCCGGTTCCCCTCTCCCCCGCGCCGGGACAGCAAATAAACGATTTCTTGCTGTTTCCCATGTTTCTCTTTCTTCCATTGCCTTACGCAGAGAGTTTTCCACCCTCCCCCATGACTTTAGGCTTTTGGCGTTCCCTGTGGACTTAGTGTCCTCTGCTAACGCCATGGTGCACATTTCCCAGATATCTGGGTTTAATATATCTACCGGACGAGTAATAACTCTCAACTCTAGGAGTCTCGCAATAGCGAGATTAAAATACCTGAGTTCGCATTTTATCCCATAAAATTCCTTCAGAAAACTCACAACCTTAGCGATGGTCTCCATTGTCCAACGCTGGTTACTGGGGCGTCCCCCTGCGCGTCCAGACGGGCCTGCCGCTGGAGCCGCTGATCTCCGATCAGACGAATCCCGAAGCCCTGGCTCTATCCCGGGCGTTCGGCACCACTTGTAGCCTCTCAGCAGGCTTGGCGGTCTGATTTTGGGTCTCAGCACGACAGCTCACGATCAGAGCTGTTCGGGCTAACGAACACGCTGACACCAATATGGCGGACGGTTCCAAAAAGCCTTTATTAGCTCACTTCATGGATTTTTATACTCTAGGGGGTCTTCTCTACGTCAGGGGGGAGGACTTGTAGGTGGGGAAACTACTGGGGTCAGTGGAAAAGTACTAGGACTGGTAGGAAGGTTGCTAGGACCAGGTGGGCTACATTCCTAGGTGATTCTTATCAGAAGGCTGGGCAAAGGTCGGGGGGAAGGGGACACTTTCCCTGTCCCGTGACAGTCCCGTGATCTTCCGAACGCGACTGTCCCTGTTCTCCCACACAATCGTAAGAATCAGATTTTTATCTAAGAGGTAAATTTTCACAAAATTTTATTTGAGCCCTGATTGCTCCCACAATAGGGTGCCATGCTTCACTCCAAATAGAAGATATCAATGGAGACAGAAAGATTTTGTTCAGTCTGAGTTAGATTAGAGAGTCTTTATTTTCTGTTTCCTCTGAACAGGTTTCAGATGTATGTTGAGAAGATTCAGCTGCAATTTCTTGACCTTGGAAGCTCTCTCAATACAGTTCCTGTTTCAGCTTTTGTTGAAGGAACAAATCCTTTAAGGCCTTGGCTGGCTGGGAAAAGTGCAGGGATCAGTGTGCTGGTATTGCGTATTTTTAGAACACACTCATGTCATCTGATTCCCTGTTTTGGCCATCATCTCTGGGTATTAGCAGTAGGGGAACAGTCCTAAGCAGTGGTAGGAAGGGCAGATGTATTATGCAGCACAGGCCATCACCCTAACAACCCCTTTTCCTGAACAGTCCTTTTAAAGTGCACCTCCATTAGCATTACAAGACAACTAAAAAGCCTTCTTCTGGACTGAATTGTCCCATTTAAGGCACCTAGGAGCCAAAGGATTGGGGAGCACACAGATGGGATTCCCTGCCAGAGTAGAGTAAACTGAATTATGTACTCCAGGAGGGCACCTGAGGCAAATCCACGTGCTAGGATTGGGTATTCCATCAATGGAACCAGATTAGAGCTAGCATGAAATACCTTCATATTTACACAGGGAGTGTAAATACTGGGTCTTCAGCCCATCTGATTTTCTCCACAGTTTCTTTCCTGCTGAACCACACCATTTCCTAAAAATAAAAAGTGCTGGAGTGTACTGGCTCTGCCTTCCTGCCTCTCCAAACTTCCAAAGAAAAAAAAAAGTTATACAGATAGATGAAGTTAACAAGGCTAGCCTGGTTCCAGAATACAACCAAAGCTCAGACATTTAGTCTACTGTAGATATGGCCACAGGAGTCACTCAAGTGAAAATCGCTTTACAAATAAAGTATGGTAACAAAAAGATGGAATTTGACAGTGTTTTTTTCTTACCTATAAAGCAATAGTTCTTTCAAATTTGCTGATAATTTTATATAGTTTTATGCACCCTATTCATTGTCCTTAGCCAAAATGTGTCAGAAAAGGACTAGAGTGAATTTCAGATCATGGTCTTGTAGCCTGTATAATCAGTTCACTCCAAGGCAGGCACATACATACAGCACACACTTGTTAAGGCTTTCCAAGTTTTTCTCAATACCATCTGAAACAATATCAAGGCCTCAGAGAAATGTGAGAATTACATTGAAAAAAAAAAGTTTGACTAAAACAATACCAAGCTTATTATGTGGCCCGTTGAGTAACTTGGGCCTACTAAGAAACATTGATTTTTCTCTTCCTCTGCCCACACTCCTTAAGCCATAATGTGCAATTGCAGAACAATTCAGCCAGAGCAGTTCAGCTAGTTCAATGCACTACAGCAACTGTGTCATTTCATATATTTTATGACTCTAGGTTAAGGAGAGCTGTTCCAAAGCAGCATTTAACCTAGAAACTTTGTTTAAAAGGATGGAAATTTAGTGAATCAGTAGGTGTGTGTTGTGTCTGGGGCAGAGGCTGGCATCAGCTAGACCATTCTTTTCAGATGCTACTACTTGGTTCTTCTAGCATGGGCTTGATCCTGCAAGGTCTTTTTAAGCTGAAACACATAGGTGGCATTCAGGGAGCTTCCGCTGAGGACTGTATGGCACTCGCTAGGACAGAATATTTCTCATGAAGAGCAGAAATTTAAAAACATTTTCATTAACCACTTAGATTTAATATTTGTATTCATATTTATATTCAGATAAGATTGCCATTGGAGAGCACTTGAGAAGCACAGAACAGTTTTTATCACAGATAGAACACCAAGCTCTTTTTGAACAGCCAAAGGCTCATTACTCTGCTGGAAAGACATACTAATGCTGTTATACTGCTTATCCTGCTGTTTTCTGAACATGTTCCACTATCATCTCACCTAGAGCCTCACCTTGCACTGCAGATAGTCCCAGAGAGATCGCCCCAAGCTCTTTTCACGTCCCCTCAAGACAGAGGCAGTTTGCATAGAGGCAAGCTTAGAGATAGAAATTCAGATTCTCCAACCAAAATTACACGAGCGTGTTGCTGGTGACTGTGAGGATGTGACAGCGCTGCATGCCAGAAACAGCCCAATACTGCCCTTCTTTCCCACACAGACACCACTAATCTGAGCTCTCTTCTCAAACTGGATGACAATTTTAATGAAATTTATAGAAATCTAGCACATCAGACACTTCTCTGTGTGTCCCAGTAGAACTGAAATCAGTCTATGATTCAAACACACTTGTACAGGCAGGGTCTCAGGTGAGCAACAGACAGACAGACAAATGACATAACTTCCCTGCTAAACCTAGTTTTCTTTTGAAATCAAGCTGAAAAACTTTTTTTTGAGAGGACTAGCGCATTTCATTTTGGTTTAAATATATTGAAGTATTTGGTTTAAAATAAAGATATTGAACAGCTTCTAGACACAAGCAATTGAGAAGGATATGACTTTCCAACCAGAAAAACATATTACTTTAGGAGGGATGTGATAAAGACCTATCCATTCATTCAGTTGTTATTCCCTGTTATTGTTGGTTGAGCCTGTCTTCACTCATAGTACAATGACTTCTAACTTACTGCTCAAGCAATTAAAAATCTCCAAGGAATGCTTGAAGGTGCCAATGAGCCAAACACTTTTATTCCATGGAAAATTAAAAACAAACACAAAATGAGAAAATGGGGAACACTCCCAGCCATAAAGTTAACCACTTAGCAGGTATCTACAAACCCCCTCCCCGTTTTTCTTCTGCCATCTTAGTGCTGCCAAATGTCATGCTTCAGTTTTCCCAGAACAGTGCCCTGCCAAAGAAAGAGAAAAAAGGAGAATAAGGGAAATAGTAGAATATCTAGGCTATACAAAATATAGATTAAAATAACTCAATTGCACAGGAGAAAGCAGCAGAAATGTTCCTGGTCTCTTAAGGAAAGGTCAGTGATATGAGGTGTGGAAGAAAACAGGGAACAGTAGAAAAAGCTGTGGATAACCTGAAATGGAACAAAGGAGAAGAAAGAAAAGCAGAAGAAAATGGCTCAGATGTGTAGGATAAGTCTTGCAATAAATTCCTAAATACCTCAGTACTTTGCAGCAGCGAACCAGGAAAAATTAACCTGTAAGAAGCCCATGACATATGCTGAGCCTAAAAAAGCCACAAAGTGTTTATTTACCACAAAATTCAACTTGTAAAAACAAGACCAAACAAGCTACCTGCACACTCTCTGTCTGCCATCTGCACATTGCTTCTATCACTGACAGCCCTGGCAGAAAGTCAGATGGGTCTCCGAAGAAACTTCCTGGAAACTCCTCCTGGAGCTCCAGATGAGAGTGATTTGTGATTCTTTGAGCTGGAATATATTGATCTTTCCTCTGTGATTACTGAGAACTCCTACAATTTAAAAGTGATTTTTCTAGGAGCAATTTGACTTCTCCAAAGAAGCAGACAGCATCGATCCCTGTAACATGGGAGTGACCTGTGCTGTCGTGGAGCAAGCAAGGCTCCATCCATGGCCAGCAAGCAAGGCTCCATCCATGGCCAGCATTTCTCATGAGGACCCTGCCTGCCTCCGGGCATGCCTTCATTGGTTAGCCAGAGCACAGTTTGTATTAAGTTCACAGACTATTTCTGCTTGTGTCACACAAGTGCTGCTACAGACAGCCATGGAGCAATTTTTACCCACTTTGCAACTACAATTGCCCAGGCAAATTGTAAGGAGACTAATTAATTACCAGCATGATTTACTCAACATTTCATTGAGCAAGACCTTAAGACATACTGCCTCTGACTGGAAGCTGCTGAGATGTTTTTGACATAAGTCAAGACAAATCCAGTAAAGGATTAGACATGAGACCTCCTAGGGATGCTCGGATATGACTGGAAGTAGCACTGGTAACTCAAACAGAAAATGTTTTTTCCCAGTGAGAGAGTGATCATGAGCAAAATGACAGCACGGTGCCTTCCTTTTGGAGAGAGAAACCAGTACCCTTACACTTCTCCATTGTGGCTGTGAGGAAGGTGTTAGCTCTGGTACCCCAGTCCTCTTTGTGTCTCTGTCCTTCTGTGGCTATTTGTGCCTGGCAGGAAATGGAACTGCCTCGGGGCTGCTCTCCACCAGCACTGTGGAGAGGCACACACTGGGAGGCTCTGGCTTGGCCCCTGCAGTCTGCCCCATTCACAGGGCACACAGTCAGCCTCAATAAGACCAACTGAAGAAACTGTTAAAGTTCACTTCTCATGTCCTCTGGAAGCTTGAAGAAGTAGCTAAACTTCTCTGAAGCTTTAAGCACTTGAGCTCAGTCAACTAAAACAAAGGTATCACTCAGTAGCACAACCATCTTTGGTTTGTGGTCTGCAGGCTTCACAGATCCATCAGCTACTTTTAAGGCATCACTGAAAGGCAACCAAGGAAAAGCATTTTTTGCTTTTCAAGCTTGTCTATATCCACTGGAAATCTTTGGATTGAAAGTGTAAAAAATTTTCAAAAACAGCTCAAACCCTAAGCCTTCCTAACCATACAACAAAACAGAAATTGTATCTCCATGACTCAATGCTGAGTTGTTATAATACAGATAATACCAGTGAAGGTACTTGTAATTTTTTCAAGTATTTGTCACCACAATGTAAGATTTATCTACAAGTATTTTCATTTGTCCAAGAAATACAAGGCAGCAAGCTTAACAAAAGAGCTTGTTTTGTATCATGACAAATCCTTTTCTCTAAGTCAAGATTTAAAACAGAACTATATATTTTTGGAGGGAGGATGAGGGGGGTGGATTGATAACGGATTGTCCAAACTGAGGCCAGAAAAGACCACATCAGAGGAGCTATTAAAATCAAACTATTTTATTGGTTGCCATATGCAGATCTCAATGTCCCCTGTGCCCAGAGTGTTTGCATGTGTGTGCATGCATGAACATGTGGGAAGCAGTTAGCACAGACAAACTCTAGCCGTGAGGATTTTAGACTTCAACCTCTCGGGGCTACAGCAGAAGATAGAAGTAATAATGATAAGTCAGTAGAAGTGATAAGTCAAAAATCAGACAATAGACCAAAGGTAAGAGAAACACAGAAACATTTTTTTTAATTCTATTTCATAGTCATGAAATAAGTCTAAGTGCCTGAGCCACTCATCACTTAGCCATTTTAGTTAGATATTTTTCAGGCACCTTGGTTGAATCAGGGCTTGAAATGCTGGAGCAAAGGCAGGGCACTGGTAAGGGACATCAGTTTTAGGAGCCTGTTCCTCAACTGGGGAATACCATGGGCATGAGGCAGGAACAACATATGTTTACTATTATACATAATACTTCCATTTCTTCAGGCTGCAATAGTGTTGAAAACAAACCTGATATTTTCCATATGTAGACAAAAACAGTTTCTTTTCTTGAAAGCTTAGGGCCTAGGAGAAGATTTACAGGCAGCAGAGCAGCAAATCCTGGCTGAGTGAAGTGGAAACTACAGTGAGCACCCCTCCACGGCAGACCTTCACTTTCCTCGTGGAGCAAAGCTGCCGCTCCACCCCACCAGTGTCCCCTACTCCTGGACCCTGTGTGCCAAAGCTTGGCCTTGCCAGCCATCTGTGGCTGAAACATGGCCTTCAAATGCCACGTGACAGCTTTCATGTGTGCCGCTGGGGAGGACATGGCACCTCCTGTTTGCCTTTGTGGTGCTTCCTTTGCTTCTGCATGAGCTGGTGCTCCAGGTGTGCCTGATGCTGGGACCGATGGGTGCTCTCGTGTCCAGGCACAGGAATTTTCCAAGGTGTGTCGTCTGGAGCTTTACCATGCATTTTTCTTAAATGAGGAAGCTCTGGCTGTACCAAATAATAATTGTGAAATAAATAATTCATGGTAGTTTTTCCTCTAAACTCAGCTGTTGAAATATTTTTTTCACAATCTGTTATTTTTAATGTGGCCAGTTTGAATTAAGAAAACCTTTTCCTTGTTCCACAGCTGCTCAGCTCCCAGCCTCTTGCAGTCTCCCTTCTGAAGCTGATTCCTTCCCCCCATATTCTACCTATTCTTTGCTGCTATTTTGCATGTGTCAATTAGACCTGATGTTGTGACGAAAAGAGCAGAAGAAACAGATAATTTACTAAAATGTTTTGGAACCAAAGACAGAGGAGAGGCAGCTCCTTTTTTTCAGTATCAGGACACCAAGTCTCACCATCTGACTCAGAAACCCCTTAAGCAGGGGAAGTTTAGGATAGGAGCCCTCCCACACTGCGTGCACAGATAAATATCTGATCTTATCTTTCATCTGAAAAAATCTCCAAGGTAAAAGGAAACAGAAATATGGTTTCATAGCTAAAGCAGTAACACATCTCATGCTGAAATGCAGTCTCATCCCACTAGAGGGTGGTCTGGTCTCCCTCATGCTACAGCTGAGGTGTGCAGGCAAAGCTTTTCAGAAAGCCTGAGCCCACTTTATTTAAGACTCAGCAACATCAAAGTATTCCTGGTCTGAGTTCTTCCAAGTGCTTCATGTCCCATCATCAACATTGAAACTACCCTGTCATTTAAACAAATAAACACATGGTGCCTCTCACTGAAGAGCTGACATTCTACAAACATCAGCATGCTCTGAAGTTTTCTACCAGTGCTACACCTGTACCTGTATGAAAGAGCAAAGCGAGGCTTGCAGTTAAAGTTCTTGGCTTAATACCACTTTGAAGCCTTCAAAATCTGTTTGTGTTCTATATTTTCTTCACATTATTTTCACAGAAGGCTGCATTATTACAAGTAAAACAAGACAAATTCTTTCTTATGACTTAGCCTGTGCTTTGGCAGTATGTCACAGTGAACCAGAGAAAGGGCTTTACCTCAAGAGATGAACTGGAGGCTCTTCCATCAGGCTGGGGGAGCTGGCAGCTAGTCTCACAACCAGTCTCACATCAGCTACATGAAATTCATCAAAAACACTTTCCACTGCCAAGCCACCCCTCTCCCTTGTGAGCCATGTCACCTCTGCTACCCTTCCCAGGACATCCTGCTTGTCTCCCTTTCTCTTCCTGCATATGTGCTCCAATGCACAATCCCCACCTCCGAGCTTTGTAGCACAACCTTCAAAAACCCTTGTCTTGTTCCTCCTTCTGAGATGCATGTTGTGATCACCAAGAAAAGGTAATTTCAGCCTTCTTTCTGGTTCCTGTCTCTTCTGATGATCACAAGTCATTTGGGACCTTTGCAAGGAAAGCAAAGTACAGCTTTACATCATGGAACTGACACTGCATCAGGCATCAACCCAAACACCATAGCATTAGTCAGAATTCCAAAGATATTTCTGAGAATTTTATCCAACATCTTGGTTCCTACCCCAATGTCAACCTGCATGAGAATTCTCCCCTTTATGACAGTGGGAGTAAAGGCACAACACATGGCATAAACTCTGTTCATACACCTAATCAAAACTTTCTCTGTTAGGAGTTTTTGTCCCAAAGTTAATTCGGTTTTAGATCCTTTTCCCTCTGATCATGTTTTTCCTTACTAATTAATTTTCCTAAGTCTTGTTTTCCAAGTCTGGAAGTGGGCAAATGAAACACTTTATCTCAGGAAACATGAGGTGGAAGGTATTTTCAGCCACAAAAATAGGCCATATCTAAGGATGTTTCAATTTGGATGCAGGCTCACTGGAAAAATATGAAGAGTGTGAGTAGGCCAGCGCACAATTCGCCATTACATTAATAATACATGTACTCATATTTTGAGTGATATGGGAGCAAATGTAAAGTAATTAAGGAAAAACACGCTTAATTTGCATGAGTTTGCTTTCTCATCAATTTTAGGAGACATAATTTGCCTATTTGGCTTTGTCTATTTCACACAGTTGAGACAGCAAAAGTGTTAAAAGATTAAAGAATTCATTATTTATCTCATGAAATTTGAATAATATCAACAGATATGACACAGCTGCCAATGATAATCAAGACTACCTTCAGCTGTGAGTTTGGATGCAAATCACAACAAAACAGAATGATCTGTTCTGATGCAATATAATGAATTATTACATCATTCATCTGGTCTATATAAACACATCATGGCAAATAAAGTCTTTTCATAAATTCTTTACACTTCAACGTTATATAGGATGTAGCATATTTGGCTCTTGTACTGGGGAAGGAAGGGATATGGATGGGAAGTGTGACACTCAGGTCTCTCAAACAGATTCAGACTGTTTGCCTCTGCATGCTCCTTTTTGGTGACAGCAAAGTTTTGGTGGGTGGTGTTGTCTCTAATGAGTAAGGAAGTGTTCTGTACTTAACTGTTAGGATACACGAGTAGAGCTGTCCTCCAAATTGGTTCCAACATCTGGACACCACTATTAATGGGTTTGGGAAGAACATTTGGTCCTCATTTAAAACACCGCAAACACTATCATGATGTGGACTGTGAAATTTTAAGTAAGACTACTGCTGTTTTGATTATATTCCTAGATAAAAAATAAAAGCAAACAGCTCTCTAAATAATGTAAAAATGCAAGAACACCAGCACCCTTTAACAGGCATCTCTGCAGCAGGTAAACCAGCAAGCTTTCTTTTATAATAGAACTTATCCAAGCATGAAACTGATGTCTTTGTTTCTTGCTCCCCATGAGAACTTTTAAGAGGGAAGGGAAGGGAAGGGAAGGGAAGGGAAGGGAAGGGAAGGGAAGGGAAGGGAAGGGAAGGGAAGGGAAGGGAAGGGAAGGGAAGGGAAGGGGAAAGGGGGAAGGAAGGGAAGGGAAGGGAAGGGTCACAAACAAATTTCAAATGTAGCTAAAATTAGCAAGGCTGTCCTTTAAATGCTGTGTTCCAGAATTCAGGGCTCTGCATTGCCATTCTTCTGTAACCCCAATTAATTAGGTATTGACTTGTTTTTTCATTCAATTAAAGTATAATTAAATGGCAGTGGTCTGCCTCTGAAAAGCAGATGAAAAGGTTCTGGTAAGAATCTCTAGGTTAATCCAGCTGCTTAAAATGTGTGTTGTATTTGACCGTTTGCCAAGATACTCTGTGAATACATGAGCCAGCTGGCACAGGGAGGGCTGGTGGGAACCTGTCAGCTGTTTAGGACAATGGCTGCAGCTTTTTTAACCAAATCAGGTTTTTAAAATATCTAAAAATGAGACATCCTATCTTGGAAGCTCAGGAATTATGGCAGAAATGAAATCCTAAGAATTTTTTTCTCTTAAAATAGGAGTTTTTACTCCTGTTCTGTGAACCCCATAACCAAGTAATTTATTTGGATTACTGTTAAATGTCTGCCAAAAAGACACAATGCATCAAAGCCTTATTTTTTCAATGATGGAGCCCAAGTTTGCTATTCTGACAAATAAAAACATTCAGGAGGAAAAAGCTGTGTTAATGTGCTGAATGAAGTTGCATCACCAGCTGCTCTTTGAAGCAGGCAAGACTCCAGCCTGGTCCTGCTTTCAGGGCACCCCCCCTTGTTCCACAGGGCCTCAGAAGGATGCACTGGTGCTCATTCAGGCAGAGTGTGAGCCACAAGCACAGCCTGGTGTGCTCCCACACATCCTGCTGCTGGCTCTGGCTGCGCTTGGGAATAATTGCTGAGCAGCCCAAGTCACAGCTTTGTGAGCAAACCTTCAATGCACTCTTTCCCACTGAGTATTTTAGGCAGGAAAATTAGCCAACGACCCTGGCATTTAAAAAACACCTCCTGTACTCCCTGTGTTTTCACTGTAGGGTGAAATGAAATGCTTGCAGACAGGAATGATTTCTGGAGCACAGAGGCAATGGCCAGGGGCCGAGCAGATCTCTGAAAGCTGGGCCTGGGTGCGTGCGTGTGGAGGCCGGGGTGTCTGCACGCCAGGTGTCAATGTGAAACTTGCCATGCTAACAAGAGCTTGCAACAGGCTGTTACTTTGATTTTTTCCACCTGGTGCTTGGTACAACAATATGTCTGCCTTACCATGTGAGTTATCTGAGAAGCTGTCAAAAGGCAGGGAAGATATGGGAAGTTTTTAAAAACCTGGCCGAGCCTGCCTTCTCAACAGTAACACTTTCTGACACTTTTATTTTCATCCCAAATTTCAGACGCTTTATTCTCCAGCCCCCAGAGATGCTCCGGCTGTGTGCTCTGTGGAGCATCCTGCTGATCTGTCCAGGGGTTCTCCTCAGCTTCCAGGCTCCTGTACACAATACTGAATGACCTTTCTGATCATGCAGAAAAAGAAAAATGTAAAATGAAAATATCTCCATAATCATTTGGAAAATGAGGAAAAGTGTGTTCTCTGTAATACACTTAAGAGAGCTTCATGTGCCTATCTGAATCTCTCCATACCCACCACTTCTGCTGAGATGTGGCCTTTGGTGCTCCCAGTAAACAGGAAAATATGACGTGCAAATACTGGGGAACTAACATGAAGGGGATAAAACTGAAGCCAAAAAGGAAATGAAGGAAAGCTGGCAATTGCCAGAAATTGAGTTTCGGCACCTTTTGCACTTGCAGAAGAACTCACATGTCTGCAATCCCAGCTGCTCATCCAAACTTGACCAGCAAGTCAAGGAAAAGTTTTTCCTTGACCAGAAAGTGTGAAGGAAAAGGTTCTCCCCTGCTGTACCAGCCTCACTTTCTTTATTCTCATTGAGCTGCAGACCTTTACAGCATTACTATTGTGTGTGTCAGACTTTTCCTGAGGATACAGGAGAGCTGCTCTTCTTTTCTTAATGGACAGAATTGGGTTTTTTTTCTGTTAGTGGATTATTCCATTTTTTTATTCAGGACAGAGACTGGAAGATAGTCTGGGAAGGAGGAAGCAGTTTAATACTCCTTTTTCTCCCCATTATCCTAATCCACAGCATTTGCTACATGCTGTATTCTGATTGTAGAACTACTTGCTGGTTTCCATGATCCTTAACAAAAGTAATTTTTGGCGGTCTCAGAAACATTGGTGACATTTAGTTTTTTTTCCTAGGAGCACTATCAGCTGTCAGCAAGAGCACTTCTTACAGACAGAATTCCAAGCAGCCAGACTTGACCAGCATTGTGTGGCCTCTGAAGTTACCCCAACTCAGTTAAGCTCCCCTAATAACCTCATATCTCTCTCTTCCTGCATCCAGGAGCACAGTCCTATGCAGATCCTGGCCATTTTCACCATCCCACACCACTCAGGGTGCAAGACATGGACATGATGGAAAAAGGAGGGTACCTCTCTTCATTTGGCAAATATCTTCAGGTTGCTAAGTGATAACACAATGGCACACCTAGATCCATCCATGAAGATCTGGTAACCCAGAAATTCAGGACTCTCTTTTGTGCAGTTGAAAATCTATGACTGGGTCTCCAGCCCTCATCTCCTGCCTCTTCAAAAGGAACCAGAGATCCAGGGGGACCCCAAGGCTTTCACTGGGTCCAGAGAACTCTGGCTCAGGAATGCTGTGAGACCACAGAACAGAAGCAGAGAAGGAGAGAAGACAAGAAAAAGGGGGTTAGATACACTTTAAACAAAACCTTTTTTATTTTTTCAAGTAAATTTCCCAAAAGTCAAAAAGCTTGCTTTTTTCAACTTTCTGCACGAGTTGAACCTTAGTTCAACTGATGTTGTGACACAAACAACTTTAAATATATTAATACTGTGGGAAACATGATGCTGTCAGTTAAAGATATTTCTCAAATTAGTATTTATTTTCAATGATTTACCATTCACGAAAGACACCAAATCAATTACATTCCATTTTATTATTTTAAAAATATATTTTTTGTCAAGCCCAAATGAAAAGCAAAGGAAAAAACAGGGACCAAAAATCCCCCCTGCTCCAATAAGTGGAAAAAATAATGTAAAACTAGGGAAGGAGGAGTAGCTCAAATATCTGATGAAAGAGTTGGAGGATGTAAAAAAGGTTAATGGCCAGAATAGTAGGGGGTAGTATAGGTAAGGTGGGAGTAAAGCCATAAGAGATTTGTTTCCGCTCTGTCTCCAGTGCTGTGTTTGTTAGAGTGTCCCAGGGAGACCAACCCCTTCTCTCAGTGCCTTGTGCTCCTGGGGGCTGGGACTTGGCTGCTGAGCTCAATATCAAGGTGATGCAGGCGCTGGTTTAAGGGCATGGCTCTTGCTGAGACCTCCTTCCCAAGAGCAGCCATTCACCTCAGACTGGCCACCACCATCAAAGTTATTTACAGAGTGGTTGCAAGAGGACATTCCTTCTAGCTCTGAGGCTCAGAAGTTGAGTGAAACCCACAAAACTTGAATAGTCAGGGGCTGACCTTACAGGGAGCCGACAGAGGAAAATGCTCAGAGTCGCTGCAGTAATGAATGGACAGCCATTAATCTAAAACAAACCACTTTGTTTCTTTTACTCAGTATAGGTAATGAAATAATGAAAGGAACCCACAAGCTTTCAAAACAGCAGCATTAGATGGATTTCCACTGTCACAAGATCAAAGCAAGAGGCTTTGTTAGTTATAGTCAGACAGTATCAGACAACGAAACCCTCCACCAGCCTAGCAGAACTGAGTCAGTCCCTCAGCCCACCCCTGCCTCCTCCAACTCATTCAGGCAAAAACACACTCTCACACAGGGATTGTATTTACATCCTCTTCCTCTCTTATCCCTCAGGCAGAGTAAACTCTGCAACATCCTTTTTTTTTCCCAGAAATCAGCACTTTTCCTTCCTTATTTGATCAATGTAGAAAGAAGCAGCAATGAAGTTTCTGCACTCCACACTTCATGATTCATTTAGGCACCATCTGAAATCTTGGTTTTGGAAGCACCTGTAGTTTTCACTGTTTCTATCTTCAGCTCAGATTTATATCTAATGCTCAATATTCTTCCATAGTAGGCCATGAAAAAATATTTGGAAAAATTCAGAGCCTGCTTTCTTATAGTCAGGGTCCTTTGGGAATTTGCATCTGAAACACACATAAAATGAGTGATACACAATTAATGAATTATTCGCAATTTTGAGAGTCAGGCTTTGCCGCACCATCAGTTTCCCATGCACAAGTGACCATAAGCTGCAGCTCTCAAAGTGCTTCACACTTCCAGGTTTCAAGCAGAAAAACAAAAGTGGTGGGTTGGGACTGTTATGGAAATATATGATTTACATTGGAATTGGGTCTGCCCCAGGCTCCTCTTAGTTTCAGTGTAATATAGCCACTTTGGTTTCCTTCTTCACATCTTCCACATTCATTTCTTCAGATTATCTTCCTTTCTGATGTTTTCTGCTCTTTTATCTCTAAAATCTCATCCCATTTATTTGCACATATTCCATAAAAAAATCTATGGCATATGGCTTTGTGTGTTGAGGTAGAGGAGACACACAGTGTGTGAATCAGAAACTTTGTAGGTCACAATGTCCCCATAATACAGTCACAGGATGGTGAGATTCAGTCGTAATTAGCATTTGAAGTATATCATTAAACCTGAGAGCCATAACCTTCACAAGGCCACAAGAGACAATCCTTTACATCCCGAGAACATGAAGTGCACTACTAGAAAACAGGAAGGGAGCACTTGTCAGCAACTATTATGAACATCGTCCATAATACAATGATACGTTCAAAAACATTGTTCTCAAAAGAGTAGAAAAAACACAAAGAAGCAAATTCTAAGTAAATTTTAAGCCAAGAAGATTAATGCATGCTTTTATCATCTTTTACTGAACAATTCATTCTGAAGCCTTTAGATTCCAACTTTTCCCACAGCGGGCAAGCACAAACTGCAAATGCTGAGTCAGTGTGAGTCTGAGACCCGCTGGCCAGAGCCCAGCAGGTGAAAAGAAACAACACCTTGACAGGCACTCAGCAGGAATCCTTCCAGGACATCTCCTGGTTAATGCAGTAAAACTAAACCAGACAGCCAGAAAAGATGCACATTTGCAGTCAAATCTCACTGCTGTGGCTGAACTTACAAAGACAAGAAGAAATCAAAGATGTACAATCTCTTTCACACGGGTATGGAGTACAATCTGAAAAGCACTAGTTTTCAGACTCCAAAGAGCAAGAAAATATTTACCTGAAATGTAAGATACAAAGAGAGGCCAGGGAAGTACAGAAACTGTCCATACTGCTGCAACCTTTTTGGTTGATCATGAATATTTGGTATGAAACCCTGACATGACAGTGTAAGACCTGCTGAGATTACTGCTATACCACAACACATTGCTAACTTAAGCCAAGAGAAAAGATAAGCATTAAATTTTTGTTGAAAATACCTGTTAGACTGCCCAGTGTTTTAGTTTCCTGAAAAACTGAATTGGAGAATAATTTATTTATTTGCAACTAGCTAATAAATACTGCTTTTGAACCCAGAAAATGAGAAATACTCAGTAGGAAGCGTAGACAGTGGAAAGCAGGTGTGGCATTGCCTGTTGAAGTGAGGAAGAGGTTGCTGGTTTGTTTCTTTGGTTGTTTTTGTAGCTGTGTTCCTTTTCTCTAACAGGCATCTCTATGAAAATGGATTGCATGTTCACATGCATTGTCTGGGAAGGTGCTGCCAATTCCCAGAATGAATTCACAGTTTCTGTAGAAAATGTAACATCTGCCACACGTGTATCCATTAATCCAGTCCCTTCAAAACCAGTGCTGCCAGATGAATGCATTTTATGATTATAAAGCGGAAGAGCAAGCTGTTTTACGTGGCCACTAATTGTCAGTGGTTTCCTTATGTTTCCCAGACATTCTCAAAGATAGTGGGAAATGGTTTCTTCACATATGGATGTCTGAGTTTCTCATTCACAGTTCCTTTCACTGTGGGAAGAACAATCATGATCTTGAAGAACTTAATGAACTGCAACTTTGCAAAGACTACTCAAAGAAACTTTATAAACCATTTCTATTTCTTGTTTTTCTTCAGTAATTTCACAATATTTCAAAATTGTGTAGATCATTTAACAAGCAGTATGCATAGCTATCACTTTAGGTAACATTTTGAAACAAAATGTTTTTCCAAACACGAGAATGGATTTTTTTCCTTTAAAATGTCAACATTTAACACTTAGATAATTTAAAAACTGCAAAATGTTTTGTCTGCTCTTAAATGCCATGGATGTTTCCCATACATTGCTTCTGTATTGATGAATTACTTTTTCCAGATAAAGAATTCCTAGCTTCAGAATTCCCAGTCATCTTTAAACCAAATTCATCATATCACTGCACCATTGCCAGGAGAACAGTTCAAGTTGCAAGCTGTCAGCATCGTTCTGTCCTCAAGGTGCCATATAAGGACAATTCATTTTCTCTTATTCTCCACCTTGCAAGCCTCTTTGAAATCACATTGACATCCCTTCAGCAGAGGAGAGAGATCTCTTGGGACTTGCAATAACCATGCAGATGGCCTTAAGTTAAAGGCAGAAAAAGCAAACAGCAAGCAGGTTTTCTTGTATCTTGCAAGCAGCTTGTTTTAAAGGATGCTATGCCATGGCATCACAGAGGGAGGGACTATGGAAAGGTACAAAGAGGTCAAACAAGGTCATTGATATGATCTTCTGCTATGCCTCCAGCATCACTAGAGAAACACCCAAACCCCACCTTGTGAAATCTGTGCCAAAATAGTAGACCTGCAAAATACCCTTTCCAGAGTTGCAGCAGTTTCCAGGGGCCTCATGCACTCTCATCTTTGTCTCCTTCCCTCTGCCTTTCTCCTAAAACCTCAGCATCCTCAGCTTCTGAGTAAGAGGTGCTGCATGGCTGCTGCAGTGGGGTAAGCCAGAGCCAGGAGCTGAGAAGCCAGGAAAGGCTTGATGGGGTGAAGTTTGAATGTTGAACCGAAGTCTCTCACTGATCTCCCTGCCCTGCTTTGGCCATGTGCTTGAGTGTGTTGCTGTACCACAGGCACAAGGCTGCTCTGTCAGTCTGCTGCTCTGTTGCTGTACCAGGGGCATGAGGCTGCTGCAGCTCATCCTCTGCATGTTCTGTCAAGTGTGACTGAGGCCACAGTGCTCACTGACAAGAAAGGCATGAGACTCTGGTGATCTTTGATTTGAAATTCTGTGAGAACGACAAGGGCTGAGCTGACATGCTGGTGCCAGACTGGATTGCCCAGAGGAGGTTGCCTGGGCTTGCCTAAACATCAGTATCTTCCTGGCTGTTGCTGCAGCCCATCAAAGAAGGTTCAAATGTCTGAAGTCACAGCATTCAGCAAGTTGGGATGAGGTCTTCCCACAAAGCAGTGATTTAAACAGTATAAGTGCTGCATTGAAAGAGCTTAACACCTGAGAGGAAACCCAAACTGTTCCAGTGTTGTGGACAGAAAAGGAAATATGTTTTCACCAAGCTTGCTCTATGTTTGTCTTTCCCTCAAACTTCATTTCCGTGCTGCTTCAGTCAGAGGCAATTGTAGCCCATTTGTTACCAGCTGATTTCCCCTGTGCTTGCTGGCAAGGTCTGAATCATCTTGGTAGTGAGTGGTGGAGGACAGTGACTAGTGGAGCTTCAGCTCACTGCTTCTGGCTGCCCACCTCATCTCATGACCCCCTGCAGATGTTGGGCAGGTTATGAGGGGTAGAAGTGATGGTGTTCCCTGTCCCTATATCCTGTATGTGATCTACTGTCACACACCAAGAGAGCTGACCTGAAACATCAGGTCATGCTAAGCCGGCTCACCTTCCTCCCCGCCCGTGGCCAGGCAGCCTTCCTGCCCCCTTCCTTTACTGCTTCCCAGCTCATCCTCCCTCCCACAGCTTTATAGAATTCCTGGGTCAGTAGCCTTTCTTCTACCAGCAGAACCATGTCCTTCTACCTCTTAGTCAGCTAAGTCATTGCTGCACCAAAGCCTGGAGTCAGCAAAACTATTTTTTTTCTTTTTTTTTTTTTTTTGTTCTCTTTTTTTCTTTTGATGAATGTTTCTATTAAATACAATCTGCCCAAACACAACTTCTTCTCATTGAGGCTAACAAAACAAAGCACATCCAACACTTGTGGGCCAAACCTTTCTGAAGGTAGGAACCCCCTCCAAAAAAGTTAAGAAAGTGTTCCAGAAGGGAAGGGTAAAATGTTTTGACACACCATGTGTTCTACTTCAATTAGTCATCCAGGGAAAAACTCTGCAAGTGTGTATAGCAAAACAGACAAAAATTCAGAAGCTGTGGCTTGTTGGGGTGATTGTTGGAGGCATAGAGATTAAACTGGGGATCCCACCTGGAAGACAGGTTTGAGTCCAGCTATGCAGCAGCTACTCCTGTTTCATAGAACTGCAAATTTTGGAAACAGAAGCTATTGGAGGAGAGGGACTAAATGGATCTCCACATGGAGTAACTAAGAAAACATGTGGTTTTATTTTCAAAGAACAGCTGAGATTGGGTCAGCTGGTTGTGATAAAGGAGATTTCACTGTTTCTGAACTGATATATAAGGAAGGATTATGGGGTGTTCCAAAAGTCAATGGAAAAATAACTTAGCAATTCTGAGTTCCTTTGGTACTTGTTGTAATAATATTTGTTACTGGAAATTTATTTGATCCAAAATATAAATGTTAGCTATCATGGTTCCTTTGGTATTCAGCATTGTAAAATTAATGTGCTGGGGGTTTTTTTTGCACAGTAAACCACACTGCTTTTGAGCAGTGAGAACACCGTGAAACAGGAGGATTAAGAGCTCACTGGGGGCACATCAAGTTTTGTACCATCACAGTTATATCTTCAGGCTATCATGACTATATTAATGTATTTTAGCATGGGAGGGCTGTCAGAGTGAGCTGAGAAGGAATCCAGCCCACTCTTGCCAGATTGTTCCAATGCTAATTTACAGCTCAAACCTCAGGAGTTTGTTGTTCTTTGTGATAATGTGTAGGTTATATTCTAAAGTGATAGTCACTCTGAGGGGAAGAAGTTTTGCTTTCTTGACCTGGGGTAAATCTGTTTTATTACCCCATAGTTACCCCTTTAAATTGTATCCTACTTTCTCTCCTGTTTTCTTCTTAAGTTCTCTCTCTCCTGCTTCTTTTCCCTCCACTATTTTGTCCTCTTTTGCACACCAGATTCCTGAACAATAACCCACTTTTCAGAGCAGCCTAGAAATCAGAGATGTGTACTGGGATATAAAATGAATACACAGAGGTACCACCACTTAAAAATTTGAGGAATTTCTGCTCTGGTGCAGCTTTCTAAAAACACTGTCTACTTGTGCTTTCTAGTCCTCAGGTGAAACCTCCATTGTCACTGGCACCCCATAAGACTACAGCTTGAATTCATGCCACATCTTCTAAGAATTACTTGTGGGGTTTTTCTGCCTTTTTTTTTTTTTTTTTAAGCAGAGAACACTGCCTTTTCACAGGTAACCTCCTGTTTTGCCTCTGCCTCTGCTTTCCAGCATCTCTGAGGTGGAATCTGTCCTTGTTCCATTGGGTAAACCAGCAGACTGAAAGTGTTTCTCTGCAGTACAGGATCTTTCCTTCCTCTTTCTTAGGCAAGTAGCTTTTATTGTTTTAACCCATAAAGAGGAAAGTTCTGGGCATTTCTTCAGGACTTATCTTTAGACACTGCCATGGATCTTACCAGCTCTTTGCTTCTCTGGATCCCTTTCATTCTGAGTCCTCTGTGGGCATGCCATTGTGAGCCTGCAGGTTTCAGTGGGTCTCCACCAAGGTGCAAAGGCATGAGCACCCCAAAGGCTCTGACTAGAAAGGCTAGCCTCTGAAAAAAGGACATTAAATGCCTCATTTGCTTCTTACTCTGCACAATCTATCTTTTCTCAACTAGTGTAAGATCATCAGGAAGGTGATATCAAAGCATAAAACAAATCTTAAAGCACGTCAAGAGAATAAGCAATGGTGATGGAGCCTTCTTTACAGTGGAATTCTGACCTTGAAAAAACACCCCAATGTTTGAAATTATCAAAGGCTGATCCTGTGTGAAGTATCATTCATCCCCATGATTAGACCCATAAAAGACCCATGAGAGCAGTCTAATGCTCTCTGTGCTCCCTATCAAGGGGTGAGAACCAAAAATCTGAGAGAACCAAAGAAAACAGGAGGTGAATTTTTAAACCCAGTGCAAACTAAAAAACCTCAGAAAATATAATTGTACGCCATCTTAATAAAGTGCTAAATTATGGCTTTAATAAGGAGGCTCTATTCACCCAGAGGCATTAATTTTCAAACTGAAGAAAAGGAGAAAAAAATCAGAAGTAATGATCTTTGTTGTTTTATCAGTGAAATCCAGGTGAAGAACTCACTGTTTGTAGTAGCTAAATATTAGGATTTTACATGAGCCACAGGAAATGAAACAAGTCCCCTGAAAAGATTAACTATCCATTTTCTAGGGTTGATGAGTTGACAGCTCCACAGTGTTTCCCAGATCAGGTTAGAGGCAGCACAATAGTACCTTATTGAGGAGGAAGTACCACGAGCTAATGAGAGAAAATTGAAAAGTTGCTATAGTGTGTCACAAAAGAGGATTCTGTTAGACATTTCTCTTAATACAAACAAATGCACCTGCAATCTACCCAGGAATTCAGGCAAAATTCCCCTCCTCCTCCACTTTTTAATAGCATGTATGGGTCTGAAAAGGTGTGTTTACGAGAATTGAAGAATGAGGATTGTTTGTAATATACTCACAATTCAATTTTTAAAAGAATAAAGTCAATGTATGAGACAAGTAAAATATGACTTAAAGCATTTCCTTAAAATATTATCCTAAAAAGGTATGTTTCTTTAGAAATAAAAACAGACTTGAGAACAAAGGCCTTGCAATTTCAGTAGTATCCAGGCACGTAAATTGATCGACTGCTGTTTGTTTTGAGCCACCCTTTAAGTTGTGGTGTAGTGCAGAGTGGGAATCAGTTTACAATACCAAGGCTTTAGTGGGTAGAAAGGTACAACAAAGGTTCCCAGAAATGCCATTCTGAATTCTCACAAAAGTGAGCACCATAAGCCTTAGCCTATGAAACTGTATTTAAAGACTTGTTTCTGCTTCTATGCATTTATTTGCCAGGACAAAAGGAAAAAAAGTGGTTTCCAAGATTGTGGTGGTTGTATTTGTAATCTGAACGTTTGCACTTTCCTTGCTTACGATGGTGACCCTGTAGCTGATGGTCAGCAGGCAGCCCCAGAGGTCAGGCAGTGATTTAATGCACAAACATGAGCCCTCACAGAATCAGTTGGAGTGTTTCTTAATGATTTATTTTCTTCCTTGTTTGTCAACAGTGCCACAGCCAGAAACAACAAATCTTTGATTGTTTGGTTAGGTGTTGATAGCTCCAAATTGGGAAGATTTAAGAAATTCTCAAGTGATTCATCTCAAGAGAACAAATCAGCAAAAGGAAAAAAGTCACTCTCTCCAGAAAAATTCTACTCATGCTTATTCTCAATCCAATATGGTGTTTTGTGAGATTGGAGGAAATTTGTCTAAACCTGGAATAATTCATGGCATTACTAACTTTCCCCAACTTTCTGATTTTGCAAATAGCTGCTAATTTTGGGTCCCAGCCCAGCTGTGATCAGCAGCTGAGCAGGTCTTCAGTGTTACATGGACTTTCTACAACAAGGAGGACCTCACAACCAGACTGTGAATAAAAGCTGTAAGGGAGTTAAAACAGTGGTAACAGCAGCACTTGCATGTAGAATATCTTCCTGCAGGCAACCATGTGGCTAAAATTTGGCTACTCAAATGGAAGGCAATAATAAAAGAGCACAGTGATGTACCACTGATGGTTTGGGGGCTGGCAGGCTAATACCCTTGATCAGCATTTGCTGTTCATTGTGTAGGAAATGTGCCATGTAAGCAGCTTTGAACCAAATGGGACATTCACAATCAAGTGTGTCAATGAAGGGCCTTCCCAGCCTCTTTCCAGTCACAGTGAAAACTGCACCACTTTCCACTACCCAGCAATGACTGGCCACAGTGTGGGAGAAATCACCCGATGTTTATGTGGGAAGAAAAGTATGAACACAAGATCTTCTGCCACAGGGATACAGCTGAATACAAACCTTCAAAATGCTTCCTCTGTTGGCCATTTGCCTTCTGTCATATCCATCTCCCATAGCAGGTGGGGAATCCAGTGAATGTTGGCACGCCATCCTCAGAGCACGGCTGCAGTGCAGTTATAGCTGGCCATTTTAATGATTTATCTCTGAATGTGTTTCTGAGACATGTGCCACATGTCACAGCAAATTACATTGGTGTGAAGGAGGCTTCAAAACATAGCTCCTTAAATGTTATGGCACCAGTCCAATTTTACTTCATTAAGCTATTGCAGTATAAAACAGGAATAAAGCAGTTCTTCTGAGGACTACAACTACTCTGCAGTTATGCAGTGACCTGCCCAGCTACAGTGCAGTGACCATCAAAAACGTCCTTACCAGTTATACAGGCTTGATTTTCATGTGCAGCACATTTCTTTTTTTTTTTTTTCAAATTCAGTGCTGCTAAATTGGAAAGTTGGTTCCTTTTTAGAGATGACAATGTGTAAACTTGTTCAAAGAAATGTGAGGATTAAAACCAAATTGTCATTTCAATAGCAATATCTCCTGCAGTTCATACTAACACACCTTTTTTAACAGAGCAGAAAAGGATTTAAGTGACAATAAATGACAAAACAGATTTAAAATGTAATTTTTGAATGCAACTGGTAATAAACTCATTGCTAAAGTTAAGGTCTGCTAGATATGTTTACTACAGAAATTTGAATATATTTTTCTTCACCGTCTGGCTATGAAGTCAAAGTCAGCTGCCAAAAATCCTGGGCTGTATTTCACAAGGGCCTTGATGTACCCTGCAGATTTGTGCCTCTAACTCTTTGCATGCTCCCTTGCTGGTGCCAAAGTATGTGTACATTCAAAATTCAGCGTAAGAAATTTCATGTTTATGCAGTGTGGCAGTGATTCAGCAAAACATCTACATGCATGTTTAAACCTCAGCAGCCTAATTGGGGTTTAATGCACCAAAACCAGAGCAGCTTTTCCCAGGGACCCTGGCCACCATCTACTGTAGGTCATTACCATCCTTTCCTCCCTTACAGATCCTGCTGCAGATATTTTCTCTGAACACTCTTGAATAACTCACGAATGGTGTCCAGTGGCCACAGAGGAGAACATTAATGGGAGAGGGATCTGGTCCATCAGCAGGCACCTAGATTTTCTGTGCTTAATGAAGCAGCCTTCCTGATTTTGAAGCTTTTACCCTTTCCAGTTGTAATGTACCCAAGGCCTTAAGGGCTAAAAGAGACGAAAACAGTTGGAATCAGCCTCTGAAAATTTGGCTCTAAACCTATATCTCCTTGTGATTTTTCCACCAGGGAAGCAGAAGAACATTTAGGCTCAATACTTTAGAGCAGAACTGCTGTGGTGATAAATCAGATAGTGATCTGAGGGTATGAGGTAAGCCCAATTACAACAGCAATGGAGCTGCCTCCCACTGGTGGCTTTAGGTCAACATTTTGGGCTAATCACCTTAGCTGGGTAAGTGCTCATAAATCAAGAGTTGCCTGGAAATTGTCTGTTTTTCTCTTCACGTGGCTGAGATGCTGAGGGCATCCTGCTCTTCAGAGGAGCCTCCCACTGCAGAGAGGGAAGGGCTGTGGGGAGAGCAAGAAACAGGGACTTCTCATGGGCAAAAAGCACAAGGTAGCAGCTGTAACAATGCTTTTAAAAGGAGGCCACGGAAAGTGACATTGCTTCTCATCTAACTGTTGCTGGACTCCAAAGTCAGGGCTTCTCCCTCACCCTTCCCTCGCAGGGCAGTAAAGGGCTCTCTGCAGACAGAGATAAGAGGGGAAGAACTGATCTTTCTAGAAGATCCTTCACACCTTCTCCCATGATGGCTCTGTAGAAGCAGATTTGTGCAGTCCAATCAACTGTGCTCTTCTCCACAAGGATCACTGTGGTGGTGGCCCCAAAACTGGTGGGGAGACAGGAACCCCAGCTGCATGTGGTCCCCGCATTCCTGTTGAGACAATGACGACAGTTCCAGGAGATGTCCTGAAACAAGAATCATTTCACTCCTTCCTTTGTCTCCAATAACAAATGACATCCTGAAACACAGCTGCGATTTATAGCTAGCCATTTAATGATTTATCTCTGAATGTGTTTCTGAGACATGTGCCCATGTCACGGCAAAATTGATGGTGTGAAGGAGCTTCAAAACATAGCTCCTTAAATGTTATAGCACCAGTCCAATTTTACTTCATTAAGCTATTGCAGTATAAAACAGGAATAAAGCAGTTCTTCTACAGGGACTACAACTACTCTGCAGTTGTACAGTGACCTGCCAACTACAGTGCAGTGACCATCAAAACGTCCTTCACAGTTATACAGGCTTGATTTTTCATGTGCAGCACATTTCTTTTTTTTTTTTTTTTTTTCAAATTCAGTGCTGCTAAATTGGAAAGTTGGTTCCTTTTTAGAGATGACAGTGTGTAAACTTGTTCAAAAGAAATGTGAGGATTAAAACCAAATTGTCATTTCAATAGCAATATCTCCTGCAGTTCATACTAACACCTTTTTAACAGAGCAGAAAAGGATTTAAGTGACAATAAATGACAAAACAGATTTAAAATGTAATTTTTAAATGCAACTGGTAATAAACTCATTACTAAAAGTGAGTCTGCTAGATATGTTTACTACAGAAATTTGAATATATTTTTTCTTCACCGTCTGGCTATGAAGTCAAAGTCAGCTGCCAAAATCCAAGCTATATTTCACAAGGGCCTTGATGTACCCTGCAGTTGTGCCTCTAACTCTTTGCATGCTCCCTTGCTGGTGCCAAAGTATGTACATTCAAAATTCAGCGTAAGAAATTTCATGTTTATGCAGTGTGGCAGTGATTCAGCAAAACATCTACATGCATGTTTAAACCTCAGCAGCCTAATTGGGGTTTAATGCACCAAAACCAGGCAGCTTTCCCAGGGACCCTGGCCACCATCTACTGTAGGTCATTACCATCCTTTCCTCCCTTACAGATCGTGCTGCAGATATTTTCTCTGAACACTCTTGAATAACTCACGAATGGTGTCCAGTGGCCACAGAGGAGGTTGTATTTGTAATCTGAACGTTTGCACTTTCCTTGCTTACGATGGTGACCCTGTAGCTGATGGTCAGCAGGCAGCCCCAGAGGTCAGGCAGTGATTTAATGCACAAACATGAGCCCTCACAGTGAAGTGTTTCTTAATGATTTTTTTCTTCCTTGTTTGTCAACAGTGCCACAGCCAGAAACAACAAATCTTTGCTTGTTTGGTTAGGTGTTGATAGCTCCAAATTTGGAAGATTTAAGAAATTCTCAAGTGATTCATCTCAAGAGAACAAATCAGCAAAAGGAAAAAAGTCACTCTCTCCAGAAAAATTATACTCATTCTCAATCCAATATGGTGTTTTGTGAGATTGGAGGAAATTTGTCTAAACCTGGAATAATTCATGGCATCACTAACTTTCCCAAACTTTCTGATTTTGCAAATAGCTGTTAATTTTGGGTCCCAGCCCAGCTGTGATCAGCAACTGAGCAGGTCTTCAGTGTTACATGGACCTTCTACAACAAGGAGGACCTCACAACCAGACTGTGAATAAAAGCTGTAAGGGAGTTAAAACAGTGGTAACAGCAGCACTTGCATGTAGAATATCTTCCTGCAGGCAACCATGTGGCTAAAATTTGGCTACTCAAATGGAAGGCAATAATAAAAGAGCACAGTGATGTACCACTGATGGTTTGGGGGCTGGCAGGCTAATACCCTTGATCAGCATTTGCTGTTCATTGTGTAGGAAATGTGCCATGTAAGCAGCTTTGAACCAAATGGGACATTCACAATCAAGTGTGTCAATGAAGGGCCTTCCCAGCCTCTTTCCAGTCACAGTGAAAACTGCACCACTTTCCACTACCCAGCAATGACTGGCCACAGTGTGGGAGAAATCACCCCGATGTTTATGTGGGAAGAAAAGTATGAACACAAGATCTTCTGCCACAGGGATACAGCTGAATACAAACCTTCAAAATGCTTCCTCTGTTGGCCATTTGCCTTCTGTCATATCCATCTCCCATAGCAGGTGGGGAATCCAGTGAATGTTGGCACGACATCCTCAGAGCACGGCTGCAGTGCAGTTATAGCTGGCCATTTTAATGATTTATCTCTGAATGTGTTTCTGAGACATGTGCCACATGTCACAGCAAATTACATTGGTGTGAAGGAGGCTTCAAAACATAGCTCCTTAAATGTTATGGCACCAGTCCAATTTTACTTCATTAAGCTATTGCAGTATAAAACAGGAGTAAAGCAGTTTTTCTGAGGACTACAACTACTCTGCAGTTATGCAGTGACCTGCCCAGCTACAGTGCAGTGACCATCAAAAACGTCCTTCACAGTTATACAGGCTTGATTTTCATGTGCAGCACATTTCTTTTTTTTTTTTTCAAATTCAGTGCTGCTAAATTGGAAAGTTGGTTCCTTTTTAGAGATGACAATGTGTAAACTTGTTCAAAGAAATGTGAGGATTAAAACCAAATTGTCATTTCAATAGCAAGATCTCCTGCAGTTCATACTAACACACCTTTTTTAACAGAGCAGAAAAGGATTTAAGTGACAATAAATGACAAAACAGATTAAAAATGTAATTTTTAAATGCAACTGGTAATAAACTCATTGCTAAAGTTAAGGTCTGCTAGATATGTTTACTACAGAAATTTGAATATATTTTTCTTCACCGTCTGGCTATGAAGTCAAAGTCAGCTGCCAAAATCCAAGGCTATATTTCACAAGGGCCTTGATGTACCCTGCAGATTTGTGCCTCTAACTCTTTGCATGCTCCCTTGCTGGTGCCAAAGTATGTGTACATTCAAAATTCAGCGTAAGAAATTTCATGTTTATGCAGTGTGGCAGTGATTCAGCAAAACATCTACATGCATGTTTAAACCTCAGCAGCCTAATTGGGGTTTAATGCACCAAAACCAGAGCAGCTTTTCCCAGGGACCCTGGCCACCATCTACTGTAGGTCATTACCATCCTTTCCTCCCTTACAGATCGTGCTGCAGATATTTTCTCTGAACACTCTTGGATAACTCACGAATGGTGTCCAGTGGCCACAGAGGAGAACATTAATGGGAGAGGGATCTGGTCCATCAGCAGGCACCTAGATTTTCTGTGCTTAATGAAGCAGCCTTCCTGATTTTGAAGCTTTTACCCTTTCCAGTTGTAATGTACCCAAGGCCTTAAGGGCTAAAAGAGACAAAAACAGTTGGAATCAGCCTCTGAAAATTTGGCTCTAAACCTATATCTCCTTGTGATTTTTCCACCAGGGAAGCAGAAGAACATTTAGGCTCAATACTTTAGAGCAGAACTGCTGTGGTGATAAATCAGATAGTGATCTGAGGGTATGAGGTAAGCCCAATTACAACAGCAATGGAGCTGCCTCCCACTGGTGGCTTTAGGTCAACATTTTGGGCTAATCACCTTAGCTGGGTAAGTGCTCATAAATCAAGAGTTGCCTGGAAATTGTCTGTTTTTCTCTTCACGTGGCTGAGATGCTGAGGGCAGCCTGCTCGTCAGAGGAGCCTCCCACTGCAGAGAGGGAAGGGCTGTGGGGAGAGCAAGAAACAGGGACTTCTCAGGGGTAAAAAGCACAAGGTAGCAGCTGTAACTATGCTTTTAAAAGGAGGCCATGGAAAGTGACATTGCTTCTCATCTAACTGTTGCTGAACTCCGAAGTCAGGGCTTCTCCCTCACCCTTCCCTCACAGGGCAGTAAAGGGCTCTCTGCAGACAGAGATAAGAGGGGAAGAACTGATCTTTCTAGAAGACCCTTCACACCTTCTCCCATGATGGCTCTGTACAAGCAGATTTGTGCAGTCCAATCAACTGTGCTCTTCTCCACAAGGATCACTGTGGTGGTGGCCCCAAAACTGGTGGGGAGACAGGAACCCCAGCTGCATGTGGTCCCCGCATTCCTGTTGAGACAATGACGACAGTTCCAGGAGATGTCCTGAAACAAGAATCATTTCACTCCTTCCTTTGTCTCCAATAACAAATGACAGGACAAAAGGAAAAAGCCTCAAGTTGCATGATTTAGATTTCAGGAAATATTTCTTCACAGAAGAGGTTGCCATTGGAACAGACTGCCCAGGGAAGTGGTGTAGTGACCATCCCTGGTGGTATTTAAAAGACATGTAGATGTGGCACTTAAGGACATGGTTTAGTGGTGGGCTTAACACTGCTAGGTTTATCCTTGAGTCAGCCTCAAGGATCTTAAGGACCTTTTCCACCCTAAATGTTCCTATGATTCCATCCACTGCACTGGGGACACACCTTATCACCTCTTGTAAGAGGAACAAAAACCACAAGAGACATTTGTAGTGGTTTTTGCGAAGATTTGTTTTCTTTTCAGACATATGTGAACACAGTCCACAAAACAGAGGTTATAAATAGGCTGAATATATGAGAAGTAGTTTAACATGGTGTACTCATATTTTAAATCCTGTAGGGTGACCCTGATTGAAGTAGTGTACAAAAGAGAGGGCAACAGGAATAGAGCACAGTTTTTGGAGAATAAGCATTTTCTGCTTCATTAAGGGAAACTGTGGATCTCTGATCTCTAAAATGAGCCTGCCTTAGGAGCCTGAGCAAGGGACAGTCATTCACTATTTTTAACTATGCAGGAACTGGGACACCCAGCAAAATTACTGAGAACCAGGTTCAAAACAGAAAAAAGACACTTCTTTCTAACACACAGCATAATTCAGCCCAAGGGTTCATTGCCATAGGGTACTGAGGAGGCCAAAAGTATAAATGGATACAAAAAATGATTAGTCAAATTTATGGAAAATAGGTCCACTAGTGACTATTAAAAACAATGGTCCAGATGCAATGTCTGGCATTGGGAAGTCCCTAAACTGTTGACTGCCAGGATGTGGGGATTATAGGAGGGGAAGGAATGCTCCATACGTGCCTTATTTCTTCTCTTTTCCAAAGCATCTGCCACTGGCCACTGCTGAAGACAAACATTGGGTTAAACAGATGTGTCTTCACAGCTCACAGCAGTTCCCATGTTTCTCCCGGAACAGGGAACTGGAGTTACCTCATTTCAAGCTTCTATTTGCTTTCAAGTAAGCTCTTAAGCCATACTCAACTCACAAGTATCTGACTACCTGCCAGTCAAGCATTTAGCAACATTAACATCTGTCACTAACACTTGGACTTTCTTTGGTGAATGTTTTGGAATGCTTTCAGATTTTTTTCTTGTTAACCCCAGAGACTTTTTTTCCTTGCTCTAGATATCAACTGTCCTCTTGTCTCTGGCAGAAAACTCCTTCTACCATATTTTAACGATCTCCTGCAAGCTGCAGTTTCCTCACTTACATGTTGGCTATTGTCAGAGCTCCACTGATTTTCAGGTATGATTGAAAAAAGCTGCTCCAAACTTCTGGTGATCTGAATTCACTTCAAATTTAAAATTATTTTGACCTGCCTTTAGCTTGACTTCTTGAAAGCTTAAAATAAACCACATTGTGTCTGAGCTGGTACAACTTGGTACAACCCTGCTTATCTGCTGTGCTCCTTACATTCCTGTCCATGAAAACCTGGCTTAGGTCTGCCACATCAGTGAAGCTGACTCAGACAGATCTGCCAAGGGCATCAGTACAAGGGTTTGCAGTTTATATTGGGATGAAAGCATCAAAATCCATTCTGCCTCTGTCCAAGTCCCAAAACCTAGCTGTTGTATCAGACAGAACTGATTTTCAGTGCTTCTATTCTTAGTTCTCATCCTTCCAGAAATACACATATGGCAGATAATCTGAGGCTTCCTCAAAAGCATTAAATACATTAAATTCCATTATTGCACACCAATTCTACTTTTAACAGTGGTGGAACACAGAAAGCCCGTAACAACAATCTCTAATATGTCGGAATTTCTCCTAGTTAGCAGAGAAATCCAATTTAAAAAAGGCATTCTCAGCATAGGCCAGAGGAAGGTGAGTCCTTCCAGAGATATCTGCATTCACCTCAGTGCTTAAGCCATATGAACATCATTTAGTAAATCCTTCAGATGAAGGGAAACATGTCATTTAAAGACTCCACCATTCAGGTGCTCTATTTGAGGGCAATTTTTGCAGCTGTTAATGATAGAAAATTAAGTGAAAAACCTCTGCATGAAGCTTTCAGCTATGCAGGAAAAGCTACATGGAAACAACAGCCCTCAAGCCTGTAAGCAGTACTGATACTAAGGGGAGTGGTGATTAACTGACTATTTCAGGCTGATCAAGTCAGGCACAATGTGTGCTAAACCTGGCTTCAGAGTTAAATCATCTACTTGGAGCTCAGGTATTTCTCCCCAGTGCTTCCCTGCATGAGCAAGGCCAGTATTTCTCAGCTGTGGGCTTTGAAAATGCTGCCCAAGCTGCAGCAGAAACTGTGTTCAAAACACCACTGTGAGATATTCATAGCTCAAGAAACTCCAGTAAAAACAGCTGTAGCATGAGCAGTCTTGAAAGCAGAATGACAGGATCAGCAAAGAAGCCAATTTATCACACACTTCCCAGGCACCTTTGGATGGACCAATGGCCCCTCAGGATGTTGCAGCTTCTCCCCACTGATGTGTAGAGCCTGAGGGTGAGGTTAGAAATCTAACATATGGATGACTACAGCTGGTGAAACAGATGTAGTGCTAACAGCTAAACCCCATTCCCAGTGATGTTAACTGGAGTTACTCAGCTGCTCTCAGTGAAATCCAGATTGGGCATGTGCCTATTGTTTAGTTTATCTCCAACTAAATCCACCAATCTTTCTCTTCTCCCCCAAGTTAATATAACAATAATACCCATTGTTCACAGAGTACTAACAATGTGCCCTGCTTGGCTACTGTACAGAATGAGGCTAAGCCTAGCACTTTTCCAAGAAGCGTATGTAAAAAAATAAGTAAGTAATTTTAATGCCCCAAATGGTAAGCTGGAAAAACAACTATCTCTGCCAAGCAAAAGAAGGATGAAGTTGATGCAGGAAAATAAGTCAGGGACATTTAAGAGATCTTAACAAGTAACAGAAAATACATAAATGAAAAAGTAACTCAAAGCATATGATAGCAGAAAGACACGTGTAACCATGGGGGTGTTTAATTATCTTTTCTTTTAATATTATCTTCTATTGTGTACATACTACAGGTATGCATAAATTCTAAGACTTCATCACTTGGTGTTGTACCAGATTTGCAGTAATTGTATCTATTCATGTTCAACAAACCAAAATTCAAAGATAGGAGCTTTGAAAAATCTGTTTTCACACATCAGATATTTATTGTGCTTTTCTCTGTTAGTACTTTTCTATTTCTGCAGAAGAAGCAATCTCTCACAACACACAGTAGTACTTCTGAACCCTTGTTGAGTGTCTTACGTGATGACCCACAAATGCCTTCCAAATAAAGTGTATTGCAGTTGCTGTAAGATGAGTATTTGTTCCTCTGGAGAATCTGGTGTACTTTGGTTAGAGGCAGAGGAAGGGAATGTAGGAGATCCAGGTTATACCTATGCTAAAACTACAGGGCATTGGAATTTTAATTCAGATCAGATAGGCACTTTCAAAGTAGAATAAGTCATTCTTATTTACTGCATTTTGGCCTGCCTGACACAGTGCAGTTGCTCTTGGGTCTTTGGGATCAGATTAGTATTATTCCAAAAGTAAATCACCTTTGAAGACACATATAGTAGCCTCAACACCAGGCTCAACAGGGGCCTGTCCCATAGTATTGGTTACTAACTTAAACACAACCTTTCTATACTGAAAACTGGGGAAAATTGATTTGTGCTATATTTCTGTTTAGCTTCAGGGAAATGATACTTAATCTCTGTCCTAAGATATAAACATGTATCTGTTCCAGGAAGAAATCCTGGACAGGTAAGCGTGGCTTGATCTTACCTGAACAAAATTAGGCATGTTGCAAGAGAGTCATTACACAACCATGTAATCTGGAGCTTCTCTGAGCACTAAATCTCAGACTTATTTTCCACTTAACATGGAAAATTTAGTGAACTGCTCCATGTTCCATTTTCATGGAAACTGGAAAATACACATGTGTTTCAGACCTGGACTGCTGTAATGTCCCGACACCAGGCAGAACAGTGATTATATCAGTATCTTGCCTTACTTATGAGCATGGTTTCCATTTTCATATCACACCTGGCAGCTTCTTGCCATGCTTTGATTTTCCTTGGCAGAGGGCAAGCACAGCATGGGTGAGCTTGGTGCTGTAGCCCAGCCTCCCCTACTGCCAGGAGAAGCTCCCTGCTCGGCAGAGCACACCCTTCTCCACCCCATGGCATGGCTGTGGTTCCAGCATTTCGGCTCCCACAAAGCCATGTCTGATGCTTTCCTTCTGAAAAACAAACCTTAAGTCCTGAACATTTTCTGGAAGCAATTAAAAGAGCAGATAAGTGGGAGTGATGGCAATAATTTACCTGGTCTTGTGAATGTCTTGATTATACTACAAGTCAAGGCATACCCTAGAGTGGAAGACCTGCACGTGCGTATGGTAAAATTTCTGGGAAATAACTGGAGGAGTTACTGATGTAAAATTAGTAGATTTGGATCTACCCTCACCAGAATAAAAAGTGTCCCTTTTGACTAATGCTCACTTTGCCCTGTTCAGAGGATGAGCCCTTCATTTTCATCTCTTGTAGCAACACAGCATTATGGTTGCCCTTCCATGCAAGGAGTAGGATGTTGTATTTCTGCATCTTGGAAATTCTTGTATTTGTTTTGTCAACAAGTGAAGAAAGAAAATAAAAGGTGTTTGGATTCACAGGTATATTTATTTTTACTAAACAAGAATATCAGTGTCTTATATCAGTGTTTTATATCAGTGTCTTATCAAACAAGTTCCTGTCATTGCAGGTATGCACTAAAGGAAAAAAATGTGTTCAGACAAATCTGCATCGAAAGGTTAACAAGATATAAATGATCTTAGGAGAGGTACTCTTCCCCACTGCTACAGAGATTGGCATGAAGTAAAGCAGTTGCTCCCTTTGAAGCACTGCCAGCATAAATAACTCAGAGTAAGAATTTTGGTTTTCATAACAAATGCTGAAATGCAAGAGAACTATGCATTGATTAATATACTGTATGGCTCAGTGGGACTAGACAACTCAGGTAGGTTTTAGCTACAGTATAAACAAAATACCTTCCAAATAATTTTTTTATGTAAAAGGTGTCAATTATGTAAAATGATTCCATGATAATAAGAATAGAATTCAAAGGCAGATTTGTATCTTTCAAACCAATCCAGACTTCAGACTTCTTCAGCTTTAGAAGAGAAAGATGGCACCTGCAAAAACAATTGTGGAGCACAGGAGCCCAGTTTTTCTCAGCAACCATCTGCACAGATTATTTGTTCTCCTGTCTCCTGTTTGTTCTGATCTATCTCTGATTTCCACCTGAGTACCTTTGAAACAATTTTCCTCATTTCATTTTCACTTGGAGAGAATGAAGAGAGATAAATCAAGTAACTGTTTGACTTTGCTAGCCTCCCAGAAGATACCAGATGCTAACATGAGAGAAGTTACACATATTCCCAGAGAGAAAAATAAGACTGTCCGACACCTGTAGTGTATGAGAGCGCAGCTCCTTCTGCTGCAAGCATGGCTGGTGTCCACCACCACATGGGTCAGAGCATATCAGCAGAGGCAGATTTTTGCTGCTGTGATCATACTATTAACACACATATATGCTCACTTAGAGGGCCTGGTCCACATCAAAGGGAGTGCCATGTGTCTGACTCCAGTGGGGCTGGGCTGCAGGGTGCTCAGGGCTGTTTACAGATGTCACTTCTGTGGGTGCTCATGAAACAGGGAAATGTCCAAAGACTTTTCATTCCTTTCCTCCACATAATGATCAGTCTAAAGGTAGACAAGGTTATTCATGCTCTTCATGGATGCCTTTCTTTGCAAAAGGCATGGGAGACCATGGTGCCATGTGGAGAATGCTGCACACCCCTGACACAAACCAGCACAAGTTCCTGGTATATGTGAGCATGGCTCTGTCCAGCTCCCGGGAACAGGGCAGTTGTATTTAGATTTCCTCCAGTGCATGTCTCCTAGACATCAAGACGATTTAGCAACAACATCCCATACCCAAAGATTACAGACCAAACTAAATAAAGCCCCTGTGTGGGTGTGCAAAGCCCAAAATGCTGCAGAAGCAAGAGGTTTCTGTTGCATTTCTCTGTCTGGGTGTATGTGTTGTATGAGTCTGCAAGGCCCAAATCTACAGGAAAGGGCAAGTATATTTAGAACCCAAATTCAGAAAGCCCACATAAGGAATTGCACTGCATATCACAGCCCCACAAGCTGTGCCTGGGGAGGGATGAGTATTTTTGCATGCTGTCTTGCAGGCAGAGAATAGTTGAGGCTGAAGGGAAGAGGTTATGGACAACGCACTCTCCTGAGCCCCAGCTCCTCACCATCTGCACAACCTCCTTCCTGGTGACACCTGGCAGTCCTGGCTCTGGAGTGCTATGAATGGAGCAATTGGTTCCTGCTGGAGTATGTCCATATATTCCAACTGCAACACAATACCTGCATCAAGAGTAAATTTTAGGTCCCTGAAAAAACACTTTCTCTTCTCAGTTTTTTGTTAGCTATCTACTGGAGCTAGTATGACAAGCCTGGTAATGAAAAGACAGCGGTAGCTTCAAGTTCACAGGAGAATAACACAGGAGATTTTTTTTTAAGCGGTACAGCAGGATTCCTATCATTTATACATGTAGCAGCACGTGAATGAACTGAACTGAATGTATCATGGTGTCTCTTTTATTCATTTACTTGATTTTCCTGACCTATGTGCTTGTACAACTGCAGCCGAACAGGTGAGTAAAATGTTTGCAGGTTCAGCCCCATCTAGTAAAGCAGGCTACTAAGCATCTATTAAAAGGCTGCACTGGAACTAAAAACAAGAGTCTGCTGTCAAACACAAATAGCAAAAGGAAAAAAAAATCTTGAAACCAGAGGAACAAGTTTCTACATGTACTTGTTTTCCTAGGAGTGCGCCACTTGTGAATTCATATTTCTTGATGACCACTCTGCTGACAGCTCTTTTGGAAAGGTAAATAGATCATCCTGCTCCAGAACAGAGGAAAATAAAATCTGTCTTTACATTTACTCATTCTTGTTTCTAAAATTTTCAGCTGCTTACTCAGGTCTCAAGTATTTGTAGAGCCAGATGAAAAGCAGATTGATGGAACACATTTGCTCTACACAAATTTTAATTGCTGCTTTGATGGGCATATCAGAGGAGGTCAGGAGAAGTCAAATGCGCTATTACTTGGGTGGTCTCTCTCAACTGAACCTCAAGCATACAATCCCTCTTATCTCCATTGAAGTGGGGCAAGAAAGATTTACAAGGCGGCCAGGATCTGAACGAGTTGAAGCCTGGAGATCCTGACTGTTGGAAAATGTTCCCTATATCTCAGTGTTAAAGTTTAACAGCGGGTCTTGTGGTGCGCTTCACATTCTCCCAGGGAAAACATATGGACAGGTCAGGCACTGCCCAAACACCCTCAGCAATTCTGCCAGATGTAAGTACCTACAGAAAAGGACCATGGAGCCAACTGCTGTGAATCAGGGAGCTCCTCTGTTCTCAGGGAAGTTCTGCAAATTAGCATGACTGAAGATATTGCCTAATGCTGTTCTATCTAGAATGCACTTATTTCCAGTTTAACTTCTGGAAGTTAAGTGGACAAGAAAATGCAAACAACCCACATCCGAACTGTCTTGTTTATCAGAAGAAACAGTAACTTCGGAACATGCAAGCTTGACCTTTAACGAGGTTTAGCAGGTCTTCTTAGGATTTGGATATCACTAGGAGAACCCATCTCACAGAGCACTTCCTGAGCCTGTTTCTCTGCTCACATTGTAAACGCACAGAGCTGAATCACTCCCACATTGCTGCGCTGTTATTGTGGTACCGGGGCAAAAATATTTGGCAGCCATTTCAAAGTGAATGCTTCAGATGGAATGACGGCAGCCGAGGAGCTGAATGCCAAGGCTGAGGAAAGTGTGTGCTCTGCTATGCAGGGAAGCTTTTTGGAAGAAATGCTAAAAAAGAAGTTTGATCAAATTTTAACATAATTGCTATTAACTTTTACTAGAAATAAGACATCAAAGTGGTCAATACTTGATGTGCAGTATTTAAAGGATTGTACAGAGTATTAGGCACACAAGAATAAAAATTTCCTATCTGAAGAAAATGGGGGTGGTGAATTCATCAATACTATAAAGAATATGCATTCCACTGGGAAATTATATTCTAGCAATATAAATTCCTCTCAGAAAGATTGCAGTGAGGCTCAGTGTATAGAAAAAACAGATATTTTGTGCTGTTGTAGTGGCACATTTACCTCACCAAAACTTTTTCCATTAGAAGTTGCTGTATTCAAGGACTTTTTATAACTTGGACATCAGAATTGGATTACAGCTATGACTTGGTAAAGAAAAGCTTTGCCTGAGATGCACTTATAATGCCAAAGTTTAAAAAAAAATTAGTTTGGACACCTTTGGTTATAGAAGAGCAAGAAAATAAAACTTCTCTGGTCTTATAGCGTTTAAAAAAGGCTTTGGTCTACAACGGCAATTTGTTAGGCAATTAGTCCAATTGCTCTAATTCCCTTCAGGATACTAAAAAATGAATGGTTGAGACACTAGACTTGAAAATTACTTTGCCATATGCAGTGACTACTTTTCATAAAAGTTATTAAGCTGATCTTTTAATCTGCTTTGCACATATGTTTAAAAGTTGGACCCGATGATCCTTGAGGGTCCCTTCCAACTCAGAATATTCTGTGATTCTGTGATGCAGTGGAACTGCTCACCTGCCTATGCCATCAAGAGTAAATTTGACTTGTGGTGCAGACTGAAATGTGTTTTCTGTGCCTCCAGGAGTCTGCAAAGCTGTTGGAGTCTCTCCAGTGGGCTCTCTGCAGTCTCACATGCATTTGTATGTGTTTTCCATGGCTCCCAGTGCATCCCTCAGCAGCACCCTGGGAAACCTGCTGCTTGTACATAAGGCCCCAGGAATAATAATTCTGTTGCTATTTCCTAAATACAAGCAAAACAAAAATAAGAGCCTCCCAAGACCTCCAGGAAAACCAGTGTGCTGAAATATCCCACACAGATAGTCCATCAGTACATTGAGCTAAGAATATACAATTTCTCCTGTGGCCTTTGCTTTTCCCTCTGTGTTCATTTGAACCTCTGATAGACTTGTTGTTCCTGCAGAATGTCATTGAATCCTTTTCTTTCTTTATTTATTTCTTTCCTTCCCCATGGCACTAAAAGCACTGAGTACTTCCAAGGAGACCCCACACAGTGCTGAGCACTGCCATTGCCCCAGTTATCTGTCTGACAGCCACCAAACTGCCTTGTCACAACCTTTTTCTTCTGATTCACCTAGCATGATATTCCTCCATTAATTTTCCACTGCTCTGAACACTTGTTTGTTGGCCCCATAGCTCTGCCCAGGTGTTCCATGCACACATGCACCACATTATGTATGCACTGCAAATCCAAGGGGAGCAGCAGCAAATGCTTTCCTCGTGGTCTGCAAATGCTCAGGAAGTTCAACATCTCTGGACAAGTCCAACTGGCTGTACATGTGCAAATCTATATTGCAGAGCATGTGCTGTAGCTCCAGTGGTTTTTGGAAGCACTGCAACTAATGTAGAAGTGCTGTGTCATTGATACATGCTTGTGCCATAAGTCCACCCAGCTTTTTCTGGAAACTGCACAACCTCACAAACATGTGGTAGAATTTCTCTGAGCATGCACATCAAATAGAACTGAGGTTTATGGGTATGCAGAAATAGCTATGTCTTGCTTGCAATGAACAGACAAACCTCTGAAAAACATGGAATATTCTCAAAATCTGGCAGTACAAAATAGCTGAGTGAAAAAGAAATATCTGAGATCCAAAATAGAGAGTAGCCCTCCATCTCCAAAGACCTGTGTAGCTCCAGTCTCCAGATCTGATGATTTCTTTTCATTTTTCTGGTGTTGCTAGTAGTTCTGGAATACTGACGCCCTCAAACTTCTGCATTTATTCACAGCAGGGCCTCAAGTTGGCCAGGACTTGGAGGCAGATTGCCCCACTGTTTATGGAGAGTGAGTGCATCCAGCAATACTGAAAAGTTTCCATGTTCCTAAAGCAAGATTTTATTAGAATACAAACACTTAAGCTAAAACACAGCATCTTTTTAAACTGAATTATCTCAGAGTACTGAATGAGGTAGACTGCATGAAATGGTTTGAATATGAATCTCCTTGTTCCCCATCACACCCGTTTTCACAGTCCTGTTCTCTAGTCCTGCAAGTCTTAATGGCTTCCTGGGTTTGAGGAACCCTTCCATCTCCTCTGCCTCTCAGATAAGCCTCCATCCTTTCCAGATCTTACAGGTTGCCTTACAGGTAGAAAATCCCAAGATTTATTTTGATTCCATAGAGAAACCCAGAGTCTGAACTTCCTTTTTTTTTTCCAAAATGCATAGCATTACTCAGTCCTCTGCTCCCTGGTTTATCCTGAAGGACTGTTCTTTCCTTTCATGTGTGTGTCATTTCAGCCAGAGGGAGGCAAGAAGTCGGCCTAGAAAATATCAAAATACAGCAAATAATGTATGTTTTCCAGTCTGAAAAAGGCTCACTTCATTAACTGAGATGTCCTGATACCTGTTTTGCTTTCTGACAAAAATTATGTTAAATCTGTTGGGCAGCTGATAAAAAGTCAGGTTTATGAGGGTCTGTTAAAATTGTTCATATGGTAAAGTTGCTACAGTTTAAGTATTGGCCCTTGCTTCAATAAAACAACTACTCTACTAAGGTTAATCACATTTGATGGGCTCGAAAATCCTTATAGCTTTTCTTAATGCAGTAGCACTGCCAGTTTTCTTCTGGGTCTGCAAAAATAAGTGGAATGAAAGCAGTGGACAAACAGGAATAATCATCAGGCCTCAAAATAAGACAGAAAAGTCTGAAAGAACAAAGGACACATTCAGGTTGTTCCAAAGGCAAATTATTAGTAAATGGGTGGAAAAGCCCAGGTAGGACAGCTGGGTGCATTTCCTAGGGATGTGGATCCTCTGTGTGTGGATCTGAAGGAATACTCTCACATAAGCAAACCAGTGGGGGAATGAACTGCATATGTCATGTGTAGTTACCTGTAATGTGCCTCTCTGCATTTACAGGGGTGGCTCAGGGGAAACTCCTTCCACATTTTGATTGTGGGCTATTCTAAGAGTTCCTCATCAGGAAAAAAATATTGCATCCTTACTAGTCCCTGCCCAAAGCTGTGTCCTCTTCAGTGTCAGATGTGCCATTTTCTACTGTGTTTTCTCTGCCTTTTCTGGTCTCTTTTTTCCTTGCTCTGTAAAATGTGCCAACTCGCAGTTTAGGAGCAATTTAGTGATCCCGAGGGCTATGAGCACAACCAGAAAAGTCCTCTTCTAGGATGAGGCCAGTGCTTAAGACACTTTCAAGATCTCTGAGCCATTCTCATTTGTCCACCTTACTTAAAGCCACTGTCAAAGGTTCCATCTCTTTTAACAAAGTTGTGGCCAGGTCATTGGAAAGGCCACTGCAGAGGCAGTGCCAGTTAGTGGTAGTCCTTTGCTTCTAACAGCAACTGCTCAGAGTTATGTGGAACAAATCCAACATGAGACATTTTCTTCCAGAGTCCCAGTGTGTATGGTGATTCTACTTAAATTCATCTGCCTACAAACCCCATCTGGCTTCCTTAAGGACTCCTAGCACTGGCTTCTAAAGGGTTTTGCCGTATTTGGGCTCCTGGCCCTGTACCATCACAGCCTTTTGACAGAGGCATCCTCTTTATCTGTAAGCTTCCTGCCTTTCCTGTCATATCCTTAGCACCATCCCCTTGACACTGGCTTAGTGTAGCCTTGGGTTTAATGTTAGAAATATGAAGTGTAGGATTGGGTTGAGAGGGGGCCACAAAGTTGATCAGAAGGCTGGGGCATGTCTCCTATGAAGAGGGGCATGTGGAGAGAGGTGCCTGAGAGCCCTGGCATCCATACTAGAGAAGACAAGGCTCCAAGCAGACCTTATTGCAGCCTTCCAGTGCCTCCAGACATTTTAGCAGGGCCTCTTGTGACAGGACAAGATGCAATGGTTTCAAACCAGAAGAACATCCATTTAGACCCAATATAAGAAAGAAGATTTTTGTAATGAGGGTGGTGAAACACAGGAACAGGTTGCCTGGAGAGCTGGCGAATGCCCCATCCCTGCAAACATTCAAGGTCATATTGGAAGTGGCTCTGAGCAGCCTAATGTAGTTGAAGATGTCCCTGCACACTGCAGGGGGCTGGGCTATGTGATATTTAAAGATCCCTTCCAAACCAAACTATCTTATGATCTTCTGAAAAGGGAACAGTATAAAAAGCTGTGTCTGTCATTTACTAGAGTGAGTAGAAATGAAATTTGTTGAACTGGCCTAGAATTTTTCCCTTCTTGCAAATTAACATTTTCATTTAAAAAGTGCTAGAGCTCGAGTAATCCCAGCAATAAAATTTTTGCTATCAAATGCCATGGTAGCTTTTGAAACAAGAAATCTTCTTTCTGTGAAACTGCAAATGATTAAGAGACCATCAAGTTTAAAAAGTTGTTGGCTCTGCTTAACATTTGCTAAGCACAGTTTAGACTGTTTTATCCATTTATACAGCCTCACTTGTCTCCTTCATGTGTCTTATATAATAATTTCCGAAGTCAGAAACAAAAAAAATTAGAAAAAGGCATCAGCTAAGATGAAATGGCACAAGTTTAAAACTCTTAGCAGCCGTAGAAACTGGCAACAAAGAACAAAGAAGTTTAAAAATCATCACATTTTATAACATTAAAATGCCACACATTAAATATAGATTTCACTGCTGATTATATTGTTACGCATTCCATTGTTCCCATGCCATTGGCCTTCAGGACTCTATTACTTATGTAATTCCAAGATCTGACATGGCTAAAGTGAAATGCATCTGATCTCAATGAATGGCATCAGATGAAAAAAAGTGGATTTCAGGAGAAAGAAATGCCATTTTAATTTTACTGCACGTCTGTTGATTGGTGACAGATGTTGCCATTCTCATTTAATTATTCTTGATTCATTTGCCAAATAAAAATATAGATAGATGTCAAAGTATTTGAAGTCATCCAGATAAAGAGTTCAATCAAATAAGTTGTCTTTATTCTTTTTAGTCCTTTTTTTTTCTTCCAGATTTTCCACATTAAAGAAACCTGGTTCAGAGTGGCATCCACAGTCCCACCTGTATACATGAAAGCTCTCTAACAGGGCAAAATATGATTATTAATCAAGAGCTAGGAAGGCATGGGGTGTGAGAAGAGGAGGGAGCATTTCAGTAGGAACTATTCTATACTGAGTGCTGGCTCTAAACTCCAGCATGGTGCTGTGTCAACAGAACCACCTCAAAGGATGTTTCACGGCCACCAAGTATTCCAACTACAGATATGAACACAGTTAATAGACATCATTTAAAATCCACATCAAAATCCCAAGGAACTGTCAATTTAAAATAAATAATTAAAACTTGATTCTTTTTTTTTTACTCACCCTGAAATATGAACACACACCTTACATATTTTGGGTGAAGTCCTGATAAAGAACAAAAATGTCTCTCTCTTTTCTCAGCCTACCTAGGCCACTAAAGAGAAACGTCTATCCTACAATTATCCAGATAATAAGATGTAATCCTTTTGAAAAGAAAATAAATAAACAGTTTATTGTCATATTTGTCCTATTTATTTTAAAGCATTACCTTCAAAAAAAACAAACCCTAGTTCTTATTTTTATTGATTTTCCTACATATTATTTTTATGGTAAATATATTTTACCATACTTTTCATTATAAGCAGTGAAATTGCTATCAAAAAGGAGAGTTTCTTTTGCTTACTCTCTAAAAGTGTAGCAACATGTTTACCTGAATATTAGAGATTCAGTGTTTTGGAAGCAAGATACGCAGATAAGGAAAATCTTATTGCAAGGAAACTATATGTGGATTACATTTTTCACACAATTCAGAAGATGTTTAATTAATTTTGAAAACTAAACTGCTGATTCCTCCAGACCCTTGGAAACCTCACAACATTTTCCTGTGGTCCATGGGTGTCTGGTGTGTCTCATGCATTTGAAGCACTCTGAAAGAGACTGATCTGAGCTTGGAGGGAGATAAGCAAATACAGGTGCTCAACATGGGTGTGCAGACTGTCAGCCTGAAAATGATCTTCCCTCACCATTAACTTTGTTGACAACTTTCTATTTCCATTAATACATCTGATTTCCAGTTCATTCTCTCCTTTATTTGTGCTTGGCATGGGAAGGAAATTTTTGCTGATCTGTATGACTTGGATCTAAGAACAAAATTGCTCTGTGGCAGATGACAGATTTCTGAAAGGCAGTGGCTGTGGCAGGGAGCCCTTGTGGCCCACTGGCTGTGGGAGCTTCTCTGTGGGGCAGGAAGAGCCTGGGTGACCCCCAGCTCCAAGGCTGCTGATCTGGAGCCTGGCTCCTGCAGAGAATGAGGGGCTGCTGCACAGCCAGGCACCCTCAGCCACTGCAGCAGCAACCCAAAGGGGTTTGAGGAGACCTCAGAGCAAAGTGCACCAGTATATGAATGCTGTAATAGCTGCTACTAAGTTCCAAGACATTCTTCACACTTTGTTGGTGAGCCCTGTTAGCTCTGAGCTCTTCTGTCCATTTCTCCTTGGAGCAGCCTGACCAAGCAGTGAGTGGCCAGGCAGTGCTTCAAGGGATTCCAGCTCTGGACCCGCACAGGTTTCAGTGAAAGTGTTTGATTCCATGGCTGGTGCTTATCAACTGTAATATTTTACTTTGTATGGTCTTCCTGCCCACCTGAAAACCATCTAGCAGGGTAGACTGAAATTTCCCAAAATGGGGCCTCAAATCCTGGTTAGGCTCCTGTTTCTAAATAACTTCTTCAAGCTGTGCTGTGGATTTTGTGTTCCTGGGTATTCTTTGATGTGGTACACTGTAATTTGTACTACACTGCTTGTCTTCTTAAAAATTATGCTTAATCATGTTTCATTCTCAGAGTCTTGATGTAGTTACGGATCAACAAATTGAGTGCAGATTTTTTTTGTGGGTTGGCTTCTAAAGATGACTCCATATAATGTGGCAGGTGAAATTTGTGTTATTACATAAAATATACCTATGTACAAATAAAACTGTATGGAAAAGACATTTGTCTTTGGAACCACCTCTACAGAAATGCATTTTGTTGTTCTGCTAAAACATCAGGAACTGAGGAGCATAACATGTCACTTGATGCTGTTGGAGCTGACTTTGCCTTGCACAACATATTTCTGTTGCTGAAAGACACAGTTCTACACCTCTAGACATCCTATTTCTGTAATTAAGGAAGTCAGCCCTCTCAGTAGTTCTCATGTTGTTGTGCTGAAGGGAATGCAACCAAATTAACCATTGCAGGTTTCAGCCTTTTTCAGCAAACAAAACATGGAAGGCAAAAAAAAGGGCAAAAAGTACCTACACATCTCTGGAGTCCTGGGGCAGCTGGGTGGAAAGACAATGAAAAGAATATGCTTCTGCTAGCCAACTATAGCACACATCAGTTGGAGCCCAGAACTGCTCTGGGAAGATGCCTCTTGGTACTAGCTAAGCTTATTCTTAAATTCTCCTCAGGGAATTTCTCCTAAGGCTCTGCAGGGATAAGTGCTCATTTTTACTTGTCATAGCAGAGCCTCTCTCCTGTACAGAGGGTTAGTGTGAAGGAGAGGGAGACCTGGTTCTGCCTCCCACCATCCATTCCTGGCCCCTCCACTGCAGGAGTACAAGAAGGTAATTAAGTGCCCCTGTGTAAGGCCATTACCACCAGAGCCTATTTCTAGCTCGGAAAATAGCTCTGTTTCTCAGGTTTTTTTGCATTTTTTCCTGGTGAACATGCACTACATAAGAAATGGTGTGATGCTGCACTGTCTTGCAGAGTGAACCAACTATTTTCCTCCTAAACAAATCCCATGCCCAGGTGGGGACAGTTCAGTCCAGCAGCTGCTGGAGAAACAGTATGGGTGACACTGCCCAGAGAGCTTCAGCCCTCTGCCTTTCACAGTCCTTCAGCATTCTGTCAGCAGACTTGCCATCTTCATGACCCAGAACATGAAACACTTCCCCTCAAGTTTCTGGCAAGAAAGAATCACTGAACAACAACACAACCTTTATGTATTTGCAGGCATGATGAACTAAATAATTAAGTCAGCATTAAGGGGATATCATAGTGGCTACACAAAAGGAGATGTAAGGAAATATCCTATGTAGTACAGATGTAGAATGAGACTGGATTTTATTTTGAGTTTTCATTAAATAAGTTCTGTATTAATTACATTGTGCCTGCTGAGCTGAACATCTAAACATCCCTCTCCTTGAAGCTACCTGAAATGTGCACAGTGTCCCAAGTGTATGGGTTCTCTGGCCAGCCATACCTGGCAGCCTTGCTCAAAGCATACCTAGGATCACCCCAAAGCAATAAATTCAGTGCAAGACATGTCAGCCACTCACAGTTCATCATAACATTGCATCATAGTTAATGGCTAGAGCAATCATGCAGGGAGAGAGATTGAGATCAAAATTCCTCTTGGCCTGCAGGTTCAAAGCTAGTCTTCCAAAAAGAGCGACATAAATTATACAATAGGGCACCTTCAATCTCCCATTCCTTTCACTAAGTAGCAACTGGATGAAAAGGACAAGTCTGACTCTGAGTACAGACCCTAGGCTTGCCAGTCTGCCTGAATGCCTATTGCATTACAGTATCACACTCCCTCTTAATTTTTCTTCCTCCAGCTTCATGAATATTGCGAGTGCTTAGGCATCAAATCTTAGGACTTCTCATTTGACAAACTATCATGAACTTCCAGGGCGTAAGTGGGGAAGCAAATTCCACACTGATAGTTTAGACTCAGGTACCCAAGAGCCAGCAATTTTGAATTTCAGGCTCCTAAAGGCTTTTTGAAATCTCACCTTGTACAATCTTAGGGAAGTAAGGAAGGCACAGTTTTTGCATTTCATTCCATAAATGTAAAGATTGCATTTATGCACAGCTCTTGTGTGAAATACAGCAGGCAGGAGGAGAGAGGGGAGAGTATCTGTGACCCTGGCTGCTATTTCAGTATAACCTGATGCAAAAGCACATCTTGGGCCCAAATTAATCCATGGTTTACTTGGGGATTTTTTTTAAGAGAACAATTGCATCCATGCATTTCTTTTTCTGTAGATGCAAAAGATGAAATTCAATTGTAAAGTTTGGTTGCACATTTTTCCTGGTGTCATTCTAAGAAAAACAAAGACAGTCTGTGAGATGTGCAGTGATTCAGTTAATAAAGATGAGCATGAACTGCTCACTAATGGATATAACACTTGAATTCACGGGCATCCTCAGTTGCTAATGGAACCTGAAAGTTGTCAGGAAGAGGTTGCAGTTCCATTTGGCGTGACACACACCCTCCTCGTGCCGACAGCTCTGCAAAGTTACATTTTTTAAGACATATTTTCTTAATGCATTTTTTGGCTAACCGGGTTTTCCCCATTACCTCTGAAACACTTTAATCTAATTCACATTAACCAGCTTACTGAGATACCAACAACATTCTTTTTATCTAGGATCAATTGACCAGGCTTCCAAAACTGCCAGTATTTAAAGAAAGTTCAAGCCCTTTCCTGACTGCTGTAGGGCTCTGAATTTCTCATTTATCTCGTTCATTCTGTCATCTATGCACAGAGTAAGCAAATAACTTTAATATTTCCCTAAATGACCTATTCTCTTTTTTCCTGTTAGAGCTGATGGTATCTATAGAGAGTAAGGAGCAGTGGCTGCTAAGCTGGAAACCAAGGGAGCATAGCCATTTGCAAAATTTTTCTCCATGGTGTGAATTTTTCAAATGAGCAGACCATGAAAGTTTAATTTAAACATACTTGGAACTGCAGTGCTGAGTGCCTTAGAACAGATCACCAGTGGTGCTCCTCCTGTTTAGTTACAGATTGCATTGTTACAGATGCAACCAAAAGGTGATTTCTGGGTCTCACAAAGCTTGTGGCAAATCTGGGGAGTGTATTCCTAGGCAAATATATCCCAAAAGCCACAGGTTAATGTAAAATTACACAGATATAAAAGAAGATCTATCCAGGTTGCATGGGGATGGAGCTCTGAAATGAGGTGTGAGAGATGGTTTATATGTGCATTCCATTTACAATGTGGAAAAAGTTTCTCTCAGCCCTTTCTAGAGAAAATTTTACAGAGCTATCAGAATGTCTCATCACAATGTCCAGCACTGGCAGTACCAAATATTTTTGTGCTTTATTTTCCTGTAATTTAGTTTAATATCTTCTATTTCTCTAGGAATTTCTGAAAAAAAATTTTCTAATAATATTGAACCTACATTTTAAATTTAATGTTTTATTTCATTGGTTTTAGTTGCTTTATGTCACAATGAATACATTTAACTAAGAAAATACCAGAAGAGGATTACCTACATTAAGAATTATCATTATTTTTCACAGAACCAAAATTAAATCAAAATTTTATATTTCTAAATGCTCTGTAAAAAGGTATCCTTGGCCTTTGTGGATCTCTTTGTTCTGTGTGGGTTCTACATTGTCCATCATACAGGGTGACAAGGTGAGTGTTCTAGCAGTGGAAAGACACTGCAAAATCAGTCTATCTGTGATTATATTCTACCAGTATCTCCAGCATAACTAACATAGCATAACATGACATAACATAACATAATATAACATAAATAACATAGCATAGCATAGCATAGCATAGCATAGCACAGCATAGCACAGCATAGCATAGCATAGCATAGCATAGCATAGCATAACAAACACAAATATATCTTGTGATAGTCACCACTAAGTAAATTTAAGTGATACATGGGTCATGGTAGTGGATTTTGTTGTTGAATGGAGGGCTGAATTTTTTGCAGGGGCTCCTTTCATGTTTCTCTGAAAAATCCTAGCACAAGGCTCTCTAAGTCTATCTATCTTTTTCTGGCTTAGTGTGATACATATCTGTGGGAATGGAGATCTGTAGACTTCAGAGGATATGTCCCTCATGTAGATAATTTTGGGATTAAAGCAAATCATGCTTCTTATTGCCAGTAATCTCATATACGCGTCTATAACCAAACTGTTGTACCAGAGTGACAGAGATGACTGCTAAATGCTCTCATACTGATGCCAAATGCCAACAAAATGCCTGGTGCCATTCTGGGTGGAGGGGAAGCTGTTCTGACTGACTGCAGCTCAAATAAAATAGCTCAAGAGGAAACACACAGCCCTCTTGTCTTTGCTGTGCTGCCTTTAAGTAAAATAGAAATATGAAATCTCAAGGCCAGGTTGAACAGGGCCCTGGGCAATCTGATCTCGTGGGTGGCAGCCCTGCCTATGGCAAGGGGGATGGAACTTGATGGCCTTTAAGCTCCATTTCTACCCAAACCATTCCATCATTCTATGATTGTATGATCAATGAAAAATAAAGAAGTTTATCATATTTGTGTTTTTCCTCTACAAGGTATAATTTCCATTCTGAGGCTCAAGGTTCAAGATAATTTTTATATTTCCATAATGGTTAGGTGAAGGTTTTGGTGTAAAAACCAATCCCCTGAAAGAAAATTGTTCTTTATTTTAAAGTTACACAGTGCCATGGAGATTTTAACAGCTGTGAAAATCCTTCATTCCTCATCACACCATCTCAAAAATGTAAGGGAGCAGGAGCCCCTCTCCACAGCTGACTTCATTTGGCTCTCTGCTGCCAGTTTTGACTGGAGTTACAGCCACATGGACTCAAACCAAGGAACAGCATCCCTGACCTCTTACCTCTTAGGCTGCATTTTGCTCTAATATTCAGCTGCAAATCCTAATATTTTTCACCTGTTTTTCATGAAATTTTAACTGTTGTTGCCAACCAATAAACTAGTCCATGGCCGGAAAGAACACCAGTGCAAGGCCCAACACAGCCACACTTGTCCCATGTGGACTTTGTCCTAGCAGGAATAATGAGAGGAGACTTTTGCTGACAGCCTGGTAGCACAGAATATCTGCTCCAGGAGCAGGTCTTGAGAAGATCATCCTTCTCTTCCCCAGATTTAGCAGCACCTACTGATTCACACAGATTCCAAAAAGCACAGGAGGACATCCAGTGCGTGGCCCACAAAGCTGTGTCCCTGCAGCAAAGGGTGGTAACCAAGAATGTTACTTTTTAGAATGTAATTGAACATAGAAAACATCTGTGGCTCTCTTCTATCCAGGTTTATTTTTCCAATACTTCACATACCACAAATAGTTCAGTATGACTCCTCCATTAGAATAGAAGAAAAGAAAAATAAAAACATGTAATACTTAATTAAAAAGAATATTTTTATTGACATGACAAATTTTATCAAATAGTCTGTATCCCCAACCTCCTATCCCCTCCATCCACTTTCTCTGCCTCATCTTTCTGTTTCCCTCTCTTTTAAAAGAGCACTTTACTATCCTTTAAGGTTGCTGAGCCTGTCAGCCTCTTACTGCTGCTGGGATGTTTGGCTGCCCTCGAAGCATCATATGACTTCAGTTAGCTTGGGGGGCTCCAGCTGTGCTCTTAAATGTCATGGACAGGGGTAACAAAAGGGGAGAGGGTTAAGAGAATCAAATATGTTATTAGACATTTCTTTTAAATCCTCTTGCAGAAGATGTAAATCACATGTTTGGCAGGCAGATTTGGGGATGTCACATGGGGGTTTGTTTGGTTTTTGGTTGATTATATCCCCAAACATTTGCTATTTCTTACATTTTTTGCCTTTATTTGTCTTACTCATTCCTCATTTATTTCTATTTAAGTCCAAGGGGTCAGAACCTAGGAAAAAATTTTGACAGTTCCTGCAGCTGATACAAGAGCTTTCTCATCCAAGCTATTTGGGAACCTATTTGGGATTGCTCACCATTAAAATATATCCTGGCCCTTTTCTCTGTTGGCCCTTGAAGTACGGCTCCCTGCCCCTGATTGACACAAAACACTACTCAGGGCAAATTGCCAGTCTGCAAAGTACCTCAGCACACAGTTATCTTGAACTACATTCAGATATCCAACAGAACTTCAAACCAGAGTGCATAAATTAACCTGAAATTGAGTTCACTAATCAACCTGTGAGCTAGGAGATCAAGGCATCACCTCCTGAAGACATTCCTCACTTGTTCACTTGTAATGGCAAAATGAGGATCCACCATTTAGTAAGTTAAAGAGTGCTTACAAACTACCTGGTGTATACCTTCCTCAGGGCTACTTCCTCTTACAGAATTGGTTCCCTCTGAACAAGGAGAAATTGGGAATTCCCCCAGTTTTCAGAAAAATAACAGTGAGGAGAAGTTCCTGTGATGTGGGGAAGGGAAAAGGACTGATCAGTAAGTGAATTTTACTGAGATTAAACAACCAAAGGAAAAAATTAAAGGTTTTGTGTCTTTCTCCTCCTCCAAGGGCTTCTCCAAAGCTGACATTGCTACCTGGGAACATATGACAAACCCTATTATTGCACAAGAGAGAGAGATGAACCCTTTATTGCACAAGAGATATGAGACCCCTTTATTGCACAAGTCCCCCAACCCAATGAAAAGCCGAGGAATCAGAAAAGGAAGAGGCATTTTCTGCACATCTTTCTCTCAAGCAGGGAGAACCGATGCAGGTACTTTTTAGAGGGGAAGCTCAGAGTATTGTGGACACGTCAGCTGTTCCATCCTCAGCTTTCCTTGATCTGACCAGTGTGCTTCACTGCCCCCAAGCAGTGCCATCATCAGAGCAGGGAGAGCAAGATGACATCTAGGTCATCTTCTCGTCTAGATGACTAGATGACCTCCAGAAGTCCATTCCAGCCCTAGCTATTCTATGAGCATTGGCCATGGATCTGAAGCATCTCTCCTCATCTGGGGTGCTATAGCAGGCTGATGGTCACTGTGACTTCGAGGTTTTGCTATCCTGCTGCCCAGCAGATGACACAGACCTCCTATGCTCTGTCAAGGAAAACACTGCTCTTCATGCACTAGGCACCCTTGGGAAAAAAATCAACCAACAGTGAGCAAAAGTTGAAACATTTTCAACAAAAGCACTGTTTCTTTCTTTTAGAAACTGTAAATTTCTTAGAAAATATAAGGCTAGGATGAAGCTGAAGAAAAGTTTTCATTAAATTTTCTTTGAGTTGGCCATTAAAAGAAGTAGCATTTGCCATCTGGCTCCAATTATGCTTCAATCACATTGTGCTGAAATGGTAAGGAAAGGTATCTTTTTACAAGTTTATAGATAGATGAGAAAAACATTTGGGCTTTTATCAAGAAATTAATACAGCAGTGCTGATGGAAAATTTCACAGCACCGGTGTGTGGGATCACTGAAGATTTTGTCTAATAATTTTTTTTTAATTTTTTAAATATAAATTAATTTTTATTGTCCAGGCAGCAGCCTGTTAGGGAGTATGCCATAGCACATTCAGCTGCAGTCAGTAGCTATGCATGGTTTGTCTCAGCTTCTAAGATGAGGTTCCTGGGTGATTGATAGAAAGACTCTACTTCTTTGAGTCTTTCTGGACATGGTTGTGCTATATCAACTGTGCTAACAGGATGTTCATATGAGGTTTGACAATGTAGTTTTATTTAATTTAATGTCTGGGAACTAACAAGTGTTGGAGAGTGAGAGTGGAAGAATAGGAATTATATATGCACATACATTATCCTGAGACCATCCAACCCATGTTTATTTGAATACAAACAACAAGGTTCTGGTCTCACTGCAGCTGTAGAGCTGTTTATCACTGACTTTAAAAGAGTAGGACAGGAAACTTCACATACAGAATTCCCAAACTACTGCAGCCATTCTCCTGCAACAGCAACAGCTGAAGGAGCCTGGCTAAAAACTTTCTAACTTTTGCAAGTAGATTTCACCAAACTCACAAAAAATTATTCTACATCAGAAAAGGGAATATGTTAGCTGTCACTATTGTATTATCTTTATTCATAACTGTTGTTATGTTTTTAATGAAATTAGAAGGACAGCACATGTGTTCACCACCTGAGCAGATGAAAACATCATTGTGAACGGGTAAGATGTTAAAATATGTTCCTCCACAGTTCCAAGGTGCAGTCATGCATCTGTTAAATATTTACTTTTAAAAAACTAACTTAGAAGTCATTTGAGTTTCTGAGACCAGGAAAGTGTCTCTACAAAGAGAACATTGCAAAATGGATGAGTTCGTCTAGGAAAATAAGGGAAATCTTGGGAAAAGAAACTACTCTCCTTTTAGCAATTGTTTTTGAAATTGAGCTGATTTCATAAGCTCAAGGGAGCTTTGTTAAAGCACACAAAGAGAAACTTGAAAAACAAGCAAGGATTTAATGTAACATCTGAAATATTCTAGGCTCTCTTGCATAAGTGTTTGCTGTATCTTTCTCACCCTGCATTTCTGTCTCTTTCCATATCACTTTCTTGTCATAAAATGAACCAAAGAGGAAAGAGCAACAGAAAATAGAAATAAAAGTACATTTTTCCTTCTCATATAAAATCAAAAAGGATTTTTTCTCCCCTATCACCCCAGCATAAGAAAGAACAAAACAAAACTTGCATCTGCTAATGTTTGATGGCTCAGAGAAGGGAAACTTAAACTTAATAGAAGACTAGCAGGGGTGTATTCCCAGGTTCAATAACATGGTTATACCTGCTAGGGACAATTCTCATTTCTTGTTTGATGCCAGTAGAGTTATGGCACAAGCAGAGCATCTGGCTAAACATAATCAAGTCTCTTAATACAGCAAGTTTAGTGCAAAAACACAAGCATTGCTGTAAACAAGTGATTTATATTAGTGGAAATGTTTCCCTTACCTGCAAAAATCTCATCTCCAGACACACAAATACGGACAGGGAAGAGCAGCAAGCAGGGTACACCAAACATCCCTGTCATGATGGACATGAGCACCAATCCAGCTGCTCCCAGGACTGTCCTGGGGAACCCTCAGCACCCCCTGGCAAGGGAGCAACCCAGAGTGGATCACTGGAGCATCTTTTGGACTGAGGAGGACCACTGCCTGTGTGATTATGAGATTTATTATGGGATGCAGGCAAAGGGTTTTGGGGCTATAGATGATTTATTATAAGATGGTTAAGGAAGAAAACAAAGGCAGGAGGAAGAATCAGAGTAATTTTGGGGATGGCAAAGATATCAAGGTAATCAAGGTAATTCTGGGGAAAAAAGGGGTCTAAGCGTATTTAAAAAGCTTGTTGTGGGTAATTAGTTTGCTGGTCAGTACCTGTGCCTGGCCATGCCCTGTACCTCATGGGCATAGTTTATTCTGTCCTATTCAATTCCTTTCTACATCTTCCTGGGTAGGAAGATGTAGAGAGAACAGTCTCTTCTGTGTGCATGGGTGTGCATGAGGGTCTGAGTGCAGCCCTGGGACCAAAAAACTCCTGTATTCATGGTACAGCACCTGGGGCCACTGCAGGTGAGCACAGGAGCACCCTGGGGGGTGCGAGTGAAGATTAATTGCTATGAGCTGTCAAGGAGGTGGAGGGAGGGGACCCAGGAGGGAGGGGACCGAGGAGCCAAAGAGTTCTGTGTCTGGGAGTGGGAAACCTGGAGGAGGTGGCTGCTGGTGGGTCCTGGAGATCTCAGACATGTGCTGAAACCTCTGTGGGATTTGGTAATTTATTCAGATGTAGGTGTGTTGGTGCATACAAGGAGGTCTTTACCAGCAAATGGAGTGGAACAGTACATCCAGTAACTCTTATGTCCAGTTGTCAGCTTCTGGGAAGCCTGGGATCCAGGGACAGCTACAGGCCAATCCGTGTGCCTGAGCCCAGCTGCTGCAGGGATCTACACTGTGCATATACGTGCATAAATTTTCCCTCTAACAGACTTCCACCCTGCTCAGTCAGACAGGGGAGGAACATGAGGCCAGTGGCACTGCTTGTGTTTGTGTGAGTCCTCTTTGTGTCTGTCTGTGACCTGCTTGGCCAACCCTGCACGTGCACGTGCTTGTGGTTTGTCAGTGTGCTCTGTGTGCAAGTGCCTACTGCAAACACAGGCTCAGGATCATGACAGGTTGGACTCAAGGGATGGAGCTGCAGCAGCCTCACCCTTGTCAAGCTACAGTTTTGAACATCTCCCTAGCAGTATTTAGTTTAAAAAGCAGACTAAAATGTATTATTCCTTCATGATTTAAATTGGTGCTACTCATTTGCTTGGGATGGTTTCAACAAGTGACCATCCATCGCTGGAAATGTCCACTGTAGTCAAGACCAGACATGGTTTGTGCTCCTGAAGGAGTCTCTTACATTGTCCATGTCCAGAAAAAGCAAACTGAGAAAACCCTCTATCAGACTAATTGCCTCAGACATAGTTAATATGTTCAGAATTATTTAGTCTTCAGCTGAAAAGGATAAATAAATGCAAAGTCCATCTGTTTCCTATGCACTGTGGCTGTATGATAGGCAAAAGAAGCAAGGCTTTCTCTGCAAGATACAGATACTTGCTGAAGGGATCAATTTATTTTATGTGTACTGGACAAAACACTATCTGATGTGAAAATGTGAGCTATGCTTGGCAAACATCTGTAGAGAATTTCCAAGTGACACCTGGTTTTATCTGATTTGTAGATGAGAGTTAAGAGAAAAACAGCTGAAAGTAGAGTCATCTACTTAGGCTATAATATAATAATTTAAATTCATTTATTCCTTGCCCAAAAGGGACAAGGAACTTCGAGGATTATGCTTTTCCCTTGCCTACAATTAATTTCATTCATAACTGTAAAGAAGTTCACTCAGAATAATTTTCAGAGGTTGTCTTTGTGGTTTCTCCAACCATCACTCTGCCTCAGGAGTTATGGTAGAAAGTAACACTGCAATGACCCTGTGGTAACAAACCCAGGAATCACTCTCTGTTTCTTCCTGTGCTCCTGAGATCCAGAGCTCATCTCATACACATGTCCAGATTCCCCTGCAGAGCCTTCCTGCCCTCCAGCTGATCAACATTCCCACTCAACTTCGTGTCATCAGCAAACTGACTGAGGATGCACTTAATCTCTCCTGCAGATCATTGATGAAGGAATTAATCAGGGCTGGCCCAAACACTGAGCCCTGGGGAACACCAGTAGTGACCAGCCCCCAGCTGGATGTAACTCCATTCCCCACCACTCTCTGGGCTTGGCCATCCAGACCAAGCGTAAAGATTACACCTGTCCAAGCTGTGAGTAGCCAGTTTCTCCAGGAGGACACTGTGGGAGAGTGTCAAAGGCTTTACAACCTTTCCCTCATCCACTGAACTTGTCACCTTGTCACAGAAGGAGATCAGGTTGGTCAAGCGGGACCTGCCCCTCACAACCCCCCCACCGCTGTCTGAGCTTGATCCGTTGGTGTTCCTGCACATGCCACGCAATGAGATGATTTGCTCCATGACCCGTCCTGGCACTTAAGTCAGGATGACAGGCCCAAGGTTCCCTGGATCCTTCTCCTGGCTCTTCATGTAGATGGGCAATTCATTGGCTGATTAGCCACAGCTGCTAATGAATGTTTGAAAGAGGCTTGGCCAGCTCCTCTGCCAGCCCCTTCAGTACCCTTGGGTGGATCCTACCAGCCCTGTAGACTCCTAGTTACTGAGATAAAGACTGCTGCCACTAGTCAGGTGTGTTAAGAGCTGCACATAACCTGTGCCCTTCTGAAGTCATCAAGGACAGCTTTGTGAAACGCCACCAGTCCTTCCCTCCCACCCATCCCAGGCCTTGGCTATCAGATTTTCTTTAGACTGGGGCAAATGAAATGGCACTTCTGAAGTGTGTGGAGGCAAGGTGAGCATCAGACCTTTCACACAGAAACCATCAGGGCTACAGAATTAAACCGGATGAAGAAGCAGACATGTAAAAATTATGTACCTAAGATCATATGAAACTCAAGGAAGTAAGGACATCAGTGACACCTGAAGAAGAGGAAGCAATGGGAATGTATAATCTTCAAAACCCCCTATGTCATCTGCATTGAACTAGATTTCCAAAAGTGTGTAGTACTATTGTGCCCATCAGAAGAAACAAACATGAGTTTTTGAGAACGTCTGTATTGAGTATAGACATCTGCAGTGGTAGTGTGTTTTAGATTTAGCTCTCATTTCATTCATTTTATGAAGACAAGGAATAACCTCACTTTTCCTTACTTGTGTTATCAATGTTCATAGCATTTTGCTGAATAACCCTAAGCATTATCACTGATAAATTCAACAGACATTTTGTAAATACATTCTACAAAAAACATTCATTTTTTTAAAAAACTAGATCATTTATTATTGTTTTTAAATTATTTTAACTTGCTGTGCCAAGTAACAGCACTTCAGATAGGAAGACAAGTTCTGTCGTCCTTGGGGGGCAATCTAATTTCCTATTTAAAACACAGTCTAAGTTTCTGCTGAAGAAAATTGCCAGCAGGCAAAGGTCACTTGGCTTGTCCAGAAACATATTTAACACATATTTTACCTTGACAATAACCATATCCATTGCTTCTTCAGTGACCTTCTTCCTGTCTTCCTTGTTTTTAGAAGATCTGTTAAGTAGATTATTTTCTAGGAAAAAGTTACATTTTCAGAAGTACATATCTCCATGTCCTGTGTCTGACTGTCCCCAAGCTTTGTTTATGATAGTATATTTGTCTGAATGAATAACTGTTGTAAAGTCAGTGTTATGAACCCAGTTAGGAGTTTATGATCTTCACATTAATACTGTCATGCAAATCTCCTCCTCCATGATCCATGCCTAGATCTGAGTCTCCCCTTTTATTACTCTATTTTGGATTGCAGTTATGTCTTCTCCAGTATTTCCTACATACCAGAGATCTCAGCTACAATAAACCATCCTAAATCTGTGATCCAACAGCCAGTTCCTCCATCAGGGAACCCTGGGTCATTCCTTAGCCTCAGGGACACTGAATTCTTCCTCGAATGCCATGGGATGCAGCAGAAGTATGCCCATCACTCTTTCAAATTATAAAATGATACATGTCTGTGGGTAAGAGCTTTGCCTCTGGCAGTTCAAGAACACCTGTAGGATGTATGTATAATGGAAAGATCAGAGGTAATTCCTCCAGATTCCTCAGAATGCATCAGATGAGTTGTCTTTATGCAAAGGTAAGAGCCACGAATCATCCTGATAAAAATCGTTTCTGGCACACATGGGAATCAGCATCTCTGTGATAATGTGCCACCCAGGTCCACAGCAGCGCTCCACTCCTATTGGGAAAACAGAAATCATTCTTCAGGGAGAAGACATCTCCTTCACAATAGCAAATGTTTTGCCAGGTGAAGGAAGATGTAATAAGTTCTTTGAAAGTCCACTGAATCTCCAAGGAATTAAAAGAAGTAGAGCTTTCTGTTTGGTTACAAACTCTGTAGAGTTTTTTGTTTTTGTTTTTGTTTTTTTTTTTTTTGTTTTTGTTTTTTTTTTTTTTGGTTTTGGTTTTGGTTTTTGATTTTTGATTTTTGATTTTTGATTTTTGATTTTTGTTTGGTTTTTTTTAACTGAGTGTAAAAGATGTGCTTAAATTTAGACAAAGCCATTTCTTCACACAGCAAACCCACATGGGACATAACTGCTTGCCTTCATAAACAAAGTGAGATGCAAAGGGCTCAATGGAGTGTGGCACACTGTCATTCAAACAGCAAGAGGAAACTGTCCTCCATTCAGCTGTTTCTCACTCTAAAAACTGTGGAAGAAATAAGTTCTTCAGCATGTCCACAACTTCTCAGATCCTCCAATTCCCTCTTACTGAGGGTGGCTGTGTCTTTATTTATAGCAGAAGCTGCCTATAGCCTTCTGTCATGTGCTTCTGGGAGCCGGTCCCCACTGCCCTATCTGGAGACTCACACCCCAGCTGAGATGACAGCCAGGAGCCATTAAATCATACACCATGGTATTTCAGAGGCATTTGCAGAAACTCCAACAGCTACCAAAGTTTTCAGCCCAGTTCGCAAACATGGGAGAGGGAGAACTTTCCATTTCCCTTTTTAAGATGACCTTTTACTTACTTCTTCTCCCTTTAAATACTGTGTGTCGCACTTCTGGCTTAAATCAAAATAATTTCAGCATCCCACCTTTCTTGTTATCCAAACTGCACTGCATGAGAGAGCCTGTAGCATTCTGCATTTGCTCTCTGTGGGAAAACATCACCATTGGACTATCATTGTTTTCACATGGGAGAGATCTGCTCTGTTCATGTCCGCTGAATAGGTCAGCCCACCTGAGAAGTAGGTGCCTACACGAAGTTATCTGTGTACCTATCCCCATCAAAATTTAAGCCTTTACAGCATAGATTCTATATTTCTGTGGGGGTTTTTTCTTTTTAAATTAATCTCTGACACTACCATTCAACTCTTCAGTGGCTCTGAAACACAGCAGGTCAGTGTATGTATATTATTTTATACCAAGTGAAGAACTGCCTCCCTGATTCTCACCCCCCTGACTTCTCATGCTGTAGTACCTGTCCTCACAAGATACTTAATGCACCTAAGAGTCCTTTAAGCAATAGTTTATGTAATTCATCTGAATAAAAATACTGCTTTTTATACCATTTAAGTCTTAAGCATTACTCCACATCCCTCCTTTGGAAGTGCTCTGGAGAGTGGCAGCAAGAAAACAAATGACATATGTTTTTGCTCTCCTGACCCAAATGGAAATTGATTTATGGCTCAGATGTACAGTCAAGATACCTCAAAACTCCCCTGATGTCTACAATGGGCTAAAATCCTGATCTGACTTGAGCTGCTCATATTCAGCTGGAGGGTTAGGCTGCAGAGCTTATTCAGATTCTCATGCTGGATTCCCTCCAAACCCAGCTGACCTCTCTTTTTAAGGCTGGGTTGCAGCTGCAAACAGAATGTGCAGAGCCCTCTCTGAAAATAGTTGTCATTGTTGTGACTCAGATACTTAGATCTTTTTTCAGTAGCACCCTTTTTTGATTGACTGATGTGCCTGAAAGTTATTTCTGAATCTGGGTTATTTCTATTTCTGATGTAAGATTCTAGATGCTGTGTAAATGTTAAGACCACTCTTTTATTTGATAATATTTTTTAATTTAAAATTGGGATGAAACTGTTTTGTTGTGTAAAGTCTGTATTTGTGTCAGAAATATTGATAGTCACCACCAGACTAAGGGCGTCTTCCTCATGTATTAAATTACATTGCTTAGAAGCATAACAAGTCAACAGCATGCTCTCCTGCACTGTTACTTAGAGATTTTTTTTAGGTCCCTTCTTCTTTTCCTGTTATTAAAACACAAGGTTGTTCAGTAACTCTTTCCATCTCAGCTCACAAAAGAAAGGATGATCTGAATTTGCCTGCTCTTACACATTGATGTCTTGATCAGCTTTGGGAAAGTTGGTCAAACATTTTCATTCACTTTAGAAATGTCTGACATGCTGGATTCAAGAACAAAATATAAAATTGACCACAAGGGCTTGTAAAATCATTGTGTATCAGTAAACACATGAAATTTCAACAATAATACATGGAGGTTCCTGAAGAAACTTTGATAATTAAAGATTAACAGTGTGGGAAGATCAGTGATATTTGCTATCCAAGAGCTCCTGAAGTCATGGAGGACTTGTGTGGACCTGGGTTCATGTGCATGCGTGCACCTATTCACGAAACTTTGAAATTGCTATAAAGGCAGTTTCAATGGGCCTGCTTTAATTGGAAAAGAAAAGCTGGAAAGATCAAACTCAATAATTACCCTCAGCCACATGAGCTGACTAATCAAAATAATGTGCTGCACAAGCCTGAAAGTTGGAAGAAAAAAAATAAATGTCTGGGTTTATATGCACCTTTTTTTGGCACTCAAAACACATCTCAGAGAAGCTACCTTTCACTCAGCACAGACACAGGTGCCATGTTAATAATTGCTGTGCTTTCATAAAGATTGTTTGGAACCAAGAGCAATTCAATTTTTAAAGAGTAGGTGGTGTTCCCCTTTACAGTACATGACGTTTTTTTACAATACAGCTTTACAGTACATGATGATTTTTATATTATCTCTGTATTCTCACAAGGATTAACAAACATCCTTCTAAAGTAAAGATAAACACTGTGTACACTGCGTTTATGTTGGAGTTGTGCTTTTAGCTGTTGCTACAGAAACAGATGCTAAGATGTGGTAAATTTATGCTTTGAGAAATAAGTCTTCCTTCACACACATGCAAAGACAGGGGCTAGAAAAGAGAGAATTACATTATCTACAGTGATTAGAAAGATCAGTGTAAGTCTTTTTCATATTAAATAGACCATTACCTTTCTTGATACTTTTTTCCAATAATTTTTAAGAGGGTAATTCTGGAAGATGTGTTAAAGCAAGTTTTGAACGGCAGTATTATTTATTTTTATTTTTATTAATAACAGTGCATGAAAATTCTTTGTATTAGACTTGTAGCAATGCCCAGCTGCTCCCTCAAGAAGCAGTGTCTTTGTTAGGTGCACTGTTGAAATTTCTCATAATTTCCTGCTCCAAATATCTTGCAATATAACATGATTTAAAAAGGACCATAATATGGAAAGCCATTAAAGCAACAATAGGCGTATAGTTAGTTCCTCTACTTACCCTCAAAAATCAAGCAGAAAATAGCACAAGAGAAAAAAAAGACTTGAATATGCAGAATTTTTTCTCTGTGTGTTGAAAACAAGTAGAAAGCTCTCAGGAAGCTTAGAGGAGATACTATATTTTTGCTTAATTTGTGTCTGTTTCTCAAAACCTAGAGGTATAGCCACTGTACTCAGCAACATCTCAAAATATGAGTTGACTAATTTCTTTGGGGCAAGGCAATGAGGTATGAAGTAAATGACTATACAAGGTTTCATTCATGAAGCAGCAGCTAACTCTTTAAGTCTAAGGTACTTCTGTTCAATTAAGGAAAGCTAGACTTCTTAATACGAGCTACAAGCTCCACCACAGTGCATAATAGATCAACATGGCACACAGTAATTAGAACCTTGACTAAATAATGACAAGAGGTTATAGGATCTATTTCAGTCTCCAGTCCCATAGAGGAAATAATTATAAGATATTCTTTTACTCCAACTTTTCTGAAGGCATTTTTTCCCAACAGTATCAAATGTTTATGTTACCTTTTTTTTTTTTGTGGTCTTACTTCACCAATTTTCATACCATTTAATGATCAAACAGAAAACTCACTTTTATCAACTTATAAATTTAAACATATCCCAAATAAAATGCAGACAAGCAACACCAGCATAGTAATTATCTAAAAAAATTCCTTGCACCCTGCTAGGAACAAAAATAACCTTCATACAAATCTGTGAGTTAAGTAATAAAATCTGATGGGCTGGGGGTGGGGAGCTTGTTCTGCAGTGAGACAGACTACTGAATTGGAACATGGTGAAAAGCATACTCATCAAGAGCAAAGGAGATTAGAAGCATCTTTCACATTGACCAAGCCTGCCTACATCCAGCCATAATAAATGTTTCAGTAGCAGAAACTGACCATAATAGTATTTTTGGAGGCTTAATGCCAAACCTGAAACAGGATTCTGTAGGACTTTGTCCAATTTCTAAATTTAAAAAATGCAGCATTCATTAAAAAATATATTTTTAGCTGCAGCAGAACAGCTTTGTTGCACTGAACCATTTTTTCCCTAACTTTCCTAAATGCTTGATAAACTTCCAGGTTTATTAAAATAATTTTACAGAAGCATGAAGTGACTGTAAATCTCCCTTCAGCTCCTTGATAGAGGTTGCTTTAGTGTAGGTCTTCTACTTTGTGAAGTTCTACTTCAAGAAGTTGTTTGTTGGTTAAAAAATGTAATTTTTGCCATGCCATTAAGCACAGCTTACTCTCTTCTGCTTCAGGGCTAAACAAGGAGAGACCCCAACAGCACAATGGCCCCATAGTATGGACCAACCATTTCCTTCCCATTCCTTCTCCTTTCCTCCACCTTGAGCTTCTTGAGGAGAGGAGAGGATAAGGGAGCTGAGTTTTTCAGCCTAGAGCAGAGATGGCTTCAGCAGAACAGCATCTTCCCAGTGTCTACAGGGAGGTTAGCAGAATGACGGAGACAGGTTCTTCAAAACAGTGCATGGTGGGAGGAAGAGGCACTGTGAACATGAATTGGAACATGAGAGTTTCAGTTGGGATTGAAGGAGAAAAGTTTTCATTGTGAAAAGGCAGAGGCAAAGGTTTCCCAGAGAGGTGGTGGAGTGTCCATCCTTGCTAGGTGCTGCATGAAAACTGAAAATTTATCTGCCCTTATATAAGGGCTGCTTAAACTGAGTGCTGTGTTCCAAAGATTGCAAACCCTTCTGGACAAGGTGATTTTGGGGCAAAATGCAATCAACACTATGACTTCTCCTGAAAGTTATCTCAGGGAGAAAAAAAAAAGCATGAGAATAATGAACACTTATGAGCTAATAAATAAATACAACTCTAAAGTGGAATTTCTGGGTTTCCCATTACAGGTGAATGTGCATGTGATACTGAACTAGAGAAGCTGGCTCATTGCCACTTCCATAGTCTGTCTCTGGCTTGCAAAGCACCAGGAGAAAGTTCAAAACAGTTTTTCTTCACTCATCCTGTGACAAAAACTGCAGAGTGAGTAGACCTATGGCAAGCAGAACACTGTGGACTTCCCTGGTTCTCCATCCTGACTAAATGGGAAGAACCTGACTGAGAGAAATTCTGCCACCATCTGTATTGTATTCACTCTCTTGGTTATTATCTCAGACTCTGCTTTATACCACAGTACCTGAACATCCTCACAAGCAGGAGGCATTTCATGAGCATTGACTTTGAGAGATTTATGATCTTTCCAAGTACATTGCACCTTAATCAGCTCAGGGAAATTAAAAAAGCTATATTTTGCTTGTAGGGTTTTTTAATATTGATAATCTGTTAGCTTATAAATACATGAGATATCATCTTTTCAGATAGGCATAAAATTTACTTTTTTTCTGAATAATTTTTCCTTACAGGTAAAAAGAAATGTTACTCAATAGTAAAACATATATTTTACAATGAGTACATATTTTTCAGTCTTTTAATGTGGTAATATTGTATTTTAAAGTGAAAATACACATCTCTGAGGACTCTAAGGACAATTTTTGTCCAACAATAACTAGAGTGGGAATGGGCACTATCAACTCATTATGTAGATAAGTCTTCAGGAAGTACAGAAAAATCTCCATTAGAGAAGGGCTCTGTGAGTTTTACTTGCAGAGCTGTTTCCTGAGGTAGCTGCCTTAGGGACTGGGCTCACTCCTTTGGCTACATGGAGCATTCAGCCTTCCAGTGAGTCCTTCATCAGGGATCTAAAACTTAAGGACTAGCAAAGTAGTCAATAAACCTTTGTTCCTGAAGTGGATACTGTGATGTCAATCTGTTCTTTGGAGCATCTGTCTGCTTTGCATCACTCTGCTGATGCATCCTTGAATGAAGATGAGGTTGAGCTCCCTCAGCCAAATGTGGTCAGGAACTGCTAAATACCATGACATCAAGAAGCCATGAGCTGGTCCACACTGCCTGAGATGCCATCATGTGAGCAGCCTCTGACACCTGGAGTCCATGCCAGCACCATCCAAGAGGAATTTAAGCTGCCATGTAACCATCATTTGCCACCACGGGCCTCAGGCAAAGCAGCTGGGAAACACAGGTGAACATGGAGACACTGCCATAAGCTGCATTTTCTCTTAAGTTGCATTTTCTGTTACCCTCCTCTGTTTCTCTCCATAGAAGTCATTCATGCTAAGGCTAATGGCTAATGTTTCACCCATCAGCCCCCAAATCCATATGAAAAGCTGCTGAATCAATGGCTCACACCACAGCAGCTTATGGGACTGCTCTGTCCAGGAAGATATCACTGGTGACACCCACTAGCACCCACCTGCAGACGCCTGACTTTTCTGAGGACTCCCTGTTCTGGTGTTTTCTGCTAGTGACACCATCATTTACTATTGTACACTACAAATTGCTTTAAAAAGAGCAATGGTTAAGCAACACTTTAACATAAGTGTGGCTAGGGATGACTGAAAAAAATGCTTTTCAAAGGATAAGAAGTATGCCAGTGCTTGCTTTTCCTAGTCATTGAGCCTGTTTATAGGAAACCTGAGGCGGATTTGCAGTATGAAAACCAAGACAGAACATGATTCCTAGCAAAGTAAAAATGTATGAATAGCTTCCATGGGGGCTTAATGTAAGCTTTTTTTATGAGAGTGCGTGAAGTGGCAGGAGCAGATGAACACTTAAGAAGCAAAGATCTTGCTCACACTCTGATGTTCCTAACCATGAATGTCCAATTGAAAACAAAAATACTTCATGTAGGACAGTGTCTTAGCCCATGAAGGGTTTTTTCACATTTTCTTTAAGGAGTCAGGTTGTCTTCCTCAGATTTTACTGTAATAAAAGGTGACCTTTTACATAATACTGCAGTAGCATCTAAAACTAATTTATTCCATTACCTCAATGTTTGCATGTTCTTACATTTTTAAGGAGCTAAATTTTTTTTTTAAACCCAGTGAAAAAAGGATTAAAACAGTGCAATTCTCATAGCAGAAAAACTGATACTTTCATGTTATCCAGCCACACTGGTGATATGAATCTCACCTTTACGTTTAGGTGACTATTGTGCCTATGGTCTCTAAATAAAGGACTCTACTTTTATAATCTTCACAAGTGAGGGGTGACCTGCTTTTGTCCCTAGTTTTCAGCTCCTTGTAAGTGAACTGAAATTCCTCAAGGGAAGAGCATTTTACCTGGAATAAGTTGAAGTGGGCTAGCAACAGTCAGGAAAACATCTGGCTAGACCCAGTAGTCAACAAACATTAGGTACTGCAATAGAATGGAATATGAAGAATAAGTCCCTAATATCTAAAGACTGTTTTATCACCCATCTGTCTGAGCCAAGTCTCAGAGATACTCTCATAAGAATCTTTTGTAGTAGCTGACTCTCCTTTGAAACCACCATTGTCATCTGCTGTCCTGGAGCTTCCACTCTGTATATTACTGTGAGAGCACTGGTTAGGCTGAGTGAAGATGAGCACCAGCCTCAACACTTAAATCACACTTCTGTTCTGGCCTCCTAGTCCTAGCCCTACAGGGCAAGACACAGGCCCTTGAAAGCCTGAAGAGGGCAAAACTACTTGCAGAATCAAGTGCTTAAATTTAAGTTCATCAGGTAACTGAAATACGTATGCTAATGAAGCAATGACATTGGTTGGTTAAAACCACCCTGTACCATACCTACTCAGTATTCTGGAAGTGTATTTGGGTTTCACACACTTGATCAGGGTAAAGAGTGGCCTTTTGCACCCTCTTAAATGAGTTTGTGACTCATTAACTTTACTAAGTGCAATAGGAGATTTCCAATGCAGATAGTATTTCATGGCTCTAGCAAATTGAAATTGCAACAAAATGGCAAATAAAACTCTATCTTGTGAGAAGAAAAATATTAGCTGGTATCATAGCTGAACATTAGCATTTAAATTTATTATTGTCTTCAAAAATGTTTCTCAGGTCTCTTGAGAGTTAAAATTGTGCTTGATATATCAGCATGGAACTACTTGAATATGTTTATTATATGTTTCATACAACTATTATTTTATCTTTAAAAATACTGGAAGATGCTGTATGTAAACCCCAAAATAAAAAGCTCCGTTATTTTTACTCCAAAATGGATATATTTGCCTTACCTGAAGGCCTGTTAGAAAAAGATGACAGAATACATGATTTTAGCTACTGATAACAATGATCAGCTATTATTCCTACTGGCATGCTCAGGCTTTTCTCTACGGTGAAGCAAAGCTGAAATGCAGCTGACTGAAGACATAAACACAGCCCAAGTGCCTTGCCTATTGGTTCTGTAATTTAGCTTCCTCTCCTGCAAATCCCTTTCCATATATAGGGCTACTTGCAGTGCAAGCATCCAGATGTCCCTGCTCCCTTCAGTGGCACTCAGCGTGCAGCTCCCCAGGGAATAGCTATTCATAGCTCCCCATGCTGCTCACTGCAGAGTCCTGATGGTGATCATTGATTGCCTTGAGGAAAACTGACAATTTAAAGCAAAACCACAGACAGAGACAGGCACTTAGACACATGTGGGTGGCAGAGACATGGACAGAAACAGACTTCTCAGGATTCAAAGTTGGTGACAGACTTCAAAGGCTCAGTCTCACTGAATCATCAACACTGTACATACTGAAGCCTTTATTTAGCTGTTTTGGTGAAAGAATTAGCTCTTGCTTGATAATCATCTAAGATGCTAAACTTGTCCTCTGTAGTATTTTTTTATTCTAAAGAAATTTAAGTGTGTTTGTTTGAATATGTTTCTCTCCAATGTGTCTCCTTGGCTGCTGAAGGCTGTCTACATGTTATTAACTGTGATCTGGAAAGTGTGGCTAGACACAGTCCTGAGCTGGCAGCATTGATGAATTGTTTCCACTAAGAGACTATTTCCAAAGGTGGATTCCTCAGGGACGTTCCCAGAGATCTTAGGAAGCATGTGTGTGTCTCCATCTGCCCAGGGGACCCATTGTAATTCCCCAGATACCTCTGGCAGGAGCATGCAGGGAGCAGCTAGGTCCACTTCAGGCCACCTTCTGTGACTTGGACTGCCTCAAAGAACAAGGTCAGGATATGTAACTATGTCCTGCTGCAGCTTTGCAGGCCTGTTCCTTGGCATGCACACATGCTACAAACAATAGTAACTCTACCTAGGTCTCAAATACAGAATATGGAAATATTTCATTTTTGTACTGTCACTTCCCATGCAACTATCTTTTTTTTTTTTTTTTTGTCTGTAAAACTTAAAATGATTTAGAGAGGTTTCCTTTATTTGCATGTTTCGTTTGAGGGGGTTTTATCTTCTCTCATTGACTAACCAAGTTAAATGCCATGTTTCTATCGTGGAAACTTCTCTCTCTCTTTCCAAAACCAACATCCCAGGTTTTACAACGTCCAAAAATTGCAACCCCACCACCAATAACTTTTTATCCTCTTTCAATTAAGATGAATTTTATACTGAACTTGGAATTTTAAAAGGCAAAGTATATTTTTAGGACTTTCTTAGAACAAACTTATGGTGTTCAGTTGCTGCTTTATGGCCAATGCCTGTGTGAAGGGCTAAAGGGGGACCTGAGACACATGGTTGTAGAGAGCAGCAGGTATTATCTGCATCCATCCCTGGCTTCTCTCAGCTTTAGGGTTCGATAAGCAGGACCTAGATAATGTGTCCTGGTGTGTAGTATTGTGGTGTCACCAGACCACAGTGAATGGGCATTGCTACTTCTCACTGTACAGACCAAAGTGATAAACCATAGTTGTATCATTACTTAGGAAATTAAAATACAAAAACAGAAGTTTGAAAGAGTGTGAATTCCACTATAAATAGCTCCTAGTTTTCCTAGTTAATTTTCAGCTGTGGATATGTAAAGTCTTCTGAGTGTGAATTGTCTGCTAGCTTTTCTGATTGCTCAGAGCAATGAGCCCTAATAACAGCTGAATTTTAAGTAGACAGCCCTGAGGAAATTAGATAATAGATGAATAATATAGATAATTAGATAAATAATCTTGAGGTGGAACAACTGAAAATAAATGATAGCATAATCCAGGATCTACATTCTACATGATGTATCATATCTTCCTCTTCATTAATTTAAGAGAAGTCAGAAGTACAATACATTCCCTTTTGCCAAAAGTTTTCGCCCAGGGTTATAGTCTGAAAATATCCTGTGAACTTGCAAAAATTCTTGTTTGGGCAATTTCATTCCATTCTTGCACGTTCTTTCCCTAACACTGGTGCAGAGTTTGGCTACAGTGAAAGAGCAGTCTCATGTGTGCTTCAGTGGTTTGCCCATTACTTTCTTTGCCTTTGTACATTCCCGTGCAGAATAGCAATCTCCAAAGCATTGGAATAAGTCTTCTCATCTCATTCATTCTGATTTTTCTCTGACTGCTGTGGTTTAGCACTCCCCTTCAGAGGCAGAGGTCAATTAAATGCAGTTTACAACCTCCATTTATAATTTCTAAAGTTTGGGGTTTTTTTCTTTTTTTTAATCCTTTGCTCTTTTCAGTATTCTTCCTTCTACTTTTCCATTTAGTCTTCATGTCTAATCTCACCCACCACTCTGATGACTTTGACCACCTGTTCATTACCAAGGGGGTCTCAGTTACTCACCCTTATGTGCCATATTTGCTACTCTTTCTTTGTTTACCAAGAAAATCTGTGACTTGATCCCTACTCATGGCTGTTCTATGCTCTTGGCTTCCTGCTCATGGCTTCCACACTCTTCATGCCTAGCCTCTTGGTGTTGTCTTTGACTTTTTCGTTTTCTTCAGAAAAACCTATTGCTATCTCCAAATTTACCCCAGTTCTTCTACAATCCTCACCCATGACAACCCTCTAGCCTGTTTGCCATGTGTTCCAGAAATGCTCTTCTGGATCATTGTCTTTCCTTTTGCTATTGCAGTCAGGACTTTCCATTCCTCAGGAACTGCCTTCTCTACCTGAGTAATGCTGTATTTCAAGCTATCTCTCACTTAATACATATTTATCCTGTGTAGGTTCTCCCACCTCTAATAAATATAGAAAAACTAATGGCCAGATATTCATGTCATTTTGATCAAAACAACAGGTGTTTCCTGAATTTTGATGCAACAGCAGTCCATGGTTTTAACACAATTTTATGCCATTATTACCTTCTTCCAACAGCTCTTGAGGAGCTGTTCTCCAGTTCCAAGCAGAAAGCATGCAAAGCATGGATTATATATACACCTAGGTATACATAACACACAGGCCTCTGGAAAAGGCAGTTCAAAACTAAATCAGGCCACCTCTACAGTTCTTCCCTAGAACTATTGCACAATTAAATGTTTAGGGCTATGTCAGAATTTTATTAAATACAGTATCAGACACTATAAACAAGAGATGGAAAATGAAGATAAAAAGCTTGGCTTGGAGAACTTGTGCAATCAACTTGACAGGAAAAAAATAAAATAAAATGGAGGTCTTACTTAAGTGCACAAAGTATAAGGAAGAACATTTCCTCAAATTATCAGAAATGTTGAAAGACTTTTCATCAGCAAAGGATGAAAAAAATAGTGCTTAGTACCTCAAGAGACCACACAGGTAGCTCTGTATAGTAACCTACCTCCTCATTAGGAACAACCAGCAAAGAAAAAGGAAACCAATGGCTGTATGCTGAAAATGTTGAATACAACTGCTCTATCATTAAAAGAAAATGGAAATTTTGTCTGTGAAGCTATTGGCAAAATACGTAGCCACAAGTAGTCATATACTGAGGAAATTCTAACTTTTTCTGGCTATGTACTGTTCTATCTCTTATGTACTTTCTGACCAGAATTGCTATGCTGATGAAGTGTGACAAAAGATCATGTCTCATGCAGGGAAACAAAAGGAATTCTTGATCATATAGAGGAACATCCCTTGAAGAACTTTTACAAAAGGTTGGATGGGATTCTAAGCAGCCTGGCCTGATTGCAGGTGTCCCTTCTCATTGCAGGGGGTTTGGATTAGATGACCTTTGAGGGTGCCTGCCAACCCAGACTATTCTATGATTCTATGAATATTTTTCTGGAAGTGCCAGAGGCACTGATTAAGTTAGGCTTAATTTTCTGAGTCGAAATTCAGTCAGTAAATATTTCACTGTAAATAGTAATTCCATTCCTATACTACTTGTAAGACCAGTGTGGTCCACTGGAACAAACAATAATGCCCAAAGCTGCAACGTCTCCATGCTTGTTATCCTCCTCCCCATATTTCCACATAACCTCTGACACCACCAGTGTGACCAGATAGATATCTGTGAAAAAAGGATACAAGATCAGATCTGTGAAATGTTGCTCAGTCCAAAGGGGATCTAACAATTAGTATATATAAGGCACTTCCTGAATGCGTTCCTATTGTATAGTTGAAGTTTATGTCTGATTAAAGTTACAGTGTAATATAGACATGAAATATGTCCACAGTTGGTACATCTGAACTGGTATTACTCCAGATGAATATTGATTTCAGGGTTTATTTAAAAATAGGTGATTATATGAACAATATCCGTACAACTTGTGGGTTTTAGTTACCATTATAAAGACACTGTGTCTTTTAACAGTGCTGTATGAGACCCACTGTTTGCTGAAAGTGCTTGTCATGTAGGTCCACCAGGTCAGGTAAAGCCAAATGATTACTTTGACAATATTTCTGTTAGCCAAAAAGACAATGCTGATAAAGGAATGCTTCTGTGTCATTCATAGAAATGAAGAAAGAAAGAAAACCAAAGAGAGAGAAGAAAGAAAGAAAAGGAGAGAAAGAAAAGGAGAGAAAGAAAAACCAAAACAAAGTGGGAAAAAAAATCTCAAATTGCCACAAACAAGACTTTGGGAGGCAAAGAGAAGTGAATATTCCATAGAAAGGTAAGATTAATTCAGCCCACAACTTGGAAAGGTTCATGCCTAAGTTGCTGAGAGCTGAAATTAAAGGAAATGTCAGATATCACTTCTCCTATTGACTTGGGGCAGCTGACTTGTACATCCCCATATCTGGGAAGGAGGAGCAGGCAGGGAGCTCGAGACCAAGAAGAGTAGCAAGACGTCAAGGGAATAAAGAACATAGCTGTGCACTGAGACAAAAATGTTAAAGACCACAGAGGCTCAGTGTACTGGGATTAACTGTTTCAGGGGGGTAGGAATTTAGTGAGAAAGAGCTCCACTAGACATGTGGTGGTATGGCTTTAAATTTCAGTCAAAATAACTGAAGTATGTACCTAACTACTTTCCCAAACAGGATTTAAATTTTTTTTAAATATATGGTGATTTTACTAAATGTACCCGCTCTTCTGGAAAATACACTTTACATTTCAATATTTTATCTTGACAAGAAAAATATTTGAGGGTTTAAAGAAAAGATTGGTCAACATCTGTGTGTGTTCACATTGTGTATTAATATGCATCAGTCAGATCAATGTTGCAGTGCTGTGCTAATGTCTGGAATTCACATTAAAATGGTGTCAGGAAGCCTGGAGTTGGAACAGTATTGATGGTAAATGGATATAGGTCATTTGGACCAGAAGACTCAGATTTGCCACGCTAGTAAAGCTAAGGGAAATCAATAAAGGAGCAATCATAAGAAAAGAAAAAAAAAAGAAAAAAAATCACACTACTAGAAAAAAGGAAGAGTGTAAACTGAAGTACAGATACTAAAATTAAGCTTCATTTTTCTTACCATCATTCTTAATAATTTGAAATTTTTTCAAGGTTTCACAGAAAGGAAAGTATTTACAAACATCTGCTTGATCTCATTAACTGCAATGGATTTCAGCCTTGCTGGAAAACATGTTGCAGAATAAAATTCCCATTCTGTCTCCAGACTCATTCCCTTCATCCTCCTGATCATTTCACTCCTTTAGAAATGCCTTCCAATCCAGAAATCTTTTTTGATTAGATCTATTCCTACAGGATGCAGGGCACAGGAGCTCTGATACAGGGACCCAACACCTATCTGTCTGATATAATAATGCCGTACTTATTTTTAAAAAACAGGTACTGGTCAGGAGGTGGGATGAAGCGGGGTGTAGAAAAGGAACTAGAAAATCAGTTTCAGAAAATCATTAGAAAAAGAAATATATGTGTGAAAATATAACAGCTTGTGTTAAGTGAGATACACTCCGAGCCTTACTTAAACTGAATCTCATTTCTCACCATTCTTAATTGGTTCTTTGCTCCTTTTCCTGATTCCACAGACTCCTTTACAATACAAAGCATTTCTGTTTATCTGTAACTTTAGTGAAGACCTTTTCATAAAACTTTTAGCAGAGTACAACATTTGCTATGAGAAAATCTGACAGATGTTTTACTAAAATCACCACCAAATATAGCTTCACTGCCTCATCATTTTGTTTTTATTGGAAAAGAAAAACATTTAGCTTGACTCATAAGATGTATTTGTTTTGCATCTGTTTTGCTCACCATATTTATTGTTGCTCTGCTCAAGAGACTGTTGAGAGCTTTATATTCTTCTTCAGTTCATTGGAAGGCTTGCCTCATTAGAGCTTATGTACGGAGTCATCCAAACTACATTAGCCACCTTAAAGTTAAGGCTTTAGCTTAGACTGGTTGTCTAAACTCACACAATAGTCAAAGTATGACCTCGTCCATGTACCCTAAATGCTGTCCCTATAGGTATATCCTGGAACTGGTAGCCCAAAACATCCTTTGTGTCTCTACCTATAGCAGCTTAAAATAGAAATGGCAGCTTTATCAGCTAAACTTAAGTAACAAGCATGCCCACTATGAAAAGCCTAAGATAATATAGTGTCACTTAATTTGAAATATGATGTAGTAGACATTTTGTTGTATGTGTGCAACAGACAGTCACAATACTCTAGTATTGCTGTAGCATAGCTGTAAGGCTGAACTGAACACAGTATGGACTCCACCTTTTTAGCTAAAACAAAATCCACACTGCAACAGCACATAATGAGCACTAGCCTTATCTGCAGCAAACTGGAATCCAGGTAACACAGAAATAGTCACTGAAATTGCTCCAGATTTGAACAATGCCCTCAACTGCAGTGCCAAGCAGCCTGAGTGGAGCCATGCCATGATAGCTGCATTGAGGCCACAGAAGGTGAGGGAAGACACAAGAGCTGCTCAAGCAACAAAGTCAAAAGAGCAAGAGTTGTACCTGTGAATGAAGCCAAATTTGTTTTTTTCATATTCATCTTCCTCTGACTTCATTTCTCTGGCCTTATTGTGTGATTCACATTAACTTCTAACAAGTATGACATAACCACAAAGTCCAAAGGTTTTGGTCAGAAGACTGCTAGGTATGGTCTCTACAGCTCTAACCGTGTTGCCCTGACTACAAAAGCATTATCGAATTTTCTTGAGATGGAGGAAGAGACATATGTCTGTAATTAGTAAATAATATCAATTTAACTGGGTGAAGGGGTACTTACTTCCAACATTTCAACTCATGCTTATGGGCTTTAAGGCAGAGATGAAAGATGAATGTGACAGAACAGAAAGATCTTACAGCAAGCAAGCAATGCTGTTAACATAAACAGGATCTCTGCTCTAGAATACAAAGATCTACCATAATTGTTAAAGATACTTGAGAAGCTGCATATGTTTCAATGCACCACAAACAGTTTAAATTATTCATGTGAGGGACAAAATAGTTCAGAACTGTGGGGGTGTCTTAGTTTACACCTAGAAGTCATTTTCCATCCAACACGAAGACACACTTTATCAGCCTTTTTGTAGCAATCTTACTAAAAGTTGCTTTATGATTGAGCACATGCCGAAAGCTGTTTGTCCAGTTTTCTGCACGTGCCAGCTGATGCAAAAAGAAGAGGACAAAGACTTTGCTATGTAAAAGGCAAGACATCATGGTATTACTGAAGAAAGCATCTGCCAGGCATGAACCAGGACATTCAGAAACAGGCTGTGTTCAACATCTCACAACCCAGTATGGCTCACATAGCAGTCAATGCGCCATCAAAGATTCTAAAACAAATAAACATACACCTTACCTTCAGAAGATTTTCCTGTGGTTTCATTATCACCTACAACAGAGCCAATGTTTCAGGAGCTGAGAAGGATGACTAATTCACACGTCATGTTCTGCATGCTGTCGTAACCTGCCTGTCTTAACTGCAAGCACTTCCTTGAGAATGAAGCTAATGTTGTTATTTAGTACTAATATTATTAAATCTCTTGGCAGAGGCTTGCACAATCTGCTCTTATTTCAGTCACTCAACAAAGGCTTGTAAAAAAGATGCAAGAGGAAGTAATTTACCCATTCACAGATTAAAACTGGAAGTGCCAACTTAACATATTTTGACATTTGCCAGGCAGGAAAGTTTGGTAGAGCATAAGAGAACCCCTGACAGGGGGGTTCTTAAGCACAGGGAAAGACACATGTCCCAGCCTATTGCCTTTCAGGAGACCACCCACACTATCACTAACACATTCTGCTGACAGGTACTAGGGAAAAGGGCATTGTTAGGGCAATATCAAGATGCACCTTCCCTTAGGTTGGTTCTTCTCTCCCATAAGGAGTAAGAAAGGCTGCTGATTATTTGCCAGAGGGCACTGAGACATAATAAAGGTGAGATTCAGGTGGCCAAGGGCAGATGTGAGCTAGCATTTCTCTGCAAGTGGATCTATGATACCCACGCTCAGTTGTAGACCTACCGCAGCCCTCTGGGTGACTAGAGAGGAATCACTTAGTATGGTATTCATCTTATCCAAATTTAGACTCCTGCAGTATAAACATCTACATAGAAGCAAGTCACCCTGTGCTCTTTTTCTAGTCAACAGAGAGAAATAGATACTTCTAGGGTGCAATTAATCTCATCCTAAAGAAGACATCTTCCAGATGATTTATGCCTTAAAAGTACCTGGTTTTCCCTGACTATAAAGGGAGTCTGAGGTGATTTTTGCCATATGGACACCTCAGACATGGACAAATAATATATCTAGCAGAGCCATAAAGCCATTGATATTTCACACAGCCTGCAGTTAATATAAATGTTTGGTCAATAATAACTCGAGCTGAACTCAGACGGTTGACCTAGAGGTGAATGGCTCTGTATTCCATTACTAAGTCTCTGAATCATCCAGTGTCTCTTTTCTTTTTAAGTAAAGTTTCTCCCTGGGTTTTAGATGTCACTTAATGGAATGTGGATATTAAATGTATGTAAATCCATAACATTTTTGGATAGAGCTGCATTCCGCTATGTCCCATTATAAACACAATCCCATCCTCCTCTTTGGAGCTGTCAGTCTGTCAGGCAGAGGAGCCTGTGGACTCCCAAGGCAAATCCTTGTAATTTCAACAGACTGTTGTTGCCAAAATGAAAGTTCCCAATTAAAATAGTTGTGTGGAGTCTATCAGAGAGACCCTCTTAAGCCATGCTTTTTCTATCCTGGGATGATAGGAATTCCTTTACCAAAAGTGCTGCAGCTTGGTTTTTTCCCAGGTTGTTAATTTCCATTTTATTCCTATTCATTTTATTCCTATATTCATTCCTATTCAGAATTCTCATTTTTTTCATAGGAGTATCTTCTATCATTTTCACTTTTGTTTCACATTATTTTTCTGCATGTTTTTTTGCATTTTTTCATAGAAATTTCTACCTGAGTTATAAAATATTATCAGGGTTTTTTTTTTAAGAATTCTTGTTGCAATTTTGCCTTCAACCTAGCAGTAAACTGCTGGGGCAGAATATCATTATTATTAATTTCTGTTTAAAGATGTTAATGCACCTGTATCTTCACTTAATCTTCAAATGCCAGACACTGTTACTTCCCAGGTGTCACTCAGTGGAATGTGGAAAAAAATTTCTATTACATTCACAGTACCTGTGTGTTAAACTGCTTTGCAATTTAAACATAATTCTACTGCAATACACAGCCTGTGTTTATTAGCAGGATCTCAATAACCATCTTCATCAGCATCCAACAAACATCCAGAATTCCATCTGGTCTGATGGCTCTTTCAGTGACCCACTTCAGATGAAGGATTTTCCCATATTTAAGACACTTTTCAAGCCAAATTTTTTTTAAAGGAGTTTCACAACAGACCTTGCTTTTTGAAGCTTTCTCTGCACTTCCACGGGGAAGATTGTGTAGCCTAGACTGTGCATAGAACACAGTGCTTCTCTTCTTCTGAGGACCAGATGTTATCTGAAACATTTCCCAAAGAAATGATATGATCTCGCTTGTACTGTAAGCTCCTATGTAAGTTTTAGGCAGGATGATATTATCAGTGACAGCGATTCTTCAAATGCAGATTCTTCAAATTCTTCAAATCCACATCTTCAGGGTTTTCAGCAATTGCCTGAACTAGACAGAAATCAGTATCTCAAGCAGGTTACTTCTGCAAACCAGAGGAGTACAATTGAAAATGGTGCTTTGGAGCTGCCCATCTCCAGGCATCTCTCTGAAGTGCAGAATATTCCTAGAGAATTACTTCCAATTATCTTCATTATCTTTGACGTACGTGAAATCATATAAGAACTGTGACTTCCTGGCTAAAATACACCTCTAGAGCTATTCTTAACAAATAGACTAATTTTTAGTTTCTCTCCATTTGTTTCTTCAGGGAAACAGACACTTCCAGAACTAGAGCAAGTCTGAAATTTTCTCTCCATTTTTCTGATGTAGTACTGACATTCACGTAATGTAAATCCTGGGGACTAGAACAAGAATTATCTTTCCTTGCGTTTGTATTTTAAGCATAATAAGGTCTCTAGGCAAGTTTCCACAGACACATCCAGATCCTCTTGCTGGACCAAACCTGTTCAAGCGGTGGTACTGATCTTTGCCCATCCTGTTGTGGGACTTGGTGAACTTCTCACCCACCTCTCACACTCTGGCTCACTTTCTGGAGAAGGATGTGGAGCAACTGACTGGTCCATGCTGTGTGTCATCAGGATGTGGGAGTAGAAGTAACATCATGCTGTGTAGCTCAGCCCATAAACACAGCCTCTCCACAGACAGTAGGATGGCTGCTGTCTCTCTGACATAATAACCCAGGACATCAGGTTGTCCCAGAACTACTTGTTTTCTTCAATTTACAGGCATTTAGAGTTTCTGTAGTTAAATCCAAATGCAAAGGCCAATTATTCATGTTATTATATTAACCATAGTTGGAATAAAAATTTAAGTAAAGTACATATCTACATCTTTTTGAGATATAAATGACGTTTTTGAGACTGGGTAACTGCTCACCACCAGTATTGGATACAAACAGAAAAATGAATGAACTTTTCCCTGTCCCACATGTCCAAAACATGATACGGCTGTCAGATCATTTATTTTATTAGCATACTATAAATCCTAAAGAATAATAGGTAACATAGGCCAGATCCCCACTGCTTTCAGCTGAGATGTGCCAGTTTGCCTCAGTGCAGGAGGTTCAAAAATACTTCACTTCCACTAGCTTGGAAAACAGTGTTTCCTTATGGAAACATTCCCTATCTTATATAGTTACACATGATCCGGGTGTAACCCATTTCCTATTTGCCCCTGAGCACTTCTGGAATGTGATAACAGTTGACTATATTATCACCTTTTATTTCCCTCCATTTTGTCATTCCCTTGCCGTTGCTCAGAAGAGGAAGCAGAAATTCCAGAGGTGAAGCTGTGCAATGAAAAAGCTTGATCACTTTCTACCTTCCATTTTTCCTTGCATTCCTCCCTCCACTTTTCCTCCCTGATTTTCTTCCTTCTAGAAACTCATCCAGAAAGAGAAACACAGATTTTATCATAGAAAATCTGTTACTGTACTAAGCTTTGAAGATCTATTAACATGAACACTACTTAAGTAGGGGTGCATATGTATAAGTATAGATGCATATATATAAACACAATTGTTCATGCCTAAGAGTGACCAAGGAAATTTTTGCATTTGGCTTTACAAATAGCTATGGTTAATGTCACTATTTTAGAATGGCCTACTTTTTTTGGTACTCTCATGTCCCCAGTCAGAAAAACATCAGTGTACTTCAGTAGAGATGCTTATTTGGATCAAAGCTGTTCAGCTTATATGCTAGTTATTACAAGGGAACGTCTGCAAGAAATGTTGCAGAAAAGAAAAGGAGTCTTTATTGTGCTGAAATTTCCCACACTTATTCTCCCAAAATCTAGTCTCTAGATTTCATCAAACAGAACAGATTAAAAATACCAAGTGTACTTTGGATTATTTTTATAAAAGGAATTATTCAAATTTTATATTTTTTTCTCACAGCAGATCATGTACTGATCCTGAATTGCCACATCATGGGGCAGACATGTCTTCCATTGCTGAATGCAGCTTTTCCCTATCAGACATGTCCAGAAAGAGATGACCTAGGAAAAGTGTTACATAAATTCACTCTGGAGACAACACTCCTGTTCATACTTTCAGTTTTGCTCCTCTTTTCTCAGAGCAGTTTGCAAAAGGTGAAATATTTTTATGTACACTCAGAATGAATAATGTCTATCTTCATGCTGACAATGGAGAATGAAGATTGAATGGACAGAAGTTTACAAACCAAGCTCACAATTAAATTTTTTAAATTCAGAATAAGAAATGAGAAATGAAAATATGCTATTCAGGTAAAGACTCTAGCCACAGCAGTGTCTTACCATGGGCAAGATAAGTGTCACTGCTTTAAGTGTCCAGTAATTGCTTTATTGGACATTTTTATTTCCAGAAGGCAATTTCTGACTTGCATTGCATATTAGCTAGGGCATTATGTTTAATTCTATGACACGCAACTACTGACTTCTGAAAGGTTCCCCAAATTTATTTATTCTTTTCAACTGTGATGTTTCTGTAAGTGTGCACTTCCAAAGAAAGACTTTATTAAATCAATTCAAAATACGGTAAGACTTCCAAAAGAGAGCAGAGACTAAATCAGGCACACTTGAAATTTAGCAATTTTCATTACTAATCAATTTAGGGAAAGAAAAATTAAGCCCATCCAAATTTCACTGATTCAAAATGTCTGAAATTGTTTGAATACCTTTGATGTTACTGAGATTTATTAGAAGCTCCAAATCATTAATGTTTCACATTTCTTTGTGATTAAAATATAGATACAATGTCATAGTTTCATTTTGATTTACTAAACACCACTTGTCATTGTCAGACAGAAAAGCAGGAAGACAATGAATTTATGAATGAAAAGTGGTGCAATGTGAAAAAAGGTTGGCTTTCACTCAGCAGTTTGGGCATGGCACCTTCCTCAGTGGATGTCTGAGTAAAAAAAATAAACCAACAAAGAAACAAACTAAAGAAACCAACCTCCCAAAAAAACAAAAACCCCAAAAAAAAAAAAAAAAAAAAAAAAAAAACCCAAAAAAACCCCAACTAAACAAAAAACCGAAACACAATAACAAGCAAAAACCCAAATAAAAAACTTTATTTCTTGAATTCTGATTTCTAATATCATATGGGTTTTTTCCTTTACATTCTTGGAAATTTGATGCCTGAAAAAGGGAAATCTGAATGTGTATTACTTTAAACCAGAGTTCACCAAATGCTCCAAACAGTCATAAAGATGAATATATAGCCTTATTAAAAGACTGATACTAAATCTTCCTCAGCCTTACAAGTCATACCTTCTGCTCTTCCTGTTGAACTCTTCTATCAATTTGCCTATGACATTCCCAAAATATCATTGCTCCAGTTAACATTGTCTTGGCTGCTAGGATAGTTCCCAAGTACCCACCAAAGCCTCACCAGGCAGAAAGGCTGCATCTTGTACCTTCCTCACAGCAGCCTGATAGTGCTTCCCAGAATAAGATTTTCTTTTCTGCATCACCTTCACATTTCTGACTCACTCCATATGACATCCATTCTCTTTTTCTACTGTATGTATGTTCCATGATGTTTTATGTTTCATCTCACTGATTTTGGATCATCTACCTAATTTATTAAGGTCATTTTAAATTCTAAAAATGCACTACAAACTGCTTGTAATGTGTTCAGCAAATATATCAAGTTCTTTTTTAAACTGAAAGCCAAGACTTTAGCAAGAAATGCTCTCTACCTCCCACCCCTGTAAGACTACACTTGGAGCCACACCTAACAAGCAAACTACTTATGCCTTTGAAAGCCTCTGAAGTTTTTGAAAGGAGCATTTCAAGCAGGTGTTCAATCAGCTTAAGCTGACCACTCTAGGTTTATGTCCTCAGCTTTGCAGGAGAACCTGTGTGGGATAAGTCTCTCTAAATCAGGGAGACATCCCATAAACTGCTTTTCTCTTATTCTCTAAATCAAATGTTCTCAGAGAAGGAATTAAGATAGATTTCACACAGTGTATTTTTTGCATGCTTAGGTGGGCAATTTTAACTCTTTAGGATCCTCCTGCAATTTATTTATACTTTATTTAATAAATTAATTCAGAACTTTTCCAGGAGCTCCTATAAGGGATTAATTATAACTTCCTCATTTTTCAGACCCATATTTGCATCTTTTCCTATTACCGTGAAGACTCACAAATGGTTCAGAGATTACACAGGATTGTCTATCAGGTTTTGACCATCAGAATACATCTATCTACTCTTTACCATGTTCTTTTCCTTTATTTTACCTGAGCTCATGTCTTCTCAATAAAGTTAGGCAGAACCAAACTTTAAATAGTTTAGAATTTTTTACACCATGTCGTCTTACTCTCCTTTCCTGTTACATAGGATGCGTACTGTTCTGTTACTATTTGAATAGAAACACCTTGAAAATATTACTCCAAGCGGGATCATAAGAAGATTTATGGCAAGAAAAACTTTCTCACCTGATTACCCTGTAAATATTCAGGAGAAATCTTTAGTAAACATTTCACCAGTGGTACAGCAGCCACAGCAGAGGCAGAATGTGGCCTTCAGCTGAGGCACCATCAGATCTGTGAGGCTGAACAGAGGCATTTCTGAACCTGCCAGCAAAGTAAGTCATTTGCCACCAGATCAAGGAAGAGCAGCTCAGCATTTGACAGCACTCATTACTTGACGCTTCAAAATGATTTCTGCAGAGATTGAAGAGTTTTGAAGAACACTGAAAAGAGATTTTTCATTTTAGCCTCTTCTATTTATTGCAAGAGATATGAGGAGACATAACTGTGCCAAGGAGAACCTTTGTGATATGTGTGTCCTGTTCCCAAGGCCTACATCAAAACATCAGCTGTTTAACGAGGACTTTAAAACATTTCCAATTAGTAGTAATCTTTAGCTGTTATAATTCCCTTTTTTAACACTTCATGCATCTCATTTTGTTTCCTCCTATATTTCACAGGCCTTATCAGACCATCAAAAGAAAGGAAGGTGGCTCAGTTCCACTGTGGAAAGAATGAGCCTGCAGGAGCTTGCTAGGGTAATCTGCATGCCCCCACAGTGCTGTGTCCATGCTAGCACAGAGATGCTCCTCACATCCCTGGGCACCCTGCTACATCCCAACCTTCTCTCAGCAGGCAACATCCTCACATACATGGAGCTAGAGCATTTCCTCCCAAGGTTTATTTTCCAACCGCCTCCACATCTGCCCCGGGCCCTCCCTCATTCCCACTGGCAAGCCCTGCCAAACACTGCCTGGAGAAGGGACCTCCTTCTCCCCCACATAGACCAGGATGGCACTTGGAGCTGGCACATGGCATCCCCACAGGACCACGTCCTGCCAGCGAGCAGCTGTGGCGAGGCCCATTGCCAGTTGTGGGAAGGCACATCACCCTTTTCAGAGGAGAAATAAAGTACTTTTGGCAGCAGGTTCCCCCATGGTTACTGGCCCCATGTCCCTCCTGTGTGGTGGGCAGATGGTGGCCATGCAGGCGCCCAGCCAGTACCACAAGGCCCCCACGGCCCCAGCCCCATATGCCCCACTCAGCTGCTGTCACCACTTGGCAGAGCAGGAGTCATTTTTCAAGTACCCCTAGCACGGGTGAGGCAAATGCACCAAAGGGCAAACTGTGTTTTTCAGCATTAGTAGCCATGAGGCCAGAAGGTCTTGAAGTGCCAGAGGTGGGTGACTCTGACTCGCTGCCTGGTGGCAACAACACTGAGGGTGTCTTGGCTTTCTGCACAGATAAATGGTGCAACAGAGATGTACTAGGAGAAAGATGAAAAGGATTTGAGGTTTTCCTTAAGTGTAGATCACTTTAACAATAAGTTTGCCTACAAACCTGCAGAGCTCGAACACTCTAAACTGTAACCTTGAGCTCAAATGTGAGAAGAAGCTTCTTTGCCAGTTCTTAACGTAGCTCGACACCTGCGCTCTCACTGCTGCTGCTGCTAAGGCCTGGAGTTACACAGTGCTGAGGTCTGGCATGGGAAAAGGAGGCTTGGACAGTACCATGGTTAATTCATGCATGAGGGAGTACTCAAGATAAACTGGGCATGTAAGTCTCTACTGACTTACAGTCTAAAGCCAAAATAAAGAAAGTGAGGCAAAGACCACCTTGAAGGCTGCTACATCCCCACAGCAACACCAGTGTTGCACTGGACTCCTGGGGCCAGGTTGGCAGCCCAAGCAAACAGCTTGCCTCTTTTGTCCTTCTTCTTAGCAGGAAAGTGAGCACCACACTACAGGGCCTCATCTTGTGGGACCGATCACAGGTCACCTCTCAAGCAGACAGGGGCACTGCTGGGGAAGTGTCTTTGTCTTGCTCATGGCATATCTGCTAGGATGGAGCAAAGCCATCTCTACTGCCTGGGCGTGTGGGAACAGAGCTCATCACTGCAAGGTCTGAACATGAGCTGGAGCAGGTCAGGGGTGAGCAGCAAGCAAAGGAGGTAAGGGCATGACAAGACTGGCAGATTTGGATCTTCTGGGCTGCAGGGTGCAAGGGTGTGTGCAGAAGTTCGAGCTATAGTTGGAGCTATTGTTCTAGAGTTGTTTAGAAAAGGTATACTTTGGGACTACTGGAAACTAAGTAAAAAGTTGAAAATGCATTTCTTTTTCATTTTAAGTAATTGAACATGGATTATGCTTAGAGACAGCTATTCTGGAAATCAAAAAGAGATTTTAGGAGCCATGCCACCAGTTCTGACTGCCTGACCTAGAGCAAGGTAGCCACAGAAAGAGTCAAGATATTTTCCCAGGCTACTTGCATTGACTCAGATGTGGTTTTCCCGGTAACATAAGCAAAGGCTTCTGTAACATTTTCAGGCATAACCTTCGCTCTTACCCTGAGTGCCCCTTGTCAAAATGAGGCCACACTGGTCATCAGTACTCAGGATCACGTAAATTAATGCCATAAAAGGGAGCTATGATTTTTTGCACACATTCATTACACCATTTTAGTATCTAGAATATGGAAACAAAAATCACAATTTTTTCTTTAGTCAATTATCCAGCCATTGTGATCTAGGATTTCCTAAAACTTGTTCATAAGGGTTTTATTTTCACGTCAAGTTATGCTAGTTACATTTAATCTAATTTTAATGTAGAGAGTTGAATAGAGTTTTGATAATTTAAATCCTCTTGGAAAAGGACTAATTTTAAGGTTCCAGTAAACTGCTGACATGCTATGGTCATGAATGAGCCCATGAATTTGTTAGAGAATGGCACTAATAATGTGAAGGCCATGGACTTGATCCCTGTACAGCCCATTCTCTGAAGAGAGGATCCTATCAACTCAGACTTTTCTGTGATTTTCTCTCAAGGCTATAATACAAAGCAAGGTGCATTAGCTAAGTGTAATCTTAGGTTCAGAAGTCATTCCTCAAGCCTTCAAGAGATGTGAATCAGTGAGTTTTCTACCAGTGAAAAATGGTTTTCACAGATCACTGGCTTTATGGTAAAGATTTAAGATGCAAGGCAGATGGATGGGATATTTGACCTCCCTTATTCCCTTCTAAATTTGACTGTACTCTGTTAGGGCACTGCATATGTGTTGGTGCTGCCTCTTAGACACTGATACCATTCCCAGAGGGGCTCTTGCTGGGCATGTCAAACAAGATAATGTGATTACATATTTCTTTGACTGAAAATGAAGGTGGTTTTCCAGTCAGGGGAAGAAAGCTGTAGAATTTCAAAGTCAAGGTCATGTGTCCGATATTCCATCTACTGTGTAAGTTAGCTGGTAATCTCAGCATATATTTATGAAAAAAATATATAGATTATTACCTATTGCTCTTAAAATACCTCTGAAAGTGTTTTGAAACTTCATGGCTGATAAGTAAGACATCTTTTCTGCTGAGGCATATCAGATGCCTTTGCTATATATACACTTTCATTCTACAGTAAGATAGAAGGAAGAATCTATTTGTAGTTCAAATATCCTATGTTCTCTCATGTAGCTACTGAGTCTTTTCTGAGCTGGTTTTTTTTTGGGTTTTTGGGGTTTTTTTTTTTTTTTTTGTGGGGTTTTTTTGTTTTTTTTTTTTTTTGTTTGTTTTGATTTTTGTTTGTTGGGGTTTTTTGTTATTTGGCAAAACCAAAATGGAAGTTATTTGAAACTGACAAATAACCGACACATTGGTGGAAATTGATGGTTTAAGTCTGGTAAAATACAACATCCACAAAAAACTAGATCTGAGTCTCCTGAACAAAATCTTCTTTACAGGTATGTGCAAACTCATTCATCCCAGTAATCTGGAAGACGAAAGACTTTATTTTCTTGTAACCCTGGGATGCAAAGGCACTGGACCAAATAAATATTTTCAAGCATAACAATATCATGAAGACTCTCAAAAGCCACTTAAATAGTTATATTTTTTAAATCTGTATGTTCATTGAGCAATTTTGTGTGTTCATGGATAACTCACAAAGAAGAAACAAGATTATTCCTGCTCATAAAGCTTGAAGTGTGCAATCAGGAAACAGAAAGACCACACCATTAAGCTGGCCAACCATGTGGCACAAGCAGTAATCAAACCATAGTGAATATTCAGAGAAGCCATTTTTCCATTAGCCCACAGAAAAAAAAATGCAACATTTTAAAGATTTGGAAAAATCAGTTCGTTTACTGACAATTTATAAATAGGAAAATTAGAGCGATGTCTTAATTTATCAACTAAATTGTTACCATCAAAGAATGTCACCTAGCCATTTGTTCAGCCTGTCATACCTTTGAAGCAGAGACTACTGGTACTGTGCCCCTTCCCAGGCCTGAGGACACCTGAGACCACAAAATAGCCACTGTTCTGTCTGTCTGTGAGTGGAAGGATCCATTACTGCTCAGGGTCCTCTTGGATTCCTGCCTCACCAAAGAAGCTTGAAACCAAACAATGCTCTTTAGATTTGGAGAACTTGATCCTTGAGCACATGGTGCAGCAGCCCCTGTCGGTCCCCGTCTCCCTTCAGGCAGCCAATAATGCTCCTCTGGCTTAAGGATCTTTGTGTGAGCTTTACAAAGTGGCTTGAGATCACTGGATGGAACAGATTGTGCAAGTGTAATAGACTGTCTTTCAAATTGTTACTTGTGGGTGTCATAACAATGCTGAATTTATCACTACACAAATAAATTTTTACCCTCAAATCTGGAATACAAGAGAATCAGTTTAATTAAAATGAAGATGAGTGACTGATGCTTAACTGGTGTATCAATAGAGTAAATTTTTTAATAGAGATGTATTTGACCTTTCATAATTTATAAAGTAGCATATAGATATTAAAATGTATAGGAAGTTTTAAACTTCAGTGTATGAAAAGGGATTTCACTAATTAAAGGTTTAAAGCTATGACTATAATTTTAATTTAAAAGCTCTTTTTATGCTGAATTTAGATATATTGAAAGATTTGTTTTTAATAAAACATCCTTTTTGATCAGAAATTCCTGGAGAATTTAAGATGATTGTCGGTTTACTTGTATTTCAGATGTAAGGCTGATTCTTCTAAATGCTTAGGCATGTGCTGAACTTGACATCAGCAAGACCACCCCTGTGCATGAAGGTAACCATGTGCAAAGATATTTGTTGGACTGGCATCTAGCAGTCCCTTGTAAACTCCAATCTCATCCTTTGGAAAGGTTTTCAGTTCAGGTGGAAAAAAGGAGTTGAAGGTGGAGAGCCATGATGTGAAAGAACAGCATAATGTTACTCTTGCATAATTTGAAGTGAACACAAATAACAGAATATCTTCTAATTTTTTTTTTCCTCTTTATGTCATCAGGGTAGGTATCAACTCTAATTCTGAGGGCTGCTTTGGGATCATCTCATGACCTTGGCTGATTGGCACAGATTTTGGTGCTGTTTTGAAGCCACTGAGGATTTGAATCTTCTTTCCAAACTAGCTAAGGAAGGATTCCCACTGAAATTAACAGCATTTGAAGAACAGATAGCCAAGTAAGGAAATAATTATATCCACACATACCAGATTAAAGATTTGTGGCCACTTCTAGGCAGAAGTTAAATAAGGAACAGAGCTGTGATGGGCTGTGTGGAATGCTCAGTAACTCTTACAAATTGAAATCTACCTTGGAGAGAATGAACTGGCAAGGGTATTAAGACCTTTTCCCTAATGGGTGGCATTTTAAAAAGTTGTTCATTATGGACTTATTGCTCATCTGAGAGCTTTTCGCCTTTCTGAAGTGGAATAACTCTTAGACTTTTCATGTACTTCCCCCACAGAAGATCTTCTTAACACAATAATTGCAAATTCAGTAATTTCCCTTTATCACTCCTTTAAAGTTTCAGTTTCTCCTTTTTTCATTCAGGGCTCTGTAGAGATTCACAGGTCAGTTGGCATGTTCCCATTCTCCCCATTTGCTCTGTCAAAGATGTCAGCTTTTGGACAGCTTAATTTCTCTTCCAAATGCTCCGTGTCCTCTAGGCTGTTCCCTGCACATACATGGCAACTTCCTAATCTTGGTGCCTCAGGAAGTCAGACCTTCCTGCTCAGCACAGAATGCTGTCTCCCATCACCTCCACTACATTTAGGATAAACCTAACAACTTGCACAGCTACTCCTCATCTACATTTAGATGTACAGTGCCATCCCAGTTTTTCTAAAACCTAGATTTCCATTTTACAGCAGTACATGTATCATCATCAAACACAAGAATGACAATCAGAGAGTAACATAGATTCACACATAGGCACAGAGCAGACATACTGAGTAATTTTTAGGTAAATTATTTCAATTTGGTATCAGCAGCTCCTTGACCTCCTCTGAATTTTCAAATTTTACAAAGATGTACACAGTCACTAGCGAAAGATCAGAGTACTGGTACTGGCAAGGAAGGAGCATCTCTTTGGAATGTTCAGAGTGTGCAGAGCACATTTGTGTACCAGCAAAACTGCTTCTCACTCCATCCTCGGTTTTACCCTTTCATATGCATTGTCTTGCCCAGAAACCCACAATACATTCATAAAGAGTGGCCACACCTGAGTGACCTCAGCTTTTCACAGCAATGGCCTCCTGTTCCCTTCTCTCCTGTTCTTGGACTACTAATCTTAAATTCCAGCGGGCACCATCTGGAAAATTTTTCCCGGGATGCTGAGTTCTAGCTGTTATGATTAACATGTTACACCTCTGGGCTTCTCAGGGTACAGGAAATCTGATACATGAAGGCAGAATGGTTGTTAGAATACCATTTACCAAGTGGTTACTTCATTTAGGGTATATTTGGGAGAGTCCTGTCATATCATTCCCAGCCAGATATAATGGAGCACTATTACTCTTGGCATTTGCATGAGCCGCATTTTAAACAGAGCCAGTTACCTCTCACTCTTTTTCCAAAAAGAAACACAAAACAAGCAAGTATTAAAAGAAAAACATGAGACACTTGGAAAACCTCTGTGGTTCATAAAGACAGAGAAGATGAAGCAGAAAAATATGAGAAAAACTTTCAGAAAAACAGTGACCATGATATGGAAGAGAAATTTTGGAATACTTTGACCAAAATCCTAAGTTGATTCAAAATATTTCAAAATATTGAAAGTGACAGAGAAACTGAGACTGAATGTATATAGTCCTTTTTATTTTTTACCTAGCTATAAATATTCTATACTCAAATTTTATGTGATTTCCAAAACTATGCAAAACCATGCATGTTTGTTTCAGCTATAGTACACCTTTGGAGTGATGATCAGGTGCCCAATTGATCATCTGCTCTGGGAAGAACATCTTTATTTAGGCTATTGTGATCACTCAGTTATCTGTAGAAAAACTATTAGTGATTGACAGCAGAGAGTAGATTCATTTGAGTCTGTTTTGCAAATGACATTCTCAAATAGGTTTGCAGATACACTGGATTTAGCTATCTAATAATCTTGTTGTGTTTCTTTGGACTAGATTACATTTAAGCATATTGTTTTCCTAGGAGTCAGGTAAGAAAACCTTCTTCATAATTTAGACATGGCTTAAAAGACAGAATACTAAATAAGAATTTTGCTATAACAATAGCCTATAAAATCTGATTTCTTGTATTTACATTTATCAAACACCACTGTTAGCAGTGAAATAAAGAATTTGACCTCTATCAAAATGTTTGGTTTATGCTGAGTTTAAATAATTTATTTCAGACACCTGGAATATGTAGGTAGCAATTTGTAAGCCTCATGAGTCACTGTTGATATTTTAATGGTGTGTGGGTTTTTTGGTTTATTCACTCCGTTCCCTTTGCCATGCACAGTGTATTTTCTTGTTTAATTTTCAGAAAGAGTAAATCCTTGGAAATTAAATGCTTTTGATTTTTTAGCACTGCTTAAAGAATAAAGCAGTTATTGTCATTTCAAAACCACCAGAGTTCAAAATAAATACTAAGACTGTTCATGCTAAAGAAGGCAGTATTATCCCAGTCCCAGAGGAATGCCACTCCTTCAGGCCTTACAGATCTAGGTCCAAACTGGAAACCACACTAGCTGAATTTGTGAGGCAAGAACTGCATAGAAGTAATAAGAGTCACCACATAACAGAAAAGAAACAGCTTAGAAAACGGCAGCACTGGGGCATTAACACGATTCTCAGCTGTACAGCCAGATTTTCATTTGATGTCTACTGGAAATGTTGCAGTGCAGCTAAGCTGACTTATCCTCGCTGAAGATCTCTTGCTTTAGAGCTCTGGGCTACCCTGGTGACTTACAGCTACATTCTTACACATATAAGAGGATTTGTTCTACACAAGTTATTGACTGATATTTCATTAACATAAGAAAGAAAGGTTTGTTGATCTATTGGATGTAACCGCTAAAATCTGGCTCAGAGTGGGTACTGGAATTCCTGGGGGGTTTTTTGTGCTTCATGTCTGTTCTACTCAACAGTTGCTAATCTTGCAGAGGAAAAGAGCACAGTCTTGCCATAACATTACCTTCCTTAGCACAGAAGTCAGAAAGGAAACTTTGGACTCCTATAGAACCTCTTGCCATAGTTGCTGTGTACAGTAATCCTTTTCAAGAACTCTTTTCTTACACCTGAAAGTGAATCACACTGCTCATGTCCTGACTGTTTGGACTAGCTTGGCCCACAAATATTTGAGTGGGAGTCTCGTGGGTATAAATGCTCAGGAAAATTCACTTGAGTAACTGGAGGACAAGTTGTGCTACAACGATGTGCAGATGCATGTTGGACTTCTAAACCTGTGAAATGTGAACAACTCATGCCCTAAATGCTACTTCCAAAAAGGGAAGTCAAGTTTTTTCAGGTTGACTTTTTACTTTCTGTCAAAAGGAAAAGCCGCTTCTTAGCAGCTACATCCCTGACTAAGGATCTGGAAAACCTCAAGGACCATCTCTGCCTACATGAGCCCAGGGCCTGACGGAAAGCTAGAAGATACTGCTGCCACCACTGGGATAGCATGGTTCCCTCTCCACACTGATGGTGTTCAAATAAATTTGAGGCATTGGTGGCCTGGAGATGGTACATGTGAGGAGGATCCTTTCTATGAGGATCTATACTCCGTATCTATGAATCTAAGAGGAAACTTCTGAGGTAAAACATCAATGACCAAAATGACAGAGATTTTTTTATTCACTATTAAGTGTTTTCTGTCCCTCCAAATCAAGTGCATGTCAGATCATTCAGACATTCCCACTGGCTGTCCCATCCAAAGCTATTCAGCCCCACTGATCACTGCAGTTGGTCATCAGGTGGTTCATTAGAGCTGTCACCTCCTGAAGCCTTTCTATCATTTGTGCTGTCCCAGCACAGTCCTACAGCCTTTCCTTTAGGGAACAAGGCTAGAGCCTCTCTGGCTCTGGGAGGTCCTGTGACATTCTAGACACAGTCCAAATGGAAACTACCTTAGCAGCTAGAAGGAGGAACGGGAGAATATTCTCTAAGTCTTTATTTATAATAATATCATGACTGTCTATTAGTATAGCTCCAAGAGTGTTCCAAAAATGCTAAAATAGTAATATTCATTCTTGGAGAGAGGGCAACAACCTGAAACTCCCTCCCTGGAGTAGCTATTCCAGTCATCCATATACCTTGACTCTATATCTTTCAATTATTTACATTATTTGCTATACATTTCTCTGATATGACTTGGTATTTGCAGGCTGAATTTCTGAAAATAATGTTTTAATCAGGGAAACATGCAGAACATCTTCACTGTAGTTCAACCATTTGTCAAGGAACAGAGTTCTAGACCAGGTGTTTCAAATATTTGATAAGGCAGGTGTAACACACTCCACTTCAAAGCAGTGCACCAGTAGATCTCAAAACTTGCCTTTTCAGGCAGGTTTTACCCCAGTGGACTGCCCAAGGATATAAAATAATGATCTTGCACTCACCCCGTGAGCCAGGATGCCCAGCTGGGACTGCCCACTTGTCCTGAATACCACCCCACTTCTCCAAGGCTTGACTGATTGTTTATCTTGGTGGGGAAGTGCAACCTGGATTGTGTAAGGCATTGTAAAAGCTCCAACAGCTAATTTTTTTTTTAGTTTCATTTTCTGATGAAAGTTCATTTTTTGGGCTGGCAACTGCCATAAGCCAGAGCCAGGAGTGCACACTGTTTTCCCTCCCTCTGTCTCTGACCAACATGCTATGGGTGAGATGCTCTCCCATTGCACTGCCTGGGTGACACCAACCATCTGCTATGTCTGTCTGAAGAGTGTGTAAAACAAGGTTATTTCATGTATCTTAATACCAATAATAAGTTCAAGGGGGTGATGGGGCGGGGGAAGCTGTTTTAAGTTTGTGGCTGTTAAGAAGTGGTTTTGGGCTAACTCATCCAGCCTGGGATCTTCCTCTCAGTCCAGCTGGTGGTACACTCAGGTGCAAGAGGAGCCTGTAGCCTGGGTGCTGGTCCTGAAACTCCCCAAGTGCACCACAGTATTGTGAAATCTTGGGCCAAGCAAAGTGCCTCCCTCATTTTTCTGAGATTAGCAGATCTCTTGGGAATGAAGGGAATCTGGAATATCCCAGTAGCACCTTCTATGGTATAAACGTGAGAATGCCTTCTTGCATTTGAAAGCTGAGGTATTTGTGAGGATACATTTTTATGCATTGCTATGTCAGAGAAAAATGCTTTGATCAAAACAGTTCCTTCTTTATTTTTTTCCCCCTTTAAAATAGCACAGTGTATAAAAAAGGCAAAAATATCTGCTGGATCTGGTCTTTGTGTTAAACTTCAGATCCAGAAACTATTGTGGGTTAGGGAAAACTATATAAGTAGAGATGGCTCACTGGGGTACTAACAGTGTAAAAGACAGATAAAAAATGCAGAGATAATTGCTTTCAGCCTCCTTTTCTGGAACTACTCATCCTTCCAAGGGCTGCACAGAATACAGCTGCACAGCACTCAGAATTTTAGCTGCAAATTTTTTAATCTTTGAAGACATCAGTGCCACATGAGGACTGCCCATACAAGTCATTTCAAAAAATACACACATTCTCTGCTTCCTGGAAAAAGGTGTAGTGAAGAAGGTGCCCTTGGTTGGGACTCAGCAGAGGGACCAGTTTCAAGCAGTCAGAGACATTTTGCTTGATTTGAGACTAAATGCTTCATAACCCTTATCTCTAATTTACCCATATAATTAATGGTGGACACCAAATGCTTCCCCACCATGGGTACTTCAAGAGTAATTTTGTTTTTACTTTTGATACACTCAGAGATTTATAGGGATGGGACCATATAAATACAGAGAGAACAGCTGGGCTAGACATATGCTACAGCATGTGATTCAAAACTGTCTCTATGTAAAGATTCAAAACCACAAAAACAGTTTCCAAGACAGTGCAAATAAGAGTTCCACATCCTTCAAGGAAAACCCAAATACTGTGAAAAATAGAGATGATTCTAGTTCCAGGATGTGAATTTACTATTCCTCCAAGTTCATTTAAGATATATATGTAATTCAAATATTTTTGAGATAATTATGTATTTTCCTTCCCACTTTTTAAAGGTGATAAATTAAACAATTCCAGTTACCTACTGAAAGATATTTATTTTTCTGCCTGTCCTCATGATACCAGAACTTCTTCCACTCCAAAGAAGGATAAAAAATGTAAAATAAAATTATTACCCATTTCTGTAAGTCTTCATCATGATGGTCTTGGATACACTGTAAAGAACTTCTTATTCACCCTATGAAATTCATGCTAGCATTTTCTTATGCAAACTCTGACACTTACTCAGTGCATATTGTGGCATTTGTTTTTCACGCACCACATGATAGCTATGATATTTGAATATTGAAATTGTATTTTCTTTTCTGATTTGCAGGTATCTGCCACCTTACTGCAGGTAAAAGCTAAAAATATGCCTATTTATTATTTAAAAAGTCAGAATTGATGTTTAGGATAATCTTGAAACTTCAGTATGTATGTATGGCTGAGAACATCTGCATGAGCCTTGCTCATCAAGCAGTGGGTCAGACAAAACTACAATATTGGCAGGGCTCAAAAGATCTGGTATATGCCAATATGACATAATATTTACTCTACAGTACTCTTTAGTAGTGACTGTAAGAGCCTTATGACTCACAATGGAACCAAAGAATCATGAAGCATTTAACAGTTTAAACAGTTGAACAAACTCCTCGAGAGCCCTTAACATATCCACATCGGGCTACAAGCAAGCAGCAAGGAAACAACACTAGCAAAACTTCAAGTGGAAAAAAAATCGGAAGTCACTCTCATTTGTCATCATTACAACAATATCTTTTTACCCTGTTGAAAAAATCATATCCATTACTACTGGGATAAAATTGATCTACCTTCAATGACTTTAACATATAGTGACAAATGTCGCACTGTGGTTATTCCTTGGCTTTCCTAAAAGAACACATACATTTCCCAATTTGGCAAATAGTTTCCACGAAGGCAAAAAAAGCAAAGAATTCAGGGAATAAGCCCATTTTGAATATAAAGGAATGTATCATAATCTCACCTACTTTCAGTCTAGCTGATTATAAATGACTCACTATCCAAAACAGCACAACACGAACACATAGCAGGTATACCAGGTGCTTCCAGAAGGGCAAGACTGGATGTAACATGAAAAGGTGGCTAAAGCAACTTTTATTTCAGTTTCAGGAATTTCCACTAAGCTATAATTAGAAGTGTCAACTGCTAACAAAGCCCATCTTAGCACAAAATTTCTCCATGGAAACAAAAAAACGCTGCGAAGAAGGTGTCAAAAAATTGAGAGATTTTCTTGAGCTTGGGAGCAATAATTAGATTAATAGGAACTTCTCCATACAGTGGGAAAAAAAATAAGATATGAAGGCCAGCTTTGATGGCCAAACAGGGAACAACAGGATGTGAGCACTGCTGCTACCACAGAAGTTTGTGTTTCTGAGTCCTCATTTCTGTTAACAATATAGATGTCCCTGGAGAGAGAGGGGCACCCATAGGGAATTATTATTTTCCATATCTGATCTGAGAAAATAGGGAAGAAGGGTCTCTCTTCTTTTTTTTTTTTTTTTTTTTTTTTCCTTTTTTTTTTTTTTTTTCTATCTTCTGATGATCTAACAGGAAACATGTGAGACTGGGAAATTTTGCTCCTTGCAAGGCTCAGGCATCCAAGGGCAGGAGTTTGTCTCAGTGTCTGAGTCACCAACACTTGGAAGAGACAAAATACTGTTTTTCCTCTCCCTTTCCCTTAGTTGCTATTTTTTAACCTTTTTCTCCTTCTCCAAAGTATTTCTTTCCTCCATTCCTGGCCTTTTCTTGTTCTATCTTTGCCTATATCTTTCCCTATAAAAGTTATGGGAAGTTCCATGATAAGCATTTGCCACACAGATGTCTTACTATTTAAGCTGGGACACTAAAATTTTACACAGAAAATCTGGAGGTACAGATTGTGCCTGCATATCTTTCCCTGCCACACTCAATGTGTAGATGTCTGCCAGTGCTAACCATTACTTTGTTTCAGAGATTGCCTTCCCTTTCAAATCTTGCTGAAAAAGAAAAATTGACAGAAAAAAAACCAGCATGGCACCTGGAAGCAAAGAGGTCATGCTGAGCTGATGATAGCTGAAACTTGGGCTTCACTTGGCTTGGGCAAAAGTAAAACAGGATTTTCAACCCTGGCTTGTGTCCATGTGTAATCTCCCTCCACACCAATATGTGAATCTGGTTAAATTCTACTTCACTCCTCCTGGCACGCTGGTCACAGCAGTTTATGAAATGTTTGAGGCTGAAGGGTTTTCTTTGACAGGGAATCAAACCAGGTCAAGACTAATAACACTAAGTCCTGGCCCACAGACCATCAGGAGAGGTGTATTTCTAACAGCAAATCTACTAATAAGCAGATGCAATTACTAGATGTACTGAGAAGAAAGCAAAGGGTATAAATCTCCCCGGTGAAACAGTAGGCTTACAATAGGTGCTACATGCTTTGATCAAATTAAAAATTTTATTACACTTTAATTAAGACCAGGAATTTATGACTGGCATGCAAAACTATTGACATTTCCTTTTGCTCCAGTCCACACCAGTAGTTTTAATCTACACCTGTACTTTTAAGTCTAATTTGACCTTTGTTCACAGAGCAGCATTCATTCAGCAAATCTCATGATTATGCTTTCCTGGAAGGAGATAAAACTAGCTGTATTTAGACTTATTTCAAAACTGTAAATGTCAGACTCCATGAGCCAGGAGACTGTACTGAATGTGTTAAAAAGGTTTTTGTCAGACCCAACCATCAGCCCAACATTGTTCTGTGCCTTCCTTCTCTGAGAGTAAAAATTTTCATGAAGTAAATGAATTTTGTGTAACTCATACAACTGGAAACATGCCAGAAAACAAATAATATATTTAGCCAATGTTGAGAAGTTATTTCAAGTGGTTTATGTGTTTCTGAAAAAAAACTCAAAAAAGGCAGTTTTAAGAAACCATTAACTTGAGTGAACTAATTAGGAAACAGATCACATGATGATAAATGAGGTAGTTTGATCTGTTGATTGGACTGCTAGGCCTGTAAGTATGTAGAGTGACCCTGCAGATAATTGTATCAGTACCTGTGCTAATAGGGGTTTATAGAGATCAAAGCTGTGCAATATTCCCCGACCCTTAAACCTCTGCATTGTACTAAGATTAAGTTAGTAAGTGCACATCAGCTAATTTAAAGCAGTGTTATTACAATGTTGCTGTTATGAAATAAAGAGGTTTTGAAAGCTTTGAAATTTGGCAGCCAACCTTAACTCTGACCTGATCCTGCTGCTCTTATTCCACTGAATATGATGGACAGTGAGAGAAGAGGGAAGGGATATTTTAGCACTTAAAAGTTTTGATGTTTCTTTCTGCAAGTGACTTTACAAACTTTACACAAAGCTCATCCAGACTACTTCAGAAATCATGCCATAATGATATATGTGAACGGCCTTGCAAAGAAGTTAAAATTTAGAAAATCCAGTTTTCACTCCTGTTAACTCTATTCCCGTCCTTCTTATAGCAGCCTCACTCCACTTTGCTAAAAGCAAAGGTTTTCAGGTGGGACTTCTGAGATCTCCAGGACACCTCTCAAATCTGCACTTGTTTTCTGCACCTTTTTCTCCAGTGCAAGTATTTTTATAATACCCACACCATGATTTTGTTAATTCCTTACGCCATTCACCCAGGTAAAACAATATCTTGAAGGTGCTTAGCAGGAACCACTACATCTTATGGTTGTTGGTGGCATTAATACCTCCTCCTTAAGGCACTGATATTGGAATGTCACACTGCAGTTCTGTGAGACCATCTGATATGACTTTTTTTCCCAGGCATTTCTGGAGCTTGATCAAATATGGTGGCTGCATGGAAGTTATTTCATTTTGCAGAGATGAGCTGTGCTCAACACTGATGCAGACTTTCTTCTCAGAAAATATTTGAAAACTGGTGATCTGAAAAATTCTCTCCCTTGCTTTTAAGAAAGTAATTTGCTTGAAAGTTTTAAAAGTGCATATAATGCATCAAAGCAGATGCCAGCTCTCAAAGTGATCTAGACAACTACAGCAGACATCACTGGAAACAATAACCTTTCAGAGACTTAAGATTTAGTTAATGGTAACAATATAACAGGAAAACAAGACTCAACAGTCCAACAAAGCACCCATTCTAAAAGGAGGAAAGATTTATTTCCAGTATTCCCAGCCTCCAGCATAAACCAGTCCACCTCTCCAAGACAGACCAAGAGCTCATAATGAAGGAATTCTACCAGAGGCTGAAGAAAGTATTTTTACTTTTATCACAGAATCATTCCGTGTGCCAACTGGTGCTGAGGCATGAAGTGTCCCCGTGCCAATGACTGCATCACATTTCTCAGCACCAGTTTCAGATGTTAAATCTCCTCCTGTTAAAAACTGCACTCTGTTTACAAAAGCAATTCTTTTTTTCCACCTTTAGCACCCAGCCAATGAGTCTTGTCAGGAGAAGGAAAAAAATTTTTAAAAGGCTTCATTAATTTAGAATACTAAATTCTAAATCAGGTGTGCCTGTTATCATGGACCAAGTCACTGCCTCAGAAACCGCTTAAGTGGATATACATTGCAAGGATTGACTGTTCAAAGGGAGAATTATCTTAACCTTTGGGTCTCCCTGCATTTTAAGAAATTATTGTCCATGTAAGTAGAAATTGGACATGGAGACCAAGTCACAACAAAGTCCTGAAGCTTGCCCTCCAGGCACAATATTAATTTGTCCATGATGGGGATGAAGGCTAACCTTTCTACCCCCTATCTCTGTGGGGGGCACAGCCCTGCTCTGAGCTCTGGTGACCTCAGTCTTTACAGATATAAAAATGGTTTTTAACACGTCTGTTATAATGTTAGTATGTAAATGTGCACAATAGTCAGTTGTTATACTGCTGCACTAAAAGAGGATAAAATATTTGTTTCCTCTGCTCCCTACTCTACCAGCCCAAGAGCAGGTATGGACAGCCAGAATGTTCTTAGGTTACAAGAATTCTCCCTTTCTGCATGTTGGTGTCACTTATAGCCCCTCTGTTCTGACTGGTACCTGGAAGGGTGGCCTTCTCCTTTAGAGGCCCAGACTGAATTTACACCATATGCTTAATCCTGGGTGGGGATTATACCCAGCACATCAAAGAGCGGAATCAAGCCTGTAATGTCTTCCACAGGACAGCCCTGCAGTTGGAAATCCTGCTAGCCACAGGAGGGCTGGAGCTGCACACAACCTCAAAACAGCTCTTCATAACACCATGAAGCAATTAACTACTTGAACCTCTCCCATTTTCCTCTCCTCAGAATACATCTTGCATAAACTGGAAAGTACAAATAAAGTCTACTATATGATTAAAGGGAGGATTAAAAAAAAAAGTTCTTTGCAAAAGCAGATATTCTATTTATCCACAGGTATTAAATATGACATTTCCAAAGAAAACAACCAGAGCACTAGAAGAAGAATACCATAGATAACACCTGCACCAGAGAGTTTAAAATCAGCTCATATGCCACTATAGTGAACATAGTTTGTTTTCTATTATTTCTTAAATATGATGATAACCAATTTAGGGATTGACATAAACCCCATATTGTATTATTCTGAGGCTTTGTTAAGAGAAAAGAATGTGTGACCAAATCAAAGGCTTCACTAAAGCTAATAAACACAGCTTCAGTCATATATGTGGCCTTTATCCACAGCTTGATTAATATAACATTTAACCTAGAATAAGGCTGAGGTTATGGAGAGCTTTAAACAGAAACCAGATTTGAAATAGGGAAGGGTGAGGGGAGTAATAAGTTTAGATTAATAAAGCCATTGATCTTTCCACACACCAAACATTTGGAAATGTTAGTTAATGGCATTAAAGCAGTTTAAAACCTGTGATTACATAAATCCAAGAAAACACCACCTTTCTGGTACACAAAGAGTCTTCCAAATTGTTCAGAGTTTCAGCAAGCACTGAGACATGTTGAAGGAATCATGAGAGAAAATGATTGCAGATTTGAACTGTAAAAAGGGGATTTTATCCATCCTTCTCTTCAAAGGGTAATTAATTGTTTTCAGTACTTTATTTAAATGTGTAATTTCAAAAGAGGAAAAGTTGATTATGGATTTAAAAAAAAAAAAAACAAACTACAACAAATTAGATTAACTTGACTTCTCCAAGGTCAGAAGGTTCTAAATCTGTTAACAGTCCAGGTGATGATTATTTAATGTCCTAACTATTTGTTATGTCTGTTACAATTTAACCCAAATCTTTAATTCATTAAAATGAGTTGTTCTAGCTCTGCTAAAAAGTCCTTTCATTCCTTTCCAAATGCTCTCAGATTCCTCAGCCCTTTTTAACATGTTAATCTAAATAAAACACAATTTTTGCTTTTCTCAACTCATCTTCATTTCCATTTCAAAGTTGAGTATAGTACCTGGATCAGCAACATATCTGTTATGTCTCTTATTTTTGCTGTTTCTTTTCTCCCTACTGAGATACTTCAACCTGCCATGGGTCATTCAAGGATAACAGTTCCCTGCTTTAAACTGACTAGTTCCTTAAAATCTGAACTGACTGGGGATGATGATCATCCAGAAGTTAAGTAGTTTTCTCCATAGTGAATAGCTAGTATGCCAACTAGCTTGAGGTTGTAGAGTGGCCATGTGATAGTAAAGCAAGATTTTCCCACTAAAACAGCAGCTCCCAAAATTAACATATGAAAAATTGCTTCTGGTAGAAAATTTCTGTCCTTCAGATACAAGTGAAGTTAGCAAGAGGCTTTGAAATAAGTCAATCTAAGAAATCTGTACTAGATAGCTGGGAGTGGATGGCATTTGCCAAAAAGCTTGAATGTGGCCTTTAAGGAATAACGAACTACTGGGCCAAAGGGAGATCCTGAGAATGCACAGGTGAGATAGGAAAAACCTGGCAGGAGTGGGGCAGCTATGGCTTTTGGAAGGCCAAAATAGGTATCTTCATCCTCAAGTGCCCTCTTCATTTGCAGGTACCTGAAGACACCCAAGAAGGGATAAGTTTACGTGTGTGTGCAATGCAAATACTGCATCCAGTCACCCACAGGCTTTTGCATAACCTGAACGGCTTTTTAAAAATGGGCATTTGTAAATCCAACTGACTAGTTTATGAAAAGTTGTTTAAAATCCTAACTCAGATGCAATTAAATGGGTAATAACAGTCAAAGAATTCACATGGGACTTAAACATACATTATAACATCCGCTCAAATTTGGTGACCTGGCTGGAGGTATAATACGGGGGATTGTTTTGTTTCTAGGGTCCTTCTGCCACTAATCACTCATCTATTTGGTACTCAAGAAAAGAGTAATGGAAGAAAGGCAAAGTCTATGCTTTCAGTCAAATCCAAGTCTCACTGGATAGATTTTATTGCTAATGGGAGCCAGCATACATAGTTCTCTGATAAAATATTAAAAATTTATTAAAAGCATCTCCTCAGAGTTGAAAGCAGAAAATATTTAATCAATCCTGACAATCAAAGGATGATCTAGTGGAAACTTACACACGATTCATTCCAGCAAAGAAAAGATGGGTGGGCGAGTCCTCTTAACTTGCACTGATTTATTTCATATGTTTTCCTATGTGCACAGCTCCATTCGGGTTTCTCATTGTACCTGCTGACACACTGGTACACAGATAATCCCAAATTATTTTCTTTATTCTCCTCTTCAAGAGGTTCTGATAAAAAAGGAAACCCAGGAAGTTCAAATGAACATGCCAGTATTCACACACACCTGTGTCCCAGGTTTGGATGAAAAAATGAAACAACACAGCTTTGGGGAAGTGGGAAGGGGAATGAAAATAAACAGTTACAGTAGATAGGAAAATGTTGGAATATTCAATTCAAACTTTTCAATGTAAATTGACTCTTCCTGATTTCCAAGACACATTAAGTGTGAGAGTACTTCAGGAATTTTCCAGGACTTCTCAGATCCTACATCATCTTGTGCTTCATACATTTATACACAGAAGGTTACAATACATTCAAAGTACCACAGAAGCCAGGTGTAAGTTTGTCCAAGCCTTTGCTAGACATCTGAAAAGTACTCCTCTGATCATCTAACATTTTACTCAGTACCTGGCAGTGTCCACATGTTTTCTTTCAGGTTGCCTTCTCCTAGGAGTTGTTTTTTTTTCCCTGTTGTTTCCTGATCAACTTTCCCTGTCTTTCCATTATTATTCCTCCCAAAGTATCCTGTTTGCCACCTGAAGAGGTGAGCCTATAGCCACCCAATGAATTGTATGTTTGAAAGGACATTATGAAGACTCCCACCAAGTCTTTCCTTACTGTGCACTTGTAGAGTTGCTCAAGGCAGCTCTGATCCCATCAGTTGCCAGTGTCATTTGTGTTCCAGCCATCCTACACAGAGACTGGCATTTTAAAGGTTTTCTCTTAGGCCTTCAATTCATCCGTGGTCCACCAAACACTGTCATCCTCAAATCCCCTGGTGAGAGCATTGCTCATGAAGAAGCTCTACTGAGATGAACTCTGTGATGACTCTGTAGTATATTGACATACTGCAGCATCAGCCTGGCTGCTGCTGAGCTATATCTTTCTATAGCACAGGAGCCTGTCCTATCCATGGTTTTTATTTCCAAAGGTGTTTAAGTCACTTTCATTTCCACTTATGATAAAATATTAAAGTAATGAAAACTCATATCATAAACCCAAAATCACTATTTAAAAATATGTAATGTATATGCATGGATTTTCAATAGACCTTTAAAACTAGCAGTGCAATCTCCTTGACTTTCTGAGACAGTTTGGTTCCTGAGAATATAATTCCAAATCATTAACCTCAACTTCATAAGTGCTATGAACTTCAACAGGATTAAGTCTTAAATAAAAATCAAAAATCCTTTTTCACACATTGCTTATATAGAGATGTATATAATTTAGTTTGAGAAAGAGCTTTAAGGTATAGTTATAAAAATGCAGGAGGTGTGTCAATCTTCATAAAGAAAAAAAATCTAAATTAGAAAAAAAATAAATTATATATTCAGAGGAAAAAATTTACATACAATGATGAAAAGCCCTACAAATTCTGCACATGGTGCAGAATCATGGTGACAGGGGATGTAGGAGGGTATTCTTTGAGAAATAGCATGCTAGTGGTAGTTAAAGTCCCATTGGAGACATGATGCATCAAGTAGCATACTAAAGGTTTTATGTTCAATCACCATACCTCAACTTTGTTATTCGCTGGCTTATGAATGACTAAATTAGCCAGCTTAACACCTTATAGACTACTCTAATGCTATTTTGAAAGGCTATTTATAATAGACTTGACACTGTCATGCAACAATCTACTAATGTTGTCTGCTAGCCTGTTTACAGAGATGTTTTTTGTATGACTACACTGGCCTAACTCACCAAGCATCAGCCTGGAAAAAACCCTAATACTTACAAATCTTTAGGAGGTTTAGCCAGAACTGATAGCTTTGATGATGGTTCCATCTCTGGCTCAGTCTGAGAGCAATCAAGGACCCGCAGCCATCCAAGGACAGAAGAACAAAGGTTGCTAGGAACATTTCATAAGAGTTCTTCCAGAGAGAGTGAGCTATTGCTTGGGAGAAACAACAGGGGAGCAGAAAATCTTTGGCACATCTCGGTTTCAGCCTGCTAGCCTAACAAGCTTGGTGCAACTGAAGGGTTCTAGGTAAGTCAGACAGGTGGGAAATCCACTGTTTTATTTTAATTCCTTAGGCTACTACCTTTGTGTCTACTACTAAACAGCTAATAGTGAAGCTTTCCTTAAACAGATTCTGTATCACAAAGTCCTGTTGCAGAATGGCAACCTGCTCCACCATCCCACATGCCACAGCAGCAGGTTGGACTCACAGGAACAAGAATGAGGTTTTAAGATCAGGGTGAATGCAATTACATTGTAAAAGCAAAGAGACACGTAAACCCTGAGTGGGTTATAAAGTAGCTGCTGTATATTTTATTTTCTCCTGCTTCTAACCCAGACTCTCTCATCTTACTGAAATAAAGCTGTGCAATGGGATGCACTTGTAAAAGAGCAAGTTTTAGTCAGAAAATCTGTGTCTGCAGTTCATTGCTGAAACCTGAGCATATTTGCCTCACTGACTACCTTGCTGGGAATATAAATCACAGAATAGAAGTGGCATATGTTGAGGTTCACACATATAACTCATTTTGTGGCTGCAAGTATGTGGGCATATATTTGGCAGGTGCAAATTGACAGACTCTAAGAATTGTGGGCCCTTTTATTTATCAGGTTCCAGGCCACGCATGGGCTTACTTGGGAGCTGCCTCCTGCCCAGCCCACTTGCAGGCTCAGCTGAGGTGTGTCACATCTCTTGTCTCCCCCCCTGTGCAGAAGATTGCAACACCTCAACAGAGAGCTGAGCTAACCATTTTTCCAAAAACAGACCTCCCAGACACAGTCCTGTTTTCAGAAAATGTCTTTTTTTTTTTCCTCCTCTTGCACACAGACAGCTATAGGTAAGTAATGAAAGAGCCTTGGCAGGACACGCAGATAATTAAATATTTCATCATTCTTCTCATTTCAAAGCTCGAAACAAGAAGAGGTTACAGAGGGTTTTATGTAAAATACTTCAGATGGAGTCTAGCTGTATAAGAAAATACTGGGATGAATCCAGATACAGATGTGCTATCTACCCAGAAACTATTTGGCAAGTCAGTGAACTGTGATATTGTAAGAAAGTCTGGGCTTCAGTACAAGTTCTCAAAAGAGTGCCTGTTGGCTGAGCTATCATAGTAAAGCTGTTTATTGGCAGAGAAGTTATATGGGAAGCTGAAACGAAGACCCTGCTTCTTTTCCCACTGTGATTTTTTTTCTCACCACAATTAATTTATTATAGGTGGTTCAGTCCAGACCTTCTGCATAGTGGTTGAGGGACAAAGTCTAGACATAATTTATTGGCCAGTGCCTGGTGAAAACAGAGTTGCAGAATGCACGTTTTCCCTCTCTTTCTCTTTTTTCTTCTGCCAGACACATGAAGTGTGCTGTATGCTAATTATCTGGTATGTGAGACCTAAAGGACCGATGGAGGTTTTCCTTTACTAGAGCTGTCCTCTGTCATATCACAATATTTTTTCACCATGTTAAACAGTAAATACCAAACTAAACAATAACAGCAGTAAAACTTTGTTTACTTGGCATGTTTTTATCTGCCTTTCACATGAGCCCATAAAAACAAGTGGAGGTTTTCATCAGGTCCCTCCATTTCACAATTTCTGTTAGCTGGCTAGATGCTTTTTATAACCACTATACACATTGACAAAGTGCAGAGCAGTTATATCCAAGATCACAAGACATCAATGGCAAATTCAAGAACAGAAACCCAAAAATCTACCTCTGTTATACAGGGGAAAATGTGGCATTGCAGAGGAATATCAGAGTAGTGAAAAGCATGTGATACAGAAACAAGGCAGGAACAGCAGAAGCTTGTCAGGTGGAAGGTCCATTTCCCATCTTCAGAATGGCTTGCAAATATTGATTTGTCTATTTGCTAAACAATCTTGAAAAGAAGGCCTAGTACAGGTTTGTACTAAATGGGAAGACAGCTGGGACAGAGAGTCTGCTCTGGATGTGCCAGTCAAATCAGCAGCAGATGAAATTAGGACCAAGATTTACTGCATCCCAAGGACATATTGCAGCAGATGAAATAATTCTGCTTGCAGAATGAGATATTTCTGTCCCCCCAGAGGGACAGATAGGCCCTCTGGGACTGTGAAGCCTTGTCCCCCCAGCTGCCACCAACATAGAGGTCCATGCCAGGTCTTGATTCACTCTGGGCTCTGAGGATATGACAGAGATCAACAGGATGGGCCCCATAGCCTGACTCCAGTCTGGAAGTGAATTCAAAATCATTCCCTGGAATGCATATGCCTGGTTAGTCCACAGGCAACAGAGCTGTGAGTCAGAGCAGTGATGTCTGCTGCTTTTACTCCTGGGCCAAGCAGGCACTGGGACTCTCAATGCAAGTGTGCAGGGAGCACAGAGGTTACTCTGATGTTCCACCAAACCTCAACCTGACCACTGGTGATGGTGCTTGAGAAAGGAAGGGCCCCATTTGAGCTCCAGGATGTGGTGGGTTTGCATGGCTGCCAGTCAGGAAAGGTCTGTTCCTTTGTGAAATGGCTGTGTGTGATGTACAAGCTACTGCAAAGTGGTAAAGATTGCTGTGATCAGGCTGGTTCGTGGTATGGGCAAACAATTTCATTTTAAATAAGAGTAAGAGGGACCCATGCTTCTCCCACTTCATGACAAGAACACTTTCAAAGGCTCCCAGCTCAGTTTTCCCCCAGGACTGACATTGGCACCTTGTCCTTTTCTCCCATCCACCTGCTCCAAGCTTCTCTCACCTGTTCAACAGCTCTGCCAATAGGTCCAAGCTCCTATTGCATACCTCCTGCCCAGCCACTGGCAGGGAGCCATCCTTCTCTGCCTTTTCAGTCCTCATTCTCATCTCAAGTCGGATCACTGCACTGGAAAAAAATACTATGGGGCCACTTTCAGCTGGTTTTAATTCTCACCCATGCAGAAACTCAGCATTAATTTGGTGTAAGAATCACTTGAGCAATAACTTGTGTGGCAGTAATCTAGTATTTTTCATGTGGTTCTTTGACAAATTTGATGCTGAGATGTCATTAGCATGTTTGTGAATAAAAATCAGGTGAATTTTTTAAAAGCCATCTCTCTGGGAACAGAATAATAGAGACCTTTATAAAAATACGCACTCAAGTCTGAATGGTGATACTGAAAACAGAAAAAGTAGCTATTCCAAATACAACAAAAGAGTTTTTCCTAGCAAACTTTCATATGGATCTATAATACTAACACATAGTAGATGTAGTAAAAGATGACCTGAAGGAAATAAGAGTGAAGAACTTTAAATCTACACCACATATGATATTCCCCTAATACTCAAGAGCTCATTCTGATTATTAAACTTTTTGCAGCTGCTTGGTCACCTCATGCCTAACTCTTTCATGCAGAATTGAGAGAAAGGAAAGTGGGCTGCAAAAAACATGGGAAAGAAAAGCCCTCGAATTAAGGTGATCCAGAAGTAGATAAGCAGTCACTTTATCAGAGAAAAGTTCATTAAGTTTTCTAAATTATTCAGGATAATTAAGAACAAAGGCTGTGGATAATTGGGAAAAATATCTGACTCAGCAAGAAACAAACAGTAGGTGAAATTTAGTCTAGAAAATATAAAGTGAAGCATATCTAAAAAGTAATAATTATTACAATGAAAAAGAAGGGTATTGGGATCATCATAGATGGCTCATGCAAACATCAGATCACTTTTCATCAGCAGTCAAAAGCCCTCAGAATTTTAGAGGAGAAAAACCAAAATGGACAACATCATTCTGCTGCTGTAGAAGTTCTTTGTCTGCCCAAAGCCAGGAGTACTGCATGACCTGTCTGTATCCTTGGCTTTGTAGCTGATTTCATGCTAATCAACCCAGCCTCAGAGTACAATCCTGTTTAATTCAGAGGGCTGCTCTCTCATGTGCTACCTGAAGCTCCTAGCTGAGCTCCAGAATTAGGAAAACTGCATCCAGTTTCCTCAAAGTTTAATTAACCCATGCTTCTTCAACAAATGTTTGTTTTCTGTTTCAAAGACAAATCTCTGTAAGCTGAAAAGGATTTAGATCTTTGGACAGGATTTCAGATCTATTTATTTCTTCACTCTACCCATCAGAGTAACATGTACTTCACATTTTTACTGAAAGAATGAAATATCACTTTTAGCAACAGTTTTTTGCAATTGTTATTGTTATATCTATTGTCAGGAAACTTCAGGTTGCTTGCAGTTTTCCATTTCTAGTTTTCATATCTTCATCACTGCTACCAAACACCACAAACTGAGTTATAATTAATAAGCAGGCATGGCTATTTTTCCTAGTCACTTGCACTATCTGTTGGGTGGTGAAATCTTCTGTGATTTCAGACACCTGCCCAATCACCAGGTTCAGAAGTTTCATGAATGTTATCCTTATCACTTGATTTCAATTGATCTAGCACAACACCAAATACTTTCATACTGATCACTGGAAATAGTGAAGATATGCTTAAAAGGAGATTTTTTTTAGGCGTTCCACCATGTTCAGGAAAGCCTGGTCCTGCCCAGCCTTAAGGATACCCAAGAGATGCATTCTTATGTTTCCAGTCCTGCTGAGAGCTCTCCAGAATACCCAAATGGACCTTCTTTAATCCAAAAGTGTAATCATCTGACTGTGATGAACAATCTTAACTAAGGTACCAGGAGAAATTTTACCAAAGACTTTTGGAAAAACAGAGGCTTTGGCAATTTGCCACACACATTCTAAAAGGACTTCATTACATGATTTTGTAATTAAGGAGAAAACATCAAAACATATTGTCACATTCAAGTAAGAAACAATGGCTTGTATTGAAAAGCATCTGTTTCAATTTAACTGCAGATGTGAACTCTTAATACAAACCATGAATATTATCTTTGGTGTTTTTGTTTTAGCTCACTTTGTATCACAGAAAACTTAAATGATTCAGGCATCTTTTAATTAAGTTGATCCTAACCCAATTAGGCAGAAAAATTCTGATATGGTAGAGAAATGATTATACTTTATAGGCCTTTCAAGTACAAAAATCTCCTAATTTCTCTTGAAGCACAGGCATTTTTTTATATGTGCAGTATATAAGCTGCACAACTGCTGTAGACATTTTGGGTTCATTCAGCTCTTACAAATACCCATTCTGTATCTCTCTTACTTCTGGAGTTATTTCACATGCAATCCAACATCAAAACTGTAGCAGAGCATTTGATATTCCCCCATCAGCAATTTGCAAGAAAACAAGGAAAAACACTCTACTCCTTCACTAATGCCAAAGTCCATGGTCAATGGGAGAGAGAAAACACCTGCAAGAAAGACAATATCAGTCACCAATGAGAAATACGGACAAATTCACAAGGGCACAGAGAATGTAGCAAAAGGGCAAAATTCAGTTGACCAGGTGCTTTTTCTGGGCCTGTGACAAATCTGCAAAGTAGCTTGAGAGAACTTAAGGAGAAAATGTGTTTTATTGGATCAATAGGACTTCATGCAGCAGTGCCTGTGCATGGAAAAGTGTCTATCTGGGACACTGCTTTTTCTCCTGTGTGATGTTTCTAAAACAGTACTATTTTTACATACTCCAAAGTCCCAGAAAAATGCTCTCAGAAGAATAAAAGCACATTAAAGGGTATTCAAGTGCAAGGATGCATCAGCTATCTGCAAGGTAGGTTTCCTCTTGATGGACTTCTTGTCAATATGATAGAAAAAAATCAAACAGGCAGGGTGTGTATCTGCAAAATCTTTTAATTAGTTCTCAAAAGTAGGTGAACGGGATTTTCTAAGGAAATAATACATTTTTAATTAATGCTATTAATTAGCATTTATTTAAAGAAATCTTTTTTCCCCTGATTTTTTTTCCTAAATCAGATAGAATTCAAGTGGGTTTTTTCTTTTCCTTCTAACAGAAAAGTAAATGTTCATATTTTTGAAACAAGTTAATGTTTTTAAAATAGTATTTATAAGGTGATGTGTTTAGCTTGTAGATATTTCTTAGTTATTTCTGCTGAAGGCAGCATAGAAAATGATAGACAAAAGATAACCTAATTACTTCTGTCACAACCACTGTGTATTAACACAGCTATTAACTGAAGCATTTTTAACACCTGGTAAACAGCAATTTCCTGCTAATTTATTCCAGGTTGAGGTGGTAGCTTGTAAAGTGCTGAAATGTAGGCAACATCTGACAAGGTTTCATAAACTATAACACTTTGCACGTTGAAAGGTGCTTGGTTTTCACGTTGATTGCTTGGTTCATCACTGACAGAGTAGAAATTGTTTCCCTCTGCACTTCAAATGGCAGGGCTAGGATGCAAACAAAATTGTTGTTGATCTGAGGCTTCCAAAAGCTTACTGTGAGAATTTTTCTAGGTGTTATACAGTAAAATAATTTCTGCTGATCTCTGCATTTTTAAAGTTCATATCATCACATTGCTTATCTGCAGCCAAAATAAAAAGCCCAGACATAATGAGATGTGTTTCTTAAGGACTGTATTAAAAATTTACATTTTTGAGCAAAAATGGTTCTTTCCACACGCAAAAATGCTTAAACAAAAATTTAATGACTGGATCCAGAAAGTTCCTTTTAGGCCACAGAAAATTATTTTAATCTGTGAATGTGATTTGCATCCATCAGAAGACAAAGCTCCTCAGTCAACAGTATAGTTAGCTTAAAATGTGGCTTTATATTTGTTCTGCTTTAAAGGTGCTTGTCTCTGTCCTGAGAGGGAAAACTATAGCCTCTCTTTCTGCTTAAAGAGGTGGTGGCTGAACAAAGGTGTTTATTGGTGGAACATTCATTCATTTAACAACATGTTCAACCAGCCACACCATGTCCATGTGGCAAAGTGAGTCTGCAAATACCAAAAGCACAAATTTAAATCTTTTACCAATATGATCTGAAATGCTTCACAGAGATAATTGTGGGAAAGGAAGTGCAGATTCAAAAAGTTTAAAAATCAAGGGTTTAATAATTGTTTAACAGTACTGTACAGTGTCAAAAGTTCCCATGATGAGTGCAAGGCAATCGAGGCCAGATGTCTTTCAGGGATGTAGTGATGGGTACAAACTCAGCCAGCTTGAAGCTTCAGAATGGGTGGTAAGGAATGAAGAAATCCAAGGTATTCAGTTGGCCTGGTTATCTAAAACTACACCACAGACATTCTTAAGCATTTCAGAATCTATTGCAAATAACATCATTCATTCAAAAATATGGTTTTAATGTAAAGTATGCACCGACCAAGCAGAATGAGCTCTTTAACTTACCAGACTTGTTCTAAACCCTTATTTTATTTATTTTTATGTCAGTATGCTAACAATTGCATGTTTAGGTAGCACTGCAGCTTTGAAAATTTCTACTGTTACTTAATAAGATGGCAGGTTTCTTGATTTCATAAACATAACAAGAAAAAAAATACCCCAAAAGGAAATTATGACTGTTCCCACCCTTTTCCTTAACATGTGGAATTTCCACCCTCCTCTGCCCCTCCACTGTGCCAAATGCTGAAATATCTGGTTTCATTGCTGAGGAAGAGGCTGGGGAGAAAATGTGGCTTTGAAGGAGGAGAAATAATCTCTTGGAGTGGAGATGAAGTAGATTTTGACCACAGATGTTACCACAGAGAGGTTTCTATCTTGCAGGGAAATTCAAGGATTGGATGGCAACAATGTGTGGGGTTTCAGCTGAGATGTTCATCAGAAGAAATATAAGGATAAAGGAATAGGATTAAAAACAATTTCCTTGAACCCTCTGCTCTTTTCATGCCAATAATCACTTTAAGTTGAGGTGTTTATGCAGATTGATTACATTAAGCAAGCAGCACTCAGCTCTGTATTATCCATGAAAAAGAGTTTATGATATGAGACAAACCCACCACCAACAGAGAGTCCTTCATGCAGGTAAAATTTAATGGCAGTGAATTGCTTTTAACTTGGTCCTACTCAAGAAAGTATGTGTATATGTGGTCCTAGTTAAGCTCATAATGAAGTACCTTCCCAAACCAAGATGGGAATACTCAGTAAAATTTTGTGCTTTGTATTTGTACTTTTTTGTATATACTCATTACAACACTTTTTGTTATAACGACAGTGACAAAGGAGCTTCAAAGCAGTGATGTGAACACTTTAAAACTCACACACACTAAATAAAGTGCACCACGTGGAATGTTTGACACTAAAATCTTACCTAAGGTCACTTTCTGTTCCCAGTTAATGAAAAGTGGTCTTACATGATAAGATAAACCAGAAAACTGCTAAGTCTTCACACATGTAAAACCTCTTAGTCTCAATATGTGCTCCTCCAGAGGAGCTTTACTTCAGCAAAGACAGCAGCATTGAGCCTAGCACCTTGGTCAGAATCTACAAAGGAAAAGAAAAGCTTTTTCCACTTACAGTTTCTATCTTTCTATCAGCTGCACTGGCAATAAATTCTCCATCATGAAGGGGATCCTATAATCCTACATAATAAATCTTTTTACAGAGTTTAATCTCCATCATGAAAACCATTCATATGCAAGGATTGACCTTCTGCCAGTCTTTAAAGAAATAAAAGTTATGTACTGTAAAATCAAGCTACCTCAAGCTCAAACTAGCAATAATTCTCTAGTTTTTATCTTTTTCTTCTGAAAGCACATGATTATTGTCTGATGGGTCCTTCTGGCATTGTCAAATTAGCTTTCTTGTTCCTCTAGGTGTCCTTACAGTGAATTAGAGCAAAACAACATGCTGAAGTGGTTTCTTTTTCAGTGATTTGACTATTTCTTAGCAATTGCATACTTAGTTCATTTGCAGCATAGTTCTAATGCTGAAAACACAAGGCTTTCCTAATGCAGAAATTACAGATTCCCATATTAAAATGGCTAAGGGGTTAAAACATGCTGCTCCTCTGGCATCACCCACAGGTTAAGTTAGCAGTTAAAAAGCTCTCAGTCTGGTATATGGCTTCTCTAAGGTGAGTGTCACATAGCTTAGAAAACAACAAAAGCTGGAAATACAGCCAATCTGTTTCTGTTTTCTTATTCATTAAAAGATTGCAGAAAGAGTTGAGATCCTCATGTTCTCCAAAGTGCCTCCTCCAAGGAATGCCATGAAGGCAAACCACTGAAACACATGAATTTATTTTCTTATTTTTATTTGTTCTTCCCAATACTATCATTTGATGTGTGTTATGACCTTCAAATTATAAGCTTCCCGGTAAAGGACCAAGAGCCATTTCACAGCACCAGCATTACAACATGCAGGAGGAAATCACTGGTAGGCATTTTACCTCATTAAATCTTGCCATGGGCCCTCTAACTAAATCTTAATTCCATTTTGATAACACAGTATTGATCCAAGAAAGCCAATACCTTGTACAAATGTTAGTTCCAAACTAATGCTGAGTATGAGCCAGCAGTGCCCTGGCAGCCAGGAGGGCCAACCCTGTCCTGGGGGCATCAGGCACAGCATGGCCAGCTGGGCAAGGGAGGGGATTGTCCTGCTCTGCTCTGCTCTGGGGCAGCCTCACCTCCAATGCTGGGGGCAGTTCTGGGTGCCACCACATAAAAAAGACATTAAACTATGGGAGAGTGTCCAAAGGAGGTGAAGGGTCTGGAGGGAAAGCTGTATGAGGAGTGGCTGAGGTCACTTGGTGTATTCAGTCTGAAGAAGATGAAACTGAGGAGAGACCTCATTGTAGTTACAACATTCTTACATGGGGAAGTGGAGGGGCAGACTCCTCATCTGATAACCCGTGACAGGACCTGAGGAAATGGCCTGAAGCTGAGGCAGGGGTGGTTTAGATTGCATATTAGGAAAAGGAGTGTTTGAGCACTGGAGCAGGGTCCTGATGGAGACGGTCAGAGCACCAAGCCTGACAGAGTTCAAGAAGCATTTGGACAGTGCTCTCAGGCACTTGGTGTGATTCTTGTGATTGTCCTGTGTAGGGCCAGGAGTTGGAGTTGGTGATCCTGGTGAATTCCTTCCAGCTCATCTTGTTCTATGGTACTATGAAAAATTTCATCATCATACTGATTCTCTATTTCAGATTAGGTCCATTCTCCTATCTGTGAAGCCTCTTAAGAACTGGTGATTATTTAATGCCCCCATAAATGTTAAGTACAAAAACTTAAAAAGAGTTATTTTTTAAAAAATCAGAATAGCACTAGATACTCCTAAGTTCTCATCACTTCTTTGTCACACTCTACTTCCTATAGTCATCACATTAAAAAATACTTGAAAGATGTCAGCTTTGAGACCTCAGTGTTCTGACTGTGCTTCTAAGCACCCTCTGCATTAAACACGTCATCCTTACTGAACCAACAGCTCAGCTGGATCTGTGATCAAATAAGCAACTTCTGAGCAGCACCTGTTAGCCTGGAGTGGGAATATTTGTACTGGTCTTTCCACTGCCGTTTTTCTAATATTAGTACTATAAGGCAATTTACTTTGCAGTGCAAACATCTGGTAGTCTATGACTCCAGGATTGATGCTCACAGCATCACCTTTCTCCTGATGGGAGAATTCAGAATACAACAGGGTACACAGAGAAGGAAAGATAGGTACAATGTGGTCAAGTGTACTTTAAAAGGAAGTATGATGAAAGTGCTCAGAAGAGGTCATAGCAACTGATATATGGCTGACTTGTGAATTTGAATTTGAGACACATTGCCTGGCAGCTGGGACACGTGTCACTTAGTTCCTGCTCAGAGTTACTGGATTGGGGAAATTTACCTTGTAAGAAAGGGAGCAGAACATAAACAGAATTCTCTCAACAGATGTAACCATCACTGATTAAACTAAAAGTTACTAGAGAACCATAATAAGATGACATTAAACAGTCATTGACTCATTTCCCAAAGAGGGATGAAAATTGAAAGGATTACCATATGCCATTAATTTTGACAATATCAGAGGGGCCTCATAAGAATGAAAAATTACTACCCTGGGTAATTTTTACAAATATTAAATCAGATTAATTCTGGATCTTGAGATTCAAACAAAAGAACAAAGTAATGTAGATTAAAATGTTACTTTCTTTGACTGAATTCTGAGAGCAGAGGAGACATAATTTGTTGTCACCCCCAGAAGGTAGCTACCTGATTGAGACCATGAACAAGAATATGCCAATAATTATGGAAACCAATATTGACTTTGATTTACATATATGTAGACCAGCTTCTTGACTGGCATAATAATCAACATATCTCTGTCCAAGTCAGTGCTTTCAAGCTGTATTGATTTATGGCCACTGGAGACTGAGATGATCTAGGCAATAGGTATTTTTGGAAGGCATTATTTTGAAGAAACTATTATGATGAGGCCAAATTCTTCACCCCTTACTCAGATGCGAAGTCACAGTGGGACTGAGAGTAAGAAGAGAAAAAGCCCATAACATCTTCTGGAGGTTATGTCTGAAAGCTGAACATAAATTCTGATGCAGCTTAATAATAATCACATTTGAACTGCATAGGTACACATTTAAAATGCTGTGGGGAAAGTCAATTTTAGAATCAGTGGGGTTTGAAACACAAGAATGCCTGAGCTGAGAAGATAAGAAACCAATCCAAGGCATACATGCTAACGTTGTTCTCCCTCTTTTACTCGACAGCTGCTTGTCGGAGGATCTGTCATATGGAAAATATGTGAATAGGATGAAACATCTGTTAATGTATCACTGCTCCCACCCAGCTCCTTAAAAGCAAAAGCTGTAGGCTCGTTACTATTTTCAGTAGTGCCCAGACACTTCTTCTGGTCATTGTAGCACAGGGATGACGATGTCTCGGCACTGCCTGCCTGCCTGCCTGGGGCCAGAGTGGCAGTGCATTGTGGCCATCTCAGGCATGCGGGGAAGCACAAAGACAAGGTCTTAAAGTAGCATGTAATTCTAAAAAGTGCTATTCCAGAGGAGTTCCATTCAGCAATACTTAGCATGAGGAGACCTAATTGCACCAGAAGCTAGTTTAGTTTGCAGTGTGCTCTAGTTAGAGGGATAATTACTAGCCCAGCCGCTTCTGTTACTTCTTTTCATCTTACTAGGCAGTCACTTCTCTGATCTCTTGCATGTTGACAGCATGGCAATCAAACCTGCTGGAGACCCTGAAAAATTATTCCTGGCATTAGTTATTATTACTTTGTTTCTTTACTGGAGAAACTGGGAGAGTTTCAGTAAGATAGATGCAATTAAGAAAAAAACAAGGACCATTCCTTTTCAGAGAGAAAAGGGGAATTAAAGAAACCAAATGATTGTGGTTTTTGACTTTGTCAGTTGTCATTTTCATAAAGACAGTTTCATCAACTCAATAAAATGTTCTCCCTTCTCCTTGATGCCTATGAAATATATATTCCTGTTCAGAAACAGCTATATTGCATCAGACTGAGGATACAATGAGAAAGGTGTATCAGTTCAACTGAGGAGTATTTTTCTACTGACAGGAAAGGTACTTGGCTTCATTTCAAAATCCAATACCCAGTAAATTCTCATTTGTCTGGTTTTTTCACCCCCTCTGCAAATGCAGCAGTAGATAAGTTTAACCACATTAGGAAATTTTAACTTTCAACCTGAAGATGAGAAGACAGTCTCAGATGCTGCCATGAGCTTCTATCTCGAGCTGACACGTTTATTCTTGGCCTTTTACACCATGCTTGAGAATGCCATGAAGGAGCTGAGTTATAAACGTTATTTTTTATTGAGTATGACACTGTAAATAAACATGCCAATACACTCTGTAAGTTTGTCATTCTCTTTCATCCTCTCACCTCTCATCCTCTCCACCTGATAACCCCTGGCACCTGCTGCCAGCAAGTCCATAGAATAGAGTGGGCATCATTCAGGCATGTATGAAAATGGCCCATGAATGCTATCTAATAAGAAGAGAATTCAGAAATCATAACATCATGAGAAAAAAAAAAAAAAAAAACTCTGGAAAAAAAAAAGAACAGTTGATGTTCACCGCAAAATTTTGTGGTGCCCAAAAGTCACACCTTTCTTTAAAGAAGAGACCACATAGTAACAAGAAGAGTGATTCACACAAAATGTTCATCATCATCATATTGGTCAGTGACAGATTCCTTTTAAAGAGCAGAATTCATTGTGCTACTCCCACAGTAAAATGGGTGTAGAGGCAAATCTCATACAATGACGACGGTGGAAAAAACATAGTAAATCTGCATTTCAGTGCCTTTTGTTTTTACTGCTTTGGATGTTGCCTTTTGAAAAGCCATAAAAGCATGGAAAAACCTACCAAACAAGCCAGTGCTCTTCTTTAACCCTTTGGCAGTCGGCAAGGAGTGTCTGGAAATCTTGAATTTGAGCATCAAGGCTATCAAAGCAAAATAAACAAAAAAACCAGCTCACAACTCTCAAAGTCTGGCAAGAGAAGCAGAGAACATAAAAGCTGTGAAAATGAAGTTAGCTAGGCAAAAATACAGAAGAGGATTGCCAGTAGAAAATATTAGCTCACTGACTGATTTTTGAGCAAATACAAAGTTGCATTTTTTTTTAAGGATGCAATGTTTCTTCTTTGAAAAGTGGTATTTAAAGAAGAAATTTAAGAATTCATCTGATTACTAAGTAAATAGCAATAAGCTACTCTTCATAAGCTATTTTAATTGTCATGTTCTCTGATTCTAGTCAAAAATACAGTTCCAAATAAAGTGATGTGACAAAGTGTTTCTGACTATGATAAGGTCACTTTCCCAAGCTTGAAAATCCAGGATTCAAATAGCTTAACCCCATGTTTTGAGAAAAAAGAAGAGATAAAAATAATCTGTATTTTGTCACTGTTATGAATAAACAGATGATCAGCTGTTTAACTACTTTTGGCTGTGACATACAATCATAAAAATGTTCCAGTTATTCAAATTGAATCAATATAAATATGTCAAATAAAATTACCAGACATTTTGGTATGCTACTGCTATATTTACATATTCATAATATCACTAGGTATAGGTACAAACTCTTACATGTGCATGGGTGTATGCACACACTTGTGTATAGATCAGTTTCTCGATTTTACCAGGATATTTCACATGTCCTGTATTGCCACAGATTCTTAGAATGGTTTGGATTGGAAGGAACCTTAGAGATCATGTAGCCCCAAGATCCCTTCCTTGAGCTGAGACACCTTTCACTAGACTAGATGTTCAAAGTCCAATCTAGCCTGGCCCTGTACACTTCCATGGATGGGATATCCAAAACTTCTTTCATCCTTTCCCTGTGATTTCCATTCTAGGAATTTTTCTCCTCATCTCCTTTAGGTTGATGGGAGTTAATTCAAGATTATAAGAGCTGCTGGACATGCAGCATTCAAAACAGCAAGCACTCAGTGCTTGGGCAGTTTGCATTGCACCTCCAAGCCAGGCTGTGTCCTTAGCAGGAGAACTCTGGCTATGCACATGGTACTTTGGGAGCCCCAGTGCTCCAGCAAGCACCTCTGCCCTCTTTCCTTCATTTGGAGCACACAAATACAAATTGCAGCAAAAGGGGTTGACTTTGCTAAAGAGGTAACTGCCCAGAAGGAAGATGTTTGCTAGGAAAAAAATTGAAGCTTAGGTCAGGCACCCACCTGCTGCACTGCTGCCCTCATTTCTGAGCTAGCACACACCTCATGCTAGCTTTGTCCTCCATCCACAACTTCTCCAGCTGTCACCCTGGGTAAAAGGGGATGCAATTGCTGCCCTTCAAATCAACCTCATCCCTTTCTAAGTGCTTCTGGTGAGCTCAGAAAGACTCCATGGGATGTGGGCCCTTGGCAGATGGCTGTGTCCAGGACCTCTTGGTCTATCCCTGCACTGCTGGTGGGCAAAATGGGCAGTGAAGAGATCAAGTTAAAGCACCCACAGTTCCTACTGGAGGAGCTTCATGGCATAGAGGGCGCTGGGTCACTACCAAAGGTAATCAGGCTGGTGAGTTTTTCCCAATCAAGGTGTCTAAATCCACCTTCAGGATCAAAATTAAGTAGTTCAAAACGTTCAAACTGCAGTTCATTGTTTGTGAAATGAGGATAGCAAGTGCATAATTACTTGAAAGGTCTGCTATGAGATTTAACACATTAAGATTTGAGAGGAGGTCAGATATGAGGAGAGAAATCCCCAGATAGGGACTATTTTCATAAGAATGCTGAAGTAAAATTTCTAATGCTCATAGAAATTATGATCTTCCAGATCTTCAAGATCCTTCTATGCTTTTTCTGTCCAGTGAGAAAAAAAAATGTTTGATCATACTTCCAGATGCAGCATTTCTTCCTTTTTCCCAGGCATAAGAGTAGAAATCTTTAGTTCTGTGTTTTATGTATGTGTTACTAAAAACAGAAGAAAATAGGTTACAGAAACTGTGACTAGAAGACCTGCAGGTGTGTGCCCTATGATCAGAGACAGAGCAGATGAGAGGTCAGGAAATTGCTGGTTTCAAATTTGAAGAGGCGGTATAATAAATTCAAGCTAAAATTAAACCATCTTTCCTCCTGGAAAAAAAAATCAAAAGTATTTGTTAAACCTGAAAATCAACTGATTGTATATGTTACCTAGATTGATTTTGAGCTACGTGATTCCTCCTTGAAATTACATTTACATTAAAGAATATACAATTACCATGTGGTTTTTAATTCTTTTATCTTTCTGTCACGATACCTACTGCAGTTGCTGTAGACACTGAAAGACTAAGTAAGAGGCACAATGCTCTTTAAAGGAGCTGCACAAAATTCACATATAAATATCATAAAAACATTTCCAATCCAGCAAGAAAACAACGAACTTGATGGTGTCAGGAAAGCTAAACCTTAAATGCAGTTGAGACTTGTAATGGATGACAAAGCTTTTTTAAAAAACATGGTTTAATGATTGGGTGCAGCATGTAGTGATTAGTGGGTTGCATTCAACTTGGGGACTAGCAGAAGTGAAGTAATGCAGGGAGCAATCCCAGCATCTATACTGTTTAACTACTTCATCAATAACCTGGAGGAGGCATCGTGAACATCATGCTTACAGCCCAGACAAGTGCATGAACATGAGCACTGAGCCTTCTCTTTAAACAGGATGGTACATATTTTCAAGGCACCTGACCTAGAAAGAGCAGTCCTTCCTTGTTTCAAGGTCTTGGTCCTATGCCTCATACTACCATCTACCCAGCCTGATCCAACCCTTATCCTCTCCTCAACCTATCCCAGTCTTCCCTGTTTCCCATGTCATCTTTTCTCCTTTTGCATTCTTTTTCCCTGGTCCCAACTCACCCCTTGTCAGTGTTCCAGCCAGGCTGTCCCTTAAACATCCATATTTGCTGCTCTCTCTAAGTTTTGGAGTTACAGCCAGGAGAGCGTTGACAGGACAAGACAGGGCAGGTTCTGGGTTTACCCCCTTGTGCCCTGGAAAGCACAATAATTTGTCCCAGGGGCAGCCCCACACAGATGCTGCAGTTTCAGCCTGGCCCACCCTTGATGTGTGTGGAGCCCTCAGAGATGTTGGGCTGATCATGGAAATGGGGTTTCTCAGAGGCTCTAACTTTGGTTTTCTCAAGGATAGCAATAGTCACTCATTTTTAATCTCACTTTCAAAGCTTCACAGATAAAACAATTTGGCCAAAACTTAGATCATGGTAGACCTACTTAATGAAAAGGCTGCATAATGTTTTATCTTAATTAGGCGAACACTAAGACATCCCTGATATCACTTTTTGAGCAACTTTAACTTGAAGCAGGAAAAGAAACTTAAAGTAACAGCCAAATTGGAAATTAATCTATTTTATCAGTTTACAGCCAATGGCTGCTGAAGAGGATTGTGGCAATGGAAAGCATACTTGACTCTAGGTGTCATTTCCACTTCTTACTAAGCCAAAGATATAACCAGTTCAGAAACTTCTGTACACAATATTCCTCTCAAATAAAGCTCGTTTGGACAGAAAGCACACCTCTTCTTCCCTAATACAGGTTAACACAGAGTGGTGCAATAATGCAGCACAACGACAATTGAAAATTCTTAAAAATAAATTGAGCAGGTGATCCTAAATATCAGTGGCACAGTCAAATGATCTCCAGGAGCAAGAGAGCAATATGTTCTTTCTCTACCTATTAAATGAAAAAGTAATGGGAAAAGGGCTGCACTCTCAAATCTGGGTACATTTTGTACATACATCCATGTTAATCCAATAATCAATTATGCTTATTAAGGCCATCCAGTGATGTTACCATATTCCACCAGCTTTCAAGGCCAGCCTTTTAAGATAATTCCTACAAAAATGTATAATTTTTAACAAGATTTGAGATTTGTTCATTTAGCATCAATGAAGTATGAAATATACTATCTGCCAAACATGCCAGTCTAGGCAGATTTCCCGATTATTCTGCTTTAGTACTCTTTTCTCTTTAGTGGTGATATGAAATAAAAATAACATTGGAGATTTAATTTTGTTTTACTTTTTTTTCCTAGCATATGCTTTGTTTTTAATGTTCTTGCTTAGTATCATACTCTGCAGTGGATCTAGAAGTAACACAGCCAAAGGCAGCTGAAATTACCCAATATACAGTATGTAGGAAAACACAGTAGTATGAATCTTTTCTTCTACTTTCTATATTTTGCATCGTTATTCAAGCTCATGTGCAAATAATGACACTTAGAATGCTATTACTTGTTTGTGCCTTTAATTCAGGAAGTGAGATAAATAAGTGGTATCAGCTGGGCCAGCAATTAACTTTGCATTGAATTGCAGTTTCAAAAATAGAGCCGAAGTTGACTCTCTTAAAAAGACTGCTCCCAAAATATCACTATACCATGTGCATTCCTAAATGTATTGTTGAAATACATGCAGCCAATGAACATTTCCTAATATGCATAGGATATTATTATGTAGGGGAGGCATCCTGGTTATTATGGAAGAGCACTCAAAAAGGCAGGCGGGGACTCAGGGCCTTGCAACATGAGTGGCTGTCCAACACCTTCAGTCTCTGGTTATGTCTGCATGGCAGCCTGTACTGCTGTGCATAAACACACACGCTGGCTGAACGTTAAAAGGTTTTTCTACAGTCAAACTGGTGTAGAAAGACCAGAACCAACTCCAGTTCCAGAAAGGAAAACACATCCAAATATATATTTCAGTTGACCCTGCTCTGAACAAATGTTTTGTACTAGACAATGTCCAGAGGTGCCTTCATACCTCAGGTATTCTATTGATAGCTGGCATGGGGCAAATGTCAATGCTATCCATCTCCTCATTAAAATTCCAAGACATCACTACTTCAAAAAACCTCAGCCTGAGTAACTGGAAGAGGAGCTGGGGAGAGGATAGATGCAAGTGGAATGCCTGAATAGAGGGATCAAAAAAACAAAACAAAAAAGGAAAGAAATTTGAAATTGAAGAGCTGGATAGTGGCACAGGCAGCTGTTCTAGAAGAAAGCTAAACCCTTTTTTAGCAGTCACGCTTTTTCTGAGAGAACTGGAAAAAAACAGTCATTGTGAATAAAGTATCTGAAGGCATCAGCTGTTTTTTTCTGTCAGTGAATCACTGGCAAGCATCTACTTAATTGTGAGAATTTGCCATTAATTGTTCCATAATTTATGCAAATCTATTTTCATCCCCATAGAAATCTGTTTTCATACCCACAGAATACTAGCTATTAGTTATTTATGATTAGTAGTCAGCTAGCTCTGGGTCATAACTAAAACTCTTCAAGCAGGAGAAAACAAACAATTTAGGAATAATAAGAATTAGATATTATTTCTTTACATATGGTACTATACCTGTTTGTGGGTGAACACATAGTGAAAATCATCAGTCACTGAATAGATACGATCAAAAATTTTAAAAAATATTTGCTAATAGCAAATAGGAAGGGTTTCCATGCAGCAAAGAAGAATTATAGCTTATGTCAGGACAGACATTCTAGACTGGTGTAAAATCAACATCATTCCAGTGACAACAATGGGGTCACTGAAGTTTCATTGATTTACAGAACACATAATTCTGGACTTTATTTCCTCTTTCTTGTTTTCTTCCCATTGTTAAACTTGCTTCATTGCAGAGGATGATAAAAAGAAAGACTTAGGAAGAACACAGTAGCAGGCACTTGGAGAGATGAGATCCAAATTGACTAAGGCATGAACAGGTATTTGCAGATACGTAAAGGAAAGAGAAGTCAGGTTCTGGCAGTGCTTCTGTGATTGTGACACAAAGTTAGAGATGATGGAAATGAAGGATAGAAAAGAATGTCTGGAGTCAGGAATGTCTCCATTCTGCAGTAATTTGATATTAATCTTCTAAAGCTGAAAAAAAAATTACAAAATATCTTAAAAATTTTAATGAAAGAAGAGGTTAGAGAAACAGACTCATCAAAATATTTTACCCAGAGCAGATTTAAAAGTTTTCTTCACCAGATTTACTCTGGTATTGATTTTGGCTAATATTTTTTTATATTATTTTTGATCATAAATTAGTTCTATGACTGCCTTTTTTCCCCACTGCCTGGCTTTATTACCACAAAACCAAAAATAAGTATTTTTCTAGAAATACTGGATAGCCAGGGCATGTGAAACCCTTTCCTGGATTTTCCCAGTTCAGAAGAACCATGCAATGAGAAGAAGCAAGCTTGCCTGAATCTGGAAACAAAAGGATACTCTCTACTTTTACGTACCAGTGACAGACCCAAAGGATCACAACACTTGCTTCACCCACCAACCCTGCCTATGGACACACGTACACCAGTATATTCATACACACATGTTTTTTTCTTCACACTAGACAAATCTGAAACAAGGAAAGGCTTGGCTTGATTTCTAAAATTCTTCAAACCACAAAATTACAGAAAACACATGATAAAGAAGAAAAGCAGAAATTTCAGAGAAAAAACACTTCAAACACAGTTGCTTGTGTTAAAAAATCCACGAAAAAGCCATGTTCAGGAACCCACTGTTTAATAAATTGATACTAGACATATATACAAGTTTACTGTCTGAACTAAATTCAACATACACCAATGCAAATGAGCAGTAATTTACATTGACAGCTTTTCAAAACAGGTCATTTTCCCTGATCCAATATAAAATTTTCAAGAATACACCACAGCTGTTTTTAAACCTACACTGGAAGTTCCTGATGAGGGAAAAAGAAATAGGAACAGATAAAAATTACTGTAGATAGGGAAAGGCCTGGTCCCATCCAGTCTTTTTTCTTCTGCTTCTCCCTGTCACTTTATACTCCATATTAAAGGAAGGAATGAAGCATGGCACAAGCCTGAAATCTGGTTCCACACTTCAGGAGAACTGCTGGAGCTTGGGCTTTGCTGGACAGTAAATATAAACACAGAGCAAGAGAAAATCTGGATAGAGCAAGCAAAACACTCAGAAAAAACCCCAGTAGCCAGTTCAGCATGGAACAGAGAAGAAATAAGGAAAATTTTCCCTTTGCATGGCCCAAAGGGGCAAAACTAGGACATGCTTTAAGTAAACCAGGCACAAATTCATCCCTGATGTGGCCTGATAGGAACGGCTCTGCTCACAGGAGCAGTAAGATCCTGATCTTCTCCCACTGCATTTTCACAGTTCCTCATGACTTAATGCTGGTTCAATTGCATGATAAACCTCCTTGCAAAGATACAGGGCTAAAGGCCAGCCAAGGCCCATGGAGGAGTGTGTCACTCCTGCCCTAATTAATTCAGGCAGAAGGAACATGATCAAAGAAGTGCTGACACTCAATCAAAAGTGAGACAATATGTTCATGAGTAATAAGCACCGTCACATTTTTAGGATGTGCCAACACTTCCACTGAAGTACATACTGGAAAAGGGGGAGAAAGGCCAGAAAGGCAATTGCAAAACATATGTGACAGAGGCTCAACAAAAATAAATAGCTCCCCAGCTGAAAAATAACCCTCCCTGATTCCCCCATGCACTGCAGACAAAGCACCAGGCACATCAAAGCTGTTTCACCTCACAGAGCAGCCGAGTGCAGGAGACTCCTCTGGTTGCAAAACCTGTAGGCACCATACAGTCATTCACAGGCTGCATGGCACAAACCTTGCCCAGCACAGATGAAAACAATTCAGTATGTGAGTTAAACATACCAGAGGTCTAAAGGACAAGGACAAGGACAAGGCTGGCAAAGGATTGACCCTTTTGGAAAACAAAACCACAAAAACACAAGTCATCTTTCCAATCTGCCAGTCCAAGGCATTGGAAAACTGTCTTACCTCATTGGGGTGGAGTAGGGACATGTCTCCAGGTCTTCACCATCCCAGGCTTGTCCTGCTTTTTTGGTAGCAAGGTCAAAAAAATCTTCAAAAAAACCTTGACCACAGGATTGCAAAATTTTCTCCTTGATGTTCTCCCCAAAAAGCTGTAGCACCCAAGCTCAGACACAAACACAGATCTAAGGTTTCTAAGGAAAAACTTCAAGACCTGTGCATGTCCAGCCCTGCTCAAATCTGCTCACTGACATTGCCAGAGAAGGCATGTGCCATGGATCACCAATAAAAATATTAAATATTTAATTATTTCTCTTAATAGTGTAGGTTCCTCAAGCAAAGCCAGTACCATCTGCTATAAATATCTGTCCTTATCAATTAAATTACTCTTACTTTAGCCATTTCTTCCAATAAAACCTAATTTTTTTCATCAGTTGGACATTTTTCCTCATGGTATTGTATTCTTTCAACATGGTATTGCCACTACATGGTAAATACTATCATGTAGTGGCAATAAAAATCATACCATTACCTTTCTCCTATGCTTTTTATAAAAAATATCTTCCAGAATACATCATATTTTTCAAAGATCAGTCCCCATAGACCCTTAAAGAGGTGATGGTATTTGCATTTAAAATATTCTCCCACGAAAACATTTCTGGCCATGAGAACCTCAATCAAGTAGAAAATGCCATAAAGAAATAAGATTCATAAAAGTTAAAAATTTTTCACCAGAAATCAGGTCCACAATAGTCAACATAACTATAATGTGCCTGGAGTTGCAACAGTCACCCATTTTACATCTATTAAATAAAACCTCTGGCTTAGACAGTAGCTGCATTGTACCTGACCCAGAAATATCTGGATTCTATGGCCTGAGATGACCTGGAGAGTGTCTCTCCCTGTCCAAAAGCCTTTTGAACCATGTGGGGTGCTGTGAGGGGAAAGGCTATCTTAAAGGGCAAATATATTATGAGCTTGCTCACTGGAAAGATATTTGGAATATCCCCTCCATGCCTGTGCACATCATTTACATTTTTTTGTAATAGATAGGTTGTTGTTGCCTGGCTCTGCCTAATGAACTAGAAGCACAACCGAGGAAGAATTTGGTGCCACCAGTTCTCTACCATAGTGATGAGATCAAGGAGAAAAGTAGTTACCAAAGAAAATGCATAAGAAAAGGAGCCTGGCATGGAATGTCTGTGAGCTCCTGCCTCATCTCCAGACAAGGAAAGCATGTGGCTTTTTTTTATAAAGTACATTCAGATAAGACTGGGAGTTTTTATTACTGCAAATCCTCATTGTAGGCTTTTCCATTTCTCTGTCTGGTAAAATAATCAAGAAAACGTTGTGCTTTCAGTACCTGTGGCTCCAAGTGCAAGTCAAAGTATAAGTCATTGCTTGTAATGCTTTACAATCCTCTATTATTTTACCACTTTCTGTATGCCAGCTGCATCATGCCGCACACATGGCTTGTTTTCCACAGGTTCAATGAAATGCATTCTATTCAAGTTTTTAAGTTGATGTCAACAGCTGAGGTCATCTCCATGATATCAAAGTAATTTGGATATATGATGGACATAAATGCTCAACATTTTCAAGTATTCAAACACTTTTTTGAAGTTGGTGAAACCATGTTCTGTTGAGGTTCTATTCATGTCTTCAACACACACTAACAGGAGCTGTGGACACTCAGCAAGTCTTATTATAAAGGAAGCTAAAATTAATGTTGTCTTTTCACAAATATGCCTGCAGGTATGTGCAATCAAGTTATGGATTCTGGAATTTTAGAAAAGACAGAAGTAAAAACAAAATGTGTTTTAAACAGATACATCTAATGTGAAGTGCTTGAGTTTTGTTATTGGAACTTCTTAATGTCTTAAAAACATTATTCAATGGAATCTTTGGAGAGACCTCCATTTATTCAATTGAAAAATCAAAATATTTGGGGCAGTATCAATCTCACTTAGCTGTGGAAATCTCCATTTACATACCTAAGCCTGAGCAAGTCACTGTAGGCTCCTCTGAAGCCAATACTGAGAAATAAATTACTCCTGAGGTGATACCATCTTTTGTCCCTTTTTTTGTTGTTGTTGTTGTTGCTACTCTTATTTTTCCTTTAAAATAAGAGATTTCTATTTTGAAAGTACTTAGTTCTCTGGAGCAACATGGTGCAACAGCCTTATACTGTAACTGCACCATGGGGAAGGAGAGGAGATTGGCTCCTTTGCAGTCTGAGGACTAAGGTGGGAAGGCATCCCTGGAGATCCCCTAGTCCAACCTCTTCTCACAGCAGAGTCACCTCCTAGGTACAGGAGGTTGCTTGAATAAACCTATGAACCTTTTGGGACACCAGTATGAGCCAGATGTCAGGCAGGGAGAGCAGTGTCCTAACCAGCACTGTTGTGTTTCACAAATGACAAGACAGCAACGGCAGCAGGGAAGCTATCAGGAAAATTCAAGCAGCAGAATAGCTCCCTTGACCAGAAACACAAATATTCAAAACAATGAAAAAGACATAAAAACATAAAAAGGGGTGGGGTGCATGGGGAGGTGACAGGAAAAGATTCAAAAAAGTCATGTCATCTTATGTAATGACTTGGTAGGAAAATGTTTTCACACTTCAGCCCCCTGAAACTAGACTGACACTCCACCCTGTGTAATGTCTGTATTTTAACCACAGATAATTGAAATGGAACACCCCAGCCTTTACTTACCCTGCCTAATGAATGTTATCATGTGGAAAAGGTAAATCAATAACAGCTGAGATCAAACATACCAATCTCCTTTCCAGTGCACAATGCTCTCATTTATATAAATCTTTACAACCTGACTGCCCTTCTCGTTTAAACGCAGCAAGTGAAACATTGCCCAGTACAAAAGACCTTCTCTCTCAAGAATTCTCCATGCTGTTTGAAAGGGTAGCCCAAGTGAATTGCTGGAATGGCCATTGAAAGGGCTACTCATTAGCTATGACTGTCCTTGGGAATTAGCCAGGCGTGAGGTAACAAGACCACTAAGTGCTGTTGGTATTGGCAGCAAAGGCAAGGTTCATCATAGTACCTCTTGTCTAGACTAGGGATGTAAAAGGAAATAGAAAACAATTCTTCGACTATATGCACTTGATGGTCTGTTCCTTTTTTCTATAGAAAAAAACTGAGACATTTGGAATTTTTCATTTTTATTTGGGAAAGAAAAATTTGGAAACCATAGTGACTCATGCTGGAAAGTGTCTGACTGGCATGGAATAGCCAGCTAGCTCCAGAAAGTTAAAGCTGTAGGAAGAGTTTGAGCAAGGCATGTGAATTTCAGATTTTAATGTGATTTAACTCTTAGTATCCTTATAATTCATTTTGCTTTATTCACTATGAAAATAACAGGGAAGTCCTGTTATAACCTGAACAAACCTGATATATACCAAGAGGTTCACATACCCTGGGAATAAGAATTTCAGCTTTAGGAACGTGTACAGGTCCATTCCCAAATGCATTGCATAAGTCTCCTTTCAGATCATTCTGCCATATAGGTATCCTGGAGGAAAAGGTCAGATCAAATCCCTGTTTATGTCTCATTTGGGTGGCTGCAAAAAGAAATGCTTTAATCTTCAGAGCATCCTGGCACTGTGGTATCCCTGTCTGAATTGAGAACCACACACCCTTTTCACAAAATTGCTTCTCATTTCCGGCTGCTGCACATTGTTCCCTGGCCAGCTCAGGTTCCATCACACAGCAGCTGGCTAACCCAAAGCTATAACCTGAAGGAAAATTTACAGTCTTTTCTCAGGACTTTCCCCAGAAGCTGAATCACACCTCTTTGGGGAACTTTTTTCTGTCCAGTGGCAGCTACTGTGAGCTTAACCACAATTCTCACACTTCTTTGCCTCCTTTCCTTCATCAGAATGCTGACATCCTCTGCTTGCAACCATCCTAATTTCTTTTGGAAAGGGTAGGCACTGAGTTTCCTCAATCACTACATCTATCCTACCTCTTAGCTGTCAACATTTACCCATTGACTAATTTCCTAGTAATAAGTCAAAATGAAAAATTCACCATCTGTTCCTTAGGATCTTTTTAGTGTCCCTACTAATTCAGGTAATTGAGAAGGTAAGGGGGCATCACAATACCCCCTTCTTTGTCATCACCTCCTTAGAGACACCTTGTCTTCTGTTTCCACTAGTGTGTTTTGTTCCCCACTTTCTCTTTGAGTATGGGCTGCCCATGTGTCCTTCATTGCACTGACAAGTGCAGAAGTGGATCTTCCCTTATCTGTCTTTCATTCCAAATAAAATTTGATGTCCTTGCAGGCAGGTATTTTATGTCCTTAGAAACATGACCGATAGGACTCCAGCACTTTCACCTAAACCTACCTATCATTGTGACTCCTGATCATATCACACTGGCAATTTTGACATATGACAGTGCAATTTTGACTCTATATACACACAACTCTAATAGACTTTTTTTGGGTTTTTTATCATTCTCACATTTCCCTGATTCAGTCCCCAGGTACCATTCAGGCATGGAGGCTAGGCTTTCTATGCTGAACACTTACAGTATTGTACTTACTAAAGCAGGGTGATGTGCTGTCTTCAGCCTGATTCTTGGACCTCTCTGCTTGTCTGATCTTTGATTGTCACCTTCTCAGTGAAGTGGCATCTTTATGTCCCATCCATGCCAGGGCCTCAAAGCTCAGGCAGTGCTTTATATTTGCAGATATATGGAGCAGACACATAAACTCCAAGGAGTACCAAATACCAAGCATTCTTTCATGGAGAAAGACGACACAGAGGGGGGACAAAATTGGCATCTACACCCACCCCTTGCCTCCATCTCACTCTTCAATTACTATCTCAGCTGGTATGGTGTTTCTTAAAATTAAGGGCCCTTCCTCTCCAAGTTCACCCTGCTCTGCCAGCTTAATTGCTAAGCAACTCTCCAATCATAATACTTCTCTCAACTCAGAGGTCTTTCATGTCCTGTTTCAAACTTCTCTTTATCATCTCTTTTCCAGCTTCCAGATTTTCTTGTCATGTAAGTGGTGATCTCATGAGGTGCTCTGCAAGACTGCCTATCACTAAATTGCTACCCCAGATTCAAGTTTGGGCTGGATCAAAATGAGCTCTTTGCACATAGGCAAAGAAAACCAGCCAGATATAAAAATGTCACAAAACACTCATTGAGATTTGAATCTGACATAAATATTAACAATTGAAGAGAAAGTGCACACACAGTCTGGTCTTCAACAAGGATCTGCACATTTTCTATGTGAAGCAGAATTGACATATCATCAAAATCAGCAAAGAACCTCAAAAATCAGGAGTCCTCCTTCACATGGCTGTTTTATGAAAAGGGATGGCAGAACAGACAGGGAATACTTTTGGCAATGACAGGACAAGAGCTGGAATAAAGGCAAGAATAGAGAAGCAGAGGAAAAACTTGTGTATCTGCAACTAAGAAATCCTAGTCTGGCTCTCAACTTGCATGTTAACAACTGCTGTGCCAGACATATTAATGCTTCCCAATTGTTTGGTTTTCACTTAGGGCTTTGCACATGATTGAATCATTGAGTGACTGTGTCTTGGCCTTATATTTCCAAGATATATTGCATTCCTTTTACATATATATTACACATCCTACTCAGGGCTTGGTGTTATATTCAATATGCAATCTACATTTAGGAAGCATTCCTTTAGATTCACCCAAGAAAAGTGCTATGCCCATCTGGTGTCCTGATCATCCTTATGTGAAAAATTCATCTGTCTTCTAATCTCCTCTGAAACTAGTCTTCATCTGATACTTTGGAGTGTTCAGAACATTACTTTCTGTCATGTGTCTCATTTCTGATTCTTTCTGGACTAGAGCCAGAGGTCTTACAGGAAAGCATCTATACATGAGAATAAAAGCAGCCTTACTATTTACACTTGATCACATGTCAACACCATAGATCTGATTTGCATAAATAATTTTCATTCTCTTTAGTACCTATGAAAATTACAGTAACATAGCTCACTCATCCAGGATTGCTCACTGGTTGTTGTCAAGTCAGCTGAAGACAAAAAAAATCATATAGCTTGCTGATATTTTATAAAGTTTTCCATTCGCTCCTCTTTTCCCTGTTTAATCAGGTTATCACTTGGAATGCAGCAAAGGTACTGCTCACGTCCTGAACCCTGTAGTGCTAAGCTATGTGTGCAAATACAAACAGCGTGTTCCTTCTAAAAAAATATGCACTTGCAAGTGTTTTTTAATTTGCTATCACAAACAGGGGTCTGGATTTCACTGAAAGTGACGTTTACCAAACATATACTTACCTGCGGAAATGAGATACAAATTGTTGTGAAAGAATAAATTTTGCCAGTCTAGATTAAGAAAGCCTTGTTTTACAGTGATCAGCGAACTCCTGCAAGAGAGCTGGGCTGTGCTTCTTTTTACCAAACATTATTTCAGTTTTCTAGCTGATCACAGGAGTTTGCTCAGAATTGAAACAAGAGTAGACATACACTATATCTTGTGTAAATGACATTGTCACTAGGATTATTATTAAAGGCTGCTTTTGTAAACTGATATACATAGAAATGAGCTTAGTGTAGTTCTGTTGAGTATAAGTTATTTGCCACAAGTCTTTAATTTTTGTGTTCCACGAGTGACTTCCCCATCTTAATTCCATTCTAACTAATTGGTATAATGCTGTGTAACAATCACAGAATCATATATCACAAAAAAGTTAGATTGAAAGACACACCCAGAGGATGTCTGATCCAGGTCCTTTCTCTAAATAGGTTAAATAGATCAGATTGCAGAGCTGTCCAGTTGAGTCCTAAACATTGCCAAAAACAAGAGTGTCCACAGCCAGGCAACATATTTGACCACCATCATGGTGATATTTTATTAATATCCAACAGGAATTTCTCTGTATTGCAACTCATGCCTGTTGTGCCTCATTGTCTCACTGTGCAACTCCAAGAAAACCCCAGCTACATGTCTACGTGTAATTGAAGACAGCAATGAGACCTCCCTTTTGCCTTCTCTTCTGAAGGCTGAACAAACACTTTTCTCCACAGCCACAAGCTCTATGTCTTTTCTGCAGCCTCCTCACATTGATGCGACATCCAATGAAATCTCTCCATTTAGCTGAAGCCTTTCTTGCCCTGGAGAACTCAGACACAACACTCCAAATGGCATCTCAAATATTCCAAGTCACTCAACCTGCTGGCTATGGTTTTATTTTTACTTATGCTGCTCAGGTTGCTGCTAGCTTTCAATGCTGCAAGTGCTCATAGCTGGCTCATGTTGAACCTATCGTCCATCAGGACATCCAGGTCCTTTTCTGCAAAACTGAGCAGCTGGTCCCCAGGCTTAATTGTTGCTTTTCAGGCCTATTGCCACCCAGATACAAGTCTTAGCATTTCCTTTGATGAACTCATGATATTCTTGTCATCTCTATTTGTCCAACATTCAAGATCCCTCTGAAGAGCAACCCAATCTCTACCCAGTTTGTTACCATGTGTAAATTTGTTGAGAGCACTCTGTCACATCACACATTGTAGGTGTCAAAAGCCTTTTGAACAGTACACATTACACTTATGTATGGAGAGAATTATAATATTGGTGTACATATATGGTTTTACCTGCTTGTCCTGGTCAGTTATCAGCAGAACCAGGGTTCAAGTGTGACTCCCTTAGAAGAAGAATTCACACATGTGGGTGCCATCATTACTTGCATTTCTGGAGAACTTGGATGAAGGGGAACTTTATTAATTCACTTGAAGAAAATCATTCTGTGAGGACTGGAGGAGTTAAAATATCAGTCAATAGAAACCATTTTTTGCCTCGTTGTTTTCTCTGAGTTTAGCCTGACCATGCACATAAAATCTATTCTAGGATACATCAAACACATGAATTTTTTTATCTTCACCACAGTGAAAAGAAAAAATGTTCTTTTACTTTGCAACATGCTCTGCAAAACCTTTAGGCCCCACATGTTTAAATCTCAAACGTGCACTTTTCCTCCTTCAGTGACTTTTTTTGCAAAAGATGTCAGGCTTAAGGTAATTACAGGAAACACCATTTGCAAACCTGCATCACCTTTTCTTGTAGCTGTCGTTTGTGCTGCATGGTCACCCAGCCATAGGTGGTCATGCTGAGCTCTATTCTGCTTTCTCCCACCAATCTTGGCACCTGTGATGTCCCAAGTCCAAATCATGACTGGATGTCAGCCTGGGACACTAGGCCAAAGCCATCTGGACATGAAACCTTGTTTCCTTTCCTTCATGTCCAAATAAAGCCTCTTCCTGGGACCTGTGTTAACAACAACTGGTCACTGCAATTTCTCAAAGAATGCAAACAAAAGGGCTACAAGTGTAACAGGACTGAACCATGATTTGGGTTTTACAGGATTGGCAGGAAGCTGGTGGTGTTTTGGTGTTTACTTACACAATAGCTCTGCTTGCTATAGTCCCTCAAGGTCTAGGAGTGAGTGGATTTTCGTGCCTGTTGTCTCACTCCCTGAATTATAGTTGGGGCAGTAACACTTAGTTGGTTGTTACAGGTTATACTGAGACCAAAATGTCATTTGCAACCACACAGCCAGGGACTCAGTCAGGGGAATTACAGTTTAGTTTAAGAAGTCACTGAATTTCTCTATTCATTACTGTGCAGTATATTAATTTGAAAAGTGATGATGGTGCTTTGATGACAATATTTCTTTATTATGACCAATTAATTTTTGCATGTACCTTGAAGCCATAGAATGTAAACAAACAAGTGATGTCAGCATGTGTAGCAGAGAAAAAATAGTCTATGAGAACATACCCTTTCTTGCATATAATGACATGTTTTTGCTGTAGAAAGTCCCTAAGGCTCATTTCTTACTTGCAGTTTCAAAACATCATCATTAGTAAGACACCGGGGAATTAAACCTTTCCATGAATCCATTTATGTCTTTACTGAAAACCCCACTTTTCTTCATGAACAACAAGAGTCACTTGCAGTTTTTCCCTCACAGCTTTTGATGTGGGCCAGAAAACCATTTCAGGTAATAGACGTAACATACCCTGCTAATCTGAGTTGGCTTACTCAGCTACCACAAAGGAAGGAGCCAAATATAAAATCTATTGTCAATCTCATGACTGGTCATATGTTATTTTCACTAATGTATGTTTTTTCATTTAAATTTCACTTTTGTTGCATTCATAGATATTTGGAGCTTATACTAAATTAGAAGACACGTATTTATGCAATAATTCAATGGTGAAGTAGGAAGATAACTTGGCAAGATTCTTTTTCCCCCTCAGGCTTATAAATTCCAGATTAATTTTTTTTTTTTTGCCACACCTATTTGGCTTTTTTTTTTTTTTTTTTTTTTTTTTATACTGAAGAACAGGAATAACAAGATCAACCCTGAAAAATACAAAAGTACAAAGCCACTTTAATGAGGGCCCAATCCTAACCTCCAGAATCTTTTTTGCTCAGTTTAGCTATTTCTGGACCAGGCTCATACACTGAATTGCTCCTGTTCCTCAGCATGTTTCAGCTGACAGCCAGCACTGCACAAGAATGCTTGAGAGAACCCTCTGTCCTTGGCATACACTGGATGAGCTGTTAATCATTTCTCTCTGACTGACATTTTTTTCTGCCTTCTGACTTTCCAGGTCATCTGTTTCTCTCTTCCCAATGCTCTCAGACACACCACATTCTGGTTTCTTCAGGGGCTCCAGCCACTCTCCTCAGTGTTTCATGTCTAGCAGCCTCCGGGTAGCAGGTACCTCCCTGGTAAACAGGGCTATGGCAGCTTTTGACTAGCTCCAGTTTGTCCAGCTGCACTGCACTGGAAGGAGCAAAGAATATATTTCGTTTAAAAGTGAAAGAAAGGTTAGCTGGGTAATGTGATCTGCTGCAAAATCTGTCTCTCCTCTGAGGGCAGTCAGGTAAAAACATTACACAAAGAATTTCTAGGATTTTTTTTTCTAAAGTTGTCAGTAACAATACAGACTATTGTTTACATTTTAATTAACTTCTGTTTCACTGTTTTTTAAATCGGATTAATTAACCTATTGCTTTCAGCTGAATTATTGCAAGGTCTTGAACCTATTCAAGACCTACTTAAAATTTTCAAGGGCTAGCTTGGCTGGTTTGTGTAGAGGAAGTCAAATTAGCAATAGCTTCATGGCAGTTTAGCTCATAGAGACTGCAGTGATGAGAAATATCTCTTGGAGAATCTCTCTGCAGCAGCCTTTGATCTTACAGGAGTTTTCTTCTTTACCTTTGTAGTATATATAACTGTTCCAACTAGAAAATAAGGAATGGGAGATTATATGTGTAATACAGTATAAAGCTAACATCAGAAACCCTAGAAGTATCCCTCTACTTGTGTCAAAAATAAAGAGCACACCTGGCCTTGACATCACTGCAATGAAAATAAAAGCTGAGAAGATACATTGAGTGCCACTCTCCTGTATTTACCACCTTCCCATCTGCACTTTCACCACCAAAACCTTAATTCCAATCAAGAACCTTGTTGCTCTTACACTGCGCCTTTCAAACAGTGTGTTCAAAATAACTGCTAGCAAACAGGTTATAAATGTGCACAGAATTGGGAGCAAACTGTGAGAGCAACATTGCGCAACTAAAAGGAAGTATATGATTGACTCATTTATAGGGAACATATATATATATCTCAAATATGTCTGCATTCATGAATCCTGATACAAATCAGTACGGTTTCTTGATCGTATACATGTAGCACCCTAGATCTTTGGCTAGGACTACAAAGCATATTACACAACACAGGAAATGTGAAAAGGGAGTTTCAGGCCAAATTTGCAATGTGCCACTCCCAAACTAGTGACGTGCTGATCTGATCTTCCAACATAAGTTGTTTGCTTTAAATTATCCCTCCTGTCAGTAGCACAAAAATGCTATGACAGCAGCTAGGAATTGGCAGGAAGAAATGAAGTTCCCAGCTGTGCCATCTCTTTTCTAGACCCATTACCTCTTTTGCCAGCCTTCCTCACTCTCTTCACCAGATCCTCAGGCCCTTCCTGTCTCTTTCACCTTTTATTCTTATTTTTGGCATGTATTTTTCTTAACAGAGTCTTCTGGCTGCGTGCATAATTCATCAGGAGAAGAACTAATGCAACCAAGAGTTGATCAACCTTTGCCCTATTGCCCAAAGAAAAAAAATTCCTTTTCCAACAGAATTTCTTGCCCAGCCTGGCAGGCTCTTAACAATTTTCATACACTCCCAGGCAAATCTTAAGAATATTTTGACATCAATTCCCACATAGTAGTGATGAGTTCACACACGTAGTTCGTAGACTGAACATTGAGGACATCAGAAATTCTTTCCAGCTCTGATGATGCTTGCAGTCTTACGTCCATTCTACCTAGGAGATGAACTATTGAAGTGTATAATATTGAAAAAAAGTTTAGTTTTTCATTACACATTTATAGAATAAGACAAACAACAACCAGAACTAACATATCATAATCATCTGGTGACCTCAGACCCTTGAACTTGTCTCTTTCACAAACCAAAAGCATCCCCACAGCTCACTGATGCATCTTGACAAATAAGTAAAAAAGATAGATAGGATTGCATGTGGTAGAAAAACAATCCTGAATTTAACAGTGGCATAAAGGAATAAAGGAAACCTTTCACATAACTGTCATCACATCATGAAACCTTCTCAATGAACCAGCTAGTCACATGGACACTATAAATATTGGTCTTTGTCACTCTTTGGTCTGTTTTTTCTAAGAGTGTGTAAATTGGAGATGGCATAATATTACTATTACTATTACTACTACTACTACTACTACTAATAATAATAATAATAATAATAATAATAATGTTATTTTAAAAGGATAAGTAATCCCAGATCATTTTACCTAACAAGATGCTCTGGAGCTTAGCATACACTAAGTTGACCACTGGAAGCCAAAAAGGCTTAGAAAATACTGAATTCACTATGGCAAGGGGAATAACATGTGCTTTTGTTCATGAACAAACAGGAAAGCCCAGGTTTGCTTACAGCTTGGAGATATTACAGTTACAAAATGCTTCTGTTTTCATCCAACCTGATTTTCTCTCTATCGGATGGCATATGCCTTCCCATTTTTATTACTGACTTCATTTCTCATTCTTGTATTGGAGTTAGATTCTATTGCTTAAAAAAGGTCATTCCATGAATACCAAAATGGATTAAACTCTTTTTCTGCAACTCTGAGCCTTCATGATGATTGACTGATTAGTTAGGAATCTTTAACATATTGAAATTCTTATTTCTCTTTTAAGAACACACTCTATTTACAGTGATAATCACAGCTGCAATCAAGCACTAGAAACCAAGTACATTCACTCCAAACTCCCCATTCACAGTTTTAGGGGTGAGAGAAATTAATCAATATGTGGATTCTTTGTGACAGAAAAAAAATACATTAACATGCTCCCATGTAAAGGCACATAATTTTCACACTGCTTTGTTTCCATACCATTCGTAGGAAAGAATGTTTTCTGTGGGAATGTTAAAATGAGCTCTTTATGGTTCACTTTTTACCACCTGATTCATACTGTGTGGATGTTAGCCTGAAATGCTGTCATCAGATCTGTTTTTCACAATTTGGGTACAAAAGTGACTATGATAAAGCCATCACAACAGGCTATATCCAGTTACCTGAAGAGGTTGCACTTCTTGGATTGTTCCATAATCCTCTATCTTTCTTGCAGCTTTTGCTTTTCCAATTATTCAACATTCTTCTTGAAGCCTAGAGACCAGAAGGGAGTTCTACATCCCAACATCAGTCACATCAGAGTCAGCTGTAGAAGAAAATAAGTTTTCCCCTCCAGACCCTTTCCCCTGTGCCACAAGTATTAGCGTACGCTGTTTTGATCATGGCTTCATTGACTTTCGTGACCATGACCCTCAAGTCTCCCAGAGTCCCTTATCAGAAAAATACTGTGGATTCTCTTATATAATGGCTATTATTCTATGGCTTTGGATATAGAACATTACAGCTGTTCATGTTGAAGGCCATGTTATTACTTGTGCTTGGTTAAGTGATACAGATAAGCCTGTGTCAGGGTAATGCCCATCTCACCTCCCTTTAACCATCCCAAAGTCCCTTCCTTTTAGCCACATTGCTTCCTGTGTGAGCCATCAGAAAGTCACAGTGTCCTGACAGCAAGTCCACAGTTCCTGAGGACATTTCCTCACATCTTTTTTAGATAATGACAGGGGAAGGACTGTCTCCTTGAGGTGCCAATAACTCTCCTCCTTTGACTCTACACAACTGTACAATTGGCACAGATAACACACCTGATGTTATGGCTACTGACATGGGATGTAAGACAAGCCCCATCCCAAGTGCTGCTATTACCTAACCATTACTTAACTCTCCCCTAATCATTACAGGTGTCATCTATCTCTTTCTTGTGTTGCGTTTTTTCAGGAGTGATTTTAGATCTTCATTCAAGCTACAAGTATGAGTTTTGAAATGAAAGAAGGTCAATTACTTACCTCTGGGGGCTCTGCAGAGATAAACGCATACACTAATAATGATTTGCCTGCTTCCAATTACATTTTGAAATGCGTTAACTTAATGAATTGTTTTATTTTTTCTCATTTTTTCTATTAAAATGCTGTGTGACATCAAATCAAATTCATTTTAAAACAAAAGTATCTTATAATACTTCTTCATAGAAGTATTATACTAGTTATTCATAAACTCATTGTGTTTGACAAATGCTAGAGGTTTTCCTTTCTAGAATTCAATTCTACTTCCTCTTGGGATCAGTGTCAGATCAGTACATTTAGAAATGCCTGATACAATAATAAATTTTCATCCATGCCTCTGAAATTTTTGTTTTATGAACATATGAAAACATATGAACATATGAAAACATATGAAAAATCAGTATTAATAGTTAAGAATTCTCTCTTTAAATAGATATTTCAAAATGTCTAAATTCATTTTCTGTAGTTTAACACTTTTGTCTGTAATTAAAGCCAAAAATTAATATCTACAGATAATGTCTCCTGTTTTCTTTGATATATAATAAAAACATCTAATTTTTTATCTTTTTTGCTAACATCTCTGATATTTTATCTATAAATAAATACAGCTATTGTGTTTTTCCCTTTATAGAAGGCTTTAGAAGCTCCTACTTTTTTGCCTTCCTGTTTAGAAATATCTGAAATCTCATGTCCTTATTCTTCCTTTCTTAATCTTGTCAAACTCCTCCATTTTAGTTTATAACCTTTCCCTTTCTTCATTATTAATGCTGCTGTCTTAATGAATCAGAAACATAATTCAGGCAAGCACCTTAAAAATGAAACTATCCACTTGGTCTTCAGAAACACAATGTAATGCAGAAGCTCTTTCCAATCATCTCATCTGGATATTTTGCTATTTAGATTCAGAATGGTGCCCAGTTCCTTCTTTCCTGGGGAAAAAAAAAAAAAAAAAAAAAAAAATTTCAGTATGTCCTGGATCTAACTGCTTTTTAATTCTGAAAATATCCAAGTGGATACAAGCATCCTTAAGACCTCTTAAGCTTTCTCACTGAGTTACAAGATGGCAATTGTCTTGTAGTACTGCACATTAAATTTTTGGGGTTCAGAAAACTTTCATCCCATTTTTGATCTCTGCTTTTTGATCCAAATAAGACTGAATAGTTTCAGTTCCAGACAATGAATTATGAGGGAAGTTCCTTAATTTTAGGCCTGTGTGGGAAGAAGTGGGAAATTTGAGGAACTTGGATGATATGAGCCAGAGTGGATTAAGGAAAATATTTTCCTAGAAGATGTAGTTGTTCAAGACTAAGAAATCCAGAGTCATGTAATATAAATTATGAGAAAAGACAGAGAAATAGAATATTCATTTTAAACATTTTAAGCTACAACTCTTCACCTAATAGAAACAAGTCACTTTCTGATTTTCAATGGAATCCCCTTGCACATAGCTCAGAAGATAACACCAGGAAAAAGCAACAAAGTGGATAGATGTTCCAGAAGAAATTATGGAAATGAAGCACAATTGGGAGATTTACTCCCAATGGCTCACAGAAGTTTCTACATTGAATGTTTTCCAGATCCATTGAAGTGAATGATCTCAAAGAATAAATTAGATAATTTAAAGCTCCCTAATCTACTGCTGGGGGAAAAGAAACAAACCCTAAAAAACAAAACAGAACAAGCCTACTAAGTTACAAAGCCATTCAAAACATCCATTGGATGAAATGAGTAGGGAAAAGTATCCCTTGTCATTACACAGGTTCTGGTTAATAAATGTGAGGTAAGTTATTTTCTAATGAATTATTGGCATGAAAAATGCATGGGAATTAGCCATCAGCATACAGAGGTCCATGAGGGGCATCAGCCTTCTCTTCCTAATCAATTTTAAGATAAACAAACTAAATTTGTGGGAAGAATACATGACATGGCTTCAAATCATGCCTGTCAACTGTGCACGTAACCCAAAACAATTTGAATGCTTTTAAGAGTTCCACAAGCTCATTGACAATTGACTCTTCTCTGCCCTCTTGGGCTGCTTTGACACAACTCTTGTATCTTTAGCCATGATAAATAAAGTTACATAATGGCAGAAATGTAAACATGAAAAACAAGTTAGTCTTTCTATTTTTTTTATACCAGGTCTCTTGAAATGTTGCTGATTAAAGCAATAACTCAGCTGAACCAAAATAATAACAGATGTACTGTAAGTGTTCCCAGACCTAAACACCTTGGAAGGTCTGAGATCATATTTAGTAAAACTGATCCCTATCTTAAGCAGTTTTGACACATATTCTTAGCCTTGGTGGTAAGCAAATAAGTAAGTCCTTTGAAGCATTCTGAGGCAGGCAAACAAGGATCTGTCACATAGGGCTCTTTTGACCTTATATTTTTGCACAAATTTCTCCAACTTAGTTAAATTCACTAGGATTTTTCAAGTGATGCTTCATGGAGCTGACATTTTAAAGCAACAAGCTGTCTGCCTGGGGATGTGTGTGTATAAAATGGAAGACAGCGTCTACATATTCAAAAGTCAAGTGAAGTGATACAATTGGAAGTAAACTGGACATGACATATCTTTAAAAAATTATGAAAGTGTTCTCTAGTTACGAGATTCAAATATATTTTCAAGAGAGAAATGTTTCCTTTCCTCTTCATCATTTTCCTGATTATTACTAAACCAGTAAATGAGTAAACAATCTTTTCTAATTTAGTGTATTGTTTTAATTCAGCATAGGCAGGCATACCCACTACTGCAATATGACATGGTGAACATGATGAAAGCCATCTGCTTCCAAAGGTTATGGTTCAGAATTTCACTCAAAATGTTTTGCAATGGTTCCAATTACAGATGCTGATATTCATGTGCCAGTGGCATAAAGAACATGAAAAGGCAGCCCCACCAGATCTGTCCAGAAACAGGTTCATCATAACTTCCCAGATTTTTGCAGACAACCCCAAAATCACAGCTGGCCACATCTTAGGCCACCCAAGACATTTCCACACCACCAGCTGGTATTTATATGTTCCAAGGCATTGGTTTTTTTTACTGTGGCTGTTAACCTATGGGAGGCTTTAGGGAAAAAAAATGTTTCAGAATAAATCCCTAGGATCAAAAAAAAACAATATAGATGGAATAACTAATTATATTTAAGGCAATGGTAACAGTAAGCTGGTGCTTTGTTTTGCAAGTTCCTATACAATAAAACTCTTTAATTATAAAAAAACTATCAGAAAGTTCAACAGGTAGGTAGATGGTTAAAGAACGAGCAGGGTCTGCTTATAATGATACACATTCAGCTCAGTAGGATGGTTCTTGTGTCCTTTCCTGAAAAAAATCAATGACAATCCACCAAAAGTGTGCACTTTCTGTCACTTTGTAAACACATCCCTTTTAACTCTTCTAATCTTCCATCTACCTTAATAATCCCATTTTCTTGCCCTGCTTATTTCTTCTTGGCTTTGTTAGAGTTCCTTGTGCTTGGAAACTTCTTTGGAGTTATAGAACAAGTAAGACAAATGGAGCTGTGATCTTCCAACAGCAGATACTATCAGAGAATAAACTCTCCTGGCCAGTGGCAGACTATCATCCCTTGTTTCTTACCCTTGCAGGGCACACAATGAACTGTTCTAAGACAAGCACAGAGTGAAGAAAATCCACACTTTCTCCCACTGCTCTCTGGGGTAGCATGCAACCCATCTCTGTCTCTAGAGTCCCTACACAGTGTAGGGGAAAAAAACTGTCTATTGAATAGCTGTGGATGTCTTTATAATTCAAAGGTTTCTGCTCACAGGTTTCTAGTTTTTTTCTTTAAAAGCCCAAGGCTGTAGGTGAAGCCAAATCTTGGTCCAAGGCTTGCTTTTGATATGTATGGAAGAATAGTAATGGAAAGCAAACAATAACATAACAAGATATAGAGAAAGGCAGAATCCTAATTTACAACTAAATTTAAGCATGGGGCAGGGCTGTCTTGCTTAGGGGGTCTTGCTTCAGAGGCATTTACATCATTTTCCTCTCTTCACCAGCTGAAGAAGGAAAACTGCATTCACATACATGTAGGCAGAACTGTCTCACTAAGGACCTACAGCTCAACCTCAGGTTAAATGCCTTACTTATGGTGACTGGACCCCATCCAAAATCACCTCAGTCAGTCAGGAACAGATAGCTCTAAATTAGCTGCAAGAATCACAGATACACATGAAGTAAAATGCATCAGAGGATAAAAATGAAATTAATCTTACAATCAAAGTCTGTATAATGGCTCGGTTCAGCGAGGAAATGTAGGTACCATTGCAGACAGTACACTAAGAGCTCATGGTCCCTGCCCCCCCAAAATCTAACAGCATTTAGGTGCTGCAAAATCATGGAGAAGGTGGAAACAGCACAGAAAACATCATAACGCCTTTGCTTATAAAAAGGACAGAGCATACTTTAGATACTTCTTGCAGCACCAGACACTGTGCTCCATAAAGCAATATGATAGACTTGGTGAGAGATCACAGAAAAATATCAGAAGTGGAAATGTGGTCTTGTGAAGAGAAATTGGAAAGAGAGAGGATTTTCCCCTCATACAAGAAGGAATGAGAGGCAAAATGAAAACATTTTACAGATTAATGTTATCATATAAAACAGCACAGGGAAAGCAGATCAGGGGCTTCCACTCTGGAAGGAAAAACAACAAGGCATTCATTGAAATTAAAAGGTGGGCAAGTCAAAACTGATAAAAGGAAATGCCTTTTTATATTACGTGCAATTAAACTGTGGAACTCCTTGCCAAAGGATGTTGTTGAGACCAAAAGCTTTACCAGATTCATCAAGAGATTGGATATTATATCAATATCATGGATATCCAGAGTTATCATAATTAAAGAAAATAAAACTTTTGGAAGAGATATTAAACCTAGTGCTTCAGGGCTTAAACTAGTCTCTCACAATTAGTGAGTAGGATCAGGAGACCTCTGTGGAGGCAGATTATTCTGCCTCCACCTCCTGCAGGGTTCTTCTATCTTTCTTTACAGCATCTATTTCTGCTTGTATCAAATTGAGTAACCGACAAAATGGTTCTCCAGTCTGACTTAGTCAAGGATTCCTCTACACTTAACACTCCTCTCCAAGGAAGGTCTACCTAGAAGTGGGTGTGGATACGTGCTAAACCTTTCTGTGTAAGCACAGGAGGGGGTCGCAATTTGATCCTTAGCCACACGTGAAGGGTATTTAAACACAATTGCATGCTTGCAGGGATTGATTGCCTTCCTGATTTTACTGTGAGGTTAGTCCAGCACTTCCGAATTTGTTGTTCTGCATAAGGATGCAAAACAGTCTTAAGAGATAGGTAAAGTTTTATTTAACAGCAGGATAATCCAGATGATATATCAATATGTTCATGGTGCCAAAATAACAAAACCCATGAAAAAATAAATCTGAACACTCTAAAAAGCATGTTTTGAAGCAGGTCATTATAAAGATGCCCCTTTTCCCTATTTCTTTTCACCTTGGCTTAGTTTTGCAGTCTCAACACAAATTCTGATCCCCATCCTGGTGTGGGGGTCTTGGAACCTGAGCACACCAATTGTGAGATAAGGAACTCATAGACTTCTTTCTCCAGAGAGATATCTTGTCCACTATATATAGAGGTTAGACTTTAAAATCAGCTGCAGTGAACTCCTTTAATCTAAGGCTGGCAACAGGGAGATGCCACTATCATGGTTTGAGAAGACATATGGCAGTGGACTCCCAGTCAGTGGGAAAATACATCTTTTGTATTATTTGCATAGTACAAAATGGGGAGGAAAAAAGTTTTGGAATAAATCCAGACATACTTTTTACCTCTGTTTGAACCAACAATAATTGACCTAGTTTTACTCCAAACAATAGCTGACCATTACAAACATAAGAAGTCTTTAAAAGCTGACTTTCCATCTCACCCACCCACCAAAGCTCTTTCTTTCTTTGGAGAATTAAATTGCCTCAGTGTAAAGAATTCATACTAGCTTTAGTTCTAGAAATCTGATCCTACATTTTTTTCCCATGAAGAATAATTCCTTGATCTGCTATCTTTGGCACTTTTCCTAATCCTTACAAGCATTCATTATCTATTTTGTTTGGTTGGGTTTTGAGCTACATTTGGAGATATTATTGGCAAGTACTTGTAAATATACAGTAGCCTAGGTAACCCCTTGCCTTCGTGCACAGGGTTACTTTAAGCTACCTCTACCAGTGTGGCAAGAATTTAATAAAGTTTATAACTAGATATTTACTCCATTTGACCATCCTTGAAAGTAACTTCTTTAAAAAGAAGTACTGAAGATGCAAATTGAGACCATGACAGACAAAAGTTTTTAGCCTTTTAGTTGCTATTTTTGCTATTCTTCCCCCAACTCAGGCTTTTTTACTCAAGTTTTTCATTATTTCATTTTGAAAGCATTCTGACAATGACAGCTAGTCAGAAATTTTTTTCTGCCTCTTTGTAAAATATGGGCTTTTTGTAGTATGTAAAAATGTAAAATGTATGCATGTTACATATACAAAAATGGACCAAAAAAGTCAAATTTTGACAGTATTGTTGTGACTAAAACATATTTCAAACTCCTCTTTGCTTAGTTTTAACATTCAATGTCTTCTCTAAGATTTTATGAATACCAGAGGAATTCAGATTTGTATTCTTTATTCCCTTATATTCCTATTTTTCCTTTTTTCTCATCTTGTTTATACCCCCTCTACCCCTATGCACTCTACTGAAACAAGGGCAGAGGAAACAAACACGGGGTGAAAATAGTGGATGGGAAGGATTTCTTCACTTATTTCTCCCAAGCAGAGAAATTCAAAGCAACATGAGTGAGAAAATTATATTTGAGGTGATAAATAATAGAAGTAGTAATAGCAATGTAACTCTACAGCTGAAATAATATATTAATATGTAGCTGTGCATGTACTTTTAATTTTTAATATAAATTAATTTATACAGACTTCTCTGCAAGCCCCATGCTTTGCTTTCTCTGACCCAAGTATTACTGTCAAAAATGCAAAATTTTGTCCTGGACTGATTTATTATAACTGACTCATAACCCAGTGAACACAGGGGTATTTTTAATGGGAATGCTGACACCATCCCATCTATTCTAGCTCAGACAGTGCTACTCAGTTTCTTGTACATAAAACTCATTTAAATGCAGTGATGACAAGAGCTTGTGTCTTCACAAGCCCTATAAAGTTCAGTTCAAACAAATACCTGTAATCAGACTATTCAAGAAAAGGAATGTGGGAGGGGGGGGTTGTTTTAATGTTTTACTCCGTTTTGAAGTGGTTGAATGGTTCATCAACCCACTGAGCAGTTTCCTTAATCATTTTCTTTTTAATTAATAGACTTGTGAACAACCACAACTGCTTTGTGGAAACACTAAACAGATGACTAACTTGGAGTGAGCAATCTACTCAATACAGTCTGCCTTAATTTGAGCCATACATGCTGAAAAATAAAAGCATGGCAAGTATGCAGGCTATTGTACAGCTTTGTGTCTGCTTTCAGTTAAAACAAGTCCCTGGTGAGCAGAAAGCAGCAATCATAAAACTGAGAGGAACATTTTAGATTTATTGCCACCTGCTAGCATGACTTTGAGCCATGTAAGGGACTTGCCTTATCAGCCAGGTTAGTGTCACAGCACCGGTGCTGGTGGCCACCATGGCTGCAGAAAGGAATGGTCAAGTGACAGCTCTGAGGACCAGAGCAGACATTAGTGCCTGATTACAGGAAAGATAGCACACTGTCACTGTGTTCCTTCTGTCCTGTTTCTGGATAGGAACCATCTACTGGGGGTTCATTAGAAACAAGCCTCGAGGCAAGCCAGCTCTGTAAACTACAGCTGTCTAATTGGTTTTGCTTGTGTGCACTGTCTTTGCTTTCATAATGGGGAAAAGCAACATAGCCTTTCTAATTAGATTGTTAAACATAATAGCTGAATGGCACAGCAGTAAAGAATTTGCCCTAGTCTTTGTAATTCCAGAATAAGGCACAGCAAAGATCCAGGATTTTTCCAGCCCATTTCCCCCATCATCATATCCAATGGTAATGAGACTGGGTGTTTTTTTTTCCCTTAAAATAATGCAAACGATTGTAGGCCTTGCTAAAACCAAAATAAATGTCAACACAGAATTCCAGGAGCAAACACATCTCTCCCTTTATTCTGTTGTCTCTGCTTTCATTTGCTACAAATGCTGGGACTATGCACTAATTGGTGTCTTTGTTGGCAGCTGACACAGAGGGGAAAAAATGTACAGGCTTGGAAGATGAACTCTCCTCCCTGCCCCAAGGTGGTCCCCCTCCACCAAGCTGAAGTGCCTCAGTACAGTGGGGAAAGCTCAAAAATCACCATTTACTGCACCTGTTTTGTGTATTAAGAAAGGAATTTTGTCTCTCAGTTCAGCACCTTTCATAGCCTCTAAATTGATTCAGAAGGAATAAGAAAGCTTCATGAAGCCATTTTTTTCTCAGTGCCTTAGATTCAAAGTTCTTGGTTCTTTTATAGGTCCTTGCTGGTTTTCACATAAGGACTTTGTCAGCATGCTGAGCACATGCAGAAGGATGCAGAGAGGCCTCTGTTTCCATTGGCTTTCTATAGAGTAATTTAATGTGTATCCTCACAGACATGATGTGGCTATTTGGAGGAATTCCTAATACAGTTGAATCTTTTCTCTTCTTTGAGAAGAAGATAATTCTTCTCAAATATTCTAATAGTCTCTTTTCCTTTCACAAGTCTATCCTGGTGAAAGAGTCTCCATTGGATCCACAGGATAAATAGAGTAGGGGCAAAAAACAAAGTACCAAATAAATGTGCAATTTGTATTGATTCTAAGGTTTAAGTCACTCTTGACAACATGGCAGCAAAATGCTTATATTTTTACCACAGTCTTCAAGTCATTCAATTATTCTTTTGTCAGATAGTCTTTTTGATTTCCTGGTTAGAAAATGGAAAAAAATAAAATGGTTTGCTAGAATAACAAAACATGAACTTCCCCCTAAATGCTCTCTTTGAAAAGATAAATTCTTGAGTATTTTATATGTAAAAGAGAATATTTTTTTTCCTGGAATAGCATAGAAAATGATGCTTGAGATATATGAAAGATGTCACAGGAAATAGCAAATTGTTCAATGTGCAACTGCAGTAAATAACAGCAAGAGAAACCAGCTGTGCAACTTTCATGTGGGTGTCTCAAAGGAAACAGATAAATGAAAAACAAGAGATAAGTGCGCTACACAAACCTTTAGCATGTATTGCTCTCTAGTGCCTTAAGCCTTCTGAGTCAAAATTAATTTGATTTCTACACGGCAGCTCTTTCTCATCTCTCAGGGCTGCACTTCATCCTGCAGGATCTTCAGGACCAGAATTCTGAGAAAAATTGGTTGAACCCCATCTTGCACAGTATCTTTCTATTATATCATGGTCAAATCACCTTGCATTACCAGAACTGCTCACATCAAATAAAACTCATTTGGTTTCCAAATTTGGAGACTTTTTCCTTCTCTTTTATCTATAAAACCTGAGTTAATATCATACAACTCTTTTAGTTCTTGGGAAATTGCAAAATTTATGTGATAATTGTAAATAGTAAATACAGAAAAAATTTGGATTAATACATTAGAGGATGCCAAAAAGTGAGTTTATTTCTGTAAGAGATAATTTCTAAAAATGAGAATGACAAGTAGGTATTTTTAAGAAATGTACATTAATTCCTTATCTGCCTTTCCCCCGGCTCACCCAACTGTGATATAAACATCATTTTAATAAGTAGATATGGGTCTATCACATATGTATTCACCAACCAAGATCTCACCAGAATGGTAACACCTAATACCAAAACTAGGTTTTTAAGATCTCCATTAAAGACCTTCTTCATAAAATGGATTTGAGAGACCTTAGGGGGACGTTTGGTGTTTTATACTACTACATGAGGTTGCTCATGGATTTTTTCTATCTCCAGGGATGGAGTTTTTACAACATCTCTCGACAATTTGCACCACTGTTAGACATCCCATATAGTGAAATTTATTTCCTGATATCCAATAAAGATTTTCTTGTTTTGCACTTTGTGTATGTATTCCTTCTCATGCTTTCTCATTAGAAAGTGCCAGTTCTCAAGACCCAACAACTTTGTGGCACTGTCTCTGTTTTAGAAAAACTCTGAAAAGATATTTTCTGTACTTAATTAGACAACAAGTGAGAGGTCACCTGATACTGTAGTGAGCAAATATTTTTCCATAAGAGGCCCATGCAGAAGACTACTCAGCCTTGATTCAGGTTCTTTCTTCTTGATCCAATGATATGAACTGAAACAGGACCAAAAGCAGACACAAACCCATTTGTTAGGGCACTCACCTACACTAAGTAGCTTTGATTCTTCATTGTGAATCAAACCAGACAAGAGCTTGGCTTTGCCCCAAAGGTTCTTCAGCAGATGCTTTAGGCAGAAGCCTACTGTTCTGGGTAAGATTCTCACAAATTCCAGAATTTCAAAGAGTGTTTCTACTTTACTTGTAAGTAAAATGTAACCATTGTTCTCTGGCCAGACCCAGACACAAATTCTGCCAAATTTATAGAAGACAACAAGGCTGGAATTCATCTCATTTAACCCCAAGCATGCTCTTAGTCCATGGAAAGAATTATGCTTTTCTGAGGTGTGATACATCTGGTGTTTCTTAGATACCTTAGGTGAGATTTCTCTTACCAGATGTTCTTACATCCAAGCTGGTCTCCCAAGCCAATGGACCAAAAAAAGCAACTCAACAGCACTATTTGCTTTATTTTAAGGTAAATGTCTAAAATTATCTAAAATTGTTCATTTCTTCCCATTGACTATAGGCAGAATAAAGAAGAAAAATCAGGGTTAAACACCTTTCTCATAGATATCTGAAATTGGATGCAATGAATTCTACCCTAAGTGGAAAACTTTGTGTCCATTTTCATTCGAAGTTATGGCTCATATCCAGCTTTAATGAAGAGAGAGCAAAAACAGGGATTTAAAAGAAGTGTGATGTTGCTTTCTTGGCTTTTGTAGGCTTTGGAAGAAAACCTATACGGTGCTCTTTCTTAGGTTATGTGTTGAAACACGTTTCTATGTTGTCAAAGATTAAATAATTAGTAGAACATGGTCAAGATCAAAAGGCTGTTCCATGTCATAGTTAATTTGAGAGTTACCACAAATATGACAAGTAGTGATTCCTGCTGGTCCAATACCTGCTGTAGCCAACCGTGTGGATTCAAAGTGAAATGTAATACACTCACATTGTGTTTTAATTCAAGTTGTCATAAGGTGTTAATTTAAGAACTGAATGTATTTTTACCACTCCTCATCTTCCAGTTACTATTAACATAAAAATGAATAATGGGCTTCTATTCTAAGCAAGAATAGTTAAACACCTGGCCAGTGACCTCTCAGACACCAGTTTCAAAATATGTGTATGAAAAAAAAAGCTTTATGCTGATTCTATGCACAGCTTATCAGAAAGCAGTCTAATAATACTGTCTTGATGGATGGGGTAATTTTTTTCCTTCTTTTGTTTCTTTCATTTCTCTCTTTTTCTCCTCTTTCTTTCTTTCTTTCTTTCTTTCTTTCTTTCTTTATTTATTTATTTATTTATTTCTTTCTTTTTTTTTTTTCTTTCTTTCTTTCTTTCTTTCTTTCTTTCTTTCTTTCTTTCTTTCTTTCTTTCTTTCTTTCTTTTCCTCTCTCTCTCTCTCTCTCTCTTTCTCCCTCTCACTCATATTTGGCATATTGAGGACACCCATCTATATATTCAGTAAGAATCAGTATCTTTGTTATGCAGCAAACACAGAAAATGACTGATATAAAAAAGAATCATTTCATTTGGCATTATTCATAGATTTAAAAAGCAGTAAGCAAGAACATTGTATTACTCTGATGCAAAAAAATTATACATTCGGTGCCAGTGACTCATGCATCAATGCTTTGATATGCATAAGTTGAAACATTCACCCTCAAATTAACCTTTGTATCTTGCTGTGATCTATCCACCTTCCATCTTAACCACAGACATTATTAGTATGGAATACTATTCCTACACACTTCCCAGCAAACACTTTTGGATCCACATGCTACAAAACGCAATCTTCTAAAGCCTGATCTGGAGGTTTCAGTTTCAGAGGAGAACTTCCATAGCCTGATGGCCAGAAGTGAGAAGAATTCTTAATAGCTGCAGCTTTGTTAATCATTTTTGTATGCTGATTGTTTTGATGCACCAGTACCAACCAACAGAGGAAGATCTGAAATACAGGAATCACGAGTTCCACTAGGTGCATCAAGCTACACATGATTTTGAACTCAAATTCAAGGTGAGAACATTGCACTTAGTTTTTCAGAAGCTGTTATATATCTCCTGTCTTTGCATAAAATTAAACTCTATCAGAAAAGTAGCAGGCTCTCATATCACCTAGAAAGAGTTATTTACTGCTTTTCCTTCATCTTCTTTCATTCCAAAGGTGTCTCTTCTTTCTTCTATTTTAGTTTTTTTTAATCCATCTTTTGTTGTATTTTTCTTCCATATTCCTCTTAGATATCGCACTATCACACAGTCTTGATCTATGACCTCAAGATCTTCCAATAGACTCTCTTTTTACCTTTATTCCAGCAATGATTTCAGCTAAAATTCTTTAGGAATTTTTCATTAAATATTTTTGGCCTTTAACAGATATAACAAATCTTCTACTTTTCATCGTATTGTCCCAGTAGTGATTGAATGTAGCAGAGTCAGGCCTGCATGACGCAAGACATTATCTTCTATCAGCTGAACTGGGGAAAAGATCATATTTGGTTTGGATTTTGAAGGACACTAAAGGTGAAATAAGGCAACTTGCTTAAATGTCTTGTCTTACTCTGCAACAAAATTGAAAATATCTTACATTTGTTAATAATTTTTTATGCTGCTTGAATCAAACCATATGCCAGAGCATACAGACAAAAGAAGAAAAATGTCTGAAAGCCAAGACCATATTTCTGGTCAAAATAAGAGATAGAAGAATCCACCTACCAACTACCAGAACTTAGTGGTTAGGGCACTTGCCTACAAGACTGGAGGCCTTGATCAAGTTCCAGACTGAATTTTTTTCCTCTCTGATTTACTCAAGAAAAAATTAAAGACCTTATGTCTGTTTGGCCCTCGGACTGAGCCATTTGAAAATTTCAGTAAAGAAGAATAAGTTTGTACACCTCAAAGTAGGAATGCTTTTAGATCCTTACATCTCTTTTGCTATTTTTCTCTTTTGTATTTAAAAACTCTACATGCACATTTATTCTGTAAACTGTGTCTTATTTGACATAAGTATTAGGGTCAACTTTCAGCACCTATAATGACAGCTAAACTTTTTCTGCCTTCCCAGGTGAGCTTCAGTCATTTTCTTGTCTTCTGTCCTGTGAATGCAATGAATATTCAGAGTTTAGGGATTTAACTTTTATCTAGATGTCCTTTAGCTATTTTTCTTCAGTTCAGGGCTGGCTTTCAGCTGAGCTCCAAAGTGCAATGGACTTTACTGTGAGCTTTTGTTTGCATGTAAATTTGCTTATATTATTTTAAAGCACAATATCACAGAGGGTCCAGAGGAAGCTCCTCCACAGACATTCCTTTTTTACTCTTTCACATGTCTAGATTAATATCTCATTTATAATAGATTTCCAATTCCAGTGGAGACAATGAAAGTAAAAATTAAATTAGCTCTCAGGGAAAAGGATTCAATATTGCCAGAGACACTGCTGTGAAGGGCATCTGAACAATAATTTTCTTGGAAAGCAGGCTTGAAGATGCTGTCCCATATCACAGAGGAAGAAAACTATGCATATGTCATAGCCTTCTGCAGAAAGTATGACCTTTCAAACCTCTGTCAATTTAAAAACCCATGAGCTTTTTTTCAAAGTCATAAGAATGATCGGCATTATTGGATTAACCTCAGTTTTTCTCTCTTTTATTCTAAGGATGTGAGATTTTTGTGAAGGGAAAAAGTAACAACATGACAACTGTTCTGGAGTACATGTAGTGGCTTATTTTTACGAGAAAGTTCATGGATATTCTCCAGTGTTGTAACTGTAACTCAATTTTATGAACTTTATCACTTAGTGATTGTCTTTATTGCATCTAGATGAGGATTTTTATGGGTTTTAACCTAGATATGAATGAATGATGGTCAAATGTGAATGATGGTCAAAAGCAGTGTGCTCTGCTCTCAGTTCTTCAATATCTGCTTGACCAAGGTCAGAATTGGTCTGTTTGGCCCCGGTGACATTAACAGGACAAAGCACAGACCATGGTAAGAGGACTGGGAGAAAGGGCTCATTCTGCCCTGAAGTTCCCAGCACAGCTCTGTGGGACAGAGAGAGCAGGAGGGAATGGAAGTGGTGTCCCCTACATGGCAGCTTCCCAGGCTGTGCAGCAAAGTCCTCCTGGGAGGCCAGCGGGAGGACCATGCTAGGGCCACAGATGCATCTGTGCCAGGAACAGGGCATGAGGGCTGCGTCCCTGCTGAAGGGAAACCTCTCTCTGTCCCCGCCCTGTCAATAAAGAGGATTTAAAGGGTGGAGGATGTGTAAAGGATTCTGCTTGCACTCACACCTGGGCTTTGAGAGGATGCAGGAATGGGCACCGGCACTGCAGGGGCATCCCAGAGCCCGGGCAAGGCCTCCAGGGTGTGAACCTGATGAGCAAACCTTTTCCACAGGAGATGACATGGGACACTGCCCACAGCAAGAAGCTGTATGGAAGGGATGGGATGGCCTGGGATTCCACCACAGCCCAGAGAGCTCAGTCCCTGTCCCACCAAGAGATGCAATGGGAGAGGCTCTGGAAAGGCTGAAGCAGCCAACCACCTCTGCAGGCACCAGGGGCAGCCCGTTGTGCTGGGCCATAGCACATCCTCCAACCTGCTCCTTGGGATTGGCAGGTCCAGGCCAGAGCTCAGCTTGGAGCAGCCAGTGCAGCCCAGCACTCTGTGGTGATTTCTTATCACCGTTATTATTTTAGAGAAAAATGTATAAACACTCTTGCACACACTTCATTATGAAGTATCATTTAGAAATCTATTCTCACACAAATTTTCTTCCTCATGTGTAAGCTATTAGGTATGATTGTTTAAGGAATTTAACTGGAGTTGCTAAATATTCCTGTCATATGCTTCTGGGAAGATTTTTTTCCCTACGCCTGTAATCGCATATCAGAATTTACAGCATATACATACAGTCTTGGCAAATAGGACTATGGGGAAGAAATTATAGTGCAATAACTCATTCCTGTTTTCCCTCTTGTTTTAGTGACAGCACTGACACAAATTGTAAAGGAACTATTACTTAAAGTAAGCATTTCTGTGGTTCAAAATACTATTTAAACACTTTCAGGTCACCTTAGGGAATGTATTTCACCAAGGACTTTGTTTTGGTAGTTCTGTGTGAGTGTGCATTTGCACACAAAAGTGTTTCTCTGTGTGAGTGGAAAGCCCATGGGGATGTGTTTTAGTGCATTATGCTGGTATTTATCATAGCAAAAGCTTACTAAGGAGACTTAGTCCTTTCTTAATTGAAGCTAATCACTTGGTTTTATTTCACCAACTTTTGTAATGCCAGTTTATAGGTAAGTAAGGCCAGATTCTGAGGGGAGAAATTGTTTCTGTTGTAAAATGATTTGGAAAATATCAGAAATTAACCTAATAGCTTTAATTTTTCTCTCTGATTCTGCCACTTAATTTTCAACATAAAGCTAAATATTTTCTAACAAAAAGTATTTAATCCATTAGAGGCTCCAACTCATCATCACACTTCTGTGTATTTGTTTACAAACACCCCTGTTTACTTTAGTGCCTCATTAACATATTTTCCCTGATTCCTTCAGGCTGCTACTCATCTTCTAGCTTAGAACCTGGGGTTTGAACAATACTTCTTTTCCCAAAACACAGATACATTTCTTCCTACATTGTCTTCAGTTCAAGTAACATCCATCAAAGTTAAATCAGGAGGCTATGCTCTTGCACCGCTGTTTCTGGCTGCACAGGTTACTGGATACAGGGACGTGGTATCACAGTCCAGCAAATAAACATCTGCTAGAGTGATTAGAACTACATTACTGCTGGTAGAGAAATGTTTGTAAAATTCTTTGAAGATAAAAAGTCATATTCACAGGAGAATTGATGCAGAATTCTAACAAAGTTACACAGAGTGCTTAATACCTTTTCTTCTGTGCCAAATATCCTATCAAAATACCCAATAAAATGTTAGAAACAGGTGTAAATTTTTCTGTTTTGCAAAGGCAGATGAATACAGATTAGTGAAATCAGGAAGGTGGGTATTTCAGTTTACAGAGCTTTGTTCAAATGACAGAGGATAGGTTCATACAGCTACATGCCCATGGTTGTGTGTTGTCACATCAGACTCTGTGCATTTCTGGCTCCCACAGAATACCACAGTTTGTGTCTAGGGACTTCCAAGGCACAGAGAATGCAAGCAGCTCTTTGCAGATCACATGTTGTGCCTTCTGGTTTTGGAGTTATGTAAGTGTGTAGCTGAACTGGGCAAAGAACCCCAGAGCTGCACTTTGCAAGCCTCCAAAATGCTGCTCACAGTCCTCGTGAACTGGCAGACGTTGAAGCTTGACCACCCAGGCACTGAGGACTGAAGCTCAGTGAGGAGCTACAAACACAGGCTCCAGCTGGAGATCCAGATAAGCTTGCATCACAGAAGAAGAAGCTGTTCTGAGAACAAAAAGCACCGAAGTCCAGAGACGGCACTTATCCACAGCTGCCCAAAAAAGCAGAATAACGCTCTTGTGTCCCAGGAAGTTCAGCTTCCAGTCTCCAACCTCTGTGTGTGTGTGTGTGTGTGTGTGTGTGTGTGTGTGTGTGTGTGTGTGTGTGTGTGTGTGTGTGTATGCGTGCTCACATTGCATTAGTTCATTTAATGACTGAGGGGAAGGGTGCCTGAAATTATATTTTATAATCCTCTTCTACATTAAATGTGAAAGAAAATCAGAGAGGGAAAAGAGAAAAAAAGAAGTGTGTGTTGCTGTGGCTAGTGTTTACTGATTCCTGACATATGACCTTCCTAAAATAAAGTAAGGGTTCTTAACAGTGGTCCTGGATATGACAGCGTTATTGTAGAACCAATCCACTGTGAGCACAATAATAGACTAGAATTGTTCCAGCTGCCATTTTCATTATCAGATAAGCAAGGCTTAATATCACCAGAGCCCAAAACCTTAACACTTTTCTTGTACAATACCCTGTACAACATCCCCAATCTTGTTTTATTTTTTGCACTGGAAAGCATGTATTAAATTTAATCTTCCTTCATGTGGAGCAGGCACGATCTCAAGCTGGGCATTTAGGATTTACAAACAGTGCTGAGCCTTCAGGAAATATAGAGCACAGTTTGGAAGAAAAACCTTTGCTCTTTCTGACTTTTAATATTCTCTTCTACTCAAATTTTTGTCTCCTACAGGTTTCTTATGAGGTTGCAGTACTTGTCTATTCCCAAATTTACTCATCAGAAATCCAAGCATTTGGAGAAAGTCATGATCTTGGATGGGGAGAAGATAACTACCTACTGAAACAATTTCCCTTCAAGTGTAATGAACACTGATTAAGGTGCTTGCACTAAGGCCCTCAATTAGGGACCTTAAGATCTTGATTAAAAGAGTTTTAGGGAACGAGTCATGCATAGCATCAGGTGAGATGTATGTTACCCTTCCACCTTTCTGCTGAGGTTGTAAGCAAACTTTCATAGTTTCTAAGTTTACACTGGCCAAATACTTTGCCAGACAATTCTTCTTTTGTTTATTCTATTCCACTTATATCTGAATTATTCACTGTGTTTCACTTTATAAACATTTACAGTTGATATGTTCTAAAGGGAACAAATAACAGTTTGCCTGTTATGAATGTGGGCTTGGCTGCCAACTGCAATACCAACAGTACAGAGAAAAAATGTCTTTGCTTTCCCCTTCAGGATATTGCCGGGAAATAAGGCACGGGAAGAACATTTTTCTGCTGAAAAGTAGTATTCAGTGCAGAAGCAATTCATATTGCAGAGGAACTTGAAGCTAAAAAAATTTAGCTTAAGGAAAAACTTTTATAAGAAACTGCACAATAATTGTACCTATTTTTTCCTCTAAATTTTTTTTGTCATTAAAAAACATCCTTTCAAAAAAACATCCTTTTTTTATATTAGAACTAATTTTGTCAAAGAAAAACCCAAATGGAAATAATAGAAAATTATAAAAAAATATAATTCTTAAACAAAGAAGAAACTTGTAGAATTATGAAATGGTTAAAAAATATTTACGTTTTGGCTTTATTATTGGGGGAGAAGAAAATCTGCATCAAAATTTCTTTTAAAAATTGTTTAAGATTCTTTGAAATGCTTTGAAGACTGAGAAAACATGCAAAGCAGATCTGTGCACTTAAGATGACTGATGGTTTTTGGATTGAAATGGCTGGGTTTTGCTCAGTATCATAGCATTGCCATCTGGAATTATTAATCAGTAGGATCCCTTCACAGTTTTGACAAATGTAAGGGCAGATTCCCAGGCTAGAAAGCGCCAAAGTGTCTCTGCAGCCCATTGGGACAGCCTCAGTCTTACCCCTCTGAACATCCTTCCGTGTGGACTAATAAATACTGAGGCAGAGATAAGCATCCTTGTGCCTGTAGTAAAATGAGACCAGTCCAGGAACTGGCAGCTACCACAGAGCAGCCAACACTTTGGGGTTTGCTAAGGCATGGTGGGAGACCTTCTTTTTTCCCAGCAGGCAAAGCTTAATTTTAAACCCCTACAGAATAGAATCAAGTCATATTCAGCTTGCACATGGCTTATCTTAACTCAGAGTACAACTTGTATATATAGCTTTGTATTCATCATGTCAGAGATGGTAGTGAGAGACCAATACTAAGATCAAACTCAGACTCCTCTGAGTTTGATCTCGGTATTGATCTTCTCTTATTCTTGCAGCATAAAGGGATCTCCAACACAGGTCTTCTGAAAACTACCTCATAACGAGCAGAGAACTAAACAGAAATTACTATCATTACAAGCAGAACAGGTATAAAGTTCTTTCTAAGTCATTGGAGGGAGCATCTTTGCTTGCTCCACTTCAGTCAGGAACTGCTTGCACCAGCAGAGACAGACATGGGATGGGATGGGATGGGATGGGATGGGATGGGATGGGATGGGATGGGATGGGATGGGATGGGATGGGATGGGATGGGATGGGATGGGATGGGATGGGATGGGATGGGATGGGATGGGATGGGATGCCTTTGCATCCCATGAAGAAATGTTTTCATGTAGTATTCTAAAGGGGACCCCTCCACTAAGGTCACAAAAGGAGATTTCACAATGTCCTTCTTCTAAGACAGTGGAGATGTGCTACATACAACAAGGGTCATAGAAGTAGTTTTCTATTGCAGTCTACACAAAGTCACACCTGCCAAGGTGTCACTGATCTCCTTACATTTATTTTTGAGCCCTTGTGCAGAGATACCAAACCAGGACAGGTCAATATATAGAGCTACACATAAAGAGAAGGCAGCACTAGCTGAGACAGGCCCTTTTTCAAAAGCAAAGATACAAGAAAAACTTTCTTTCATAATGATTTTTTTGTGCATTGCAGAACTTTGATGTTTTTGTGGTCATGGAGCTGGCCTGGGGGTTGAGTGGAAATGCCAGTCCTGCAGGACAGGAGCCTCTATTCCAGCTGTCAAACACGGTCAACACAAATTTTGCTCCATAGTACACTGGCTCATGCTCCCTGTACTCTAACTAATTCATCAGAAGCAAACTCTGGAAGCCTCACACTGTCCTTGATGAAATGCTGGATACACAGCACAGCTGCCATCCTTGCACTCTCTGGGGATGCAGACAGCAGCCTCTTGCTCAGAGGTGGATATGGACACTATTCCAAAGCACTAAAGCAGTGAAGGGCCTGGCATCTACAGTTGAGAGATACCAGCAGCTGTGTTTCTTTGACTCTGGACTGTCCCAGCAATGAGGCTGTTTGACAATTTGCTTTAGAACTGTGTTTTAACTAGATCTATTGGTTTGTTGTTTTTTTTTTTTTTTTTCCTGAGAACATGGCAGTATTCTTAAAAACCACCTTGAAATTTGAAACTAAACTTCACAAAAATCTTTAAAATCTTGTTCTTTTCTGCTGAGTATTATCACTGAAAATAAGACAATCTTCACTTTGAGCTGTGACTTTAAAAGATGCAGCCAAAAGTAGTAAATTATATCATTATTACCTGACCTCTCTGGAAAATGAGCTACCAGGAAGAAAAAGCTACTTATGAGCCACAAAGTCCCTGCTTAAACACTCTTGGGGAGTTTGGACAGAAAGGGCCTTCAGGGCTTGGCTTTGGAACATACACACACCTCCAGTAAGGAGAAAAAAAATCAGGAAAAAAGCATGTGAATTTAATGTAAATAATTGTATTCAGTCTCCCATGTTTTAACATTTGTTCCAATGTAAAAGGTTTTCTTGAAGCAGAAAGTGACTACCTGGTGTGTTTTGGATCCTCATCCAAGGGAATATACCCCCTCCCATCACACAGTAAAATCACATCCCTGCTGTTAATGGCTCCCTGCACAAAGACTAAGAGCCTCTTGCACAGTCTCCTGTAGAACTGCAGGGAGAATTCAGGACCTACACTCAAAAGCACATGAATTCTATTCCAGAATCATAATCCTTTTCAGCTGGATGCTGCACTGATACAGTCACATTTGCTGTGTAACTGAAGGGTGCTGGAAAGTTTCCCCAGTCTGATTATCCCTTCCAGAGCTGGTGAAAGCATGTGGGGTTTTTTGGTGGGTTTTTTTTTTTACCAATTTATCTTGTTTAATCAGGACTAAGTAAACATATTACACACTAATAATAAAATCACTTGAAATTCTCTATTTAATCTCTGTGATTTTCTTTAAAGGGCTCAAACAAAGACCAGCAGGATCTCTAATCTTATGATCAACAAAGTTACATCATCAGCAGCCTCTGTTTTATCTGTTTACAGATCAGGCTAATGTTGTTAGAGGGTGGTGCCATTAACTGTTACTGTATCAGGAGATAGTGCAATTGCATTATGCAGCCCAAACTTTGCTGTCACCTCTGGCAGCAGTTGAGGAAACTCCGGAGATTATTTTTAGTACCACAGGACGTTGTGGTGGCTAAGTTTGGAGCAGTACATCACAGAGTTGCCACTGAAGATGCCACAGTAACCTTTGCAGAAGCCTCCAGTCATGCAGGAGAAGCGCCCCAGCAGCAAATGCTTTTTGCCAGTGAATGACCTTCCTCTGGGCTAGGAAACCCCAGCTAACTCAATATGGAGAGAGGAGCTGGAGACGAAGGGTTCAGTCTGCTCCCCATTCCATGGGCATGATGTCCCCCCAGCCAAAACTTGTTCTCCCACCCTCACACGCTGCCTGGTTCCAGGACAACCCTGGGCGCAGGCAGATAAGGATGCAACAGGCATTGCAGGAAGCCAATCCCCAGCCCAACAAGAAGGAGCCCTGGGATGGGGGCTGCCTGCCCTCCCAGCTGCTGCACGGCTGCTGCGTCACCTTCCCTGCCCCCTGCGCAGGCTGTGTCCTGGAAGGAGCTGCAGCTGATTATCATCATGCCTCCCACGTGAGAGGGATGCGCTGGAAGGAGCATTACTCCAGCCAGCCTCCCACGGCTCCTTGCTTGAAGTTAAAAGCCCAATCTAACCCTTAACAAACATGAATAAAAGTGCTAGGGAAGGAATTTTAATTGGCTGACACTGTAAATGCTTTGAAGGTGCTGTGTCATTATTGACTGACTTTCAGCACACCTGAGCCAGCCAGAGGGCAGCGATGTTAGTTTTGAAACCAGGATATTACTGTTACTGTGTCCAGCCCCCCACAGTTAAACTGCATCATCTCTTTGCATTGAGCAGATTTGTTGTGCCTTGTAGTGTCCATAAACCTTGCCTTGCTTCTGCACTGAGTTTGCAGGGAGGGTTGATGCTGGTTTCTTCTCTTGCCTCTGCCTGGCACTGTTCCACCACCAGCACATGGCTCACCCACATGCAATTCTGAGCACCCACAGAGTGCAGCAGTGTAAATAACCTCCCCTTCTATCCCACTTCTTCCCAGGAGTCCCCTCCGTGCCCTGAGCTGAGTTAATAGGAACCTAAAAGGATGCACACTGAGCCCAACAAAATGTTCCATATGGTACTCAGGTAGTAAGTACTTGTCAGACAAGATAAGTTAAACTCACAAAGAGCCCCACACAAGCCCCATCACAATGCTTTCCAGCAGACATGAGAACTGTCTTTGTATCCTCTGCTGAAGGATATCCGAAACTCTACATCTCAATCTTTTCAGGTGACCTAACCACAAGATGCGGGGAGCTTTGCTCTTTTTTCTTTTAGAAAAGGTCCTTTTAATTAAAAATAAATGACATCTGATATTTAGTGTCTGATGCCCTTTGGCTCCTATGTGATCACACTAAAATATCAGGAATACTTCCACTACAAAATAAAATATATGATGAAGCCCAGAGGAAGAAGTGACAATTTTCTCCTTCCATAAGGATATACACAAGTAAATGTAAATTAATGCACAAAAATAATTGAAATATTATTTATGGAAATTCTGCTGATATTGATAACTAAAAACATCACTGCTTTACATTTTTGGTTTGTATTCTGCATTGTGCATGGGAAGGACCTTTTTTAATGGCCACTTTTAAACATCCAGGAGACAATGTCAAGCTTTTATTACACTCATTAGCAGCTCCTGAACAGTTCCTTTCAGCCCCCAACAAGAAATTTCTTCTCTGGATTTAAACCACAAGTTACAAATATTTAAGAAACATTTTTACTTCCTTCCTCTATCCTAGCTGTGTAGCCAGTGTCAGTATGCAGTACATGTATCAGGGATAGCCAGTGATAGAGAAAACTGCACTGGGAACAAGGCACTGCCTTGGCAGATGGACAGACATCCCCTCCATGGATGAGGGAAGGGTTCCAGCACCCCTGGCCCCACCACTGGTTTGTCACTGAGACCAGGCCAGTCCACCTGAGGGCAACAGTTCCAAAACTGCAGAACAATGATTCTACTCTTACAAGAAAGTATTTTCACTTGTATATCCACGTTTCGATGAGGGCTTTAGAAACCTTAAGCCTTTTCCTGCAAAGGTCAGAAAGTGTTTTATGTGCTACCCTGAGACACTGAAATGCCTGAGTAAAAATAGACTGTTGAATGAGAGACCTTCCACAAATGAATTTTCTAATAGCTTTGATATTGTTGTCAGCACAGATTTCATGGATGAGCTGAAACTAGCCTGAACTTGCTGTGCCACCCAAGTTCATCAAAAACTGCAGGAGGAGCTTGGATGGGAAGGGTAGAAAGGTCCTAAAGGTGATTCCCACTGCCTTGAAACCTAGACCTGTTGTCCAGAACAGCCTCTTTGTGGTTTGCCATCATCTGGAAGAAATAATCTGAAACATCACAGTTCCCAGAAGTGAGACCATGCAAAATAGGTGAGAGACAAGTATACAGAATCCAGTAACATCAGCCTGAGAAAGTTCAGGTTGGATGTTTCTTTCAGACAAGCACTTCACATGCATCATGACCTTCAGAGACTGTAAACTCTTATCCTGTTGAGGTTATTTAAAATCAAAGGCCAGTGTGCCAGCAGCTGCACGAGTGAGGAATGCCTAAGAAAATAAATACCAGTTAGAGTGCTATTTAATGCTGTTAACTGCAGTGGGTGGAGGCTGGAGGGCAGTAGCTTTTAACAGGTTTTATTTGAAAGACTAACTCAGTGTGGTTGTCACGACAGTTGTCTTTGTGACTGAAGTTGTATTGCTAACAGATGGAAATCTGGCAGATTTTCTAATTTATGCAGATGCTTTGCAGAAGGAATTACCATCCTAAGTGATTCTAACATTAACCTTACACAAACCTTTCTCTACTGCATTAATAAACAGAACATTTTAAGGCTGTTTTGTTCAAAAAAGTCAAAATGCTCTACCGTGCCTCCCTTTCAATCGCTTCTCTTACAATTTAGGTTTAAAATTCTTTTGCATAAAGCTTCTTACTCAGCTGAGAGTTGGGTATGTAGCAAAAGTGAGCATAGTGCTCAAAATACCCATTTTAATTATAAAATTACCTACCAGGTTGTGTCTTCATTAATGAGCTAAGCTTGTGGACTGTCTTGTTCTTGAAAACTGGCATTCAGTACAATAGTTAAAAAGAATGATTTAACAAGAGAACTATCTAAATTGGCAATCATTTAAAGAGACTGAATAATATTCTTAATAGCTGTGTAATGTTTCATCTTTTTGCTTTGATTGGCACTTTTTTAATTGTTAACACTCTTTTCAAACTGGCAACACATTTCCTCATTCTAATCTGCAGTAACCCCAACAGTATTGCACACCAATGTGAGTGCTAAACAGACTCAGAAGGAACACACCATTGAGATGTTTTGAGGTATTTGGTGTATTTAATAGATCTCTGTTCTTTATAGTACATTTTAGGAAATCAGGAGACCATATGCTTTTGTTTTGCCTCTTGACTGTTTGAAAATGTGTATGCTGTAGAGCTTATCAGTGAAAATTAATTTGCATAATCAATGCCCTGATCAGCTGAGTGAAAGGGATATTTGCTACTTCAGTTGTAGCTCTTTGAGATTACTGATCACGTGCATCCACACTGAAGGTGACTTGAACAAAAGAGCAAAACTCAGGAAATGGTTCCCTGTTTGCATATGTAAGACTTTGACCCTCACTGACTGAAGGCAGTAATCATATAACTGTCAGGAACAGAGATGAAAACATTATATTGAGACATGCAGACCATTGGAGCATTTCAGAGAATGAGTCAAAATTACTTTTAATTTTTTTAACAGTATCTGCATGACTTACCACCCATCTTTTGGGTCTAAGCATTCTAACTTGAACCAATAAAGATACCTTAAAAGCATCGTGAGTGCTTTTAACAGTGCATTCAACTTATCAAATACACAAATTAAATGCTAAGCTCAGATGCCATTTTCAGGCAGGTTATATCTTTCCATGGAGGCTTTCAAATGCCTTTTTTCTTTGGCCATTTTCTTTACAGAACAACAGACACTTCTTTTTGGAGACCTTTTCTATCATTAACTTAGAAATTAGGCACAAGTCAGTTTTGCCAAGAGGCTGACCATCTTTTTTTTCTGTGTTTACAAAAAGCCTGACTTACCTGCAACCCAGAATTGTCTACCTTTTCAGAGTGCAGTCAGGTGGCAGTTTTAACAGTGCAGTAGCCTTCTCAGCAGCCCCAAGGCATGGACACACACTATGGGCAGAGAAGACAAGTGAGTGTTGGTGGCAGCATAGGAAGCAAGTTTCTAGGCATGTGGCTCAGGCTTCAGTGAATGGATTGGTTCCTGCCTGGAAATCTCATGCAGCTATTTCAGAAAGGAGAGGAGATGCTCCAGTGAGGTATGTATACTTACCTTCTGCTGCTTTTTGGCCCAAAGCATGACCTTGACTGCATATGAGCCTCTGTTCTTTTTCCCTAGCAATCAAGTGAAAAGAAGTCTCAAGTTGTGGTGACTAAACATATCCTGGAACTACTTGTAAGTAAAAAATTTCCAGCTCCCTCCTGAGGGATACATATAATTTTTCTGGATTACATTTTTAAAGGGACCAGATATTTGCTATTTCTAATTTATTTATACAAACTTCTCTGTCAGGAGGCTTCGCCTCCAGAACATCCATAAAAGGAAAAATTTTCCCTTAAATCACTCAAAGTTTAACATCCACTGCCCCACACAACTTCTGCTTGAGCTCTATAAAAAGAATACAGACATTCAGGTGACAGAACAATGTTCTGGGAAGGATGAAATAATGACTGGGAATGATGAAAAAGGGTGAGGACTCTCCCAATTCCTCTGACTGTGAAATGCCAACTCAGCAAAGGAAACAATCTCTGATTGATCATAATATTGGTTTTGTAGTACTGGGTCTGAGAGATGGCAGGCTTTCCAGAGTGGTTTAGCAGTGGCCCAACTTTGAATGGACATGAGAGAGTAAGCAGCCACTTCTGAAACTCAGGGCATTTGGAAATAGAAAGCTCTTTCAGTTGCTTTACAATTATTACGAGAATCCAGAGAGTTAGACAATATGTCAGGTGGGAAATACCATTAGTCCCAAACAGTTTTACAAGAAAACCAAACCATAAAACCCCAAATTCTGTGTATAAGTAATACTACAAAATTGAGTTAGTAAGCATTTATAGCACTTTGTGCCTCTGGCTTCTTGTGAACTAAAAAAGATCAAAGGCTGAGTGCCCTCAGCACTCAGTCAGACCTTCAAGAAGTGGTCCAATATTCTTCCTAGTTGATTGCTGCCTCACAGGGAAGACTGAGCAGCTTGAAGAATAGGGCCCTAAATGCATATCTGGCACCCAGTTAACTTCTAGAGTAACTAGTATTTTTTAATCAGCAGCATTTGTTACACCCCAGTATGAACCACAGCTAAAAGAAATCTCATGCACCTGGTCTAAATCTTGGTCATTAATTAATAAGCCTGTCAGCCTTATCACAATAAGAGTTAACCTACTCTAGTTAACAAGTTACTGCTATTCATATTACTTGTATTTTTCCTTCAGTGGGCTATTTACTGTACAATGCACTTACAAAATTCCATTACTTACATAGATAGCAATAGGGCATGAAGTGTGTCTCCAGCTGTTTTCAACTTTTGTGACCTAGGCAAACACTGAGCTTTGAAATAGCTTATGTTAACTCCTATTGAGAATAAGTTAATTCCTCAGCTGACTGATTCTAAGTATTTTAAAGTCTTCAGTCTCAAGTGAGCTTTACATTTCATATTTCATCTCAAAATAAAGTTAAAGCTTTCCTATCTTTAGCCAGAAAGCTTTAAATCAGTACCATCTCCTCATAATGTTTGTACTATCACAGGCTTTATACCCTTATTAAAAAGACATCTTTAAATTTGCCATATACTAACTAATTCACACTGCAAATTTCCACAGGTAACAAATTGCTCTGTCAGAGTGCAACACCATATTTTCTCTTGATTCTACAAAGGGAAACTGCAAACTTACAGTGCCATATTCAAATAAAAACCTGCTGTAAATTTAAAAATACATGATGAATATCTGTCACACACATGCATTTCTCTCTTCAAACCCAAGAAATAGAGACTGACAGAAGGAAAATTATGAATCAAACGTTATGCTTAGTGACAGTCAAAATACCAGCCCATATTCTGGTCTGTTCCATAGTTTGACTAGTGTTTTCGTAGGATGCATTAATTTGAAAAATTATACTTTCTATTTATTCTAGGATTCAGCAAAATGGGAATAGCCATTTTTGATCTGTGTGAACAGGTAAAAACCACCAGCATTTCTTCCTACCACCCGGTTTTAAATTGATGCAATTCCTTGTGCTGAGTCAAATACAGAGGACAACAACTCTGAATGTAAAAACTTTCTGGGAAGCTTTACTTTCTTCATGGGCAGAATCTACCCTTGCACAGTGTGGCCATGAAAGGACCTTCAGATGGAATCATGGAATCCTACAGTGGTTAGGCTTGGAAGGAACCTTCATCATCATTTAGCTCAAAGGCCCCAGCCATGGGCAGGGACACCTTCCACTAGACCAGGGTGCTCAAAGCCTCATCCAGCCTGGCCTTGGACACTTCCAGGGTAGGGAGTCCACAGTCTCCCTGGACAACCTGTTCCAGTGTCTCACCACCCTCACTCACATTAAAGCATTTCAGTCTAATATCTGATCTGAGCCTTCAATTACAGGCTGGAAAACACAGAGAAAGTTGCTATGAAAGGAACATAATGTGTGTCATAGGAAGGGGCAGGGGCAGAAGCTCTGTTTCAGCTTCCCAGAAGTTAGTGTGAGGGATCAGTGAATGGCAGATGGAAGATTGAAACTTGGCTTGCACTCAAGACACACACATTACCTATGCACTGACTGCTCCTCTCTTCTTAAGTTTTCAGTGGCAGTTGTTTAGCAGACAAAACACAAATCAGCCTTGAAATACAGACTTTCAAGACTTGCATTGCTTTTGTTTCTTTGAATATGGGCAGTTGCAAAAGTGTTTTCTAAGAAAACAATTTAGTGACTAGGTTAACTCATCTTTGACAAATGCTGAAAATGAAGGATTAATGATGATTAATTTCAGCCATTTTTCAAATTATCCAAGGTCATTCAAATTCAGAATTTTCCAAAGTCTTTTTTTTTCCTGTCTGAAATTTTTATTTCATTATTCAAGATTGACATTCAGTGCTTCCAGTGCCAGCCAGAATGACTTTTAATGTCATGAGCTAACATTTCACAATTTGAACAAAAATTAGCAGTGGTCGAGATTTTTCAAATTAAGGCATACCAAAGAAGCACAGCATGTGACACCACACTGTTAATTCTGATTAAAAATTTGGTTTTGGTCTGCCTTGACCATGTCAGTAAACAGAGATAAGTGGACTGTAAATCGAGGCTGAAAAGAAAAATGATAATGCCAGCATAGAGCTTAATGGATCTGCAGAACATACAAAGTCACAACTGTTACCCAGAAATGGAAGAATTGACAGCATAATCCATTATAAAGCTGTTACTGTAAAGGGGGTAACACCATCACTTAGAGTCTCACCTTGTGGTCTTGAAGGAAATCTTTTTCTTAAAGACACGTGATAGGGACATACGGCAGGACACTGCATTTAAAGTAACTTCAGTGTGGATCCAGCATCTCAAGCCCCTTCTTCCTCAGCCTGAGACACACCTGGAAGAAGTTATAACAGATCTCATGCAAATACTTCCAGGGGGATATAAACTTAGGCTTTGTTATGGAATGTTTTCCGTCCATATCACCTTAAACATTTTCCCAGTTTGGAAAAGAAAGTATTACCCTTTTTTCTTATTAGAAGGATTAATGGCTGATGGATTTCTTTTTCTCTGTACACCTAATTGCACAACTAGTCAGTTTGCCAGTAAGCTCTTCAATCAGTTAATAAGACAGTTAATAATGTTAAAGACCATTAACTCCCACCAATGTAATTCCCTGTGTGTCAATTTAAAGGTCAGAAGCAATTTTCCACTGTTATTTTATTTGTGCATTTGTATTTAAGGATACAGACCTGCCTAGTCTTTAGTCCTGCACTTCTGAATAAAGCATTTATATTCTTTCATTATTCAATACAACCCTGTGTAAAACTAAGCAAATGCAAAACAAATTCTTGACAGAATCACCATCATTTCCATAGTCTTCAGACTGGTTTTTTTTCTCCCCTCCAATCCATTTTTGACAAATACATCTGTGAATGTATGTATGTGTTTGTATCTTATGTTTTGGGTTTTTTTTTACTATCATTTTTGGTTATTGATTAAGAAAAACAGAAAATCAGGGTTACCTGGCAATAGAAAAATTGACATTTAGCCATGGCAGCATCAATTGAATCAACTGCCCTTGGGAGTCCTGTAAATTCATTGTGATGGTGGATCCTAATATAGAGAGCAGTTACACCTACTGCTGCTCATGCAATCTAGGAGAATGCCTTGCTAAATTTAGCACAATGTTTATCCCTACTGTGTCTGTATGTTCTGATTAACCTGCCTGTTGTCCTTCACAACCTAGCAATCAGCTAAAGCAACTGAACTTTATAGTGTGAGACAAACTAAACTTTTTTCAGCAGCTGTCAGCTGAAATAATTTGTAAAACCAATAAATTTTTCCAATCTAGTTTAGAAATCTATGAATCACCAAACTTCTAATTTATTTCTTCAGTAGAAGAGCTTAAAATTATAGTCTGTTCAAGTCTCCTCACCTATTCATGGAAAGGCCCTGGTATTTTCATGTATGTGTCTTCTTCATAAAACGGTGACGTTCTTGAAGGAATGTAAGGAATTAAGTATTTCCCATTCATGCACAGAATGGCAGTAACCTAAGCACCAAGGTCTGAGTCTACTCTGTTTCCTAGGACATCCTGACATTTCACTCACCTTAGTCAAGGGTATTTTAACCTTTTAAATATATTCACTATCACCCTTTCCTACTGAGGGTATCAATTAGAGCATCATTTGCTCTATAACAAGCAAGCTTACCAAACTCATCTCATTGAGACAGTCCCTTCCTGGGAAAGCAGGAGTAAAAAGTATTTTCTGCTGACTTCCATAAATCCTGGATCACACATAGAAACCATCAGACTGATAAAATAAATGTGCTATTTGGGAGCATGTAGTAACAACAGCAACAAAAGCAGACACCAGTGCTCACTACTGGTGTAAGTAATAGTAATCAAAATTTGTGACTATTATGGGCATTCAACAGCAGACGGAGCAGCAACACTGTCTTTTCCACTGAAGATGTTCTGTACCCCCCGATCTTAACCAGTGACTTAGAAGTCACAGGCTCCACATGCACTGCAGATTTCTGAGTCATTTGGACTCCTGTGTTTTCAGCACACCTGAGGGGTCTCATTTGGCCTGCTACAGAGCCATCAGAAGGTGCTCCAAACAAAAACGTTATGAACATTTTATAGGTGGTACTTATTTTAAATCAAGATTTAAAGGAATGAGGTTATTTTTCTGCCTAAAATAATGCAAGTAATTATTATGAAGGTTTAGTCAGTGATGTTAATTGTGTGGACCTCTAAGAAGGGGGAATTATTTTCTTGCAAAGATTAAGGAACTAGCCCATGTATTGTGTATGACCACAACTGGAAGTTTATCCTCCACATATTATATCTGCTTTTCCTGCCTAATAATGCCATAAACATCTTGGTATATTTAATCTAGATTCTGACTACAGGTCCTTGCCAGAAAGGAATGTAAACACTAAAAAAGTTCCCCCACCATGAGAAAAGAAGCACAATTGTGCCAGAACAGATTTTTATTTGCAAAAAATTGCCTGGCTGACTATGCAAAGGATCTGGGATTATCATGGGGTATCCTTTGTAAGGAATGAAGAGAAGGTGCTCTCAGGTAATGGCAGAGTGGAAGAATCCCCCAGCAAGAAACTTGTTAACACAGATGCTGAAGAAGCCCTGGCAAACACAGAGGTTCAGGGAGAGGGGGTTGAGGTCAGAGCAATGGAAAGGATTTTTTAAGTTCCATAGTGGTTTAACTGGGAGTTGTGGGAGATCATGAGGAGGCAGCAATAAGGACAAAACAAATGTAAGGAGAGGCGGCTAGCTGATTCATGCATTAAAACCACTGTACTTGGAAATGAGAGGGACATGAACTTGGAGATGTGAAAAAAGAGCTACTAAGGTAGAACAGGGAGAACAGGGGCCTGGATGTGAAAGAAGAAGGGAAATAAAATCAAAGAACTCTGCCATAGATTATCATGTTACACATGGAGGATTGTTATAGCTATGCTGAGAGAGGGAAAAATTGTTCCTGGGTTCATTCTCCCACAAACAGAGGCCAGTGGAAATCCTTGGTCCTCTGCATATAGGCAGGTGTCAAGAGGAAAGTATTCTGCAAATGGCATAATCATGAACTGCTCTCCAGGAGGAAGAAGTTGAATTTTGGACAGGCTACAGCTGTCTTCCAGCTAGTGGACAGGAATTAGTCTGGCAGAAATAACCAGGAGCATGAGTAGGTGCTGCTGCTCAATGTTGCAATAGCCAGATTTGAAGGAATGCCTCTGTAGCTGTTCTGAGAGGTGTGTGATCACTGCAGGCCTGCACTGCTGCGCGAAGCTGAGATCTCTCACAACAAATGCCATTGAAAAATGTGTGGTGCTAACACAGCTGCTCATAAAACTGGTAGGGTGTTGTTAGGAACATGAAAAGGGAAGCAGCAGCTGAAGCTGTCAAAATGGAGACTTACCACGTTTAAACTGATACAGGTCCCTTACTATTGGAAATTTTCATTCTGAACTTTAACATTTATTTTAACAAAGTTGTGGTTAAAAGATACATCACAGTAATAATGTTTCCAAGGCTTACCACAGGATGGAAATGGTTCATTGAGACATGTTCTGTAATAATTATATCTATAGGGTCATCACAAAATACTTTCAGAAATCTTGTGTGAGAAGCGCTATATTCCACCAGGCTCAAGAAGAGGTCGACTTCTAAGTGAAATTTCCACCTCTGTGTATAGGTAAGGTTAAAAAGAGGTCCTGTCTTGAATAAAATTATGGGGTTTGTAGCCTTCTTTTCACTGAAATACTGACTAGAAGTTGAAAACTACCTATTAAAATTTGGTTAATTTATGTGAAGTTTGGCTTTTATTTTGGATAGCTTAGAAATGGTGATTTATGTTAATGGGGGAGTGTGTCAGGTGTGTTTTTTTGGCATCTTACATCTTGTTACAGAATGTTTGGTTTTTGGGGTTTTTTTTCAGCTTATAAATTTAAAAAAAAATTGAAAAATCTCATTCAAAGAAACTTGTGTTACCTTTTGGAGAAAAAAAGCCAAGCAGAAAACACCAACCTCTCCTGAAACTTGGACAGGTCTTTCCAACAACCTTTTGAATATTTTCCAATCTCTCATTTTGTACCTCCTTGGCTGTGTGAAGATGTAATTAATAAAACCCTGTCATCAGGAGCCTCCTATTAAATCATTTCACTGAGTTTTCTCTCCATTTAATTCTGTTTAGCTGAATGTTTACTGATGAGACAATTAGCCACTGCTTTGTTTGTTCAACTTAATGTCATCACATCACCATGAGATCACCACAGCAAACATTCATCAGCAGCAGCATTGTCATGTCTGGCTGGTTGCTGCAGGCTGGCCTGGGGCTGGCCACATCAGGGGTCTGGCTGGTCAGTGGCCTTGGACTGGCTGTGATGTGCACGGGGAACTCCTATGTGCAGGGGACCAGAAAGTACCTTTCCATCACTGGTGAGCATCATCCCTCCCTATGGTGCAACCCCTCAAGCAGGAAATAAGGAGATAGGCCACTTCGCAAAGGCAGCTGTGACAACAAACCAAGGGCAAGTGAGTTGGTGTCTGCAACAGGAACAGACCCTCTTATATTGTGATGGTACCACAGTAAACATTTGTAAATTATTAGGAAGCAAGGTAGTAGATGTACCAATGGACATCAATATACCAGCCCAGAAGGTTTCAATTATATTGATATACCTGGTCAAGCACAACAGCATCAGATTAATTTTAGTGTATTGTGTATTGCTGCCACAGGCTGAGATATTCTGTAGCTGAACAGAAGATGGCAAATGCATGTCAGGGTCACTCAAACTTAGTGACTGAATTACTTCTTCAAGCACATCTGCCAGGCTATGTCTTCAGAGATTGTTTTCCCAAATATCTGTAAATGGACACAGTCCAGCTCAAGGTAGACTTTGGTATATCAGCAAGTGATGTGTTTCAGACAGGTTTCTTGTTCAGTGAAGATAAGATCCTTTCACAGAGATGCCAAAAATCTAAATCATGCTGCAGGAGTGCCTGTTGCTTTTTGTGGCTTAAACAAGGAATAGAAGCAGGCTACTAACAAAGAAACTTAATCAAGGGAGGTTGGATGTGAGTGGAGCATAGGCTTGTGAGTTGCCTCTTAAAAAAAAAGTTCCATTTTCCCCCTCTATGCAATCCTCTTAAAACCTAGCAATCCATCCCCAGTTTCTAGCAAGGGCATAAGTAGATAAATAAGGTGTTTCAAGAGGGAATAAAAATTTGTACTTATAACCAGTCATAAAGGATATGGAAGCCAACAAGGACAGGTAAGTCTACAAATTCTTTGATTTAGGGAAGTGAGGAGAGAACCAACCCATTGCACAGCACCTACTACACGGTCCGTGTCCTGCATGTGGCACAGTCTCTAAGTCCTGATAATATTCTGGCACTGATGCTTATTAACAGTGCAATTTCAATAATCAGCATATTTCATCAAATAATTGGTAGGCTGATGGTTATAAGAGGTGACACTGCCAATATCTCATAAAGGCTGAAAGAAATATTTCCCATTTCCACACTGCATAAACAAAGCATGCCAGACAACCTCAGGAATGCTAATGATCTCCAGTACTTTAGTATATTAAGTATTCATCAATTGAGCGCAGACCACAACAATGTTTTGAGAGTCCTTAAACACATGAGAAACACATGAGAAATGATGTAAAGTTTATATGAGCTCATATAATCTTAGTTGGTCGTACAGCCAAGCACAAGATCACAGAAATAAGGTCATGTGTACCATATCTCTCCTACTAGAGGGTTGTGCCCTACATTATATTTGCTGGTGCCACATCCAGCCCAGAATTAATTGACTCAAGAAATGAGTCATCCACTTCTTCCCCTATGGCATTATTCCCCAATCTAACAGATTACATTGTTGAGATTTCTTTTCCTTGATAATCAGACTGCACTGTCCTTAATTTCATCTCATTATATAACAGCTCACACTTACTCTGTAACTGCCATCCAAAAGCTTTGCAAGTGTTAATTGTGTTTCATAACAGCCCCCCATGAAATAAATAAGTTCTGAGTCAGAGATGCAAAAACCTGAGTTATTTGCCACAGGCCACATGTGGGATCATATTGAGCACAGCTGGGTCTCTGTCATTGACTGGGAGCTGTTTTCTTGCAATTTATGCAATAATCAAGAAATAAAAACTCTTTTCCAGGATGCAGCTCTGTCCACTCCTTCCAGTGTCTATCTGCACTGTGGAAAACAGTTTACTTGTTCATTAATATTTGTGTCCTTTAAATATTCACATGTGTATCTTTCCCTAGCTATAATTTTCATACTGTTGATATTTGCTCTATCCAAAAATAAACCAAGCCTTTTATTATGTGGCTCTTTTCTCATGGCTCTCTGATCTGGAGATATGTCTTTGCAGATTATGTGCCTAGAAGGATACTGTGTGGAGTTTACAGAGATAAATCATGCTGTGACTTAGCCTCCCAGGCTGCGACACGATACGAGAGGCACAATCCAGCTGGCTGCTCCAGACTGTCAGCTGAGACACAGTAGCTCACTGTGCATGTGCTGTTACCCCATTGTGAAGCAGAGTAACATGGGTTCATGTGAGTCACCATCAACTGACCTTGTTTTTCGACGCAGTGCAGCAATGGATCTCGCTCTGTTACCACATCTGAAATGAAGGACCCTGACTAACAGCTGGGGGACAGGAGCCTCTACAAGCCAGCACAGTAGAGGCTGCCTGACAAACCCTTAATTTTCTTTCATTAATGCTCTTGGGTTTAGAATACAGTTAGAAATGACATTTTATGGCATGCATCACCATAGCATCTCAGGTTTCTAATTGAAGCAACTCAGACAATATTCTAGATGATAATCCAAAAGCAGGCAAGAGCTAGAAATCTTCTGACTGCTTTGAAAACTAATGTATTTGGTTGTAATTTCTTTTGCTGAACACAATTTCTTTCTAAGTACTTATCTTCAATTTGCTTACTAGATTTTGGGTGATATTTATCTGATAACTGTTTTTCTAAATAGGATTTAATCATATTGCTCATTTGTGTTTTTACAACACCTTCCTCTCAGATTATTTTGTATCATCTTTCTGCTATTCTCCCTGATTTTGCTACCATTTCTTAATGAATTTAATAGTACAGGGCATGGTGGAGATTCCTACCATGTAAAATTCAAGATGCTTTAACATGGCAGAAATGAATGTTTTCAAAAACATATGAAGTGGTGAATGACAACATTTTTTTGTTTGTGTTCTGCTACATACAACATAGGGGTCATAATACAAGCAAAAGACGTTTCTACAAGAAAGTTTTGGTACAGTATCTTCCCTGAAATTATCTTTACCCAGTACTCATCCTTTCTCCACCCTGCCAGCAAAAGCAAACCGATAATAAGGAAAACTAGCAGTCCTCTCCTGCCTGGATAAAACCGCCCTGGAAAAGGGGAAAAATCTTCCTTTCCTGAGAAAAACAAAGAGCTCCAGATATGAACTAGGGGTTGTTTCACCTGCCTAAAACAATGGGTGTTTGTGAGCTATTTAGCTAACTTTGAAATTGCTTTCAAAAAGGCTCACAAAAACTGAGGTTAACATCTTGCTGTAGCCAGCCCTGCAGCTCACAGATCTCACTAAAAAATGTGCTACTTGTGCATAATTAAAGGATCTGCAAACTACCAGTCAAGATAAAAAGATCAAGGGCTATCATAAACCATGCTGCCTTATGGGATGAGCTCACCAGCAGCAGAAAAAGGAGTGTTTTCTTTCTGTGAGGATTACTTGCTCCAGTATGGTATAAGAGCTTGACAATCTCCTCTCCAGTAGCTCTACTTGAGGGCACAATGGAGTCTTTTTTCTAGGACAGCTCCTGTGTCCAAAAATGCCATCAAAATTATTTGCCTATCTGGTCTGATATTTAGCGAGGAATCACACAGAGCAGAACTAGCGTGGAATGTTATTTATTTACTTCTTGAGAAAGTGTTTATGGACCAACACTGAAGTTTTTTCATGGGAATATGTCAACTCAGATAAAATTTTTGGCAGGAAACTTTCCTACTGTACAGAACCCAAGCTGGAAAGACCTGGGAAAGTGCAGAGGTCTCAAGCTGATGGAAACAGAGAATTCAGTATCTGTCTTGTCTATATGTTTTGCCTCAGAAAGCAGTTGTAATTAGCAGGCCTGAGCCATGTCACTTGCACCTATATTGTAATTTTTTTAAAAGATGTCAAAAGAAATTAATTTTTTCTTCTCCCTTTCCTTCTTATTTTCTTTCTGTATGAATGTTTTGGGAGGATCAGTGTGGAACCTAGACAAACAGTGAAGGCTGCAAAATAGTTCTTGCTTTCTTTCTGTTCCTAATACTATTTCTTCTTAGGACCCTGCATAGTCTCAGGGAATTTGGAAGCAAAACTTAATGTTGATTAAAGTCTTGAGCTCAAGTTCTATCCCAGTTTCATCATTTATAAACTGTTTTCATGTCAATAAATAATCTTTCTAACATGTTTACAGAGAAAGCAAGCAAACATTTTCCCTGCTAGTGTTATCCTTTTTGAGCGGTTTTTGTTTTGACTATTTTTGTAATATTTTCCTTTCACTTGTGCAAACTGTTTAGCATTTAATGAACCTCCAAAACTTGGAATCTTTGTTCTAGTAAATACACAAAACCTTGAAAACTCTTCCTGGACTTTTAGTCTCATAAATCAGCAAAATTCAGCACTGGAAAATCCAGGAAATTTCCAGGTGTCCCACATTTATAACCAGTTGTCAGTTTCACTTCTCTACTTGGGTTTTGGTTTTTTTTCAGTCCATTAGATTGTGTAGGCAGAGAAGGAGCAGGAAAGGCAAATAACATAGATAGGATGCTTCGACTCATCAACCTGTGCAGGGCAATTGTCCAATGACTGTAGCAATCTTCCATCCCCCCTCACCTGAGCTCACACCTTTCCCCATCACAGAAAAGCCTTAAAATAGGCTCCATTCAGCAGCCAGCCAAGAGCACCTTGGGATTACCCCCTTCCAACACCAGAGGGAATGCAGTTGCTGCAGCTAATTATGACTTCTCATAGGTAATCTCTAGTAATATTCATCTGGAAAATCTTAGTTTCTCCATAAAAGACAAATTTGGACATATTAAAGAGTAAAATCAGTGTGCAAGTCAAAGCTGGGAAGGGCCAGGTAAATGTCACTAAAGGTCATTTCTGCACCTCTCCTACTGGTTTTTGGCACACACACATGTGCAAAACAAAACACGTGAATGACAGTGCTTGCCATGCTAACCCAGCTGGATCCTACAATCTCCAGCTACTGTGAACTCCCAGGAAAGCATTAAACTGCCTCAGCACAGACTTCTCATGCCATTTCAGATCCTTCAGATTATCTGGCATGACCTTCAGCTGTGGCTTGAGATGGGTGCGGATCTCTCATGGATCCTAAGTCCCTTCTACCAGCTCTGTGTGGGTGGCTTAGCTACTTTAGAGCATCTGAAATGTTCTGAGCAGACTGTATTTTGGCAATGGGCCCCTACTCCCTGTGTTGCAAGCTATGGAAAACATGTTTTTTCACTTTCACAAAAATCACCAAGTGTGAAAAGACCAGAATGAGGCAAAATCTCTCCAGAGTCTGGTTTACTTTTGCAGCTGTGACAAAGGTTTTGTGCACTGTATTTCAGCACAACACTCTTTGCTGTATACACCCTAGGGTGGCCATAACACCAGGGTAAAGGCCTCCCATGAAATTGCTTTCTGTCCAGGACTGTCTTTGCATCCTCTGCCAAACTCTTCATCAGCTACTCTATAAGGCAAAAAAACCCTCTGTGCTTACTGTGGGCTGGAAGTGCAGCCTGGGACATCTATTCCTTGGGAGCTAATGCATCAACATGTCCTGCCTGGGACTGCAGAGGGATGTGATCCACAGAACATGGAGCTGTGGAGGGCTCCTCTGGGGAGAAGAGGATGCCACAAGTGCTGCACACCTCCCAGTATCACCAGGAGAACAGCTCTCCACTAAATCCATCTGCTGTCCTGGAAGTGGAGCAATGAGAGCCGCAGGGGGAAATTCTCACCTAGCAGGCTTTAAAACAAAGGAACAATCCCAACTCCTTTATTATCGAAGTAGGAATGGGCATAACACAAAATTCTTCAACTTAAAAAAAAAAAAAGAAAGAAAGAAGATATCAAAATCACATTCCCCCTTTTTCTTACCCAGAATTTCATCTGGTGGAAAATCTGATACAAAAGGGAGTTGCACGCTTCGGAAAATCTGACTAGTGTCAGTTCAGTATAAAAAAGAGTGGAGAACAGAGAGAAGCCAAGCTCCCATGTTCATGATGACCCTTAAGGGAGCTTAATTAAAGGTGATGGTGAAAGAAAGGTAAGCAGTTAAGACCCTGCACCAGACAGGATATACTGAGCCAGACTACTCAATACTTGTAAGGACAATGTTTGTCCCTTGCTCCCATCAGTCTTTCTTTCCTCAGTCCCTGCACTCTGATGAAGGTGAGGGGTAAAGCAGGGGAGGAGGTAAATGACAGGCAATGAATCCGTTCCTTAAGTCCTGTTTCCTGGTTAATTGCTCTTCCAAAATTTTTATTTCACTCTGCTTCTCTTTTCTTTTGTACCAGGAATCTGTCCCAGAACTTGCCTGCCACTTACCAAAAATTAATAGCAAAGGAAAGAAAGAAAGAAATCCTGTGCAGACAGGGTCATGTTCCAGTGAACTCATTCTAAACATAACTTTTTCATTTCAACAGTCCTGCTCTGGAAGCATCTGAATTCCCTGCCCAGCTGGTGGCTAAGGCTTAATGCCTCTATTCCCATCACTCTCCAGCCCTATAAGTAAAACCTCCATGGCATACAGCTATGAGATAACAGTCTCCATGGGGCTGTCATAGGACTCTTCATCTAGGGATGAACAATTAACTTGCTATCATTCTTCTTTGCCTCCTGCCATTCCTTTTTACCACTCTCTGCTACAAAAATTTGCATTTATTCTCCATCTTCACACTGCTGCATTGACATCTGTCTCAGGCCACCATGTCAAACAGCTGCCTGTGGGTCCTGCATAACCATTCACCAGAGGCACCAGGCCACAGCTATCCCTGCCTGCTCCGGGAGGAGGGTGAGCAGCCACAGATGAAGAAATCCATCAAGAGAAGAGGCAGCAGCCTCAAAGAGCTTGTTTAAAACAAGTATTCTGTGCTTTGACTAATGCTAGTTTGGGGAACTTCAGAACAGCATAACATGGCTGTGAGCTCATTACAACTGAAGGAGAAGAAATTGCTTAGATCTGATGAAACTGGAAGTGAGGGGATGTGGCCCATTTCTTCTTTTTATTAAAAACTCTGGGCTTTTTTGCCTTATCCATAAAGGAGTTGATATCTTAATTTTGGATTTACAAATCATTAGCATACAGGGCACGGAGTCAAGACTATTCCTGGTACCGGATTTTTGCATGACCTTGATAAGTTACTCTAATGGGATCTTACTGGAGCTCAGCAACTCTGAAAATCAGGCCACAAAGGTGCCTAAATATGGATGAGATGCCCACGTTTCAAATGCTGAACATAACCACTTTGCCCTTCCATTTCCCTACTTATAAGAAATCAAGCTAATAACATTTTATCAGGCTCAATACTTTACTAAGAAAAGAAAATGCAGTGACTGGCATAAATTTCTAGCAATAGTGCATTAATTCATTTTTTCAAGTCCTTTAGGATGGTAAGATGAAGGTGCTATAAAAATGCAAAATACCTCACAAAAATTTTCTTCTATCTCCATTTATAGAGTTCATACTTGCAAATGTATGCATCAGTATCTCACTAAATATAGAATCCACAAAGTGTTTCAAAGTAAACGGATTAATATCAGTTTATTTACCTGAAAAAAAAAATAATGTCTGCAATGCAAAAATGAATGAGAAACATATGGATGTTACAGGGAGCAACTTCTATTTGGAAGATATGCTCAAAGTCTCACAGTAATGAAATGTCATAGGCTTTCTAAAAGTTATGGAGAATAAGTTTCTGGCACAGAAGGTTACTCTACCTTGGACTTCATATGATGGGTAAAGATGAATTAATCACTGGAGTAGAAGTTGGTCGTTGCCTAGGAACCAATGATCATGACCTCATTGCATTCAACATATCCAAACAAAGGATAGCCCCAAAGAACACAGTAAATGTGATGTTTCACAATGGCTGCTTCCAAAAATCTAAAGGAAACTCTGAGCTACATTAACAGAAAGATAAATATTTTAAAGAAACTGTGCTTATATAACTTTGTACAATGATATTTGCTCCTGTGGTTCTAATTTTTAATAAACCTGCTGATGATTATAGCACATCAAAGATACTTAGGCAGATACTTAGTTTGAAAAAAAAAAAAAAGCAGACAAGCAGAGATCCAGATAACTACAGTTTGACTAGTTTCATGTCATATTCAGGCAAAGTAATGAAAAACGTAGTCTGTGCTTCAGAATTAACTGATATCAATTCAGTAGCTGCTGCAAAATAAAAACCTAAACACATCATAGTCTTTCAGACTATAAATTCAGATGGCAAAGTTTTTTTTAAAGTTATTTATTTGGGAATATTGTTAGTCATTCAAAGAAGCAAAACAAAATATTCTGATTTAAAATAGCATTGCTTATTCTCTGGGGCACTTATTTAATGGATCTAAAAACTGACCAAATAACAGATCTTGAGCACTGATAGGGAAAACTTGGTGAAAGGCTGTTTTACTAGTGGGATTATTTAAGGGTTGTTACTATGTCTTATACTGGTCAATGTTATTATATTAATTAGAAGCAATAAGAATAAATTTGGTGCTTACCTACAGATTTAATGAAATAATATAACAGAATGGAGATAGGACATTTATTTAAAGCAACATATTTTTTCAGTAAACTGGGATCTGCTGAAAGAAAAATTTTCTTTGGGACAGAGCAGAATAAATCTTCTAACTGCAACTAAAAGGTGTTGCTATGACATTTGACCTCACTGCACATTGCTGTTATTTGGAAAGATGTCATAGAGTAGGGATCAGATTTTAGTTTTGCTGTCCCTGTCCTCTGTTCCTAAGACTCCCTGGTAAAAGAGTAGGCACTGGACTGGCTGAAATTTCCATGTCTTCAGGCACAGCTGTCCTTATATTTTAAATTGAAAATAATATGTCTTTGGTCAAGGAACAGATATAGTTCAAGCAATGGCTAAATTGTTGAAATAAACAGGAGATCAGGTTAGATTTTTAGCTGCTCCTTCTAGTCCTTAATCTCACAAACCACAAGAAGGTTAATGAATAAAATATTCAGCCAGACAATATCTAAACATTTTGCTTCAGTGTGTTTGTTGTTTAGGAGAAAGCAGTATCTTTACTCCAAAGGCTTCCCCAAGAGACTGTTCTACTGCTTCCTGGAACCAGTGTGCACCAATGGTCTTGAATTTTTTAAAATTTCTTTAAAATACCCTACTTTTGCTTTTCTTTTCACCAGCAATTGATAAAATTTATTTGGACATTTGAAACTTAAAAGAAACATATTTAGTATTTGAGGTTGCCATTAAAAACTACATGCAAAAAAAAAAAAAAAAAATATTTCCTCCCCTTGAGATGGCACATCTGCTCAGTAAACTTGCACTGCACTTTACTGGCTTCGGTTTTTTTCTTCCCAACAAATGCCCCTGTGAAAACACCTGTGAAGACAAGTCAGACAGAGCTACATTAAATGGAGATTATCAATATGTATTGCCAATTCTCAAATCCAGGTTGTGTCAGGAAAGAACAAAAAGGAGGTCTGAAAATCTAAGTTGACCATGAAAAAAAATAGCCAAAATGGGCCAAGCCAGCATATGTAAGAGATCTACCTCACAGAAAATATAATGGCAACATTGAAATTTTTAAAATAGTCAAAACAGGAAAAAAGAGTTCAACTTGAGTGTAATCATGCCACGGGAGTTTTCCAAATAGTTCTTGGATCAATTCTTGCGATGCTACTTAGAGAAATGTCAGAGCTCACTGGTCATCTTCCAGAGAACCGACCAGCTGCCTGCCATCAGCGCTGCAGCACTCCAACGCTCGCCTTTTTGTCCTTATTACGGATTTGACTGCTACTGCTTTAAAAGCTCCTTTCTCCTAAACAGTAGAGATCCTGGGTTTGTGCAATTTTGTTAAGAACAGCCATTTTATTAACAAGTACTTGACCTGTTGCACACACTTACAACACTATAAATTCTAAAGTATTTCAAATTAATTATTCTCAATTATCACACTTCTAATATGTCAGTAAAAAATATATAAAACTATGTTATATTGTACTTTGATTACTACATAATAGTACTTGGAAATAATATTCACATGTGGAGATGCAGCACTTGCATTGCATTGTTCAAAATCGTCACACTGCTGCAGCACACCAAGAACCTGGTGTTGAAAGAGGATAAAGGCAGAGATATAACCAGAAACCATCAAGCACAGGAGAGAAAAATGGTTACAAGGAAGGGGATGAGAAGGACCTCAAGAAATCCATTTGGATACTCTGTGTTTGTCTCTTGCCCACTTTGTGCTTTGAGAAATCTTGGGAAAGTAGAGCACCAAGACTGCCAACACAAAGGCTTATCTATACCTGTCCAGTCTTACTGCACACAGCTCATCTGTGCTTGGAGTCCCTGAGCAATCCCAGTGGGAAAGGCACCATGTTATTGCAGTACTTACATTCAAAAGGCTAAAGAATTAAAAAAATAGTAGAGCACCATGACAAGAAACTCACTGTGAACAAAATGCCAGTCATTCCTGTAAATTATTTATCAAATCGGTCACTATATTAAAAGAGAAAAACAGAACTCAAAGCCCGGATACAAGCAAAGACAAGGCTTCTGACAGTAATTGTCAGTGGATAAATTAATATGCTGTGGACAAAGCTCCGCCTTCACGAACTGTGGCAGCAGAACTTTTATCTGAGCTCTTTCATGACCCTAAGTAGTTACTGAGTGCAAAGAAATGAGCCACAGATAACCACAGGGAGTTCAGAAAGGAATTGAAAGCTGAAACAGAGAAAAATAAGCAGGAAAGACACATAAATTAGTGTGGTTTACTTTGATTTTTACCAAGCTGTGTGTCTTCAGCCATAGCCGCTAAACTATCCAAGGAAAGAAGTAGGGGTCATTTTTTTCAGTGTAATTGCATTCTTACATATCTATTTTATTCCATTGCCTTTCAAACACCCTGAAGCCCATATTTATGTGTTTGGATTGAGGACTTCTCATGCAAGTAAGTGAATTACACCCATGGAGCCCTGGAAAAAAGTCACAGAGAGGCATGGATTCACAGGAGGGGTGTCCACCACAGCAGCACCTCTCCACATTACCCCTCAGCCTGTCTATGGCACCTGTGCTGCTGTGGCACCATGCCACAGTCTGAGCAGGGCAATGTACCCATAGATCCTACCAGGAATGAGATGCTTCATCTCTTTACTCCATAGCAGTAAAAAAGATACACAGGTGGTGGGCAATAATTTTTCATTTTAGCAAGAAAGCAAGGGAGGGCTGACCTTCCACAGTCATGGCTTGCAAGCATCACATAAAAGAACTGAGTGGAGCTGCAAGTACAGCCTGAAAATAAAGACAATTTACTGTGCTATTTCACTACAAAACAAACTGTTTACAATATTTTATGAACCACCCATGCCAGTGTCCATGAAAATAGAGTGTTGTGTTTATGAGGTAGTATAACCTTAGTGCCTTACACTTGAATTCTACTAAAAATATGTTGCGTTGTCATCAGGGAAAAGTTAGAGTAAAAAAAAAAAGTAACATTACAATCTGGTAGACTGGATAGTGCTGAAAAGCTAAGAATTAGGCTAGGACTGGTGATCCATGGTGTACAGCTAAAGGGCTACATCAGCTGCCCAGTCTGTTGCCTGTTTGTCCAGCCCAGCACACCCAAGCTTCCTTCTCTCCCTTGCCTTCATTCTGCCAGGCTCCTGTAGCCTTTGAAACTGTGAAGCAGTTAGAGGGATGGTGTCAGGAAGCAGGGCATGTGTGTCAAGCTCAATGAGTCCCTACAAAACCCTTGGAGTCACAGTTCTACCTGGTTCCCCCACTGGACTGCAAATGCAGCGGGCAGAAGTCCAAGGGAAATGCCTGCTGCACGCCGGCAGTGAGGTGATGCGTTCCGCTGTGTCAGATTTTTGGAACACAGTAGTAGCAGCTGAAAATAGTCAGAAGGCTTTAAGTATGTGCACAATCATCAGAAAGCAAGCAGAGAGAGCCTCCACTAATGAGAGAGAAGGTAAATAGAGCCTGAGAAACTGGAAACATCCTTTGGTTTGGCTTACAGCAGGGAAAGAAAAATCTTAAAAAGCATTGTGCAGAGCACGAAGAGAGGCCATTAATCACAGGAAATGCACTTCCTCAAGTACAGTAGGAACATGTGAGAGCCTGTCATTTTTCAGACCATTACTCAAAAGCTTTCCAGAATTTTAGAATACAATGATCCTCAGGACCCAGGTGACGTGACATGGCAACAGAGTGACCAATCTGACAATGATGGCCAAGAGCTTAGTTAGCCTGAAGAAAAACATAATTCCTGGGCTTTGGAAACCTACCACAAATTTGACTTAGGTGCCCCAGCTGGCTTGGCACAATGGCCGTTCCCAAATACCCAGCTGGCCACATGCATGAGAGAAGTGACATCAGAACTTGACCAGCTGTAAAAGGGTGCCCACTCCTTGCACTTTCCAAATGAGCCATCAAGTCCTAGAACAGATATACCCTGCTATGGCAATTGTTAAAAAATTACAGCAATATTTCAGAATCAGTGGTAAACTGTCATGCCTTTTTCAACATCTGAAAAGAGTAATTTATTTAAACTTGAAAAGTATCTCTTTCTGCCTTGGCTTTAGAACAAGAGCCAGGTACAGTATTTGTGTTTTACAACCAATGCGGGGCTGTAAACTGAGAATTCGGTATGTCTGTGGGAGCTGGAAAAAATTATCTCTGCTGACAATCACGTATCAGGGACTCACAGGTTTTAAAAGCAACAGTGTCATACAAAGTATGATGGTTTAGTAGGAATACCAGGCCTTTGTTTTCCAGCTCACCGCATTTACTAGTATCATCCATGCGAAGGACTTTGCACAAATTCCTTCTTCATAAAACCCTATTGGACTGAGGTAATTTCACTCTAAAACATAAATCCTTCACTGGATTCCCAACAAGATGCAAAATAAAAAACTCCAACAAGCATCAAGGACTGGGTCCAGAGTTTTTTCTCCTCTATGGATTTACCTCTAAGTATAGGTAGCAATCATATGTGTTCCCACAGTTTTGGATGATATTTCTCTGTTAAAACTGCAACAGACCTGTTCTGCTGGAAAAACAGTAGGAGGGAAAGTATTTCCAAGAAGCTGTACCAATTAAAATGAACCAACAGCACAGTGCATGATGGTGTGCTAGCAGGAGCTGGTGTCAGTGACACCAGCCATGGGTGAGGCTCACTGCTATCTTCTGTAGCCCTGTGGGTCCATCCTCCCCTCGGCACTGGCTGCATGCTGCCGCCTCCCTGCCAGCACGGCTTTCTGTGTCTGCCCAATTGCCTAAACGAAGGCAAGGGAAATTACAGGGGAGAGCCCTGCATGAGACCTGAAAATGCTTTGCCATGTTTATAGTGCTACCACCTTCATAAAATCCCAGGTACAGAGTGGATGACAAAAACGTGGGTTTGAAATGAGCAGGCAGAGTTAAGGAAAGTGCTTTTTTAACTGCTGCCACAAACATTATTGACAGCTAAGTGACACTGGAAATACAAAAGGTGGGAAGGCACAGTGGAGCCTGTCGGTTTAACTCTTCATCGGAGCACGTTTAATGGGTCTTTATGTTCAGCCATGTGAACTTTGAAATACCTAAGTTCAAATTTCACCTTCAGACTTCCCATCTGTTCTTATTTCATCCTCAGACTTTCCATCTGCTCCCATACAGGCCTTCCTAATGCCATGCCCAGTCAGACGGTATGGTTTTACCAGATGCTTCTGTCTTGGAAATTTTATGGCATATAAGAAACAATAAAAATTTATGTTGTACATGTTACTTGTGCTAATTAATTCCATTGCACAACAATGTTTTTTAAATGATATTGTCCAGAAAGTCTGTTAAAATCTACTGTAGACAAGTATGGCAATATTTTATAGCTCCTAATGCCAGATGGGTTTGGAGTTCAGACATTTGCGCTAATGCATTTTGCACTTAGGTGCTGTGCTGGGAAAAATCGACTCCCAGGGACAAAGAGTTAACATTAAAATGTTGGTGTTAGATAGGAGCAGTGAATGCAAGGTGGAGGTGTGTTTTTCCTTACTAATTTTTTTGCTGGAAATGAGTATATGGTAAGCTGTTAGTGTGCCATTTTACAAATTTTATATAAAATGAAATATGTTCTTTCATATTACTAATATGTAAATATTTTAACGTCTGGAAGAGCAAGAATGTGCTGGCTAACAACCAAAGATGTGCTGGATAAAATCCCCTCCACCTGTTCAGAGGGCCATTGTGCTAGAAGAAGAATATTCCTAAATAAGCAGCGTTAAGTCTCGTATAATAGCAAGTCTAGTAAAAATAATTAGTATATTAAAGAAAGAGTCACTATCCAAGGGCATTCCTGCAGTTTCTTACTTCAAATCACTGAATTCAAAGCCAGGAGATATTCTGAACCCTGAGTGCAAACAGTGGGTTACACAGTGGGGCTTGTTTTGGACAGGGTTTTTTTTGTTTGCTTGTTTGTTCCACAAGACTGGGTAAATAAGGCTTCATGCCAAGCAAGACTTTCCTACCCTTGATTTTGCTCCCTCCCAAGCACTCTGGTGGCTGTGCTTCCTATACATGAGGAATCCAGAATGAGCCCAGGGGTTTCACATTTGAACCCAAATGCTGTTAGATATCAGACAACAAGGGTTTCCCCCCCACAGCAGATTCAAAAGCAACCTCCTGAAAAAGGCTCTGTCATCTCCATCACCGCAGGAAGCTCCCTGATGGCCAAACAAAATTTGTTTTTAAGTGGCAGCTCCATCAACATCACATCACAGGGGTTAAAAGGTGCAGAGTTGATGGGGGAATGGCTCTCAGCAACAAAAATTGAAAGAGCAGCTTGTCTCATTTTCCCCAGTAAAAGAGATGCTCTGGGAGGAGGACAGGGAAAGGACAGACTGCAGTATCTATTCAAGTGAACATAAAGCTTGGATATTATCTTGTCTAACAATTTTTGGAAGCTGACAAACAGTTACAATTGATGTTCAGAGATTAAACCGGAAATTTTATCATTGTGAGAAAGGGCATTTACAATAATGCTGTGATTTAAAAATACTTTTGTGAATAGAAGAAATAAGCAGAGTTTCCTGCTATTTGTGCTTTTATAATATGTCATGCTTATAAATCCCCACACAGCTGTGGGTATTTGTCATGATAATCATGAATCTTCATACTTTGCTCAAATTTTAGTGCATGTGATTTGTTCCTGTAAATGATGCCAACACTGCAATTATCCCTATACTTTTTAAATATTATTTTGTTTTTTAAGCAAACGGTCTCATTTCTAGGGAGAAAAGATGGTACCTGTGTGAATTATTGACTAATTGAGATGCACAAGTAAAAACTACACAGATATAATAACATCCTACAAGAAACCCACAGACTAAAGTCTGTTTTCATAAACTAGTCAATGAATATTTATGCATGGAAAATATATTCATGAACAAGGAAAAAAAAGGGCTAAATTTGCAATTAATATTTGTTGTGAATAATTTTGATTTATGAATGGGGACATTTTGTTCAAGGTTGTTAATTATCAGTTGGTTTGCATGGCTGCAAAACAGATTATTCTAGCAAAAAACTGGAAAACAAGTGAATGTTCAATGCCTCCATAAGTTTTGAAGTTCTTTATTGATTTTTTTAACTCCTTCAGCTTCTTAGATAACACCTGATTACCTAGTTGCAGGTAAGCATCTTTCTGAAACTGACACATTGTTTAACAGGTATTAATATGGTCACGATCCATTGCTATTTTAGTCATTGTTTCAATAATGATGAGGCTGAAGGACTCTGAAAATTAATTGTAGGATATGTACCTTTTCTTTTTTGACTGGCTTGCATTGGGAACACATCCCAGTCCCATGGGACGTAGCCAAAATTTCTACCTTTGTTGGCCAAACATTAAGCTGCTGCATGAGTTGTGGTCAAATGTAGGCATCCCTCACACACTGCAAATAAATGTATTGCCAGCTTGCCATGAGTATATTGTGGAATTACTCTCAGAGAAGGTGGTGAAAATCTTATCAGGTTAAGTGTACCATCGAGGTATCCACTGGGAAAAAGAAGAGACAATATGTTCCTAAGAGCAAAGAGTTTCCAAACCAACAGCAAAGGGTTAGAGAAATCTGGTACGTCCATTGCTGTGGGTTTGCTGCTTGTTAGCAGCAGAATAATCTGACTGGGAACATAATACTGAGGCTACTCTTTTTTCTTTTCTTCCCTTTCCTTTCCTTTTCTGTTTTAAAACATGAACACAAGTTCTCAATTTGGGGGCTTCCCTGTATGCCCAACATAGGCCTGAGTCGCACTGCAGTTTAACTGCATTTTGCCATAAAGACACAGTAGAGGCCATGTGCCTCTGGCTTCCAGAGGCCAACCAGGTGCCCTCAGACTCCTGTCATCCTTTTTGAGAAAGGGCCAGTCTCACAGCCCTTGCCATTTTCCTTCAGACTTTGCTATGGGTCACTTCTCTTTTACTCTGACCCACACAGGTCTCCTCCCTCCAGCTCTATGGCAAGCAGCTGACACATCTCTGTGCCCTCCTCCTTCCCAAGACAAACAACAATAAAAGAGCTGACTTTCTGACGTGAAGTCTGGCTTTGTCCGGGTGTAAGAAGATATTTATATTCACATGTAATAAAATCTTACATTTTCACATAGGAAACCAAAATATTTGAAAGTACAGGCACACTGTCTAAAATAAGTCATTCTGCTGTTTTGTGTCTATAGCTTCCCCGGTCTGAGATTGAGAAAATCAAATTTGTGAATGCAAGTGGACACATGACAGGAAGGAGGCAGCCAGTGTGTTTGGACAGAAAAGAAGGCTACCACAATCCCTTTGGGTGAACCTGGCAGAAGCCCCACAGGTAGCAGATCTCCCATGAAGCCTCCCAGACATCAACTGCTAACAGTTCTGGTCCATGTCAGGCAAAATGGGTTCATAAAGAGCAGTTCATTGGTCAAAACAATGAAAAAACCCAAAACATAAACACTGATTTGATTACACTCTCTCAGGGCCACAAGAAACTTTGTCTTCAAATAAGATTCCTCCTGACAAGGAACCACTGAAAGAAGTGAAGGCAGAACAAGACTGACAATACAATGAGATCCTGTGCTGATCATGCTGGTTGTGTGCTTGTGCTGCCCTGGGCGTTTTTCTCATTTATGAAAATATTAAGAAATATATATCTTTCTCTAACATAAGGCAAGATTCATTCCAAATTATACAACTTCTTTGTACTGAATTTTCTTCCAGCGATATCTAATGATCATGGGATCCTTCAAAATATTTTCAATGATTCCTCAGTTACTTAGGCAAGTCCTTTTACTTGTTCTGTAGCTTCTATAAAGCAAAAGAAAAAGATATTGTTATTTTTATATTTTTTAAATCTTGTACACCTTCAATCTTTTGTTCTTTCCTCCAAACTGTAATTATTCCATCAGAAACACTTTCAGTTTCCAGAACACCTTGATCACCAACATGATGTCAATATAATACAGTATTTGATTCCAAATTAATCTAGCAGGAGATATATCAACTCCAATTAGCATTTACTGCATTTTTAATTCAGTACAAAGACTTTACTGGAATCAAACAAACCATCATAATTTAATTCTTCACATTGGCTGTCTGAGACTGAGAAGTGAAGTGAAAAACACATCAGCATTGTTTTTTGTTACCACTCTATGTTGTATAAAGATGATGGAGAGGGTCTGGATGATGGCAGTTCTTTTATAACAAAATACATTCTTGGTGGTGATGGTTTTGTTCCTGCTTTCTTTTTTATAGGTAATTCACTTCTTTCTTTTTCCTGTATTTTTGCAGCTGTGGCTCCCTGGGGAGAGGGACCTTCACTCTGAGCATCCTTCAACATTGACCACTTCCAGTCTGTGAGGTAAAATCTTACAAGCTTCCAAGTCATCATGGACCTGTAGATCTGTGTTAGGCTTTAGGTGGGAATTAACTACCTTGCTTTCATCATCTACAGTAAGGATGACTTTCTCCTTAATCCTCTGTTCTCTGTTTTTTAAACTACTTCAAAGGTCTGTTATGAATAAATCATGATTGAAGGACTGTCTAGTGTAAATAACTGGTTGGGAGAGATTGTCAATTTGGCTGCTAAAGGGAGGGAAAACCCTTAGATTCATCCAAAAAAAGCTATAACAAATAACTTTACATTATTAAAGAAAAACATAAACATACCAAAATAACAACAAAACCACTAAAAACCACCACCAAAACCCAAACAAATCCTCACTCATTCAACCCAAGATAATAAATGAAGTTTAGAAACCTTATTTTCATGTTTCTGAAAACTCTGTCTCTTTTGCCTAATGGCCTCTCTGAGGATTTAGATGAAAGTCCAGATGAACTTCCAGATCTTCCTCATGGAGATTCAGACCAACATTCTTTAGTTGAGAGCACTCTTCCAAGCCATTTTGTAGGAAGATGCTCCTCTGGCATCTCCCTGCTCAATCCATGTTGTTTACCACTAAATGAGTTGAAGTCCACAAAGGACTTCACCCCTGCATGGAAGATACACATGTTCCATAGCTGATGCCAGTATTTGCGTGTATTTGTAGGGGAGTGAACAGGTGGGTCAATCCCTTCAGACCTGTTAGCAACACCACAGGCACAGAATGGATAAATGCCACTTCCCAAGTGGTAGTTGCTGCCTCAGCTCCTAAGCAGTCTCTCCAGCAGCTGTTTTATCTCCTCAGGAATCAATTCTTCTTCTGTAGAACTTATACAGACAGTGACAAGATTTCAGTGCTGTTCCACCTCTTGATTCTAGAAATTATTTGAAGTCGGTGTTAATAGTTTGCATTCTGCACAGGCAAGCTCTAGATGGGATGCCTACTAGATTGAGAAGTCAAATTGCCATAAAATGATTAAGCGAAATTATGCCTAAAATGAATTAACATGATTTTTTAGGAGAATGTAGAAAAGTGAAAGCAGCAGCAGCTCTGTAGTGGGTTGACCCAGACCAGATGCCAGGCACCCACCAAAGCCACTCACTCGCTCTCCTCTGTAGCTGGACAGAGAAGAGAAAACAAAGTTAAGTTTTCTTAACTTTGTTGTTAACTTATCTCAACATGGGTTGAGATAAGGAACTGGAGAGATCACTCATCAAATATCATCAGGGGCTAAACAGGCTCAACTTAGAGATATGAAGTAAATTTATTACTAACAGAATCAGAGCAGGATAATGAGAAGTAAAATAAAACCCCTAAAAACACCATCCCCCAAACCCTCCCTCCTTTCAAGCTCTTCCTTCTATCCCAGCAGCACAAGGAGGCAGGGAATGGGGGTTATGGTCAGTTTATCACTCGAGGCTTCTCCCACTGCTCATGGAAAGGAGTTGTTCCCCTGCTGCACCGTGGGGTCCCTCCCACAGAAGACAATTCTCCACAAACTTCTCTAGTGTGGATCCATTTCATGAGCAACAGTTCTTTGCAAGTGCTGCAGCGTGGGTCACTCTTCCATGGGGTGCAGTTCTTCAAGAACAGGCTTGCTCCAGTCTGGAAGCAAGGAGCCCTCTCTCCATGAGTCTCCCACAGGATCACAGACCCCTCCAGACATCCACCCACTCTGGCGTGGGTGCCTGCATGGATTGCAGGTAGATCTCTGCATCCCTGTGGACTTCCATGGGTTGCAGGGGCACAGCTTCTTCACCATGGTCTGCATCACAAGCTGCAGAGGAATCTTTGCTCCAGTGAGGTATCACTGGCGTGGTAGTCAGACAGGAAATTATTCTGTGTTTTCTGATAGTAACACTAATAGCACATTTCAATATGCCAGCACTACTTGTCTTTCAATATAATCGACCATTGATTTAGAAATGCAACATTGCAACCCAACCCAGGTACACATTTAAGGCTAGAAAGACCAGGAATATGTTGCTATTCATCCCAGGATGAGTAGGACATTGCACCTGACTGTAAGTAGAAACTCCTTCCTTCTGCTTGGATCATGTGTACCTTTCTTTTTCTCATTAACAAATAAGTAACCCAGTTCCCAGACTCTGACACAGGCACTTATTGCTGCCTCTACCTGTATTTGGTAGGATTTATGTTCATTGACTTACCTATTCAAAGGCTGTACTACATAAGTCATAATTTTCTTTATGCCATTACATCTATTTGTTTTGCTCTGTCCATGAGCCCTGCTTATATTCCCTAACTGTGCCCTCATAGCTCCATGAATTTTCAAACTTTTATGAGAACTACAAAAATTGGTTTCTGTTCTTGCTGAATGGCAAAATTGTTTCTTTCTCCAGAAGCTTTTCAGACTGCCATTGCTTGAGTCTTCAAGACATTTTTTTTCTCCCTCAGGACTCAGAAATTTCCTACTGGAAATTTCCTCTGATGCTTAGAAATGGACAACTTCACTGAATCCAGATATCAAGTCCTTAGCCTCAGAGATCCTATTAATCCCTGTGTAAGTGAATAATAAATTACTAGATGTACTGAAGATTTAGTGGAGATATCTGTTGCATCCAGAGTCTTGTGTTCAGAGTCTTAACTAAGCTTTAGGGATGAGATAGAATCCTGTTTCCAGAAAAGAGCCAACTTGTCCACTCAAAAAAAATCTGGAGGAGAGATTTTCAGGATTACTGTAAAAAGTCCAACCTTCATGACAGTACTTAAAATCAGTCTAAGTGCTCTGGAACTTCCCAAATTAGTTTTTACTAACTGCTGAGATCTCCCTTAACTCCCTAAGTTTCACTCCTGCCTCAAATCCCTACTCCTGGTGCACCTTGACTTCTCACCTCAGTCCTGCCTTGAGTACTTCTTCAGCCATAGTAGCTTTGTCTAGCTTGAGATACAATATCATTGCACCTCTCAGAGAACCTGAATTCTCAAGCAAGTTCAGAAGTCCTTCTCCTGACCAGATAGGTGGGAACAATATATCTAAATTCCTGATATTTCAGATGTGAACAAAGAAATCCCACATAAGCCTCCAGAGGAGACTGATTGATTAGACTGTTTTGATTCACTAAGATAGCACCGAATTTGGTATCAAAAAAATGGGGTATCAACCTCTTGGTCAAGAAGTTCAAGTGTTCTTTCAGGCAATGAATGGTTGAAATCCACAGCCTGAACCCACATCACCGGTCTTGGCAGGTATCCAACAACTAGGCCATGGCATTGCCTGAAATAAAACCATTCATTCTCCCTTCCCTTCATCTGAAGCTGAGTCACAGAACAGAAAATCTCAAGTCATAGCTGGGAAGAAAGGATGAAATAAAAAGCAAAGCTGAAAAGGGTTAATAAGTTTCAAAGTCAGAATTGGATTCATAACCTTTCTTTGAATTTTTGAAGCCAAGTAATTCAGTCAATAGTTTAACTCCCTAATATTCATGAAGCTGATTTTCATTTGTGCTAATGTCCTCTATGTCCTCCATTAACAGATCATTTAAAATTTTTAAAGTCCCTTTACATCTCTAAAGCGGTGTGATGGAGCCATATATTTTAGGAGCCTATAAATTAGGGTAGGCTGGAAACATTTCCCCCCCTATTATATATTCTATTTTGTGGGGATTTCTTTGGTATGGAAACTACATGAAGCCTTAACTGAATGTGTCCCCACAAGTCTTAAAACATTACTACTATAGGTGATAGTTTCCAAGAGCTGTTCTTCAGTATTCATGCCTCAGTCTTGTGGAGGATATGTAGATTCTGCAAGTGAATGTGGATTGTCATATAGCATGCTTGGGCTTTCTCCAGGACTTCCATGAAACAAAAACATTTCCAGAAATGAAAGGGATGCCTGATTTTTCTTGTGGGTTTCTTGTATACTTGGAAATTTTTGCCAAAATATTGCCTCATGGACTGCTTCATACTTCCATCTAGAGCATGCAGTGTGCAGGTCACCTTTCTCCAGAGAACTAGAAAAGTGTATTTTTCCCAACAGGCCTTTGGGTATGAAACCACTGTGCCCTTCGCACAAGTCACAACCAGGGTGACGGCCAGCTCTGGATCTTGCTGAGGTTCTTTTAGGCCCAGAATAACCCAACCCAGCTCCACTAACCAAACTCTAATCCAAAGTGAAGTGCTGTAGTAGTGGTTTTCAATTTCCTACTACCTAGGGAAAGAGGTTCTGTGGCAATCACTGCATGAGAGCTTCTCTGAGAAACCATTTTAAAGTGTTTTAATTGGATGTATTGAAGCAAGCTAAGTTTTCATCTTGAATGAGAACAACTGGACCCACAGTAAATAATGGCATCTAAGGGATAAAATAACAATTGCTTTAAAAGGAGAATGTGGTGTTTACCTTCATATAAAACAATTCATCTGTAACAACTCTATTTCCTTCATTTTTCCTTCATTGGGCATGTCCTGCAGCTTCAGGCACTGAAGTGTAGTGCACAAGAAGAAGGCAGGCTATCAACCATGCTAATTTAGAGGTCTTTCAAAAGCAAAACTGTCAAAGAAGGCCATCAATTTTAGTAGTATCTCAAATGTAAATTGTTGATTATTCTGAATTTCCTTCCCAAAGGAACCCATCTGAAAAGCGGGTCCTTTCATGTGGCTAAAAGCTATCTCAGAGTCTTCCCACTGATCTCTGTGGGGAAAATTTTTCAAATTACCAGTAATTCATGGAATTAAATCATGCTACTTCCAGCAATGTTTTGCAAACTCTGACTTCCTTTGAACTAAATGCTTCTTAGGCTCCTGCTTTATTCTTCTGTCAGGCTCACATGCCTGAGAAGCTCAGTATATAACACAGTCAGAATCAAAAGAAGATAAATGCCTACAATTGGAGACTAATTGGAAATAGGTGCTGGGGCCAGAATTCAACCCCACTTAGCTATAGACAACAAACTAAGGTGCATGAGTTAGGAGTGCAAGTACACCAGGCTGCCCTTGGAGTCAGCAGAGAGACAAATGCATCCCTTTCTGGATGCATAAAAAGACCTCTGACTTCATGGGCTGGGAAAGGCTGCAGGACAGTTGTGTGACTAACACAAAGGGCCTGGATGTGGCATGAAACTCGGCCTGAGCCTACAGTGAAATATGGCTGTTTCTCAGAACGTTAAATACAAAGACTTTAAAAGACATACTGACTCTAGGATCACACCCAGTGTTTTGAAAATTTTTGCATTTCCATAGATTTCTATGGAGTGCAATCACACACAATCCTTTTGGACCCCCATGCTATTGCCACATTTTCAGGAAAAACCAGTGACTGAAATCACTTAGCTTTAAGTTAGAATTGTTGCATGTGAGGACCTATCTACCAAAAGCCCTCCCCAAGACATGAATGCCCTTATATGAGCTAAGTGAAAAAACAGTAGGTTAGTTGTTCAGTTCTTTCAAGGGTAAAGACAAAGTAAGAATCTAAAAAAGATCTCAAAATGTAAACATCGAGACCTCTGTATCCCAGCAGAACTAATTAATTATTCTTATGCTTGTTTTTTTCCCCTTAAAAATATGTAAAATCGCTTCAAAAATCTGCACAACAGTATAAGGGCCATTATTTTAGACATATTGCTGGAAAAAAATAATTCTATTTGCAGGGTCATGGGTGCTGTTATAAGAGCTTAGGGGCAGCAAATATTTCTTGTCAACTTGCAGCAATTTTTTCTGTTTCTTTTCTTAAGAGCTGCCCATGCTGTCTCTTTTACAAATTATCTGAAATTTCGAAAGACCACACACTTGGCTTCTCCATTATTTTTTTCCTAGGAGCCTGTAAAAGGGTGAGGAACCTTGTTAGAATAATTTCTTTCCAGAATAGAGTTTGAACTGGAATTCCACTGGAGAAATGCTATTTTGTTCTGGCCAGAATCCATAAGTTCCATCTTCATATTAGAAGTTTATCATCTTGCTTAAGATGGAATTGTGTCCAGCTGGGGAGTCGCTGTTCATCCCTTCATCATCTCACTAAATATTCAGAGAATGAATTCTAACAGCTAAAAATGTGTGGCTTATGATATGCAGCTTGAATTTATAGTAACACTATCTGCACGCTAATAAGGAATTTGCAAGCTATAAAGATGATTATCTTTGTCCTTAAAGATGAACGTCATTAACCAGGCCAGTTCCATATTAGCAATGATATGCTAAGCAGTCACTTATTTTGGAATTGCCAATATTTTCCCTACCCTTTTTTTTAGCAAATGCAAAAAGGCTAAAAAAATTAAAATAAAACTGAGACTAAAATAGAAGGTAACATAATAACTATTATGTCTATAAATAATAATTACTATTTAGTCTATAAATTTTTTTTAAACTCCGTATTTAAGGCTATTATCCCACTAAACTAGTTGAAGTACAATGTCCTGAATAACCTTATTGTCTTTGCCCGAAAATGGATTAAAAAAAAAAAACTTTAGGAAATTACTCTTTTGATCTTAATAACATGTAAATTTTCATCTGATCCCTGCTGACAGTTCTTTGCAGTCTAATCCATTCCTCACTTCAAACTCCTGCATTTCTGTATGAAAAAAGACATTGTTCTCTACAGCCTTAAGAACTTCCTCATGCAAAAGTTTTTGAGGAAACATTGCCGTCATGTTTTTGAAGACTATTTACAACTGTAGTCCTTTGGGACCGTTCACTTCTAAGTAGAAGAAGGGGAAGGGTACTTTTGACCTGATCCTCCAAGAAAAAAAATTAAAATCTGCTTAATCAAGCCCCACTTTCAAATTCAAATTTTAATTGCTAATTTTTTTTGAGGGTAATTAGATCAGCCATGGATCTGAAGGATTCAAAATTTCAAAATGTGCTAGTGAACAGAGAAGCTAAGGTATGTAATTCAAGTCAAAAATTTGTTTTATAACTGTCTGAATGTGAATGGTTAATCTGGGAATACGTGAAGGAAACTCTCACCAGCCCACACAGTGTCAGTGGTTTTGGGACAGCAGTAGCAGCCTTCAGGGTCCCAGTAGTCCTTACCCTTCTCCCCAGTGCCTGTGCAGTGCCACCAGCCATGACCTCTGTTTTTCTCAAATTCTCAACAGCCTTCAAGCAGTAAGCATGAAGCATGGACACCTCAGACACTTTAGCAGGACTCAGAAATCTCAGAGGAGATGGCTGTCATTCCTGACCATCTGTTTCTCTCATCATGAACTCTGATGTGCTTTTATCTGCATCACCTTCATATCTGAGCCTCCAGCAGTCAGCACTGCAGCCCACTGTGGTTCCTTCCAAACCAGTCAAAGACTGTTTATCACTCTGCTTGACCAGGATAGTACACTTTATTTTACAGGCCAAAGGTAGATTTAATTTGGCAATACATTTTCTTTTAAAGTCAACCCCTTTGGTGCAGTAAAAGACATGGGGTTTGATGCTCTTGGCTATGAAAAACTTGCCTTTTGCCAAAGTTGCATTGTCTGAAGTCTCAAAGCAGGAGTTATCATGTTATTTGAGATGAAGGTCACAGTAATTTGTGGTGCTTGGGCACGACACATGTAATTTTACACTTTATCTGTAGGTGTGATACTGGATTCTGCCAGAGTAGGCACCTGGTATCAATGTTCATTCTGGCAATAGTTCAGCAAAACTCACAAGAAAAAAGACTCCCAAGAAAAACCGCAGGTTACCGTATAGAAAATGAACTCAAAGTGTCTAGAGATAGGCTAACACTAGAAATGCATGACCTACCCAGCAATTTGTGGGTGACAAGGAAATGAAGGTATGTATTTCTCTAGAGGTTTTTTGCATTTGGGGTGATGTGGCAAAAGTGACTGCTATGTATCTCTGTCTCTGTCTTAACAACTATTTGGAGAAATTTTCTCATACTTAGGTTTTCATGCAGTGTTTATCCTAGGGAACATTAAATAAAACTTCAATTTGCTCTTGGGAGGTACTTTTCCTGTTATCTGCCTGCCATAGCTATTTGCTCCTGGCAAAGAGATCCTTGAAGAAAAGGAAGTCTTTCATCACAATTTTAGTGGACTGAGAATTGCAGCAGCCTCCAAATGACTGATGTTTCTGTGGGCAGGCTAGGCACTGAGCATCAGGGGAGATCATTATTTAAAATCAGTGCAGAGAAGGCCATTTCTAGTGTCAGTACTAGGATGAGTAATTTAAAATCATTCCTGAAGCTACTGCAGAACAAGTTTATCAGATTCATATCCTTGATCCAGATTATTAGCATGCAAGTGCATGCTCCTCACAGAGAACGATTGCAGAATCTGGTCCATTTTTCAAATTGTATTTCCAGAACTGAAAAAATCCATTGTAGAAACTGTCACTATTTTAATGCTGGGTCAGTGAATAAAAACTGGCAGACAGCCTCACATATCCATTGCAGGTTATGAACCTTGTTGTCCACATACCAGTATTTTTCAAACAGCAGCTGTTATGTAAAACCAAGAGTGTTATGTTGCACATAAATGGAGGTGACTTATTTCACAGCAGTTTTCCTATGTACAAACAACTATAAAAGATAGACTACACAGGATTTATCAGGCCACAGTCAGAGCACTAACCATAGCAGCATTGTTTGACATTTTTGAATTTATAGACAGACCAGGGTAATGAGAGAGTCAGTGATTCATTTTACCCACTAAATAAAAGAAGTATGTTCCAGCTGTCATAACTTGTCATAAACAAAAGCACCTGTGCTTTGAACTAGATAATCAATAACACTCTCCATTTTGGAATCAGGTTTTATGCATTTTATGCATATAGGTTTCTTTTCTTACTTTGTAGCTTTGTTTCTTGCTCTTCACCAAATCAGCAAGAACCAGTCAAACACTGGAATTGTGAATATGAATTTATCTCTCTTGTTCCACTGCCACAAATGTCACTTTGGAAGTTCAAAGCCAGCATCTCAGCAACTGAAGCTTCAGTTTCATTTACTATACTGAATAAAATTCAAGAGCTTTCCTTTAGTATCTCTGTCTATCTATCTATCTATCTTTAGTATCTCTAAAGTGGAATCTCTAAAGCTATATGTTGAGAAAGCACTTGGTAATCCTGTCTGCAAATACCCCAAAGCAGAGCCCTAAAACCAGATACATTTCCTGCCACCTCCTCCTGCAACTCTTGCTACTGCAGCAGTTTCTCCTACAAGAGATGTTATAAGAAAACTCAACATCCCATTTGACATGTCAGAACAAAGCAACACAGTCCGGCTGCATAGCTTTGAATCTCTGTAGAAAATTTGCAACACAGATTGAAAAATTCCGCAACTGCAAAATGTCACTGGATAGTATTTGAATATTAAACAAATTTGAAAAAGTTATGCATGTCCATGTATTTTTGTTTTAAGATAGGCAGAAATATGGAGAGGCAGAAAAAACATGCTGTAATTGTTTGCAAATTCCTACAGATGTTTATTCATTTTCTCTGGTTGAAACTCGATTTGTGATCAAAAGCAACTATATAAAGGAGTTTGCCTTCTTTAAGAGCATTCTTTCCATTAGCAAAAGTATTAGAAGACAAGCCAAAGAGAGGATTTCTGAATGGAAATCTTGTTGACAGTTGTGGTAATCCAGACTCCGGTTGTCTATTTTTCCATGTGGTTGTTGGGCAGGGATTTTTGTTTATGGTTCTGGTTGATCACATTTTTATGTTCTCTGCAGCCTTTGACAGACAACTTATACTGGAGAAGCACAGCAGTAATCCAAGAACATGTTCATATTCTCAGTTACCACAATCTTAACTGCTTTCAGGAATTATTATGCTTCGCAGTTTACAAACGATACAAAATGTCCATAACAGCTATTATCAAAATCAGCTGCAAACTTCCCAGCAGCTCTACTCAACTGAGTAACTGGAAAGCAAAACTTTGGCTTTGCAGAGCAGTGGAATAATGCAAGAGTTCCTCAGAGAAGGCCTAGCACCATAAAACCCCATGATGTTATGGTTAAATATGTTTATGTAGAAGTAGCCCAACTCACATGACTTACCCCCATCTCAGAGATGCAGAGGTTAGAGTGAAAACATTTGATTATCTAGTCTACCTCTTTAATTCAAACCATAGAATCTCCTCCAGTTACTCCTGTATGGAAATCAGATGCTTAGGCTTGCCAAGAAAGGTCTGAAAATCTATTGGCCCTTGATTTGTGAAGAATTAATAATTTTTGCAAGTCAAATAATTTATCTATAACTTTTTCATTTTACCTTTTGATGAAACTGAATTTTGCTTGGTCATTACACAAGGGAAATTGTGGGAAAAAAAAGCCTGTTGCTCACAGCAGTGGTAATTTTATCAATCTCATTCTATTCAACATATGTATCTGCAGAAGAAAAATGCCAGAAGTATTGTGCAAACAATCCTGTGACAGTTATAAAAGCAAGTATTTTTTCCCAGAAATTTATGAAAGAATAAGGAAAAATATAATTAAAATATCATAAACATCTACTCTTTGATCACCAAGGATCCATAAATTACACTTTGGATTGATATATTAGGGTTGTTTCAAAATGGTTATCAAGAGAGTGACAGGAAGGACACAGGGCACTATATCCCCATTTTCTTATGAAATGGAATCACAGAATCACAATTGTCTGAAAAACAATAAACTGCTCAAATGAAATATATAGGTAAAGATTTATATACAAGTAAGTGTATGATCCTTGCTATTCATACTCAAGTTTAAAGGCCTTTGGATGATACTTCAGGGTTCTTTCAATTTCACTTGAATGTGGTTTTAGTTGTTGTGCCACACTAGCTCTGGCTTGTGCAAACACATTTATGCAGAGCTTTGAATTACTGAAGATTTCACAATGCCTGAGACAGTCGTGCTTGTAGCAGTCATGCAGAAAAAGTCACATACGCTCATTTGCTGCATTTATGGTGCATGAACCTGCTCTGCTGCTCCTGTACAGGCAGATCCTGTGCCTCACAGATATAAGCGACAGGTGCTCAGTTCAAGACTGAATTTCACCTAAACCCCTCACTTCTGTTTTTTTTTTTTAATTCTTCCAACAAGTCTTGGCCCTTATCAATGAATTTTCCACATCTAAATAAAGGCCATTTATTAAACTCCTCATTAAATAAACAATCCATCTCAAATTATTTCCCTGGCCAAATCTGCAATTTTAGGGATGTATTTTCTCTCAATCAGACATGAAATTTTCTTTCTCAGCTTTCTTGTTCAGAGTTCACCTCTCTTTTCTTGGAAGAGAAATGTGTAAGTTACGCTCAGCCCTTCTCACAGTGCCTGCCAAGTCAGATCAAGTCATCAGTAACACACACAAAGATACAGTGATGATTCCAGAATGAAATACATATCTTTATTGGTTAATGACTTCTTGGAAATTTACTGACACAGACCTTCAGAATAATCAATATTTCACAGAACAGCCAACAGTGAAATAAGCCTCAGCTATAACAGCCAGTCACAGAAGTTCATGTACATTGCAGCCAAAGATCACCAGAGCAGAGGGATTTTTGTCCCTCTGTTTTCCACCTGATAACTAAGGCTGCATCTGTCCTTGTCTTGGTTTTCTTTTATTTCCTTTAATTTCCTTTAAATTGTAGGATTATATTTTCCTTACGATGTAATATCACAATTATTTCTTCTAAGGATTTTTTCGCCTTGCAAATCCTCTTCCAGGAAGATTACCAAAATAAAGTAGAAACTAAAAAGCATGGAACAATCTCACATCAGCAATAGCTGTGTAAACAGGAAGTGGCTGTCTTCTCTTTACAAGTCTTGGGATGAGTAAGGGGAGATGGATGCTGTCTATGTTTTCCCTTTCTTCAAATACCAGACTCTTAAGTCATTAGTAAACAGGGTGATAATGCAACTCTGTTGGAAAAGGTAAAATTTTACAGTCCATCTTTAGAACTTAATGTCTAGGAATATGGAGTTGATTTACATTTCTTTAAAGACATGTGATCAGCATTGAAGAGTGCAGATGTTAATGATAATAGAAATCAAGCAGACTCTTTCTGGAAAGGATAAAACATTTTGTCTGCAGTAGTCTGATATTCTGGAAGACTGTTGATTCAGTCTTTGTGCCATTCATCTAACTAATTGATTATTTTAAGTATACTTGCAAGCTTTTTGTATTTCACAGAAATATTCCTCAAGGGTGCTTACTGACAAAGAATAAGTTAAGCTGGCGACTAAAAATGGAGTGAGAACACAGTATCTGTGAATGGGCATAACACATCTGGTGAAAATATGCTACAGCTAGAAATGTCAGTAGTCCTTTTTAAATATATTTTTTATTGTATTCTAGAATTAATATATACATCCACCAATTAGCCATCTACCTCTAGGTACAACATCAAGGGCAAGAATGAATTAAAAACTGGCAGTTGATATTAAAATTACTATAAACAGTTGTGTCCTTTTACATCAAGAAAGAAAAAGGGGTTGGGAATGGAAGAATGTCTTCATATTCTAGGAGTCACTTATTCTGCTAAACCAGAAACTGAACCCTGATGAAGAAGTCTCTGAAAAATAATGGGGCTGTCAGGTCTCCAGGAAAAATGCTCCACCTGTGGGGCTTTGATGTGGGCTTTACTAAAGGGTGTGCAACAAGAGAGACGTCACTCATAGGGACAAAGGACTTCCTAGTGTCACCCCTTTATGGAAAGCTTGCCAGAAACATCTGCAATTTGCTTTGCTAGTCTTTTACTGAGCCTGCTCATAGATTGTCATCTTTTTCAGTACAGGATGTTTCATAGAACTCCTAAATTTCACAAATCAGCCTGGTGAACCTAAAGTTGTAAAACTAATTAAATAGAGGAAAACTCTAAGGTTAGTCTTTAAACCCTTAGTTTAATTGTTACACTACGAGAGGACCAGATTTTCAGATGGCATTTGTCACAGCAAGATTTAAACCAAATGAGGACACAAGTCCCACTGAGTGGAAGCAATAATATCCAGGAGGTTCTGGAACAAACTGGACCTGATATGGTGCTGTCTTCTCCCACACTGCCACTGTACCTACCGCAGTACAGAGTCAAAAGCCTCTCTCCAGAGCTGCAAAAATTATTCAGGTATTCTACACTGGAAGATGAGAGGGCCTAAGAAGTTCTTAATATCCACAGTACCAATAGATTACCGAGGGACTGACAGGTGGAGCATCCTCTTTTCTGAAACCTTGCTCACTCTAGAAAACCATGAATTTGGGGATGGACACCAATGGTCACCAAAGGTGAATACTTGGTCATGGCACTGAAAGCCACACTGCACTTACAGATAACTACTACCACCTCAAGGTTACAGCACAATGTGACACACCTCAAAGATCCAATGCTCTTGCAAATGAAATTTCTTCATTTTGGATGCCTGCACCCCAATGTGTTATAAAGATCAGATGGTACAACAACCACTCGCGTAGTAGAATGCATTTATGAAATGCTAATGAAACTCATAGATTCCTAGCACAAGAGGGGAAGATAAAATATATTTAGTGCTTAGGAAGTTGCTAACTATTTGGGTTGGGTGGCAGGATTGTTCTGGCACTTTCCATTCTGTGTGTGTAAAAGCTGATTCAACCCCAGCAATGTTTAATGATATTTGACATGAGAGATAAATACTAAATAGTGAGCCTTTGAAAGATGACTAAGAAAGATGACTTTTCACTTTCACTAAAGTTAAAAGAAGACAAAAGAAAATGGCAAATCTGGAGAAAAATAACTTTTTTAATTTGCTATAGAGAGCAAAGCAGAGAAAAACTGCAGGAACTCTCAGTTGCCAAATGACCCGTTGTAAGAAGATATCAGGAATTAGACTTCAGTAGTCCTTGCAGGTCCCTTCCAACTCAGGATTTTCTATGATCTTCAAATCTATAACCTAATCTAGATATATTGGACCATCAACATATTTGGCAGCCATACAGCCCACTAGCACCAACAGACTCGATTTCTTCTGTCTGGGCTAACTGCTGGGGAAATGAAATGCCCTGATCCATCTTACACCTCCAGGCTGGAATAACCCAGGGTGCTGGGGTTGGCTGTCATGGTCTGCCTATAAAGCAATCTAGTCTGCATAGAATTTCAAGGGGTGTGGTGAAAATCACAAAAAATCCTATCTCTAACACTTTTATTTTGCTCTAAGGCAAATTGTTTGCAAAAAACTTGCCTTTTGATTCCTGTTATCCAAATAACTCCAGCTTAAATTGGAACTCAACTATTAATCTGATAATGACATGGCTGAGACAAATTCTCTGACAATTGATCTCAAATGACATACAAGGCTTTACTTTACCTCATTGTCTGCATTCCTTTCCATCCAGGAGTTCTGTCAGTATTTTACACACACACAAAACCCTCAAATGTAAGTATTAAGATGATTACTATGTACCTGGAAATATCCTTTAATTTTAATTTTGTTTTATTTTATTTTTAGCTTCAAAGCTTTCCCAGGAATGAACACCTGTCTTCCACAGCATTACAAGAAATAGTCGGGTACCTCAGATGCTTTGTTGTGTCAAGTCCTCTAATAGGGACACTGTGAGTATAAGTCACATTTTAATTAATGATCAAAGCAAAAGACACCTGTAAATTTTGGTTCAGTTTCTTCACTTCTTTGATATCAGGTTTATCCATTAGAAAAGGACTCCTTTGATGCATATCCTGCTGACATAAGGTATCTTTCATGCCTAGATGCCATGGTGACTGGAGCTTTACAAATACTGAATTGAACAAGGCGAACAGAATACTATGTTTTTGCCCCATTACATCTATCAGTTAAAATCTTTTCTCTAAAAGCAGCAAAACTCACCATCCTGGGCAGTCTCCTTTTGTTCCCATGACTCTAATTTCTACTCAAGACTTTAGAAGGTACCATTAGGAAGTCTTGTTGGGGTCCGGCCCTGAGAGACAATGACAGATTTGTGTAAGCCTTGACGCCTGTTCACCACCCAACAAGCACGAAGATGCTGTTGGGGAAGGAAGGAACAAGACACTGCCAGCCCCTGAAATGCCTCCCCACTTCCACTGGAAAAAAAACAAAACAAAACAAAACAAAACAAACAAAGAAAACCGAACTGGTGGGAATCCCCAGCTCAAATCTCCATTCATTCCCAGGGGGAACCAGGAGGGGTAAAGCAGTACCCCCCCCCAATAGCCAGTGTAAACAGTGCACACAGCATGGGAGGGACAAACCCTGAATTTCATGGAGGTGGCAACACAACCTCTGAGCAGGGTCAACATAGAACCCTCTCTCAGGCTTTGCAAGTATTGAGGCAGGGGAGGAAAAAGGCAACTGGTCCTTGTGAAATAAAATAATAATGACAGAAATATCACACAGCTTCACCTAAAAGAGTAGTCCATATGTTATTGAAAATTTTTCATGGGGCTTTCTTACCCAAAAAGGTGGCATGTGGCAGAGAGATCTGTGTGACATGCAGTATTGAGGCCAGATCACATCAGCAGCACAGCTACCCAAATAAAGCCAGAGTCAAACCTCTTCCCCTGAAAATACCTAAGTCCTGTATGTAAGAAGTCCTGCAGTTCCAAAAATGCTCAGCATTTTAGGTGCCTGACTTTTGGAAAGCCTATTTTAATCTATGTCTAAACACTTGGAGAAGGTCATGCAATGATTTAAAATGTATACTTATTGATGGCAATTATATTCTTTGCCCAACTTTGCCTAGCCAAAATCAGGTAACTAGCCTAAATAAGTTATTTGGGTTTCTTCTACAGGCAAACATGAGCAACAGATACCTTTATAGTGCAATGCCTTCTGTCATGGGAAATGATTCATGCTCCAGAAGTGCCTGACTTTATACAGCTGGATCTATTTTGCCTGCATTTAACTCTCATCCATTTCTTTAAACTGAGTTTCAAAGGAAGCTACACTATGAAAATTGTTGAGTAAAATGTTTATCTTCTGGAAATGAGTGATTTTTGTTTGCTTTTCTACATGAAAACAAATGTGTAAATTTTTAGTAGAGAAAATCTTTGACTAATGTGATAGCAAATGCATCAAAATAGCTTCACATAAAATGACTCCTGGAAAGACAAAGATTTCCAGAAATACTCCCTCCCACACCATGAAGATTTTATAAGCTGTTTTGAAGGATCTGGAGGGTCAAAGTGAAATATTAAATTCTCAGAAACTGCACTGTGAAATCAAACATAAAACTTCTGATTATTTTGGTGTCAGAAAACCATCAAATCATACCTGAAGAAATACAGGAATGTCGTATGCCTTAGACATCATCCACTTGGCTACACATATGTCTCTGCCTACAAGGGAAGGAAAGAATGTACTTGAAAAGGAATAGAGGATAGAAATAAAAACTGAAATATGTCTCTACATGCCACGTTTGGGAGAGTGGAAAATAACCTTGCAATATGTCTTCAGAAAATATTTTCTGCATTCTCTTTCCTTAACAAAAATATATAGGATTGAACATTTCTGTGTCTAAACCTTACCTTCCCCGAGTATCTCAAGGCTTTGCAATTATCATTTACCTTGCCTGTATCCCTGTGGATGTAAGAAATTATCATTATCCTTCTTTTAGGATGGGGAACTGTTACACAGGAAAGATTTCAGCACCTTCCTTGAAGTAACAAAAAAGTTCGAAGCTAAGTCAGGAGCTGAGCCCTGCTCTGTTGCATTGCAATCCAGTAACCTGCTCACTAGATCATCATTTCTATTCATCTTACCTTATCCCGAGTTGCCTAGCCAATAAATTGCGCCTGTTCTTTTTCCAGAACCTCCAATAATGTTTTGCATTGTTACTGTCACTAGTCCAACAGACTACAGAAAACACTTTGTAGATATTACTTCTTTTGTTGGTAAAGCTGCACCTCTCACCAGAGTGGACTTAATACCTAATATAAAGCAGGTCAGGAATTTTTCCATGAATCTTTTGGAAAAGATTATTTGTTATAACCAACATTTTCCTTACTATCTTGCCATGTTCAACACAAGATTTCTGCATAGGTGTGTTTGTACTTCAAGAAGAAATAGTTTTCCAGAGAGATTGCTTGGTTCAGAAGCTGCTGATTAGAGAACCCTCCCAGGGTGCAATAGGTTTGCTTTTTACCCCTAGCCTGCCTCATACATAGAAAATAGGTCTTGCAGCCTCTCTGAGCTACTGGCAGCTTTGTCATGAGGGTCTCCTATTTCTGAGTAAAAATTCTGACAATATTCAGGCTTATCAAAGGAAAATAAGGAAATGTTTCTAAATACAAGAAACTAGCAGATGGACAAAGTACTGGCTAAAAGAGTTCCCTTATCTCTGCCTCCACAGTGAAGCAGGTTTAATCTTTGTCTGTAAAACATATAATCTGGGCTTAAAAATTTCCCCTTCAGGGAGAGTAATAGTGTCAGTAAATACATCTGTATTGTCAATTTTATTTGTTCTGTTTTGCTGAAAACCCCGTATCTTTTAATTTTCTGCATTGTCTATATGATGGTCCGTACCCAGGCTCTGATTTGTAGTAACCAACTAGTTATTTTGGCCACAAAAACCATGGCAGGGAAGAGCTATTCCTTTGCTGCAGGGTTGCTCACTACCAGCAGCAGAGACACCTTTGTGCCAAGCTTCTATTTCTCCCTGTGCAGTACAGAAGGAGCCACTCCTTCAGCAGTGTCCCAGCAGGAATCACAGTCCTCGCCTCGCACTCAGAGGTCACTGCCTCAGCAGCCTCCTGCAAAATCCCTGCTGGAAAATCAGATGCTGACAAGCAGCTCTCTGCCAGTTCAGCTACCTAGCTTACTGGCTCTAATTCAACAAAAGATAAAAAAACACCCAAAAGCCAAGATTTATCAGAGGAGAGAATGGAAGCAAGGTCCCAGAAGAGACTCAGACACTTTGTGTAGACTACAAAGGAGCATAAATAAACCCAGTAAGAGTGTTTCTTTCTGGAGGCATAGGAGTAACACTCAGAGGCAAGGGCTCATCTCCCTGCTGTGTTGCAGGCACCATGGATGACCTGTCTCCTCTGTAACGTGTACACAAACATTATTCCACCCAGACTGACAGTAGCCTCTGTACAGCTTCAAGCTGTGTGTTTGCCCAGATGAGGTTCAACCCTTGGAGCGTGCCTCTGGCTGTGCCTGCTGTCCCAAACTATGAGGAGCAAGCATGAATTCATGACCTGGGTATGGAAATGGATGGGTAGTCTGAACGAATCTCAGGCAAAAAATTAGCTTTTAAGGGGTTTTGTTCTGAAATAAAGAACTCCCCAGTTTGGAAGGAGGGGAGGGGAGCATGAGGACTGGAAAGAGCCATTTAGGAGTTCTTTCTTGTTGATTGTTTTAGTGGACTAGTTGTGACTCCCTCATGAAGCAAGACAGACCTGACAGACATGCAGTTTATCAGCCACGCCTCAGATAATGAAAGAGGTGTTGTTAATTGAAACAAAATGATTTTGCAGAACATTCATACCCTCAGAAGATTTGTATCTGCCTTTCATTGATCTAGGTAGGGAGGCAGAGCTGAGCAGCGCTGCACTTAGCCCAGTGGAAGCAGAGATACTGATGTAAATGTGTGCATTGGATCATAGCAATGGGTCAATATGTGCAACTGCGCTGAAAAAAACTAACTCTGTAGTGAAAGTGGAGGAGCTAAAAATATCGTTTAAACTTCTGCCCTACATTGTCTTCAACAGTCAAAATCTACTGCATTTTGTGATAAAATTGTGCACTGAATTTTCCAACACAAAAAGTAAATACCAGCGTATATGTGCCATCTCAACCATGAGGTGCCCTCCCAACCTTTGTGTCAACATCCTCCAGGGAATGGACTGGACAAATACTCGCCATCTGATCTTGCTCCTGCGCAGGCAAAGGACAAGCACAGAACTGCAGTGTCTACAAGACCAACAATACTCCCTGTTTTCCAGCTCCCTTAATCCTGATTTCTGGCAGTACACTATGCACTGGTTGTCGCATCTGACCTTCCTCATGGGAGATCCTGCATGGCTGGATCTTCCCCCAGGTTTGCAAGCAGCACATTAACAGCTGGGAAGGGTGGAAAGGTCTGTATTTCCCTTGTTTTCTTGAAGAATCTTGGGAAAATCAGTGGCATAGCTTTTAGAGACAGTGAAAGTCCAGAAGGATGGCTCAAGTCTTCAATCATATGTTTCAATGCACATCTCATTAAGAAGAATAGGCCTTCAAATGTCAACCATCCATCTCTGGCCTTCTAGATTTTAATGTTATTTATAAATATCCATGTCATTCCTACTAGCAGGATAAAATTTCAGTTAACTTAAATTGAAAATAGACATGAACTTCAGTCCTAAATTAAAGAAAAAAAGATTAAGTACATTCCCAGATATCTGAAATATAAGAGATTCCTGAGATTCTCGAAGAGAGGCGTGTTACACAATCCAGAAGTGTTCTACTATCCAGAAGGGCTGATATTCAGCCTATATCCTGTCTCAAAGTTGTTTGCTGAAGCCATTTCTGAAAATAGTTCTGCCACAGACATTACACAATGGGTAACTGTGGTACTGCAGCTCACTAAATATGAATCAACTGAACAGCAGTCCTTTTGCATTCTTGGTGGGGTGCTGCTTTGCTGCCTTCTTTGTCAGAAAGTGGAAATCACCTATAATATGGGATGCAAAGCTGTATGTTTTTTTAATGCCAGGCTGGTCCTTTCCAGAGGGCTGGAATCATGCGTCAAAATTTTCTTTATCAGTGAAGAAAATTTTTATCCTCTCTCCTTAGAAAGACACTGGGAGTATTTCCATATTAGCCCTTCTATTTTTCCCTTTTTTGTCCTCTTAATTTGTATCAAAATTCCAATTTTTCAACAGTGAAACTGAGTATAGCTAATAAGGCAGGGATCCAGGAGAAAGAGTTTTACATAAGTGTCATTGAAATATAGTGCAGACTCTGATCTGAAACTGTAAAGGTCAATCTTTAAATAGCCAGGTCTTTTGGGATCTGACCTATCCAAGAGCATTTTAGCTTTGACTGGACTTTCTTGTTCAAATTCAGTTCTCTGGAAATAGTGCTGTGTCCAAGAGTACATCAGCAGGGCAGGGCTATTCTTAGAAAAACAAGTCAAAATCTGCTTGTTTCAATACTCCTCACATTGTCACCAAAACCAAGGACTGCAGCTGTGGATGCTGTTTCCATTGTGCAGTACTGCAGCACAGCTGGCATTTCATTCTCTGAACCCTATGATTTAGTCTAACCACATTCAAGACAGGAGGAAGTAATACAATTCCCTGAGCCCTCCCACTCTCAAAACACATAAGTTTTTATCCTGCATCAAACACTTGCAACCCTGAAGCTGGTAGTTGACCACCAGTTTTCCTATTGACCACAGAAATAGTTTCTTGTTAACCCTGACTTGGATCCCTTCAGGTCCTGATAAAATCTGGGAATGGAAAGAATCTGACATGAATGTGCAGGAGGTGAGAGAACAAAGAAGGTAGGGGAGTGGCACAACAAAGTGTTCAGGGTCTCAAGACATTGGAAGTAGAGGATGCAGCAAGTGAGCAGCTCTAGGGGTCCCAGGTCACTCAGAGCAGCAGGGAACAGTGTGGTTTTCTAAAACTGACATTAGGGCAGTGAGGCATAGAAGAGATCACAGGGTTGCAGAGTTTTGCTGGGGAAAGGAAGGGGAGGTTAAAGCCCAGTCCCAGTTTCTTCTCCCAACATCACAGGTGTGCCTGAGGAGTGGGGTTCACAAGGCAAATGCAGCACAGCACACGGATGAGCTATAATTGCTCACAGGCAGATTGTTAATTGCCCAGAAAATCACCCAGAAGTTCTCTGGACTGTTCATATCTCAAGTTCTAATACAGAATGGCCCTTTTACAGCTTCAACATGAAGGTCATGCTGGAAGTCAGCTGATCATATTGGAGATGGGAGGGTCTGACTTCCACGTCTGTATCTTATTCCCCTGCACAGCCTCTAGAGCCCCAGACAGAAGGAAACAAAAAGACTGCATCATTGCAAAGCAGGATGCTTTGGTTTGTTCTTATGACTAACACTTCATCCGTAGATTTTTAAATATCTATTATTGTTTTGGATGAACTCAGAGCTGAAATACCTGCAAAACATATTCTCATTTGCAAGGAGTCACTTTAGGCACTTGGCTGGCTCTTCTGAAAAAAATACCAATTTTTTGCAAGGGTGATTTTTATTCAATAAGTCCTTGGTAGTGTGTTTAACATGCATTCTTTATAAAACCAGCCCTTAGCTGCTAGTTTGTTCATAAACATACAGAGAAATTATGCATACACAGGCCATGTAACCTAGAATCCTTTTAAGTCAGTTTTGGAAGGAGACCAGTGTTATCACAATGAGGTGTTCCAAGGCATTCAGTTCCCAATATTGTCACCATGGCCCAGTCATTATCAGAGAGAATATGAATATGGCCCCATAAGAATCGCTATTTTATTGTTGTCACAGTAAGAAAAGAAAAATAAATAAAACTACCAGAAACCCATTTTGCAAAATTGTAGGTTGAGCCCAAGAGAAAGATTTAAGGGTAATGAGTGCTTTCTTGACCTTCATTCAAGACTAAGACTTACTCAGCAATTCTCATTGCTATGAAACCTGTGGAACCTGAAGGTTTGCATAATTTTAAAAGAAATTGATCAAAAAGCTTGATGTTTTTAAAATCACAAAAATAGTCCCAATTTCTATCATGCTTGGCTTGGGTGTGCAAGAACAATGAAAAGATAACTACTGATATAGCCATGTTGACTAAAGCAAAGAATAAGGAACAGTGATAGAGATAATTTACTCCAGAGTGTTGTGAAAACTATCCTGATGTCCCCTGGCTCTCACTTTATGTGCAAACCACTGAACCTCACTTTTTCACAAAACTATAGCTTTAAATTCTCTGTTCACTTTAGAAGCACACAAAAACTCTATAAAATCATAGAGAACAAAGCAAATGTCAAGGTTTCCAGAAAAGTACCTCAAAGCATTTTATATTATCTCAGAGGGGAAACATTCTTAATGTCAAACAAGCAAGCTTCCTCTTGCCAGTGAATTTATATTTGACTACATCTGAAGTAGAAGGGTTTCACTGTGGTTACAAACCTGAAAGTATTTCCAGTGGCTTGCAGTAAACTGAAAATGGTCCCTCAGTTCTCCAGCCTAACACAGTAGTATGACATTGGCACACCTTAAAACAAAGCAGGGGTTAAATACGACACTTTATAAAGCAGCTTTCAAATCTTCTAGTAGTGACATTTCAAAAATGAACAGAATGTAATCTAACGTGGGGCCAACACAAAAGAGGGTCATCTTGGAGAGCCCTACGCTTTCCCATAGTGACAGCAGGAAATTCACTGCTCCTTCTGTCCATTCAAGATTACTCAGCCACAGCCACAAGCCACTCACTTAGCTGTGTGCCAGGACAGCACAGCTGCAAAAGCAAGTGGGAAGCTCAGCCAAGAGGCTCTTCACAGGGCACTGAGACATATTTTAGACTCAGGAGTGTGGCCTTTTAGACCAGACAAAACACAGAGGCAGCCTTTGCACACAGTGGCCAGAAGCAGACTCCGAACGTTCCTTGGTACAGCAGATGATGGAAAGTAAAGCATTGAAAATGTCACCAATGCATCATGACTTCTTCTGATTATGATGGTTTATATTTGTTAATGTTATGTATGAAGTATAACTGGCACCTGAAAAATATGTGAGCTGCATTATTCAGCTTGCTATTCAGTCAGACACATGCAAATATAAGAAAAAGAAAGCACAAAAATCTTGTGTGTTTCTTTCTATGGCTGTAACTCTCAGTATGAGAAAGGTTCTGTTTTAATTACAAACTAGGGAAGCAGTATTGTGGTGGAATTTCCAGAGTTTGTGATGGGACCATGGTTGCTCACTGTACCCAAGTTGGAAGGACCCTTCAGGTCTCTTTGTCCAAGTCAGTTCAGCATAGTCACCATCCCCATTCCTCTTCTCCTTCACCTTCACATGGTGTCTGATCTCTCTGGAAACTTTTTGCTTTCCTACTTCTTGTTTCTCCTTAAACTCACAATCAATTATTCTCCCATACGCAGTTTCACTTATTTTAAGCTATCACAGACACCAAGAACTGATTTATTTGAGACACAGTTATACTTCTCCAGAAGAAATCTGATTCTCAACTAACAATCTGTAGTGATGGTTTACTGCAAGTGACATAGTATCAAAAAGTCATATACCATAACATGGAAAGCAATTTGTCTCCTTATGATAAACTATCTGAATACATTTTTACTGTCATAGATTGAATAGGTTTGAATGCAAAAAGAAAGATGGAATGAAAAAGGAGATAATGAAGATTTCTAGACCTTATAAAGCCTAATAAGATTTTTTATTAACCCCAGTTTGTTCCCGTAGTGTAAGTGGAGGGTAATTGAGTATGAGAACTTGAACATGATCTGTCTGCTTTCCTATACTCACCTTTACCCAGGAGACTGGGCAAAACCCAAATTGCACATGATGCAGAATGTGGACTAAAGACCATATCTCTAAATAAGTCTTCCTGTTAGGTTCTCTAAATCCAGTTCTAAGGAGTTAAACAAATTATGTGCAAATCCCTGCAGATTTAAAGATAATAAACAATCAGCTGTATATTTCAAGAGAGAACTTTAAAATCAATGTGCATGTTGACTTTATACTCCCTAATGAGTTAACATCAAAACAATCTTTCTCATAGAGACACTGCTGAATCACTGACTTCAGAGAACATTTAAATCTGCTGGCAGGAACATAACATGGTTCCCTAAAATTTTTTAGTTAAAATAAGCCAAGTGATAATACATACCACAAAATTTCCAATTTTTCTTATGATTCATGGTCCTCATCTTTTCAGGGGTTTTTTCCCCAACAGGAAGCCAGGAGTAGAAAAAGCCAAGACATTATTTCAATTATATAAGTGAATCTATCAGATCAGATGACAAAATATCCTGCTATGGACATACTGCCTGTTGCTAACACTAAAAATAAGTATCCTGATATGTTTCAAGTCTAGGACTTATTGAAAACCCATCAGGCAGTTTTCCCAAGTCTGAGCATATTGTGTGCTTAGGGCACTGAACTCGTTGCAGGTATCCTCTGGGATTGTCCAATTTTCTCCAGAACAAAACTTCTGCATCATGATTCTGACTCCACTTTTGTATTTAGCTTTGCAAGCTCAGTATGACTGAACAACAGAATTGAAGAAGTGGGGTGTGTATTTTGAAACCTTGCCCAGGGAGGCTCACAAGCATATTTTAAAATGGACAAGCGACCTCATCTAACTTTCAGGTCAGGAACTTTTTTCTCATTCTTCAAGTTTCTTCAGGAGCCAGTCTTTGTCTTTTTTTCTTCAGGTTCAGGGTTTGGGGAATACCTAGGAAATGTGCATAGTTCCTGCTGCCACACATATATCTGATACTTCATAATAAGATATATTTTATATAAGTGTAGGCATATACATGCATATAAAAATATATGGGTTAATCTTGCATATTATACATGCTCTTTAAATCTTCAGCACATGACCCATGCAGCTTTCTGTAGGCATGAGCAGATGTTTCATTACAAACTATGTTAAACTTTGTCCTTTTTTCTAGAAAACACAAGAGTTCACAGAAGCCCTGCAAACACGGAGTGCCACTAACACGATCTGTTAGCATGATGTCACACTTATCTGATGTCACCATGCATCTCCTTCGGTGTTTCATCTGAGTCAGGTCTCCAGGATGGAGTGTGTCTGGATGTCCTGTGGCAAGTGCTGTGTGCAGCAAGTCTCTGCAGCATCATGCTGCTGGCAGGTGCTGTGATATCCGGGAGCACCATCTTCCTTTTCTGTTGGGTGCCTCTATGGGAGACACAGGATGGCACTCACTCCCGTCCTGTTACGCTCTAGACACAGTCTTGAGTTGTTAACACACACAAAAGATTAAGTTCCACATCTCATTTTTCTTTTCCTGGCGTAGGCTGATGTAATACCTCTCTCAGTGGCATGAGGTTAGCTGGAATCACCAATAGATCCTTTCTCAGTCAGTGACCCATTGCTTTTGGCAGATCCCATTTACTATCACAATATGCTGCCCCAGATAGCCCAAGTCCTGTTAATCACACAGTGATTAGTGTAGAGGAGGTGCTCCGTTTGTAAAGAGATCTTCATTTGTTGAAGAGAAGAGCTACTGTCCAAAACCAGCAATGTGATGATTGCCCTGGCCATACTGCCATTTATGCCTGCAAAGTGCCAGCTTTCCTGCAAGTGAGTGAGAGCACCTTCTTTTGATCCTTGCTGCGACATTGGATAACTCCCAGATATTCTACTCCCACCCCGCAAAACTCTTAATTATATATTCAAACATGGAATCCAATAAAATAAGGTGTCAGGATATCTTTAGTTCCATTTATCTTATAATGCATGCTGAAAATATCTCTTCTTCCTTTTATTATTACACAGGTTCAACTTGTTTTTTTTAAATATATTCCTTCATTCAAAAGAGTAGATACTGGGGGTGGTGGTTGCAAAAGCTATTTACTCCCAATTCTCTATAAAATATTAGGTAAAATAAATATTTGCACCTTCCTTTTTAAGACCAGGCTTCTATATGTTTTACACTGCACTAGTATGTGCAATGCTGAGAGACAGTCACGGTCACCGAGGTCAGCTTCATTTCACTGCAGGATTTCCTGCATTTCTCATTAGATTTAAAATAGCTTGTGATACCACACACTATGATTTCCATTGGAAATACTGACCTGTGGCCTACGCACAAAGTTTTTTTTCAGGGTTATGTGAATAACAACTGTTCTTAAAAAAGAAAAAGGTAGCTGGTGTCACCACTAAAGGAAAGAAGAAAATTCAACTGGAATAAGGGAGGAAAGGAAAGGAAGAAAGAGGGAGTGCAGCTAGCTCTGACATGACTTGCTCCTAGGGCTCAGCTGGGGATTCTGGCTGTCTCTGGGCTGCCCTGTGGGACGTGAAGCACTCCAGCCACATTTGCACAGCAGGAGCCCATCCTGCTCCGCTGCTGACACCCGGCACCCTGAGCGGAGGCAGAACTCGTGCTGTGCTGACCCAGCCGTGACTCTGATCTTCCCACTTCAAAGGAGGAGGACTCCTGCAGAAGGCAGCCTGAGATTCCTAAACTGTTTTTCACACAACAGATGAGCAGCTTTTGATAAACCAGAACATACAGTATAATTAGGCCTCAAACAGCATATACTAATTACAAGCACAGAATTATGCACATTCCTAATGAGAGTGCTGGAAAGGGGCATAGGGAGAGGAACTCTAGGAAGCACAAACTCTTCAGCAGCCACAGTCACAGTGCAGAGGAGCTGTGCCTGGAGATGTGCTGCCATAGGGAAAAGGATGCTGAGGAAGATCAGGAGCTGTTTAAAACAAAATTTTACAGTGTTTAGGCATTGGTGCCACCAGGAACAGGGTTAGGTGACCCACAGCATCAGGCAGTGGAGGCAACAGAGAATCCAGCTCTTTCCAACAACCTCCAGCTTCATTTACAGGAGGTGGCAGGAGTGAGTGCACCTGAGGATATAGGCAAGGCACCTTCAGGACAGCCTTTGTCAACAGATACTGTGGTCTCCTGAGGCCAGCTCTGTGTTTGCCAAGCACAGAGCCTGCTTGCCCCTGGAAATCAAAGTTTGGGGCATGTGAAGTGCCAACACATACACAAGATGTATTCAGGGTTGTTCATATTCACCAGTTCTTGAAGGCTCTCACTGTGGCTTTAGTTCACATACTGACTAGCACTGAATATCAGCTCAAGTGGAGGCTCTCAGATGGGTTCCAGAGTGGAACAGGGACCCTCAGAAACATCCCAACATATCAACAGTAGAACAAAAAATTTGAAGATCAGCGAAAATGGACCTGTCATGAAGTTTCTTCCCTAGAATCCCTGTGAATAGTGTTACTCCATCCAGATTGGGCTATTCAGAGGGATCTGCCTGGTGTCAGGAAACTCTAATGGTCTCAAAACCATTTATCCAGTATGAGACACCACTGTGACCCCTTTATGACACCTGCTCCCTGTACTGGGCCCTGGGGTTAGCACCAGAAAGCCTTTCCCCCAACCATTCAACACTTTCCGATCCAGAACTAAAACTGGTATTTCAGCTTGTTCTCAGCCTTACTCCTATACCCAAAAACACGCTTTTCTAAAAGTCCATTTCCAGCCCATCCTGAGGTCAACCAAGTGTATCTCACTCCAGCAGCGGCATAAATCCTGCATGTGAATGTGTGAGTTTTGTTACCTCCTGTTATAACCCTCAGAACTGGGTTCATCCACACAATGTGAGGAATGAAACACAAAAACACCCACAGAGAAGATGGACATCAAATTTAGTAGCAGATTATCAGATTTTACAAAGAGTGTAGTTCTGAAATATACAGGGAAATCTATCACCTCTATGTTTTAATAGAGGACATGGAGTTTGAGACCATACTTGAGACTATTCAGGAAATCCCATGTTACACAGCATATCTGGCAACCATAATGCTATTCTAGGAAAAGCAAATTTTATGCTTGAGCGTACAGCTGAATTCTTCTGTGATGCTGAGTAAGTCGCTCTGAGCAGATTTTCCCTCATCCTGTGTTCCTTGATTTTGCATCCTTCCCATTCCCCTCACGTTGCCTTCATCTCTTCATTGCTAGGGCGCCAGAAGGAAAAGCAGCAGGAGCAGAGGATATTAGAGCCTGCTATTAGATGCTGTGCCATAGCCATACATGGTAACAGGAGGAGAAATTACAGGGAAAGTTATGTTCATCTCCTATAGCCTTGGGACAGAGGATGCCCAGGGCAGATGGTATCTTCGGAAACCTAAGTGCCAACTTCTGCCAGGTCACTGCTGAGCAAATAAGAACTAAGGTTTCAAGAAGCACATAATTCAGCCAAATCTGGGGACCTCTTTACAGATAGGAAGAAAATGCACACCATTTGTGATGAAATTTCCAAAAGACCTGAGGCTGAAGTCCCTACCCTCCATGGAAAACGTAAGTGTGCTCAGGTCATTTGATGCAATAACAGAAAAATGGAGTCCTGTAATGGAAAAGCTTAAACAAAAGAGACTTTTATTTGCCTTGCTCATAATAATTATAACAAAAGAGAGACCTTATGCAGTGCTTATTATTTGTACTTAAAATTGTGGTCAGCTTTTAAGTTACATTAATTTAGGGCAGGGATAAATCTTTTCTATGAAGTAGTGAAGTAACTAACACAAGATGCCATGTGAGGTTGATGACAAAACCAGACACAGGAATGATAAATGGAATCCTGCACTTAGGAAATATAAAGAAGTTCTGCCACTGGTTTCCACAGGATCAGCCTTTCTACACATGGTGGGACATAATTAGCCCTTCTATGTAATACTCTCACATGAAATGCAAAGACTTTATTTTTTATCAGTACTCCTCAGTTCAAGATCGCTTGGGATAAATAATGTTTATCCTTAACAGAAATGTCAAAGGGCATTATATTTAAGTATGTGCAATTATTCCAGCTGGAATTTGACCAAGTCACTGCAGTTAATGCCACACTTTCACTATGGAAAGACATTTCTCCCTATTTAATTCTGGGTCTTATAACTCCAAATCAGAGGAACTAGCTAAACCATCAAGGAAATGCAAAGCAAAACCTTGATTTTACCCATATGAAAGGAAATCTGCTACATTTTCAATACATGGAAATATTTCTCTTGAATTTAGAGGGATGACATTCTCTTTTTTTTGATGGAATTTGTATGAGATTCTCAAAGAAATTCTTTTTGCATAGAAAGTCCATGGTGCTATTACTTTGGCAGGGAACCAGAAGGTCTTTCCTGTTTGAACTTTAACTGCTCCTGAGCCTATTAATAACAATTAAGCTCTATTCCTGGCTAGCTAAAATCTTGTACTTGGTCAGAAGGTCTTTCTCATGATAAGACAAAAAAAATGTATAATAATTCCTCATGATGGGCAAGTAGTTAAGTACCTCTTTCTTGCACTCTTGGAACTTGTGGGTACCATGAAAATACTTAGTAAATGCCTCATAAACGAATCTGTCCAACATCTGAGTGTTTGCTCATGTATGTGATATGCAAGCAAAGCAAAGCATTAAAAGATACGGCCAAGACTGCTGTCAGGTGTCCTCTCCAGACCCCACAGCCCTTTTTGTTCTCCTATTGCTGCCACAGAGCCAGAAATCCAAGTCCTCACTCATGAGAGCAGGCAGAGGGCTCATTATGGAGTTCTGGGAGCACCATACTAAAAGACCTGGATATTTGCACTCTCCTCCCAGTGCCAGGGACCTGCTGAGGAAGAGGGGGCACTTGGCACAAACTCTCTCTCCAGCAATATGACTCCAGCGTAACAATCGCAGAGAGGATCCTCTAGCAGGGAATCATTAGGGTGGCCCCAAGGACAGGATTGTCCTGAGGCACCTCCCATCCAGACTTACAGCTTGCAGCAGTATCCTGTGGCCTGAGTCACGCAGGAAGTCCTGCAGGCACTCATGAATGTCATCTGAGGAGCAATATTAGCTCATTAAAGAAGAGAAGGCTAAATGAAGTAAACACTAACTCTCATGAGTCTAAGTTGTTTAAATAAGCTTGAAAAATATTTTTTAAATGGCACTGAAATGAAATTTGAGTAATTTTCTGTATTTGAGTATCTTGATGTGTGCTAGAGGGTACAACAAATGCTTTTACATGTATCCCTCAAAGAGAAACCTGAGTTATTCTTCGATGTTATGTGAGGAAAATGAGAGGTCTGGATTAGCACTATGAGGGTTAAAGAAAAGATCACAGTATTAAAAAAAAGAAATTAGAAATGGCTAAATCACAGGACCATATTATTTGTCATCCTTATAAGTATTTCTTGATACTGCTGCAGATTATATGTAAGCAAATAAAAAATCCTGGTACAACATCAAGGCAAAAAATGACAAAATCAAAGAACACTTTTTCCTTTTCTAGTTCAAGATCATAAAACAAAAAAAACAATTTCAAAAGTAAAGATTTCAGGAGGAAAGGGCTTTTTTTGACATGCACATATCTGACAGTCTTAGGAAGCAAATCCTGATGCTGCTTTGGCAGAAAGCACTCTCCATCTTTGCTGAAGAGCCAAATTTAAAGTTTCATGGCCTAGAATACAAACTCTTTGCAGTTTGTGCTCTTCCAAGGAAATCCATCTTATCATCTCACACTACTTAAGAGGTCCTGCACTCTCTGCATAGCAAAGTCCTTTGTGGGCCCACAATGATAAACTCTTTGCCTGACTTTATTAAAAGCAGAATTTTCATACAGAAAAGACATAATTGTCACTCTATGATCAAACATTATGAAGCTATTTGCAGAAAAAAACCTCAGCAGAGATGATGCAAAGATTATGTAAATAATTTATTTTAAGATGAGTCAGCTAATGTTATGACTAAGATCAATGGGGAAAATATGATTTTAAAAGAGCCAGATGACTAGAGTCAAGAAGGAAATAGAATATACTTTTTAATACATATAATAAGATAAAGTAATCATAATTGATCTAATCATGATAATAATACATCAGGTTTTACAAAGAGCATATAATGTTTTGTAATGCTAAAGAGGTTATGCTACACTGCTTTTTATTATCCAGAGAAGACATAGACTTGTTGAGTTTGGAAGGGATTTGAGAAGGTCTCCAGTTCAACCTCCTGTTCAAAGCAGGGTCAAGATTGAATTCGGGTCTGGCTGCTCAGGACTATGTCAGCTGCCTGTAAACCTCCAAAGATCAAAGATAAGGTGATGTATCTCCCACCCCTTGCCTCTACTCCCTGCCCCTTCCACCTTTTAACCTAATTTCAGTTCCAGAAATCTGCCCTTTCTCTGTGCATTGCAGTGTAGAGCTCAGCTTTGTACCCTCACTGACCTTCCCAAAGGCACTGGGAGCTGCTGTCAGGTCCTGCTGAAGCTGCCTCTCCTCCAGGTTGAACACAGGGTATGGGTTCAGCCTCTTTTCACAGGGAATGTGTTCCAAGATCCAAACAAGGAAAGAAGAAGAGCATCCCAGGTGCAACCCTGAGTGTCTTTTCTTTTTTCCCTGTGCCTTCAGGTTGGTACAGAACAAATGGCTCATACACCTCTGTGTAGATATGCAGCCTGGAGACTTTCTAGTTTTCCTTAAAAAATTCAAAAACTGGCAACAAGATCCCAAAAGATCCATGAGGATTTTCTTACTAACTTTCAACTCCATTAAGCCATATGCACACAGATGAGCATTAACTGCTGGAAAGCAATCTCTCTGAGTGACAGTGCTGCCCTCCTTTTTCAATCAAACTGCCTCCCACTGACAGTAAGATGTGCAGTTATCAAACTTACTCAAGACATGACTTATTCAAGAAATTATTCAATGAAAAACTTTTGTTACCACGTCAAAAGGGCATCAGGGGATTTGCTGCACCACATTTTGCCCTTTACCTTCCAAGAGTGCTGGTCAGTCTGTTCCCACTTTTGCTAGCAGTAATTACTTCTGTGTCTTTGGATGCAGAAAGTCCATGCTGTTCACTGTGGAAGAAATGAGCATGACTCACCTTTTTTTTCCATATCAAACAATAATTGAATTTTTCCATTCAACTTTTCTGGCCAGAGAAAAATTTTTCCTTTTGTTCAGAAGTTTCCAACCATATGGAAGGGCCATACCCACAGAAATTCAGCATCAGTTTCTCACAAATCCTGCTCCGTTTGTGATAGTTATCAAAAGTAAGAGATAAGTTAACATCCTTTGTTTATATCTCTCAAAATAAAAGGTCTGAAAACCTGACTTTAGCTGCTGCATTTCATTGAAAAATTCAAAAATATGTATCAGCAGATTCTTCCATGTACAATGAGCTGTCTTAATCATGGTAGTTTCTTTTACTATAAAATGTATTTTTAAAAAAGAATAAGAAATGTCCAGTCAATTTGGCTTTTGCAAAAGGCTGACTCCATAAAGACCAACATTATGTCATCGTCGTGTCTGATGGCCAAGTCTGCCCTGTATACAAGGTGTTTTGGACACAGATTTTCTGCTTGTCCTTGCTTAAAGTAAAGTCTCATTATAGTTTATGATCTGTGATTTACAAGTTTGAATTAAGATCAGTCTCAGCATATCATTTCTGATCCAGACTAGGTGCTCTGGTTCATGTAAGTCTCCGTTGATGTGAGGCCAAGGTATGCAATCACTCATTACCGATGCCCTCACCTTACTGATGGGTTACTATGAAAGAAGTTGGCTCCCAGGATCTTAAGGAGAATCCTCTGCTTCAGGGCTCCATGGGGACCAGGGACTCCCTGAGGCTCGTGAGAGCTGAGGGCTCCCCAGGGTGGAGGTAGAGCCTGTCCCACTATTCCAGCCATGCCCAGGGGGAGGGCAGATGGGGCAGCCAGGGGGGCTGACATAGAGTCCTGTGTTGTGGGCAGGTGGGGTGCGGGGTAGGACTGAGGGTGGCTGGATAGGACACACAGAGCTAAGAGTGCCCTCTGGACTCTGACACTTTGATACAATCAGTAAAACTTTCCTGAAATTCACTGAAATTCTCTTTTCATGAACATCACTCAGGAGCACAGAAATTAGAAAAGTCCCACTATGCTGCCCAAAGCTTTAACTGATAGAAAATCATGGTATGGTTTTCAGATGGCAGATGCCAATCTCATGAACTTTACCCACCCTGGGTTTTGGCTGCTTCAATTTCTAAACAGCATCTTCCATGGCTGGTACTGAACTTCCTGTACTGACTCCTAAAAGAAAAGCCTCTCGCATAGATCTTATTCATTTCCTTCCCAAGTCACACCTATGAGGATATAATTAATTCCCTTCCTATTTAGAAAATACAGTTTCCCACTTCAATGTAAATACACTTTTTTTTCACCCTCCAGAGAATTGGACTGCAGGATCTCTCCTGCACTGAAGACAACTATACTTCAGAGATGATAGAGCACATCCTACAGCCCTTCAACCACCCTGCTCTGCAGAAAATGTGGCAAGAGACTCTTCAGAGGTGTTACCAGTCTGCTTCCATTTCCACCAACACATGGGGCCTATTGAAGAAGAATCGGTGTTGGATTTTGGACAATGGACATTGACAAGATCCATTCCTTCCTTCTTTAACTACTCCCACAAGATAATGTTTCCTCCCATGTACTACACTAAAGAGCAGTCCTAAAGGCTGAGTCTCATCACCTCTATGACTGCACTGCTACCCACAGTAAATCTGAATCCAGAGAGCTGTGAATGGCATCTCTTGCCCATTCAATTATCTCTATTTAAAGCAAACCCAAGAGTGGCTGAGTGGAAGAGTTTCTGATCCAGCTCTTCAGCAAGAAGTCAAATTAAAAAGATTAATGAATTCACCAAGAAAATTATTTTTCCATAATACCTACTTAACTGTACTTCCAGTTAGAGGACTAAAAGTGTAAATAGACTAAATTAATACAAACAGAATGGAATGAAGTAAAAGTTCTAACACGATTTAACTCCACTGTCCATACTGACTGGATACACGCTTCTGAGTGACCATGAGTTATAATCATTAGTCCTTGCAGAAAATAATGAGAATGTGATGTAATATCAAAGCAAAGAAAGTACTGGGCTTGCTTACATGTGCAAGCAGGAATAAGTCTGCCAGTACAGTGGTAATTATTAAGAGGCTGACACACATGAGTTTTGAATGAAAAGAACTGGGTTGTTCTGAGTTCCCTAATCCCTTAGTGTGAGAAACATAGGATAATGGAACCAGCAAGCACTGCTGTTCTGTGAGCTAGAAGTGGACATGAAGAAGATAAAGTTTGAACTGTACAACATTATACTGTTCTTATAAAAATTTTAATAAGAAATAGTAGCTTTGGTCTGGCAAGTTCCCCAATCAAGTGTTAAATACTTAAAGCCACAAATTATTTTATCTATGTTCCAATTTACCCAAACCTCCATCTTCTGGGGAATGTGATGTATATGAATTTGGCTTTTGATGTCATTTTTAGTACTCTAACCCATGGTATGTATAAGCAATAATTCTGACAGAGTGACCTTTCAGATTAAAGACATCTTTGGATTCCATGTATTTACATTACACAATTTCATCACAGAACTCCCACTGAATCCTGAGGTTCCTGCAGTGAACTCTCACTGAAATTCAAGTCAGTCATTTTTTAGATTCAAAATCTTCCCCATCAACCAGGTGTATAAAAGCTCCAGGTCATTCAGAAATTCAGTGCGCAGGATTTAAATATTACTTCTTAGAAAATTCCCCTTTGTTCTGGCTTCCATGGAAACTTATCTTCCTCTCAGCATCCCTGGAGTGAAATCTTGTAGCAGATGAGAGAAGAGTGGCATGGATTAGGTCTGTATTCTAATAATACTGTCTCTGATGCTTTCATTAAAAATCTGAGTAAGAAGACAATTAGCTCCTCTAAACATCTTAACATTTCATTTGGTCTTCTATCAGCTACTCCTCTGTTAAGATTAATATCTTGACTAATGTTTTTCTTTTAGAAAAACAGACCATTTAAACCCACTAATTTAGGTTTTTCTCAGTGTGCAGCTGAGTCTCCTTGTCTCCTCTCCATCAAAAAACATACAGTATTTCCCCCCTTTGAGGGTGCTAGCACATTGCCATTGGGGTATCTCACAACAACTATTTTGGCAACTGCTTTGGCTTCCAGTCTCTCACCAGCAGGTTCATTTCCCTGTCATTCTTTGCTCCAGCATCTGCAGTATCACTTTTTTGAATGTGGACATGCCAAAATGGTACACAGCATGCAATTAGCAGCAGCTAATTATTTAACATGTAGAGAAGTGAATTCACCTTGTCTTTCTTACTCAACCATCCCATTGCATTCATAGAGGGAAAACTCACACTACACCACACTAGAGCTCATTTTCAGCCTTATCTGGCCCAGAAATCCCAGCCAGGGTGACAGGCTGTCAGGATATAATATTCTTCCTGCAGGTATCACCTGCCCTCCTTATTCCCCCTGCTCTCAATCGTATCAAAACACTTTTTCTGCCTGAATTTACTAGTGGATCCAAGCCCCTCTAAGAGACTGCAATCTGAAATAATTAAGTAAACTGTAGCTTCCTGTAATTTTTAAAATTTAAGAGGATTTCAGAGTCCTGACTGATGTTTCCGTTGTGTTATTGCTAGATAACAGATTTTAATGCAGAAAGGGACCATTTTAATCATTCAGTGGACTGATATACTGAATAAAAGCACAGACCATAAAATAATTCCTTTATTAGACCACAAGTTTCTTCTTAATATACTGCACCTAAAAGCTGTCATTAACGGAGTATCTGCCATACAGTTTGTTGAATTGTTCCAACATTTTCTTAGGATCATGTTCTACGCCTCACATTTTCTTGGTCTCCAAATACTGTCTGACCACTATTTTGAATTTGTCTGTCTTCATATCTGAGCTATTTGACATTATAATTCTAAGTTCATTGTGCACCCTCACATTTCATTTTAGAGATATCATATAATTCTTCATCAGTGGTGATCATATTAGAGACCATAAGTGAACACAGAATAGAGGATAAAGTGCATATATGCAATATGTTTATTGTTGATGGAAACACTGCCAAAAGAAAAACAATTTTCATGTATATAATTGCCATTGTATAAAAAACCATAAGGCTAGGCAAAAGCCATTTTCTGTCCCATGTTTAGACCAAAGCTCTGTAGCTCAGTTTGCAGAAAACAGGATGTTTGTGTATAAAAGTAAGGTAAAAATTGTTTCTTTTTTTTTTTAAGCTGCAAATGATGGTACTTGCTTTTTAGGTATTTTTAAATGAAAAAAGTCTTCAGATTTGGAGATAAAAGTGCATGTTTCTTAATTTAGTGCTTCAGTGTCAAGCCACAGGAACTGCCAGTATACTGTGGAAATACTCCTGCACAACAGAAGTGAATGGAAACTTTGACTTTTATTTACATGCATGGAAGATCAAACACTTTGTATAAAATCAAGACAGTAGTTTCTATCCCAGATCAGCAAGGAAGAGAAAGATCTGAAATTAGAGGCTGGCAACCTAACCATTCTGGCACTTTGACATCAATACATCAACTAGAAAGAAATATTATACCAGCTTACTGAAAAAAAACCCTATCAACTAAAGCCCTGATACAAGAAGCATTAATTTAAATTCATTATTTAAGCACATGCTTATTTTGAAACACAGACCAGAAGCTCTGTGGGCCCTGATAGGGTTTAACCAGATACTTACAGGTCACTTAAAACCAAGGCTGGAATAAACTTCTGACTCAGAACAAACATTTCAAACAAAAGTCTTTGCTCCAAAAATAGCTTAAGAGTCACCCTGCCTCGACCATGGCAATCAGAAAGATAATGGGATTATCTTTCAAATTATTAGTCTTAAAGACAGAAAGGTTTACTTAAACCACAGGCTACAATATATGTGGGCTGAACCATGAGACATCATAAAAAGAGAGCTTTGAAAAGCTTTCACAGATATGTCCCCCACCAGATTCAAAACAGTCTTCTCCAGGAGGTGTTTCCTGAAGGAGGCTTTACCCCAAGGAAGAGGGAGCTGCAGAGCAGAAGCCCTGGCAGGCTGTGGACAACCAGCTCAGGGGACAAGGCTAGAGGGTGCATGGGCACAGCCCGTGGAATCTTTGGATTCAAAAGGTGGAGGTAACAGAAGGAAATGCCACGAGACTCAGCAGCAAGAAGAGCTTTGGAGATGTAGCTTATCCCAGCAACAGAAGGTGTTGGCTCTGGTTGTATTGATACAAAAATATTGCTATGGCTCAGCTTTCAGTTATTGGACATCATGGTTTAATCCCAGACAGAAAGTAAGTGTCAAGCTGCCACTCACTCACTCCTGCTCTGTAGGATCTGCAGGAGAAAAGCAGCACTCCAATATGGGTGATCAGCAGATCTCGTTTATTGATCGGTAGTCACATACATTTATATTAGATTTAATGAAGTTCATGCATATTGTTCATTGGACATCATCCAGTTACACCTAATTCCATTCTTTTAGGTTTTCATTGCAACTATTGAAACTATTCTTCCTATTCTGTCTGCCCTCCTACATCCTCATGTTGCAGCAAGGTTATTATGGCCAGTTTTGTCATTGGACACTGACTGCTGACTCTTAGGCCTGTGTCCTCCTCAGTTTGTTAATGGTACTGTGTCTAAGCCAAATATCCACAAAGCTCTCTACACTGCTCCCCACAGTAGGAATAAGAATTGGAAAAAAAAGTAAAACTTGTAGGTTGTGGTAAGAACTGGTTTAATAATTGAAACAAGAAAAGCAATATCAACAACAAAATAATAGTAACAATAACAACTATAATTAAAATCAGAAAGAGAGAATAAGACCCCAAAAAGACAAGTAATGCTCAACATAATTACTTGTCACCCACTGGCCAGTCCCCAGCCTGTTCTCAAGCAGCAACTGGCCCCTCACAGGCAATTCACCTCTGTTTATATACTGAATGTGGTGTTCTATGGTACGGAATAGCCCTTTAGCCAGTCTGAGTCAGCTGTCCTGGACATGCTCCTTCCCATTTTCTGGTGCACCTGCTCTCTGGCAAACTGAAATGTCCTTGGTATAGAGCAGGCACTACTTAGCAAGAACTACAACATCAGTGTGTTATCAACATTATTCTCATACTAAATATAAAACACAGCACTGTGCCAGCTACTAAGAAGAAAATTAACTCTATCCCAGCTGAAATCAGGACACTAGGCCATGCATTTACCTTTAAAATAATACAAAGATTTGTCTGGATTTCTTTTTTTAGAAATATGCTGCATTTTCCCCATTGCCTTTTATTTCTAGACATTCTTCTTCCACAAGGCTTTCAACAATGTAATTGTGTGCAACCCACTCTCTAGTTAAACCAACTTCACTGTGTCTCTACTGTACGCTGATCTCACACAGGCTTTTATACTGCCTTGCACCTGTAGTGCATCTGTTCACTTCCTAATTATAGGTTAGTCAAAGCAAATTAATACCCTTGTGTATGGTTTGTCCTCTTTGTCTTCCCAGAAAGAAACTGTCTGGTGGGAGAAGTCTCTTTCAGTCATGATGCTCCGCTCAAATTTCTGTTTGACAACTTGGTTTTTTATTTTCCAAGGTGAATGTTATTTTGGGTGGGATATATGTAACCTAATTTCAGGCTTACAACACAGGTATTTACATGGGAGATAGCAAGCCACAGTTCCTGTATTGGGATGTGAAGAAGTGGATTTATTTTAAGGACACACATCATCCTACCTGTATTAAGTATCTATACAAAAATTTTACCTTAAGATCTCATTGACCATTCTCTCTATTGACTAGAAGTGTGATCACTTCAGTAGCAGAAACAGATATCTGTACTAAGAGTCCACTCTTTGGTATATATGAAGAAGACAAGGTCAGAAAACATACCAAATGCAGGAACAAGAATGCATTTTGCCATAGTCCCTAATATCAAAGCTGATCCTTTTGACAGCATCCAGCAGGTTTCTGAGAGGCTGATTCTTGGATGACTTGGCCCAAGCTCATTGAGCCTCTTGAAGGCACAGCCAAGACCCTCAGCTTAACCTGCTGTTCTCTAAACATTATATGTACAATGAAGGAGAGGGATCCATGTGCTCCCAGCAGGAGAAGAAGGGGAAGAAGGAGGCTCCCGCTTTACAAATTTTCCTGTGGGCTGATAGATTTGTAAGAATGAGGATCAGTGAACATCTATTTGTAGCTCACATTCCTCAAATGTTAGTTTAGGTTTTGATTTTGTGTAATTGCTAGTTTGCATTATTAGTAGCTATCTCAGTATTCCCTACAGAGAATCAGTGCATCCCTGGTTATTTTGCTGTCTCTAATGTGTGCTTTTTTGATACTGCCTGAATTGTCAGAAAAATTCTGTAAAGATGGCCAGTTCAAAATCTGTTATTTTCTTCTCTGCTGCACTGCTTGTGGGGGATTGCCACTATATCAGCTTGTTGCCAACATCAAGAAATTCCTCCAACATGCATGAGATGCTCTTAATGTCCAATCTATTTAAGTGGAAAAAAATAGAGGGAGGCAGGACAAGAGGAAGAATGATAACAGAATTTGGCTGTATTTAATGGGCCATGGTAGCTGCACTAATCTGTGGATATAAGAACTTGCCTTTCTATCTGCTGGAGCGGGACTCAAACAGGGGTAAATACAGTGCTTTGAATAACTGTCTTTCAGCAATCTCCAGGAAATATTTGTTTGTTTCTAAAAACAGTAACACATTAGGTGACACATGCACTTTGGGAAAATACTTCGGACATGAAAAGTACAGAGCAGCAATTTAAGAGGCTTGAATTAAGACTTTCAGAGCTGGTGCAATTTTCTGACCTTTTCTTCTGGGCAAAAGGGAAGACAAGATGGATTTGTTGACATTCAGTAACAGAGTTACCTGGAATAACCACCCAGAGTACCATGTCTGAAGGTTATTCAGCACCCAGTGTGAGATGCAAGCAGAAGCAATGGTGACCACTCACCTTTATGGCCATTCCAAAAATCTCAGAAATAGCCTCAAATTTCTCCTTGCCCTACAGGGGGTCATACTCTTTGTCATCTTTAGGATGTGATGGCAACACTGAAAACTACTGGGTGACCCAGCCTGGCCTCATCTGGATATTTGATGGGAACCAGCTTCTTTCCTCTAGAGGATACCAACTACAAGTATCAGCATACCATATGGCCAGAACAATAGAAAGTATGGTATTTCCAATGGTGTTTTGGCACCACTGCTTGTAGTCTCCGCTGCTAACCACAAATGGACAAGCCAATGGAAATGAAAATTAAAAAACATAACCAAAAGCAATGTACAAAGTTATAGAAGATTTCTCAAAACCTCAGGAAAAGATTTGAGCGAAGTGAATCAATTGTTTTGGTTAATCTTTTGTTCTCGGCTCTCTAATTGTTATATATTTGCATGGAATGAACCCATGGCTGTGTCTGGAAAGTTCTTTTCCTGAAGTTTCTTGCCAAACCAATATTCTCTGCTGAGGCTGACAGGCTTTATGGAAAAGTGACCATGTTGACTTGGGGGAGAGAAGGAGGTTTCTAAGATCAGAGGAAAAGAGAAAGAGAGTGCAGACAGAAATGTGATGGGGTTTTGATCCAAAAATGCATTTTTCCATTCAAATACATTCTGACAAAGTGCTTGGAAGGTTTTGTTTTCATTCCAATATAGGAAAAATATCAATTCTGCAATGTTCAAAGTTATCATGAAGTGGAATTGCTGTTCTCCAGCCAGCTCTAAAGGCATCGTTAATGGACTTACTTTTGTTCTCACTGCACAGGTGCAAAGTTGGCAAGACTCCACTGTCATTAGCGAGTTACCCCAGGCTAACACCTGGCTAAAATGAGATTAAGGCCCACTACCCTTACATTTTCTCCAATGCATGGCATATGTTAGAGCTCACAGGGCCTCTCTCCTGTTTGCAAAGCAGAAACCAAATATATAGGGTGTACAACACCTCCTAACCTGTACCTAAGCTTAAGGTATATAAGTAACCTGTGCCCCAAAAGAGAGTGCCAAATTTCCCTTATAGTCAGTGGAGAGAAGTATGTGTTTGTGAATGCTTCCAGAGGGCAAATGTGTCTGCCTCTGCCTGGAAATTTTGCAGGAATTGTGCTCTTTCCATTGACCGGTAAGAGAATTCAGACAGTAAACTTCAGGATAACTGCTTCACTGTGTGCCTAAAATTTATTCAGAATCAGTTCATGCTTTCAGTAAATTGGACAAAGTCTACTATGAATCTGAGGGGAGAAGTACCTTTGCATAATATGCCCATTGGTAACACTTCCATTAAAAGTATCACTAAAGTAAACAGCATAAAAGCAGTGTAAATTGATCCAATCCCAAAGCCTGCTCAACTGCAAAAGGTTTTTTAAGCACTGGACTTGTTTCAAAGCTTCTGTAACTCATGATATTATGCCAATGTCCATGCCCCTGCCAAGGGTGGATTTATGTCATTAGTAAGAGGACATCAGGTTTATCATAATGCTAAAAAAGTCTCTGTAGCTTGCAAAAGTGTGTCCTTGATATTGGCTGAGGAACAATTAACTTGCATATCATGAATAAAAGAAGACAATTTCTAGAGCCAGAGGACCAGCAATTCTTTGGGTTTTTCTTAATCTGAGGAAGCTCCAGTGTCAGAAGGACAAGTAGATTAAATAATCAATAGACATCTCCTAAAGTACATTTTTTTCTTGATGAGCATAAATTTTCAGGATTATTTACACAGTGATAAAAAAACCACACCAAAAAAAAAAAAAACCAAACCAAACAAAAAAAAAACTAGATGGAAAGGGGATATTTTCACATTAAAAAACATCAAAAATCCTATTATTTCATTCCTACCTGTAATCTTAGTCCACCTGGGGCACAGTCTCTGCATATTTCCTTAGGTCTTTCAGGAGCCTGGACTGTTGAATAATGCTCACAAGTCCATCATCTGGTTGGCCTGACAGGTAATGCCTGTAAGGGATGTCCTGTTTCAATCAATAATGGTGATTTCTCCATTATTGTTTGATCAACATTCATCATAAAAATTTTCCTCTTTTCCCTATATCCAGCCTTTTCCAGCAGAACCATCTTAATCTATAAATAAAAATGCACAGACTCTGCAGTCTTTGAATACCATTTGCCAGATGATTCCTTTTTTTTTCCCTTATCATCTTGGTTTTTTCAGAATTATATTTAACCTGATAAGAACATTTCAAAAAAAATTTGGAAAGTTAAGTGCAATCCACTGTCAGCCTGTGTTACATGAACCCGTACTGTGTGGCAAATACAGCGTGTTGAAACACACTGAATCATGAAGACAAGCAGTAGGATTACTTAAACACTTGCTCCTTGATACCTTGAGTCCTACTGGAAAATCAAGATATTATAAATTTTAGCAAAACATACCCAAAAATGGAATAATTAAATCTCCACCAGCAGCCTTCTTTTCTGTGGTTTATGAGTACTGAATATTTGTCTTTGCAACATTCACAGATTTATTTGTGTATATATATTTTTAAACATGTTTTACTGTACAACAATTTCTCCAGCCTCCCAGTCTCAAATGCATAACAGCAGCCTGAGACTCCAGCTCCAGCACCCCTTTGACCCCTGATGCTGAATTAACAGCAGCAGCCTCAAGAACCTGTTATTTTCTGAGCCAGGTTGCAGGTGTGCTAGCCAGGGCAGACGGTTGGGTCCTGATCCCTGGAGCATCTGCACAGACACTTAAGTGTGCCATGGTTCCAAACCAGCCTTTCTTTCTCTCAGGGTGTCTCTGCTCCCTGGTCTTCTGTACTTCCTTTGCTGTCCCCCACACACCCACAAGAGCTGCCACTTCTCTTCCTGGGGGGCTTCACTGCACTACCCCAGCAGCAGCAGACAGGTGGATTCCTGAGCCAGGAATTTTGCCTCCTGCTCTCTGCTTTTAATACTCTTGCAGCTACTGAAAACAGGAGCATGTAAATACGTGAAGTCACACACCCACCAAGGGTGCGTAGAAAGTAATTTTGCTATTTGATATTCTGCTGGGAAGGAATTTCAAGTGTGGTCCGACCAGGTTCTGTAATGTTTAGTCTATCTGATATTTTTGTTAATGATTTGGATAATGGAAAAGAGAGAAAATGTGTAGAATTTGCAGACAATGTCAAGCTGGAGGGAGCTGAAAGCTTTTAAGAGGTTAGGATTAGAATTGAAACTGACCTTGATAAATTGTAGGCATTGTCTAAAATTAACCAAATGAAATTGGTGAAGATAAATGTATTGCCTTATACTCAAGAATGTGAAGGAAAATGCTAGTAAAACTAGAAGTAAAGGAGCAGGCAACAGCACCAAGAGGAAGGTCACAATGCAAGACAAATCAAATATGCATTTATAAACTGATACTGATAAAAAATAAAGGATAATTTAATTCTGTGTGATATTGGAAGGAATGCTGTGTACAATGCACGAGCAGTACTTACCCTGCATTACATTACTGCAACTGTGTCCATTCTGGGGCAGTGCACAGCAATAAAAAAGCCCATGCAGATATACTGGAAAGCAGCCAGAGGGGGAGCAATGAGGATGATAAGAGGTTTAGAAAACTGGAACTATGAGAAAAGGTTGAAGGAATGGGGTTTGTTTAGTCTAGAATGAGAAGACTGAACAGGGACATGATAACAGTCTTACAATACATTAAAGGTTATTCTGAAGAGGATATTCTGAAAAGGGATCAGTTGTTCTCTATGTCCACTCACTGATGTACAAGAAGAATTTAGCTTACTTTACAGCGAGGAAGATTCTAGATAGATATTAAGCCTCTCTAATAAGAGCTAAGAACTAGGACAGTCCACTTTCATCGGCTGCAGAATAGCAGCAGAGGTCTTTAACCAAAAGTCAGGAAAACATCTGTGGCCTTGAGATTTGCGCGGGCTCCAAACCAGGCCAAATTTGAAGAGAGTTTCTCAGGGATAGCACAAGGCTCACCTCTGCAAGCAGTGCCTCTTTCCTGACAAAGCCCTGGCCTCTGGTGCAAAGCAGGAAAATGCCAGCAATTGTCAATGAAACCATTTAACTTTTTCATGCAAACTGTTTTGAATAACCTTTTTTTCCTCAATCTGTTCTAGGAAGCAGAGAAACACTTCAGAAAAAATTTTACTCAGAAAAAGGTTCCCTCTATCTCAGGCAAACACCTGAGTAATTACAGTCTGAATAGTTAATCTGGCAAATTATATGCAACAAAAATCAGGATCTTAAAATACAGAATGTTAGGAAACCTTAATTATAGGTGGTGTTACCAAGCTCCACACGTAATTTTTATTACAGTATCAACTCAAAGATCTAGCCAAGGTCATCATCCTGAGAACTTGATGAAGGACTGAAATAAAGGATATTAAAATAGTTACATGTGCTAATAACAGTCAATAAACTCCCAACAATTTTTTGTCTTTAGAAGCTTGGTAGACTACCCTGTCTCTTGATGTGATCAGTCCTTTATTCTGGAAATGGGACCAACCCATAACCTTGGTTAGAAAATTTTGGTTTTCAATTAACTTTCTAAAGTGTTTTTCTTTGCCTCTTGATCCTGCTTGATCAGGATGACATTTTAAATATTATCTTTATAAATTTAAGAGTTAGAAATATTCCCTTGAAAGTAAAGAAAAAAAAAAAAAAGGGGGAAAAAGGAAGAAAACTGAGACCTTCACTAAAGCACCTGCCTTGAGGAGTTAAGACTTCAAGCAAAATACTGTGAGAGTCATAATAATAGTGTGAGAATTGGCAATCCTTCATCAGGGTATAATTTCCCTTTCTTTTAAACCCCTTTTTACTAGCAAAGTGGTCACACTGTAAAGAAGTCTAAGACCCCCAATATTAGGAATAGTCCACATGTAGGGTCACAGCTGAAGCTCCATTCCCAAGCTAAAGAATGGTTACAGTCATTGAAAAAATTACATAGAATCTTTCTTAGGATATTGGGGGGCTGTAATTAGAGGAAATGTATCTCTGCACACTAGAGAAAGCAAAAATGTGTCTTGCACAGTAAATTAAAAAGGGTGAAATTAGACAGGGGAGTAAAGAATGATGTTGATTAAAGAGTAGAAAGAGCTGAATATATGGGGTATGCTTCATTTTGTACGTTTGAACTCCAGCCATGAAAAGCCAGTTAGTGTTGAAGGCTTGTTAGAGCTTGTCCCACAGCAAGGCAGAAAACACGAGTAAGTGGATTTCTGTGTGGAACAGCTGGCCAGGATGCAGCAGGTGCACACCTGAGCAGGGAACTGCACCCTTCCAGCACAGAGAGGGCATGGCAGCAAGGTCTCTGAGAGGGGCTAAAGCCCATCACGGACTTCTGCAGGCTTTTGATCAGGCTCTAGCAGGGTAGTTTGCTTAAGATAGGCTACTTCACAGAAGTGTTGTCAGACAAATATGGCCTTTGTTTTTTGTGAGTATTTTGCCCAACAAAGAGGAGCAGCGTGCCAGGCAGCATACAATGTATATTACCACAAGAGACTTCTGTTGAAATATCATGCCAGAATTTTGATCTAAGCATTGCAGAGAGGTTGCTCTGCCAAGCCATTCCTTTCCTCTTAATATTCCTTTATGAGCAAGGCATGTCCTGGAAGAAAAAGAGAAATGAAATTAAATTTGTTTTCTTGCCATGTTTGCAGAATATCCCTTGAAGACTTAGCTTTTACCTAAAGTTATGCTTAGTGTGCTTAGAGGTACAATCCATCATCAAAACTCATACCCACATGTCCCTCTGCAGTTACAAAGAAGGATGAGCTCAAGGAAATCCAGACTTCTTCTGAAGGATACTTCTGAGGCCAACAGTCTTGAAGCAGAAGGTTACTGCCCTGCCAGCACAACCCATCTCAGCGGAATCAAAAGGCATGAAATCAAGTAATTTTGGAGTTTGATTCACCCTGGACTCCAAGGCTTTTTATGCAATTTGCTCCTAGAACTCAAGTACCTAACAAGGAGATGCAGAAAGTTCAAGAAAGTATTTGGTATTTTGATCTGAGTGAGGCAGTCAGCTCCCTAACTATGAGCAAAAGAATTTTCTTCAGCTAGAAAGATTTGCCTTTACTACAGAACCAGGGCTTGGGGTGGAATGAGGCCTTTTAATTTCTAGTCCTTCTTGAAGGGGACCAAGTTCCTGGTATTTTAACGGAAGCTTTTCAAGGAGGAACTTCTGGGACAAGATGGACATGTAAGTGCTTTGTAATGGGACACTAAGAGAATTTTGCAGTTGTGTGGTTTTCTATGTTCAGTGGCAAAAAGTTTAGAAGTCCAAGCCAAGCTCTTTACCTACATCTGGATGGAAAACATGACAGGACTGGTAGAGAGGATGAGAAGGAGCTACATACTTCTTAAGAAAATGCCTAAATACCTTATTCCAGATGTGCAAATAAATCTTTGCTAGGATAGGAGGGTTTAAAATTAAAATACACTTTAAACAAACATTTCAGGGAACATAGTGTCTTTTAATGATGTTTTCATGTCTACTAGGGAACATGATGTCTTTTCTGGACATTCTCAAGTTTTCAAGGCCTCATATTACTTTTCTCTAAAAGTAAGTTTTCTCAGTGTTCTCAACACCTGAAGGGTTTAAATATTGTGTATCTAAGTAGAGTGTCCCAAATGGGTACAATGATATATCATCTTCCAGCTCTACATGCTCTCCATGATTGCAAGCAATCCAACTGCTGCTAAAATTTTCAACATAATGGCTATCTTCGTTTGGTGAGAAATTTTTCATATTTTATTCATAAGCAAAGACCTGGAAGTTCACATGATTTCATACCACTCCTCTGGAATTCTCTCTCAAGTCAGTATTGTGCCTCATCTGCATGCTAATGCTGTGGGGTTTGATTCATTTGCACAGGCAACATTGTCTAATTCCTGGCTGTACATCTTTAGTTCTATATTAACGTTGCCTACAATTTATCAGTGTTTGCATCATAAAAAATTACTTTTTGATAGGAGATGAAAATTTTTTGGAAGTTTCTGCTATTACAACATACCGTGTTTTCATGCTAGCAAAAATATTTGCCTCATAACCCATCCTTGCACTTGCATGTCTGTTGTGTAAGACTTTAGCTTAGGACATCTTGTATTGAGAGTTCTCTTCTGTACATGACTCAGTGCAACTCCCTAAGCATTTTGTAGCTATGAATCTTTTCTTATATTAAACATCAACATGGGCAAGACTATATTACAGAGGCCAACTATTTCCAAATTATCCCTACAAGGTCAGTAAAATCTGCAGAAGTATACTGAGATTCTTTAGTGCTTGCAGGTCACATCCATCTTCATTCTCAATGAGCCACTTCATTTATTGAATGTTGCATATCAGAAAATGACCATCAATAATGCAAAAGATGCATAATGCACTGTGAAATCACAGGCACCTTTTGGGTTAAAGAAAACTTTCTGGATATGGTCATGAACTACTGAAAAAGTTGAGTGTCCTTTTCATTCTCTTCTTTTTGAGCAAAATTTTCTTCCTTGTTTTCCAGCTCATAGACACATATCTGTTACAAGACTCTAGTAGAATATCTATATTTAGTAAGACATTAGATTTATATTTGGGAAAAAACCATAAGGGCAAACAAATGACAGAAATTTGCATATATTGGTCATTCAGTATCCTCAGAAGTATCAAATGCTTAACCTCCGGAAGAAAAAATCAGAGCTTTGTCACAAATTCACAGATTTATACAAAATGGTGTAGATTAATTGAACAGGACTAAAGCCACCTCTTGACCATGGAGGTTCTAGCTTCTGCCTTCACTCTTTGTATTCTCCAGACAGAGTGAGTATAGCCTGTAACAGTCAACAGAGAATTCAGCTGTTAACTTGTGATGAGATCCTCTTCAGCCTATTTGAAACATAGAAAAAAATTGGAACATGGAGAAGCCTCCAAAGCATCAAGTGGAGAAATATCACCCTGAGCAGACACCATGGGAACAGAAACATGGTTGCATCCTCTTGCTTCCTTCAGAAGCTCCCGGATGAAGAAGATCAGAGGATGGGGCTAGTGACAGGATGAAGTACACAGTGAAGGAAAGGAAGATGTGTAGTACTCAACTCAGAAAAAAAACAAGTAGCTTCAGAGCTCATGCTGACTGGTGACAAATCCAGGCCATCTGGGTTTGCTTACATTTAAAATAATCGGCTTTCCAAGACCTGGAGCAGTCCAAGATCTCTAAAACACATAGAGTCTTACAGTCCCCTTCATTTTGCCAAGCATGTAACTGCTGTGCAAGACTTGGACCTGCAGCATAAGGACATCTTGCTTTTCAGAGCAAAGAACTGCAATATGGCACTGATTGGATGTATATAAAATTTGCAGGGGAAGTAAAAAGAAGTCTCATTCTATTTCACAAGCTCTTGCCTTTTAAATCTCTCTCACTTGTTTTGAGAACACTACCTGCTACACAGGATCTGACCTCACCCTGGGTTTCTCTGAAATTAACCAGACTTACTTTCATCTGTTTTACATACCCTCCCTCCAGTTTCCTTCTAGTGTGAGACTAAGATCTGAAATTACTTTACTAATTAATGATGGTAATTAGACACAATTGTGACAAAAAAGACCTTATGCTGTACGACACACCTGGATGAGGTGTCTCCTACCTCATCCCTACAGCAAGAACAAGACATGTAGAAAGGATGCAATAATGTAGTAGGCTTTTAAAATTCCTCTTCTCTCAGTACAACATACAAGGAAAGTATTATATTATAATTTTATATAATAATATTGTATCATTATATAGCTATATCATAATATTATATAATTATATACAGACCTGCCAAAGCTATGAATATTCCCTCCTCTACCAAGCTCCTGGGAAATTTCTCTAACTAGGAAAAAAAAAACCCAAAAAACCAAAAACAAAACAAAACAAAAAATCCTGTTAGCATGCTACCATATTTCCCAGTAGCAGTACTTCATTGCTGAGAAAGTATCAAGTGTTCCTTCTGCCTCCTCAAGGACTGATTCTCCCTGCTCTCTCCTGGTATTCTGCATTAATGAACATGCCCTTCTGTTTGACTCTCTCACTGCAACCTTTCAACTCACCCGTCTGTCACTTGGCAGTAGCTTTGGAAGGGCTCTTCCCAGGGACGTTTCGTGTTTATTCAAGTGTTGCTGTGCTGTGAGACTAAAGAAGCAGATCTGTTGCTTCCAGCTAAATCTGTTTATTTCCCAACCCACAGCTCCACATAATCCCATAAAGAAAGGCAGGAAGGCAGATACCAATTTGAAACCAAGTCAGGAGACTGTTCTCCTTTCTCATATTCCCTTTAGTTGCATGTGGCCTTTCTCTGCAGGTAGTAGCACACAGAGAATTCAGAGTTTGCAGAACCATATGAAAACAGCTTCTCTTTTTCTCTATTCTTTTGTGATCCACTTGCTTTTACCACAAGACTCTGAGGAGCTTAATGTATATCAAGACAGCACAAATGTATGGAGGGAGGCCAGCCCTCAGGCCTGGTAAGCCCAGAGACCCCAGTGTGTAATGAGCTGGATGTGGTCCTCACCAACAGCCTTAGGTGGGTGCAGACGGAGCAGGAGAAGCTGTGGGTCCATACTGTGGGTACCATGGGGTTATTTTGGAATAGAGCAGCTCTCTCTCCCATGTTGAATGTGGGTGGTGGTTACTGATGCAACCTCAGGAAAGGCACAGACTTTTTCTTCCTCAGCCTGGTTTGTCCTGTTTCCACTGTGCTTGAAATGAAGGCCAGGTTAGGAGCTTCCATTTAAGTGAGGCATTACTTCCTGTTCTGACCAAAGAGGAGACAAATGAGTCTGTGGATAGTTTAAGAAATTGCTTTGGAGTGGTCCCATTTTCCTGAGGGTCTGCAAGAGAGGATATCCAGCCCACCAGCCCATTCCTTGGGGCATGCAAAGGACAAAGGAAGGCTGCTTTTGGCTGCACAGGGAAAACACTCCTGGGCTACTTTCTCTTCTCCACAGGGTAGGAGTCTGTGCAGAAACACCTGCTGGAGAGTGGTTTATGTGCTGTGACATGCTGAAACAGCAGCTTTTTCATTCACTGAGCCAACAACAACAATAACAACAATAACAGCAAGGTGTGTGTAGAATCATCATGATGGCAAATACAGGAAATTAAAATAATGCTTGGTATTCAGAGCAATCCACAAGAACAGCAAAAGATTAAAAGATTATAGGTCTCTACACAATACAGTCCCAGGTTAACATGTACTATATGGATACAGGACAGTAACAACAGAATGACCAGCATGAAAAGTAGCAAAAACTACAATAAAAAAATTGCTTTTATTAAAATCAAGCTTTGAAAAGGTGTACATGCTAAAAGGATGCCAGAAACCATTTAATTAGCTTTGAAAGAAACACCCATAAGTTAAAAAGGTGAAATTCAAAGCTTGCAATACTGAGCTACTCTGCATTGTGGAAATATATGAATTAAAGATTTATGTAAATACATCAGAAAAGACAGACTAAAAGGAAAATGTCAAGAAGAGGGAATAGCCCTCTCTTGTCCAGTGCTCACTGAACAAGGCTACAGACCGATTGCAAAGAAGATTGTGACCATCAGAGAATGGAAGTCTGAAGCAGTCACTGGGATGGAGAGATTCATCCAGCAGCAAGGACCAGCATCCTGCTAGGGCTGTCTTGCCAGCAGCCCAGTGGATGCACAGCAACTTTGAGAATTTGCAAGAGCTAAGGAATCTGTGCACTTGAACAACTAACACAGTAGCCTCAAAAACTACTCCAAAACAAAGCTAGGTCTTGACCAGTAAAGCCTGGGGATCAGCATTTAAAGTCTGGCACCTGGAAATGCCAACGACAGCATTGTTGAATGCTGGATTCTATAAAGATATTAAAATATTGGATTGTATAGAAATGTCAGCCTATAAATGCTTTATCATCAGCCCTAGCTAACAAAAGGGACTTGATAAACATTGTCTTTTCCTGTGTCTCACAAACATGGAAACCAGCTTTCAGCTTACAAATTTATGAAAGAAATAAAAACCTGAAAAATCTACTGATTGTAAACATGGTCCCTTAAGTTTTGGACACAAAGCCCTAGGTAGATTGTGTACCTCCACATCTGATTAAGAAAAACCTGTTTGAAAACAAAACATGGATTGTGGTTGCCAGAACTACCACTGGGACCATGATAAATTATCAGACAATTTGTGTAGGACAACCCATAAGGTACACTTCCTATCCCATTATGATCCAAGCAAGGAGCTATGAATATTAGATGTGATATCGTGTACAGGCCACAGGATATCAAATTCTCCAGTACAACAGCAAAGAGTGGTAAACCTTACCCTCACACACTATTATTCAAATATTAGAAAATAACTGATGCTTTATATTGGCCCAAATGAGCAGTGACACAGGAAAACCATCCTGTTGCAGATGTCAAAAATATAGCCAAGTCAAAGAAAACAAATAAGCTTAGTGGCTGGTTGAGTACCCTCAAAGCAAATTAAAATGTTGATAGTATGATTATCTACAGTAGCTTGTCTTGAATCTAGAAACCAGGTAAAATTATTTCTCAACACCAGCAAAGAAACCAGATGAATCCACACATCTATGTGGGTTTTTTCTGTGACTTTCTTTCCGCAAAAGAAAAAATAGGCAGTGTATTATTCCAGATTATGAAAGTCTGCAACTCAGTCAAATTAATAATTCTTCTCACAGATAGATTAAACAAAAACTCTACTTATCATCACTCTTTTATTTCTCAGGATGGCTATCATAATGCACTCATATTGCACACTATATAGTATTCTTTATATTCTTTTATATTCTGCAATTCTCCTGCTACCTGGAATCCACTACAGGCTACTGAGGATTGCTCAGAATTCAATGTGAGAGCTGCTTTTTGCCATCTTTATAGACAGGAAGACTAAGTTCAAACATGTAGCTGCACTAAGAATAGATAGACAGAAATCACACCACAGGTCAACCCAGCCTATTGCTCAGCTCCAGGAACTGATGTAAGGGGAAGAGTATGAAAACAAGGCATAGACTTGAAAATCCTCGGCTGGGAATGTGTCTATCCCTTTAACAGTTCTTGATAGACCTTTTACTCCAATGCATGAGCTCAGTTGTGTTTGAACCCATGTAAACCTTTAACAGCCATGATATTTTTCATCACTACATTCCACAGCTTAACTCTCTTTCTCAATGAAACCTTGTCTTTTTGTTTGCTTTGAAACTGCCCCTACTAGTTTCATTTAATGATTCCTTGTCCTTATATTGTAAAAGAAAGCAAACACTGGCTACTTACCTGTAGAATCTGCTTGGGTCTATCTGCTGATACTTTCAACATTGATCAGTAGCTTAGTATCCTCATTACTAAAAGATCCATAAGCAACTGAAGAAAATATATATATCTGATTAATGCAGAAAAGCTCAATAAGAGAACATTTAGTATCAGATCAAGACTAAACCAAAATTTGCTTTTACCTGAGGGAGAAGCAGTAACTCTTACCATATCCTTAGAGGGCTCAGCTGCTGTTGAACTCGGTATCTCCCAAGATTAAGGTTGGTGAAAAGTGTCTTCCACTGACATCAAGTTCCTCCAGGCTCAACACCTACTAGGTACAATTCTGTCTGACCATGGGCACTGGATCCTGGCCCATCAATCAGTAACAGTTAGGGGTTTCTGGTCTGCAGGGAAAGATGTTTTCCTGTACTTTTTGCTGCATTGACAGTTAGAGACCACAATAAAATAATATCTACAAGTGCTATAGTAGATATTTCTCTGTGTTATCTGAGTTGCAATGAAAATAAGCAAATGAAAAGGAAAAATCTTAAATGAAAAATACTTCTGTTATCTGAAAATAGTATTACACAAGTCTCTCTTTTTGGAAATTATCCATTCAGTTTCTTCATAAACATTTACTAAGGAGAAAAGTATTTTATGAACATATGGCACTTGTCTCTGTTTTGGATGTAAAAACGTCTGGTATTTTGCTGACTTCATTTCATTGTGAGTCACTGTGTAGGTTTGTATAAACACCAGGGTATTTTCATCAATTAGAAATAACTGAGATTTTCAACATAACATTCCCATATTTACTTGCACTTGAATAGTTCTGCAAATACCCTAGACAATACACATATAGATGTATTTACTGCACACACAGGATCTCTGTTCTTTAAAAAGTCCAGTCAAAGCCTGAGGACCTATGACTCTACCCTAAAACTCCCCTGTATCCATTAGCAAAATCCCTTCAAATTTTCCCTGTAAGTGGGTGTTCTTCATCAGTTAGGATACCATGGTAAGGAAAAATTAGGTCTTTGGAAATCACATTCGAATGGAAAAAAAATACTATCAAATGAGCAGGCAGCTTCTGAAGATAATTACAGCACACACAGGATTTCATCTGGTTGTTTCAAATAACCTTTCATTATAATATGTTCCTGCATGTTGCTGGTAACTACATGCCCAGACTGAGCAAATCAATTGCCCTATCAATACTCCAAGAAGTAGATTGATTCTGTCCCAACTTTGGGGTACTGCAGGAGAGAGAGGACACCAGAATTCCTGCCTGCCTCAGGAAATTAGTAAAAAGACTCACTTTAGTCATGATTCAAATTACTAGCACAACCAAGACAGCAACCAAGACAGCAAATCCAAGCCACTGGGGTGGCATCCCTAGAAGTGGCAAGTGGGTGATTACATATGGCAGGACAAGAAATAGGTTATAAGAAGAAGGTGCTTATGCCACTATTGAGGGCACTTTCATGGGGAGTAGATGATGTGGGTTCAAATCCCTTTAGCAGAAAAAAGTGTCTATAGCTCAAGGCTCCTGGATAACTGCTGCAGCCTCGAGTTAGCTGGTAAAATAGAGAAAAAAAGCTGTGTGAAGCTAGTCTGTCCCATGGCTGAAATCACATTGCTAGTCAACTTGATTCTGAAGGCAAAAGAAGAGCACCTTCCCTGATCTCGCCACAATGAGAACAGGCAGAACTTTTGCTGTTTGTCCTCCCACGAGGTGACACTAGATGGCAGCAATTGAAGTGGCAGCAGGAGCTGCAGGTCTTGCTGGCCCGGAAGGCGCTCCAGCAACCAGATGGTCAAAAATACGGGGAACGCCTGATAGTCACCTCTTCTCTCCCTACCTACAGCCACCGAGATTGTCACAGTACTCAGGCAAGTCATGAGAGACAGACATGAAGATGAAGTCTGTGCTTTGACTGTCCTACTTTTCATACCTGATCTAGTTGAAGATGTCCCTGCTCATTGCAGGGGAGTTGGACTAGTTGAGTTTCAGAGGTCCCTTCCAACCCAAATTATTCTCTGATTCTGTGGTGCTGTGATTCTGTTTCTTTTCTCAACACTGACTTACACATATTTGGTTTACCCATTTTGTGTCTGAGGCATCTTACCCTGCATTGAAATGGCAATTTTTCACAGAGTAATATGATAGAAGGTATTAACCAGCCTATTGTTATGTTTGCTTCTTTGGAGTCAAATGGGTTAGGTGTTGCATGGCATTATGGAAAAACTCATAGAAATGGCCTTCCTAGTAAGGAAAACAGTGTCAAGAAGAACAGTAATAGAGGGATAATATCATAACTGCTGTTCTGACAATTAACTTCCGAAAGAAACCAATGGAAGGAAAAGCTGAGACTCCCTAACACATGAACTGTGCCAATATAGCATATGTTCCTCTTGCTTTATTAAGACAAGGCTTCACTGCCAACAAAATCACAGCTATTCAAAATTTAACAAAGATGTATCAAAAGACAGTGACCAGCAAGAGCATTAGTATTGCCTTTGAAATATTCATGTGCTTCCTGTCCTCCACATGACAGTTTTGTTCGATATCTTTGCCACAGTTAAAGCTGTCTCCACTGCTTCATTTCACCTGCCAAGTTTTGAAAATGTGTTTGGGGCTTAAATCTAGATATCAAGCTATCAGCAGAGGAAAAGAGCACAGCACTTTACACAGTAATTGAGATTCTGACTTTGAGCTAATGAAAATAAAATCCAGTGCTTAGTCACTGATGGGAACTGCAGGCATTTTAGTCAAAACCTCGAAACTCAAGTGCTGGCTGCAACTTCTGCTGCTGCAGTGTGGCGTAGTCACCTAAAGATAAGTGCCTTATACGACAGCCAAACCATTTACATCTTTGAGCAATTCTGGCAGTGGCCTAGCTGTCTGCCTGCCAAGCAGCAGGGAAGGAGAAGGGAGGAGTGGAGACGTGAATTGTCACTGTGCATAAGCGTACACGAGATGGAAGCAGTGGCAGGTGACTCAAGATGACAGAGACACTGTCTGCATGTGCAGGAACAGGGTTTTGAGAGCCAAAGAAAATGACATGATGAACTTCAGGAGAGACATAAATGGTGACTGAAAGGGCTTATACAGGTGTATGAGCAGCTAAAGGAAAACTAGGAAAAATGTGGTCCTGCTGCTGAAGGGCGCAGGAGACCTGGAGACAAAGGACCTGGAAGTTCTCAATGATTTCTCCATCTTGATCTTTACCAATTAGAGCAGCCTTCAGCAATTCCAGGCCATGAGACCAGAAGGACAATCATGAGCAAGGAAGACTTATCCACAGTAGAGAAGAATCAGATTATATAAACATAAATATAAACAAGAATGTGAGACTTGATAGGACAAACACACACGTGCAGTGACACCTGGCCAATGTCACTAGAAGGTCAATCTCAATTGTCCTTGAAACATCATGACAAGCAGCAAAAGATCCTGATAGCTGAAGAGAGCTCACTTCACTCCTATCTTCAAGAAGGGCAAGGAGGTCTGATTCCATAGCCCAGCCAGCCTCACCTCAGTCCCTGGGAAGGTGAGGGATCAAATCCTTCTGGAAGCCATTTGCAAACACGAAGGACAAAATGGTGATAGAAGTAGTCAGCATGGAATTACAAGGGAGAAAACATGCCTGACCAACTTTGTATGATGAAATGTCTGGCTCGGTGGATCAGGGGAAAGCAGTGAAGATTTTTTAACCTTGATTTTACCAAGTGTTTCAACAATGTCTTATATAACACCTTCATTGACAAAGTGGAATACTGGCTAGATGAGTGGACAGTGAGATGGGTGGAAAACTGGCTGAGCTGCCATGCTCAAACATTTGTGATTGGTGGCATGAAAGTCAGATGGAGGCCAGTCACCAGTGGGGCACCTCAGGGGTTGGTACTGAGGCCCATAGGGTTTGGTGTCTTCATTTATGACCTGGATCATGGGACACAATGGACTTTCTGTATGTTTTCAGACAATACTAAACTGAGAGGAGTGGCTGATGCACCAGATGAGCGGGACATGCTGCCATTTAGAAGGATCTTGCAGGGTGGAAAAATGCACCAACAGGAGTCTCATGAAGTTCAACAAAGAGAAATCCCAAGTCCTGGCCCTAGTACAAGTGGGGTCTGACCATCTGGAAAGCAGCTTTTTAGAAGAAGATCTAGGCACCCTGGTGGCACTGAGTTGAACATGAGCCAGCAGTGTGTCCTTGAAGCCAGCAGCATCTTGCTTTGCATTAGGAAAATGTTGTCAGCAGTCTGAGGGAGGTCACCCTTTCCCTTCTCTCAGCATGGGTGAGACTCAGCAGGAATGTTGGATCCAAGCCTGGGTTCCCAGCACAAAAGAGTTCCTTGGATACTGGAATGACTCCAGGGAAGGACCACAGAGATGATTACGGCACAGGACGAGCATCTGTCATCCAAGGAGAGGATGGTAGAGCTGGGACTGTTTAGCTTAGGAAAGAAAAACCTTGGTGGAGCTCATCAGTGGGAGGGGAGGTGAAGAAGATGGAGCCAGGCTCTTCTCAGCAGCATCCAGTGTCCAGACTTGTTTCTCAGAAAGCCTATAGAGACTCCATCCTTGGAAATATTCAAAACCCAAATGGACACAGTCCTGGACAGCCTCCTGTGACCCTGTTCTGAGCAGAGGAGTCAGACTAGGTGATCTCCAGAGATCCCACCCAACATCAACCATTCTGTAAATGTGTGAATCTGTGATCCTGTGTCAAACAACTCAGTCTTCAGATGGTCATCACTGCCTTCTGCACTGCAGAGTCCACCCAAATCCTGCAAGACAAGCTAATTGACAGGCTAATGCTATTCCTGCAATGGTGCAAAGAGTAATCACACCATTGTCTTCCCCTTACTGTTCATGTTGATTTGTTCATGTTGTGATCATTGCACCAAATAGAGAAGGCCCAACAAGCCTGTGCATAATTTTTTTTTAAACAGGAGCAAGAGATAAAAAATCATCTTCACAGTTCAGGGACAAAGCATCTTTTTTGGCAACTCCCTGGGGAGATGGTTTTGGCTCACCGTCTCATTTCCTCAGCAGTACAAGGCACTGTAGGATCAAGAAAATTACAGGAAAAGATTAGCAGGCACCTTCTGTCCTCTTGTCTTAGGATACCTTGTGTTCTCTTGGAGCCCTACATATATGACTTTTTAAAGGAATAATTGTGGTTCTCAGAAAACAATTACTCAAAACTAGCTAAAAATAATAGAAAATTGAGATTCGTCTGAATTTGGAGCTCTCTGCCAGTAAAACATTTTTCAGTGTGAATAAACATTTGCTAAACTAACAGAACCTATGGGTAAAGCTAATTATCACCTGCACTGTAGTATTAATGACAGAGAGCACCTTGGTGACGACACTGTGCTACTGGAGACTCACAAGGCCCAGTTGTGCCAATGCACACACTTTTATCAGAAGCTACTGCCACTCCTAAAATACCAGGAATGCTGTGAGTGCATGAAAACCTCACTGAAAATATCCAAACCTTGCAACTACTGGGAGAAATTTAAAAACTGTTCTGAAAGTTTAACAATCTAACAATCTAAACTGTAGTCCATGTTACAGATGATTTCAGAGAGCCTAATTCATATCATTACATGAGTCCAGCAGTTCCTTTTAGTCCTCTTCTCAGGCATAGAAGAGAAATCATCCATCTTTGCCATTGTAGGGCTCAATCATCTGAGCAAGGCCTCTCTCTCTTTTTTTTTTTTTTTTTTGACAGTTAGACAAGGGCTGTTCTTTACCAGCAGAGAGGTGGAATTTTATACATGAAACAAGGAGGCCAAGGTCTTGAGAAACCTCTTCTTACCATAGCTCAAAGTAATTTTCTCCTTAAATCAGTATCTGTTGTCTCACACTGTCTAGATTTATAAAGTTATTATCATTTTCACTAATAAATACCCTGTAAGATTTAGTAGCAAGGTCAATGGCTTCTTTGTTACAAATAGAAAGATTTTCAGCTTTTTGTAAACTCTTAACTCATGATACCTTGTTCAGCTTCTTAAGCTTTTAATAAATATCAGGCTGTGCTAAAAATACTACTTGTCAGATGACATTTTAAAAAATGTTTTGGATAGAGCTCTCAAATCCTATTGAAATGTTTTGAGAATATTTTTGACTGCCGATGCACCATGAACAGCAGGAGACCTTGCTGACCCCACCGGAGATTAATGGGTTGGAATTTGTGTCTTTCTGAGGAATGGAAGACGTCAACGCTAAAAGTTCCCTTACCCCACAGATAGCTGGTCCCCAGTCCTGTTGTTTTTTCCAGTCTTCAGAAAAATCCTTGGCAAGAACTATCATTTTTCCAGTCATCAAATTTCCAAGAATCTTCTCTTCACATCTCTCTTTTTTCTTTGATGGACTCTTTCACCGTAGTAAGCGCAGACCTCTTGCAGGAATGTGGGCCAGACGTGTGTAAGCCAAATGGCTTATGCCTGGAACAACAGCAAATGAACAATGAAATCCAGCAATGAGATGAAATTTAAAAGGACACTTTTTTAAATATAGAAATGTTTCTCACTTCTTAACTGATTTGATTCAACTGCATGGTTAGTTTTGGCTCATTGAATGGCTGTCTGATCATGTAGGGACACCATGTCCAGTGCCACCTTACACACATTTGAAATTAAGCTGTCAAAACTGGCAGCCCTGCAGAAAAGATTTCACAATTTAACCTAAGACAGAAGAGGCAGGTGAACTTTTTTTACCCTCTTTTTCTCAATCCAGATATACCAAAAAGCTCATTTCCTTGAACAGATCACCTAACTTGCAGTGAATGAATGTCCTTTGCTGTTTGGCTTATACACCTTGACCATTGACCTATTACTAGTTTTTTTCAATAATATTGTTCCTGTTCAAATGGTAGAATTTGGGGTTCTGGGCTGTCTCACTGGTGAGAGATCTGTTTTATAAAATTAGACACGCATTTTTAATTTAAAGCCCATAAAAATGACTTCAAAATCTTTCATTTTAAATGAGCTGCACTGTACAAACTCTTACACTTGAAAACACGTTTAAGTGTTTTAATAGTTGGGATGTACAGAATTACAACTCTATTCTGATTTTCAGATATACTTACTAGTTTTGACCTATATTATTATTTTCAAATTTTTCCCCTGCTATGATGCTATCCTGTCTCTGGTAAATAAAGAAATGGAAAGCTATCTGTCTTCTATGTGCAGTTGAATCTTGCCAAACACCTAAAAACTAGAAACAGCGGTTTTTTAGGAATGTGGATAACTCTAAAATAACTGATTGATTCCTAGGCCTCATATTTACATCTTAGTCCAGACTACTAAAAATCAATAATTCCCAAAAATGAAGCATATTACAGGCAGTCAAAAATAACCTAAAAAATCAAGGAGATGGAGTAATACAGAATAGTCAGAATTACCTTGGTTCTGGTAAAGATTTAGGAGAAATCCTCACAGGAGTCATTTTTAGGAAGGAGGGGAAGTTGACTGGGAGAAACCAGCATAAATTTACCAATGCCAAACTGCCAGGCTGACTCAGCTGCCCTCCACAATAGGACAACTGGTTTTGTGGAGAAACAAAGGAGTTCATGTCATTTGCCTCAACAAGTCTGTTGAATAGTCCTTCATGGTCCCACTCCTGGAGACAAACTGGGCAGACATGGACCCTGGGCAGGTTCCAAGATGGGTGAAAGACTTTCTAGGCTGGCAGGCTTAGAGAGCAAAAGTCTATGCTTTGAAGGAATGACATTGAAGAGCAATGTTCCTCAGAGATAGTGCTAGAGCTGACACTGACCTGATGCAGGAGAACAGACTGAGGACTGCAGCTCTGCAAGGAAGTGTGGGCTGGTCTTGGACAACAAGTTAAATATGAACACTCAGTGCATCTTGCATAGACCAACCGTGCATTGGCTGCATTAGCAAGGAGGTCGCAAGAAGACAAAAGGAAGAAGTGGCTGACTCTGTTGGGTGGTTTTGTGTCTCTGTTGGGTGGAGCAAATTTACCAACTGAGCAATTTAATTAGAGGTCGCAAGAAGACAAAAGGAAGAAGTGGCTGACTCTGTTGGGTGGTTTTGTCTCTCTGTCTGGAGTACTGAGCCCAATTAACTGAGTAATTTAATTGAGCCCATTTATGAGAGAGATTAAATCCAGTTAGGAATATCTCCAGCAGAGGTGTGGGGACTGGAGCAACTGATATTTGATAAGGTGAGTCTTTCAATGGGGAGAAGACTAAGGAGGGGTCTAATTGTGGTCTTGAACTACATGGTGGGAGGTTGTAGAGGAGACTTACAGAGGAAACATGGGAAGGGACAAGAAGCAGCAGTAAAAGGCTGTAAAAAGGGAAAATCTGACCAGATATGGTGAGGGTGGTGCAGAACTGGGACAGGGGCTCAGAGATGCTGGAGGCATCTCCATCCTTTGAGGTATTTAAAATACATCTAGCAGTCAGACCCAGCTGTAAGTTAGAATCATTGAATCATAGAATACCTCAAGTAGGAAAGGACCCATAAGGATCAGTCCAAATCTTTTTTTATCCCAGAACTACCTAAAAGTATATCCCTAAAAGTAAACCATCTGGGTAAGAGCACTGTCCAGACACTCTTTGTACTGTGAAAGACTTGATATTGTGACTGCTTCCCCAGGGAGCCTGTTCCAGTGCCTGACCACCCTCTCTGTGAAGAACCTTTTCCTAATATTCAAACTGTGAACTTCCCTTGACACAGCTTCATTCCATTTCCTCATATCCTTCTTAGCCCTGACTTGAGCAGAAGTTTTGCCTGGATGACCTCCAAGGTCCCTTTCAACTGCAGTTATCCTGTGTCCATGTCTCTAAGAATAATTTAGGTCCTGTTTCTCACAGTGAACTAAGGAACAACAGTTGTCACAGCCACTACCCCAAAGACTATTAAGACACAGGATCTAGCATCTTCCTATCTATAGAAATGATTCTCTAGTTATATTTGAAAATACATCTCCTTTACTAGTCTTGGAAAACACCCAAAATCCAGTTTTAACAACCTAACTGGGAAGGACTAAAAGAAAGAATTCATCAGGGTAGAAGGAAGGAGCCTGGGATGCCACAAAGCCCCTAAAATTGAATTTTTTCTATTTTCTCGTCACTCACAAAAGGGATTCTAAGGGTGGTAAGCATGGACTGCCCCTGGACCCAGGGCCTAGCACACCAACCAGGCCACAAGGTGCCCCCTTCTGCAGAGCCACCCGGTGCCACCCCACCCACAGCCGCGAGCAGGCGATTTAGGTCAACCCAGCCCCTTTCCACCATCACTATGCTTTCTCCCAACGCAATAAATAGAAAGGCTATTTTGTCAAGCCCAGCTGTTTTTATTCAAGAACTTCTCAGAGGAAACCTGAGTGCGTAAACAGGAAAGCAGGGGCTGTTTTTACTTCACCCATCTATAGCCAGTACACGCGGGTTGACATCAGGCGAGGGCCAGCTGCACTGAATGCACCCAACAATTTGCTCCCTAGGCAGCAGTACCAGCACCAGGGCAGGCATGGCTGGAGAGAGGAACAGACAAACACAACACCCCAATACCCCTGTGCCCACCCTGGGTGCCCCCCAGGTCCCCAGCCTCGCTGGGGGCAACAGAAAGGCAAAGGGGCGCCTGGAGGACGATCCTTGCTCCAGAAATTCACAAACAAGATATTTTTTTCCTGCAAGAGTGGCAGCCTCTTAGTGCAGCTTGCTGATCATGGGGGGCCTCACCACAGTCCCCCAGGACCCTCATGCTTGTGTGATGTGAAGTGCTGCAACCAGCAAGCACTGGGCACCTATATTTAGCCCTTGTGGACTGGAATTGCAGGCTGCACTGCAGATCTCCCTGCAGAAACACTGGTGGGAAGGAAAAGCAGCACCACACTGTAATTTTGTCTCTAGTGATGGGGTTTTCTTTCTAAATCCTGAGTATCAGTTTCATTCACTACCCCAGGCTACAAGAAATATGCTTCACCTACAGCTATAACGTCTTCTCTCCTGCCTATATGTCACCATATAATAAAATGTGCAGCAGTTTTATGGTGACTGTAGAGTTATTACAAGACATATGTGTAGAGAGCAGACTGGCTTATATGACCACCCAAGCAATTAATAAAACTGGTTGCCTGCTAGAAGTGATCTTTAACTAAAGGTTGAACAAAATTGGTCTGGAAACCTTGAGAATAATTTAGAGTGGTTGCTTAAATCACGGAGACACAAAGTCTGCAGGAGGTGGGTCTTCATGTAGCTTTCATCATTAATGTTTTTTCGCTCCATGGTCTCAACACCTTTAAATAGAACAACCTACAAAATAATATTTAGATGTTAATTTGTTTGTTTGCTGCCATAGAAAAAAAACAACAGCAACAACAGTGCTAAGGGAACAAGTGTGAATAGTAGTGAAGAAGTGCCTTGGTTATGAGTAATTTCTGTCTCTATTTTAAACATACTGAGCAAATTCTGCTCAGTTACACCAGCCTAAATTGGAAGAATTTTAATTCTGTGAGAACTGAGGACAAAATTTAGCCTGCAAGTTCAAATCACCACCTCATAAAATAACAATTATTAAAAATAACAGTTATTAATTTTATAAATTACTCTAGTCATATTTTATGCATTACTTGTAAATTTTTCTTGCATATAACTTATTTATATGCATAAACTGAACATAAATTAATTTCCTTATGTGTTTTGCTACTTGTTAATAACTTGAAAGCCACAATAGTAGTGATCTTAACTTACATCAGAAAGTAAAATGACCATTAGAGCTGCAACAAAAAAGATAGGACATGCAGACACAGCAAGTCTGCTCTGCCAGGACAGTACCACCTTATGTTTGGTTTTTACTGCACAAATCAGGTTGTAGAGTATAGTGAGAGCCCTCAGAAAAACAGATTTGCTCCATGGTTTTCTAGATCCTCAGTTAACTATAAATAGAAGCACATGAAGACTGTTTGGGAGACATTACTTGTTCTGCATATATCCTATCATTAAGGGGGCTTACTCATTTTCTACCCTGTCTTTAATCTGGAAAAGATAAAAAATAAGTAAACAGTAAGTTTAGGCTAGAAACTTCTCTGCTGTTGACCAGCTGAGTCCATGTCATACTGCCTCCCAGCTAATGCCCAGCTGCCTTTTTTTAAACTCTCCTTCTGCTTCAATTCCATAGAGTCCATCTGCCAGGCAGAAGTCACATACAATGCCTAGAGTCACTAGATAGACTTCAGCATTTGCTAACTTTAGTTAAACTCACCAGGGACCACTATAAAGATTTATGCAGAACCAGCATAAGTCCTGGGTATTTGATCTGGGGTTTAATGTTACAGTTTCCAGCTAACACAAAGGTTTTGGGGGTTACTGTTCCAGTAAAAAGGCAAAAATTTCTGACAATGCAAACTGAATAGCTAACAATAGACATTGATTGTTCCAGATGAGTTTGAATTTGTTGAATTTATATTATAGAAATAAGCAACCTTAGACAGCTCTTCTTAGGTCTTCAAGTGGTGTAAATCAAATATAAACTACACAAACTCAATGGAGTTACTTGGATTCAAATGAGATTAGAACCTGACTCTGCATCTCTTGCAAGCAGTGCCCAGTTCTTCAACACCCCAGCAGTATGTAAAAGGAAATGGCTCTGGCCATTCATAGTCACATCCAGAGAGTCTCTGACAGATGCCTTTCAGGGCAACTGCTACTACATGGTTATCTCAAGTTGTGATAGAGTGATTTAACAGATTTTCTCTTCAACCTTGTCCAGGTGTCAGAGTGCAGGTAAAGAAAGAGAACAAGTCCATGCAGGCCATCAAGCCCATCCTTTCTAGCCTCCCTCTGCATCAGCCATTCAGAAGTGCAGTTATGGAGCTCTTCTCATTCCAGCTCAGGGAGACATACTGCAGTGGCCAAATTCTCATTGTGCTTTCATTCAAAATAACATGATACAAGATCTCAAGAGTGACTGCCCTTCTCTAACCCTAACCTCCAAAAGCTTAATGCAAGACATCCATGCCTTTTTGGTTTAAGTATGAAAGGGGGGAAGATAGTATCATTTTACTGTGAAAAGTCAATATTTCATTTTAAATAGAAAAGCAGTGGGGCCAATCAATAGGTCTTGCCTGATGCACATTTATGGAAGAAATTAGTTAGTTCAGGAAAAGTCAGGAGGTTGAGCAGTGAAACCACAGTCTAAGAAAAGGGACTCCAGGACAGAGCCCCTTATTCCTTCAGCCTGTAAATTTTAAGATTTCTTAAAATCATGTCCATCCAGCAAAATCGGTTCATACACAGCAGTACATGGCAGGAGACAGAATCAGCTCCCACTGTTCATGCAGGCTAAAAATTGGGGCAGTTTTAGTTGGCAGTTCATGCATTAGGGAACGAGAGTCATATGGCTTTTCTGGGTCTGGGAATAAGAGAGTCCCCAGTGTGAAAACAAAGGAAGACATGGTAAAAAGCTAGAAGCTACTCAGAGAGTCCTGAGGTACCTGTTTTCAGAAAACAATCAATTCTGGGATCCAAGGAAAGAATTAAAAATCTCCCTGGAGCTTCACTGCAGTGTTCAGCACTGTTCCTCATGTTACCCAGTACAAATAAAATGTGAACTCAATAGGCCTATGTAAGGCATATTCAAACTCCCTTTTCCCTTTCCTTTTAGCTTTCTCTTTCATGTCTTTCTTCTTTGATTTCTGAATGAAATTTCTGCCTTTCCTTTGTGGTCAACCATGCCAGCCATCTAATGATCTCTTGAGAAAAAGACTCTTTTCAAGAGTTAGTAATCATGTGCAAAGAATTTTGGTCATAAATACTTCAGGGATATTGTCAAGAATAAAATCCAACAAAAATAGGCAAGTTTAAAAAAAATATGTAGGAGTAGTTCAACAGAGCCAGCTGCACTTCCTCCTGTCACACAGTCCTTCATGTATTCTTCAGAACAGGACAATTCAGAGGATCCCAGTAATTTCTTCTGTGGGAGTAAGCTGCTGTTCATATCCTCAAGTCTTTCTATGTTAATGGACATGATAAAATTGACGCTTTAAAGACATATATAATTTATCTTTCATGAAATATCATCAGTACCACAATTACCAAAGAGATTTAAGAGACAATTCCAGCTAGCAAACATCCCTGACTTGCAGTTTCTGAAACTAATATATGCCTTCTCTATCTGTAATGAAAAGGCATCTCCATCTTCACTGTAAAGGAGACCACAGCTTTGAAGATCACAACAACAGCATGCCCAATAACAAAATCAAATGCTCAGCTCACCTTTGCTAGTAGTCTGGTGTCCTGTGCCTCATCCACCAGTATGAACCCTGACAGCATCCTTAAACCATCCCTTCCTCTCAGCCATATAGGTTGTGGGATTCATTTTCATGGATAGCATCCTACACCACTTCAACAACAGGTGTGGCCCTGCCTGTGGAAAACACAGTATGGCCAGGCAGGAGCAAGTGCTTTGTGGGAATTCAGTCAGCCTCATCAAGTCCAATGCAGTAACTGCCAGAGGCAAAAAACACAGAGATGTTACATCTTGTTTAACACTTGCTACCTATGAAAGCAATTTTTAGCAGCAGAGGTTCCTAAGGAAGAGAAAGAGAAAACAGCCTCTAAGATCCTCCAAGAAATATTCAGCATTCCTTTCTACAGTGCAGGTGTCCTTTTTGAAACTCATCTTTTTTCATTTCTAAAATCTGTTAGATTTCTGCTTTATATCCGTTTACAGTGACTCCCAAAGTACCCCTAAGCAATTTTGAAGCAGTGAATTTATAGGAGGTTCTCTCTATAGCTGTGGTTCTCTCTGCCACTAAGAGATGAAGCAAAGAGATTTTTCCCTCAGTTCTTTCACCGCACACAAAGTTCTGGCTAAAATATGTGCCTAAATAAAGCAGCCCTGTACCCTTGTTTTTCTCCCTTGTCTGTTGTTATGGTGGAGCAGGAGTTCATTATTCCTGTCAAAGCTCCAGTGGTACATCAGGACTGAAGTCAGATGGGAGAGAGAGGACATGTTTACTACATCTGCATGTTACAGGCAACACCTGTGCTCAAAAGTGGGGTTTGCACCAGGCTTCGGCTGTGGCAAAGCAGGCAGTCACCACATGAGAACTGATGGCTGGAGGGCAAGGAGTTCCTTCCCAACAACCAGGAGCAGCAGGTGAGCTGAGTTTCTCTTAAATGTCTAAAGAAATAGCCATATTTAATGATCATAATATCCTCGCAAACAGTCTGGGAGACCAAAGGAAGTCAAAATCCAAACGAAAAGTTTACAACATCCAATTCATTTCCAGTGAATCTGGTTCGTACATCAAAATCTGAAGGCAGAGAAAAGCACTCAGCAACGACTGCACTGCTCAAACTAACAAATTACTTTTCTCAAGGTTTGGACAAGTAAATAGATGCTCTTATTACATGTTTATATGAATCATTTGATATGATTTATTGGTTTGTTTTCTCATTAAAAACTACAGGCTCTGAGCATCTCTCAACTTCTGTTGTGTTAGATTTTATCAGCCACATGCATTTTAATTTGTCTCTGTTAATGACTCCAGCTTCTTGAGTTTGAAAAGACCATAGGGAATAATGCAAGGATCTATTTTTAGTCTACAACTATTTTCTATTTTGGCAAAGAAATAACTGACAGTAAATAAATGTCATGCCATATTTTAGATTCATGTGAATGATTCTGGATGACCTTACAGAGCTCAACAAAATAGGAAGCAAAAGAAATCAACAGCCAACATTAAGAATGTACAAAGATGAGCATAATACCATTGAACTGCTAGTAAATGGAAGTGTGGCTGTATTAAGTTAACTTGAACAGCTATTTGATCATTTCTTCCTGTTCATATTTGAGACAAAAATAAGTTCCTGCTGGATTAATACCAGATTCAAGGTCATCTTCTTGAAACTAATCATGATATTTTATGTACAATACAGAAATTAGGCCATTTCTGCATTTTTAAATGTATTTCAGTTACTAACATTTGAAGCATTTTTCCTATTAGACCAGTCCATAGTCGTGACACGGTCACAGATGCATGAGATAAAGTGCTGCTTTGCTCTTTGAAAACATTGTTGTGAAGTGGGACTTTATTTTCCTTCTGCCCATCCAGCTCCCAGTCCAAGGTTATTTCCACAGAGGTCTCACAGTAACCTTTTAAAACATAGGAGAATATGAAACTCTGAATAGAGATCTTGTCCATAATGTCAAGATAACTGAATCAAATTTGGTCCTTCATCTCTTCAAAATTTGCCTCACCTGCTAGTAAAGTAAATGAAATAGATGTCTTACCTCTTTCCAAGGCACTTTAATGGCTCACTGGTAGAGAAATAAATGGTTTAAAGATATATTCTTGTAAGGGCAGATGTATGAAGCAGCACATTAGATGGGTGGTGGCAGGATGAATTTACTCTTTTTGTGCAGCTGCCATTTTACCCATTTCCCATTTTGTCTACATCATCACCAAGACTATGTAGGTCATTCCCCTACTGGGAAGAACTGGGTTTACTTTAGCTGGTAGTGCTTCAATTAATGCTATTTTTATCTCTAAAATTGCTAGAATTTCTTCAAAATCCAGTGGGATGATATTAGATTATTTTATTATTTTATTATTATACTTTTAAAATATTTTTTGTCTTTCTTGGGCAAAAATATGCAGGCCACTCCACTATCTGTTGCATTAGAGCTGAGCTCACTGCCTTTGATCCAGAAGACATCAGAACCAACATGGGCTACCACAGGACAAAACATCTCCTCCTGAGCTGGTGACCTGCCCAGCACAGCCATCGCTGCTGTCACTGGTGGTGCCACGCAGTTCCTTTTCCACAACAGCGTGAGCTTTAGAGATACCTGAGCAAACCAAGTTCAGCTCTCAGTTACAAGAGGTTGCCCAATGATAAATGCAGAGGCCACTTAAGCCTTTATTCTTGTGTTCATTTCTCCCCTGTTCTTTGTTCTTTTTCTCAACTTAGAGGTACTTTACAGCATCCATTGCTAAGTAACACCACAGAGAAAATTAGTGTTTAGTTGTGTTCCTAAGAACTGAAGCTCTTGAATACAAATCAAGAGTTAAACCTGCAGTAGGTACAAATTGATATATCTCCATTAATTCCTTTGGACCTATGCCACTACTCTGGTTTTCATCAGGATATCTAGTGGGAAAATTTTCAGATGGGTTGTTTTTTAATACTAAGACATAGTAAAATAGTTCAGCCATAGATCTCTTCCATGGAACAGTCTTCATTTTGAAACACAGATTGTCAGCTTACTTTTTAAAAAAGTAGTATAACAGCTTTTAAGTTCACTCACAGGTTACTTTTTTTTTTTGCCTCTGAGGTTTTGGGTCATTGGGATGTTTTTTTTTATTTGTGGGACTTTTTTAGAAATCTCATAATTCATATATATCCACACCTTTCAAAAATCACTCTGTTGTTCTAAAAGGAACTTGCTTTCAAAATAAAGAACTCATCCACATGTCCTGTCCTTGTGCTGGAATTGCTGGAGTGGAAATCAGAGCTGGAGCCAGTATACTTTAAAGCTTTTTTCACTTAACAGACCACTTAGTTTACACAAATTGCATACTTGCTGGTTTCACCTGTCCAAATTGCAAAAACAAACATCTACAAAAGAGCCAAAGTAAAATCCGAGTATGCATTCAGAAGATGAATGGCACCAAAAAGTAGCTGTTTGTGGATAGAGAGCATTTACACTTGCATTCAGTGCAGAGTTATCAATGTGACAGCTTCCTTTTGTTACTGCTATGTATTGGCTTTGATTACAAACCACCGCAGAGCTGAAGGCTAAGAAAAACTTCCACATTTCCCAAATTATTTCTGGAATACGTGAGGGTCAAAAGGTCAGATTCTGCTCCACAGCACACCCACCAGCTGACACCAGTGAGGCAGCTCCCTTGTGGGAGAGCAGGCTGGCCAGAGCCCAATACACTGAGATTTTAAAGAAAATTTTTTCACAGGTTACACCAGCTCGCCTAAGATGCTACAAGGAAAAGGGGGGAAAAAATTAGTATTTATGCTGGGAAAAATCTCCCAGTTGAGCAGTCATGGGTCTGAGTGCTTCAAGAGATCCTTTTATTAAAATGTGTGGTTTTGCCCATAACTATATTTTGCATATCTCTGCTGCCATGAAGCTGCATCTCCTCCCCAGTGTCAAACGACCATGAGTTCCTCCTCTTCAGCCTCCATCACCTCCTTTCAGATATTCCTCTCCTGCTGTAAATGTGGCTATCAAAGCAATTCCATGGTAGGCGTGCAATCAGCACCCAGGGGAACATTTCAGCTCCAGAACCCCTTCCTACCTGTGCAGTTTTCTCAACCCCACTGAATTTTTTTTTCTTTTTCTTCTCCCTGCCTTTCCCCAGGTTCTCTCCTTTCATATTTATTGCAGAACAGCAGACTTTCTACAATAAAGGAAGAAAACTGAGTCCATCACTAAATGTGAGCACTGGCTTTATTCCTTCTTCCATTGGACCCCATATGTTCTTTGCTTTTCATGCTCCCATGTAATGGAGGGTTCAGGTGTTTCTGATGCTGCTGCCAGGCTCTAAAAGCAGAGTGATACAAATGTGAGGTAAAAAAGATCCTTCGATTCCTAACTGCAATTGCAGATAAAGCTCGGAATTCTCCAGCACACACCAAGCAGCTGCTGCTGTGAACTGGCTCCAGGGATGTACTTTGGTGCATTCTTGGCCTGACTTAGTGGCTCATTCTAACTCAGTTTTCAACCACAGTCATCCTTGTGCTGGCTCATTATTACAGCACAATAAAAATAAAATGTTTGGACAGAACTGAAACTTCCTCCTAGCTGTCGCTCTCATTTGCATAGCAGGCTGTTATCCTGTATAAAGGCTGGCAGTTTTTCCATCCTATGGCTTCTCTGATTTTCCTGTCAGATTATGTTTCCCTCTAATGCCCTTTGTGTACTTCTAGTACAATTAAAAGTGTGGTTACTTGATCTCTGAATAGCAAAAGTCATTTTCAGCTCAGTAGGAGTCAAGCAAAAGAAGCATAAGATCTGGCCTTGATCTGGTTAATTGACTTGCTAAATCAGATAACACTGAATTATCATATTAACAATGTTCCTAAGTATTTTCCTTGAATTTTTTTATTGTAACCATCAGGAAAATACATGTTTAATGTGATTAAAAATGGGTGGGTATTTATGCAGTTAAAGGGAATGAATTAGACATGTGTTTTAATTTAGATATTATGAGGCTTTTCAGCATTTAATGAAGTGAGTTGCATCTGCTCTTCACACAGATTTTTTTTCTTTGAATTTCTGAATAAAATGGATGGGAAAGGAAACAACTGCAAGCAAGACATTACAGTTCTCAAAACTACAAAACTCTCTAGCTTGTGAAAATGTGGATTCTTCATTTCAGATCTTGTTCAGCAACACACTCCCAAAATACAATCATTCTTAAAGCCACTGATTCTAGCCACTTGAGCAAAGGTTCTCTCACCAAAATATTAAGGAAAACTCATTCCTTCATCTTTATTTGGTATTTACATTACAGCTCTGGGCCTTAATGGCATTTTTGAGGAAACTGATCCTTCCAAAATCATCTTTAAGCAAAAAAACAGCCAAAGAGCTTCTGCAAACAGAAACTAAAATAAAAGGTTAGATGAGAGCCTGTGCAGGAACTGTGAAAGACTTCTGTAATGTACTATCTTTTAGGAATATACAATCTTTTAGGATCAGTTCTCAATGTTTCCTGAGCTGTACAAGCCACCCTGCCAAAGGACACCTGGGTGCAGGTGTTGGAAGACACTGACACCACCTTACTCTGACCAGAACTGGTCAAATCCAGGCTTTAGGTCAGCCTATCCATTCTTGATTAGGATTTCTCTCAATGCCCTCAATAACATCATGATATTAATCCCCCAAAGATGCTGCGGTAATGTAACATTTTAATTTTTCTATCCTTGTATGTCCAGAACAAGAGACATCTTACATATTATTCTTATTGTCTTGGGCAGTGCATATCTAGAAATAAATACAGCAGTTAAAGTATTTAGAAATCCTGTATTAAAGAAATTCAGAGTCAGTTGGTTTTCACAGTGATCAGACTGTAAATGAATTAACTGCATTTAAAAAGAGAAATATTGGTGAGAGTTCAAGTGAGATATAGTCTGACATTTTTGGCCTGGACTGCTTTTGTTTTCAAATAATTGTGTTTGCTTCCCAGAGCAGGTGAGGAATAGGAATGTGAGAAGAGTGATCAAATTTCATCCAAAAAAATACTGAGGAATAAAAGCAGCCATTACATTAATCCTCATCTTCAGAAAAATTCCACTTCATGTCAGCAGCTGGTAAAAGGAGTAGGCAAAAGGTGACAATGGGATAATCTGCCCTTTCCACATCCCTAAACCTCATGAAAAACCCACTACCCTTGTCTCATCCAAGATTTAAGCTTTTAACCCTTCAGGTAATGTAAAGAAGTTACAATCTGCTCAAAGGAGAAAACCATGCTTTCCCCAGCTGGAAGTTGTCTTGACACCCTGTTACCATCCTGGTGACCACTTGTATCAGTGATTACACTCACTCACACTTTTTACTTGCAGGTAAAACCTCTGAGTGTCTGGCCCAGAATCATTTCTCTTTTATCTTGCTGGGAAGACTTCTGTCAGCCATCTCAAGTTTAGGCACCTCACCCAAATATGTGGCCCAGGCACACGTGACAAGGTTGATCCCTCCCCAGCCTAAATGACTAATCTGGCTCAGCTCCAGAGGGACCTCCATCTTTGCACTGGTTATAAAGCAGGCCAGACCACTAGTTTAAACCAGACTTGCAGCTTTTTGACACCTAATGCTAAAGTAAATGGATGCCACCTCCTTGACTTGTGTGGTCTTCAGAGAGCCTCCAGCTGCTCTAGTTCCATTTCTTCTGGGGTGTCCTGACCACTGTATACTGGCCAGAGCAGATTGTACCTACATTATTGAGAAGATGTCATGACATTATAGACCAGTGTGGTAGCAGAAGCATCTGCCTATTGAACCTTGTGATCTTGAGGGAATTTGTAAATCCATGTTCCCTTTTCAGGCTACTTTTATGCAAAACGTACATTAGAGTAACTTTAACACCTTCATTATTATTATCTGAGGTGTTGAGTTTACTCCTGACCTTTAGTAAAAGGAGCATACAGAAAACAAATTTTTGAAAGAGAAGGTCAGCTGAGCCTGTTTTCATGCAAGTCATATCTAGAAAATCTCTACTAAAACAGAGTACTCACTGACTTGAAAGCCAAGTGGTTCTTAAACAATATTCCAATCCAAACAAACTGATCTTTAAATTGAACTTTACAACTATTTTTGCAAAATCAGCCCTGCCACTGAGGTACATCTGGTGAGCACGAAGTCAGATTATTTTTTTCTGTGTATGAGCATTCCAGTAAGTTTGCAGATGAACTCTAAGCTCTGGTGCAGTTTAAAAGCTGTAGACTGAATACACTCTTTTCAGTCCCTGCCAAACACCAGCTCCCTGCAGGATTAACATATACATAACTTTCAAACCATAGCAGGTATCTGAAGGGACAGTTCACCATAGTCCTTGGACCACAGCAGTGCCATAACAGAACTTCCAGTCACCCCTAAACTTGCCCACAATGAAGCACAAGTGAAAAAAGACTGAGGATGGAGTGAGCTAGGGACCTAGTCACTAGACCCTCCCCAGAGACAGTAGAAGGAGACAAGCTCTGCTCTGGGGTAACAAATGTTGGATGGGATAGGGTGGAATGGGACTAAGCACCTTCTGGAAGTGTCTCTCCACTGTTCTTTGTGGAGAGATTGAAGACAACTATTTCAGGAGAGACCTCTGACTTTTAGACAGCATCTGTCAAGATGAAACCCATCCATCCCTGGACAGGAGAAGCTCACATTCCTGTTTTTTTCAGCCAGCTTGTTTGTCTTTGCCCTGAAATGAACTCCCATTAATCTCAGAGTAAGTTGTGGCTGAGAAGTAGTTTGTGAATCTGCTTTTTATCTTTGCCACCTTTCAGCTCTCATTTACAAGCTTCCAGCTCAGCCTGGGTGCCTGGCCATGGCCATGTGTGTAGGCATCCCACCAGGCATGCCAGGACTCTTCTCAAGAGAGGGAACTCAGCCACCAAGCTGTGTAGACACAGCCTTTGGCATCTCACTAGAGAAAGGCCAAGAGAGACTTTATATTCCTGGAATTGCCTTGCCTCCTTACAAGAATATCTCAAGTTGTACTTATTTTCTTGAGGTTTTTTTTCTTCCTGGAAGGTTGTTCTTTCTGTTTTTATTCACTCCTGAGAAAGGGAAAAGAAACAAATGCCATAGGGCTAGGACAAGAAGGAGCGCATGTAATTTGGCAAAGACTGTCTGAGTGCTGAACCCAAGTACTGCTGGAATCATAATATTTACTAAATTTCATATTAAGGGCAATACCCCAAGCTCTATTTTTTCTGTATTTTGTTTGTCCTGGCTATTAATAGCCTATATGACACCCATATGATCAAATAAATCTGGCCACTGTGGAGAACCCCGTGGAAGTGGCTTGGTTGTGCTGTGTGTGGGCTGAGTTTATGAGCAGGTTTCGAGGAAGCTTTTCAGGGGTTTCACCACCCTCCAGGGAGTGTCTTGCACAGCAGTTTTCAGGGTAGGAGGGAGAGAAGGCAGCTGAGACCCCCTCTGTGATGGCAATACCTCTGGCTGCTGCCAGCCTGGGGCCAGAGTGAGCTCAGAACCTTTGCTGACCAGCCCCAGTGATAAAATACCTGGCCATGGGGAGCAATCTCTACCCCAAGTGAGAATTAAATTCTTTGTTTGCAATTTTATTTCATTCCATTTTGAAGCACTGAAAGAGTAAGACAAGCTGGTAAATAAAATCTCAAGTTGCTTATTCAGTTTTTACTTCTTTTCATTTTGTCTCCTAGAAACTAAGGGCAAGTTAGTCAGTTAAGACTAGGGTTTGGATAATTAGGCTTTTACAATTATTTTCTTTTCTTAGCAACAGAGTACATGGCAAAGTATTAATAATATTCCTTGCTAAGGTTCAAAAAAATATTCTTTCCCTGCACTTAAGCAAGGCAGTCTTTTAAAAATCATTTTACCTATGAAATTGTTAATGAGATTAAAAAATGTTCTGTGCTTTGCCTTCCCCCAGGAGACCTTGGCTAAGTACTACTTCAGATAATGGCAAAACATACAAGTAAGTTGGTAAAGGGACTACCCCAGCACTGAATTTACTGCAAAACAAACAAATGTGACATAAACAAATAGGTGAACTCTTGAAAAGGGCTCCAGCAGGGCAAAGATTTGAGGTTTTTTTATTGGTTTCTCTGGTTCAGAAAGCTTAATTTCTCAGCAAAAAACTAGCCATGCATGGCCAGGCAGTAGCAACTAGGCATGCTAACAAAATAAGCAATTTTAAACCATTCAATCAAGCTAGCCAAGGGGAGTGGATGAAAAAGGCATTTTTAAAAGCTGTTCTGTGCACTTGAAGTGTCTTTTTTCATTCCTCTGGTCTCCAGATTCTATCCAGGACACGTTTTTGCATGTCAGCAAAATCCAGATGAAATCGCAAAGACTGAAATTCTCTGCTGGGGGTTTAGGAGGAACTGGAGTGGTCGTAAACCCTGAATGGGCTGCTGCACAGGAGGAATTTCATTCACAGAGTTCCTTTGCCATATTATTAAGTATCTTTTATTTACATTTTGTAACTATATCTTCTGCCTGTACCATGAAAACTCTTAGCAACTTTTAAACAATGGATCTTCTGTATAATGTGCTTGTTAAAATTTCCTGAAATGAACTCTTCACACTGTATATATTAGATAACTAATATTGTCCTACAACTCTTTTGACTGCATGTTTTTCAAAGAGCCACAGGAGTTCATTCTTCCTATGCATCTCATTGGAACATATCTCAGAATCATCCATCATGTGCAGATCAGCAAGGTTGTCATGAATGAAGAAATAAGAGTTTTAAATTGCAGTCCTACCACCTGAGAAATACACTGGCTTTAAGACTTAGCAGGGTGTTTGCATTCCTGTCATGAAACCTTGAACATCCATTTAAGCTTAGGACTCTGCCTGAAATACAGCATTTTGTGGGATTACTTGTATGGATCTCAGCATGGCTGATGCACAGATGAAATGGTGTTTGCTTTGTACCTTTTATGTTCGATCTGACTCTGAAATTTTACCACCTGAAGTGTTTTTTATTGACAGTTCAGATATGTTCATGTTCTGAGAACAGCAAGTTGAATTGTCAATACACAAAGGCAAAAGTGTGTGTGCTATGAGGCTGCTCTGTGCACATGGGCTTGGCTGGACTGGCTGCATTTCCCCAGGATGATCAGGCTGTACTCACTAGGTATGGAAATGTAAAAAAATAAATCTAATTTCTTAATGTCATCTAAAGGCAGCCATTTCTGTGGTATGAAACTGATCTATCAAATATATCCTGTGTATGACTTAGTTGAAAATTTCCACCTTTAGAAGTGGTTTATATGGGAAATATATCAAGGTGTCATGTTTAGGTATTTCAGATGAAATTAACAAAGGTAAAACAGGGGCTTGTTGAAATCTCCAAGAAATGGGTTTCCTTCTCTGTATTATTTTTTTCATTATATTCTGGAGTAGGTTTCTAAAAGCTACTACAACCAGCAGGCTCAGCAACAGCCATAGTTAAGCTCCTAGGGTAGAGGATTATGCCATGTTCAAATAGGTTTGGGTACGTTCTGCTCAGCTCTGTTCTTGGCATTTGATGTCTGGAGAGACATTGGTGCTGGTCCTTTTCAAGGTTTCCTCATCATTCTTCAGTCCCACACTTTTAGTGTCCTTGTCATTGCCGCCTTTTCCAGATGCAAGACAAAGCATGTCTTGATTAGGCAGAATAGAATCCAATAGCTGGTTTTTCTTTAGATTGTTTTGTCTAGCTCCAGCATGGAGCAGGCAATATAAAACCCCTTTCTGTTTCAAATTGAGTCTCTCTTTCCTTTCGGGTAAGTATGTACTTATTCCTGCCATCACACAAGACCCAGTAGGAAAATAGATGCCACTAAAAATCAACACCTCCTAACACTGCTTCATTACAGCAGCAGACAGACAAATTGTACCAGCAGAAGGGCTCAGATATGCTGATTAGCATTATAATTGATGATGAATATTTATAAAAACAATCCTAAACTCAGGATATATCTGTAATATTTTTTCAATTATTCTTCTTTCCTTTATATGTAATCTCCCACTGTCTAAAATACTTTCACTCAGTCTTCATGGATTTTAGGATCCTGTTCTAACCTGCTTCCTTTGCACTTCTTGAAGAGGGTTAAATTTCATCCACTTCATGTAGTATGCTTTAACACTTCAGTTGCTACAATAGAAGATGGAAAGTAGGCAATGCATATTCACAGTTCCTGAAACAAAGGAAAGCAGTAAAAGACATTGGAATTGCAAAACATGGCAAGAAGAAACACCTTTTTTCCCCAAGGGATAGGAAGTACTATTTTTATCTTTGTGTGGAAGAAGGTGATGCTGGAGTCACCTAACGCATTAGTAAGATTAAATGTTGATGATATTACTCTTTGTCAGCCTTGAGAAGGTGAAAAAGGCACCTGATAGTCACATAAGGAATGCAGAATGGTGGCAACAAAACATCTACATAGTTGCCACCCCTAGTTTGGAAGACTGCTGGAAAAATCCAGAAGTCTTCAGCTGTCGGCTGAAGCTGTACTCTGTTATAACTTCATAAATCTTGTTGTTGAGATAGCTGGGAATTCTTTTCACTCCTGTAAGTCAAACTGGAACCCACAAATGTGCATTCACAGTGTTACCTGAACAAGAAGTGGTGAAACCACCCAAAATTATGAAGAAGCCAAAAGCCATTGTTCAAACATTTGTGGGATAACCAGACTCTGGAAATATTCTTAAAATTTTGTTCTGATTTTTATCTTAGGCCACACAGAAAATAAGAAATTATAAAGATATATTAAATAAAAGTGATTGCATTGCAAAATGAGAATAAACTAAAGCATGTCTGCAAAATACTCTTTTTATTATGCTACATTTTTAATATCTAAAAATAAACAGTTGTTTTTTCAGATTTGATGATAACATTGACTCACCTACCACGCAGCAAACCAAAGATTTCTCTAATGTGTTTGTTTTGAAGAACTAACTCCAAAACAAGAAGTCCTTTTAGTGGCAATAACATTTTATAATCACAGAAGGGCTGTCATTTCTCAGGCTGGGAACACAAAATAGCACTTTGTGTTTACCATGTTCATAGCCATCAATCTAAGTACCCTGGAGTGGAAGACTTGAAAGGCTTTACATATAAGCTGCCTCATATGGCGTCGCAGTGTTTCCTCATCTGATATAAATAGCTTCTGGTTGTTCTTTTCTCCACTTGGCTTCACCTCTTCTGAGGTCAGGTATTGTGCTGATCTCGTGCATGATGAGGGAGGTCAGCCATGGCCACTTGGAGATGCACAGGCTGACTCAGGCTATGAATCACACTATAAAGAAGACAGTCTGTCCCTCAGCTTTTATGAAAAATTCTCACTCATTTCAGTGAAGCTTCTTGTTAACAGCAGGCACTTTGGAAAAATGCAACTGGACTAGGCTTGTTGCTTCTATTGAGAGTACATATCCTTAAGGCAGAAAAAATATGTCTCCTTAAGATATGTCACCTCAGGAACACATCTCCTTAAGGTATGTCACTGAGGTGCCTGGCATTATGATTTAGCTGTATAGCCCTGCACCTCCAAACACTTCATTTCTTCCCTGTGAGAACAAGTGCAGAAGCAAATAAACTGAGGTAATAAAAAGAGGTTCACTAGATTCCTTTAACCCCTTCCAGACCAAATGGCTAAAATGGCCAGCCAGCCATAAACAAAAGTTGGGGGACTGTATCTCTACAGCATTTGTCCCATGATGTAGGATGATGCATGGGAAGTACCAAATACACTGAAAGCAAAGGAAAGACTTGGAGATACAATCACCTGAGATCAAGAGAGATGGATTCAGATCCTGAAATTGCCACAGGCATCTTCTGTGACACCAGATAAATCATAGAATTTCCCTGTGCTCCAGTTTCTAGACATGACATCAAGATAACCCAGGAGGTTCACAGAAAGGGGTGAGCACAAGGTGGTCTGTGGTCTTCCATTAGCATCTGGATGCCCTGCAGCTCACACACACTCTGCAAGAACCACTGCACTTGAGTTAAGCTCTGTTTTTTTCTCTTCTGCCCTCTGCTTGTTTTGTTCAGCAGCAGATCCAGCTGTGCAGTGGTCAGCCCTTCCTACCTGCAGTGCCAGGGCAAGATCTTGCAGGCACCATCGTGCTGTGAGCAACAAAGAGGACTTGCCAAAGGCCTGTCTAAAGGCTACACCGTGATGTGGGTGCACACAAGGGCCATGTGGGAGTTTAGTGATGTGCCAAATTGCTGGGCAGCTGTTTGTGCTGAGGGTGCCCATAACAGTGTCGACAACACAGAGTAGAACACTGAAATAGGTTCTTCAGGTTTGGCTGGTGTCCCTCCACAAGCACTGCTGCATCAGTGCCATTAGTTGTTAGCACCAGACAGGCAGATCCCTTCTCCCAGCTCAGTGTTATGGTAGGAAAATAGGTGTGGGGGTGTGAAATGGGCAGTTCAGCCTTAGAGAGCAGCTACTCCAAGCCTGCAGGTTTGAAGAAACATTGGCCAAAACACTTTCCTCAGGAAAACTGCAGCCCTGAGTGCTCGGAAGACGAGGGTGCACACACACACACCCCCAGCTCAGGGGCCTGGGCTTGCCTTGCAGCCCACTCAGTGCCAGCAAATATGTGGCAGTGAAATTCAATTGTTCAACACCACAATCATCTCATTCAGTCAGAAAGCCAGCCTTCAGACTAATCCTCCTCAAAGACAAAGTACGAGGAAAGTTCCAGCTTGTAATGTTGTCATTTTGGTTACACACATGAAGACGAGAAAAGGAATAGCTTGATTTGAGGTGTTCAGCACCTGCAGCTCCTGTTGACTTGACTGGTATTTCTAACTACTTGACAATTCTGAAACAAGAACCAATCCTTTCACAGCAGAAAAGTGCTCTTTTTTTTTCCTTCCTTGTAAGCAGAATTCAAATATAAATCATATAGAAACTAAAAACAAAAATTTAGGGCTGAAATCAGGCAGATAATTTTCAGCCCAAAAGTGCAGTTATCAGCACATAGAGATATAGATAATTGCAGAAGTCTCCACTTACACTGCAATACAGTGTTCCACTACAGTACAAAAAAAAGAAATTATACAAGTATGATTATTACTATAAGAAGCTACTGCAGCTGCAGTAAGTGATTACACCAGTTAGAAACTGTTAAAGATTCATTTTAACTTCATCTCCTCACTAGTCCCCCTGGGATTTTTTGCTTTGTTATTCTTTCAAGTAAGTGTAAACTGGGGGCTTGCCTTTTACAGACTCAATGTTCAAATCCATTTTTGTATCTCTAAAAAACAGCAACTTCTGATTTAAACGGCTCTGAGCAGGCATTCATAATTGAATTCCACTACAATTTTTGAATAAAACCACAGATAGGCTGTTTGTTTTTTCAAGCTAAAATTAGTTATAGCCACCAATACAAATGGTCTGCATTCATGCAGGTTTGTGTAGTGGGCTGCCCACAGCACCAGCATGGTGCCAGATACAAACTTAAACTAGTAATTTGGAAGGATTTCAACATCAGCCTTCCCGATTTCCCCATGTAGGGGCCTTTTGAGTAATTAAAGATTACCCAGCTCTTGCTGGAGGCCACCAATGCATTAGCTAGAGTCAACACCAAGCTTTGGAAAACTGTGGCTACCTGTGTTTAGTCCCAGTATTCCATAAGCTGTGAAAGAGTGACAGAGCTGGTGGCAGGAAGAAGCAGTTGCCCCTTGCAGGTGCCACTGGTGAGGTTTTGCAGCTGCTTCAGAGGAGAATGACAAACATACTAGAAAAATGCCAGAGGAACCTATCAGAAAATGTTGCAAATTTTATTGGAAACTCTTCCCTCTGAAAGTAGTTTTCAATGCTGCTTTACCAAAGTTGAAGGGCATCCTAAAGCAAGGTCTGGTACTCTTTGATATTACCATGAGAGATGTGGGCAACTCAGTACCACGTGTGTTTGAGTTTGCAGATGGTCTCCAGCTGACGGAGACTGCATGCCTGTTAAAGGGTAAGCATTCAAAAATAATAGGGAAAAGGGATCTTAAAAGAACAGAATGCAAGGTTCCAGAAGGTACAGAGTTATAAAGGACCAATAGCAAATCCCTCAAGTGTGAGAGCCCAATGAGCAAAGGTAGTTTAGACAACTCAGAAGAATATCTGGAGCCTACAGTGATTAGCATGTTGATGCAAAAGGAAAAATAAAAAACTACTGAAACACATAGTGAAACTATGTGTAAAACCTTCTTCTGAAGTCCCCAGGAAAAAAAATGTTCTTGTGAGAGCACAGCTCAATTCCCACAGAGGTATAAACTCCTACCTGTTTGGACTTCTGCAGTGAAGAAGGACACACTGACATGGCACGAGATGCACCTTCTGTCCAGGGTAGGGGAATACACCTATTCCTACTTCAGTTCACTGGCAGCTCCCAGCACAGCAGCAGGAGGTTGTCTTGTCTGGCTGCAGTAGAGAATCAGTTGATAAGGACAATCAATGTTCAGCTGTCCAATGCTGGAAACATTAGTGCCAGGTAGCAAATAATGTCTAAATAGTCTGCTAATACAAGCCAGTAATAACTAATTGGAAAACAGAATCAGCTCATATATTATTCTTAAGTAGAAATAATTTTTATTTGAAGCTCCTACAATTTACAAGAGATAATGTGAGCTCTGTTGCCAACCATTTTCCAGACTCTGGATTTCCACCATTCATAGCCCAGTGTCTTTTGTATTCAGTTTTTTGAAAGAACCACAAGAAAAATGTGTTTATGTGAGATAAGGCATCAAAAGTCTAAAATGTAAGTGGTTGTCTGCCTGCACTAAGTGTAGGCTAATTTTCAAAGGCTATAAACAAAATATTGCATATTGTATGAACTGCTCAGCAAAACCAAATTTATGAAAAAAAAAAAAAAAAAAAGCTGCTGCTAACCAGTTTTTTTACAAAGTCCTGAGTTGCTCTCTCCTCCCCTTTCAAATACAATGCATGTAGTTCCTGAAGGCTAAGACACCATGAGGCATTGCTCTTTGGGAAATCCCAAAGTGTCATGTGGTACAGTATGTAAATCTGGATATACAAGATACCTGAGAGCAAATTGTGAACCCTAACTCAGGGAAACCCTACAGTATATTAATTTCACATGATGGGATAGAGGAGAAATTTAATGAGCTTCTACTGGCAGCATAGAAACCCCTTTTAATCCTGGGTTGAGTAAATGTCCTGTTCTGCCATGTACCTAACCCAGCAGCCACAGCCTGGAGAGAGGCAGTAGCAAACACATCACAGGCAGGTACAATTATTCTCGCTTTAAGTAGCTATGAAGCAAAATGCCAAAGAGAACATTCCTTCCTAGCCCTAAACATATTTGTATAACTTTTAAGACTTTAAAACACCCAAAATCCAGAAACTGTAGTAATAGGGGAAACATTCCTGGTATCATAGTTTTTAAGCGTTTAATATTATGCAAAGATGACAACATTCTAGAATTATTTTTACAAGTATGTAGAGGTGATTACCACTTACTTAAGTCTACAGGATTTTTCCACAATGGGATATTTGGCTGAGAAAATCAATTCCAAAGTCCAAAGTTTGTGACAAGCTATTAAACAAAACTGTGCAATGTTACTGTGAGACAGGTGACTGGTGTTGGCATTAGGATCATCAATGATAAATCCATCTTTAACATGTTTAAAAACTGGTTAAAGAAAGCAGATCAATTATTATTTTTCAACTCTTTGTATGAAAATGTTTCTACAGAGAAAATTTTTTGTTGATTTATAATTTATTTCAACTGGCAAAATCCCTTAGGTACAAAAATGTAAATATTTACCTAGCCAAAAGTGCTTTTACTAAGTCTCTCTTCAGGGAAAAAAAAGAAGGAAAAAAAAACAGCTATTGTTTGTTACATAAAAATAGGAAGCACAGTGGAATATTCAACAAACTGGTTTCAGACACCCCAGTGCAGCCCAGTAGGTTTAGCATAAAAACCTTAGTTAGGAGCTGCCAGGAGATATTTCATTGCATTTGTGTGACCTTCTTTAACTGGTTTTCATACATTCCAGTTTCATGTAAATATATCCATGTAGAGCTAATGCTATGGTAAAAGTAAATGTTTGAGACTCTGCAAAGATTAAAGGGATACCGTTAACCTCACTCTTGCCTTTAGCTGGAATATTTCCTGATTTTTTTTTTTAATCTTTAATGTATATTTTTTCTATAATTTAAAAGCAAAAATAATATAAATGGCTCTTTTTCTGGCAATTCATTGGCATTTGAATGCTAGAAGCCACAAACATATTATTGCAACTGAGTAGCCGTGACATTGTGATACTGAGAGTCTTAAAATAAAGGAGAAAAGAATAAAATTACCCCTTGAACCTCATTTCAATTCAAAAGAGAAAAAAAAATCCCAGGCTTGTTAACATAAATAGTATGTGCAAATATGCATAAGACAACAGCCCCTTGGTAACATTTTTCCCACAGGAGGGAATTCCTGCAAAATTGTAGGCTATGTGCAGATACTTTTTATTTTCTAAACAAAAATTGCATTATGCCAAAAGACATATACATTTCAACCACTATTAGGGTGTAATTAAATTATGTTAGTTATCTTTGTTTGCAATACAAGGAACAAGATTTCTGTTGAAAGCACAAGGCGCTCCTAGGTTAATATCCTTTCATCTCACTAAGTGTCACACTGTAGGTGGTCTGCAGCACTTTCTTTATACAGAACTTTTCACAGGATTTGCTTAATTCAATGCTACTTTTTAGCTTTTGGGTCAAGTGAAAAAAATAGCAGGAAAGCCACAAGAGGACAAATTCCCCTTTCACTTAGCCCGTGTAAATCCTGTTGAATGGGGAAAGCAGGACAAAGGCTGAATACTGTGCCTTTGACATAAGGAGAAATACAAATATTTCATGAACAGGGCAACAAATGTCTTTGAAAGTTGCAACAAAGTAACAATTTCTGTAAAACTGCAGAGCCCATTATTTCCTATTTATTGAAAACATATGTTGATGCTGTTGCATATAAGAAACAAACAGAAGTCATTTGATTTCTTATTTCTAAGACTAAAACAGTAGCTTACTTTTTAATACATAACCAATTGTTACAAAACATCTGGTGAGCCGTACCTTTCATAGTTTATAGACAAATTCTTGCTTTAAAGGCAAATTGGAAAATCTTATGCTTTTTCTCCCTATAAATGCAGTATTTCCTCAGTCCCAGTAGAACTCCTTTGCCTTGCTTGCTCACTATTTCCATGCTACTGGTGGACATGGATATTGTACATAAGTCTGTAAAAAGGAAAAAAAAATAGATTTTCTAGGACAAACTCTTCTTCTCCCACTCTTCACTTCCCACCTCCCTGTTTCTCTTGCACCTCTTTGTGTAACATTTTGCTGCCTCAGTTCGTTGCCCAGGATGCCACACAGCAGAGTTGACAGCTTGCACTGCACAACTATTAGCACAAAGTATTCCATGCATTTAGAAGAAAACCAATGCCATGTCAAGCATTTGCAGTGTAAAATGTGAAACTGCTTTTATTTAAGGAGTGGCCACTAAGTTTTATATACTCAGAGGACATAAATGCTAAGAAATGTTATCCAGGTCTCTCTTACTGTATTAGAAGTTGGAAAACTTTTTACACTATTGGATTTAGTTCATAAATCTCATTCCAGAGCCAAGGATTCTCATATCAAATGACACTAATGTGATTTCAAAACTTACCTGCTGACTCTCTGACATACAGAATTTGAATTTCCCAGAGGTTTATATAATGAACTGAGGTGTGCTGAAGTAGCAGCATCCAAACATACAGAGCAATATTTTTAATTGCTAATAATGTAACTAAACTGGGTTATCAAGAACGAACCCAAGACACCCAGATGAGTCTTTGTAAAGATCAAGGCCAAAAGTGCCAGGAGGTTCAAATGTCAGGTGTTTCCCAGTGAGAGGAGCTGCCATTGCAGGTCACTGCAGCAGTTTCCTCATCGGAAAGCAGCACACAGATAGCAAGGGAGAGAGCACACACTGTGCTTCATCAGTCTGACAGATAACCCAGAAAAGAGTAGGGGAAAGCAAATCCACAAAGAGAAAAGTCTGGGCTCATTGTCCATCCAGTAGCAGAAAGAAAAAAATTCAGAGTAAAGACGTTAAAAATTATTCCTAAGCAGGAAAGTGCAAGTGGCACCAAATCCACTTTTAGCTGTAATGTGAGCAACAACCAGAGGATGTGGTTTTAGCCAAGACAGACGTTACACAGAAGGATGAGGCAACGATTGTCTAAATACAGCAAAAAGACTCACGGTTCCCAAAGGCCCACCATTCCCCAAGCTGCACCATAACCCAAAGCTTCAGCAGCCACCTCAGATATGCCAGAAAGACAATTTCCCCTTGGAGCCATCTGAAACAGGTACACATGAAGGAATAGTAATTACAGATGGGAATCCATGGACATACCACATCTCATAAAAATATGCATAGATTTGTGGTTTGCAGAAATATGTGTTTGATACATTTGAATGCAAAAACAAGGAAAATTTTGAAAACAACAGGATATTATGTTACAGTTACCTTAATGTGAGAGGAAGAACGTGGAAGAGATGGTTCATCAGAGAAGGAAAACATTCAAGAGATGATGCCAAGGAGGGCCAAGTGTTTCATGCCTGGTTGATTTTTGTTGTCATAAAATGGCAACCAGTACACTACAAAAAGAAAATTTTTAAAAATATTGAAATAAGGAATAAAAAGTATTCAGGTAAATTGTAAATCAATGAGCCCTGTGAAACTTACCAAGGCATGCCTGGAAAATTGGTTCATACAAATTCTGAAACATTATCAGTTATCTTTGGAAAGATGTACAGGACGGGTGACATAGCAGACTAGCAAAGGACAAATGAGATGCTTATTCTTCAAACAGATGTAAAAAAGAACCTGGGCAATAACAGGCTGGTTCAACTTTCAAGTCCCCTTACAGTAATGGAACAAATAATTTCCTTAAAATACATCAAAGAAAGAAAAAATAGTTAAACAAAATAAGAGAACATGGTCGCAGCAAGTGTATTTGGAAACTTCCAGTTCTTCACGACTGATCTAGCTTCCTGCAAGAACTGGCAAACCTGTTTAGTAGTTGAGGAAAGGACTATGGGGAAAAACAAATAGTAAATATCATATAGCTTAAGATTAGTAAACATATAGTTTGACCTTAGTAAAGTTTTTACACTGCTTATTTCAACATTCTCATAAGTAAGCTCAGAACTTTTGTACATGCTATAGTTCACAACCAGAGCAATTTTTGGTGGTTCACTGTCAAAAAAAAGGCGTCCACTATTATCACACATCTTCTTGAATTACTTGTGTGGTGGAGTAAACATACATTGCTATAAACATATACACAGACAACAAAGAGGTACATTGATATATTAATATGTATCTTTTGTATCTGAATTAGCTGGTGGTAACAACAGTTGTGAAAAGTCAGAACCTCAATTAGGGATGAATCTCTAGTCCAGAATGATTTTTTCAGAAACTTGATACAGATTGCAAATGTCACCATGAGATTAAATAAGTTTTATAGGTAGGTAGAAATAAGCAATTACATGAGTACAAATAAAGAATGACAGGAAAGGATGGTTACAGGAAATTAAAAGCAGTGCACGAGTCACCACACTGAATTTCTACCAAATCCCAAACCTTATACTGGCTTAAGGGGCCACTCTAAGGCATTTGAAGCCATTCTCCCACACTTCTTGGCATTGGAAAGGCCAAGAGAGCCTGAGTTTATGTCCAGCTTGGGGAATCACTTTTGAAGGAAATATGAGCTTTCAGTTAGATGGTGATTGGAGTTCTGTCCACAAAAGTGGAAGAATTTGTGCTACTTTTTCTGAGGGAGAGCATGATGCATCATAAATTTCCACACAGGAAATTCTGAAAAAAGTCTTATGTTACAGATCATTAATAGCTACAGTAGATGACTTTGAAAGTTTGCATTATCCTATCACTAGAATTACTCAACTTGTGGAAGAAGTATCTGCATGAAAAAGTTAAGTGAGTTAGTGCTGACTTTGAGCAAGGGAATGGACTAACTGATTTGCTGATATATTCTACAACTTCACTGCCTGGGATTTTGTAGCAGGGTTTGACATTAGCTATTTGCAGGGAATTTGTATCTTCTGCTTTATCTGTGAGTATTTGATCTCACCTGACTGTTAAATGCCCCATTTCTTGGCATCTTTTCCTCTGGTACATGTTTATATGATGTAGACAATGTTATGGGGTCCCTTGTTCATGGAAGACTAATGTCTTTTCTGACTTTTTTAACCCTTTCCAAAAGAAGTCTGAAAAACAAAGTATGGAATCCAAAGCATCCCCTGCAGGGCTTGGGAGCAGCTGTCTGGTGCTCAGGCTTCCCAGAAGAAGGCAGTCTGACTGTCTGATGTGCCATGAGAGTGGTTGGTGACTCCACAGTCTGCACTTGCTGCTGTCCTGGTTGCTTCTTACCTTCTTGCTTGTGTTTGCCCACCATCTCCATTCCTGCCCAACATGCAATGAGTTCTCTGGGTGAAGCTGCTTCTTCTTCTCTTTGTTCACACACTTGCTATCAGGCTTCTGAGAGAAATCCCCAGGCACTACAATTAACTCATTATTGCTGGTGATAGTGCTATTAAAATTTGCTGTTTACAATTACTCACATGTAGTAATTACAAGCATTCTTATTTTCCATTGGTTCAAAATATACATTGGGAGAGAGGGAGGCAATGTTTAATCTCTTCTAAATAACTTATTTGCAAGGTTATTTCAGATTTTCAGATACGAAATATTGTGTTCTTTCTACATGAAGTACAACATTCATTTGGGGAAGGCAGAGATAAATGAGGGGATAAGGCTTATGTCATTTGTTGTCTTTCTTAAGTCTTCAGTGAACTCTTGTAGGGAAATATTACTCCACTTGTTATTCTTATAGCAGACAGATATTAATTCCTATCTTGCATCCACCTGCTTATCTACCACATTACAGAGGGGTCCTGCCCACATTTAATCTACTGATTAAATGCCAGTTTAATTCTTCTATGCTGTAGGCCACAAGAAATGTGTTCAAAGGACAGCCCCTCATACACACACCACAGTATAAACATTTTAATGAAACAGAATTTTTTGTAGGAGGGGAAAAAAGTTCCTTTGCTTTGAAAATAATGAATAAGCTCTCACTGAAATGAACCTTTTATGTGTACCTTTATGTTTCTGATCTGGCAGCTTTGAAGAGCTGATATCATCAGTTTTAGATCCTGGAGTCTGGCCACTAGTATCTGAAACATATTTTACAATGGAAAAGACCATTTGCAAGCAAGTAAAACAATACAGAGGGGAAAAAAATCAGGTTCCTTTCAAAGCTTGCAGATTTTTTATTCCTTTGCAACCTTTCTGCCTGACATACAAAATATTCTGTCTCTCTTGCTTACCATACCACTGCCCTGCTGCTCTCCTGCTTCATTAGGATTCTAGAGCTGCTGATGGCAGAGTTTAACTGCAATTTTGATTTCCACTGGAAGGTGTTTGTGTATGTCCCACTGCAGGATGTTGTGCAGTTGTTCTTAACAGAGCTTACACTGCACCTGGCCAAGAAAATACATATTTCTTCAGTTCCTCTAGCATGTAAGCATAAAAGCACACTGGTTCTTAAGTTTGACTGCATTAAAACCAAAAGAAAACTCATGTGAGGGGTTCAGCCGAGATGGGAAACTTGCTCTAACATTACATTTCTTACAGGAATTACCCCAGTTCATAAATTTAACTCTTTCTATGGACAGAGGAGCTGAGGCAGAAGCCACGAGGCTCAGCAAGCCTCAGAGGTTGAGCACTGACCCCAGCAGAGCAAAGTTACTGATTTTGAATCATTTCCTCCCTTGGCTCATGCAGCTCACTCACCCAAGGCTGCAGTGAGAGCAGGAGTCAGGATTAAGGTACGTCCTGTTTCTGCTCACAGGCTGTAAGCCATGACTGACTCCATGGACCTGGGGGGCAGCTCTCCAGATTTGGAGCCACACCTCCCTCCAGCCCACCGCTTGTATTGATAGTCCCTGCTGGTCCCTGGCTGGTTGGAGAGAGTCAGTCTGACCCTTCACCTGCAGATCCCCAGTGCTCCTCGTCCTGTGAGAGCTCACCCTCCACTGCCACAGAGATCCAAGGCACCTTGGATCATTCCAGAACTTCTCCAGGTGAAACTGTGATCTTTAAACATAAAATCAGGTTTAAACCATCCAAAAAATGCACCACAAACTGAACTGCCACACAGGTTCAAACCACCCAAGTGTTAATAGGCTATTTTCTTTAATGAAAAATTCAGAATCAATTTCCTTCTCTTTTTATAATCATTTCACAGGTTTCCAAAAGAGCCAAAATATGTATCAAAATATGCTCCAGATAGTCTTATAACAGGAACTCATTTTGAGGGTCCTGAGTTTTGGAAGGCACAGATCCTTTTCTGTGAATAATGGTCAGATGTGTCAGAAGACAGAAGCTTTCAAAAGTAGTGTTTAACTCTTCTGTAGAACAAACAGGAGACAAAAATTGGATCAGTTGTCTGTAAGTAAAATCACAAAAGGACGAAGGAAGACTTCTGAGGTAATCCAAAGACACACTACTTACTCCAGCAAACCACTTCCTTCAGTGAGCCTCAAAGGCCCTGGGACATGGACTGTCCACCTCTGCTGATGAACCGAAGAGTCCTGAAGGACTCCTCTGCTTTCCACCCAAGCTTGTGCAAGTGGAGAGTCAGGCAGTCTGGAGCACAGCTCTTCTCACTCTGATTATCCCACTCTCAGCCTTCCTCCCACTTACACCAAGGGGGAGGAAGCAGCAGGCAGAGGTGGCTTCATAAATTCCATAGATCAGAGTCACCATAACTGATTTCTTTATTTGTAATTAAAAGCAACATCTAGCCTGAGGCAGTAGAGTGTCCTTGAGTTTCAGGCCTAGAGGGATTGTTTTGTCTGACCAAAATGTGAAGACAGTAACTAACACTCTATATGGAGTTCAGAGTTACACCTAAAGCAGTACAGGATTTGAAAAACATAAAAGCTAAAATCCTAAGGCATCAATGTAACCCCCTACAGCTTGCAAGTACTTGGGGATTTGTCCTTCTACATCCCATAAATAACTCATAGCAGGGACACTGGCTCTGCTCGGCTCCTGCACACAGCCTGCATTGCCATTTATGGCCTTTGCTCTTTTGCTACCTGCAACTCTACTTAGGGTGACTGACAGTACCCAAGCAAGAAATAAAACAGCCTGTGGTGCATCAAAGTTTTCTGGGCAGCCACCAGTGCTTTGCTTCAGCCAGAATTCAGAGTTATTAGCTCATTTATTTGAAGATCCCTTCTTCAACTTCATGTGCTTCATGTGAGACCAAATTATCCTCTCAGTAATGTAGATCATTACATCAATAGAAAAGCAGTGAACAAGATGACGTGGTTCCTGTTGTAATGGCAATCTTGTTGGCCATTCCTAGACCTTGGGCTGACTCCCTGTGTCTCCAGTCCCTGCAAAGAAGCAAGATAGAGCAGCCCAAAAGGCAGCCCTTAAAAACAGGGCCTGGTGGGTGCAGTCCTCTTCACAAACACGGTCTAAGTAAACATGGTCAGTCTCTCAAGCAGAGAAGACATAGCTGAAAAACTGGAAGGATCTGCACAAAAGCCCATGACAAGCTGAGCTGTCTTAAAACATTTGCTGTGATTTTCCAAAAAGAGAAATTTAAAAAGTCCTTTACAATTCTGGTTATTGGGGTATTGATTCTATTGTTCCATTGGCCTCACTCAAACACTTTCTTCTCCAAATCTCAAATAAATTGCTTTTCATTTAATAATACTTACTTATTTTCTTTTTTTTTTTCTGAACATAAGTCCGCTCTTTTTACATTTCCTTTACAAGGCAAATTTGGCATGCAGTTTGGTTGCATATCCTGATGTCAGCTTATTGAAGGCAGGTGCGCTCTTTAATATATATGGGCACAGGGACCCCCTTCCATACTATAAAATAATACTGGGCATGTCCTCATGTGTAATATCTCTAATTTTTTCTATTCATAAACGTAAAAATAGGAGCTTTTCTTTTGCCTATGCCCATTATAAGTGAGCGTGAAGAGGCAGGCACCATATTTCTACATTACACAAAGGTGGTGTTAAAATTATTCCATTAATATTTTTTGTCTATCATATTGTCTTTATATGACAGTAATGTGAAAAGAAAATGATGCTGTGATGCTGCACTTTTATTTCTAACAAAAGAATCATGATAGAAAATACTCCATGGCAAAGTAGCTTCAGCTAGCCCAACTGCCACTCTTTTACTTAATCTGGAAAGAGATGATCCAACATGCTGTCAAACAAAAATCCTTCACTTTTTATTTTGTAATTCTTACAGAATTACTAACATACAATGGGGAGTAAAGAAGAAAAATTATTCTGTCTGTAATGAAACAAACATGGTCTACATGATGCCATTTTCAGAGATCTATTGTTTGGTGTAGTTTTTGTTTTGATAAATCTTCATGCAAAATGAGTTCACCTGTGAATGGTAAGAGAACACATTTTTTACTTTCTAAAGGTCAAAAAATATAACAGATATTAAATGGTTTATATAATTTTATTCCCATTTTCTTGTGTTCATTCAAACATTCCTAAAGGCCAAATCTATGCAGGCAGCGATCCCATTTAGCTGACATTGTGGCTGTGCCCTGTGCCAGTCCATCTCCTGGTTACCTGGACCTGCTGGAGCATGGAGTTTTTTGTTTCTGAGGCACTCATTCATGTTCTTCTCTGTGAAAAAACAATATTCAAGGATAATGGAAAGAAGCTCCATGTAGGGCTCATCTCAACATGAGATCGGGTTGCAGCTGGAAATAAGAAGGTCAGATATGTCTGAAGATATTCAGCAACATATTTTTCACTGATTCTCAGAGCCTCTAAATACTCTTGTGAGCCTGTAAGGACCCCATCACCAGCAAATGAAAAAGGCCAGGGACACATCCTTGGGCACCACAACTTAAGTTTTCCAATCTACTAGTAATGTCTCTGATATGGATCCAGCCTGTACCACCTAGCTGTCCCCAAAAATACCCTGCATTTGGGAGTGAATGCAAGTGAATGTGAGTCAGGAATTTCCTGCTTCCTAGGAGGAAGCAGGAAAGATGCTCTCATGGCATGGAGGAGGAGAAGAGAGCAGAGCAACATCTGCGCCTGCCCTTTGGTGACAGGTATTCTCAGGCCAAGAGGGCAGCCTGAGGAATTCAGCAGGGTGTGTTCAAGAGTGGATTCAGTACACAATATTTGTGGGGGTTTTGATTCTTTTTTTTTTTTTTAACTGAGGGCATGTTTGAGAGCTAGTGGATGTGACTGACCAATAAACCCTATAGTGGAATAAATCTCAGAGGAGGTGGGCAAGGGCAATGTGCCCATGAAGCTCAGAGAACATAAATCACTTGACTTTATCTCAACACAAAAGGGGCCAGAGGGGATCTTTGTTTTCAACAAGTAGCTATCAGCAGCTGAGTGGATCAACCAGTGGTGTAAATGTCTGCCTGAGTTATCCAGACCATTATGAGCAGAGTCAGCCCAATGTAGAGTATATAAACTAAACTAACAAAAGAATTTTAAAAACAGTGGGCTTGAAGTGGCTTCAACACACTCATCACTTCCTAGAAACTGGGGAAGTCCAGAGTCATGACAGTGACTCATAGACTCACATAATCACAGAATATCTCACGTTGGAAGAGATCCACAAAAATCATCGACCCAAATTCCCTGCTCCTCACAGAACTACCACAAAACCATATGATTAATAGTACTGTCCAGACACTCCTTAAACTCTTCCAGGGAATGTCCACCATCTCAATGGAGAACTTTTTCCTTAGGTTCAACTTGCCCCAGCACAGCTAGTACAGTGAACCTATAACAGAGACCAGTGATGGGAATCACACTGGTATTGTGACTGAACTTTGTATTGCAATTGCTATCACATAAGTGTGACTTATGTCAGAACATTTTGTATCATTCAACTTAAACAGAAGTCCTGTGTAATCTAAAAATAACTAATTTGCTATTAAGCATCATTCCCTCCATGTGTGGAATATCTAAAAGAAGCTGATCAGAGAGCGTTGGACTCTACCAGGAAGATCACACCTTTTCTTTCAGCAAAGAATGCAGCACCATGGACCACTCTCTCTGAATTTTGGGTTTACCCGTATCAGCTGCCAAGATGCAGGCATTCCTTAATCATTAACTCATAATAAATAGGGACCTGGACTTCTAAGTCCCCTATGCACAAATACAAGTCATACCTAGAATCTTTGATTCAATCATCCCTCAGTTCCAGTCAGTTTGCCTATGATGACACCAATGCCATGATGTCTTCTGGTTCAGATGGTAAATACTTTTTACTCATTTAGTAGGTTTATTTTGCCCTTCTCAAATCCAAACCTACAGGACAGTGTATTTCTCTTAACTCATGGGAGATGAAGACAGCCCATTATAAAGTCCTGTACTTTTTGAAAAACACAGGACTATACACAGCAGACATGCCTTGGATCCCTGCAAGGAGCAGCAGGCCCCTGATCTGGGCTAAAATTCACATCTGAGCACAGACATACACCCACTCAGCAGGGGCAGGAGATGAACTTGGGCTTTAGTCAGAGCTCAGACCAGACCAACTCCTTAGTCAAACTTATCTATGATTACCATGCCATTACATTACATCAAAACAAATTAACTTCTGCAGAAGAATTTCATCTCATTCTTCAAAGATTTGAAGGTCATCTGGAGACTGAAAACAGGCAGAACAGCATCAAATAATCACAGAATCATCAAGGTTGGAAGAGATCTTCAAGATGATCTAGTCCAGTGATTAACTCAGCACCACCATAAACATCCCTGAAACATATCCCAGGTGCCACATCCAGACATATCTTGGGCACTTCCTGAGATGGTAAATTCACCACCTCCCTGAGCAAATCATTCCAAAGCCTAACCACTCTTTCAGTGATCTTTCAGTAACAATATTTTTTCTATTTTCTAATCCAAACCTTCCCTGGGGCAGCATAAGGTCATTTCCTCTTGCTTTTTCACTTTCACTCTTCACATGTCAGAAGAGACCAACTCCCACCTCAGTGAAGCCTCCTTTCATGAATTTGTAGACTGCAATGAGATCCCCCTTGAACTCTCTCTTTCTTTTCTCCAGGCTGAACACCCCCAGCTCCCTCAGCTGCCCCTCACAGCACTTGTGCTCCAGACCCTTCCCCAGCTCCGTTGCCCTTCCCTGGACACGCTCCAGCCCCTCAATGTCTCTCTTGCACTGAGGGGCCCAGAACTGAGCACAGCATTGGAGCTGTGGCCTCAGCAGTGCTGGGTACAGGGGGACGGTCACTGCCCTGCTCCTGCTGGCCACAGCCTGGCTGATCCAGGCCGGGATGCCATCGGCCTTCTTGGCAACTTGGGCAACTGCTGGCTCAGAACAACCTACTTATCTAGCAAGCAAATCCAAATAAGGGCTACTGTACCACAGTAAAACCTAAGGAGTGCAGCTGTGAGGCACCAGCCTGCTTCCCTACCACAGCACTTCTGCTCTAACAACCGTACAGCAGGCTGTACAGCTCATGTGAACTCTTCTGATAAACCCTTGATGATATCAACAGTCAAACAAGCTTCTTAAAAGAACTATGCAGTTCAGCATTTGTTCTTCCATTTTGAGCTGCAGTTTTCCTGCTTGCAAATCTAATGCATGCAGAGAACACCATTAGCTTCCATCTCCTGCTTCATTATTATCACATCACAAGAGTCTCAAGGGAATGTTCTACTCTAAATCTGTAATACCTATCTTGATTTTTGCCTTCTTTTCCTTCATTTCCTTTTTTCCCTGGTAACAGAATAGGTAATGTGTAAACAATTTGTTAGCTGCTCCAGTGCTAAAAGTGACACTGTTCTTACAGATTTATAAGTGCAACAAAAATAATTGCAAAGACAAAGAAATTAGAAATGCTTTTTTTTTAACTAGCTATCTGAGGCTGACCAAATCAAGAATGGAAAACTTCTTGGTGTGTACATGTATAACTCTTGGGACAGAAGAAGTTGCATCCTTGATGTCTCACCACTGATGCAAAATGCAGAAAATATTTCCTAGACAAGGCTCTGTGCTCCTTAGGCATGTTAGAAACCTGAGCTCCAAAATGCTGTGAATTCTTTTTCTAAAATTTTGTACTATGCAAGAAAATGCATTGAAGTACAACTCTACTCCAAGAAATTACTGTAGAATCAGCACATTTGTCACCTTTTTTCACACTTTTTATTGTTCCTATCCACAAAGTCAGATGTCTCTTCTTCCAATAGTTATGATGGGAGATTTTTTCTATGTCTTACTCCTTTTATCACTGAAGTGTTCATACAGGTAAGATAGTTATATATCATTAACAGCATTACAAAGCCAAGCACAAGCTCCCACAGAGTAGGAAGATACAAGTACAAAATGGAGACAACGGGTAGCATAACCCAAGTATCTGAAAGGGGAGTTTTGCCTGAAAAACATTTGTCCTGGAGCTGAGGAGGGTCAAGACAACAGGACTAGTTTAGCTCTCACTCCCTTGTTGAGTTTACATCTCTGAATATCAGAGAGAGCAGAGAGAGCTTGTCTCTTTGCAGACTAGGCAGGTTTTTAATTAGAAATATGTGAGTTACACTAATAAAAAATGCCAAGAAGTCCCTCTAATAATTTTTTCTGATCAAAGCTGAACACTCAAAAATTCGTTCTGAGACTCTTTGTCATCAAAACTCTCTCTGCTTCCAGAGGTGATCCCATTTCTGAGCCCAGCAGAAGCTTCAGGCAACAATTTCACGGGCAGCTGACCTGGTGCAACATTTCATTTCCACTCAAAAAAAGGCTTTCCACTCTTCCTCTCTGGTCAAACTCCTCCCCCTTCCTTTGTTTTAGTTGACTTACTTTCCACCAGGGTGCCTGGTTCACAGAAGAGCCTGATGAACCAGCATGAAGTAAACAGCTAGAAGAAGACCAGAAGTGATAGAGGAGGGTGGAGGAAGGAGGGACCTTATATTTTCAGCAACAATAAGCTGAAATAACATTCACTACCTCTCAGGGAACCACAGCCTAAATTAGATGTGAAGAACTGGGCAGTGCCTATCTTTTTCCATTGTCTCTAAGCAGATCCTCCAGCACTGACATGGCTCAGACCTCCAGCTTTTAGACAGCCACCCTCAGGTGAGATCTGTCCCCTTTAGCAGTACTTGATCTGCCAAGGCAGGGTGGATTTACTTTGATTTTATCTCATTTCAGCCAGGGACATCTTTAGGTCCTTTTCAATCTGTACTCAGTAGCATTGCAGTGATGAAGAAAAGAGAGAAATATAAGCAAATATTTACAGAGAAACTTGAGACTTTAGCCTGATTTTGGAGCACTCTGAGAGCAATGCAGGCATCCCCAGGAGGATATATAGAGTTCTGTGAAGATGCTTGAAGTTGAATCTATTTTCACTTACTTCTATTTTCATTTCTATTTTTACAGCAAACTCATTTCCACACATTCAGCAGAGTTGAGCAAGATCAGAGAAACAAGTCCATTGTTTCAAAGATGGAGAAGGCTTGTGTCAGGAATGAAAGTGTGCAGAGTGTGTGGTAGGGTCAGATGTTCAACAGTATTTATGCACTGAAAGCAGGGCAGACAATCTGCAAGAGATGAAAATTGTCCTTCTGACTGCTCCCTTCAAAAGCCTTGGTCTGTGTTCACTGATCTGATTCCAGTGAGATTTCTGTGAAAGTACAGGTGGAAAATAAAGCAATGAAACACAGTACCTTTGTAACTCCACATTTGCATTACAGACTTGGATTTTTAAAGAGGCAAGAAAAAAACAAGAACTGCATGTCAAACCTGCATCTCTTGAGGTTATGTCAGCATAACTGCCTCTAACTTGCTGAGCATCTTGGGACTCATAAAAAGATGTTCAAGGCATTTTTATACTAACATTTCAGTGGATCAACTAAAAGACCAGCATGTCATGCATGGAATGAAAAATACCAAGAGTTCAAATATAAAGCAATGAGTTCAAGTGAGCAGAAGCAGAAAAGAATAGGTCCAGGAAACAGAATCTTGGGAAAATCAATCTTTTTTTCTTTATGATCTTAGTTAGGCTGACATTCTGGTGGGATTGCCAGATACTACAGGGTTAGTGGATTGTCCTGGAAAGCACTGTGTGATATTTTTTGTGACTTTCATACAAAAGGTATTTGCTGACCACTGACTGAAAAATCTCCTGTACTGGAAGATAGTTCCAGGGTTCCACAAGTCAGGTTGCATATGCAAAAATATTTGTGATTACCTGAATCAAAATGGACCATTCTTTATTGAGACTATTTCATTTGCTGCTAATAAACCATTGATACTAATGAGCACTGCAAATATCTTTACCTTTTAAGCACAAGCTTTTAAAGGAACTGTTCACAACATGCCTTGGTAAGAGAAATTTTTCTTGGGTTTTCTCCAACTATTCTTGCTAATGTGCTAAGTTCTTCCATCCATTACCTTAGGAATAGGCAACACACTTTAATCTAGAAGGTGGTTTCCTGTCCCTTCATTATCTGGTTCTTTAGCAAATCTTTCTGTGTTAAACTTCATTTTTATTACTAATTGAATACATTAGGACTTAAAAATTTTGTGCAGCCAAAGTAGGTGTGGTACTATTTATAAATCAAGGGCAAGTTATGCAGTTTTCATAAGGTGGTTTATATTGCATATTTGAAATCTGGAGGTGTTTCAGGAATGTATCATAAAACCACCTTCCATAAACTGTCTCTCAGGAAACAGTAATGATAACAGAGGCAGACAGATCTCACTTTAAACAAGTTACCTTGTACCCTTGATATACTAAATTTCTGGAATTTTTTTTACCAGATTGAAAATCTTTCCAACTTTTTGAAGTCTTATCAGCTAAGTTTTCAGAAGATTCACTTTACTGCTAAGATTTCCAAACACTCAGTAATGTTGAGGCTATATAGCTGTATAAATCTTGCCTCATAAATTTTACAGATTTATGAAAACCCTAATTGTATATCATGCATAAAAGTAAAAACAATTCTGTATATAAAATAATAAATATACACATACTAATTAAACTTCCAAATGCCAAAATGGTGAACTTATAGATGCCAGAAAAAGATTTGACATCTGTGCAGTTTACTAAATGTGAACTCTAACTTTTCTGGATTTTACCTTACTTATTATTTTCACAGAAAAAATGTGTGCAAAGCTTCATGTCTGACAATGTGGGTGTCAGAAGCCTGAAAAGGGTGAAACAAATTGGAAAAGTAGAATGAAAAAATATAAAAACCTGTCAAATTACTATGTTCCCTGACTGTAGGCAAGAGCTATATTTAGATCTGGTGACCATAATGGGATATTGGTTAGAAGATGAAGGACAAATTTCAATACATGTTCATTACTTTAAAGAAATTACACCTTAGAGTAAGTCTTTTATATTGAAAAATTACAGTAGTTAAAAAAAAAAAAAGGAATGTCTTTAGTGCAGAAAGTAGTTTACCTAGCCTATATCCTTCTGTGTTCATTTTGCTGCTGTTGGATATAACTGTGTAAATAAGGAATGCCTTTCGCAGCCAAGGTTCTCCATTTTTTCTATCCTTCAGCGGAGTCAGTTCACAACATCATGACCAGTTCTTGCGTGAAGAAGCCCTGGAAGAGTTCTATTTTATTTAACTATACTGAAATATTTTTATTGCGTGTTAAATACCCAAGGTTTAATAAAACCTATTTACCATCTGACATTTATCTCACTTGGGGGTTTTTTGGTGGGAGGCCTTGACAGCCCAGAGGAATAGCTAGGATACCACAGATAAAACACAGATATTGATTGTTCACAAAGGAGCATTTCTTCCAACTGTTTCCTAAGTATTTGAGTTTTATGCATGTTAATTGAAACACAGCGCACATATAAAGTACAAACTAATTTTATTCCTTTACACAATTCCTTAATTTTACACTGATGTCATAATCATTCTGACTACACCAATTATCTACTGAAAGCCATCTGGATTTGCAATACTAAACACAAACAAACACCTGTAAATCAGAAAACCTAAAGCAATAAAAATAAACTTTTCCAGATTTCTTTATAATGAACAGGAACTACTGCTTTGAGGAACTCTTTGTGTAACTGTTCAGAGAAATTACATTATGGTCCTTGGAATATAATATATATATCATTACAGCTTGAAGTTATCATGTTTTGAAAGACACCATGTCACTGATGCTTAAAAAGAGATAGATAGAGATGGAAACATTGAGCACAAAATAAAGCTTTACTGGGACTGAATCTGATTCAACAGTTTTGATCATGATGCACTTAATGTGAAACCAGAATAGTAAAATGTCTGAAAGGAGGTTGTTTATCCCTCCACTGTCGGGCCTGTCTCCCACAGTCCAGCTTGGAGTGTTGGTTTAGTGAACTGATACAGAGTCTGATAGGAGACAAAGACAGCACAAGGCGAAAGTCAAGAAGGGATGGTGAAGAGCAAGGTGGATGTGAGAAATTGAACTCTTCCTTCTGGGTAGGGTGGCCATCCTACCCTGTCAAGGAGCACCCTCATCTCTCTGACACAGTAACACTTCTTATGCACTATTACACCAGACCCAGGGAGTCAGAGCTTAGTTCCAAAGAAAAATCACAAAGACTTGTGGATGCACAGCATTTCAGTCTCAATGTGCTTAAAAAAGACTTTGGTAACCTTACACTTCCTTACAGATGGGGAAAATAAGACACAAAAAAAGGTGTTGGGGTAGAGCGGGGACCAGAACTCGTGTCATCTGAAAGCTAGTCCTGTTTTCTGTCTGCCAGGTCAGAGAGAGGTTTATGTTGGGTAGGAAGAAAAACTTCTTCACTGAAAGTGTTTTCAAGCACTGAAACAGGCTTCCCAAGGAAGTTTTGGAGTCAGTATCACTGCAGATGTTTAAAGGCAGAAAGATGTGGCACCTGGGGGAAGGGCTTAGTGGTGGACTTGGCAGTCCTGGGTTAATAGCTGGACACAGGGACCAGGGTGTGACATTAGGCAGCTCTGCTATTATTGTAAAGAGGAATAATGGCATAAATGTGTTGTGAAGATGAAGTCAGTGCGATGTGGGCTTTCAGGTGCAGACCAAACAAATTTTCCCATCACATGGAGGACCCCTCTCAAGTGAACAGTGGAAAGATTTCTTCCCCAGAGTCATTCCACCAGCCACAGCTGATCATATTTTAAGGCCTATAGAAAAGCTTTTCATAGAAATTAGCTTGGAGAGCAGCAATCATGAGGTAAATCTAGTTTTCTGAAAGGGAGCTTGAAAGCAGGTCAACAGCTCAAGTGTGATGGAGTAGGAGGGAAGAATGACAAACTCCACAACTCATCAGCCTATAAAGCTTTTAATAAATGTGCCAGCTGCTTTCAGGCTGTGTCTAAAGGATGCCCTCAGGGAAAGCTGGTGTGTGGATAGATAGCAGCACAGACTGACTTGAGATAGGTCCCAAGCCACAGAGAGAGAGAAGTAACAGAGAAAAGGAAAAAGAGCCTGAGACATGGTGAGGCCACTGCTTGGACGAGGTGTCTCTGAGCAGGCAATGGCTGGGAAGGGATGATCAGCCCAACAAGAGCAAAGGGTTATATGGGCAGATGTGGCTGTTCAGGTATATTTTTAATAAGGAAGCAGGAGGAATGTTGGCGTTGGTCCTAAAGGACTAATGAGGCCTTGAGCATAAAACCACCAGCCTTCACGTTTGGGTGGAACTGGAGGATGGATGGGACCCCAGTGACAGAGGTGACAAATGGCAGAAGTGCTAAATGCCAAATAAGGTATCTACCCCTGTGAGGGGGCACTTTGTCTGCTGGTGGAGACCGTGAGCCATCACAAGCATTTTGAGGAACTGAGTCCCTCAAAACTAACTACACCAAAGAGGATGTGTGTGTGATCATCACAGATATTTGGATTAGTTGTAAATGAAGCAGCAAAGGGGAGGGCTCTCCAGAAATCATATCCCAGCAAGAAAAATATGTTAGAAGGATACTGGGAGCAAGAGGAAAAGGAGGTACAGAAACACAAAAGTTCTCAGAGAAACAGGAGATTGTCAATGTACAAATTGAGTTTGAGCTTGCAAAGAGAATGAAAGTGAATGGCCAAAAATTTTGTTTCTACAGCAAAGAAGAGAGAATTAAGTAGTTGGCTATGCATTGACTGGAGAGATGCTAAATCTCTGAATAACCTATATATTTCGAAGATCTGCGTGATTATTTTGTCATCATTTCAGAGCAGATCTGCTTCATGATGAAACATGGACATGCATGTGGTCCTCAAACTGCTGGCCTCTGCAAAGGACAAGGTTTTGAGCACTGAAAACACCCCTTGTTTTTCCCTTGGTAGCAGACACATTAGAATCACAGAATCATAGAATCACAAGGTTGGAAGAGACCTTCAAGATCATCAAGTCCAACACAGCCCTAACACCTCAACTAAACCATGGCACTGAGTGCCACATCCAGTCTTTTTTTAAACACATCCAGGGATGGTGACTCCACCACCACCTCCCCTGGCAAACCATTCCAATATTTTATCACCCTTTCTGTAAAAAACTTTTTCCTAATGTCCAACCTACATTTCCCTTGGTCCAGCTTTAGACTGTGTTAGAGAACCTAAAACTCTGTCTTCTTTATTATTTTCATTTTGCTGAGAAAACTGGAACATAAAAATGAACACACAGCATTGGATTCTGGTAAATCCATGCTGACAAAAAGTCCAAGAAAATGGAAAGCCTAGTTCTTAATGTGAAGAGAAAAGGAATCTACACCTTTCGAACCTGATTGCTGGAATTCAAAACCATATACAACTTGAAAACAAAATGCATTATATGAATAATTAATGAATAAAAGACATGGAGATAAATAAAAGATGGGATAAAAGGTTACCTAAATTAGCATACCAGACTCAAAAGAACTCTTGTTCTGAGAGATTAAATTTTTTAAAAATTATGTGCAAGATACAATCTTTCTTTGTAAAAATAATCTTTACAAAGATTATAAGTGGGGATTAATACAAGAATCGTTAGGTGCACCAGGAACCAACTAAAGACAACAAGCAAGTGGGGAAGTACCTTGCCACAAAAATGTTGGCTTGCTGAAGAAATTTTCTGATAACAGAAATTTGGAAAGCATTCTTATTAGGGAGGAGAATCTGAGCAAACAGGAAGAACTAGATGACCTTAAGGAGTGAAGCAATTGAAATGGGATAGTATTTAATGGTATCAAATGGCACGCTCTGTACATAAGGATTTATAAGACAGATTTATGCAATAAACTAGGAGCACATCTGTTCAAAAGGTGAGGAGCACACCCTGAATGTGCTAACTACCCACAGGATCTGTTGCCAGCATAATGCAACTGTGACCAAGGTAAGTGCAAGCCTGAAACCTACCAATGGCCACTTCTAATACAGTTAGGAAAGTATTGGTGCTATTGCTAAAATCCTGGGAGATGATTGGGCTATTATATATCATCTCAAGGAAAGTTTCCTCCACCCTAGATTAGGCATCTAAAAATTAAGCATTTTAGTATGAACAAGTCATCCAAGACTCTTCTATATATGCTGAAAATAAATCTAGAAAGCCATTAATTTCAGCCTGTAGTCATGTCCAATAAAAATGTAAAGCTCTGGCTTCTGGAAGTTTCTCTCATCTCTTCCTCATCTTTGAGTATAAGGGTGTGAACACCTCAGATGTGTGAAAAATGGGTGAGGTAAATCCAGGTCAGGAACAAAAGCTAATGAACACAGTCTGGCCCTTTTTGCCAGGAACAAAATATACAAATTGACTTGATAAAGTCTGAAAATAAAAAGATGTATTATCATAGCCATGAGTATTTACAGATGTAGTGAAAAAGTTCTAAGCGGGCTTTAAGATGAAGACCAGTGCCAAAGGAAAGAAAGAAATTACACTAAATTACTTTATTCAGTCCTGTGGAGCTACATTTAAACCTTGCTAGATATCCACTCACTGTTTAATCACATCTATGCTTCACCAGCTCTCTAGAGATAGTCATTCCATATTATAGACAACTTCATGACTTCATGGTACTTGCAGTATATTTATAGCATACACCTTCCCAAAGTAAAACACTGTGTACAAAATTGTCCTAGACTGGCCTGTTCGTGTTTGTCAGTGGCTGGCAAACCACAGTGTTTGTGAGTTTGCTAAAGTCATCTTTGTTTTGCCATTATCTTTCTTTGTCTCTCCTCTAGACACAACTTGGCTCAGATCTTGTCTGAATTTAAGTATCAGTACTAAATTGTTGTGAAAAATACTGCTTAACACACTCTAAACAGACATATTGTAGATGACAATAAACATAAATCTTTGAAAATACCCTGCAGAGTAAATGACAGAACTTCAAATAAAACTGTCCTGCTTGATATAAGGTTATGCCATTATTATGAATTGTGCAACAGCACGTATGTTTCTTAAATACTCTATGTTTCTGCACATATGTTTCTCAAATACTCCATGTTTCTGCATTATTTTGCAACCCTGTGACCTAGTCTAGCACTAAATCATAAGAAGTTCAGCCTCTGAGTTTTATCCTGGCCTGTAGAACACACGTACCATTACGGTTTCATAAACAGGAAAAAGACATTTACACTTCCATGCTATATATCTGCACAGCCACCTACATTTTGTCTCTTTCTTAAACATGACATGTAATATGTGACATCAAGAATAATCAGATTCCTGTATCCTTTCAACATCTCATGATTTTCAGAAAGATTTAAAGGGGGAATTAGAAGATTTGTTTATGACCACACCCTTCCCAAGTTCTAACCACAGAACCATTCTTTGGCCAAAGGACTGGGACAGAATCACTTACTTCCTGTATGTTTTTCTTGCTAATGCAAGCTGAGATGCAAAACCAAGCACAAAGCCTTCTTTCTGGGTATATAGCACAGCTCTTTTGAATACCCCAGTGGGATGGAAAATTCCCAGAAAACAATGTATTTGTAGTGGTAGCTTCACTATTCTGTCTGAGGGTGCCATGTGCCATCATGGCTCCCTGGAATGCCTGACCCATAAAAAGTCTGCCAACCAGTTACAACTGGTGGACAGTGGACCTATTGCTTGACTTCAACAGTAAAAAACTGCAAGGAATTTATTCTGGATTTTTTTTTTAAGAAAATCAAGCATATGTGATTGCAGTGTCAGTCCCCCCGATAACCCCTGAAGCCACTGGCAAACCTCAGCCAAACCTGGAAGAGTTCCCAAAACAAATTAAGTTCCTGTAAGTCTGCAGAGGAGTGGTGGTGAGATAGAGGAGGGAGATCCCCAACTTTATCCCTCTGAAAGGGGAAGGGCAGAACAGCAGGGCAGGGAAACAGAAGAATTTGGTACCATTTGCTGGGGAGCAGCAACCTGTAGATGATGATTCTGACTTTCAAATTCCATCACCATCAAAGCAAAATTCAGGCTTGATTTGAAAAGACACACAAAACCAGTCAGCCACCGGCAGGATCTGCTTAGCTGAAAATCCCTGGGGAAAGCTGCACCCCAAGCAGAGCAAGCACCAGCACCTCCAGTGCAAACCATTCCCCCTCCTTGTCAGCAGTGGAGGGAGAGCAGGCAGTGGCCTCCCTGTGTTAGCATTGTCCTTTGGTACAGCCACCCAAGCAGATCACAGCAGGGTAAACACCCACCAGATAATGTAAATATTGCTTTCCTTTTCTTTGAAAGAATCAAAATTCATATCCCAACGATGCGTCCCCTCAAGGGATAACTCTCACTACACTGTGAAGATTGTAGTTTCTTCCAAAACTGACTTCAAATGCTACAACATACACCTGTGGCATGATTTCAATAATGGCAGTCATGGGAAACTTCTCTAACAAAAAATCGAGGTCTAAATTCCAGAATATATAAATAAATAAGTAAATAAAGAAGGCAAATCTTTCTGTACTTTGGTTTTAAATGAACTATCTCTCATTTTCCCTCTTTTGTGAAAAGCTGTGAGGCACCTGAAATGTAAAAGTTTAGCATCAGTTTTCAAAGAATGGGGTACAAGGTTTTTGCTTGCTCAAGGTAACCCTGTTTTACACTATCACCTGTGAATGAGCAGATTCTGAGGAATGCCTGAAAGAAGGACCCTTAATTCCTTCTCCAGTTAAACGTGATCAGCTCTTAGATGTTTATGGATGTGCTTAAATTAAGCACAGTTCTCCAGAACTGCAAAAAAAGGGAACACTTCTGTGTCAGCAACACGATCACAATTCCATGGAAGGTTTTGTCAAGGAACACTGTTTTACACTATCTGTGAATGAGCAGATTCTGAGAATGCCTAAAGGACCCTTAATTCCTTCTCCAGTTAAACGTGATCAGCTCTTAGATGTTTATGGATGTGCTTAAATTAAGCACAGTTCTCCAGAACTGCAAAAAAAGGGAACACTTCTGTGTCAGCAAGATTCCCACATGATCACAATCTCCATGGAAGGAGGAAAAGTTTTATTATTTTGTGCAAATATCTTTCTGTGGAAACTAAATATAAATGGTTTAGCAGACTGAAATTGCTGTAAAGGCTTCCAGTTCAGAGCAAACTCCTGAAATTTATTACAAATACCAAAGGCCAAAGGGGAGTGAACTGTATTTCAGAGGTGGAATGAAAGAATCTCCCCCAAAAAAGCCACAATCAATGTGTCATCTAGGCAAATTAATATCCCTACTCCCAGACAGATATTGTTTTGAAAGGGAGGGAGAAGGGGTGTTATTTTGAGTTACAGGGATACTTCAGAATTCAGGGTTTAATTGCACTTTAGCCATAGAAGCTTGTTTTAGATATTGCTTCTTTCAAATATTTCAGACCTTCCTTCCTTGAAAGTTCACATCTTCATAATGCCATCTAGTAATTCCTCATAAAGTACGTGAGAACCAACTGAGGTAGAAGTCCAGATTGCAAACACAGAGATTAAGATCATTAACACACACCAAAAAAAAAAAATTTAAAAAAAAAAACAACAAGCATGTTCCACTCCCAAATAAAACACTGATCCTTCTTTCTTACTTCCTGATTTGCTAATCGGCGATAACTGGGGGAAAACAACCAACGGTGTTTATGCCTGCACATTGGATGCTGCCCTCTGGGCAAAGGCCTGGCACCTTCCCCTCAGGTGCCACTTTCCTGAACCCATGTCAGACTTGAAGTAAACAAGGAAAGCCTTGGGGAGAGGCAGCACAGGGCAAGGCCAGGGCTGGTGCTGGCATGCTGGCTCTGCACCTGCCTCGCAGCCCGGCACCTCTTGCGCTCCCTGCCCTTTGCACACCCAGGCGTGACAGGCTGGGTGCTTTTCTGAGCAGCTTGTATGGTTAGCTCTGGAGGCAGGGGGGGTTTCTGCCCTGTGTTTGCACAGCACCCAGGAGGCTGGCTCTGTATGGCTGCAGGGCTGCTGGAATAAAAACTTGAAAATAGCAAGTAGCAACGGAGCTGATGACAATCGTCCAGCACATTTACCCTCCAGGTCTGGCAATGTTGAAAGTTCAGTGTGTTACCAAGGAGTTCCTCGAGTGTCACAGGTCCTTGCTCTGATAAATTAGTGTCTAATCCTAAGGGTGGCTCATTGGTTTTCAGTTTTAGGCCCTTAATCTCCTTCCCTAGCTCAGGAATCTTCTCACCCTGCACCCAGAGAGATCATCAGTCATTCCTTTGCCTAATGTTACCAAACAACATCCAATTTTTTAGTAAAGATGTCAAAGTGTCTGTCTAAACATCTTCTGGTTTTGGCCTAAAACTGATACGGGTTGAAAGTCTTCAGCTCTTCCCTAAATCTTGACAGCTGGCTAACAACAAATAAAAAACAGCCCAGTGATTTACTATGTGGATCCCACATTGTTGTGCTCTGTGTTTCTTTAAGAAAGGTGCGAGTATATGTGTAAGAGTCTTGAAATACAGTGGTTGCCATGGCAATTATCTGTGTTTAGAGAGTGGAGGGGAGTAAAGTTCCATGTAAGTGGTCAGAGTAGAGTGCAAGTTAAACATGCCTCTTTGCAGGTCTAAATTATGTACTTTTCTCTCCCACCCCATCCCCCCTCCAAATATTTGTGAAAATATGCATAGATTGTCTGATGAGCTCCAAACTATTCTTGCAACAATGCCAGACTTTTTTCTCCCCCTCAATATTCCCACTTGCCTGTAAATCCTGTGAGAATAAAGCATAAGGCTGCAGAATTGCCCATCCACACTCCCATCCAGGAGTTTCCTTATCTGGTTTGTTTCTCCTTAATGGGACTGAGTACATTACTCTTACAAAACTAACAGATCAAAAATATAGGTACACCTAAATGGCTGTAAATTTAATTGGAAGGGAATGTTATATAAGTATAAATCATCAGGACAAATATCCCTTAGCATTTATACTGTGCTTTACATTTTCAAATTACTCCATGGATTTGTTGCTTTGGAACAAATACGCATTGTGCCTGGAGCTGGAACATCTATTCTCCATAAATCTTTCTCCTCGTGTTCTCTCTCATTTTCATTTATCAACCTAGATTTTTCCCCATTTCCTCACATACATGATAAGGATATGATTCCCAGCCTCCACGTGCATGCACACAGCTTGTGTTGTTATTTGCCAGGTGTTCCATGCTCAAGGTTGGCTCTAAGGCCCTTTGCAAGGCTCTTTAGCTTTCACATAGGAATATTCTAATGCCTAAGGACAGTGATGACAACAAAAACTGTACAGGTGATTAGTTGTCTGCTGCTCTGATTTCACAGGGATAGCGTTCACCTCAGACTCCACAAAACAAATGGTGATTTTCAATTTTACAGATGAGACTCCATCCTGGCCACCTCCTGAATGCCACTTCTCCCAGAAATGTTTGTGACAGTAACAAAACCAGAATACATATCTTACAGTAGGCCTGTTAGGAGCGATGGTTGCACTGGGAATGAACCACTGCTTAATGCTGATTTCGAATTCACATACAGCACTGATGTGCTCCGCTGGAATATAGAGTGAATGCAGCAAAGGAATTGACACCATGACAGTTTGACACAGCTGTTCTTTAAAGCGTGTTGCTAGGGGCTTCTTTAAATATTAATGGGTAGATTGCAAGATGGAAATACATGATTAGGTACTTTTGAAACAGTGGATCCTGAGGCTCTGCTGGTTTCCAAGCAGCTGTTAGTAAAAGAGTCATGGGCTCCAGCAGCTCTGAGTTGAGGAAAGGAAGCTCTATTTACTTTTAGATCCAGAAGGGCCATGATGGATAACACTGAAGGCACTTCATCCTTCACTTTCCATCCTTTACCAGTGTTTTGAAAGTTGTAATAATCTTCCTCTGCAAAAGCATGATGGGTAATGTTATGGTTTTTTAAGAGGTGTCGGGACTAAGCTTTACAAAAGAATCAGAAAATATTTGGTCCTTGTTTAACTGTGTTTAACCCAGTTTTACATGAGGCAATTAGTGACACTGATAAACAATTCAGTTGATGAAGGAAGAAAAACCAAAGATTACCAAAATATGATCACAGTTGTAAGATGTGTGACCAGCATGATGCCTCCACAGCGAGCGGTTTTATAACCCCCTCTGGTAGACAACATGAGAAGGGAGGCATTTTGTGAGGGATCTAGGCAAGGCAAGGGTGGTGAGCAGCTGGAGAATAGATGTGGGAAAGGTCTTTCATGATTATGGGTGTACTACAATTAGAGAAGTAAATATGCTGTACTGGTAGATGGTGTCCTTTGCCATTATGTTAGGGCTTATATTTCCAGAGCCTGGAGAGTGGCATCACACCAACCACTCATTCACAAAGAAAGCACTGCACCAGTTAAGAACTTCTCTCAGAGCTGAACTGACCACCCAAACACCTTACCAATTAAAAGGCTCTCCCAAAACCACCACCTCACAGAAATCCCATTTTACAACTAGGCAATGCACTCTCTTCCCTACTGTCTGATTTACTGCCCATGTACTGCTCTTCAGCTTACTCTCTTTATATATCTAGCTGATTCAGTGAGCATGGGAGCATGATGCAGACTCACTGGACAGTGTGATGAAGCTGGGTGGCATTGCTTAGATTATGTCAGAGTGTGTTAGCTGCTTCTCAGGGTCAATAAAGACCCTGCCCCATAGGTCCTGCTGCCTAGTGGTTCTATAATTACAGTAGCCTTTGAGAACATGTAGTAATAAATAACATTTTCCATGAGGCTAGTACTGTTTCAAAAAACAGTGACTTGCATATGCAGGGTATGACTGCTTTCTCCATCAGCTAAAGCGATATCATCTCCTCCACCTTGTCCCTGCAGCGGGAGGCAGCCATAAGTCTGTCTGTGGTTTAACCCCCTTTCTGAGGACACAGGTTAAATCTGTATTGTTCTGCTCATGTGGGTGCACGGGGTCTGAAAATACTCAAAGACAAAAGTGCAAGAGCATAAGATGAGTAGAAAAAGACAGTGGCAGATAATAAAATTGGAAAACTGTCCTGCTTACCAGGCAGTCTGGCCAGGGCCTGGGGGTACCTCAGGCTTATCAGGTAGGTTTGAATGAGGCAGATTAGAAACGCAGAAGGTATCTGGGAGAGGGGAAAATCATCTCATCTCAAAAGTATTCTGCACATTGATGCAATTCAGCGAAAATATGTTTGGCTAACTGTCCTCTTTGACTCAGGAAGGAAGATTTATGAAACTCCCAGGGACCATGTTAGCACCAGGACATGTGTGGTCTGGCCTCCTCCACCATGTGCCACCCAGGAAGCCCTGCCACACTTGCTAGGACTGTGGGTCAATTTTAACTTTAGTTTACCTTTGCACTGTCACAGTACACCCAGGCCAGGGATCAGCCCCCCTGTAGGCTCCATGCTGGCATTTAAAGCCCTCCTGGATAGACCCAGAAGGGTCCTTGCTCACGGGGGAGCATTAGAAGCATGATTTACAGGCATTTCAGCCCTCCCTACCACACCAGACAAGAAACTATGCACAGCCCAAGCTTTGGGCCATTTGCTGCTCTTTCATAGACCTCAGTGTGGTTTTAGCTTTATGGAAAGTATTATCTATTACAAAATAACCTGTAGATAAAATCATGACATAAAGAATCTCATATTATTTCAGTAACTATCAGTTTTGTGAAGTCATGAGCATTTTGGCCCAATCTTGAAAAATACCTACAATGTGTTCTGCAAACATTTGCAGCCCTGCACAATAGCTTCTCCTTTTTTTTTTTCCAGGACCCTTTGCATGCTTCCAAAGTGGTTTGCTGGATTGGGCCCCAGACACTTGGGTACTCTGTAGCTCATTCTCACACTATAATGAGGTAGTTTGTATTAGATTTTCAATTTAGTTGTAGAGCTTGGTCCATTTCAGCAAACTTTCTTCATGAAGTAGGAAATATAAAGCTGGAAGCATTACCATACCATAACCATGAAACACAGACTTCCTGCATGTCAGTCTACTTTAAAAAGAAATAGTGTCTCTCATTTGTAAATTTCAAAATAAATTAAGTGCATGGAGGAAGATATTGAAGAGAAAACACCTTAAAAATAAGTGAGGAAACTCAGTCTTTTTCATTCTGTGAAGTGTGACAGCATATGGTAGATAGTGGGTGGCTGTTCTAAACATAACATGTATGTGTCCAACCTAAAATGTTTTATTGGTTCCTACTTATGAAAGCAGCAGCTAAAAATGACTGATGACTGTTCTTTCTATATCAGCAGCATGTAAAGGCCCAAGGAAAAGAAAAATCAGTCTTTAAACTCGTAAACATCTTTAAACAGCCATAAAACTCTGCTTAACGTACCATTTTTCCCAAGGTACCCCAGGTTTAATGTTTCCTCTTTGTGGAACCATAAGACTACAATATTTTTAAATATCACTATTATTTTCAGATAATACTAAAATATGTCCAGAAAAAGGGGAATAATCTTCCCTTTTCCCAGAATTACTGTAGCTCTCATATCAATATCCTTTGAGAGTACAGGTATCTAGGACTGCATAGTCATGTTAGTTTAACACCAGAGAAAATACAAGCCACAACTACAAGCCCCCCAGATCGACAGGAGAAAACAGTTTATCCCCATCTTCATTTCAACTCAGTACATTATAAAGGTGAAAGCTGAGCCAGGAGCAAAATTTCCCCATTGTCTCCTCCTTTTTTCCCTCTGAGAGTTACTATCACGGAAGGAACTGAGGCTGAAACTGGGAAATGTTACGGTGTGCTCCAAGTAAGTCCAGTTTGTTACTAACCTGTCCTCCTGTGGCAGCGACTCCTGCGTCTGAGGCCAGCTGCCAAGCATGCTCCCTCTTCCTCCCACACAAGTTTCATCCTTGTGGTCAGCTGTTTCTTGGAAGCTGGGGAGCATAATTGATATTGCAACTATCACACCATGCACAGAGTGAGCTTACACAACTTTGTGAACATGCTTTTCTTGCCCTCTCCACCCACCCTTTCTCTAAAGCTATGTGCTTGTTGGTAAAAACCAGATTCAGGTGTCAGTTGGATGGGTGGAGCTCAGGTGCTCCTGCAGATGTGTGTCCTAATCCTCCTCCAGGGATCAGACTGCACCCAGGTGACCGTCCCTTGGAGTGACCTCAGTCCAGTGGCACAAGGGGCACTATCCTTGGCCCTGCACCAACAGCAACACTGGCGTTACTGCCTGAGAGCAGCCTCTCAGCTCAAAGAGTGTCAGCAGCCAGCCAGCTGGCTGGAAACGCAGAGAAGATGCACATGCTGCACATGTGCCTCCCAAACCTGTCTCAGCCCTGAATTTCACCTCCTGTGCAGCTGAGTTCCCTGGTCACTTGGGGTTCAGAAAGCCAAGCCTGCCCCAGCAAGTGCGGGATAGCTCCTCAAAGTGCTTGCTGGGAAACACATGAAGCACATTTTGTGACTTTGTCCCAAAACAGCACAGCAAATTTGGGATGAACATGAGTCTTGGAACAGATTCAAAACTGTCTCTTTGGGGTTTGTGGCTGTATTTGTGGGTTGTTTTTTTGGTTGGCTGAGGGGGTTTGGGGTTTTGGGTTTTTTTTTAATCAATATGACACAAAAAACACTCCAAGCCTTTCCAATGAAAGGACTGCATAGTCATTCATCAGAACACTGCCTCCCCCTCAGCAGGACTGGTCTGCACCAAAGGATTTTACAGAAAAAGGGAGCTGCACCGAAGGATTCTACACAAAAAATACTGCTTTGTGTTGCAGTCTTAGCCCTGAGAAACGAGAAAACTCACCCAGCCTCCTGTAGTAATGACTTTTATCAGAATTAGAGCATGAGAAAATCATTTGTGTCTTTCCTTACATGATTTGTCCAAGTTTGGAAAAAGAAGCACTGCTGACACACTATGCTTTTCATTGGTTATTCTGAGAACCTCAAATTCTCTTATTCATAACCTAACATCTCTAGCCTCACATGTGGAAATTTTATTAGAACTTTTTTTAAATTAAACATTGACCTGACAAAACCTCCAGATATCTTGATTTTTATGAATTCTGTGCACTCCAATTTCATTATTTATGATGAATATAACCTCAAATGCTTGTGCATGCTGCTTTAAATGCCTGCATGATTCTTGCCCCAAAAGATGGTAATCTATGTAATACAAAACTCTCTGAGTGAAGGTATGCTGATTATTGTGAGGGAAATGCAAAAGAAAAACAGCCACAACAAAGACAACTGTGGAAATTTGGTTGCAATAATGTGATGTGATCCCTGGTAATACACACATGTACCTTATGTACTTGAGGTTAGTTTTATATAGCACCTTTCAATTATTTTACTGATGACAAATATGTTTACACAGCTCTACAGAGCTACTTGGGAAACTTTACATAGCATTGCAGTACACTGGGGAGATAAATCCTGGTTATACAGGGCCAGCACTATCTCTGCTCATTGCAGCAACTGGGAATTGAGGTCACTTAAGATGTAGAAGGAAGCATCAGGTCACAGAACACCTCAAAATACTGAGGAGAAAAGAAAGTTTTTCAAAGAGTATTCATCTTCTTGGAAACTATTCCCAAGTTACAAAATAATCAGTGATAGTGAAAAAAAATCTTCTTCTAAAATTCTCTATACTTAGGCCCTTGGTAGTTCAATTATGGAATACAGAATTCATCTCACTTTATTATAACTCAGAGTGTTAAGGAAAAAATTTCCAACAGTGTTTCAAAGGTGGTTTTTTGAGAGCATCTGTGTTCCTGCCAAAGGGTTTGCTCCACTGCTTTTCTTTGGTGGAATTGAAGGAGTTCTCTTATAAAAAAGTTTTATATTTTGATGGATACTGAAATTAAAGTCATACTTTATTAAATCACTGGAATATAGTAAATGCAATTAAATATGGCTTAAATTAAATGGTTTGGAAGGAAAATCTGTGTAATCATTGTCAAAAAATATTTCTTCAAATGTTGTTAAAATTGTTTTAATATACAGTTCTTTCCATGTCCTATATGAATTGTCCAGTTTTGCTATGTTAAAAGACCAAAAGAACCAAAGAAGGTGTTCATGTGGAAAGTATTCTCTTTCTTTGCTTTTTAAGCATTTTTCTCTTGCTAGTTCAAATACTAATTCAAACTGCATAAAATGGAGACAAAATCCCTGAACACCTGCAAACAGGGAAGAACTTCCCAGATTACATTTATTGGATGTCCTGAACACAGCACAATTATTTATTTTCAACGGAAAAGGTGACCAATCAGCTTAAATTGCCCAACTGAGTGAACAGAGTCAGCTTCTCTTGAACCAGGAAAGGTGCATGAGGCCTGACATAGATGTTTGTTTTCTTCTAATAGGTTTCCTCGGGATCTAACCACGATTTATTTAAAGTGGGAGTACTGACACAGTTAAAATGAGAGAAAAATCATTTCACAGTTTTATTGAATGGACTCCATCAATAACACTGGGAGAAACAAATTAAATGCCACTACAGGCATTTAAAAACTAGTGCTAACAACTCATGAACCAAATCACAAATGTAATGATTATTTAATGATAAACTGCACAAATAAAATGTGTGGTATTTCTTCTGCCTGGTTTCTGCTGAGGCACCTGCTGTAGTGTCATACAGGAGATGCTACGTGGATGGGGATGAGATGGGCAGAGAATGGGCTCATGGTGGTGCAGCGGGTTATGCAGGTCAAGGAAGCTGCAGACCCAAGGAAGACAGAGAGAAGAGAGTGGAGATTTTCAAGGCCTGGTTTTGTAAACATCTCTGTGCAGCAGTGCCAAGGATGCCTTCAGCGCAGAAAGGAAGAGCACATAAATGAGATTCACTGCTGACACTAGGCTGGGAGGCATCTCACATACATAGGAGACTCTTCTTCTTCAATGGGCAGGGACAACTTAGAAGATCTTGTCTCCAGCAGTGAGAAGCATGGACACCAGCATTGATAGTGGGTATTGTGGCAGGACCAGGGGCTCAACACTTCCAGTGCATGGCTAACTGCTGACCCAGGGGTTTGCTACCTCCTGCTTGAGCTTTTTTTTCTCTTTTTTTCCCCTGCTTGTGCTCTTCTTGTGAGAGGCTTTGTCTACCACAGCATCAATTCTCCCTCTCTTCTTTGCAGCCGGTTTGGTGAAAGCGCTCTCAGAACTGATGGGCACTTAGAGGAGTGTTTGTGTCAGTACTTCCCAAGCCCTCTCCTTTATCAGGTACTCAGAGTTAAGCACATGCTTAAATATTTTACTGGATCCAGGCCCATTCTCACACACATAAAGCAGACAGAGACAACTAGAAGTGGTCAAGAAATTATGGGACACTGCTTACCAGGAAAACATGTGAATTGCCATTAAACAGGCGATAAATTGCAGGAATTCAAAAAACACCAGTGCCATAATCCAGCTGTTAAGTGACCATGTTCCCAGTATGCACACACTTCCAAGAAAAATTAAAATATGGACATGAGGCAAGCAGTTGCCTAGCGGACTGCTGAGTGCATGGGATTTATGTCTCAGTAGTTAGTATTATATTACACTCACAAAGTAATATCCAAATATCAGCAGCTGTGTCTTGTATCCATTATTTCCCTTCTCCCCCAAATATAAACCTTCCTCACCTTTTTAATTAGACAAGCTGTTTGTTGACTATGACATGGAAACATTTTACATGTTGTTGTCCAAAACTGCTGTTATTAAATAAGCAGGAAAATATGTTTGGTGGTAAATAGCAATGACCTTTAAAACAATGTCAAGCCCACACACCGCATGATTTGTGCGTAGGTATGTGTTCCTTTAAGTCTCTGTATATTACCAGTAGTGTGACACAGAAAACTGCTGTCGAAAGTATCTTTGGTTGAAGAACTGTAGGGTAAATAAATAATTAAAAACTAAAGTGCATAGCCAACTTACCTTGTAAACTGCTAAATTCAAACCTGTTCATGGGAGGACTGACTTCATATTCACATTGAGATGTATAAAAATCATTTTTTTTTATCATGAAAAATATTTACAGCAGTTAACTGAGGTCAGGACATCTCTTATTTTCTTGGTTGACTCATCCATCACTTGTGCAGCAGCCTTCTCATGCATAACAGAGGAGCACTGGTGTCACGCAAGTGGAGAAGTGGCCCAGAGAAATGCAGGAAGAGAGGCTGATTTCATCTGTGTAAAATAATGTCATTTTTCATAAAACATCTACAGAAGAAAACCCAATTAGGCTAGAGTGCACCCTAGCCTTCCTCCAGGCCATTCCAGTGAAATGCAGAGGTTGTGTGGTGTTGCTCCAGGAAATCAGCAAAGATTTTTCATGTCATTATTTTTGTTGGTGCCATTTGTTTCAGTTTCATTTTGTATGTAGAGAGGAAGGAGAAGAGACAGAGAAGGATGAGCAGGAAAAGTTGTCTTTAGGGCAAAACATTTACTTTAAGTGCTACATTATTTGAAAAATAGTGTGAACTTTTTCTAAGAAACCTCAGCAAGCTGCTTAGATGCAAATAAAACTGTGTAAGAGACCCTGAATCTCATGTCTCACATTTAACAGACCCTTTTATAAGGAAGGGCGTGCCAGGGTGTGCAGGTCTGCACGGACAGACTTCGAGCTCAGTGCGAGCATGACGCAACAGCAAAGTGTTTTACAGGATACTTGTACCATGGGAACTGCACAGGCAGGGCAAGGGTTGGTAGGAAGAGTTAGCGAGATATAAATAAATATAGGTTTGTAAATGTGAGAAATTTGTGGAGAGAGGACCTGCAGTGCTCTCTTACAAGGGATGAACCAGAGAGCGGCGCATGTGTGTAAAGGTGGGTCTTCACAAGCACTTACCCACACGTTTGGTAGAGAATTTTTCATCTGAGCAATTTTTTACTGGGAAACAGTGATTCAAGAAAATCACGTTTTTTCACAGACACTTACCTGTTCTGGTTAAAGTTTACTCAGGAACAGGCTCTGAAGGACTAGATGAAAGCTAGGGACAGAGAAAGGGAAGGAGCCCTTGCAACATGTTGGTATTCAAAGCATCCAGTTAGCAGGAAATAAAAGGGTTTGGCTCAGTCTAGATCAGAAGTCAGAGCATGAGTTTTCCTCCTCATGAGTGAGTCCAGTGACACCTATGAAATCCAGGAGAGCTCTTCTTTTGTGCTTTTCCCAAGAAAAGCAGCAATATATCTTGAGGATATGTCAAACTTTTTTTAAGTCTCGGAGCTTCACAGGATAAGACCATTTCTCAGCAAAGATATCCAATCTCTGGTAGTTTTCCTACTGTAGTGTATGTGTCTCTTTGACCAGGCACCCAACAGCCACAACCAAAGATTCCCATGAGAGAGTGTGCTAGCTGGGAGCACACAGACCCTCCTGAGGTGGGTGTCCCCAGGCCCCCACTATGCTCTGGATGCGCTCATAGTGGCAGCAATTTTCTGACAGCTCTACTTGGGCAGTTTTGAATGGCTGCAGGTCATAACAAGCCAAGGATGAAGGAGCTGTAGGCTTCATTTCAGCAGAGGGGACAGGGGAGCTGCTTGTACTGAGACAATGCAAAAACCCTCCAATTTTCCCAAACTAAGAAGGAAGTTTGGAGGGGTGCCTTCTTGGTTCTACAAATTACCTGCATTTTGAACTGCCTGTGTCTCTTGGTGAGCATCATGAACTACACTCAGATGCAAATGAGATGAGCAGAAATGAGACACATGCATGTGCTATGCCTATTTCCTCCTGCTGAACGTCTGCTCCAGTGGTAAACACCAGCCCAGGAAGGAGCAGAGAGGTAGAAGCAAAGTCCAGGAGCAAAGGCCATACCCTTCAATGTACAGCTCATGGGAAATGCAGCAACAATCCAGGAGTCAAGATTGAACCTTGACGTCTTCCACAGCGCAAGCTATGAACAGTGACACATGGAGGACAGCCATGCATCTGCGAGGCTGTTATTCCTTCAGTTACCTGAAATTAGCTTTAAGGTGACCCATGGTCAGATCATTGTGGCCTTCACTTGATAAATATAAAAGGTAGAGAGAGATTTGGAACACTGAAAACCAACTGGACTGAAATTTTTCATTTTCTCCCCACCCAGACATTTTTTCTTAAACATGTTTCTTATTTCAGTCACACCAGAGATCCTGGACAATCCAATCAGGTCCCAGTATGACCTCTGTTGCCATTGCTCAGGACTTTGCTTCTTTTGAATCACACCCTGCCACCAACACTAACTTCCAAACACCCCTGTCCTGGTCAAACTCCATTTCCCAGCAGAACAGCCCACCCCAGCCACTGAATGTCATTGCTTTTCTTCTTGAAAAACTGCCTCCTCTGCAAGTATTTCCTGATTTAGCTTCTTCTCCATTGCTGCTTCCTCACCTGATTATTTTTGCCTGTTTTGCCTCTGCCTGTGCTAAATAACACACTCTACTGAGAACAGGACCTCATTTTATTTGCTTTGTAAAGTGTCCACATACATGGATGGAGATGTATAAATAATTAATACATGCCTTAATCTAAAGATTATGAAGAAGAAGGTGGTGATTGCTACAGAAAGATTAATGTGGAAAAAATAACCAGACTGTAATTTTCTCTAGAGACCTATGAAAGAATTAACCCAAAGGAGGCCCCCTTAAGTACTTTTGCAGATAGCCCAATGAATTCCAGGTATGGCTTTGCCTTGCATTCATTTTCTTTTCTTCCAAGATATATCTGCCTATCTTACATGCACACGTTCATATCCTTGTCTCTTCCTCTGTGGATAGTTTCTCCATATAATTTCATGCTGCAGCAAATGTAAAATAGTGTAATTATTTTCACAGTGCAGGCAGGGTAGCTAAAGGGCTCTTGCAGAGATCTGAAGTTGTACAGCATACAGCTCTTGAAACAAGAACTGTGAGCTGCAAATTGGATGCAGAAACTCTTGCTGGTCCTAAGCTTCTTCTTTTCTAAATTTTTACTCAAGCCTCAAGCTCAGCTCCTGCTGGGAGGTAGAATGGGCAGATAAGAACAAGCAGGGCCTGTCAGCAAGTGGCACAGACCCCGTCTGAACAATCTGGTCAGCCCAGAGTTCTGCTCAAGTCAATAAATCTTGGAGAAAGACAGAGCTCATTAGCAATGAGTTGCTTGGTGCCCCCCAAGTAGCCTGTGTGCCTTCCAGATCCCAAACCTGGAATTTCTGAGTCCAGCTTACTTGAACTCAGCTCGAATTTGCTGGACACTTAGGAGACTTGAGGAGCTGTGTTCTTGTTGGAGTGTTGGAGTGTGGTTGTTGGACCTGTGAGGAGTTGTGTGGCTGTGTGGGTATCAGAGAGCAAGGATGCTTTGTCCCCCAACCATCAAAAGGTCCAAGAACTCCCAGCATGACTCTTCAGTGACCACAGACAGAAGCAGAAATCTCAGCCTTGCTTTTTTTCCTGGGCTGAACCCAGTGTTCCTTCTGTAAACCTTCCACTTTCTTTGTCCTTTCCTCCAAAAGGCTGCAGGGGCAGAGTCTGGCTGGGCTGAGGGACTGGGGGACACAGAAAGGAAGCACCTGCAGCCGGGGCAGTCGAATCAAGCCAGTCCAACACACCTGGGAGGGGAAAGGTCTCTTGTCACCCTTCAGTCTCTCTAGAAGTGCCTTACAGGGAAAAAGTAATTTTATAATGGCTGGAGCTTTTTGATGCCAAAGAAGAATGAAGGAAAGTTACTTAAAAGCCAAGATCAGGCCTGCACCAGACATCACGGTAAGAGCAGCTGAGCAGAGCTTGTATACCTTCCACCCACAGTAAGACCTTCACACTGAGCAGCACTGAAGTTGTCTGTCCTCAGGGCTGGCAAAAGAGCACATACAAGCCTGAGGTGTTACTCCTAGGACAGGATGTCAGTCCTGGTAAGGACTGTAGTGTGGGAACTTGGGGAGAGGGTACACAGCGGGATCGGGTACCTCAGGGAAAGGCAGCTGTGCCTTGTCTCATGACCCCAAGGAAAAGCAGAGGACAGGTAAAGCTGGCACAGAGAAGGGCCCAGTCTGGAAGGATTCCAGGCAGCCCAGCAAGCCCAGCACCCCTTTTCCTCTGGGTCTCTCCATGAGCACATCACTGCCAGTTCTTGCTTTCCTTTTGTTTATGCCAGCTTAAGTCTGGGGTAATAGTCAAACATGGAACTAGATACAATCAGGGAGCACAGGCAATACTGCAAAGCACTGGGGACTGCTTCCACAAACCTGCCCCTTTCCTGCCCTCACACTGATATCCCTGTGCCTGCGAACCCTTATTTAATCAGGTGTCTGGTAACCCGCACTCTCCCCTCTAGTCCTTTTGAGGGTCTCATTGTTCCAATGGCACAAATTGCTATTTTTCTCTAACAGGATTTGGTCTTCCTTCCAGACCTTTCTAGAACTTTCTTCTGATGTCACACAATCACCTTCAGTATTTTGAATACAATAAATCACCTAAGCCTGCTGACTCCACTTTTTTGCAAAAGACATTCAACTTCTTTTGACTGAAGTGGGAGCTGAGGCTATTCAGTGCTTTGCAAGATCAAACCTCAAAAGCAGGCTTAATGGTAGCCCCTGAAGCTCAGCTTTCTCCTTTGGTTTACATCAAGTGATGATTACCATTTGTTCTCTTTTCTATAAATTTTCAAATCTTCACCAAAGATACTGGTTTCCTTGCTGGTGTAATCTCCCCCATTCCATTTATCACCCTACTAAAAAAAGATTGGTACAGTAATTTCTTATATGGATTAGGTGTTTCAGATAATTCCCAGATACCGCTTTTCTATTTTGCTGATTTCTGTGCTCACCTGCAAGCTTGCCTTGATCCTTTTCTCTGCTTAGCTCCCGCACATAAAAAGGGAGACTCAATTGCCCAAACGCACATTCCTCAGTAACAGTTTACATTAACGTCTCTCTGCTTATCCTGTAATTACAGTGTAGGTACTCTGGTCCCTTGCATTCATGTTTGTCAGAGTAGAGGGATCTTGTGTGTACCTGTTTTATCTATCACAGCACCAAGAAAACACAGACACTTTGAAGTACACATTTGGAAAATGCACAACCAAACTGTTCATAAATACACTGCTTAATCACTTCACCCATGGGTGAAAAAGGCTGCCTCGGTCTTGAGAAATGTTTGGTGAATAGGGCTTTCTGTGTTACTACTTTTCAAGATCCAGAAGACAGATGAGGTTGTGAAGATTGTTGTTATGTATAATTTTTGGCCTTTTGGTTTACAATCAAGGCCAGTGTTTGGGATACAAAAGAGTCACCAGCAGTAAATAACGGTTTGTGATCACACAATTAAGTTCTCATGACTACATAATAACTGAACCGTGTTGCAGTTTCAATTAACGTGATGGTCTCTGTCTCCAGTCCAAATATGTTGTCTAAGTCATGGTGCATTAAGTTAACTAAACTGAATAAATAGATAATGGCATTAAATAACTGCTAGGGTAAATAAAATGTCTTTTAAATTAAATGAGAGGACCAGTGCTCCCTATGTGCTTGGCTATACTGTGCATTGTAGCAAGCCAATAGAACAGTTTAGGATACAAAGGTTCCACCCTGCAATGTGCTGCATGTTCTGGATACTCTCCAGACAAACCCTAAGTACAGTCTGGAATTCAACTAAATTAATAGGCTCCCAAAAAATACAGATATCTGTGTACTCTTGGAGATGAAGACCATGGTTCCCAAAATTTTTCAGGATCTCGAGCTTGACAAAGAGAATTTCAATATTGCAGCAATAAGCCCCTCAAGCTAACATCATCTGGAGCCATGGAGTGGGAGAGAGCAAGGGACCTGCTCCCAGGAACAGCCTGTGTGCAGAGGCTCCTGTAGTAGTCAGTATTTCAGGGTCAGATCAAAAGGGATTTAAGCTATAGCAGAAAAACAGATGGGGAATTGGTGAGGTGGAAAGAGAGAGAGTGCAATTAATCCAGACAGCTGGCATGGCAAAGAGGCAGGCCTGACCACCAGCAGAGGAAAGGAGTGCAGGGAGAGCCAAGGGGCGGCTGTGTGGGATGTGCTGGGTAGCGCTGATAGGCCTGCACGGATGTGAAAGACATGGGCACAAGAGGTTTTAGAGCATGATTTTTAGAGTAGGAAATGAAATTGCCAAAGCTCATACTAATTTTGAAGACCTGGTTTTGCTGGAGGTGGGAAACCTCAGATCTCAGTGAACCCTTTAAACCAATATTGGGACCTCTGCTTGTGTGAACAGCAAGGGGCCAGGCAGCATCCACAGCAACCTGGCTGTGGGGCTCTGGAAGAATGCCCAGGAAAGGAGCAGGAGTTAGGAAGCATGAAGCGTTCAGCATTCAAACAAGTGATTGTCAGGCCATACACTAAAGGTAGATCTGCATCTGCAGAAAGGCAGCTTTCCTTTTAGCAAACAAGGCATCAGTCAAAGCATCCTCCTGTGACCGCCATGCCGTGCCTTGCACAGGGGCCACCAACACGGCAACAGGGACAGACAAGCAGAATTTATCTTAAAGTCCATACTGACATGGGGATGCAAAAGACTGTGAGAAAAATCAAGTGCAAGAGCCACTCTGCCCACAGGAAGCTGCCTGGTATTCCAGGAAGCCTGTCGGCTTCTCTGGCCTTCTTGGGATAAGCTTTTACGCCTGACACACAGAGAAGGGTTTACACAGTGGAGTTTGAGCTATCACTTTTATGAAAGCAGATGGGGCCCTGCTGACTATGGAGAAAAGCTTGAAAACTCTAAATCAAAAGCTTCAGGATCCCAGCCTAAAAAATGACAGTCTTTACTTGTTTGATGACATTTATGGTGCTTGTGGTGGCTTGGGAGTGTGGGGGACAGGCATTACAGCAGCAGCAGACAGGAGGCTGAACCAAAACCTCCTACCCCAGGCGTGTGGGCAGCACAGCTACTCTCCAGGGATGGTGGCTGCTGATCTGTGCACAACAAGAGCCTGCAAAGCAGTTCCTGTCTTTGGCTGTACTGGGCAATACAGCAAACTCTGATTAATCACATTTTAGTGGGTGGAATGATGGTTTCCACTATTTGGTAAACATTAACTTTAATCAGCAGAGACTTAAATTTTTTTCTCCCTCTCCTTTTAATCAGGAATGTATGTGCTAAACAGTTAGCCTGCACTCAATACCAAAGGCTCTGAAGACCTATGAATTGCTGTTGAAGGGGACCCTGTGATGTGGTGACTTGCAGTAGCAGACATCAGACTCAGTGACCTTAGAGGTCCCCTCCAGACTGTCTATTCCTTTCTCCCTCCATACAGTTACATTCTAGGATATTTCATTTTTAAATACAAATTCCAAGTGAGCTTTCATGCAACAGTTAAAAAAACTGCTGAAAAATGTACGAAAACACAGATTCTGATCTAATTTGTGAAAAGGACTTCAAAAGATGAACATTCCATCATCTGATTCTCTAGCCAGTCCTCCAGAGGTAGCAGCAGAGCATTATGGCACTGTAAGAATATTAAAAGGTATCTTCTGCCTAGTAAAATGACATGCCAAAGCTTGGGAGACAACAGAACTGTGAGGATACAGTTAAGCAGGACTTGACCCCTCTAGTTCTTATTACAGCAATGCTATCATTCATGCTAGCTCAAAAACTTTAGCAAAATCAAACCAAACTATGTCTCCAAGTTTCTGGTTTGAGAGGATTGCTTTTAATGAAACTCTCTAGAATTTTAAAATCCAAACACAGTTAATGCTATTCTAGTTATGGGTTTTACCAGCTGAAATTCACCATGTAAATATAAATGTTTGCTTACATGTTAGTTTAGCATTCTACAGTAAAAATTTTTTTTTGGAAATAAATTAAGCAAAACAAACTCTGAGTCTAAATTATTAATGGTTTATGCCAGTAGCATTGCTGAAAGTAGTATAACTAATCCAATTTTCACTAGTTGTATGGTGTGAAGTAAAGAATATATTCTAAGCTGTTAAATCCTTTTTAGTAGTATAAAAATCAAACTTAAGCAAATTTTCTTTTGTGCCACATCAGTGTAGAAAAGTTCATTTTAAATTAAAGCAGTCAAACTCAACACTGAAGGGGTTTTGATGTGCAACTTAATTCTAATAAATTTTAATGGCTGTTACTTTTCATACATAGCATGTGGAACTTGTTAATTAAAAGCTACTTCCTTGTGTTAGGTCTTGATCACGTTCCAGCATCTCATTCTTAATGTGCTACTAAAACCTCTCTTTGACAGCCCAGACCTGGGAGGGGTCTGAATGCCATCAACTCCCAGTGAACTTTTTAGGTTGCTTTGCACTTTGGAGGTTTTACATTATTTAAATTCAGACTGGACTGTTGTGATCATCCTTTTTGGATGAGCACCTACTCCCTGGCTCTGCACATCCCCAGAGGGCTCAAGTCCAGGGTTCACCAAAATTAGATTTTGAATGGTTAGGAGCAGACACAGAGTACACACATTAGTCACACTTACCTGATGGTGTGCTGGTTTTGCTCTGGAACCCACCAAAGAAATGCAGCTGCTGATATCAGACTACAGAGCTTTTGAAAATGAAAGTATTATTTTATTAGCTATAGGGAAAATTTTGGGGAAAACAGGCTACAGAGAACTCTGGTTCTCTTACCTTTCTCCACTGGTAGCTTGATGATACACAGATCCTATGGCTCCTGCAGTAGCTTATTGACACCTGCTCTCTGCCCTCATGTAGATCCCCAAAGGCTGTTCCTCCTCTGGTGAGAAGGCCCTGTCCCTGGCAATTCAGGTTTAAGTGCTGACTGCACAAACTAAGGGAGGAGACTCAGCATAAGCCTAGCCAGGTTCCCAAGAAGCCTCTACCTCCTCACTGCTTTTCCAGAGCTCACTGTGGCTTCTGCTCTTTTTGCACCCTTTCCCTTCATCTGGGCCAAGAGTCTGCCAGAGGGAGAGGTGAAGGCAGGCTCAGGTATTATCTCAGGTCAGTGCATGGCACTCCCAGACCTTGCCACAGCAACCCCAGCCATAGTGCACTGGACATCCACCGGGAGTCCCTGCACAAAGCTCAGCACAGGATTTACCCTGATTGTTCCTCAGTTAAAAGCAATGTCTTCCTTGGAGACCACAAGTAGTGTTTTAAGGTTTCTAGTCTTGATTTAAAGCCTTCAAGTGAAGCCCTTCCAACGATTAATTGCCCCTGTGAACCCAGTGCTCAGGGCCTTCACGCACAGATTCCCCACCCTCAGCTCCCATCTTGGACTTGCAGCTGCCACAGCGGCACAGGGAGCCCTTCATGCAGATATCTGCAATACCACTTTCCAGCCCTGTCTCCTCCAGCACTCTAACCTGCAAGGTCCAGTTATTCCTTGGACTGAGGAGCAATGGTTATGACTCTGCAGCTTGGGCTTAGTGTCCTTGGAATCACAGAAAACTAGATGCAGTTTCTGCTCCTGTGCTGCTCTAATATGAAACTGTAGAATAATGAAATAGAAATTCAGGTCTTTATCTCAAATCTCTTCCTGCACAAGTAAACAGCTTCCTCTGTAAGCTCCATGAAACCTCCTTTAATTAACTCAAACTTGGAGGTAACCTCAAAAGGGACTAAATTAAATACTCTTTATCCCTGCAATTTGAGGTGGGGGGAATCAGTCAGCATCTACAGTCTGCCCAGGTGCCTTCCTCTGTCTTTCCTGCCGTCCCTCACTTCTGAGCAGTTCGGCTTTGCTTAGCCAGGTACTTGGAGAGCTGGAAAACCAGCAGCACCTGGCACAGCCAGATATATTTCGTGGAAGCCCAGCTCTGCACACAGTGGTCCCTGGCAGAGAGCAGCAGCCCCACGTCGGTGCCCGCTGGCCCTTGCGCGGTCCAGCGAGGGCTCTGCTGAAATGAACTTTCTTGAGGCGAACGTGCGGGTGAGTGCTAAAGGTCAGGATGCTGGCAGGGAGGATGTGCAGCAAAGCATAAAGGAGCTTTTCTGCGGAAGTGCTCTTGGACAAATATGCTTAGCGCTGAGGAAATGCCAGACTCGGCAGAGAGGGGAATGAAAGCTGTCCCGTTAACTGGGGAAGAGGCAGAAGTTTCTGGAGCCCCAGCCAGCCCTGCATTGGCAGGGCCACCTGAGCAGCAGAGCACCCAGCTGCATGGCCTCATAGGCCCAAGGACAAAAACTATTGAAAACCTTGAAAATGTTAGCAGGATCACTGGGGATGTGCTAACAAGGGAGGTCCCAGCACGGACTCATTTTCCTACAGCCACTTAACAAGGGTCATCTGATAGTGATATTTGCTTACTACTGAGCTGCAGTGGATTAAAACACTCTTCCCTGTGACATGGGGGGCTTTCTGGCACCCAAAATATTTTTTTTTTCTGATGGCAAGTTACCAAGATGTATTACACATGGCAAGTTGAGATCAATGCTATCGTTTTTACCAAACAAATAGCCATGCATTGCAAAAGGTCAATAAACTGGCAAAGGAAAATGTACAGCTAGTCATAAAGAAGCTTTTCTGTGGAAGTGTTCTTGGATAAATAAACATGAGTTCTTGTAAACACTGTGTACTTTCCAGATGCAAATATTCAGAAGGTGTGCTCAAAAAGCCTGAGATGGCTCCAGCTCAGCATTTTATTAATTGGAGATGGTGAATTTTCGGTCAGTTATTAAGTGAAACTTAATGTGAAAAAGTGTTTGTTTGCCTAGTCAGGCTTACTGCTTACACCAAGTTGTTGATAAGAGCATTCAGAACAGTAGAAGATACTTTGGATGTTAGAAAACACCTTGTGCAATATAGTGAGATTAGATATGGAGCAGGTTGCAGGACACAGGAAGGAAGGTAGAATGGAGGGGCAGCAGTTTACAGAGTTCAAACAGGGGTAGGATTGGTTTGGTTCTGCAATATTGTTTGGTATCTTTAGAAAATTTTAAGATAATTATGTGCTTTTTCCTTTCAAATTTTAGTTTTACTCAAGCCTGAGAGTTGTTTGAAAACAGGATTTCTACTTGTTGTGTGAAAGATGAAAAATTTATTCACAGGAAAGTAACCCTGCTGGGCTGGGAGGGTGAGATAATTGTTCCAGTTTAGACGCACACCTGAGGGCACAGGTTTAAAGACTCTGGGCTCTTTCAAGAGTGTAGAGGAGGTCTGAAGCATCACTGGAACAAGTCCCTCCACCAAAGCAGACATCTGTCAAGGGCTGGCACCTCTGCCACGGCCTCATGGGGAGTTTTGGTGGGGGTACCCTGTCCCACGCTCAGTGGTTATTAAACCCAGTGGTTGTTTTCCTAACTTGTCCTGAGAGTCTTAATTGCTCTTGCTCCAAGCACACAGCCACCCCGCTTCATGAAAGCTGGACAGAAAGCACCTGTTGGGGTTAGGCAGTTCATCTCCCTCCTGGTGTGGGATTACTCCTACTGTACGCTTCCTGGCTTTTATTTTCCCCCAGAACAACTTCAAAACCTCCAAGCAGCACATCTTCTACATCCTCCTCCCCAAGCTTGGCCCTAAGGTCTGGGAGAGCACCCAGCTCTTCTCCCCTCATTCAGAAGCTGGAACTGAATGCAAACTCAGTTTGCATGTCCATGGAGATTGTGTGAAAATAACTGTGTGTGTTTAGATCCAAACCAGCATAAGATACACATCATACAGAGGTCATCTGCAGTCTGCAGCTTAAACACAGCATGGGTGTAAGCAGATCAGAGATGCATCACAGAGCCCTGTCATGCAAATAACTCCAACATCCATGTATGGCCTTTCCTCAGGTTTCCTTCTCCAGCAGGAGGAATTTGAGCCTACTTTTCCCCCCTGAGCAACTCACAGAGGTTCCCAGCAAAGGCACTGCCACAGGGCTGAGGCTCAGTGGGGTGGGGGTGAGCCTCTGCAGAGTGCCCAGCTGTGCACAGAGCCCTCCCAGGGGGCTGCCTCGGGTGTCATGTAGCAATACATCCCAGGGCTACTCCTGGAATGTCTCTGAGGGCTTTGCCCTGGCCCCCATTGTAGCTGTTTCCACTCTTGTAGTTACCAGAAAGAGAAGTTGTTATCCCGCGTTGTAGAAAGCTCTGACCAAAACCCACTACCGTGTGTAACCCTGAATGAGGCTCTGGTGCTCTCTGGCTCCTGCCAGGACTGAGTAGGGCCACAGTCCTGCTGCTCCACCAGCAGCAGCTTCCAGCTTCCTGCCTTGGTCCCCTTGCTGCTGTCCACATCCTTCCTGGCCATCCCAACATACCTCACATCACTCATCCCACAGCCATGCCAGGAAGACCCAAACAGAGGACTTCCAAGAGGAAGCTAGCACCATTTTAGTCTCAGGGTAAATAGTTTTGCAGTGCTGGTTTTGAGCCCAGGAATTTCCCCCAAACACAGAAGAATCCAGGAGCAGGTGAGGAAGGCATGTCTGTGAGACGGGATGCTGAGTCTGAGATCTCCATAATGGATGCCAGAGGAGACACATGCACCCACTCCAGGCAGCAGCTGGGAGGGATCCCTGCACACAACTCCCAAGTCCTCAGCCACCAGACCCATTTGGTGTGGGCAAAGATTTTGGTGGCAAAGCTGGGCAGATCCAGGACACCTGAAGCTGCTGCAAAGGGCACATTCTTGCTCAAAAAGGTCCAAAAACATCTTCCACACCTACAGCGTAGGCCATGTCTCTGTTGCAGTGATGGTTGACCTCGGAGGATGGAAGTAGGAGGAAAAGTTGATGGACGCAAGGGCAGCTTGCTTTTCTTCTTGTCATGTGTGGGGTTGTTTTAATCCATTTTTGTACCAACCATTCCCCTACTGCTTCTATGCCATAAGAAAAAGCTCATTTCCTTCCTTCTTTTAGTCAGAGACCAAAAATATTCACCAAACTCTAAGAAAAACTCACTGTACTGTTTGATAGAAACACATTATCTTTATCTTATGAAAGGTTATGCTACCTGGGGTCCCTCTTCAAGGTGAAATGAATGTTTGATACTGTCCTACTTGTTCCCAAGATGTGAGGACTTCAGCCACAAGACAGAGTCAGTATAAGAAACTGCTGAAAAAAAATGAAATGTCTGTCTAGATCTGGGGATTTAACAGATTTCTAGAAGTTCTGTTTTGCTCACAAGCCCACATTTGAATCAAAATCAATTCTTTCTCTCTCTTTCCCAATATTAAATCTGACTTTAAGGAAAGCTGAAAGGAAAAACATAAAGTGAAATAAGCAGAAGCAGAGAAAACAGTCCTCACAAAGAACAGCAAAATCAGGAGAATAAAAGTGTTCATTCTGAAAGCCAGGTAGCCTTCATGCACCAGTCGTACACTCAGTTCCTTTTTAGCTGTTCACCACCCACCTGAATATTATCCTCCCTCTCAATCTGGGGGACTTTCCATCTCTTCCTCCCCTGGATGATTACCTGACCTTTCATCACCAGGACGAGCTGCCTTCCATTAGCCCAGTCTCTCCTCCCCTCCATATCCTCGGAAATCTGGCAGAGACTGCTGACTCCATCCTTTTCTCCAGAGCAAGACTGTCCTCCAGAAAGTGTCTCTGCCTCTCCTCAAGCATGTCCTGGAGGTACCTGCCCGAAGCAGGCTGAGCTGTACCTCAGTTTAAAGCCCAACATAGCCTGAAGCAGAAAAGAGCCACCTCCTTCCTATTTTTGACCCTGGATCTTATATTGGTAAATTCCAGACATCGCTTATTATACTACTTTAAGTCACAGTATTCAAGATTTTTTAGTTTATTGACTGCCGACACAAATTCTTTGTATATTGTGACATTTTTGGCTCATTCCTCACTTCTTTATGTATAGAGCAGAGAAACAAAGGAAGGGGAGGGTGGAGTAATCTTACACTCTCTATTAAAAGCACTGATGGAGTATTCAAACCAAAGCACATAGCAGAGGGAATCACAAGGCTGGAGAAAACAGTTGGATGTGTGTCTCCCATGACAATTTTTTCCCCTAATGCGTAGCAACAGAAAAGGGGCTCAGAATTCACACATCATGCAAACATCAAAAATTGTTGAGAATGTACTAATGAGAATTAAATGCTGGTAGGTGCTCTCAGATGTCATCTGAGAAACTGAAGTGGTGAGTACCAGAAATAGGTTGCCAGCTGTCTCTGGGCATATTTTTTGTACAAGAATGCTAACAGTTTCCCCCTCCTATACACCCAGGGACAAACTCTGCCATCGTGTAAATCCATGCAAGCCTCCAGCTTCTCCAGGACTGCACAGCTGTAAAAGGAATCTCACAGTTTTATTAAAGGCTGAGAAAAAACATTTGGCAGTGCTGCCTGCTGTCAGCTACCACCTTTCTGGGAAGCTCTAGCAGCCCAGCCTGGCTTGCAGCATCTCATCCCCCACGGCACACTCAGCACATTCAGCACACTAGGAGGACAGTATTTTAACTCCCCACGCTGCGGGCAGAAGTGCCCCACTCAGGGCAAAAATGAGACAGGTGCCAGGCATCTTGAGTGTCAGCCAGGCAGTTTACTCACTCTTGCCTTACTCCCTGTGTTTGCCTCCCCCTGAGTGGTGCAGGCTTCTCCTCCGTGCTGCACTGCAGCTCTGCTGTGCTTGGCTGCAGCACGAGGAAGCCCATCCTGGTCTGGCAGAGTGCAGATCCCACTGCTGCCTTCTCCACAATGCCCAGCACAGTGGGTGGAGCTGGTCTGAAGTGCCCGTCCTCAGGACCTGCACCCACACAAATGTGAGAAAGTTATTTCCAAAAACTCTGTTGTTCACAGTGATGACAGGAACAGCTCAGGTCTCACTGTGTCAGGCTACATATTTCATTTTGGAAATGGACATGTTGTGATTCAAGGCTGGACACCATGTCTTGTTTCAAACTGACAAATGTCTTCCAATAATTGTATCTCCAGTTTGAAAATTGCTTCACTGAAATATTTTCTGTACCTAGCTTGGTCTCAATCCTCTTCTGTGTTCCAAAGATAGAGAAATAATTTTCAGTGTTCCTTTATGGTTAACAGATCCTGGAAAAAATTCCCCCTTCCTCTTCTGCAGTTTCACCAATTATTTCTGCTTCACACCACATTTCTAAATAATTTGCTGTCTATGAATATCCCCTTTCCCTTCACTGTTCCTTAATACCCACACTTTTTGCAACTTGAGTAAGTAACCAAATTTCAGTGTCCTACATGTTCTCTCCATTGGGAAGAAAATGACGCAACCAAGAATTTCTTTTATTTTTGCTGCAGTCCTATTTATTTACAGACTTTACATAAGGTCCTTCTGCCCTGAACCCAGCAGGATTCAAACTTCAGGAGATGGTTTCTTTGCTCACTGACCCAGTGATTATCCAATCCCCCAAGGCCCCCTAAAGTGAGACCCCCGCCCCCAAAGTGTGTCTTGCCCCACTCCCTTAAAGGCCTCCCCACTCACCCACAGGCTCTGATCCCTTCCCCACTAACTCTCCTCCAGTTTCCATCCCTTGTCCCATGCAGGCAGCTACCACCACACCGATTTTCCCACACAGGCTTCCCAGAAGGCCCTTCCCACCAGTCCATCTTGTTTCAAACTGACAAATGTCTTCCAATAATTGTATCTCCAGTTTGAAAATTGCTTCACTGAAATATTTTCTGTACCTAGCTTGGTCTCAATCCTCTTCTGTGTTCCAAAGATAGAGAAATAATTTTCAGTGTTCCTTTATGGTTAACAGATCCTGGAAAAATTCCCCATTCCTCTTCTGCAGTTTCACCAATTATTTCTGCTTCACACCACATTTCTAAATAATTTGCTGTCTATGAATATCCCCTTTCCCTTCACTGTTCCTTAATACCCACACTTTTTGCAACTTGAGTAAGTAACCAAATTTCAGTGTCCTACATGTTCTCTCCATTGGGAAGAAAATGACGCAACCAAGAATTTCTTTTATTTTTGCTGCAGTCCTATTCATTTACAGACTTTACATAAGGTCCTTTGCCCTGAACCCAGCAGGATTCAAACTTCAGGAGATGGTTTCTTTGCTCACTGACCCCCCCAAGGCCCCCTACAGTGAGACCCCCGCCCCCAAAGTGTGTCTTGCCGCACTCCTTTAAAGGCCTCCCCACTCACCCACAGGCTCTGATCCCTTCCCCACTAACTCTCCTCCAGTTTCCATCCCTTGTCCCATGCAGGCAGCTACCACCACACCGATTTTCCCACACAGGCTTCCCAGAAGGCCCCTTCCCACCAGTCCAACTGGGATTTCAAGCTTCTCTAAAGCCCCCAGTATTTTGAAAATCTGTAAAGCAAAACATACTTCAATCTCACATTAAGCTTGAATTAAATCCACCAGGAGCAATGGGGTATCTCCCAGGTTATCAATTTTAAAAATATTCTCTGTATTTTATGAGGTAATGAGGTATCTCCCAATTTTAAAAAATATTCTCTCTATTTTACTGCACACCTCTCTGTCTTTACTGGATCTGGGGTGAAGTTCTCAGCACCTCAGTACTGATGGCAAAGGGGACAGCGTTACCATGGCTGGGTACAGCCCAGCACGCTGGATGCTGTGTCAGCTCCCCTGGAGTCAATCTGACATTTTTAAGGCAATGAAAGGAGCTTGTACTAGGCAAGCTGTGCACAATGAGCAGGAACCTTTTCTTCAATAATAACCTCTAACAAATGGGAATTGAAAAAACTGTTGCCAAGATGTTCTTTTGAAGGTGGAAAATGCTGCCTCCTAAAATTAAATTGCACAAAGCTGGACAAAGAAAGATAGCAAACCACGTGCCAGACAAACTGCCACTCAGCTAATACCTTACTTTCTAAATATAAAAACAACCTACTGCTTACACTGACAGTTCAGCACATAAGCAAGAAGGCAATGATGTATAACACCATACAGAGCTGAGCCTGCAGAAGCACACACACAACTTAGCTACCTCTCTGTAATTATTTATGAAAGGGCGCTGGGGAGATAGGGTAAAACGTGTCCAAAGAAGAGCAGCAGCAACACAGAGGCTGCTCAGCTGAGCCACTTTTGTCCAAACTCACAGCTGTGAGTGGTCACCACCAGCAGCCAAGAGACTCCTACCCTTTGCCCTCTCAAGACAATTTGTTGCTCTGTTCCTTTATGCAGCTGCTTAGAAACACTTCTTTAAAAATGTCTTCAAACCAAGGCAATAGCTTCTGATATGCTTGGCCACAAAGGCTCTCCCAAAATTTTTCCTGAAACCCATTTCTGGAGAGAAGCGAGATAGAAAATGTTCATTTTTTCTTACCCTTATCACCCCACTTAGTTCATTCAACACTGCAGAGAGCCTGCTTCAGTCTTTACCAATGTTTGGTAGAGGACACCCTGCAGATTTACAGGTTTCTTATTTTATTCCATGTCTCATGCAGGCAAAGAGTTAGATAGCAAGAAAAAGGAAGGAGCAGACATTTTTCTTACTCCTAGTTCTGTACCTTTCAGTTTCTCAATTGACCAGCACCACCAGCTCACCGTTGCTGCACTGGACTTCCCTTTCCTTTTTGAATTATAACAAAATCAATTCACTTGTGTATGAAGTTATTTTCAGATCTAGTTTTTTTTAAAAATCCATTTGTAGAAGTTCTTTGTAGCTACATTTTATAAAGAAACAGCTTTCACAAAAACTGTGATTCATAATACTTAAGCTCATACATAAAATTCTATTGATTACCTAGAAGTTTACAGAATTTCATGCACTATTACTTGAATTTTATAGCAAAAACTCAAATTTTGGGAAACCCTGAAGATCTCAGTTTTAGGTACGTTAATACAAAATCATATCCTTTTCCTTAAGGGGATGAAATGGGTTCTGTTTAGTCAGCAGTTGACAAACTGATAGATTTTACTCTCATGCTTCTCCAGCATTATCATACTTTCTCCTCCTTCAAGTCTTTATAAATTTTCAAAGCTACACCCTGAAATTCTGAGCACTAGAAACATCATGATCAATCATCAGCTCCAGTATCTGCTGTGGCAGCTAAAATTGGGTTAAACTGGGCATTGGAGCTGAGAGCATGAAGTGAGCTGAGAGTAGTACTACTTTTAAGTGTATGCCCTTAACAAAGGAAGGTAATACATGATACATGATTCACTTGATGCTGAAGTTTAACCTTATAAAAATTGTCAGTTCACTAAACTGTAATTACAAAGGTTCCTAATTGTCCTGTTTTGTGTCCCTATCCCAGCTGAACCCAAAAACACAGCTTATCATGAACAGGAACGAAGCCAAACGTGAAAGCTCTGACCATGCCTGTACTTCAATGACCATTTGCACAGACAGGTTCTGCCAGCAGCAGGGTCTCAGTGAAGTCACATGGGTTTGGAGGGAGAAGAAACCAGTTCTCTGGTTTCTCAGCAGTTTTCTGAATATTCATCTCTCAATTCCAGGGAATTGTTGACATTTGACACAATGTAGCATGGCAAATATTTTGTGAAGTTACTTTGATTAATTAGGTAGCTCCTGCATTTTGTGTCTCGGCATTTCATGACCCCTTTCTGGGCTAGAATATTTTAGTACATCAAGGCAGGTAATTTCAGGATCAGTTCTGTCAGAGTAGAAATGAAAAACCTGCAGCACTGACTTTCTAGAATCTTTTCTAGTGAACTAACCTGAAAAAGCCAAGTTTGGTTTCACAGTTCCTTTCAGCTGGATCGCCTGCCAGTATGAATTTCAAAGGCCTGCATCATGATTCGAACATGTTCCTATGCCAAGTGGTTTCCACTTCTGTTAACAAACAGAAGTACTCAGCCCCGTGCTGCAAATCTTTTCACATTCCAGAGGACTTGAGTAAATGGGCACCGGGTGGTCATTCGCATACTCTGTCTAGCAAAACAATGTTCCCACCTTACTTACACAGAGCAGAAGTGTTCTAGGAATTTGCAAGTGTGGTGTTCTTAGAAACAGTGACCTGCAGCCACTTCTCCAGAAAGCATAAGCCTTACTGGTGGTTTGGGGACAGATACTCATTTGCACTGGAAAGGTCAAACAAGTTTGGGGTGAACAGATTCAGGAGAGCAGTAGTGCTGCTCTTCCCCTGGGAGATGTCTCAGTGTTGTTAGCATAGCTAACATCCTGGGTGCAGGATTGCTCATATGGGGATGTCTCCAGATGTCCATCTTTTGTCCATCTAGATGGAGGCTGCAGGTGAACAGGGGTAAAACCTAAAGATCCCGTGAAGGAAATACCTTTAGTATCTATACGAACAATAAGAAGATACTGTCAAATGGAAAATGTGAGAAACCAGACTCCATATGGAGCTGGCAGGAATGAACTGTTTGTAGCACTGAGCCCTTAGTGTAACTCACACTACAGACATGCAAGTATCAGCTCCCTGCACTCCCATTTTTGCAACTGAAATCACATCATAGTAGGGCTCATCAGATACACTGCAGCCTCATTCAGAATATTTCCACCTTTACCTTTACAATTTCCTCCAGTCTGTGAGGAGGAAATGCCACCTTCTGTTTCCTTCAGTTTTAAAGTAATGTCACATCAGACAATATTCACAAATTTGCTCTTTCTGGTCTGCCATAACAAGAATAACAAAACAATTCAACATTGTGCGACTCAGTCCTTTGGACCTCCTTGTGGCTTGCAGGAACTTCCAAAATCCCCTTTTGGGTTTCCCCATCTTGTAATTCCCTCATGGAAGAAAAAGATATGAAAAACAAAACTTGCATGCATGACCTTCCATGAGCTCAGTCTTGTCTTACTGAAAATGTCTAACTTAAATATTGTCTAAATTTTACATATAGAAAATATATTTTTCAGACAGGACGTTCCTCTTGAACTGTCTAGCTGAAGTTTTTTCACTGAAGATTTTGATTACTATTGTTCTTCCACCGACAGCAAGTGAGGACTCCTATGCCTCTGAGATGGTGTTTTTTCATTTCAGAGGCTTTAAAATATTTTTAAAATCCAGTGAGAAATAATCCTAGTTGTTACACAATGTCCTTTGAAGTATTTCATTGGGGCTTTTTTACTCTGCAGTTGGTGGTTTTGTATATAGTGTGTCAAGTTAAAAAAAATACACATTACTTTGAAATAACGTCCTTTGTGTATATTTATAATTAAACTAGCTTGTAGAGTAACTTGTATAGCTTCCCTCTCTTTAGATACAAAAGAAGAGAAACTCAAACCTTGCTGAGGCCAACAAGAAAACTCTGATTGGCACAAACAGCACCAGGTGCTCACCTGTAATCTATATCATAAAACCATAACTGGCCATCTCCTTTAGGGCTAAACTAAGAGGAATGTTGAAGGTCAGGATGAAGGTGTATTTGCAGCCTGCATAGTTTCTGTACATGTTAATAGTCCTTCATGGGTATTATGTTCACATTTTTCAGAATGTATTTGTGGTATTTTATTTGCTAAAGCCTGGTCAGGTGGTCCCTGCTGTCTGTCTGAGACAGACAACTTTGGCAGTCCCAGCCATACCTAACCAGCAAAACTAAACAGAGTCTGAGTTTGCCCAGGTAAGCTGTACCTGGTCAGGAGCAGGGCTGCCCATTGTGTATCTTTCTCTGTCTTAATGAGGACACCAGGAAACAGAGGAAAGAAACATCTCTTCAGGAAGAGTGACGAATGCTGAAAGAACATGGTATCTACAGCAGCAGAGCTGTACAGTTTCCTTAACTTGCCTTCTTTTCTGTCCCAGCAGAAGAGGAAGATGAGTTTACAGAATGGAAACTACCTTAGCCACAGGGAATTTGCTTGGCTGAATCCTGACTCATGCTGCTCATCTTTCCTGGAGTTAGGAACTCTACTTTTGCTTATTCACTGCAGCAGCAAAGAAAATCAAAGCTGGCACATTAGACAAGACCCAGTGTTATGCCTGGCAGCTGTTGTAATGTGTAATTTTTGGGATCAAATCATCAGCCTAGGTAGGTATTTCTTGGTGGCTAAAAGAAAGGCAAGCAAAGGGTGCCCTAAGCAGAAGTTGAACTAAAGCCTATGTCCAAGCCCAGTGTCCCTGAGGTGCCCCTGCTGCATTGTCACTGCTGAAGCTTTTGGCTCTGACTCTGGGAGCAGCAGCCTTGACCACCTTGCTGGGCTGCAGCACTGCCCACCTCAGTGCCACAGGCCCAGGCTCACAGCTGCTGCCTCCCCACTGCCTGCAAAGTGAGGGAGCAAGTTTCTGTAGCACTAAAGCAGTAAAAGTCACATGAAGGGAAATTATGTTTTGGCCTATTTCTCTGTACTTTGCTTTTTAGCCACCTTTTCATGCAATTCACACAGGTCAGTCCAAACACTGACAGATCACAGGCTCCAGTAAAGGCAAGGCATGTGAAACAAAATAGGAACATTTCCCCTAAAATATCCCTGGTCCAGTTTCCACAGTAAGCATCCACCCTTTTTCAACTACTTCTTCTCAAATATGTGTTGTCATGAACATAAATTAAAACCAAGCCTGCTGGCTGCAGAATAATTAGCATACTAAATGGGTTTTTTGCTTTCAGAGAGAGGATTTTGTTTCTGAAGGTCACTTTCTTCTGAAGGAGCCAACACACTCTGCTGCAACACATTCTGCTGCAACACACTCTGCAGCAAATGCAGAGATTTAGTCCTGTCAACCAAGCACTTCTAGCAGATCTTCTCTTCCTTTGGATGTGCTTAAATAATTGGACACATTGCTCTAATACTTTAAAGCAGGGACAAGGAAGAGGATGAGGGTTTAATAATTGCATCTCATGGCATGAAAGGAACTTTGCTCATTGGAACTCCCCTAATTTTTTATAAAGGAGATGGGACAAGTCTTCAGTGTGTAAAAAATGGGAAATGCTGTGCCCAGTTTTGCACCACACACAGTTCAAGAGGGAAGCATGAAACTGAGAAGGTTTAGTCTAGAGAATTATCAAGATATTCACAACAAATGACCTGCAAGGTCATTTGCACCTGAAGATCCTACTGCTGCCTGAAGGACAGGGACGATGAGACTTGAGTCAAAATAGGAGCAGAAAATAAATCAAGGGGAAGCCAATGGAATTCCAAGACTGTGTAAATAAATAGTGAGCAGAAGAGGGAGGGTCCAAGTGACAGAACCACCACCATTCTGTTTCAGCTCACTACTACTAGCTGTTAATTTTATTGGTTGTTGTTGTCATTTTTCCAATTATTTAGAGACTTCAGAAGCAAAAGAGTTGGGGGTTTTGTGTCCAAAAGTTACAACATGAATTCAAGTATTGGCTCATCTCTACTGTTCTAGTCCACTGCAATGATAAGTTTTGTGCAGCTTAATTTCCTAAATTGCTCTGTAATGCGCTCCCATCCATGTCTTCCCAGAAACAATGACCTCTTCAAGGAGGGAAAAAGTGGACAATTGCCTTTGGTTTTTACTTGGAAGTATAAAATACAAAGAAAAGAGGAAAAAACTCCTTGATCTGTGGACTTGCCTGAGAGCTTGCCTGAAAAAATAACAGTAAGATATAAATTTTCCCATTTATCTTGATCAAATAATACCTCTAGAAGAAAACCTCCTTTTTAAGTCAGATGTTAACTCTGAAATTCAGGGAGCTGTTGCTGTGAGAGAGAGGTCAGGGACTGATGCCAGCATTGGAATGAATTTGGTCCTGCTCACCAGTGCCACTGTTTGAGTGCATGGAGGATGGGAGGGCTGGTCTTTCCTTGCTCCTCTGAATCAATGGGCCACTACATCCCTCCTGTACCAGCCCTTACCCCCAAAACCCCAGGACAGGTGAGGCAAGGGCAGGGAGATCCCCCTATCAGGTACTGGGCACCCTGCCTGCAGCTGCCCACAGAGACAAACAGCAGATCCCAGCAACAGCAGTGGTGGAAGAAGCCCAAGGTTACCAAGTCTTCCTACTTGAGATGTTTAACTTTTGGTTCAGGCCAATCTAGAAGCAAACATATCTTATTTTCTTGTTATTTTCTTTGTGGTGTTCACAATGTTGTTTTCATCCTATTTATTGCTACAAAAGGCAATAGCAAAATAATACATCCTAACTGGCTTTTGGAGACAGTGAAGGCAGTGAAAAAGTATAACCTCAGCAAGAGGAACACCTCTACAAAAATTATTGATTCATGCCTGTGACAAGGAGAACTGTGGAAGAGAGAAAAACTCCAAGGCTATCCTACCTCCTGTCACTATTAAGCCTTTGTCAGTTGTACTGATCATGCAGATATTGATTTCCTCCAAGCCAGGGCTTAGCCTTAAACTCACTTACACAAAGATCAGTTAGAAACAAATTGCCTGTATCTTAAGTAGCTGCCTGTGGTCAACTGGGAATTTTGCAGAGGAGCAGAGACATCTCCTGGTGCCAGACATGGCCCTTGCTCAGCAGACACCTTTGCTGTCAGCACCACAGTCCAGGACACACCTTGCCAGACCAGGCTCTGCAGCACCCACTCATGTCAACAGTGAGGCTGTTCAATCCTCACTATATGAGTTTCCCAGCCCCAAAACAGACCCTCTTCTCTGGTCTGATTCCTTTTAGCACCACTTACGTTATGGAGCTAAGCCTTGAGATGGATTGCTCATTAGAGGTGTGCAACACATGATCTTCTAAAGCTGCTAAGAAATATCAGTTAGCTGGGAAGTGGAGAGAGAGTGCTTGGGGAGAAAGGGGTAGCATGCAGGCAAAGCAGGGAGAAGAAACAGAAACATTTGTATTTCTGTTTTATTACATTTCAGACTGTGCTAATATCCCCCTGGCAAGCCCAGGAACTTCCTTGTCCGCCTGCTTAGATGAACTGCTTTCAACAGGTCTCTTTGCTGCCTCTCCCTCCTCTCCACAGGGACATGGCTTCCCTGTTTCAGAGAGACTTTCCCTGCAGTGCAGACAAGTTCCTCAGCCTGTCTGAGTGAGCACTTTGCCTTGATGGAAGTTAACCCTGGAGCTGGGTGGCTGCAGCTGAGGGGAGGTTTGAGAGGCATCTGCAGCAGGTGGGGAGGTAAACACTTCTGCTGTGCATCAGAGACCTGGCATAGCCATGTAACAGCTGAATAGGGTCTCCAAGACTACATCTCTGTGAACAAATCCCATTTTCCATTAAGAAAGAAATGGATGCTCAGCTGCACACTACTTCATGAGCCATGGAACACTTACCTACTGTCACAACTGAAAATATGGCTACAAGTAACACAGCTTTGACTTCGATATTTCAACTCAAGAGTATTTGGCTGGTTTTTAATTGTTTATTTAAGCAATACAAGAGAGGAAGTGGAAATAAACAGGTTCACATGTACTGTCAAGCCTATAGTTCATCTAGATTTTTTGGGGCGTTTAATATGTCACAGCCACCAAATTTATACAGCAAAGACTGTTATTGACAGCTGAGATCAGACCTTTGCTTGTTTTCCACTTTGCTGCTACAGAAGAGTGGGGATACTCCTGGGATCCCACCTTAATCTAATCAAGCAGGCCTGTTTGCTCTAAAGAGAAGGAAGGCTATGAGATGCCTCTAGCACAGTACCTGTGTGTATGTAACAACTCACAGAGAGTACAGAAGGAAAACACCAGTCTACTCAGAGCAGCCTTCAGGCATACACCAACAGTGCATTTTTCAGATAGATAATAAGGCCATAAAAATAGAAACATTAATTAGGTGCATGGAATATGGGCTGAGGTGGGAAAGATAAGAGGTGCAAATTCTACTGAAGTCAAGCATGACCTCCTTCATGTGGTCCTGGAATGAGGAAGGTAGTCTCTTACCGAGGGAACTGCTTGTGCAGTACAATAAACCAAAAGACAGCAGCTTCCTTTCTACACCAAGCAGCAGCCTGGCAGGCACATTGTTACAGAGGCTGGAACAAGCAGGGACATTCCACTTGGAAGAGGGCAGGCTGATCTCAAGCAACAGGAAATGTCAGTGACGACGGCAATGTGTAACACCATCCCCTTAGCAGAGCATTCATGGAGTTCACTGTACATCAACTTCACAGACACTGACAAAAAGTTTTCCTAAGATGAGAGATAATATCAGTTGGAAAGTAATGGGATATTACAGAATCCCAGAAAGACAGTTAAGAGTGTGGAAATCTGTTGAGAGGGATCACAGCATGAGCAAGTTCACATTTGCCTCCTTCAAACCCACTAGAGATAAGGAATCACATGCAGTTTTCCCTCACTGTTTCTTCCAAATTTTTTTACTGGGTAAAGACTGACTTGATTGGTAATGAGATTACACTGGACTCAATCACAACTACAAAATACAGGTTTCATTGATAGCATCAGCCTAAATACCACAAAATTATATGAGGAAGGCTGAGGTGATAGGAAGAAGCACCTTAAAAAACACTGGAAGGGTGTGGGTTTTATTAGAAGGAGGAGAGCTAATACAGGAGAGCATATAATACAGCAGGCTATTTGGGAGTGATTCCCATGCACATTGAAGAGGCCAAAAGAGCTGCTTTCCCCCAAAGGACAGTGGGATGGACTGGAGCCGGTGAGGAAAATATCCTTAATGGAACTGGGGACGTGAACCTGACTTTCATTCTTCAGAGAACAGTTCAGGTCTTACAACAAAGGGATTGACCACCAAATTGTGCCTCTTTAACACACATGTCAAGTCCTTACAATTCAATGAGTTGCCAACACAAAGTAATTCAACATGGCTGATCAAGAGATTTCAAGTTAATAAGGTGATGGCTACAATGTGGTTTAGGTGTTAAATTATCTTAATGGATAACAAACAAAGGCTTGCACAGAACACTTAGTGAAAGGAGAAATGGAATGGATTCACCATATCCAAATAAACTGACATTATATATTGAACACACTAGGGACACAGTATGATGAAGACCCAAACCATCCTGAACAGGAAGATGTAAGCACTGATTTCTTCTGGAGCCAAACCACACAACATATCAAAGATGAAAATGCACAGAAAACTGTTTACCAGCAAGTCTTCTGCTTCCTAGGAATGAAGATAAGATTGACCTACCATGCAGGTTCTTAGTGAAATTAACTACAGTTCAAGAATAAAAACATGGATTGTAGCAGAAAGAAGAGAAAAGGAAAAATGAGAGTCCTGCCTGAGAAGTTACAGCCTTGCCAGCCAAAACATTAGAGAGTTAGAAAACTGGCTTAACAGAAGAAGCCAGAGATAGACAATTTGACTGCAACTATTTCTGTGTGTGGACATTCATAACAAGCATAAAGATTTCTAAAAAGCAATAGAAATCATGCTACATAAGAAATACAAAAGAATGAAGTATACATTCAAGAGCACAGCTGTGAGGGAGTATTTCAAGACACTGTTTCAATGTTTACATCTACTCTCTCAACAAGGGTAGAAATAACAATAATAATTTTAACTAAAGCTACTCTCTGCGGGGGCAGGGGAACTTGTCAATAAAATGAATGAGTTCCAACATTACAGAAATGCTCTTTTCACCTAGACTGACTGCCTCCAACTGTAAGATATACATAAATCCAGACCCTCTGGACATGGAAAAAATATCTACAGGGCATATTTTGCATATCAGCATAATTTGACGGCCTGTGATTTCTCAGAAAACAGAAATGTGAGAAACATTTTGACAGTTCAGTCTAATTCCAGAATTCTTTTGGCTATGTAGTTGCTAGTTGAGAGTGATGCAAATAAAAATAATTTCCCTTAACCTAAAGGAAAAGGGGGTCAGGTTTTTGGGCTTGGGGGGTTTTTTTGAGGTTTTTTGCTGTTGTTGTCTTTTGGTGGGGTTTTTTTAGGTTTTGGGGTGGGGTTGTTTTGGGGTTTGGGTATTTTGGTATGAAGTGAAATCCCTTTTGCATCACTAAACAATATAGACCTAAAATTTATTTTATACACAGCTCTCTGCAACAGGATATTTGTGAGAGGTTGTTCAAGAAACAGATGCAGGTTTAATAAAGCTGGCATGACTTGAGGATCATTTGGAAAGATTTCTCCCATGATAACAGCAATATACAAAGTATTAAAGTACAATTAATGTTGTTGCCCTCCATGTAATAGATATGGTAAGAAAAGGTCATCCTATGGACTGTTAACAGCTACTCTGAGCACAAGAGCAGCATCTTTGCAAGGCATGTGATCCTCTATCCTAACCCAGAATCACAGGGCAATTTTCCTGCCCCAGGATTCAGACAAGAATAACTCTGAAAAATTATACAAAGCAGCTGGACTTCAGAAATCATGAATGAAAAAATAAAAGAATCATTTTCACTACTAGAAAAACACACACACACTAGATATTAAAGGTAGAAAACCATGAGGGAAAAAAAAGCAAAAAGATTGGGTTTTATAAATTACTTTGCAGGTGGAACTTGATTATTATTTTCACTTAAAATTTCCAGAACACCATTAAATATTTTCTGCTTTCAAACTTCTGGCATCTGACCTGGCAAGACACCTTCACAACAGCATTTTTTGTTTCTAACCACTAATTGTCTTTTGAGACCTAGATTTAAGGGGCCAATTATCCATGACCTGCATACTTCAATGCCAAAGAGTTCAGCAACAAACTCTAGGGTAAGCTGTTCCAGCTTCTTGACAAGAGGAGATGAGTTTTTACTACTGGAACTTACTTGGGGGCCAGTTGGGAAAACCACCTTGTAATGTTATGAAAAGGTGAAAGATAACAAAAAGGCAGGACAGAGCTGACTTGTGAACAACCCATGGAGAGCTCTAACAGTTTAAGAACAGAGATAAAATTGTGGAAAACAGAAGCCTTCTGGTTTTATTCTCAGATCAGTAAACAATGGGCCATGTGGAATAAAATATTGAGGATTACATGGTTGTCTACTTCTTTCCCCAGTTTACCTACAAATACAGCTGCCTGCACATACAGAGCTAAATGAGTAGAGGTCTGAGTTTCCAAGGTTTTCATCAAAATTCCAAAGAATCTGGAACCTTTCAATTTCTGCAAAGCAAACTGCAGTTTTAAGGAGCCTAGTCTCATCTCAAGGTTTGCTCGTGTATGTCCAGGGACCTTGTGAGAATTCACTAGATGGGACTAGGAGTTCATACAAGAAGGTATTCAGTATGGCCCACAGCCCATCCATTTCTAGTCCTGTAATCATGAGTAACAGAGCTGGACCTTAGAGACACTTCCTTACTTGGTACAAGAGACAGAGCAGAGCACAAACTAGGGACTGTGAAAGGTGTGCTGCAGAAGCATCTTCTCTTGCCTCTTGCAACATTCTGTATACAAAGAAACTGCCTCAGAAGCATCCTTTCAATTCCCTCCTATTTGCTTATTTATTAAACTCACATTCATCTTATTTTCAAGGGGACAACAGAAGAGTTTGATTTTTTAGGCCAGAGTCTCATCCCCAGCCTCCATATCTCATACCCTGTCATTTTCAAAAGACACCCTTTTTTTTCCATCCAGCTGGCAGGCAGTTTGAGTCTTGCACTGATTGGTAGAAACTTAAGGCAATTTTCCTGGGATTTTTCTCTTTCCACTCTGCACTGCCCAGCTCTGCCAGGTTTCATTCACCCCACCTATGTTTGAGAATGCTGCCTCACACATAACCAAATGCAGCTCCACACCAGCCCATATTATAACACTGGTCTGGATCTCCATCATCTTTTGGGCCATACTGCTTGCCCAGACAGATCTGCATCAGGTGAAATGCTAATACAATTCTTGCCAAAAAGACATCTCCCTGCTTTTTTCCAAATTAGCAAAACGGCATACAAAATATTGATGTTTTATGTTTTCCTGGAATATTCTCACACTCTTTCTAGGAATAAGCAAGGACATCTCTTTGCCATCCCATTATTACACATGTACACAGTTAAAAGAAAATGCTCTGAAGGGACATCAAGCAAATGATACCAATTTTCAAAATTCTATAGCAATATATTTATACAAATTACAGAATTCTGTATGTATTTACACACCATTACAGAATACCAAGTAAAAATAACACCAATCATTCTTTTCTTTTTCCCTCAGATTTTTCTTCACGTCAATTTTAGAGCTCAAGAAAGGTGCCAGATGGGCAGCACTAGAAGGTGAAGACTTCTGTTTGTCCACAGCACAGGAGGAGAGGCACTGCAAGCCTCCCTGCTTTGCCGTGTCAGCTCTCTGCAGCCCTGTTTTAGCAGGATCACATAAGGAGCAGGAGGGGGTCCGTACCCCTTCTCACCTTCCTGGCAAAGGAGCTGAGCAGCACCCAGGTGACATTGGGTTTGGCCATCCCCCACCCGAAAACAAACAGAAAAAGCTCATTTTACACAAGGGACTGAACAGAATCGGCTGTTCACTACCCGAAACAGGCCAAATTTGACCCAGTGAACCTGCAGGGAGTGGCAAACTGCCAGCTCCCAGGCCTTCCAGTCTTGCAGTAATGCCTAAGTTACATGTTTCTATATTTACATAAAGTCAGTATTTACACACCATTACGGGTTATTCGAGTAAATCGGTTACAGTTTATTTAGAAGGACTGCCATAAACTCATAACATTTTTCTCGAGTTTAATCCTTTCTGTAGAAAAATACAAAAAAAAAATAAATTAAATAAAACATGTTAACTAGTAGTAATGATTAGCCTATGACTAAAAAAATCCAAGTCAATTTAACATTAAGACTTTAACTGTGGCCTAGTATTGCGGCCTCAACTCAGAGTCATTTTAACCTTTGCAAATAATTTCCTGATGTATGTCAGATTTACTGAAACAGCAGAGAGTTGCAACCTCCCTTCCTCGTGGTGGGCTTGATGCATTTAGCACAGAGCAGTGAGCCCTGGCCCTGCCCAGGAGCACCTTTTCTTCTCCTACAATCTCTACATCACCCACACGGATGATCCAGCACCCGACCGACCCACAGCAGCCAAACCATCCGAGCCCCAAAGGCTGGGACACAAACGCGTGGGCTGCAGCTGAAGGCTGTAAATTCCCAGGCAATAACAGTCCCTAGACAGGTACCCTACAAATCAACTCATGTAATTTATGTCTCTTTATCATCCATGAACAATTAGAGCAAAACGCCATGTTGTGTTTGAGATCACTGATATCGCCGGTTGAGACATGGCTCCTCCTACCTGCTTCAGCACGGAAAAGGAACGTTTGTTCAGCACACTGAGCCAGAGGTCATACCAGAACAGAAATAAGTTTCAAATCATATAAATCAGATGGACAAGGGTGCTGTAGAGCAAAATTTTCTTAATTACAAGTAGGCTACAACCTTTTACATTACTCCTCCAAAGGAGCCCCCCTGCATATGCAGACAGCCAGGGTGTCAGGACCAGCCCTGCTCCCAACATATCCAATGGTGAAGGCTACACTCAACTTAATGGCACTGGATTGAAATCCTAAGGGATAGAACAACTACAAAATGCATTTGTCATATGGATCTTAACATGGTGTTCATCTCTTTTTTTTTCCCTTTTCTTCAGAGTATTAGGGAAAAAAACGTCTCTTCCTGAGGGTTAATTTCCAAAACTGGTAACTGCTAGTCAATGTGTTTGTGTGCTTATCTTAAAATGCTACATATCCTTAAATATTATATACTGTTTCCTCACTTAGGCTTCATGAATATTTGAACATAGTTTAGGAAAAACAATAAAAATAAGTCTAATACTGTCCCCCTCATTGTCATTATTGATAGAGATTTATTAGTTTCATTTTGCAAGTTTTACTTTAGGAAGGGTGCTAATATCATGTATTATGACAGTTCACACTGAAAGCAATTTTCCATAAAAGGTATTACAATGACCCCTATGGAACTTGTATAATTTCATAGTAGATAGTCAAGTGCACAAATAAACATGTTTACAAGAGTGATCCTATTAACCTGGTTCTTGCCCTCTGAAATATTTGTGTTCTTTGTGGAATCTTAAAATTAGTATAATTGTTGTTGGTATTACTTATGTTGTTTCTGGCATTCTCTTTAGGAAAAAAAATAGCATATTTATCATTTAGCTTTGGTATAATCTGCAATAGGTTTTAACAAGTAGAATATATTCCAACCCCTATATTTTCCACAGCTGTGAAATTTACAATGATGTAAGAAGTCACTTTATCAGAGAGGAAATATTACAGACACATAAAAAAAAGTTGAAGACCCAGTTTTCTCTTTAATCCTCTGGGGTAAGCTATGAAACAAGCAGTCAGAAGAGTGAGGACTCAGTGTCATGAGTGGTGTGCATACTTGTACAATAATACGGGCACAAAAGAGATTGTCGCCTTTAGTACATGAGGGTCACTAGAATTTATTATTGTTATTTCCTTTTTATTGTTGGCTTTTTTTTTTTTATCCATGCACCTTTATATTTACTTGCATGAATTTACCACAGGTTCATAGTGGCCTTTGCCATTTCAATGCTTACAGAGCCTAAAGCTTCCAAAATGCCTATCTGGCCTGTACATATTTCATTAAAAATAAACTCTATATAATAAATAAATATATAAAATAAATAAAATGTTGCCTTTGGAATTTCTATAAATAAATTTAACTTTTTATTTTTATTTTTTTTACTAAGAGGTCTTTGCTTTAAACTCAGTGGGGCGAGACCCAGAGAGCGATTAACTGAAAAGTCTCTTGTTTAAGTAAGACTGCACCCTCCATGCCTTTGTAAATGCAGCGTACACTTGAGCAGGCCACCAGCCAAAAATCCTGATGAATCGAAGTATGGCAGCTATGCTGATATATGACGAAGTACAACTGATCAAAAATTTAAAAGCGTGTCTATTCCCCAGCATGCATCAGGCCTTCCTCCTCCTCCTCCTCACCCTCCTCCTCCCCTCGGCTCCTCTCTCTCGCGCTCTCACTCCCATTCATCCTCTCCCTTCCTCTCTCTCTCGCACTCACTCTCTCGCGCTCCCTCTCGTACTAAATCAAGCGAGTGGGCATAGGCTCTCCTCCAGGAGGACAAACCTTTAAGTGCAGAACAAAATCAGCATGTTCCATCCAAGCCTCCATCATACATTATGCATGCGACAAAGTTTGGCAACAGTGGAGCTGATGTGATGACACAGCTAATCAATAAGAACCCACCGCATGAAACCTTTATAGTGGTTACTTTTTAAGGGCTCAAGTGAAGGAATTGTCTTTGTCAACTTTGGCTTAAAATATCCTTATATAGTTCTGGTACTTTCTCAGGGTCCACTGGTCTAGGTAAAAAATGTGTAAATTTTTGATGCCGTTTAGTCCTAGTCCCTTCTCTTGGAGTCCCATCTTTATTTAACGCAACGTAGTATCGTCTTCCAGTGTCCACATGTTTATATAGATTTGATGAATATGTGTTATACCAGTTTTCTTCAAATTGCTCTCTGAATACACACTCCTGGGTTAATTTTTCCTGTGGAAAGAAAAGAAAGAGCAGTAAGGATACAGCCACTAAAGCTCCTTGTTAAAGAATCACTATTTTAATGACTTGAAACTGGTATCGCCTCAGTAAATTGCAGAATAAACTATTTCAATTCTCCCAGTTTTAGCTATGAAGATCTCTATTGCTGGGTGTTTCAGGAGGCAGTCAGAAGGGTGGATAATTCTACGTGAAGCAAAAATGATTCTCAAAGCCTCATTGCCCAAATCAATACCATAACAACAAAGATGAAAACAGATACTTTTGATTTCTGATAGCTCCCAAGTAGCTCACAAGATCTTACTGCACTTCTATAACAAATTGTTTTAATGGTGAGTGCAGGCATTCAAACAAACAGATATAAATAAAGGAAATTAGAACCAGTTTGCAGGGCTGTAATAAAATTTACAGTCTTAAAATCTCTATATCATTTCAACGCATGGAGAACTTTGCGCATTTCATTAATTTAAAGACATGCAATTTGCTGGCCTTCATTTGATTTATTATTTGTATCATGAAGCCACAACCCAACAGAGCTTCAAACAGGAACATGAACCCTGTGCGCTGAGATGAAGTAGGCAAGGAAAAGCCCTCCAGGTTTGCATTATCAAGGTTGCCCTTGTGTCCCATCCTACTGAGAACAAGACCCACTGAGGATATCAACCATTTATCAGATCCCCCTACCACCACAGAATCCCACTCCTTCCAGTTGACCCACTTCTTCAGTCTGTGTGTTGCCTTCTACATCCTTAAGATTGCTTAGATTTGCTTTTTTAAAAAATGCTTAATAGAGTGCTTAAAACACAGCCACCTGATAACCAGACTCATTTTAGGAAGGACTCACACAAATTACAGGGAAAAAAGTGGTGAGCATGGGAGAGCTGATGGAAAGCTGGGAAAATTAAGCCTGAAAATAGTCTTTTCAGCAGGCACAAGAAAAAAATAGTGAGAATTCAATGTATTTTTTTGCAACAAGTTCTCATTTCAATAGCACTCACATCAACCACACCCAGCTTCCAGCTGAGGATCAATTTCTAATTATTACAAGGTTCCATACAATGTGTGTGTTTTACAAACATTAAATCTTAAAACAGTTCTTTTAGATGGGAGCACAGAGATGGGAAAACAGAGACCAAGGCCCAGATGCAGCAATGTATGGCACCTAAGCCATAAACTAAGCCATAAACTCCTGCACACAACTAAGGAGCCACAGCTCAAGCACCCCTAAGAAATCACCTTCCATGCCTTTACCAAGGAGCTTCCCAAGGTGTACCACCACCAAAGCCTGCAGCTTCCCTGAAGCTGCAGGTGCCTTTGGGGCCACCTCTGCTGCTTGAGATTCAGCTCACAACCCTCTCCCAAACGAATGTGCTTTGGCCCAGATGTTTCACTGCTGCTTTGTGTGGCAAGCACTCTGTTCCCAGGGCAGCCCACTTGGGCTGGGGACAAGAGACGTCCAAGGAACCCTATACACCTTACAGAAGACACCCATGAAGTATCCTTTGTGGGGGAAAGGAAACCAATACCCCTCTGTACCTGTATAAACCGGGTACTGAGCTGCAAAGACGGAGTCCTCCTCAGGCCCCCCCAAACACCTGAAGGTTTGGGATTTGGAGGGTTCTTCTAAATTAAATTTGTGGCAACTCCAATAGGCAAGAAAGGCAGCAAGTAAGCTGCTCCTGACTTCCCCTTTAATAGATACCTCATTACCACTCAGAAAGTAGAAATCCCAGACAGGACCTGGTTTCACACGTTCAACACCTGAAAATTCACTGTGGCTGTGACCATATCCCTTTGTGGATGTGAAACTTTTTAGAGTAATTCCTGACTTTGACATTTTTACTTCAATTTTTTTTAGTTCAATTTATTTTTTTTTAGTTCGATTTTTTTTACTTCAAATAGAGCAATAGTCTACAATGGTTATAGGCAAAAGAAGCACAAATCTGTTCACATAAAACCCTTATCTGTGGGCCATACCCTGCAACCTCCTATTGATAATTGCCTCTGTGTCCTTTGCCAGCTGGAAACCGCAGCCGCATTGAGCATCACCAGACCAGCAGCAGCTGCCAGTTACACCCATTGCAGTATTCCCCTTGCACAGCCTCAAAAGTACAAACTATTATAAAAGGTAATCTGCTGCAGAGAGGATTATCTTTAAGTTTAGATTTCATTAGTGTTTTATTTTGCATGAGGTTTAAAATCATCTGTGTTTGTCCTAAGGCAGATTCGGATGCTAAGGGGTATTATATACAGGACTTATATAAGTCCGTGGGGAAAGAGAAACTAATTCAAATTGTTTTCCTGCTCTCAGAAGGCAATAGGATCACATGACAAGCACTGCAGAAGAACTCCCTGCTAAAAATAGCAGCATTTTAGGAAGATATTTCAGTCCTGTCGTGAATTCATTAATTATTCACTTCATCTGCGGTTTTTTTTTTAGCATCATCATAAATTTCTATCTTTGCAAGAACTACATCCCCATGCCCTGAAGGAGAAATTTTAAAATAGCCTCTATTTATCTGGCAGGTTTGATGGATCATGACAGTGCTGTGGTACACGTAACTAGCAGACCCTGAATCAGGAGGTTTGCATTGTACTGCACTCTGCATGAGTTAAATGGATTTCAAGCTTACAAATTCAATCTTCATTTTACAAGCTTATCCTATTTTAACTTTCTATTCACTTACAAGACAGCTACATCTCTTTTGTCCTTCTTCAGAATTCTCAGAAATTCAACCATGAGGCAAATACTTCAACAAGAACATGACAGAGCAGTCAGGATGTGGGATCATATAGGTAGGGATACTAACAATCACCCTTTAGAAGAAATTAAATAATTTCTTTATACAGTCAAACCTTTTCGTTCTAGGAGACTTAGAAATTCTGGTCGTGGTCAGACACCATTGGAGTAAATCAGTGTTGATGACTTTGGATCAGATCCTGTAAGTAATGTGGGACACTAAAATCCCATAATATCCTTCTTCCCATGCCCTAGGAGAGTCTTACAATGATGTCTCATCTAATACCAAGAGAGACAGAAATCAGCATCCACCAGAACAGTCATTTTTGCAGAATCACAGAATCCTTTGGTCTGGAAAGGATCTTTAAGATCCCAGAGTCCAACCATTAACCTAACCCTGATGAGCCCACCTCTAAACCATGTACCACCACAGCCCCACATAGCATTAATACCTTATGCTGACATTTTAAGTATGCATGTCTTTATTCCAGCCAGAAATGAGCATAACACGGAGGTGAGGCTGGTCCATCCTGCCAACATCACCCTCTTGTCTCACCATCTTAGGAAGGGAAAGTCTTGCTGAAAGCTGACTCTCCCAGTATGGAAAGGATATGGTGTTTCCTGATCACATTTCTCCTCTGGCTATGACTTTTAGAAAGTCCCTCTATGCACATTTGAAGAGCAAGATTTAGCCCTACAATACAGCAATTTTTGCATACTTTTATTCTAGCAACTGACTTCTCTATCAATTTTCCAGTGCAAATATTTCCTTGCACCATACTTAAAGTTGCTGGACATCTTTGTCGAAAGCTGACACAAATACCAAACATACCCAACTGGAACAGCTATGGAAAGTAACCTGCATTCCTGTGAAAGGGGAGGCTGCTTGCCTTGCTTAAATCATTTAATTCAGGGCCAAATAAGGAGGTGACCTCAAAATTATATAAATCAGATGTTGCACCACATTCCACATGTTTTCTGTGAGAGCTGTTCATAGAGTATTCAACTACAAAATGATTGATTTTCATTTTGTTACATTTCCATGCTTCACCTGTTTGGTTTTTTAACCTGCTACTTAACTCAGAATGTTCAAATAATTGAATTGCACAAAGATGCACATATCACAAAGACAAAACCCCGAGAAAGATTTCATTCAGAAAACTGGTGTTAGCAATCTCAGGATCCCTTTCCCTTTTTACATTCTCCAACACCTAACAAGGAAAGAAAATAATTATGTTATCCTATTTCCAGGCAGATTGATTAAAAGTCAGATCCTAAAGTAATAAAGTGCATGGTTACAGGCATCAAAATGAAAGTTCTGCTAGCTTGTTTTAAAATAGCTATCCATGTGAAGTAGTTAATTGCAAATAAGTAGAAACATCTAAAATACATGTACACTGCTCAGAGAATGGTTTCATGACTCTAAAGAATGTAAGATATTCGTGCTGCTTGGTACTTGAAAGAACAGTACAGGGTCCTATATAAAACACATCAATACTCTTTCTTTCTTTCTTTCTTTCCTTCTTTCTTTCTTTTAAATAACCCTATGGAGTTAAAGTTCTATTTATTTTGTAACCTGACAAAAGAAAACCTCTTCAGACCATCATTCTTCAAATCACAGCAAGTACCTTTCATGCCAAGCAAACTACTCTGTTCTGTGCCATGTGTAGTTTTCCCTTTTACAAACTGCTACACTGATTCAGTAGAGACAAGAAAACGCCTAATCCAGAAGTCCAAACAACTATTAACAAGAAATATATCTGATGTAGTCAACACTTCCTGTATACTTGCTGCACACTAACACCTTGTTAATCCACCCTGTCTTAATAAAAGTCATGTTTATATGTATAATCTTCTGAGTAATTTCATGCAAATCCCTCATTATGGCTACATGGCATTACTGAAAACTGCATATGTAGTGAAGGGAAACAAAGAAAAGCCCTATTCTCCTCTGAAGCAGTTTGCTTTGCTGTTCTGCCTACCAACACACGCATTTTACATGCCATTGGCCCTTCCCATGCTGTAATGCAAACAGCCTCTAGAACACACTATGTTCAGCTAATAATTAACACTCATCCAGAGCTGTCATAAATAAAGGTCTAGCATAGCATTTACTGTGGCATTTTCTGTACTCTCATGCTAAGCCTGTTCGTTTCTGGCTGGGTGAACCACCTCCAGCCACAATGAGAAGCCAAATACCAGTGTCCAAGCAGCGCCACTTTCTTTTCCAAATTAGACCACAGTGTGAGTCAAGCCCTGCACACTGCGTGTCTGACTTGGTAAGTGTCACAGAGCTTTCTTTGATGAGTTTCTCCAAGCAGCCTCTTTTCAGAATGCTTTGTTTGATAATTTGACAAAACATGAAAAAAATGGGGGAAAAAAAATAGTCTGCAAAGAGGACTAGCTGACTGGTTTTTTTGCGTTTGTGTCAGTAGCTCTCCAAAAGCCTTTTAGACAGAAAAGGCTTTTTCCTTTTTAGCAGAAAAGCCTCCAGGGCCAGAGGACCGACAAGCAGTCAGGCAACAGTGCTGCCACTGATATACATTTCATATTCCATGGCACATTAAATAAGATGAGGGAAATCAGGAAAGGTGTCCCCGGCAAAACTACAGTTAGGCAACTGCAATCTCCCTACCTGAGGTCACCTTGTACTCTCACAGAGTACATCCAGTATCCATCTTACTCTCTTCCCCTAAACCTCTTAGTTAATTTGTATAAAGTTTTTATTATGCATCAATCCCCACTTACAAAATAAAAATCAAGTGTGTCTGTTCAGTGCTGCTGCCATGCAGAAGTAATGATGGTGCTTAAAGATTAGCATCTTTCATACAAAAAGCTTGTAAAGATCCCAAGATCCAGCAGAACTTGAACCCCTTGGGATCATGACTGCCAAAAGCCGCAACACGTACATTGATGCAGACACTGTGGTACTTCCACACCCTGATGCAGACAAGAGAAAAGCAGCACTTCCTGAGCAAAGTAAGCAGACTCCAGCACCAACAGTGAAATCCCAGGACACTGTCAGTGCAGGAGGGATTTCAGTGCTTCACCCTTTGTCCCATTGCTGCTCTTCTCCTGCTCCCTTGCTCTCCACACTATCAAGAACCTTCTCTGGAGAGACCAGGCTGGCACAGAGCACTGTGCTACCCCAGGGCTGTTTACAGAGCTCTTCTGACGTGAGCTGCAGGAGGAAGAGATGCCAATTAGTCCTCCATCCATTTTTGCCACTGCCAACTCCTCAGCTCTTGGTTTTACTGATATCCTCTCCTTTGATATTTCAAGTTTGCAGCATCTATCAAGCTTTAAGCATGCCCTCCCTGGACATGAAATCATTATGGGACGAGCAGCCCCACTGTGCCTGAGGATAGGCAGCCCATCAACAGCTATGCCTAAGTTCACAAAGGCTGGGTTTATATCTGCTCAGCCAAGCACATGAGATGAAGACTCATTTTCACCTAAACACCCAAGATCTGCTCATGATGCTGTTAGAAGTCTTGACAAAACTCCAGGGGCAGACCTCAGGCTACATAAGCTGTCACAGTGTCTTTTCTCTGGAAGCTGACGAGCTTCCTTCTCCACACCACAGCGGAACAGGACCAGGACAAAGTCGACTCTTAGAAAGCAAATAAACAAGCAGGTCTGTTCCCCTCCCTTCCACACCAGCAGGCCTGGGCCCACACTGTGTCATTTACTAGCCACACTTCTAACCTCTATTTTATTTTTGATTCCCTTGGCACAATAAAGAACCGCAGTCATCAATGTTATCTAAGCATCTAATTCATAACGCTTGGCTGAACCCTTCCAAGAATCAGAAAGCAAGGTAGTATTCAGCAATCTGATACAGGAGCCAGAGCCAATTTTTAAAGAAGATGGGAGAAGGGTTCCCGTCAGCTTAAATGGAATATGGATCAGCCTTGCAATGATAAAAAGGTAACAAATATTTTAAGACATTAAAAGAACCATTTCAGGCATGCTCAGATTTACTGAAAGCTGTAACTTGACCTTCCCCAGCTTGCCACTCCACAAATTCTCTTCTATCAAAAGACAACCTGTATGTCAAAGCAGGGCTGCCACCCTACAGCTTCACACAGTCTTTAGCCTGAATACCAGTTAAGGTTTTACCCAGACAGAGATTTGTAAATAAAACATGCTTTCCTTAAATCCAACTAAGATGGAACAAAGTGTTTTGTCAGTATTTTTTGCCTTGTTCTGTGGCTCTCCAAGCACAGAACAGACCCTTAAAGGACAGATAGACCTCATTCAACAGAAAGTGCTGTTTAAGTGAGCTAAACTCACATGCTGAAAGACATTGTAAAGTGAGGGATAAAAAGCATTTAATCTGCATGAGCCTCTCCATTCAGTGAGTACCCCACAAAACAGATCTATCCATGATTAAAGAAGCACCTCATCTCTCAGCTACTAGGTGCCATCATAAAAAGAGCAGAATGCTCAGGACCCTTCATGAAGCACTTTGCCATGGGGATCAAATAATTATTATACATATGTAGTGATACAAATGTATATTATAAAAGTAATTCATGTTTTATTCTTTCAGCAAGATTATTTGGTCAAGGACTGATGAACAAAAACCTGTCTCAATATATTGCTCTTAATTTTATGCAAAGCTACCAGCTAGGTACTAACTCAGAGGACAAGGACATTACTGATCAAATTGTCATTCTGGACAGGGGTCATCAAACACACACAGCATCATAAGCTATCACATTTTGGAAAGATCCTCACTGAAATGCCACATATCCTCTGGGGTCTTGAAAACCAGCAAGCTTCACAGAGAAATTTTAAAAACTATGTGCTTTGGTGGGCACTACAACAAAGGATTGGCACACTGTGATCTTTATCTAGCAGGGCTCAATTGCCTATTCAGTTTAAATTGTTTAAAAATGAGGCCTTTTGATTTCCCACCTTGTTTGGACAGGAAGGAAGGCCAGCATTTCAAATAGTTGCTGCTGAAGAAAAGATGTCACACTTCCCTTTACAGACAGCAGTGCCCCCTCCCTCAGCAAACACTTCTCATAAACACACTCTCCAGGGGTGACTTTTTGGACACTTCCCCCATCCCTTTTCCCAGGGGCAATGCTGCCATAAAGTCTTGGATTTACACAATTTTAGTATCTTGCTTTCTGAGTAGAATAGAGTATTTCCTTAATAACTCTCAGAAAATCCATACATCTTTGGTGTTGCTATGCCATGACTTATGTTGTCAGTGATACAGCTGACCCAGCCTTCGGGAAACCCTGGAGGCTCTGCTCCTTCACAAGACTCCTACTCCTCACATGCACACCAGTGGGCCTGTCTTTCAATGGGTAAAACTGCAGTCATGCACCTAATTTCAGCTTTGATGAAAGAAGTTGTCATGATGTCTAAAAAAAAACCAAAAAATATATAGTAACAACTTCAACAGAACTAGTGACTGAAGAGCTCAAAGACCAGGTTGTTGGTCTTCCAGGTACCTGCAAACACAGATCTTCCAAAGAAATCAGATTTTTAAAGTAAAAAAGGGAAAAAACCCTGCTATTTTGTTTAAACTTTACAACATTTGTATATTCTAAAATAAATAAAAAGATTTTGCTGACGTCTTCTTCAATAACTTCCCTCTTCTGAGTTCAGATTATACTCTATATGATATCCTAACAAAGGCATCAGCAGGACAAAATCCCCCTTGTCATAAAAAAGTAAGATTACATGTTAAAAGATTGCCTCTGGATTGCAGACTCTCATAGGCAGGAACCCTGTCTAGATTTAGGTTTTTAAAATGATGAATACAATACCGCTCTTATCTTGATTGGGATCTGCTGACACAACCATAAAACTAATTGGTGGTTTTATAGGAGCAGGTCCAATCCTGATTCCACTGAAGGCAAAGGTAGTTCAGCCATAATAGAATCAAGTCAAAATTTCTCTTGAGTCACAATTATTTCTATAATTGTGTTAAATTTGAAGAGCAAAGTTTAGCAGATTAAAGATGCACAGCCTGGGCCAGACCTCAAAAGTATGCAGCATCCACGCTAGAACACAAGTTTTACCTCAGCAGCAGCCTGTGGAACACAAATATAAAATCTTATCCTCAAATCAGGTATCTGCCAGTATAAAAGGAATGAAAAAGAAACAAAAGGTCCTTATAAAAGGGGAAAATATGGAATTTGCACTATAACAAGCTTTATTTCTCAAGCTTTATGAATGTGACACAAATGAACAACATTGCTGCACATCACCAAATCAGCCTAAGCACATTCAAACTGCAAAGCAAATCTCAACCTAGTCAAAATCCCTAATGAAGTCCCCACAGGGCAGACTTTTTTACTCTCTCTTTGAAAATCATGAATGGCAAAGTGGGAGAGAGTACCACATTCACATACCACTGGCTCCTGAATCAGAAACAGAGCACATCAGATCTTTATCTGATGCAGTGAATAATCCCCAAGCACATCTCAGTGTGTCACTGCTGCTGATGCTTTTAGCATGCCACTTCAACACAGTATTCTCAGATCAACCAAAGGCACTGAACCTTTTCACACCCCTGCATCATTACACAGCCAGCTCCAGAAAGGCTCAGCGCTGCAGTGACAGGGAACTACACAACTGCAAAAAGAATCTGAATATGTCCCACTCTTGCTTGCTGGGTATGATTTGGGTTTGCAATGCCGTTATGCCACTTTAACAACTCCCTGCTGTTGAAAGCATGGTGTTCAACCCTTCAACCATCCTACACTGCACCTGATTCTCCCACTGAGCGCCAGTGCTTGCCCAAACAGGCAGCAAGCCAGTTCAGGAAGCTGAACATTCTCCTGTGGCTTTATATTCCTCAACTGATCTCCTGACAGGTCAGATGAGTGCCAGTGTTGGAGCATGGAAGAAAGCAGAAGCATGCAGCACTAGCAGGGAATCAGAACTGCCCTTTCTGGAAGGGGCCTCCTGCAAGGTCACATTAGCACCTTTAGCCTCCCTCTTTCATAAGAACACAACATTTCAGACATCTTTAATTAGGGGAAAGCAAATCATTAAACTAAGATTTGAGTAGGATCTTACTTTACCAAAGCTTAGCTTTTATATATATACATACACAGATAAACATATGCATATATATATATATATATATATATATATATATATATATATATATACACATATACACACACATATAATTTATAGAGAAGTTACTCATACTGTCTGTCCCAGGCATATAGTGAGAATCCAAGATCAGACCAAGGCAGGGAGATCACTGAGGGTTTTCTCCCAGAAAAAATTATCTTCAGACCTAGTGAGCATTTGAAATTAAGTCCTCTGAGGAAGACCATAGACTTGAGGAAAAGTGTAGTATCCATCTCATAGAACACTACTAGTAAGTGTCCCTCTTTGGTGACAGTGTTCAAGTCTATGAAATTCTGATTTAAAAAAGACTGAACCCGCAGTTCAAAAACAACCACAAAAGTTGCAGTTTCTCACAAAGCTTTCTCCCATACCACCTGTGTCAAGTGTTCTGACCTATCATTTTTTCCTGCACCAGTACCGACATCCCAAAAGACCTTTTTGTTCTACAGAGTCCTTCATACCTTGCTGAGCAGGTTGCAGTTCCTGCCTCATTCCCCATGCTGGTGCTTGTGGGGAATACCATTTAACAGTACCCAGCTCTCAGCAAAACTGCCCATCCAAATTCTAACGTTGGTTATCTTCAAGGGTGAAGTAGATGAGGTAACTCAAGTATATGGACTTTTCTCAGATCTATAACCTCCACAAAGGAAATGTCCACAGTCACAAAGCTGTTTCCTACTGTACAGTGAGAGAAAGCATTTATGTCTCATCTACACCTCTCTGCAAAAATCCCTCTGGACAGCTCAAAAACCCATTTTCTCACAGCCTGAATCTTCCTCATTATGCAGTCTAAGCTTTCTTGTGACCCATTCAAACCAATTCATTCTTGTACTATTTCAAGGACTTTTATTTCCTCCATAGTGTTACACCTCGAAGTACTTACTTTGAGAGAGAGCAAGAGCGTACCCTCTCAGCTTTCATTCTGCAGGCTAAGTAAGTCAAGATCTTTAGTCTATCATTTGATAGTCTTTTCATCCCTCTGATCATCCCAGCATGCCCTTTCTGTACCTGTTTTGGTTTCAATTCATCTTCTTTAACACAGTGACCAACTGCATTTTGCATTTAGACTAGATCCTCCTAGTGTTATTTGGAGTGGCAATGATAGAGCTCTCCTCATGTGTCAAATATTTTAGGCACCAAGACCATTCTGTGAGGTTGCCTCCTGTGCTGAAAATACTTCCCAGCTTTGCAAAAATTTCAATAACACACCACTACCTTTTTATGACAGGATGTTTAATGTCCCTAATGAAACCAGGGAATAAAATCAGTCCAGGGACCAATCCATAAAAACTTCACTAATAGCTTCACTTCAGTCTAATACCTTTCAGCACTCCCCATTGCTGTCTTCTCTTCAGAGTTTTCACCATCTATCATACATTCTTCTAATAACACCCATTCTACCCACTGTAACACTCTTTTCTGTAGGTCATACCTAACACAGCCCTGAAGATTACCACTATTTTCCATTTCTGGAAAAAGATATTCGTACCAAAAATTAAATACTATGCTTGCCTGAAACTATTTATCCTGCTTCAGTAAACTCATCATGCATGTACTTCCTCTACTCTTCCATTTAAAAGGATGTTCCTAATGTCCCAAGCACACCCCAAGCCAGACTGATAGCCCTGCAGCCAAAAACAAACCACACAGCCCCAGGTAAACACACTCTCGAGGCTGGAAATTGCCTCAGAGGGAAGCAAACACTTCCTCACCCAGGGCTTGCTCCCACCTTTGTGCTGCACCTTCCAGTGACCTGGAAGGGAACAACTGTGGCTGAAGCCCTTTTGCTTGGCCAGATTTGTTTTCCAGTTTTGTGCTTCAATTCCCCAGGCAGCAAAGAAACACTTGTGCCAGCAAAAGGGAGGGGATGGATGGATGGTTGGTTGGAGGGAAAATAGCCACTTCTTTCAGTAGCAGTATTGGCTGCCCCTGCTCCCTTTGTTCATCCCACAGCAGGGAGCTCCCCAGACACATGTTACCACCCAAAGGATTTTATCAGAAACAGGGCTAGCCCAGTTAGCATCCACATTCAAACTGGATTGCATTGACACTCTCTCCTGAATACATCATGTTGGTAAAGACTTCTGTTCCCTTTCCAGGTATATAGATTAAAAACTTTTCACCTTATAAAAGTTTAAGTACACATTTCAGGGCCCAAATCAGCTTTATTGCATCAATTTCCATTTCATGCCCATGCTTCTACATCTCTAAGACACAATCTTTTCTGCAACCTGCTCTTCTCCCATTCTCTGCAGACCCTCTGCCAAGCTCTAACAATCTTCAAATCCTCACATGCAGTTTCACCCTTCCTGGGATACCACTTTCACAGGATTTCTGCATGTCTGACAAAGTTTCAGATTTCCTTAACATTCAGAGCCATAATCACCTTTTTGAACTGGGCCTCTTCAGAGTTTGCCCATCAAATTAACTACAGGTCTATTAAAGCAGATTTACCCAGGGAGACACAAGTCGCTGTGGTCAGTAAAAGACACCATCGGGTTTTTGATCATGGGAGTGCCAGGTTTTCCTGAGCAAAGCTGCTCGTGCAGAAAGCCTGACCACTCCTTACAAGCCAGCTGCCACAGGAATCGCCTTCTGTCTCTCCATTTATACCATTTACCAGAAGCCACTTTATTATAGTAAATAATAATACTAACAGAAGCAGAAGGGCATTAAACCAGGTGCTGCAGCCATTATCCCTCCTGGGATTTGACCACTCTCAGCCTAGAAGTCTCTGCCTTCACTCAAGGAAATTGCTTTTAATTCTCCTTCCAAAAATTGTGCACTGAGACTGTTCTGTTTCTAGGCTCACGTCAACTGTGGTACCTGGACACTGAGAACAGATAATTCAGATTATTACTTTTTAAAAATTAATCTGAAACATATGGAATCATTTTAGATCAGAAGTATTTAAAAGGAAAGTGTGATGGTACTGGAGGGTAATTTATTTATTTATCCAGTTCTTAAACACCAGTAGTAATTATATACCTGGCCCAAATGCTGTTACCAACATGCACTTTCAACCTGCTTTTTTCTTCATGCTGTTTCCGTGCACCTTGACCTACCATTTGAAGGGCTGAACAATTCCCTTCCTTTATTTGCACAGGAACATAAAAGATATTTTTAGAATGCAGCCAAAGAAATCCTTGCCTACACCAAGCAATTTTCAGTAAACTATGACAAATTGTCCTTTTTTTGTCAGAAAAATTTCTGTTCACCAGTCTTTGTAGCTTCACAGCCCTTCCAGGATTGCGGGGACCCAAACAAAAGCATAAAACACTGCAGGTGCAGCCCTGCTGGGACAATAAAGAGGCATATCGTCACCTCCCTGCACACTTACTGGGAAAACATGTTTCTTCAAGGACAGTACTCTCTCTCTCTCTCTCTCTCCTCCTCCGCCCCTCTCCCCAGTGTTTCAGGAGCAGAAGGCTAGTTTAGTCTCCCAGATCAAGCTTTCAGTTCACTTTTTGAAGGACAGTAATTTATGACCCTGTGAAAAGCATTCCTACATCTCACCTTGCAGCACACACCCTGTAAGTCTGCAGCCCAGAGGTGTGGAGCTTCCCTCCCTGGCTCCTGATCTGAGCTCTTAGCTATGTCCCAGCTGCTCTGTGAGTAAAGGAAGCTCTGTATGCTGCTCCTTCAAGCACTCTTCCCCCCTTCCTCAACAACTCCTCCATCTCCACTCCTGCCTTCCTCTCCCCATCTGCACAACTTTCCTGGTAGCTGCTCCAGATCTTGCAGCTACCAAAATTCCTCCTGAACACCCAACCTGAGCTGTCTTTTGCCACCTGCCTAGGGCACAAGGAGCCGTGGAGGCACCAGCATTTCACAGACTGGTTTTAGTTGAAAAGGACTTTTAAATCTCATTTAGTCCAATCCCCTGCAATGCACATCTTCAACTACATCAGGTTGCTCAGAGCCTGGTCCAACTTGACTTTGAATGTTTTCAGCAATGGGGCACCTACAGTGTCTCTTAGCAACCTGTTCCTGTGCCTCACTACACCCACCACCAAAAATTTTTTTCTTTATATCCAGTCTGAGGAGAGGAATGGGGCAGGTGCATGTGTGTGGGAGATCAGTGAGGTGGGCATGCCAGCAGTCAGAAGCAGCACAGGTCTCTATTACAGAAAAGCCCAGGACAACCAGGGCAGCTGAGGCAAGGGTGTCCCATGTTCCTGCTTGGCCTGTGCTTGAGGTAGCACAGAACTCCCTCAGAGGACAGCCTGCAGTGGGAATATTCATTTTTGCTAAATTTTCAAATTAGTATTTGACCATATAATGACTGGCATGACAAAAACTCAGCAATGTACCTGCCAGAGTGATGGGAGGACTTCTAAATACTGCTGTATAAAGGATGGAAATACAGCAAACCATTTAAATTATTAACACAGTTACTATTACACAGGCTGGAAGAAAATTAGAGAGTGATTCACAATGTTTTGTTACTGCAATAGTTACAAGAGCTGCTAATATTCCCAAGGGCACCATGACAATGGAGACAGCCTACAAAAGCATGAAGGTTGTGGGATCAGATCAGAAAGACCTCCCTCCCTCCATGGCATGGCCCTGAGGAACACAGCTAAGACACATTTGCTAGTGTCCTTGTCAGACATGTTGGCAAGAGCTGTTTGGCACTTGGGAAAGAAAAGGTCTTCATGTCTTTTCTTAACCCCCTTTGGGTCCTATCTGTAGTTTGCATTTTCCCCCTTTCCAGTGGCAAGCACAGTAGCTGCTGTGAAACATGATGAGTCATAGCTGCAGGCTGCCAGGGAAAGGCAGGGAAAGGGAAAGCAGGGACAGATGAGACAGGAGGGAAAGCCGCTGTCACTACCAGGCTCCAAGTCATTGTTAGGTACCTACCCATGCTTTCTCTGCAGCACCATGTGCACATATTTTCAGCTTCCCCTGGCTAAATCCATGGCATGAGGAGGATTTGAGAACAGCCACGTTATGTTACACATCTGCCTGAAAGCAGCATGAGAGGCACTGTGCTCTTCTGACCAGAAAATGCAGCAGGAACTGCCCCCTGTGAGAGTGGGGAGGTGGGAAGAGCTTGTCAGGCAGTTAATCTATGAGGAAAGCAGAACTTTGAGAAGGCCAAGAGGGATGTGACTGGATCAAGATATGCTGAAACTGCCTTTACTGTTGTCTTTCATGAAAACTGGCAGCAATCACCCATCCTGGCTGCTCTGCTTTGCCATATGTCCCATCTCCAGTGGCACCACAATTATGCTGGGAAAAAGCCTTCCTGTGTCAAATGTTTCAAATACAAAAATAGAAGGATAGAGGTCTTTTAGGTCACTGATTTGGTTCATGCCTAATGTATTTTTCATGCAGTAATTAGAATATAAATATGATAGTGTCAGACACAGGGCATGTATTCCAATAGTGTCAAGTACTGAATGCCTCACAAGCTGTGAATCTAAGCACCTGCTTAGATCCCCAGTGCTGATGTAGAGCAAGACCAAATATTTCTTAGGCTGCTACTCAGTTGTGTGTGGGTTTCCCATCTTAGGAAACACAGCCACAGCATCCTAAGTGTACCTGCTCCTTGACAAAGCTGGTGCTGCTCACAGCCCTTAGGGAATAAACCAAGACAGAGGGATACACCTCACAGCACAGCAGCACAAGGACAACTTACTGGTGCTACAGAACAGTTCAGCTGAAGACATTGGTCTGCTTAATGCAGGTGAAAAACTGATTTAAATTTTTCATAGTCTACCACCCATCAGTCTCAAAACTAATCTCTTTTAACCTGATCTTCTACTTTGCCAGAGAGATAATTCTGTACTGGATTGTGCCTCGCTTCTAGTTCAAGCAGTGAGTTCATTCCCATCAGAGAACTTTATTTTAAATTAATTGCATTTTTTGACCAAAACCAAAAGCAAAACACTGTCACTTAAAAATGTCCAGCCAATTCTACACAAAAATCTGCTCTGAGGCCTGCTTATCTCAGTGTTTCTAAGGGAGCTGACAGTTGCTGAAATATAGGCACTAGGATTGCTAGTGTTGACAAGGCTTTAAAGCATCATCACACTGAGTAGCCATTAGAGGTTATATTTCATTGGAAGTAATGTAATTCAATTACCATCACTCTTTAGTATGTTCCATCTCTGCAGGCTGACAATAAGCCCTATCATCCATCAGATTTTAACCTGAACTTTGCATTCTAGCCTCAGAGATTGCCAGTTCTCCATTATGAATGGCTTCATATTTTTAGTGTCATTTCTTAGGAAAAAGAGGTTATCCAATTATCCTGTACATCCATTTGCCTGCTTGTCTCTTCTTAGCTTGTCAACCAGTTTCAATTAGGAGGCAAAGGTCTTCAAGAAAATTAAGTTCCTATCAGTTTTGCAACTAATCAGAGCCAGGGTAAAGAAGAGAAATTATTTGCACATCCCACTTGGGAGTGGTGAGCTATGTAATCCCTGCAAACTGACAATCTGCTGAGCATGGACAGGTAACACTGTCCCTTTCTCCAAACAAGAAACACAAAAAGCTGGGGAATTTGTGCTACTGCAGAGACAGAATGTCAGAGAGACCAATGCCTTATACTGTGAGACACAACTCCTTAGGAAAGCAGGCTCCTTTAGAACTGCTGTTAATGGAACAACTATTTTATAAATGCAGTGAGCTTACTAATTTACGAAGAATTTCTTGTGTATATTTCTTCAGCAAAGATTGTCTTGACTAATTCACTCTGACAGCCAAACATATTGCAAATACAAAACATAAATTGCACAGGAAGGTGATGTAACATTTGCTTTCCCAAGTCCATGCATTTAAGTCCTATCAATAACCGCATTTCCTGTCTCAGAATATCTGAAATGCAGAGTAACTGATTCACTATGTTTATATGTTGAAACAATTACTCTAACTGATGATTATCAACATTACTGATTCATATTACTGTTGTTGTTCTGCCCTTTTGCTGCCTAACTAAACCTGATGTACTCATGTTCTTTGCTAGTTCTTTATCACATTCATCAGCTGTACAAGGATTATGACTTATGACAACTTGCTCCTCACAGGCAACTGGTTTACATCTGTCATTGCATCAATTCTTTTTCTCACTCCCTCTCCATCCTTCCAAACTTTACCTGCTCCATATTGACATTTATCCTAAATCCCTTTTCTTTGGCCTTTCCCACTCACTGGCTCTCACCACCTCTGCATCTCCCCTTCTCCCATGTCCACTCATCCTCCATCCCAGCCTTGCCCCTTGTTTTACCACCTATTTTTCTGCCTCCCACATACACTGTCATTATCTGCATCTTCTGGCTTCCTCACCTGGCTTGCTCTTTGTTGAGAAGATAATCCTCTTCATCTCTCTCACACAAAATTTTGCTAGAAAGAGATCAGTGAACCTGGACACCCTTATGGAAACACTTCTGCTGGACTTTCCTGGTTTCACTTGCTCACACTTCTACACAGATAATATACATGGAAGCTGGACTTCCCTCTTATCCCTTCTGTTTTTACCTGCCCACTCACAGCCATCATCTCATGTTTTCTCCCACTCTCACTGCCATCCCCACCCTTCTCCCTGTTACTGCTACTCCCCTGTGGCACAGGTGTCTTCAATTACATTCAAAGCCCTTCTCAATCACTTTAGGTTCTTTTTGAGTGTTTCTCTTAAACATTTACACCATCAATGGATCATTCTAGCCTTCTCCGCTGCTTCTAATGAACCCCTGTGAATGCACAGCTTCATTTCACTTCAGATACTCGCTTTTGCCTCAGATATTCACTTACCCTTCAATCCTGCCATCCTTTTCCTCAAATACAACTGCTTCTCTTGTCCTTGTAAGTTTTGGAGGTTGATATTTTACTGCTAGAAGAGCTTTGCCTTCTACCATCTGGGGAATTATCTGCCAAATTTCAGATGAACCTGCCCACTATCTACCCAGGGCATGAAGCCAGTTGTACATCAGATGCCTCCAATAGTCCCAGGTAAGAGCCACGTCATACCGACACATGCACACATAAACACACACACTCCCTCTCTCTGCTCTGCTGGAAGACAGCCCATGTTGCCAAGAACAGTCACCCATCAGCTTCAGGTAGGCTGGCAAACTCCCACATCTGAAATACCAAGTTTTACTCCTCCCTCACACCCGTTACTCACTCCTGCTGCCATCCCTCAGGGAGCACCAGCGAAACTTTCAGGACAAGATCACCAAGCCTCTTGCCCTCATTCCTACACTTTTTATAACTTCTGTCACACTCTTGTTTCTCATGCTCTCATCCACATATGCCACCCTTTCCCTCCCCTCTACCTTATTTTGTCAATTCCTGGAAAGCTCTCTGCCTACACACAAAAGGAATCCACTTTGTCTGGATTTAGGTTTCCACTGACAGGAGACATTTACAAATCTTAGAGTAAGTCCTTTAGTCTTCAGTGACCAGCTCTGGCCATCAGTCTCTATTGTTTGTATCTAAATTGCCATTCAACTGCATTATTACTCATTCCTGATTTTGTCACCTTTTCCCTCTCCCACATTCATTATGTCACCCACAGGGTCTTGTTTTGAATTAGATTGCAAGATACTCAGAGCAGAAAGAGTGCTCATACAGCACACACACATAGTGCAATGGGAGCTTGTAGAAGCTAGCAAGGGTTTCCCCCACAGAAGGCAAGCACCCTGACTGCCCAAGGCTAGCAGGAACTCACCGAGCCATACAGTTCTCCTTTCTCATTCATTCCAAGGTAAAGTCCACTGTCGACTCCTCGGATGCTGACCAAGCCCACTGCTATACTGATAAATTCCAGTATACCTGTGAAATGAAGGAAAAAACAAACAATGTATGAATTGTTCCTATTGAAAGATTTTTTTCCCCAGATATGACTTATCACTGAGTGTCAAGCAGCTATTTTCAAGGCTTTTTTCCCATTTTCTGAGTTTTTTGGAAGATGAGGACAAAATTAATATACAATACTTCAAGTACTTTGGGTCTTTGTTAGACTGATGCACTGCAGACAGCATTAATGTATCAAATTTAGAGACTGCTCCCAGTCTTTCTCATCATTCCTAAACACATACCTTAAGCTCAGTTATTCTGATTTGCACAACATTCAGAGAAATAATACATTCAGAGAAAAAAATAGTTTTTAGGTTGCCAAAGTAGCAGGAATGAGGAACCCATGAAACTTGTCTTGCAAAATAAATTCTGAAAAAATACATTTTAATTGGAATTGTGAAATAAAGCAATGTTACACATGGAACCAAAAGATCTCCTTTCAGACATCAATGAATCAGAAATACAGGCAAAGATTTACTCACAGTATGATCATTCCAGAGGCTTGAGAAATGAAAATCCTTAGTATAGTCCAGTGTCATGCATTTCTGTTTGGATAGTAACCATTCTCTCTGGTGTGTTATTATTTACTCATCTAAAATTCAGACATTATAACATTCTACACCTAAGTGTAATAGTATGTACATGATTAAGTTTTCCCATGCAAATAACAGCAAACTTACACAGATATTTGTTCCCTTAGAAACAAGAATACTTTGCAGAGAAGCACTGCTTTTGCAAATCTCCAAGGTTCAGCACCCATGTGCACAGTACATGCACAAGTATCTGTATCAAGTATTGGCTCATCTGGTTCTGAGGGTTTGGGGACCTTCTGGCAGCCTTCCCTGCAAACTGCTTACTTCTTCAATAAGGATGCTACTGGCAAAATCCGGCATAAGCCTAGGAATCTTGTTTAAAAATGGAAATTTCTTCCTATTTGGGAGTGCTCACCTAAGACTGTAATGATCTAACAGGAAGTTATCCAGCAACATTCAGAAGCATGCTGTTGTGTTATGCTACTTTCTGAGTCACAATATAAGGTGTGTCCTGCACAGAATAGCATTTTCAATATATTATGTGAATTTTCAAGTCTAAGTACACTGCATAACTATTTTTAAAGCTTATTGGAAATTATTTGTATATGAAATAATGAAATAATAGTATAGTGTGCGTTGAGCTTCACATGGCCAATAAAAAAAGCCCTTTCCTGGCTTTTTTTAACAATTAATTTGGCATCTCCCACAAAATAATTGTGCACTAATCAATACCAGGCATGAATTGCAGAGATCCAACATAGCACAAGTTGAAGCCAATAGGGAAAATTTATAGCCAAGCTAATGTAAAGATGAAAAGTATTCCCTGTAAGGGAGTATTGATCATTACCTTAATATATTATTCACCACTACAAACACCACAGTATTACTGTTTTGATAACCCTTTTTTAAGGGCTGGTCATTTTAAATTATTCTCTACATATGTACAAATAAAAAATACTGTGAGGAAATATTTTTCCACTGTGTAATTATTTAGGTAATATAAAGTGGCAGCATGCCTTTTGTCTGGTATATGTAGTGTCTCAGATACAATTCAACCATTGAAACAATTTTTAAATTCCCATTATATCTGGACATGCAATACTTTCAGATTTCTTACTAAGGCTTTTTCTTTAAAGCTTTTACCAAAATATCATATTACTTGATACATGTTACCAAGCAATTTTAACTGAGTTTAAATCTTACATTAAGTGTGTATTAGACACTACTATAGCTAAGCTAGTGAGTCTGGCATTTTTCATATCAGTCCAAATGTAGTCTTTAATTGCTGTCATCATTTCAAATATTTGGATGCATGCTGCTTACTGCATCAAAAGAACAAAAAAGGCACTGTCACATCCTATCATAAGTGAAGAAAATTAATTTAAGGTACTTGGCAAAGAGCATGCACATATTTGAGATCAGAATAGAGACTTCTTCATTTGAAATACTCAAAAGCCTACTCACAGCAAGTTTTATGTGCCATATTAAGTCCTTCAAGAGATTATCTGGGGCCAAGCATCCAGTCTTACAGAAGTCTTGTCAGCTAAAGGATTGCATTTGTCCCACAGTTCTGCGCATATTTTCACTGTATAGTGTCTATAATGTACAGACAGTACTTAGGACCTGAACTAGGTATTAAAATAGACAATCCTCTTCAAAATGAGGCTGTATCAAATGAAAATCAGGACAACTCCAAACTTTGAAAGCAGGGCCCTATTTATAGCTAAAAAATGTGGAAAGGAAGAAAGTAGAGAGGAAATAACTCAGTACATGGGGTGCTGAATTTCTTCTCACTGTATTGAACTAGTGTTATTAAGGAAAATGCTCAAAGATCCATTCCCTCACAAGGATAGGAAGAAAGTTTCAGGGAAGCTATTTATTTCCTGCACGCTCACATCAGCCCTTCACACACCTTCTTCTACATGATCCAGCTCAGACCATGCTGAATGGTGCCGGACATCAGCCTGACATAAATGCTGGTCCTGCTCTCCCAACACAGGTGAGAGGAGGTGTGTTTTCACTAAAGTAAAATTTTAATTTTCATCTGTCTTAGCTCTGGTGAAAAGCAGGCCTACAGAAGCATTTTCCTTAGCTTTTAGGCAATGAACACCTCTGTAACCGCACAGTTTTATGTTGTTGCTGGTTTGCCCTTTTCCCATTTTTTGCTACACGTTGGCTTTCTTTGTATCAATGGAGCGCAGCAGTTTAGCTTTCCCTTAGCACTGCAACAGACCATCTATGACAACGAAGACGCTGAGCAAGTATCTCTGCCAGCCCCCTCTTTGTACGGCTTCCCGGGGAAGGGGAGCGCATGGGCAGCGCAATGGGACCCTCCGGACTGTCCTCTCCCCGGGCTGCCGCGGAGAGCAGCGGGGCGAGGGAAGCGGAGCCCCTCGTGTCTCAGAAGCCGCCGGGAGGTCAGCCCAGAGATGGGGCGAGGGAAGGAGCTTCCCCTGAGCCCCCAGTCCCCGGCGCCCCCCTCTCGGTGTCCCGCCCTCCGGCCGGAGGCTGCGGTGCGGGGCTGCGCGGAGACACGCGGGGCTGAGCGCTCCGCCGGGATGCGTCCCGCCTGTCGCAGCTGTCACCACCCCGCCCGCTCCCCCACATGATGCCAATTAAAAGACGGGAGCGCAGACAGACACGGCACCCCCAGGCAGCAGGGCCCTGCTTCAGTTTCAGGCTCTCACAGCGCCCTTGCCCACCCCCCCCCCCCCCGCCCCATCCCCTCCCCTCTGCAACGCTCAATAGCGGAGGAGACTGTCGGGCCTGCTCGGCGCCTTTCCCTCCGCCTAAAACCTGGCCCACGATTCCCAGTCCCGGGGGCCAGCGCCTTCCCCGCATGCATCACCTTCCCCCCGCCCCGCCCCTGCCTGCTGGCTCTCCCCGGAGACAGCCCGGGGCGGGGCAGGCCTCCAGCCCCCGCCCCGCCCCTGCCTGCTGGCTCCCCGGAGACAGCCCGGCGACAGCCCCTGGCTGCCCGCAGGAACCCCCAGGGGGGCGGGCCGCCCCCCCCGCAGAGGGGCGGGCCCCCGGGCCGCAGCCGCCCCCGCGCCCTCCCGGCGCTGAGCCCGCCCCGCCAGCCCAGCGCGGAGCGGGCAGGGCGGGCCGGGCAGGCGGAGGGCGGGCGGCTGCGCGGCTCCCGCAGATGATGAACGCAGCGGTTCCTTGTAGCAGCAGGTCCCGGGGAGCGGAGGTCACCTGCTGACAAGCTTTTTTTTTTTTCCTTTTCCTGCATGCTCCTATTTTTTTAATGCTGTGCATGCAGTACTTGTGCTGACGCACAGAGACACGCCTCTCCGCTGTTAAAGAGTTCCTGAATTTACAATGACTCTACTGTCTAGCCAATGCCCTACACTAAAGGAGACTGCATCAAAAAAATTTCTTTTGTGACCCGGGAGAGATAAGGCTTTGATCACCTGAGATCACATTACGGGGGGGACCCAGCCGGCTTCTCCCGGGGAGCTTTTCTTTTAGAGATGGACATCTTGCTGCAGGAATTGCGAAATGCCAGGGCTCCCAGAACCGGGCGAGTATAGACACACAATATGGCTCGGTTCATTGTACGCAATAGGCACACATCCAACATAGCATCACAAAAGAATTACTCTTATCTGATGTCTCTCCAGAGGTGTGTGCGGGGAGGGGGATTCCCACAGGGCAGAGCCCAGAGAGGAGTTTACGCGCAGCCCCCGGGGTTTTCTCTTTGTCCTCCTTATTCCTGGAGAAAAACTTCCTTCTGACGCGTACCCCCGCATCCACACACGCGCACGTAGGTTTCCCGCACACGCTCGCAGGAGACCATGTGAGCCCGCTCTCCCCAGGGCAGCTCCCGAGATGGGATGCAGACCTCCCCTGGGTCATCAGAAGACTTCAAAATCACCAAAACTCAAATAGCACCAACTATTCTGCGACCTTCCGGCAAACACAACAGCAATGTCACGGCACCGATACAAAAGTACCTTCCCGCAAAGAAGCCGGGAGCCCCTAGGCATCCCACGGGTTTGCCGTGCCCGGTCTTCCCAACCCCGCTGCATGGGGAAAAGAGTTACCAGCAAGGCTCGTCCCGGTAGGGGGAAGAGGGAGATCAAACCGACAAGGACAAAAAAAAAAAAAAAAAAATCTATTTAAAGCCAAGGCGCTGCAAGGGATGGAAGAACTGCCCCTCGGAATTGTCAGCTTCCTTCAAGTGCGGCTGGAAAGCCATTTTTAAAAATAGACGCCACGAATAATGTGGTCACGGCCGCCTTGCGAAGGGAACAGCTGGCGGCCCTCCTCCGGGGGCGGCGGGGCCCCGCGGGCGGCCGGCCCCCCGCCGCCGCGGCTGCCGGTGCGCGCAGCGCCCTACACCTGCTGCGGCCCCGCGCCGCGCCGCCCTGAGCCCGCACCGCAGCGGGCACGGGGAACCTGCGGCGGCGGCTCGGCAGCCACGAGCGGCGCCTGCCCGTGCCAAGGAAAACGCCTGGCTGCAACACACCCCCACATCCCCTCCCGCCCCATTCCCCTCACTACGCGTCTGCCTTAAACACTTTCCGCACTTTTTCTCGCCAGGAAGCGTGGATGTTGCGCCCCCGGGAGAGCCGCGACGCTGCCCCCACCCCGCACGCAGCCCCGGAGACCGCGGGCGGGCGGCGTGGGAGGGAGGAAGAGCCTGTAAGCAGCGTGAGAGTGTCAGGGAGCAGCGGATGGAGGGGGATGGAGGATGAACCTGCGACCATGCGAGAGCCTCAGTCCTCTCCTCCCCCGTCCCTCCCTCTCCGCTTCCCTTATGAACCCTTTGGAGATCATCTCCTACAACACCGGCATTATCTAAATAGCTTCACAAAGCAATAAAATGCAGCTTAGATATCGTTCAACATCTGGCATTAAAATACAAAGAGAGAAAAAAAATCAACACAGGACTTTGTTTTTACGACCGAATTTAAGTGTTGTCAGGTTGGTTCACTCACAAGTTAACTCCTTCCAACAGCTGGGAGCGTGGCGAGCTAACCTGGCATATTTTCTGCACCCCTCCTTAAAAAAAACCCCAAAGTATCGGCTCAGCCAGGCTGTTTTAGTCACTTTCATACATTCAATCTGCCGGGCCTTTAACATACTCCCTGGCAGCCGAAAAGCTCCAGGCCCACTGGACTCGCGTGTGCATGTGCGTTTGTGCGTGTGTGCATGCACAGGCTCTCCGGAGAGGCCGGGGCCAGCAGCCCTCCAGCCCTCGCTGCTGAGTCACAAATAGTGTCCCCTGGAAAGGAAACCTAGGGAATGCTCTTTTCAAATTCGCTGTGACACGCCACACAGCTCGAGAAAGGCAGGTTTTGGCGCAGGATTCCCGGCTGGCTCCGGACCCCACCTGCGCTCCCTCTTTCCCGGGGCGCCTGTCACCGGCACTGCCGCACGGCTGCGGGTCGGCTGCGGGCGCGCTGCCGCTAAATCCTCGCCGAGCAGCGACCCAGACAGGGTGTGCAATTCGGGCAGTTACTAGGGCAGGTAATCGGCAGAGAAAACGAAAGAAAAGCCCTCGTCAATTTGCGTATAGGACGAGAGCCACTCCCTCCAGGAAACTCGGTGAATTTTAAATTGTGGTGGTTAATGATTAAAAACCCTTTAAACTCGCGAAATCAAATCATTCAGCAGAAACGTCCCGAGCAAAAATTCCACCACCGCCACCACCACCTCCCAGTACGCGTCTGCTCTTAAGCAGAACTTGGGGCTACACAAACATCGCTACCGAGCACCCGGCGAGGGCTCCTGCTCCGCCGCGGCGGTGCCGCTCGTGTACATCTGCACCCCCGGACACATTCATTTATCCCGTCGGCGGATCAGCCATCAACACAAACCCCCTTCCCGCCCGCCTCGCACCCCCCACCGTCCCCCCGCCCGCAGTTCTGCCCCATTATTTCATCACATGACCACTAAAGGGTTAAGGAAAATACCTACCAAATCTGCTGTGGTCTTGCCTGGTTCCCTGGATAGTACCATTGGGGAAGATTTCTAAATGAAATCCAGTCCTGCAGTATAGCTGCCTCCGCCTGAGGATCCCCTTTAAATGGTCCAAGTCCGTGACCGCAGGCCCCCTGGGTAGCCCACCTGCCTCAGACTGACCCAGGTGGTCACTTAACAAAACCGGACTATCCACCGGCAAAACGGGCACATTCCCAAAGGGTACTGCATCCTGCACACCGAAATAGTTCCCAACTTCACCTAAGGGAGCCATCAGAAGATTCTGCTTTTAGAGAATGAGAATAAACAATAATGATGGTGCCAAACCCAGGAGATATAAGATTAGGTATATTCCACTCCTCTCCCCTCCCTAGCGCAGTTACAGAGAAAATGTTCTTTCTTCAATCCATTAAATGCATAAATAAAAGTAATATTCTGTTTTGACTGGTACAGGTTCAAGGTCAAACCAGTTAGTCTAAGAAACCACCACTTTATACTCACACACTGACATATTTATAAACATATAGATGTGTATATCTATATAAATGCATATATCCCCAGCTCTTAGCAAGCAATACGGTCTTCAGCCCATCCAACTGTAATAAAGAAAAAAATCCGTAGTTTCTCCATTTGGTTTAAGATAAGAATGACCATAGCAACTTAAATACCTAGGCGTTATAGGGATTTTTTTTAAGATGCACAGGCTACGTCAGGATTTATGGATTCTGACTCCAGAAAGGCATGCGCTGTTTTTACTCTATAACAGACTGCATACATCAGCATGAATCCTGCAAAGGGGGAGGGGGGAAATCTCACGTTGTTGGCTGAGATAAATCCAAAAAAAATGGAATAAAGAAAAAGGAAAAAAAACTTTTGACGTCCAAATCTATTATCCAGAATTCTCAGGAGGCTCAGCAGATGTCCACTGGTTTAGGATTATTGACGATCCACAAGCAAAGCAGCAACATACAAGTGCTTGTGTCTTTCTTGGCTGGCTCGAAACAGGTGTTGCTTCTGCAGGGCTCCCTGTGAAATGTTGTACTCCAGCACTGAGCTGCAGCTCTTGACTGTGGATCTCCATCCAGCACGCAGAGTGGCGCAGGAAGAGGCATTGGGCTGGGTTTAAGGTAGTCCTGATTGCTGCTGGAAGGATTCTCCGAGGTCCTAGCGCTCAGCCCTACCTGCTGCAATACCGAGCCGCTTCCAGCGCTCGGCACGGCGCGGAGCGGCTCTTGCTGCTCTGCGGCAGCGCGGCGCTCGCCGGCAAATAAATAAATAAGTGGGCGAAACTTTGGGGGAGGAATAAAGCGACGCGATGCTAAATATACCGCGCCCGCCCGCTGCGGGAAGCGGGCTCCTCGGGAGATGCCCGCATAGCCCGAGTCCCCGCTGACATTGGCGGGGGGAGCGGGGCGGGCAGCGCCCTGCCCGCCCAGCCGAGCTCGGCCCGGGGCCCGGCCCCGCCGCAGGGGAGGCGGAGGCGAGCCCGCCCCGCACCGCTCCGCAGCCCGGCCCCGGCCCGCTCTGCCGCAGGTAACCGGGCTGCCGCCGTCCCAAGCGGGGTTCAAACTCAGCTGCGGCGGGCGAACCGGCGGGGCGCGGAAAGTTGGGGAGCTGGGGCGGGGTGGCGCGGGTCGGTGTTGCCCACGCCGCAGTTTTTGCCTTCTCCGCTCCGGCCCCCCGCCCCGGCGGTCCGCAGCCCTCCCGCTCTGCCCCTGCGCTGCCGGGGGCTGTTTCGGGGATGCCGCTGCCGGTGCGGGGAGCGCCGGGGCCCCGCCGCCGCCCGGGACGCCCCGCGGGCCACCCGTGGCTCCTAGCTCGGCCCCAGTTTGTAAGAGGGCGGTGGAGAGAAGGGAGAAGCGAGTCGGAGGTGGTGTGGGGGGACATAGGGGTGCAGTGCGAAATACGTGTTCTTTTTGTCCCCAACCCCTCCCCCGGCCCCCAAAATGAAGTTATTTAAAACTGTCGGGAGACACTCGGCGAGTGGAGAGAGGGTTTCTGCTTCTTCTTACGATGCCCAGAATTGGTGTTATTGTGGTTTTGCCCTTCGAAAAGAGCTGTGTGAATCAGCAAAGGGCCAGAAGGTCTCCTGCATTTGCAAAAGCGTTCTTGAGCAGAGCTCAAGGACTGGGCACGATGCGGAGTTTTGCATGAGGAAGAGGACACTCTGGCAAACCCTTGAATTGAGCACAAAACCTAAAGACAAGCTCATCTGGGAATGGTGGGGGGAGAGAGAGAGGCAGGGAGAAAAGGAGGAGAAATATAATATCTTGGGGGCTGGGGGAAGAGATTGCATGGTGTGAATGATGATGTGCACCGTTGAGGTAGCGGGGTCCGGGAAGGTCATTGGTGGAGCCTTGAAAGAGAACTCTAGAGAAGGAGAATTTTGCAAGGGGGTTAATTAAAAATAATCGACTCTGCATGTCCTCCTGCTCGATGCGGTAGAGGGGGTGGCTCTCCTTGCCTTCCCCACCACAAAAGCCAGCAGTCCAGCTCTGACTGGTGCAGCTTTCCTGCATCCCTCCGCTTGCCAATGTGACTAAACACAAGAGGAGGGAGAGAGACTAGTTTCCACGTCTAGCGGGGAAACTGCAGCAGGGAAAAGCTGTGTCCTGAATCCACACAGACCTTTAGGGAACTGACTCACGCCAGTGGTGCAGGAGCCACCCCCCCTTTTATTTGACTCTAACAGTCTTTATTGCAGTTTGAAGGACAGGATGCAGAAGCTTCAGAGCAGGGTCACATCACTCTAGTTCTGTACAAACCTACAAAAAGAAAGAGTTGCTGCATGTCAGCCCATGCATTTCAATACGCAGGAACAGAAAAAAAACCCCAACACCAAAGCAGAAAAGTCCTTGCTCTCTAGCAAGTAGTTCCAAAGCATTCATCCTTTTTTTTTTTTTTTTTAGGATTTAAGGACACTGCTCTCACACACTGGTTATATCAGCGTGAACAACTGCAGAATGACTTGGGAAAAACTGCAGAACTCACCATGTCAAAAATCATCATTCTTTATCAAGTGGATCATGGCAGTACCCAGAGGCCCCATTCAGGGCTCACAGTCCCATTGTGTCGGATACTGTAGACACATGTAATAAGAGAGATGGTCTATGCCCAAAGAGCTTATGATCTTAACCCATGATGAAAGACAACAGGTGTATAGTACAAACCCATGGGGGAAGGATAAGGGAAAAACAGCCTTGAGAATAAAAAGCAACAGGCCCAGCCGGTGACAAGTGTTTGGTGTCAGAAGGAAGTTTTAAGGAGATTTGAAGGAGAAAAATAAAGGAGCTTTACGGTTATTAATGGGGAAATTTTTCCATGCATAATGGCTAACTTGGAAGAGAACATAAAATTGCTTGTTAAAAAATTGCACTGCGGAAAAGTGAAGGTTTGTGCCACTGGCAAAGCAGAGGGGAATATTGCCGAGTGACCATAAGGGCCTGGTATCTGGTGTGTTCTCAGGAAAGAGGTTCCCAGCTCCTTTCTAGTGCTTTAAATTTACATTTCTAGTTCCAGTGAAGAGTATTATATGGATTTTTTTCTTTACTTCAGGCTTCAGTATTTTCTATCTTGTACTTCACACCAGCTTACTTTATGAAAAAACTCTTAAGGTAAAGAAGAAAGTATTGGGATAGTTGCCTTTTTTTTTTTTTTTTTTTTTTTTTTTGTTAAGGGACTTAAATGAAAGCCTACAGGTTATTTGCTATAGGAAGTTTAGTGTTATAAAAGTGTTATCTAAGTTGAGGCTTTGATGTCTGAATTACTCATAAGTATCAAAGCCACACATGAATTATGCAGGACATCCCCAAAATTATACCCATCTGTGAGTAGGTGGTATTCCAACCTTGCTTCACATAAAATCTATGTGTAATGTGTAATGTCAAACTTACCCCTTACAGAAGTTTGGCATTGCTGATAGCTGGAGCTGTATTAAAAACCTACACTTTTATCCCCAAGACACTGAGGCAGGAACATCCCTAGCTCCCCTCTACTCGAGATTCACACCCACTTCCCTTATACCCTCCTGGAATTAAAGACTGCATCTGCCACAGTGAGTCATCAAGAGCTTACTCATCAGCTTTATGCAGGATTTTAACTCCTGAGAGCAGAACTAGTCAGAAGGATCCTGCATTTCTTGAGGAGTTCCTGGCACACGTTCTTCTCACGTGTACCACACTAATGTGACACCTCTGTCAGGTTTTAGATACTATGGCACTTTTAAAAGAAAACTATTTCAGCTGTACTCTGCCACCTAGTTTAGTTTAAAAAGATCATTTCACATATCATTTCTTGAGTGTCATATAAAAAAATAATTCAGCCTGCCAAAACAGTTTTTTCTTGGTAGTTTTTTTTTTTTTAACTCCTCCTGTATTGTATAATTTCGCCAAGAGCAGGTTCTTATTCTGGACCTTTAATGTATCTAAATCATTTATTTTCCATCCTTGCAGACAGAGAACTGAAAGACTCAGTTATTAAAAAGAGAGGTGTTATGACTTTCCCATGAAACACATGGCATTTGCCATTTTTACTAAAATGTCTTGAGGCAGAAAACTTTTAAAAGCTTTTTTATATATAAATTGAGAATAATATAAAAAGTAATGCTATTTTCAGTTTTCTTGACAAATAAGAATTTTTAGGGTATTTCAAAGCATGACATAAACCTGGATATAAGAATTAATTAATCTCATCTCACTTGAGGCTGCTAGAATTGAAACATCAAGCTATAAATGACTTGTTCTTTAACACAGAGAAATAGGAGCAATTTTAGGGCACAAATCATCTGACCTATTCTAGGCATCTACTTTAGGATGACATGACTCATGCATTAAAGATGCTTAATTCTTCCTCGTGTATGGAGGGAGCCTATATTAGATGTAGACTTCTACATGACAGAGGTCTAGCTAGGACTGCATGGATCCCACCTGCTGCCTCATACATGTGATTGAGCATTTCCCCAGAATGGCTGGTGAGGGCACTAAACTATTAATACAGCCACAGAAATTAACACTCCAAAGAAAACCCATGTGATCTCAGCAATGAAAAATGACGGAAAGTCATGATTATCAAACATTAGATTGACTGAAAATAAAGAAAACATTAGTGAAAACAAAACAAAACAAAAAGCCATATGATTCAGATTAACTGGATTAATAAATGTCCACAAATCCAGAAAATTTAAACTGGAGGAATGTATTTGCTTTCTCACTTTAGAGACTGTAGAAAAAATAGCAGTATTGATGACCAAAAAGATTCATATAAAAATTCCAGAATTAAGCAGGAAAAGGCCAGTTCATCAAAATTTTACACTAGAGTAGTGTAAAATGTGCATTTTAGATGGAAAATTCCAAGAAAACACCAGTGTTGGTGTCACCATGTGACACACAGCAACAGTGGGATATCTGATATGGACTTTTCAGGGTGTTATGGTATTTTGCAGTAGACAGGAATCAGTGAATCACATAAACAAATACTGGCAGAATATGATCTTTGTGATCATCTTAGGGAGGGAGTTATTAGGATAAAGTCAAGTGCATTGACACAGGTGTCAACAGAGTGTTTTTGAATGCCTGTCCTTGGTGATACTTGAAGGTAGACAGGGTGATGTAAGTATGAAAGCTGCCAAACATGTTTACAATTTCTGTGGTGCGTTGATTTGTACATAGCTTGTATCTGCTTATTTTAGTAATGAATTGATTGTCTACTGTGTTGCAAGTCCCTCCAGCTCAAGAGCCAAAGTGCCACTGATTGAAAGGAGAAAAAGGGAGGAAATCAGGGTTGCCTGTGCAGGTGACCACAGAAGCCTCCACGTGGCAAGCAATTTGTGTGGCAAGGCTCACAGAACTGCTCATTGTGAGAACTTCTTTGCCATGGCCAGTGCTTTGCTTGGTGCACCTTCCCTGCCCAAACAAGTGCCTCATCAGAGGTTTCTGCCTTCTTCATGCTCCCATACTGTCAGTGCTCAGTGGTAGCTGCAGTCTCGGTAGGGTTTGCCAGCAGGCTGCAGGGCATCCCGGAGGCTCTTCCTTTGGCTGATATTCTTCCTCTGTAGATAGTTCACTGCCTGAAAGATGAGGCGGCCTTCGTACATCAACCAAGGCACATAGCTTGACCATCAGCTGGATGCTACTTACCAGTGCTAGACTGGAGCTGCAGACAGCAGCCAGGTCCTCGTCCCCTTGCCGGGCAGGGAGAAGGCGCCTCTGGGCACCTGCCCAGCTCGGCAGGAGCTGGGTGCGTGCCCCACTTACCGCTCCATGCGCGCTGCGGCAGGCGCGGCAGCAGCCCGGTGTGCCGTCCTCCGACGGATTAGGTCCGTGCCAGCTCCAGGATGGCTCTGTGCCCGCTTTCTGGAACGGCCAAAGGCCTTGAGAGCTTTCCCGACGGAAGGGATTACCTCTCCCTCCAGGGCACCCAGGACATTTCGTGCCGAACGGCCCCGAGCCAGGCCTGCAGCGGCCGCCCGGGGCTGCTTCCCACGGGGCCGTCCCGCTGACCCCGCCGGGGCAGGGGGGGCCGGGCGCGGCGGGCCGGGGGCTGCGGGCAGGGGCAGCCGCGCTTCTGCGGGGCTCTCTTGCCCTCTAGCGGGCGAAGCCAGCGGGGCGGCCCCGCAGTGCCCCCGGCCAGCGCTGCCGTGCCAGGCCGGAGCCCGCGGCCCGCTCTGCCGGAGTCCGGCTCCCGCCCGGGACAGCCCCGCCGCTCGGGGCCGGGGCCGGGGCCGTGCCCTGGGGCCGGGCTGTGCAGCGGGAGCCGGGCAGCCGGGCTGGGCAGCGCGGCGGGAGCCGCGCTCCGAGCAGAGCGCCTGTCCAGGATGCCGGCAGCGCTCAGCCAGCTGCGGGGAGAGCGACCCGGCGCCACGGCCCCAGCCAGCAGCACGAAGAGCTGAGAGCAAGACCGTAATGGGGCAGTCAGAGACACCATTCGTCTTCGCGATTCCTTCAGCCGGTTTGGTGGCTGACCACAGTTACGGATCGGGAGCCAAAGGGGAGCAGGAGCCGTGCACCCCAGCTCCTGGGCAAGCATCGTGTGCCCGCTGCTGCTGAAGAAGGGAGCAGTCACTGCGGACAGGGGACTGCTGGGCACGCAGAGACCTGGAGGCAGCTCTGCACCAGCCCACAGCTGAGTGGGGTGGAAGTGATGCTGGAGGCCGTGTTTGGGAAAGGGAGGACATCTGCGCTCATGTGGGGTGTTCTGACACACCATAATTTCAATTCCTTAAGTTGTATAGCCTGTGTTTACTAAGAATTCTCCTTTTCTGCTAATGGTTTAGAAAATATTTCAGTATCACCATCTCCATCATCTTCTTTCCTGGTTCCAAATTAACTAAAAACTTAGTCCTTTCCTACATTATTTTAAACATACTATCTCCATCTAACAGAAGTTCATACATTATCAGTAGAAATGCTTGCTTTACAAATGTTTTAGAAAATTCACATATTTTAAAAAACTGGCAGTGACTGACTTTGTTCCTGTAGACGTCAGCTTGACTCTATCACTTTTCCCATTTTGCAAATAAATTTTATACTTTTTCTCCCTCCTCAATTTAAAAATTATTTCCAGTATTATATATTGCATTTTTACTCTGACTGAACCACAATAAGCTTAAAAGTTATCCTTTTCATGAAATATAGCTTGTTAGCCATCTAATAGAACTCAGATTTTGTTTCCTTCCTCTCTAAAGCTTTCCTACTCTCACTTATAATTTCCCATTTTTGGGGAATCACTGATACTTCTGGGGTCACCATCCCCTCTCATGATTCCTTGAGGTAGGGCAGTGATGAGAAAGTCCTCTGTTTGCTGGTAGTAAATATAGTTGGGTCACTTGGAATGCATCACTTGGAAACCTCCACTCTCTGCTACAGTTATTATAATCCTTTGCATGCCTGTGTCTGTTTCATTTGCTTAAATGCTATCCAATTACTTTGTTGATAACTAACATATTTTGCATGGTTTTACTTGGTGATTTTCTTAATAATTCTGTTGGTATTTCACCAATAACTCAACAGTATGTAACTGCACTCTGTTTCAGTAATGTGAAGGAACAGAATATAACAATTTGCTTTAAATAACTATCCTGGATATATACTAATGCTTTCCTTTTGGTTGGACAAGACAAAACTATCTCTGATTAGAATCTTGTTTCTCCTGAACTTACTGCTTTGACAGCAAGACTGGAGACCTTTCCCTCTTGTACAGGGAGGAAAGGGGGAGAAGCTCTGGAGAAGTCAGTAGCTGTGGTGAGCCAAGCTGCAAGATTCCTAAGCCATTCCCCACAGAGGACTGCCATCTTCTGTTTAAGCCATTTCTGTTTGCCCAGCCTAAGTTGATAAAAAAACTGGGCAGAAGGTGAAGGGGGAAGAGAAGGGACCACACTGCCCAAAGTGCCATCGGCGTAATCTTTTCATATGCTGTTGTGAGCTACCAAAATTATTAGAGTGTCCTATTTGCTGGTGAAGAATTGGAAATGTCTGTGATGTGTATCTTAGGTATTTCAGATAAGGAGTTTTTCTATTCCAGATCTTTGCCATGAACAGCTACAGCCCATGTTTGCTGTTACACAGGGAGTTAATGGTAATAGCTGCCTCTTCTAGGTATAAAATAAGTGAATTCAGGCTTACCAGAGAAGGATAAAGAAACCAACAGTGGTTCTGAGCTACTACACAGCCCTCAATGTGACTCTCTCTGCCTCTGTCTGGATGTCAAGGCACTGCTTTAATGACAGTCACCAAAACACTTCTGAGTACCAGGCTGTATCTTTATCCACAGCTGGAATATCTCCTCCCTGAGGAGGAGAAGAACAGAAAAGAGCCTTCATTCCTTTGCCCCCACTCCTCAAAATTCATACTGATTTCCACATCCTACCCTACTTTTCTCAGAAAAAACTGCCAAGGAGATAAAAAGCTCTCTACTAACAAGAATTTGCCTCTCTGCCTTCATGGCTGCTCTTGACAAAAAACAGCTTTCCTACCCTGTTGTTTAGATTTCATCAAAGTTTGCAAACCTGAAATCTACCATAGGAATTTTAGTCCCCTCCCAGAAGCTGTTATTCCAAGAGAGCTTAGAAATTCATCAGAGGATCTGAAAAACACATCAGCACTGGGAATCCACAACTAGGATTTCATGCCAGAAATAGGTGCCGCCTGAACTACTTTGCTTTTTCTAGGCACTGCAGTGAAATCACTGACAGGGAATGGGGAAATAAACTGTTCAGGAGGTTCCTCTGCTTTAAATATTGCTCTAGGTTTGAGGAGGAGAATGGCAATTACTGTCAGAGATTCTCAGGGACTGACTTTATCGCACAACTAAACATTGAGAACTCACTTCTGCAGATACGAAGAAATTGGCTGTGACTACCTTGCTGTTACTGCAGTAGCACTGCAGCCAACAGAACTAAGCATGCAAATGTTGAGACATCAGGCAGACATCTAGTATTAAGTATCCTGCTTTTTTTAACGGGGCACAGGCTTGTGAAGAAACACATGGCAAAACTGAAGGAAAATTATCTTGCCAAGCTCATGTTATGCTATTTGTATAAATCTTTATATGAACAAGCAGAAGGAATTTGCTTGAACTTTCTGGAATTCATACCTTTTGTTCTTGTCATCATCTGAGTGTTCCAGCTCTGCATGTGAGAACCTGGTTCTGCTACCCTGCTGAGGGCTGCTAAGGAGAGCTCTGATACAAGCTTATAAGCTTGCTCCCTTCTCTAGACTAGACGTTCTCTGGTTGTGTCTTCCAGTGGAGTGATGGTGACGATACTGCAAACCCCACTCTTCAAAAAAAAGAGGAGCAAATTCCCACCTTAGGTAAGCTACCACGGCACCACTCTATTGCTGGAGTGTTAACAATTTATACAAATGCAAAACAAGCAAATTTGAGTATTTTATTCCCTCAGGTAAAAAATCCTTTTCTAGTTCATCACTGCAAACACTCAGAATTTGTGGGCCATTCTCAGTCACAGCTTACATAATTAGGAAGCTGTGGAAGTCATCATAGAAGGACAGATGAAAGCAAAATCCAGGTACACCAAGAACAGGGAGAGGAGTCAAAGATCCAAGAACTGCTTAAACATTTGCAAAGTCACGCAGTGAATTTCTGGAAACACTGTTTGCAGTCCAGGTGCTCAAAATACGTGACTCTCAACTGTAAAAGTGTGAGGACTAAGGGCTTAGTAAATGTTCTTGAATAGTCCTCTCTGTAGATTTGATTGTCACTACATTTTTCCTGCATGCAGATTTTGGTCCAGTAGTCCTCATATTTTATTTATAATTTAGGTCATATGCTACTTTCATAATTTTTTGTCTAGTCATTTAAAGCATCTTTGCACAGTATTCAGACAAGAGAAAATGTTGGGGGATTATTATTATTATTATTATTATTATTATTATTATTATTATTATTATTATTATTATTATTATTATTATTATTATTATTATTATTATTATATTTTCCATTTTCCTTGGGTTTAGGCAAAGTCTATAGTGCAGAGTCTATGAAACACTTCAAATTCACTTTGAAACTTTACTTCAATGCTACTCAAAAGTTGAGGCATTAGAGTTGTCTATGAACAGTGAGAATGAAGCTCATTTCTTAACATTTCTGAAAGGTAAAAGCAAATCTGTAAGCCTTTTATGCAATTTTTAAGCAATTTTTAAAGTGATCTCAAACTCTCATTCATAACGCATGCAAATGCCACACTCAAAAAAGAACTATACTTTGAAAAAAGTCAGCCTTTTAATAAGGATGTTTTACAAGTGGGGTATCTCTTAGAACAGAGAATCAAAAAACTTCCATTACTGAAATAACTTTAAATTATTCATTTATAAGAGCAAAAATTAAAAAATTTGAGCCCAAATTAAGACTGAAAGGCTAAGATTCTCAGAACTGTTCATTGGTGTCTCTTTTTGGCCAATTACATTAAAAAACTCTGAGGATGCCTTACACGAATGCTCAGTAAGTGAACTACAGGAAATACTTGGAGAAAATTAGGTTCATTAAGATCTCTTCATTGAATCATAGAATTGTTTAGATTGGAAAAGAGCCCTAAGATCATTTAATCCAACTGTTAACCCAGCACTGTCTGCCACCACTAACCCATGTCCCTAAGTGCCACATATACAATAACTTTTAAATACCACCATGGGTGGTAACTCCACAAGTTCCTGGGGCAGCCTGTGCCAATGATTGATAACCCTTTCCAAGAAGAAATTTTTTCTAATATCCAGTCTAAACCTACTCTGGAACAACTTGAGGACATTCTCTTTCACCCTATCACTTGCTACCTGGGAGGAGAGACCGACCCCCACCTGGCTACAGCCTCCTTTCAGGCAGTTGTAGAGAAGGATAAGGTTGCCCCTAAGCCTCCTTTTCTCCAGGTGAAAAACCCCAGCTGCCCCTCACAGCACTTGTGCTCCAGACCCTTCCCCAGCCCCGTTGCCCTTCCCTGGACACGCTCCAGCCCCTCAATGTCTCTCTTGCACTGAGGGGCCCAGAACTGAGCACAGCATTGGAGCTGTGGCCTCAGCAGTGCTGGGTACAGGGGGACGGTCACTGCCCTGCCCCTGCTGGCCACAGCCTGGCTGATCCAGGCCAGGATGGCATCGGCCTTCTGGGCCACCTGGGCACACTCTGGATCACCTTCAGCTGCTGTTGGCCACCCAGGTCCTTTTCCACCAGGCAGCTTTCCAGGCACTCTGCCCCAAGTCTATAGTGTTGCATGAGGTTGCTGTGACTCCTCAATGTCCTTAACAATTTAATTACTTATGTCCTAAGTAAGGATAAGGATTTCAGTGCCTGAGGTTAAGCTCCCACTGTTTAAAATTTCTGGCCTCATCTTTTTGTAGTGAGATCACACTTCCATTAATACGTGGCACCTTTTTCGTATGAAAATTTTCTCTATACCACTTCATACCTCCTCAATCATTCTGAAAATTATGTCAACCCAGACTAATCACTACAGGTTTCCTATTTAATAGGATACACAGACATCACTAAAGATTTCCTATTTCATGGATATACAGCTATGATCTTTGCTCTAGAGTATTTGCGAAATCCTACCACATTGGGAAATCCTACCACATTATGGAGAACAGACATGAGCTGCCAAGAAGGCCAATAAGCATAGTACTTTTTAATTCATGGTACCTTTTCATTCACATGATTCTTAAGCAAACTAAGAAAAGCTGGTGCAGGCAACATGACAGCATAAAACATACACCATGAGACAAAGCTCAATGCTAAATTCTGCCTGTAACTGGCCTTCCCAGCAATTCCTTTCAAGAGTAGTCCTTAGATAAACTATTCCTGAGTAGAAGGTAAAATTAGATAATTTTTACATCTTTAAACAGCATTTAAGAATGGAGATCACAGTCTTTATTCCTTTTCCCATTAAACATAGAGCGGTCTGACTCCTCTCCTACACTTATTAGGTGGGCAGCACAGGCACACAGCTCACAGCTATTGTGTGGTCAGGGACCTAGGGCTAACTGTGGCTGCTTTGACCCTCAAGACCTCACCCACCCTTGAGACGCTGCTAATGCAAATCCTACCTCTGTCCACAGGCCAAAAATATTCAGCAGCAACCTCAAACCTCCTGAGGCAAGATTCACACAAGTGACTCAAGTTTCAACTGCTTGATGGTATAGAACTGCATGAACTTAAGCAGAGTTTCTCCAAGGGGGAATATAAACAGCTCAACTCGAGGTGAGTTATGCCCAGAACATTACAAAACATTAATTCATGCTGAGCTGGAGAGGAAAAGCTCCCAACATTGTACTCTTTCTTGAATATATTCACAAACACAGGTACCCTTGCTCCTCCTAATGCTGATATTTAGAATACATGTAAGTGCTGAAAATTAATATCCATAAGGCTGCATTTACCAAAAAAAAAAAAAAAAGACTGTTCCATCTTCACTGAGAACCTGACTGGGTATCTACAGACACTAATGAAGAAAAAGGCAAAATTCCTATCTCATGAAAAATTAGGTCCCAGTCCACTAAACAAACCAGCAGTTTAGACTGACAGGCAAGGATTTCTCACGCTGCAGAATGCTGTCTCATGCTCTTTGGAGGACGTCTGTTCCCAGTCACGACAGCCTAGCTGGTTCCCATCAGTTTCAGCATTTCAGTTTCATGCAGACTGCCTCTGCATGGCAAGTACTGTTGAGTCTGCAGAAACTCATCCAATCTCTTTTTGCTGACAGCATAAACTATGAGATTACCATGTCATGTGAGCTGTTTTTATGTCTTGTCTTCTGGGGTTTGTTTTCTCCCTCTGATTACTTATAATTATTGAAAGGTTCTTACCCTTCCCTACTTCTTTACTTTTTGAGCAAGGTGCAATCAATTCAATTCAATCATCTTTGATCTCATCTCCAGTTCTGCTCTCAGTATGGAGCTATCTCATCATCTCCACATTTCACTGCTGCCTTGCCTTTCTTCTTAGTCATGCTTTAATGTGGCTGTTTGATGACTAAGGCAAGAAATACTTACTCATGTACTGTGTCCTCAAGCTCTGAATCACTGAGCATTTAGCACAAAATTCTAGCATTCTGCTCTTAAGAATAATACCCAGAGACTTTGCAGTGGGTACTATGACATTTAATCATGTTCCTACCTTTCTACTAAAAGTTCATTTAGTTCTTCTCCTGCAACAATAAGATCTTCTCCAACTTTTTTTACTAAATTTGTCATCTTCAAACTATGAGACTCCTCAAAGAACTATGTGTATAAAACAGAGACTAAAAGAATATGGAATTCTAGAGCAAGACCTTGTATCTTCATACCAGCTATGGCCCCTGTGCCATAACCTCTTGGTCAAAACTACCTTCAGCACGAAGGGCTCTGTATCATAGCACAGACATTTTCTGAATTAGCCAGGGGTTAATATTCTCCTCCTGCCATTCATGACATGAGCATTCTCAGCTGTGGAGGGTTAGAACTACAGCAGAGCCAGATGAACAGCTGACTCACTGTGTCCTGCAAATGGTGTACCACATCCACACAGAGAAAATCCCCTTTGCACAAAGCAGTCACTAGAAATACTGAAACTTCCAAGCTCTTCCTTAATTAAGCTTTTCAATATTAAGCAAAATTTCAGTCATTTTTTAAAATTGTCTTTCTTTGTATTTGTGTGACCATTATTCCCAGTGATTTCTAAGTGGCAATGTACCTCCAGGGGAGGAATACTCCATGATATATTGGTTCTCTAGAACACTTCTTTTTTGTCCTTGTTTAACTCTTTTGCCACTTTTAGTACAGCCAGCAGTCTTTAACAGATGACAAACCATAAAGAAACATCATTTCAGATCTTAAATATCTAAAAGTCTGTAGAAGTCCTTGGGAAAAACAAAAACTCTGCTTCAGTTTAAATTGCGTACACAATTTTGTCTAAAAGGCAGCATCGTTGGGAATTAGAAATCTCCACAATACAAATGCAAGCAATATAATCCCAAAATAAGAAGCTGTCTTAACATATATCAATAAATAAAACACAATCGGTGCCACAAACTTGGTTAAGAGGACTGGGGGACCAAGACTCAGAGGAGACTAACACGAGCTACAAGAAAAGGAAAAGACCTCATTTTTTGTGTTTCTGTTGGATTGGTTTTGAACAGGCTTTTATTCAGCACTTCCTGACATGAAACCTTGATCCAGAAGCCTTCCAAGCACAAATCTCATCCAGAATTCAGCAGAAATTTGGTGGATGCAGAATTCAGGGGATTACATCTGGTAGGCCATGTACAGTGGCAAGTGCTCATATAAGCACATGAACCGCATGTCCTTTCTAACAGAAATTTAGAGATTTGTAGGCAGAGTTGCAGGGCTATGTTATAAAGGCACACTCTAAGTCACTGGAAAATCTAAAAAGAAAACACTCTTCACCCAAATTGAAGCTTTGGCCCAGAGTTCTAACCTTCATTCCAGTTTGCAACATGTAAAAGCTACAGATAAACAGAACTCCTCTTCCTCCTCTCACCATCATAACACCCTGGATCACAACACTTTTAGATATTTTTCAGGCTGCTAATTCAATGCCCACCGGCAATTCTGTTCTTTCCTCTACAAGCACATTTTTAATGTTATCCCATCTGAAATTCAAGTCTGGTAAATATAATAAATTTGATTATAACTTAGATTTCCTAGTTATTAAATCAGCTTATCTTCAGAAACCATGCTGAATCTAAAGGAGAAAAAGCAGCAAATTATACCTGTCAGCTTTAATGCATTTATAACTATATGAATAAAAGATGTGATTCATCACAGATAATACGTCTTGCAAAAACTTTGGGTGAGCTGAGAAAATAATGCTAACAGCTTTGCAAAACTACTTATAATTTAAAATCATTTGAGTGATGAGGAAAATGTGGCAGATTCTAAGGACTACAAAGTGGTCAAAATTCCATTAAATTTGCTCTTGCAGAATTTCTCTTTTTGTGTAAAACCACAGCAGTAATTTTTACTTTCATAACTGCTGATTTAAGATCAGGTATGGAGAAACAAGACAAGACATCTTTTTTGAATAAACATTTTAGCATTCTCTGATTTGCTAGAGGACAGCATAAACCCTCACTTTGTACCCATAAGCCAAACATACAGTATTATTTATTACCTCTATGACAACAGAGTTGTGTTTTGTACAGTATCAGTACTGTAACTCCAGGATGCACAGGAAAAGACAGAACAGATGACTTTAATGTCCAAACCCATTTCTGAAGAACATTCACTATTTGTTCTGGCTAAGCTGTTTCTAAGGGTAAGGGATGAAGATGATGAATAACGCAGATTAAGTTTTAGGCCTCAAGTGTAAGTAGAAGTACAAAAAATAAGTTCTGGACAGAAGTCTGGAATAGTTTTGCTAGTTTCTTCAAGCATCTTAAAATTTTACAGATTGTCTCAGTCTTAGGGAATATAAGGGATTTTAAACTTCTATCATTATATACAAAGGAATTAGAATGAGGGGCACTAAGGCATAAAGTTTATGGTAGTGGTTCCCACCATGCTTTAGACATTTTTTCTTCCATCTTCTTGTTACTTGCTTTAATTGGACCATAGTCTGTCCTATTTCTTCAGAATGTAAGTTACAACAAATTAGAATCAGTAGAGTTATAGCTAGAAAAATTTAAAAACTACATATAAGGTGGATGTAAGAAAGTGATGAGTAATAGCATCAGACTGACTGACATCCTTGCATTTAAAATCAAATATGGATGCCAAAAGTTTGGTAATGAGAAATTTTTATTTTATTTATTTATTTTTATTTATATTTTTGAAATTTGCAAAATTTGGACCAAAACCTGTCCAAATAAAGTAATATTTGAAGAAAATATGTTACAAATAGCACCTGCCTTGGGGGATTATTTCCAGCTCTGTCACTGCCTCGTTTTAAGATTTTAGACAAATCATTCCAGCCTAATGTGTTCCATGGTACAAAAAAAGAAGGTAATCAACCTTTAGTGACCCTATACAGTTGCTGTAATACCTAGGTCTTGATAAAGTACCCTAACCTTTCAGAGCAGCAGAGTCCCCTGTTGCTCTCCCTGCAGGGATTCTGGTACCATCCCAATTACCAGTGGCAGCTGAGTTTCTGGCAATCAGCAAGTAAACCCAGCTGCTGAATTTACCAGTATTGCATATAATAAAACAGACATTATATAAAAAGAGATTGAGGAGGAGAGCATATTAAAAGGAGAAGAAGAAAAAAGAGATTCCATGGGTGTTAAGTAATTTAAATCCTACTTATTAACCTACAACAAAAACGGCTGCCTACTATTTATTCAATATAATAATGCAATACTTATTCCTCCAACTTGCCTTCAACTTCATCCATCCAGGCCTGACAAGAGCAGTGAGCTCTCTGGGTGCTGAGATGTTACCAGCACTGACAGACCACTGTTATGGGTAGATCTGGGGTAAGGTCACAACATGGATAGTTCCTGGTTTCCAGCAGGTTACCCACAGACTCTTCTGGTCCTCAGTGCTTCAATGGTGTCAGCTTCCTGGAGCTTCTCAGGGCTTATGGAGTGGGAGGCTCCTGACTGACCTAAGGTCCTCTGAGTGAAAATGGCAGTTTCTCTTGCTGCTGTTAAGAACAATAAATAACTTGCTGTCATCAGTCACCTCCTCCCTTCTAACAGAACCACACTCACCTCAACTCAGGGGCAATCTAGCATGGTATGCTGAGCACTCCTAAATGCCTTCAACTACCACAGGGAGGTAGGCAGGCATCCTCTGGAACACTGGATAATCTACCTTTGTGAGCTCTCTCCAAACTCTCTCTGCAGCAAATGATAGCAGTAATGTTTGAACTGACAGAGGATACATATATTTTTCATGTAAGTCAAGACACAAAAAACCCCATAAATTCCAGTGCTCCCAAATACAGATGTTCATAAGCCTAGTAACAAGTTAGTACATGGGGAGGGAATAAGGATATCACAACTTCTCCCATGCAACATTCTCAGTTACACCTTGAAGTAACACATCCCTGCTTTCATCTGTCATCAGGGTGGCACCCCATAATCAAACTCTGTCTATCTCATTTGTTGCCAACTCTGACAGCATATGTGCCCAGCAAGTTTGATATCCAGATCTACAAGAGTTCCTTTCCAAAACTCTCTGCAGCGACTAGACACAGTAAAGAAAAGCAGTTTAAAGTGTAGAGATTTACAGCTGCACAAAAATAATCCCTGTTCCCCTTACAGTCAGAGAGACTGATATGGGTATTTCTTTGCTTGACATTCAACTGAGCCACCTCAACAATTATCTTGGGATGAGATAACTCATGCCACAGAGGAATACTTACCCCATTAACAAGAGCATAAGGTGATAAATTCAGATACAGACACCTATATGTAGACATTTCTTTTTAGTGGGATGAACCTTATCCATGTCTTACCCACCTCTGCCCTTTGACACAAACCTCCTTGTGCATGCTTTAGTCCCACCAGTCTCTTCTGTTCCTCAGAAATTAAAGATTATGGCTGATTTGCTGTGGATCCTCTGGACTACTTCAACTAAATCTCTCCATTATAGACCAGCCACAGAGGGTCTACACCTAAGCAGCAGGAACATGAGACCCATAAGCGATATAAATGCCATGTGAGCAGGAGATTCCCTAAGCTTTGTGAATATGGGACAGTCTGTGTATCTCAGCTTTTTGCTCTTGGTATATCTTATGCCTTCTTGGACACATGCAATTCAGATATTCCAGAATACCAACTCCTTCAAGTTCCCTCAAGACCTTTCACTTCTCTAGAAAAAAGGTTATGTAATGGCTTGGAAATCCTCTCTGGCTGTGCTCAGCAAAACAGCTCCTGCCTGACTACTGCCAAATGGGGACTGTCAACTTTATCCATAGCTTTGTCAGGGATTTTTTATTAGTGTCATTATTACTGTGCTTTTGTGAGTGGATCCAACAGCAGCTTTGATGCAGCTACAGACTGAGGATCCCTCACCAGCAAATGTATCAAGACTGCCCACAGTACTCACACAAATAGTAAAGCTGTTTTTCAGCTCTGCAAGTGCCAAATGCAGACACCTATGGAAAAAGATTATGCCGACTACAATGAACTTCATATTAGGACTTCCAACTTCTTTTTAAAGGATCACAGAATCTTCTATAGTGAAGCTGTGTGTCTACCACACACTTGTACTATTAGGTTAGACAATATTAAACTAAACATATACATGGAAAATAATCGTGCCTTCCCCCTGCTTATATAAAAATAGGTGCTTATACAAAAGTAGGTGCAATCACAGCTCATAAATAGTATTGTGAGCAAAAGAAGTAAACACTGTTTGAAATAATGGAATACATTACAGAAAACAGTAATTTAGAGTTTTATTCTTCCTTTCTTTTTAACAGAAATAATTATATATACTTCACCATCTTCAGTAGTATTAAGGATGTGATAATTAAGGTAACTTTCTTTAATAAATCACAGTAGCAGTGCAACATGTTATTAATAGTTGCTTTAGACTGTGGTCTGGGAAAAGAAACAAGAAATAAATATACGATGCTCCTTCTACTTCAACATTTCCAGAAAATATGTATTTTTAAAATATTTTACAGGTTACAATACTGATAATTCTATAATTGTTTCTTTGGTAATACTGTGAAGTAATGCTTTGCCATCTTTATAGTATTTTTTGAACTACATAATAATAGTTATTTTAAATTATATCGGTCTCAGTCACATTGCATTTAAAAATATAAAGTCAGAGTCCCTAATAAATCCTTCTGGTTTTTCAGGTAACACAGATAAAATTAACTTTGCTAATCTTGACATGTTTTATTGTACCCTTATGTACAATTTCTATCCCTCTCTCTTTTTAAGCACAGAATCTATACAGCAGATAGTCTTAGGCAATCTTAACTATAGTTATTACTGCCAACTCTTCCTATAAAATTCAGGGTGAAATACTGGTATAATTAAAATTGATTGCAATGCTCACACTGATTTCAGAGAATAAAAAAAAGAGAAGAAACACCCCCTGAAATAGAACAAGGTCCCAGCAACACCATTCTCTATTTACATAGGAAGCACTGGTAATAAGATTTCGGGAAATCTTATGATTAAATATTATAGGCAAAATACATATATAAATGTGCATATATTTGTATGTATATCAAAATACACGTAAAAGGTCAAAATGACAGAAATTCACTTAGATATAAGTCTCTGTTTTTAATCAGTGCTAGCAGCACTGCAGAAGAATGTTTGCAAGGGAAGAAAAATTAAGGATAACTTATTAGGTGAAAACATGAGGAAAATATAATGGCTAAAACACATAATGTAATTCCATTACTTAAAACATTTTCAGGGGAGCTCTATTATTGTTGCAAAAGTGCTGTGGGATCTTATCATTAAAAGATAAAACAGCAGTTGAACTACAGCTCTCATCTAATAGCAAGAAAGTCTCCAATCTTCAGAGATTTATGTATACAGTTCATTTTTAGCAGTCGAAGTAGTCTTGCTTCAGACCACAGAATTTTTCAAAATGCTTAAAATTGGGTATAATATATGAAACTTGTCACAGAACTGAGACCTGTAGTCTTACATGGAAAGTAATAGCAAATAAACTTTTCAAATTTAAAAAATGGATATTCCTTCACAAAAGAGGATCAGTTTTGATATGCCTTTTGTATCCACATCAGCGTTTAAACAGTCTGTGTACCATTTCTTTAATAAAGCAAATATTTATCACAAAAAGGTCACCACCAACTTGGAAACTGCATTTTAAAATCTTTCCAATTCCATTAGTGTTATCTTGCATTCTCAAATTAATTATTTTAAGTAAGAATTTTGCTTTCAACTTTTTTTCTCTGATTTTCCACTTCACTTAAAAAAGGTAATTCTGAAGATTGAGGGAACTTGTTACATACACCAGCAATGTTTTTCAGCTAACTACATACAAAGAGTGTGGGAAGACAGTGTATTAGAAAGGTCAGTATAAATGAATGCTATGAGAGGTATTTGGGGACACATATCTTAGATAAATTTTAATTCTTTTCCTTTTAAATGGACTCTATCATGATAAGCTTTCAAGTAACTTTAGCAAGTTGAAAATATGTGAAGATAAGCTATATTTATAGTGTAGCTCCTAACTGCAAAGATTGCTGTGAACTCTTATTTATGAGCTGAATAGTGTTATCTAGCCACAAAATGCTTGCATTTATTTTCAGATCTACTAGTGGATGAATGTTGACTGTCTAGTAATTAGTGCCATGTCCATCATCCTAAAACCATACAAAACAACTGGACTTTTTGTAAACTAACAGCTTAAAAGATTCTTCATTGCAGGAAATTAATTCAGATTCCTTGAAAGTAATCTCTCCTCTATTTGTTGTTTGGTTTTGTTTTCTTTTTTTCTTGTGGAGGAGGGATGGATAGAAATTATGAAAATGGTCAAGGTTGAACAGGGCTCTGAGCAACCTGACCCAGCTGAAGATGTTTCTGCTCATTGAAGGGAGGTGGACTAGATGACCTTGAAGGGTTCTAACTATTCTATGAATAACAATCATACAAAGCAGCTTTGGAAATCCCTGAAGTCAGCTTCTAGCTTTCACCATTAAGACCTTGGTACAGGACTTTTGAGCCTCTGGATAGAGACCAAGGTATCACCTGGCCAACTTTAATGACTGTCCAGTTCTGTCAATCACCCTGTACTTTTCTAAGTGTGCTAAGAACATTTTGTGTTATCACTTTTCAGAAAACTTGTCTTCCCTGTGCTTACATCCTTACCTGCTTCAGAGTGTTTGCCTTGTACTCATAGGCAAACAGACTGTTCTCATGTTTGCTAAAGTAAAACACAAGTGATATTCTTAAGAGACCATATAAGTTTGACTGGGATAAAGAAGGTCTGGCTTTGTGAGACCTTCCATTTCAATCTTCTGCCTGACATTGGGCAAAATATAATCTTACAATCCAGTTCTTGACTTATAAAACCAAGCAGTGATATTTGCTGTCTTTTGATTAGCTTGTCTGTTCAGCTCTGCCAGGAAAGTATCAAAAGACTGTTAGTACACTGTACAGCCTACTAAAATCTCACATTTGGTTGGAGCTTACTGTCATATATACTTATGTTAAATAAGTCAGACCAACCCCCACACTATTTCTTGTGAGATGGGGACATGTATACAAAAGATGGCTTGCCAGCTTCCCCCCTCAACTTAGAAACAGCTGATCACTGCCTTCCCCAATCCAGTTTATGCAGCATTTTAAGTCCAGGAAGACAGACAAGCATGATGGGTGGCCTTCAGACTAACCCACTGAATCCAGCTCTCAACTCTTACTCTGTAAGAAAGGGTTTAGACAGAATGTAACAGGAGTTAATTTAAACTGTTCCAAGAGCAAATGAATGCTGGCACTAAGCCTAATGCTCTTGAGGGGATTGGAGTTCTACTAGAGAAATCCCTCTTGGAACTTGGCCTAACACTCTTAAAAGACGCTGAGATGTGGAAGTGGACCTTCAGGCATGAGGAGATGTATGTTTACTTGATTATTTTTTAAATATTTTTTTACTTTGTAACGAAACTTAAAAGAAATAAGTTTCTGTCAAACATGATTTCCTAAGAATGACAGGACTCACAAGGGTTTTGTTTCATGGTGGTATGTTTTTTGTCTTTTGATGTGACTTTATATTCATTGTGCCTAATGAAAGACTAAGAAAAGACTACATTTAAGCATTGTTACATCGCTATTCGGTAGGACATTGAATCTTAAAGAAAATTTACATTTTAAACATTTCAGAAAACATTTTATTAGTATTTTCATTTGCTTTTTCAAATTTTCAGCAATTCAAACACCTCTAGTACAAAGTGTGATGTCACCACACAGAAAGCATTTTTTAAAAAAGCAGGTATGACATCTTGCTAAATCTAATGATTTCTGCTTACAAGAGCATGGAAGAACAAACTGAGCAGGACAGCAAACGGAGGTAACATTTTAGTGCTGCAGCATACAGTAGCTGATGACATTTGTCACCACATAACTCATTTTGTCTGGTGAAACTTTTATTATATTCACCAGACTGTCAGCATCATTCCTACAGACCACAGAGATCATTGCTTTCTGTCATAAACCACCCTGCAGTGCTACTGCATGGTGTGCAACAGGACTCTGTGTGACTCACCAGGAGTTTTCTAGCTGTTTAAGGCGTGTGTTCTCACAGCACTCACAACTGTAGCAGCACAGTGACAGCAGCACAGCTGTGAGCAGCACAAGTGGCAGCTTTGTATTCCAGGAGCCTGGGCCCACAAGGTGAATTTACTGCAGGAGACAAGGGGTGGCTGAGGACACTGAACTCGCCCATCAGCATTGCGTGCTCTCAGCCATATGAGGATAGCTCTCCATTCACACTGCAGCTGCATCTGTTCCAGGCAGGAGTGTCATCTGAGGAAAGACAAATGACCTACTTATTTGTTTTTACTTAAAGAAAAACTGAAAATGCCTGTCAGAAAAACTGACAGTTTTTCTTGCCTGTGCTGTGGTCATGTATTCAACATCAAGGGATCTGGCATTCAAAAATCAAATCTCTCAGCCATCATTCACAAGATGTTTCTAAGATGTTGCCAGCACTCATGAAGTGCTCACTATTGGCTTACACAGAAAGTAAAGTCCTTTTAAGGTGTTTGTAAAAATATTATGTGTCAAACTGTAAGATTAGGATGGAAAATATTTTGTCTGTCTAGAGGGAAACAGAAATAGGCAATAGGAATTTCCTACAAGTTTTACAGAAGAGGAGGGATTTTCCAGTGTGTTTAACAACTGACAGATTTTGCTCCTATGTTTTATATTGGGATTTAAAAGGCTTTTCCCATATGAGTTAGTTTCTAGGTCTCTAGGAACAGGAAAAAGCTTTTGCAATGTACATTAGCATGTAGAGATGGAAACCATTCATCCTGCCTGTTGGACTCCTGGGTGATTTTGCAATGAGCAGTCATTTGTGTTCCCCAGAGAAGGTGTTTTTGAAGGATTTGTATCCTGCTAAGGACTCGAGTCCTGAGATTCTTGAAGACATCTCAAACACTTCAAAGAACGACAGTCAGTGAACAACACATGCTAAAGAAAAATGGAGAAATTCTGAAATGCCGTTAGTTAAATAACTGAAATGATGTTTTATGAAACTGAATTCATGACTCTGAATTCAGGTCAGGGAAGGAGAGTGAACTAAAATTACTTTGATGGCAGTGATGCATGATCACCTTTTGTCAGTGGATAGAGGGCAAAAAAGCATTTCCATGTTTCAGAGCCCATACCAGAACATTTGTAATGTTGACAACACAGCATTGGCTGTCATATCAGAAAGAGGTGGAAAATAGAGTTTGCTAAAACAGACTGAGTACCTTCTGAAGGCCCTCCACCAAAGACCCAAGTAACAGCAAATTGCATGCAGCTGTTCTCTCAGCAGTCTTTCTCCACATTCACATGGAGTCACTAGGTGAACTACTTTCATAAGAAGGATATCGGTACTGCCAACACACAAATGACATTTAACTTACTCTCTGCTTTACTTCATATGACCTTATCATTAATTCTCAGATGGCCCGATTTTTGAATGTGACCAACTAACTAATGTTTGAATGTAACCAACCAAGACCCAGAAAGCTTTGTTAAAACTATGGCAGTGAGAAAAAAAAAGCACTCTGAAGCATTCATGGTGAGTAGTAGTCTTTTGGCACAAGCGTTACTGCCAACCAAGTCATTCTGTACTGCTTCTCAGCTAACACCTCTGCCATGACAATTTCCATAAACTCGTCTTCTGTCATCTGTATTTCACAACAAACTCTACTCTGGCCTCGAGAAGGATATTCTAAACTTGCTCATGCTTTTGTTGTTTCTGATCTGGATCACACACTGAGCAACACATCCATATGGGCCATCAGCGCCTCGGAAATCATCAGCGCCGGGTCAGCCCTGCTTGTGGAAGCTCACCTAACCTGCCTTGCCCAGTACCCCGGGATTCCCACAGTACCTCCAACCCCGCTCGTGACCCATTGCTGCTGATGCTCTCAGCAGTGGGAATCTGCTCTGGGAAGAAGAGTCACACCAGGGAACGAGGCGAAGCTGAGGTCTGTGACAGACACACGGGGGTGGCCGGGGCACCCCTGGGGCCGCGTCGCCACTTTTCGCTCCCTACCGCACAGGCCAGGCCTTTCCTGCCCCTGCCCTGACACAGCCCAACACCTGGTCCCTGCCCTGCCCGCCTTCCCTCCCCACCAGGAACCCGCCTGGAAGGGGGCACTGGCGCCTCCCTCACCTGGGGGCTCCCCGGCCCGGGCCGGAGTGACCGGGCGCACTCTGCGTGCGCTACAGAAACAGGGCATGAATTAGCTTGGAAAAGGCTTCTGGGATCATGGAATCCAACCTGTGGCCTAACACTGCCATGCCAACCAGCCCATGGCACTGAGTGCCACGTCCAGTCTTTCCTTAAACACCACCACCAGGTGCCTGGGCAGCCCATTCTAACGTCTACCCACCCTTGCTGAGAAGAAACTCCTCCTAACGCCCAGCCTAAACCTCCTCTGGCGCAGCTGGAGACTATGTCCTCTCGTGCTGTCATCTGTTGCCTGGGAGAAGAGCCAACGCCCGCCTGGCTACACCCTCCTTTGAGGTTACCTCTCTGCCAGCTTCGTCCTCTCCGGTTGTGCGGGCGGCGTCGCTCCCGCTGGCGGAGCGGGGCCGGCGCGATCCCGGCGGGACCGGGCCCGAGCTGCCCCCGCCCCACGGCCTCGAGCCCGGCACTACGCATGCGCGGCGCGGCCGCCGCGGCGCTTTCCGGGAAGATGTCGGCGGCGTGGAGGGCGGCGGTGGCGGCGGCCGCCCGAGCCCCGCTGCGGGGGCGGCTCGCCGGGATGCGGTCCCCGCGCAACCAGCGCCGCCCGTCCGCATGGGGAGCCGCCGCTGCTGCTCTGGTCGGGGGAGGCTGCCTGGCGGCGTGTTACAGCGGGCGGCCGCGCGTGTTCCCGACGGTGCTGGCTCAGGTAAGGCAGCAGCATCCCCGCTCCGGGCGGCGGGCAGGGCTGGGCGGGCGCGCCGGGAGCCGGGGCGCGGGGGCGGCTCTCGGCGGCCCGCAGACGGGTCGGGGTCCGCGGTGGTCAGACCCCGTCGTGAGGCGGGACTGGGCTGCGGGAGCCCTCCTGGCCCCGGTGGTGTGGCAGGTAATGCTCGTCCCGGCCCCCTTGGCATCACAGTGGGTCACTTAACGCGGAACTGCCTCGCCTCAGCGACGGGGACTCCGCCGGTCTCCGCAGCCGGAGAAGGCAGGGTTTGCCTTAGCACGGAGCCTTTCCCCTCTCCCCTTGACAGCCCTGGTCGTGCTGAACGATGGACCTGTGTGCTTTGCACAGACACACGGCCTGTAGTGAGCTCCGCCTTTTGCTGCTAACTTTCAGGGAAAACTTCCACGGTGCCCGGTCTGCATGTCAGGTGCTGCTAGACAGTCATGCATGTTTTTGTCTCTTAAAAAAAAAAAATATATATATATATATCTGTTTCATGGAAGTAGTACTTTTGTAGTTCATAGTTTGTCTGAAATGTATTACACAGACTTATTTCCTCTTACTATGTCCAAAATGCGTGCCCTGGATGCTAAAATGTGGATTGCCTTGGAGTGTCAGGACACTCTCAGAAGGGTGCTCAAGGACAGATCATTATTGTTTATAAAATAATCTTTGTGCACGATTTCCCAACTTTCTCCTTTTCACGGAGCTTTTTCCTGTTCTTCCTTCAGATAAGAAGTTACTGTCAATTAGAGTTGGTTTGTTATTTCAAAGCTGGAAGACCTAAATGCTTTGTAGGCCAGAGGGTTTAGGTGTGATGGGTGAAGAGGTCAGTCTATGCTTTCAGTGCCATTCATCTACTTATATCTAAGAATTTTTGGAAGTATTCGACACTTTGTATGCTTTGATGTCTTATCTCTTAACAGTGATTAAACAGGCTGAACTACAAGCAGATAAATAGCAGCCTTTATTCTTGAGGACAACCTTTATTTCTGAGTCAAGAACAAATAATTGCTTTTTAATTTTTTTTTTAAATATTGTATCCTTCATTGTGGAAAATACTTAAACTACATGTTCTTAGAAAACTCAATTTTTATTAGACAAGCATTTTTCTTAATAGATTTATAGTAGTCCTGGTCCTTGGACCAGGACAAGTTAAAACTTTGGACAGAACATGTTAAAACTTTAATTTTCTGTATCTGTCTCCTAGCAAGCAAAGCATCCATTGCTCAGCAGATATCCTACTGAAAATGTATTTCCTTGTTGTTCTTACATTTAGTTATGTGAGGTTTTTAAGCAGCATTGCATCATTTTTATAAAGCCCTGTCATTGAGACCAATTCCATTAATGCATGGAACTCTTGTTAAAGTAGATGTGTATGTAGGTATATATAAAAAGTGTTGGATGTGGGAGGTAATCACTTTTAAAGGGTGTTGAGTGAAGGGGTCTCAGTCTGGTGCTGATGTGTTCTTGTGGAATAGCTTCCATGTAATGCATGGACAGTCCCTATGAGTACACTTTTAATAATTCTCAAGAGGCAGTCCAAAAGTCTAGGACTTAACTGATTTGGTTTTGGAGATGGTAAATTGGTGGACTCTTCAAATGTTTGAGTTTGAACTTTTCAGTTTTCCCATAAAATGATTGTTGGAGAAGCTAATTCTCCATATGTGTTGTACTCATACTGCTGCAGGTAGTGTACTGAGCTCTTTAAAACTATCTAAGAAATTACCATGCAGAGCATAATCCTGCAAGTGGATTGTGGAAGCTGTGAGCAGCAGTGATAGAGCCACGCTGCAAGTCTTTTAAGCAGTTTAGATGCTACTTGTGACTTCTGATTTATAGAAAATAGCCCAAAGTGAAACAGTGTTGAAACAAGTAGTCACCTTTATTACATTTTTTGAAGCCATCTTTTTCTCAGTTCAGAGATTATGGAATCATGAGATATGTAAATTCTTTACACATTCTCATAGTGAATAACCTCATTTTCTGTTATTATTCCTTTTCATTGTAACTAATCTTAACCAGTCTTGCTTGAGCTTGTGCTGACAAACAATATTGAACTGTTTCTTCCTGTTGGAGTATGCTGTTTAGTGGGAATGTTGGCAGCATGGTGTGTGAAATATTTCAGGTTAAGGCAAATGTTTGAAATTAAGCAGCATAATTTTCATTGTCTTAGTTATAAAGGACAATGTAGTGGAAATGTTTATATTTCTGTATCATCAACAAGGCTTACTGGCTGCTCTTGAGAATGTGGTGGGATTATGGTACAGTACTTCCCAATTTTTCCTTGGTAATATAGTCTTGTCTGTTTAATTGCTGCAAAATTGGTCATAATTATTTAAAATATTTGACAAAATAAAGCTGAAAAAGTGACAAGGTATCTCCATGCTGTAAAGAACCAATAAAATAAGATTTATGCTTTTCAACAGCATTACATCATGTTTAAAAAGTTCTGTCATTAAGACCAATGTCATGTCTGTGTGTGACTCTGGTGTAAGCATAATTTGAGCCACTGAGTAATTTTCATTCTTGTCCTGCGTTACCATTAGTAACTTCTTTGCACAAAGACTTCGCTGGAAATACTTCCTGTCTGTTTAGGTTAAGTAGTTGAAGTTGATAACTCTATTTAGATTTTCAGTTTTTCTCACTAAAATTAATCTCTGTCAAAGTAGTCAGACATTTTTCAGTTTCTCCTTGTTCCAGGCAATTTCAGACATACAACTTCTAGTGAAGCTGGCAAGCAACATGCCAAAGGTATAAATTCTGTAAATTAGTACTTGCTCTTTTTTTTTTAATTTCTTTCTTCTAAAGATTTTGAATATCCTAAAATCAAAGACGCCTTTGGCACATGGTTTCTTAGATCTATTTTTAATTCTTGTCCTTTCTTCCTGCTGGAATGGGTTTAATGCTGCACATATTGGTCGGGGCACTTCTGACTTCTGCTCAGATTAAATTAAATCGAGCCTAACACAGCATAATCCTGTATGAGTCTTTGCAGAATCAAAGGCCTTTCAGGGTCAAATCATCTGTTTTCTTTTTGTGAGTTGAATGGATATTTTCTGGTTTATTTTGAAGTGGCGTGTCTCTGGTTACTGTGTTTTAATAGATTTGATATTCTGACAATGACTTTTCAGTTCAAGGCTTTTTTTTAAATTTTGGCCCAGGTTTTTTGTCAAAATTTTCACTAACGCTTACCGCCTCTTACAAAGTATGTTAAGGGGTTAACATCCCAATAATAAAATGTTCTATATTTGATGTAATATACCTCAGATGTAATCTTTCATGATTTATGAAGTTATCATTCTCTATCTTCATTTGCTGACCTACTGTTTAGAAACATATAACTAATAATATGTTGGAGCAAGTCCTTACTGTTGATTGTAAAACTCTAAGAAGATTATTATAGCAAAATGAACACAATATTTTTGAAACTTTTTCTTTATAGGTACCAGGTTTTGGTTCCATCTACACTTGTCATTTATCTGTGAAGCTACACTGACAATACCCAAACCAGATAATAGCCTTTGTTGGAAAAAAAATAGATCAATTTTCATTTTTTAATAAAATTATCTAATCAGCTTGTATCAAGAGGAGAAAAAAAGAAGGGGGGGGTTGGGAAGGACTTTTGTTCTACCAGTGTAACTCAGAACGGAGATTTATGTTGAATTTACTAAAAGTGTTCCTTCTATCATCCTAACCAACACAGACAGGTCAAAAATGTTTACCCTGCTCTACACACTGCATTGATATTATACAGGCTGCTTTTCTTTTTTAGTAGTGGAATTCAAATGGCACAATCAATGGTATATGGTTTGTAACTGTGATCAGACTTGGAGTATTGTCTCTTGTGCCTTTTTTCTCTCAGAGCATGCAGTTTGCAATACTAACATGGCCCACTCCCGCTAAATTTGGAACCTTCAATGCGCTGCAGGTTCAATTTTGGGCACACACAAACTGCAAATGATAAGAAACTTCTGAGAAGCAGCAGGCTGCCAGAGGCAGGATATCCTGCCCCTGCTGAGTTTTTTATGGCCATGTTTAGGTCACTAGCTTCAGAAAGAATATAATTTGATTTGCCCTTGAAAAGTTGTGATCCCTGCAGCGTGTCACAATTAGCACTGAGTCTAAGTCACTGTTTTCCAAATGAGACTAACTGGAGTTCTTACTAGCACAGAAATGAAGCTTTATGCGTGCAAAGTCTTGTCTGCTGATAAACATTACCATGTTTCAGCACTCTGGTTTTTAGGGTTGTGGGAGCATTAGCTGGTACCTCAGTTAAGCTGTATGAAATATTTAAGTAAAGTGGAAATCCTAACTAACAGAAATTTTTGGGGTCTCTTCTTCTTAATACTTTCTGTTACATGGTCATAGTCTAATTGGTTGTCTTTATCTTACCTTTTCTGCTGCTGCTGTCTTGCATCAGCAATCTTCTTCAGTTATTCCAGATCAGAGGAGACTCAATTTGTCTCTTGGAGGTCTTAAATACTTATATTGTATTTGATCATACTGAAAATATTAAGATAGTCCTTATAGCAATTAACAAACAATTTGTTATAATTTGTAAAATATTTGAAGTGTCTGAAAATCTAATTTTATTTAAAATGCACTTATTGAAGCAATTCTATTTTGGACTGCAATAATTTTATTATCTCAGTTTAAACTGCATTGAATGTTTTGTAATTTTTTTGAGTGTCCATGATTGTTAAGAGAAGCAAAGATGGGAGTGGTGACTTCGTATGTCGCACTACCCACACACTACATGGGAGTGATGATTCCCATGTCACACACATGGGAGTGACAACTTTTATGTCACAATATGAAAGCTGTTATTCTGAGCAACTGGGGGTAGAAAACTTTGAGTGATTAAAACTAGAGCTTAGATTTGTTTTCCAGGTCCATATGTGTACCCACCATGAAAATTTATCTTGGAGCTATTGCCTTACACTTTTTAAAGAAATGAGAATACTGTAAAAGATTCTCCAAATACTAGCTCATTCAGGGGGCACCCCCTTAGTTCTGCCACTTTGGAAAGGTAAAATAGTAAATAAACAAACCTAGGGCTATGCAGAACTCAGCTCCACAGCTCATAGGACAATCTAGGGAGAGAGTGCATATATTTAATATAACTTATCTTTATCAGGGGTTTAGTAGAAATCTCTGGACTCCCAGACTTGGCAGTTGTTAAAAAGATTTTAAAAGTTTTGTAATCCTACCTGTGTTTTTTGTTGATGCTTTGAGATGTGCGCTGTGTCTCCAAAGAGATTGAGTGCTGAAACATAGTTGGTTTATGCATGGTTTTTTCTCAGGTAAAATTTCCAACCCAGATCAATAGAAAATTTTCAAAATTATGTCTGCTATAAGCATGTTACCTGTCTGGTGTATATTTGCTTGATTGGTAACTTCTGGCAAAAACATATAAACTACATGTGCTTCCAAAACAATTGTGATCAGTTGCATGCAGATCAAAGCAGCATTTTATTTAAATCATCTGAATTATTTTCTATAGAGCAGTGGAAGGAAGTGCATGGGTCTGGGATTTTAATTGGTTTTTCACACATCCTTAGTAACCAGGATCACTTTGTGACTTAAGTTATGCTTACACTGCTTGTAGGCCACACTTTCTCACTCTCTGTATTTAAGATTTTTAGGTTGATTGGTTTGGGGTTTTTTTGTTTTATTTTGTTTTGTTTTGTAATACATAGTGTTATTTAGGAAGCTATGCATAATAAGTGCATGTGAAGGATTTAGAAAAAAAGAGCATATTTCTTATACGTTAATGATGATTCCTATGAAGTTACGCGTCAGTGCTTTGAATTGTGAGATATGATGTATTGTGTTAGAATGGGAGTTTTTGTGAGGGTATCTTTGGCTGGTTGATGCTGGGGAAAGAACATTGCTGTTAAGATGAGGCATCTTGTTAAATATAGAACCTGGGATAAAATTGCATAACGATTTGTAATGATGTATGGAATTGCCTGGAGGGAGGAATGTGGTTCTAAAATAAAACCAGAAGGGATATGTACAGTCTAATCTAAGAAACATACAAGAAGATTCTTGTGTTTACTCTGTCATCAAAAAAAAAAAAAAAAAGAGGTTGCCTGCTTCTGTTGGAGCAAAAATCCCAGGACAGGTTCTTTTCTCCTTAGTAATATTTTGAAATGTTTATCTTCAAGTCTTTATTCTATTAGAATTTAATTGAGAATGCAGATGCACATAGATGATTACTGGGGTGCTCACTAAGTAAAATTAAGCATGTATAAAATGAGTCTGCATCATAATTTTAACATGGTTTTGAAACTTAATGCCAGTGTTTGTAATCCACATCAAGCAAGCTGCTCAGTGATGGCTCACAGGCCTCAGAGAAGCCTCACAGTGGAATTCAGTTTGTGTGACCCTGACCACGTGGTTACATTAGTAATTCTTAAAATCTATGTAGTAAAACAATGCCATGTAAAAATAATGAAAGTTATCATTACTTCTGTGGGTTGGAGCATCTTTAAGCAAGAATTGTTTGTTTATTTATTTGGGTTTTTAAATCTTCTGCTTTACAGCTTCCTTAAAAGAAGGGACAGCTTCCTCAAAATGTTGTCCTTCTGTCTTTTTGCATCTTATCTTGCTGCTGGTTATTGTTGTCCTTGCTGTCTTATGCTGTTTGAGTGGCAGTACACAGCACACAGCCAGGCAGTGGTTCCCTGCACAGCCTCAGATTTCTGTTCTGCTTGTAGCATGGTTGGAAAGGTCTTCTTACTGCGTCTGCAGGTTGTGTCCTTGAACCATCTTCAAGATGGTGCCTTTAAATCTTCCTGATGAAGGTTGTGCAAGATTTGCAGCCTGTGGAGCAGACTCCATTTGGATTCAAGGTGCTTTGAACTCCTGGCGTTCCTTTCCAGCAGTGCCTGCCCAGCACAGGCTCCTTATTCAGCTGTGCCAAGCTGCAGGCAGTGCTCTTGCTGGCATGTGATAGCATCCATCCCTCTGCCAGCCTCATGGTTTATTTTCCACTGTATCTTTACTGCTATATTTTATTAAAGAAAAAGTTGTCGTAGATCATGACAAGGCAGTCAACTCAGTAGGTAAATGCATTCCATACTGCCTCTTACTGAACAGGAAATGGGTAGTCATTTTTTATTAAATTATTCAGATATCTGTAGTCTATGGCTGTGAAAGAGGCAGTTTAACTTAATTTATGCATCTGCCTTCTAACTCAGGTGTTTAATGTGAATATATTTCTACACTTTTTTCCCTATACTGTGCATCTTGAGGTACTGCAATTGGTTTGGTTCTGAGTTTAAATGACTTGTAACATTCTTGCCTCCAAATTCATGTTCACTGTATGAGTTTTGGGTACTAGTCTCAAAATATTCTGGAAATAGTGTGTGCTTAAAACCTTTTTTAAGCATCAATAAATATGCAATTAGATTGCTAGCTCAGCCTATCCCAATGTTTTTTCTTTTCCTTAAATATGCTTCAGGATTTCTGAAACTGTTCCTTTGTAAAGCCAATGAAGGTAACCTTAGCTACCTCTTGTTTTATTCTGTATTTCACTGTGTTATGGAAATACTGTATGTATCAGGTATCCATCAAGTAGTCTAAATCAATAACTGGGATATTAAGTATATCACAAACATCATTCTCAGCATTAGTGACATAACGTTGTTGTCATGTTAGTCTAAAATAGAATGTGGTATAGAGAGTGTGGAATCTCTAGGACCATGATGTTATAATTAATTGGACCCTTAAATATTACTTATGTATGTGCATTTGTTTTACAACTTTAAATATATGGTATCCTTTTCAGTTTTTTTAATGTGAAATATTTATATACTTAAGTTTCTGGCTTTGAAAATATTTACATTTATTCCCTTCTCTTTGTGCATGGAGATCCTTTGTGCAGGTGTCTTCATTGATACTAAAGCAACATGATGTAAAATGTAATCTTAGAAGTCGAGGTTAAAATTTAACTATCTATCTTTCATCTGATCTGTCACCTTTTCCTTGAATTCACTCTTGCTATATGACTTCAGTGATTAAATAAACTCTAACTAACATTCCTTCTAGGCACTTTGATACATGTGGACAGATGGGGTGAGTTAAGCTGCATGGTTTTGTGCTTTTAGCTAATGTAGTAAAAGGTTAGCGCTTGAGAATCTTTGGCTGTTTATGTTAATGGACAAACATAAACAGATAAGAAAATAGCTTGCCTGAAAACAAAAAAATGGATTGATTAGAAAGAATTGCACAAAATAATATTCTGATTTTAAATAAAGAATCTCAAGAAGAAACTAGCATTTATTTACTGGTGATACAAGACTTTTTCACCAGTAAATACAGTAGATGGTTTCAACATAGATACTGTAAAGTTTCTTTTTTATTTGGTTTCTTAGATGGAAGTTCTGTTTGCCTTTTTTTTTTTTTTTGCTAGAAACTTTGAGCTTATTGATAATTACTTCTTTTTTTTTTTTTTTTTTTTTTTTTAGTAAGAAATGCTCTGTTCTGTGCAAGCAGCAGCAACTGTTTTCCCATTGCTGCTGGTTTGTACTGTTTTCCAAATGCATTTGCTGGGTTACCATGAGAGCTCTGTGTTGCACTTACTTGTAGACTTTTGTGTAACATTGTGGCTGACTCAATATGGTTATTCCTGACAAGTGGCACAGCATTTTGGAAACATAATCTAGCCAGAAAGAACAAATAACTCAGAATCTAGTTTAAATAATCACCCAATATAAATGACAGATGGAACTATGTGAAATGCTCATTCAGAACATGTGTAGTAGGCTATAGCTCCTTGCTGCTACTCACCAAGCTTTTTATTACATGTACAGCTGAAAGACAAGAAAAGGGAGTCTCATCAGCTTCAAACACCAGACCTCATTTCAAGTAATTCCTCAAGGTTTGTGTCCCCTTCAGGGTAGCAGAAATTTCAAGAATGACTATCTTGCACTTGTGTAGTCTATGAAAAGCACTTAGAGCAGATGTAGCTAATAAATATTATAGGTACTGATACTTTCCCTGCTCCTTTGCCAAATCATCAGAGAAACCCATCTCTCTCCAAAAACTGCACAAACTCTAGCACAGATAGAAAAGTTACATGAACTGAAGAAAATTGGTGTTTCCAAATACTTTAAAATATTTCTTTTTTTTAAGTAAGCATTTTCTTTGATAATGACTTTTAATGGCAATACTGCCATATTACATAATCTATTAAGAAATAATGCTACAATAATAAAACAATATATACTGAGCTGTGTATAAAGCTATGTACATATCTATATGTAATGTAACTTTATATATATTAGTAAAGGGTATGCATATGTATAAAATATACTTAAAATACAGACTGTGTGACTACAATAATAAAAAAAAAAATAAGAATGTGCTAATGGAGAAATGATGGGATTTATTTTGAAAGTTTCTAGTCTAAATGGCCAGATATGCTCAGCATTTAAAGGAAAAAATCTGCCTGAAGTTCTACCAAAAGCTTCTTCTGGTGGCCCTGTAAGAGGCAGAGGTCTGTGTGCTGCCAGATCAGGCTGGGCTTTGAACTTGACTGCATGGGCTTGATGATGTGAGATCTTGCCAAGGAGAAAAGCATGAAGTTCTGTCATGTTGTATTGCTCACTGTGGTGAAATGGACTTGGTAATTATATTTTATGATCTCACAGATTTGCCAAAATGAACTTTATTTTTCAGTAAAAAAGTCTTAATGGTTACATATTGACCACATTATCTGACAATCTGCTTCTCCTTTTATAAAACTTTGAAAATTAGAAGATAACAAACCTTAATAGTGTAGCTGACAGAATAATTGGTTTGGAAATATAGTACAGTTTCTGTAACAGTCCTCTCTAGGCTTGTTTTTGAAGCAACTGTGGACTTGTCTAGTAATTTGGTGTTTTTAATGGCAATGCAAAATCAAAATTATACTTGGCATGGAGACTAAGAAAGTGCTCTTTACTTTATAGCTTTATATTGTTTAAATGCATAGAGACAGTGGCCTAAGTAGCCTGTGATTGTCACAGTGAAATGTTTTCCCTTGCTCATTACATTCTAATGACTTTCCCTCGGGTTATAGCTCTTACTTGGAAATGTGGTAAAGCTGATGGATAAAACATCTGGCACCTTTTTTACTGAAAAATGCACTTGATGGTCTTAGGCATCAGGGAATACAGTGCTGACACTGCTGTCTTTGGGAATAAGCGAACAATTATAGGCTTCTGCTGAAGATGGGAACCAGCAGGAATAAGCATTGTAATCTTCAAAAGATGAAAAGCACAATACACAACATGAATCAATTTAAACCAGCATTTCCCAGATCAATTTCGATGATTTTATCCAATGCATTAATTTATCCAGAGCATTAATATTAAATCTGTACTGTTCAATAAAGAACGAATGAGGAGAATTGATACTTGACTTAGTTGTTCATCTTACAGAATCACAGAATAAGTCACTTGAAAGGCACTCAGAAGGATCATCAAATCCAACTCCTGGGCCTGCACAGGACCATCCCCAAGAGTCACACCGTGCGCCTGAAAGTACGGTCCAAACGCTTCTTGAACTCATTCAGGCTTGCTGCTGTGGTTCTTAAATGTTCTTCATGACATCCATCTCCACTTAAAGAGAAGCTTTTCTACTTTTTCTGGTCGTGGTTTAACCCCATGTGGGAACTACACATCTCAGAGCCTCTCATTCCCTCTCTCCTTGGGGGAGAGAGTCAGAAGAGTAAAGAGGAGAGAACTTGTAAGTTGGAATACAGACAGTGCAATGTGTAGATGCTTTTTCTGCACTTTGACTTGTTTTGTCTACCATTATCTTCTTTTAACCTTCCACCAGACTATCTGCAATGCATGCTGCTATTTTTTCTTTCCTTTTTCTTTACATTCTTTACTAGAATTTTTTGAGCTCTGTGAACTCTTTTTTTTTTATTTGAACTGGATGTAGCCAGACATTCCTATATGGAAACTTCTCAACAAAATCTTAAAATATGTTGGGATTAATTTATAATAGTGAAACATGCTCTATTTTGACATACACAGTTAAAATGTGTATTGTAATTTGCCATTCCAATTAAATCAACTTTTGTATTATATCAGAGCTGGAGTTTGTTTTTATAGCTTGGTTGTTACTGTATATGTGTGTTACTGTTGCAGTATTTCTCCTTCTGGGAAAAAAAACCCAGTTGTTAATTTTTTCACATAGAGCTGTAGTTAGCACTTCTGTAAAGAAAGTTGTGCTTGTCTTTTTGAGTTCTTGCTAGGAAATTTCTTGAATAAGAGTACTAAAGATCTAAAAAGTCATAAGTAGCAGCGTTTAGGCTGTGACCTATGGAGAGGACTCAATGTGGACAACAAAAATGGCAAAAACTAGAGAAAGTCTTCTGTTTCTGGATTTAAAAAAAATACATTAAAACTTTAGATTTTAATTTAGCTGAAGAACCATCATGAATGATAGACAGTGTAAAGGGTATAAAATTACTTTGCCTAGAACACAGTATTTTTTCTGAATTTACCAATTGTATGTAATGTTCTTACTCAGTCTTCCAGAAAACTACATTGGGAAATTGCTAACATACTTTTTTCCCAACTGCTGTTAAATTTGGAAAACTGGCAGTGTCATATTACCAAATGGTGTTGCATTGTTATTCTTTATTTTAAGATTTGTGTTGTTGTTTCTCTTCAGCCTCAAAAATGAAAAAAAAAGAAAAAATCTAAATATTTACGTGCACCAGAAGTGTTGGATGTGTTAATTGAGCAGACATCGTGTAGCAATAAATACTGTATACTATTTACACTAACAACCTGTCCTGGTTTGAGAGAAGTGGGTTCCTGGGAGTGAGTGTGTCAGTCCAATTGAAGATGTAGATTTGCGATTGACACTTGTTTTGACCACTGAGAGTTGGATACGCCTCTGAGAACACACAGGAGTTAAAAGCAGAGCTCTGCCCCTGGGAAGCTCTCTTGGGACTTCGGCGTGGAAGAGGAAGGACTTCTCCCCCTGCTCCAGCTGTCCCGGCTGGGCAGGGGGAGGGGCAGCCATGTGGTAGGCCCGGGCCTGGATCGAAATGGGGGTAGGCCTGGCCTGGTTCCCCCCAGGGTGGAGGAGAGAGAGAGACTGGGAGTTACTGGGCAGCCCCCCCCTCCCTGGGGAGACAGAGAGAGAGACTGTGTCTGTGTTTGCTGCCTTTGGCCTTGAAGCTCGATATCGTGAGCTGCCAGCTTGCCCGGCCTGTGGAGAGGAGGGGGGTTGAACCAGAAGGAGTCCGGCTGCTTGTGGGTTGTGAGCTGTGGAGTTTTAACTCTTTTTTTGGACAATGAAAGCTTTTGCAGAGTACTGACCCTTCTGGGAGAGGAAATGAAGAAAGATTTAAGCAAGTATTTTAAAGGACTGAGCAGGGGAGAGACTGTGAGAAGAACCTAGGGTGGAAGAGATGTGGAGTGGCATTCTTTGCTGGACGCTTTTTGTAGAGCCATGGACTGTTCCTGAATACAGAGACTATTTTCAGGGGGAGCCACCGTCTTCCAGAGTTAAGAGGGCAGTGTGGGAGCCTCCCGGCCCAGGAGGTGAAATAATGGGGGGACAGATGTCCCAAAATGGAGACTGTGCCTTTGTTTTGGAGTGGGACGATGGAATCCTTAAAAAGACAACCCTCAAAGTAGCTCTGGTCCATGTTCAGTGGTGAGAGCACTGGACATGGGAGGAGGGGGTCACGATCTCCAATCCGGGTGGGGATATGTGACCAAAAGCTCAGGGCATACAAGAAGGACTCCTCCTCTTAAGGAATTCATGATTGAGTATTTGTAAGGGTGGTTTTTGCTGGACCAAAAGATGTAATTGTATTGGGAATTTGGTGGGGGGAGGAGGAGGAACTGTATTCTGTAGAGTTTTCATTTTCCTTGAGATTGTCTTTTCTTTTCTTTCCTATACCTATGTAGTGTGTAGTTAATAAAGTTCTACTTTCTATAGTTTTAAGTAGAGGACTGCTTTGCTTATTCCTAGGCACATCTCACAACAAGTACCAGAGAGTAAGTATTTTCATGGGGGGCACTGGCATTTTGCCAAGCTCAAACCATGACACAACCCTATCAAAAATAATGCACTTGCACTGATAATACACTGTTTGTTTACTGAATGTTTTTCATGGGTGCCTCACTTCATAATCTGCAGTGCTGAGGCCCTTGACAGTACTGCTTCTTGAAATGACAGCAATGCAATCAAGTTGCATTGTCAGAGATCATGGAATTGTAGTCAGATTCCTTGGTGTAAAACTTTTAAAGGATTATATGGTGTTCCAGTACAGATGGATTTTTCCTTGCAGTGTACACTTATTCTCTCTGGCAGTGGTATGAGGTACCACTTCCAGTATCAAAGAGTTCTGGTATTGACAGCAAACAAGCAGTGATTATCCTGGGAGTCATCACATGGCTGAGTCCTTTGTGGGTAGGATTTGTGACACTGTAGTTGTGGGAGTAATGGGCATCTTTATCCTTCTTCATCCCCAGTAGCTTATGGGTTAGGTCACTCTCCCTCCATAACTTCAGGAGCAGCAGACCCCATGTGGGAGGCTGCTCTGCCAGCAGGAAGCAAGACTGCTTCCATTGCTGAAGCAAATGGGCTGTTCTGGGCTTGGCTTTGAATGCAGAGCTAGAAGGTGATGAGTAATAGAAAGCAGACACAGTGGCTCTGGGCCAGGCTGCATGGGGATTAAATTCTGGATGTGGTATTAATAGGATGGAATGAGACCCTTCCATAGGGTTCAGTAGTGTGTGTGGCTGCATATCTCCTCAATGAATTCATGTTACATACATCTGGTTCTGGCCATTGGAAATGTCCAGCGGATCTGACTAGACCACTGTAAGTGGATTTAGAAGTTGCTTGCAGTTTCTTCAATGTGTATAAAACTTCATGCATACAGTGTTCCCTGCCATTCTGGAGGTCACAACCGAGCTGTTATCCTGCTGTGTCAGACCTGGAGATTGTAAGTTTAATCACTGCCTGCTCATGGAATGTTTCTGGCCCATTGAGTGTCCCTGTGAGTGTTTGGCAAAACAAAGTTGGAGCCAACATCCTTTATTTGAGCAGCTTCTGTAACTGGGAAGATTGCACAAGCTTTTGATCACCGCACCAAGCAGTAGAACGTGTGTTTTCTGTTGGTAGACTTTGAATAGACAGATCATGAGTTTCTGATGGGGATCAGGTTATGTTGACACAGCCATGAGACAATAAATGATGCACTTTTTATTGTGGATAGGGTGTTGGTCCTTCAGGCCATAATTTGCAAAGAGCAGAGACCACTAAGAGTTTTCATAAGAATTTGAAGGTAACACAGCAACACAATGCATAGCATGCCTATGCATCAGTTGAATATTTTATATTGAGATATTTTGCTGTTATATTTTGCTGTTTGAAACTTCTCCTATAGGCAGTCCTATAGGCAGCTCCTATAAAAGCAGTTGTTCTGCAAAAATTTCTTTTATTCCTTTATAATATTGGTCCCACAATATTCCTATTTAATATAATACTTTTATAGTAGAGGAAGCAGGGAGTGAGAAAGTGGATCTTTTCTTCTCCAGGGGCTTCTCTACTGTATTTTTGGAACTGATAAGGCACTGAGGAAAGCACCCTGTGTTGTTGCAGTTGTCTCAAAAAATATTATTTTATGCAATAAATGCATAAAATAGCATAAATAATTTTGTTATTCATAAAATAGGTTTCCATGCCATGGCCAGGGACACCTCCTGCTAAACCCAGTTGCTCAAGGTCTTATTCAGCCCGGCCTTGAACACTACCAGGGATGGAGCATCCACAGCTTCTCTGGGCAACCAGTTCCAGTATCTCACCACCCTCACAATAAAGAATTTCTTCCTAATATCCAGCCTAAATTTCTTTTTTGTCTGTGCCTATTACTCCTTGTCCTATCACTGCAGTTCCTGAGAAGGAATCCCTCTCCAGCTTCCCTGTAGGCCCTCTTCAGACACTGGAAGGTTGCTACAAGATCTCCACACAACCTTCTCTTCTGCAGCTCAACAGCTCCAACTTTCTCAGCCTGTCTTCATAGGGGAGGTGCTCCAGTCTCCTGTCGACTGTGTCCTCCTCTGGACTTACTCCATCAATTCCATGGAGTCCTTCTTATGCTGGGGACACCAGAACTGTGCTGGTCTGAGCAGAGCAGAGGGGCAAACTCCCCTCCCTTATCCTTCTGGCCATGCTGCTTTGGGTGCAGGATGCAGTTGGCTTCTTGGGATGCACATTGACACCTCATGTTGAGTTTTTCATCAACCATACCTCAAGTCCTTCTCCACAGGACTGTTTTTAATGATGCCCTTTAACACTTCATTGATATCAAAGGCTTTGCTGGTATTCATGATGAAACTAAATTGAAGTATTGATGTATAAATAAATAAATACTTTACATCAGCATTTAGACTTTAAAGTCAAATGTAGGAAGAGCCTTGATGAGTTCTTTGGTGGCATTTGTTACATCACAAGGGGAGAAACTTCACTGAATTGCCAAGGTGCACTTCTTAAATGTAAAAAACAAGTCTGTAGTAATGGAAGAAAGTCTGTAAAAATTGACAACTGCTGTAATCCTGTAGAACTCCTAGGTGGCTATCCATTTAATATTCTGGTTCTTTTCCTAATAGTATGAGTTTGCTCCATGTGACTTATTTTCTTGATTTCCTGAGGGCTTGTGACCTTCGGAGAGAAAGGGGGAGAGGATTGCTTCCCATGCAGAAGCAGCTTAAGAAGATCTTAAGTTTGAAAAAAGAAGTGAGAGGGATTTTTTGTTACATGGAAATAGTTTAGATATATAAACTTAGATTGTCTTTATGTCAGTTGGTTTTGTAGCGTCTTGTATGTTGAAATAATTGTTAATAACAGGGTTCTCATGTACTGCAGCAAAACATATGATACCTGAGCTATGAATCTGTGAATTGAGATTTTGCTCTCAGAATAAAAGCTCCCTCGTGGGTTTATTTTGTGGTGGTGTGGGAGTGCAGTGTTGCAATTAGTTTTTTTCCCAGTTCTTATTAGCCTAGGAATGAACAACTGTGTTCATAATGCCAGGCTTGGCATGGAGTTTTAGTGGCCTCGTTAAAGGCAACAAGGCTGCACCTCAGCATAATGATAACCATGCTAGTAAGTCCTGGGCATCTGCATTTCTGTACAGAAAACCTCAGACTCTTCTGTAGTAGTAAGTTTGCTGCAGAATGGGCAGGAGTTTTTTTCAATTAGTTTTTTTCCCACTGGAAACAAAACAGGTGGTTGTAGTCTACAAAGTACGAATACAGTTGTTTTGACTATACTGGGAAGATTTCCACTGCATACAACAGGAATCGAGAGGAGAAGTAATTTTTCAGAATAAAGAGAGTCTGAAAATTGGGATATTAAATATTTAGTCTGAAATTCATGATCTAGATACAGTAAAACACAAAATTCAGTCTGCATCTTTCAGATCAGATAAGCATGTATCAACCAGCTTATTGTGTGTGCTGATTTATTTAAAAAAAAACAAAAGCACTTTCTGGAGAGTTGCCTATTTTTTCCCCAAGTAAAAATATTTAGGTTCTTGTGGTACTGTTAGTCTGGGATAGAAATATGATTCTTTGGGGGCCAGAGTAAAAGAGAGACACGGAATTTCAAAGGTACACTATTTCTCAACCAGATTTGGGTACAACTGGGTACAGCAAATACCCACAACTGAAGAAGAAGCACATCAGTTTTGAAAGGAAATGTATCATTATCTTTTCTCTATCCCCTGCTCACTAAGAAGTTCTTGAGAAGGACTATTTTTTCCTGAGACAGTCAAAACAACCATTTTTGAGTCAAAAAGAATTGTTTTCAGGGACATTTAGAGGATTCTTATGCAGCTAACTTGATGTTCAAAGTACAGGTAATTCAGTGTAACTCATGTAAGCATCTATGTGAACTGTACTGTTAGTTTAATTTGCTAGTTTTAAGACAGTATTAGATTAGCATAGGGAAGATAGCACAATAATTTACCAGTTGCTAAATGGGCTTAAAATCCTCCTTAGTGGTATAGCCTAAAGTAAGCATCTCAGTTGTGTTAAAGATACTAAAGTAAAAATAAAGAGGAGGAGGAAGGGCATATCTCTGGTGTCAGAGAGGCATGTGGTAAGCTGTTGTATAAAGGGAAGGTAATGGATCTGCTTGGATTCCAGCCAGTGGTGCTGGACACCAGCATTCTGCTGAGGCACATTCCGGGGCATTAAGAGCAATCCCTGAGTGTGCTGAGCCCTCTGCGTAATCCATCTTCCCCATGGTCCACTCTGCCAGGGCCCAGGCACTCAGTGGAGGTAATTTCAGTACCAGTGCAACTTGTTGGTAGTCACTTCTTCAGTTCAGGGCAGCGTTTGTCTTCTGAACGCTTGGACATGGCTGGAGAGCTCCATGTGAATCTCCTGTGCAGGCACCATTTTTCATGTTGCTGTTACTTTCAGTGGGGTGTGGGATCTTGTCACTGCTCCCAGTTTCTGGTTGTAAACAAGTAATCTTAAGAAGATGGCTTTCCAGTCAATGTTTTAAAAGTGCTAACTAAAAGGGTTAGTTGTAAAATTAAGTGGTGGTGGGATTACCTTTAACCTTTCTGTCATGTTATCAACTTACTCTGATACATGTATGATGCATTTTTCTGAACACAAAGAGGAAGAACAGAAGGAAAAAGGCATTATCCATCCATGCAAGGCACCTGTGTATTTTAACAAGCAATGAAGCACCACAATAAAACTCACACCCCAAAGCTGTCCACAATGGGAGTTTGCATCCTCCAGCCTTTGAGGCTTATCATTCCCATTTTCTCCACCAATCTAGTTTTCCACCTTTTCCCATTTTCTTGGCCAGTAAAAAGCAAGATGAATTAGCCAAAAAACTTTGTGTTATGTCTCCCAAAGTGTAAACTTAAAAGACACTCAGAAATATTTGCAGAGTTGGCCTCTGTCTCCTTCCTGTGCTCAGATCTCCCGATGACAAGCATACACCGTTTTGTGAAGTTAATTCCTCCAAGGTTGTTTGACTATGAGGATTATTTGGCCATTTGTTTTATGGAATGGCCAGAGAGAGCCTGAAACTATAGACTTTGTATGTTTGATTGTGTGCAACCTCTTTATAAAAAGGTATTTTATGAAAGCATCTAACAAAATATAAATAATTTTAATATTATTTGTTTTAATTTCAACTTTTCACGCTAACAGCTATGATTACTTTTCATTGTTATTGAAAAGTTCTTTTGTAACAAGACCTTTCAGATAAATATTTTATGTCAAGCTGGGTTGAGATTATCGAAATATATACATCATTATGCCCAAGGTAACTGTGACCTACACTTTGTTGAGGTGCCATGCCTTGAAAATATAAAATGACCTGCATTTCCAGCATGAGTATTTATATTCAGTTTTTAAAAGCTTAGTGACCAAAATCTATTTTATAAATAACTTGTTTTTCTGATGTGTTCATAGCAATTAATCCTTATTCAAAGATGCACTCTAATAAGTTAAGCTTCTTAAATTAAACTGATCTGCCTTTCACCTCTCCTGCCATCATAGAAAATCTTAGTACTTTGAGTGCTACATAATATTGTTTATAATTGTGGGTGCAAAGAACTAGAAATACCGGACAGTGGAAAGTATAAAGGAAGGGATGGCACTTTCCTTCTCTAGCCCTGAGAGCGTAGTATGCTGCTGTCTGTCCTCCTCCACTCCCACAGCCTTTCTTAGAAAGAAGCCAAGGTTCAAAAAACTTGTGTTTAATTTGATGCTGTCATTTAACATTCTCTGTGGTTCTGAACAAAGCTATTTATGCATGGGACCTAAATAGTCACTCACAGCTGCTGCCAGCTTATACCCTGGTGATCTTTATAGCTCCTTATCCTCACACTGGAGAGACTTCTTTTAGGTAGAATATTTGAAGAGCACTGTGTTTCTTGGTTAGAGCCCTTGTCCAACCCTGTTCATGTTTCACACATTTAGAACTGGCGTTAAGATCATCTGTGTTAAATATAGGGAGCCGTAAGCACTTGGGAAGACAAAGAGTCTTTAAGAACAACTAGATGTAATTGAGTAATAGTAGTGTGAAATGATATCAAGTAGGCCTTAGAATAGATAGTCTGTTGTGCCAACAGGAGAGTTGTGTTTCATTTTTGGCAAATTTCTCTGATTCTTAAAAGAGGCATTTCTTAAAATTGTAATTGAACTGCTTTGTCTAAACTGTGTAGCTGTCCTTTTGAAGTAAATTTTACTGAGCTTTCCCAAGCATTAAGTGTGTTGGGTGTCCAAAGAGAAATTAATATGGAGCTGAACCAAAGACAGTAGTGTTTACATTAAAACAAAAAAAATCGTAACACTGAGAAATAGCTTATCATCTCTTTCTTAACTCTGTTATCTGTTCATTCAAAATCCTATCAAAATAAAGATAAGAAAATAAATATCCACATCTTATGTTGATGCTCTTATGTAGAGTAGCATGGGAAAGTGGCCCACTGGTACTTCTGACCCACTGTTGGACAACCCTCTCAGGCACATGGTGTGACTCCTGGGGATGGTGCTGTGCAGGGCCAGGAGTTGGAGATGATGAGTCTTGAGGGTCCCTTCCAACTGAGCTTATTCTGGGATTAAGTCTTCCCAGGTAAGAATTTTCTGATTCTTTCTTCAGTTTGCTTTTATGTCATCTACCTCTTCCTTCTAAAGAGTAATCTCAGCCACCTAATTCCCACTTTGAACTTCCCATCTCTCATGGTGGATTTTGAATTGCACAAGCATCTGTTTGAGGAAGAATGGAGATGTGTGTCCTGTTTTGAAACTAAAAAATATCTGTGAAAAATGAGCTAGAGATAATGGAATTATTTTCTTTCTGCAGTAAGTAGTGTAGCTTGAAGAGCCAAAATATATGCTTCAAGGTGTCCATTCACAACTAAGTAAAGCAATCCACTTTTTAAAAATTCTTCTACCTAATTTGTACAGATAATACTGTACCAACCAAAATGTAGCATTATGTGATTTAGATAGTAAAATATACAGATCCCTAAACTGCAAACTTCTTTTATGTTGCAATGAATAGTGAGCACGTGTCTTAGCAGATAGGTGCAAAATATTAAATGTAAGTAATGAAAAGACACACAAAATATAATTTGGAATGTTATTTTTTAACACTGTAAGTAATTACATAAATTCTGTTTAGTTGCCTTCTGAAGTTCATTATGGCCTTTAAACTGCTGAGTTTAAAGACAACTTGGACTTCTCTCAGTAGAAGCTTTACTGACTAGCTTGAAGCCATTTTCTTTCAAGGAATTAATATTTAGATGTAACATTAGCTATGGGGGTAATTAACAGGTTTAGAATAATGAGTAAAATTTCAAGGACTGTAAATTGCATTCCCTAATATCAACTGTTAAAGGCTTCTTTAAAGGTTTTCTCTGATTAAAATCTAAATTGATTTTATTTTATGAACAGGATAAGGAAAAAATTGCTGTAATGTCTTTGTGGGGTCCATTAGACTTGACTCTTCAATTGAAATCAATCCTGGATTAACTAAACAGATGCACTAGACACTCAAAAAATCTCATTTGGTATTGCTTATTTAAAACATCTGAAATTTCATTTATTTTTATTATATTTGCTTGGTTTTATAAGAAATAAATAGTTTATAGGGTGTACTGGTGGAGAGAAGAGGAAGAGGAGAGAGATGGGCTTTTGAGTTCAGTTTTGTGCCAAAACCAGTTCCTCAAGTGTGGAAAAAAAAATTTCATGATTGCCTCTTGGTTGGCACACTTCATAGATGTTCCAGTGAACTAAGTTGATAACATTGATATCTGAGAAAAACTAGAAGCACAACACATGTTATAAGAATGCTTATTGTACCGAACTTGTTGTTTGGTATTCCTCCTAAATTCATAATTGTTTTTAGGAAGTTCCCTTCAGATCTTCCAAATCATTATTAGAAATGGACATTGCTAGCTGATGTGGGAGTGGTATCCCAAAGCTTCTGATCTTTGAAGTGGAAAAAATAATAGCTTAGAAAAACTTGATTGAAGGTTACCTGACAAAAAATTTATTTAATATGTGGTTGCTAAATTGATGTGTGACCTATGAAGTTAAGAGATGTCAGACAGCAACACTACAGTGAAAGAACTAGGCAATGCTTTATTTAAATAATGCTTTCAGATGCTATCATACATACAGAGTGTAATCAAAATGACTGTTTTACTTAAAGCCCAGGTAGAAACCATAAGAATCTGTATTTTATCAGTAAATTGCTGTGGTTATTGCTCAGCCCAGCTAATTACCTTCCTTTCTATACTTTCTAATCAGAGAGGAAACAAAACTGTGACCCAGTGATGGCCAACATGTACTAGGAGCTGTTACACACTGGTGTTTCACCAGAGAAGTGAGTTTTGTGCTGCCTGTCTGAATTAGATGCTTTGGTTATGAGGTGCGAATAATGTTGGATATGGCAGGGTCTTGAGTGTTTGTTTGGGACCCCTCTTTCCCAGCCCTAAAGATGTATCGATTATTTGAAGTTGCTTCATATGTAGAATATTTTTAGTTTCTATGTATAAATGTATTAAATTACAAGGTTGGTTTTTTTAAAATATTTTAAATATTGTCTTGCTTCTAAAAAAAGGGTGAGTTTTTACTATATCATGTGTGTTTTTACTTCAGGAATAAAGTAAAACTTCTTGCTTTTCCTGAATTACTGCATCCATATGTGTCTGTACTTGATGCCTGCATCTTAAAAAGGATAAGGCTTGATGATGACTAACATTTTATTAGCATTGTTATGTGCTGTGATGGCATGTAGCAGTTGTGAGAGAAGATACTGTTCTCTGACATGTTAATCCTGTGTTATGCTGGGCCATTCACAGACCATTCACATAGTCTTCCTTACTTATCATTAATCTTCTGTGTCAGATCTTCTGCCTGTGATCATTCTTTACTCTAAATCCATATTTAAATATACAGAATGTGGAATTTGTGAGTAATGTGATGCCCAGGAAGGATTAACACAGCAGTTTTGGTTCTTCTTGATCTGGGTTTTCATCTTAGTAATTGATTCACTTTTTAGACCAGACTGTCAAATTCTGTTTCCTAGTTTTTCACATGAATTCACTAATAATTGCAGATTTTCCTGACATCACCTCTAAAATTATGCATCAAAGTGTAGTGGTTCTTACCATGCTTGTGTGTATTTAAAAATCCTCAGACCTATGTTGTTTTTACAATCATTTGTTCTGCTTCACTCTGCTAGCAACAATCAGTGAATTTAACTGGAATTTGTGAAGTGCTTTGTAATAAATATCTGTGCTCATACTGTGTTAGAGGACAAGAAACTATTTTCTTTGTAATAATTCATTTATGAAAAGATGAGTTTTCACTGTAGCACATGGCTCTTTCAGTACCTTTCAATTACTGTGTAGATTGTTTTCTTAAGCAGTTAGTAACTTACGTCATTTAAATAAAAGACTAACATATAGGTGCTTTTATTTTAACTGTGAGTAAAATTACAGTCCTTTTAACTGGTCTGTCAGAAAGATGGCCAAAATTGGTGTGGCATGTCATTCCAGAAAACAAGCAGAAGGATTGATCTGTCATATTGTGTTGTGTGTGCTTGGGGAACAAAGATCTTGGGCAAGATCTTTCTTACGATGAGCATAGAAAATTAAAGTTGTACTTGTGTTCTGGAATTCAAGTGGAGGATGTGTTAGTGTTTGAGTGTTGTGTCAGTTGGGTTTCTTCTACTGTGTTTTTTTTTAATGTAGTGGCTTTTCTTTTTTTTCTCTTAGGAAGCAGTTCTCATTCAAATCTTTTCTTATTGACAAGAAAGACCTGCATTTGACAAGTAAATGTTAAAGTTAGATGTGGAGATTTCAGGGGACTTAACCAAATTTCTTGTTACTTAAAGGCATATTTAATTTTGCTAGCAACATTGTTAGGTATTTATAAATTTTGTAGATGTAATATTATACATAGATAATTAAAAATACAAATATTTCCTGTTGTATAAATGTAGAAACTGTTAATAGTAAGGTACCAATGGTAAGTATAATTGATTAGTAAGTTTAAATAAAGCTGTGGAGCAGACTGAAAAGTAAGTGGTATGGATAGTAAAATAATAGCAGACTTAAGGTTTGTAATTCTTTCATGGATTAGATACATGATATTTTGCTGGCATTAAGTTCAAAAACCCGTTCCTTTACTATTTGTAATTTGACTTCAGTCACGCATAGACTTGCTGACTGCTATTTACTAGAAGTCTGCCTTTGCAAGAGACTGGTACCTTGCTGTGTAGCAATAAAGATATCGACATACCAGCTGCAAGAACTGTTTTTTCAGATGAAAGTGTGAAAGTCTTGCACTTTGAGCTGAAGTGTGCAAATACACTTGATTTCTTGTAGTTACTTGGCTGCCTGCTGATGCTGTTTTCATTAGAATTATAATTTTTCCTTGTATATCTTTTAAATATCTATTCAAATTACTTTTTTCAGGTTATCTGTATTAGAAAATAGTCCTGCTTAACAGTCCCCTGTTGTGTGTTAAACTTTCTTGTCAGTAACTTGAAAGGAAACATTCTACAGTTTTGTCATTCTTGGAGGTCTTCTTCCACATAACAAACAATAGAAAGAACAAGGGGAAATGGCCGAAAGTTGCACCAAGGGAAGTTCAGGTTTTATATTAAGATTGGTTAAGCACTAGAGAGGCTGTCCAGGGAAGTAGTGAAGTCACTGTCCCTGGAAGTGTTCAAAAAACAGGTAGAAGTCGCACTTCATTAAATGGTTGGTTTAGTGGGCATAGTGGTAATTGGTGAAAAGTTGGACTTGAGGGTCTTGGAGGTTTTACCAACCAATGATTCTATCATTCTATTTTATGATCATGTGTAATTTGGTTTTCCATGTGCTTTCTTTTTCACTTACATGAAATTTTATCCTACAGTCATTTATACCTATGATCAGATTTGGTTTTGGTCATGCCAAATAATTTTGAATAATTACTGAGCCTTTTGACTTTTTTTTTTGAACTGGCTTTCTAGACCTCAGGTATGCTGAATCACACTGGCTCGAGGAGCTCTGCTGGCAAAATCTCTCATATGGAAAATGCTTTATTTTCACTCTTGCTTGCAACTGTTTTAACTAGTTATTTAGTTCTGTTAGGATCTTCCCTTTTGTCTTGTGTTAGCACAGTTTGTTTGGGAGGTTTCTTACCTTATGTTAGATAGCTTGTCCAAACTTCTTGAAAATTGAGATGTCCTGATACTGAAATCACACACAGCTGCTTATCAATTTTGCAGCTGCTACTAGTAGTAATGACTTCCCACTACAAAAGCTGCTGCATTTTCCCATTTATTTATCCATATGCTTAGTCTTGCTGGTTTTGCTACAATTTAAATTGTTTTCTTGGTGCAGGCCTGGTTTACCTATACCAAACTTCCCTTGCTGCTCCCAGAAAGCTAATTTTTTAATTTAAATGGTAGGCTGAGTATCATTGCAGTCTTACAAAGCACTTCTAGGAAATAAATTTCACACCACAGTCATTAGATCAACTGTTTAATATTTTACTTTGTCTGGAAATTATGGGTGAATACTGTCTGATCTTGATAACTTGTTAATGGTTTTATCTAGATTAACTTATGCTGATTGCATAAAAGGCTGTCTCTCTTCTAGCCCTCTGGAGAAAGATTGTTTTGGCAAATTCCATCTGCTCTTCTATAGTGAGCATCAGGGAGAAAAAAAATCAATGTAGTTTTTTAGTGTTTTTGTTTGAGCTCTCCTTTCATGTTTTTCATATTTCATTACTGATTTTTTCTTATCTTTGTGCTTGTTCTTGGAACAGTTGATTTTAATGTGAATTGAGAAGGTTATTAGAAAGTTGGTTTTAAAACTTACTTTGCTTTCCTTTTTTACAATTTCTAGTTAACCAGTTTGTTTATATCCTCCCCCCTCCTGTTCTCATTGTTAAGGAGCAACATCCATTTTAAAAAAGATGCTTTTCTACCTAAAATAACATTCTGCAATGTTGGTTTTAATCAAGCTGGTTTTTCCAGGGCTTTTTTTGTTATTCTTGCTTGCTTGTTTTTAATAAGTGGTGTATGTTTAACCATATTGGTGGTTTTGATGGATGATCCCTCTCACGTGCAAGCATTTACACTTTGAGGCACTTCTTTTAAACTGCCTCTTCATTTTTATGAAGAGGCTTCCTTTGGTGAAATTTATAACAAATTTTATTCCAAACAGGTTTAATGTGAGTGTATTACAGTTATGATTAGTGGCTCTTTCAGGGTGTAACTGGCATTGAGAACTGTATGTTCCTGCATCAAACGAGGTTTCTAATTTTTATGACAGCTTACAGAAGGAATAATTTTGCTGTCTAAAATGGGTTGTATCAATAGTATATTGAGGGAAGAAAAATGCATTTGGCCTTGGCATCTCTTAGACATATGTAGTCCAAGATACTTCCAGTCTTAGACTCCCAAGTACAAGAAAAGTATTGACAGACTGGTCTGAGTTCAGTAGAAAGCCACCAAGGTGGGTGAGAGCTGAAACACTTGCTGAGTGAAGAAAGATTGAGGTGTCTGCACTTGTTAAACCTGGAGAAGAAGCAGTTTCAAGAGGACCTAATAGCATCTTTCCAGTGTCCAGGAGAAGGTAATGAAGAAGGCAGAGCCAGATACTTCACACTGGTGAATGGTGGAGATGATAAGGCACAATGGGTATGAATTGAAATAAAGAGGATCTAGATGGATTTAAAAAGAAGTTTGGTGGAGGTGCACAGTAGGATTTCATGGCTCTTGAATTAATATTGAATTTTTGGCCCCTTTAACTTTGAACTGATTGACATGGTAATTCAAACATTCTTTTAACACTGTATTTCCTAAATAAAAGGAACAGGTACTGGGGAAAGTTAGAAGTGTTTTGGGCTGTTGCTGTTCCAATTAGATGGTATTTGCATTCCACAGAAGTTGAGTAAGGATGTTGTTCATGATGTGCAGTCTAATAGTGTTGTTGGACTGTATCTGGCTCTGTGGTTTTTGGGTTTGGTTTTTGCAACTTACCTGTCTTGATTGAAAATAATAGCCTTTAGGATTATGGAATCCACAGGTAGTCATTATTTCAGTGTTAATGGTCCAGCTATTCACAAAACAGATTTATAAAGAGCGTTATGAATACAGACATGAAAACAATCTTAACAGACAAATGTATACGTAAAAACAGTTCCTTTCAGGCACTTCCAGACTTGCAAAAGTGTAAGCACAACTGGAGAGGTGGAAAATATCATTAAATCTCAGTAAGTAGCTTGGAGACGTCAAATACACAGAGGCCCTACCTTTATTTGTTGTGGAAAATCACATAATATTTAGTCTTTCATTTAATGTAGAAACTTTATTCAGACTATTAGTGAAACTTGTTGTCTGAAATGTCTTAACTTGTACAAGTAGTATTATTTCCTCTGTTATCCTACAACTTTTTTTTTTTCATTTGGAATTCAGTACTGTATGATTGAGCCTCCTGAGGAAGATTTCCTAATGTCTGATGATAGTTGTATGAGATTATAGCCCTCATTTACTGAACTTGGAATTAATAAGATGGGTTTCACTGTTACTCTTGCTCACCTTAAGAAAAAGTACATCACCTGATATTCTCTGTAAGACATTTTTAAAATCAATTTTAAGAAAGTGAGTCATGTAGCTCAAGGTTTTGTAGTTTGTGCTCTGCTAACTCTGCTAACTGCTCCCTCATATTTCTCATTTCATGGTTGAGAAGTGATTCTTTTCTCAGAAAAACATAAGAACAGCCATCCAGGTTCAGCCAAGGAAGAACTGAGAAACTGGGCAGGTGTATATGGCACTTTTTGTAGTGTGCTGACCATTTGAGTTTGGACAGCCTAAGGAGGAGCTGGTTTTTACTCAGGATTTACTGGCTTTCAGCTTTTTTGGGGATTTTTTTCTCTTTTCAGTAAACATTTCCAGATTGCACTTGAACGCAAAAGGTTTTAGTGCCTGCAGTATAAAATGGCAGCATCTAACAGCTGATCATGCCATGAAGCATCTTCTTTTGGTTTTGAGTATTTGGTGTCAGAGAGAGCTGTCTCTTTTTTATGTTTCAGGTAGCTAGAAATGAACTGTAATGTTTTATCAAAGTCTGTTATGTGTGGTTGAATACAGTGCAAAGTATCTCAAGTGTATAATTAACAAGTATAAAGTTAAATTAAAAGCTTCTTTTTAGCAAGAATGTTCTTTTCATAATGAATCCTATTTGTAATAAATACTGAAATTGTCAATACAGAAATCTTCCAGAAATCTAGCACATCTGATTCTATAAATATGCAGCAAGAGATACTTATGCAGCATTCCTTTCTGCTTGTGAATATACTTGTTCCATCTAGGTTGGATGAACATAATGATGTGCTTAGTCATTTCTTCATCCTGTCTTCAGAAGTTCTCCTAGAGCAAGAAATAACACAAATTGCCTTCACAAGATAAGGACAATATGTTCTTTAAACATCATAGAGAAAATTACGGATTTCTTGAGGTTGGTCTACATTGTGATCCCAAAGCTGTAAACTAATCAAGAGATGCAGAAGTGGTGCTTTATCTGGCATGCTGGTGGCCCAGAACCAGTAGCTTGTTTATCACCACAGCATGACTGTTTTGTTCCGCTGAAAACTTTCAGCAGAAGATAAACTTGGGGAAAGTCTGAATTGTCTTTAATTGCATTTATCAAATGAAGAAACAGCTGCATTGGAGTGAGGGAGTACTGTATGCTGTGCTGAAAAACGTTCTCTTTCTTTATATAGTTTAAAAGTTCCTTTGTCCATCTGTAAGCTTCAGGCAGCAGTTGACAATTCTGGATCCAGCTGTAAATATCAAAAATGCAATAGCCAACATGTTACCTTTTTAAAAGCAGGCAATAGGTTTAAGTTAGGCTTTACATAATCAGCAGTATGCTAGGTTCTATGAGCATAAATATTGTGCTTAATTTCTGCTGCAATTTCAACAGAAATCCTCAGTTAATTGTTAAATTTGCTAGAGATTTCAAAGCCAGGAAGGATTGCAGTTACCTGCAGAACAGCTCATTTTGCATAGTCCTTTGTTAAAGTCAGCTGAACCAAACCTGAACAGTAAGCTTTCTCAGCTAAGCTAAGGCCTTGCTAATGCATCTGCATCTACAAGGGAAGCAAAAAATATCATTCCTGTGTTGTCAGGTGAACAAGGATATGTTATAAATTCTAGTCCTATTAAGAAAGCATATGTGGCCCAGGATTTGGTGCCTTACTGCCTCTGAGGGATCCTTAAGAAAAGGAACAGCAGTGAGCACTCTGCAGTGAGTGTAGTGATTCAGTCTCTCAAACTGTGCTGCACTTTCGGTAATATGTTCTTAATAGTGTCTTAGAATTTGAGCTTTCTCTGTTAGATATAATGTTCTTAAGTTGGTAATGGCTGCCAGTTCTTATGTCAGTAATAGATTTATGTTGTTGAATAAATGGTCTTTCTCCATAAGTTCTTGTGAGCAATTTTCTCTATTAAGAAATGAGTGTTCTTTGATGTTAAAAGTGATATTCTGCTGCTAGGACTTCCCCTTGTTCCCATTTTGTAACCATGTACATTTAAAAGTCCAAAGTCATAGGGGCTAGGGTCACCAGTATGCTAGAACACTATGATACTAATGAAAAAATGTCCCTGCCTTTAAACAGTTATTCTGCTTAAAGGACTTGTCATTGTTTATAGACTCATGTATAAACTTACCTGCCCTTACTTCAATACACAGCGTTAGTACTTTTGCAGAATGCTTTTATTTTTAGCCCTTGCATAATTTCTTTCATTTTGTAAAGCATCTCTTCTGTGTTCAGAGGGATGTTTTTTACACTGCTCATTTCCCCTTTGAATGGCATTCCTTGGTCTGGCATTTGCTGATTATCAGTTACTTTCCAAGGCATAACTTGTGAATGGAAGAAAATATGCTCAAACTTACCACTCTAAGGCTGTGCATGATCCTGTACAATTTCTTCTTCCCTTTAATTTGACTGGATTTTTTTTTGTTAGTGGTATTTAAAGTCAGTCCATTACGTGCACTGTTTTGTTGAGTATCAAAGTTATGTGGCTGCTGCTATGCTGAAGTTTGTTGGTGAATAAAACCTGAAACTCTTCAATACCAGATATGTCTTGGAATGATTGTTTTGTTGCAACCAGGAGATGTTTTGTCATCTCTTGAAGTCTGCTTGACTGTGCTGCAGTAGTTGTAGTCAGTTTGAGAATTGTGTGCCTTGTGGATCCTGATTAATTGGGAGTGTACAACTTAAATAATGTATCACTTTTTGTTCTTAAGCAAAATAATTGCATTTTCTACCTGTCCTTGGGTACATTGTTTAGCAATTTGTATTATTTGTGATGATTAATACATCTTCTCTTTGTTCTTTCACATCAATTAGCATTTCCTTTCCTTTGCTAAATTTTTTATGTATTTCTGTGTGGTTTTATGCATTATGTCCCTCTCTCCTTCTTCATTAATTTACATTCAGCTTATGTACATTCAGTTTCAGCTGTTAAAAATAGGGGTTTTTGCACAATGTTCAATTAGCTCTGCCTTGTAGGAGCATTAAAAAAAATGTTTCTCAAATTCCCTTGCCCTTACTGCTGTCTACTGTGGAGCGCATTTTTTGCCAAAACTATCTGAGTTGAGCAACCTGGCTGAACTTTAACATTGCTGGTAAGTGTTACAACCTGGGAAATGTCAGCCACTTACATCTCTGGTCACATTTTTTAACCATGACTGCCACCCACCTTATTTTCTGATATCTTTCTTGTGCCATACAATGTTTTGTTGTAGTTGTGGTTTATGTTTATCATATTGAACGTCTGTTTAAAATTTTTATGGGAAAAAATGTGTTTTCATGTTCACACATTTCTCTGCTTGTTTTCTATCTGTATAGAATCTTACTGTTCACTTATTCTTATTACTTGCATTACTTTAGATGTCTAATGAATTAATTTCCTCCCTTAATTTCCCTCTGAAACTGTCCTAACATTTCTGATGATCTGTTCTCATATTTTGGCATATTTTGGTTCTGAATTACTTATATTTTTTCCATTTGTCTTCCATTTCTAACATTGTCTGATTTACTGCCTTTATAGCTTTTGGAACAGACACTGCTGTTGTTAATTCTGTGCTTCAGCAGTTCTCTCTCAACAATGACAATGGTTGAATCAAATTAGAGTGGATAAGTTTCACGGGAGGCGCACTCCCATTGTTAGAATTCAAAGGAGGTAGAACATCTTCATGTCTTCATTTAATATTTTATTCTTAACTACAGTTATTCTGTCATTCTACCTGTGGTTGTTTCCCAGACCCTCCTCAGTTGAGAACAAATGACTCAACAAAAGTAATGTATTTTCTTGTGCATTTACTCTTTTTAGTGTGTATATCTTTGGAGAAAATGACATGTAAATCTGGTTTAGGTTGCAAGGTTGTAGAAGTTGTGTAGCAGCTGAAATCACAAGAGTTTTGTTCTTGTGGCCCAGCCCACTCGGCAGCTTTAGGGGAAGGTTGTTTGATTTACTCTGGTCAGTGTGAGGGACAACCAGCAAAATTCTCAGGAGGTTCAATAACAAATGTTTACCTGCAAGCTTTAGAGCATTAAGGTAGAATATGGTACTTGGCAAAATTTAAAATGTAGCTTTTTGTGTTACTGTTATCTATAGAAATGCAACAATATAGCCTCCAGAGGTGGGTGTGCACCCCTTCTGCACCTGGGCTGGTACTTCGGGTGTTGTCAGCAAAGCACCCGGTGCTTTTGGAAGTGGTTGATTGTTTGAGCCATTAACTTGCCGGTCTCTCACAGCAGCCTGGTCCTACAGTGGAGTGGAGAACACAGCACAGATAAATTCTATAAGCAGATCCCCAGGTTAGTGGTTTCTGTGGGTTTGTGTGTTTGATGGTACTTGTAGATACGTTGCTGCTCTAAGTTTAAAATATTCTGAAACACAGATTGTCTGAGACTAAGAAATTGCTGGTTTCCTTGAAAAAAAATGTGCAATTCGCCTGTCTATGTATGCCAAAGCAATATATATATAGAACCCACTTTAAAGTCTAATAATGTTTTGCCAAATGTTATAAAGACATAGTATCGATATGACCTCTAAACTTTCTGAACTTTATTCTAGAGTTTTTATTTCTAATAAAATTTTACTGCTCTGTTTCAAGGATAATTAAAAAGCAGGTATATATTTTTGAAGATCAGGATTTTAAATTTTCAATAATACTGAGAAAAAACATGCACAAAAATATTTAATACTGTGTACTTCATAAGTTGTTAATACCAGTGCCATTATTTTCCAGTTAATAGGACACTGAGTACAGCTGTTAATATACAGCTATTTGGTTTTTTGTGCATGTGCACACAGAGTGTCTGTATTTAAGTCCTCAAAAATAAGATAACTGTGATTTTTATTACAAAAAGCATCTCTTGTGCATTGTGTGTGAGAGGGAGAGAGGCATGCTTCCAGGTAAGGTAGTTCATGGCTTAAGGCAGCTGCCTGGTGTGGTTCCGGCTGTGTGTGGGCATGTGTGGCAGGGGGCTCATGTGCATGAAGCTTGATGTTTCGAGCTCCCAGCCCTGGACAGATAGTGTGCATTAGCCTTTAGATTTATAGGAATTTTAGTACTTCAACCAGTTGCAGTGATAGTCTTTTCCAGTGCTACCTGTCTTAAGTTATTTTTACAAGGCATGAAAGACCAAGGTATATATTTCCATCTTAAACACTCTAGTTGTTTATTCACCGGCTTGTATGGCTTAAGAAAGCCATCTTCATTGCTATTCTTACAGATATCACCAGTTCACCACTTCACTGTTGTTGTTTATGCTCCCTCCCCAATCTGCAACTTGCATTTTCTTGTTGTTTAATCTTTTTAGGACTGTAGATTATACACATCAAAACAAAGAAATGTTAATATTTTTCTAGCTAAGGACAGCACTAAAAGGAATTTCTCTCAGCTCTAGATATGTTTTACAAGATTGAATCATTATTATAGCTCATCTTTGAACCTTATCTACTGCCTTGTTTGCTTTTTCTTAATGAATTCCAAAATTAATATTAAGTATTTATGGTGTCATAAGCTCATGTAGGAAGGCAACATGATACCCATACTCTAAGATTTTTCTTGTTTAATTCCCAATGACAGAACTATTAAATTTATAATACTTAACAAAATGCCTATAATTAAGCCCTGAATCAAAATGTCAGCTCTGGCCAATAAATTTTCAATGTGCAACATGAAGAAGGTAACAGATCTAAAACTTGAAATCATAAGGGGATAGGATTTTTGCAGAATGAGAATCATACATGTGGACACAAGCTGAAAGAAAAGCATTGTGTTGTGTAAGTCTCTGAGTTGCCTTTTGTGGCAACAGATGACATTGCCAGTTTTCTGCTGAAGTGATGAAGCAGCTTAGTGCAAGTTGTGGACAATGGTTGAAGCCAGGTATTGATATTCTGGCGACTTTCTGTCCTACATCTTAGAGAAGGAAGGTCAAGATGCAGCATAATCAGGAAGTCATTGGTGATAGTGATGGACATTTGGGGCTCTTCAGTTACTGGAAAGCAGCTGAAAAAAGATAACAGTGATGTATCCCAGCTAAATGCCTGAGACAAATTGCTTCTGGATTCTGGGACAGAAAGTCTGTATAAAGTATATAAACTAAGAGCAAGGAAGAAGATAAAAGTTTGAAATGATGACATAGAAGTTTCTTTGTCTGGTATTTTTACCATGGAGGAAAAAGTTAATCAGATGAGAAAAATCTGTAAAGGAAGAGATGGCAGAAAGCAGTAAGTAGGTGAGATTTACTTTATGGACAGAGTTTCTCTTCTGTACTAAGTTTGCCACCTCTGTTATTTTTTTCACCATCATGAAGAACTGCTGCTCGCCCTGCAGCCAAGCTGTGTGAGCATTCCCCATCCAGCTTCATGCAAAATTGACTAATCACGGAATCATTTCCCCAGTTATTAAGCAGCAAACAAATGCTAATAATAGTGGCAAAGTTTGTGTATTCCTGGATGTAGCAGCAGCCATGTTTTTTCACAGTGCAGCTGTGTGCCTTCAAAGGAATATCCTGCTTGTAGACTAAATCTTCTTTAGTGAGGATGTTGTAGAAGCTTGGCTAATGGCATTTATATGTAAAAATCAATTTGAATGTAAAACAATGACATTTAAAAGTGCATAGGAGTTTTGGTTTGATTTAGTTTCAGATTCAAGCACAGACTTTGAAAAATTAAATAATGCAGTGATTTAAGAGCACAGGATCTCAGTTATTAAGTGTAGAAAATAATTGGAGATTCAACAGCAAACTAAAAGAGAAACTTCCCAGGAAGGCTGATAGAGCCTTTTAGAGGCTTATAAGAGTGCTGGGAGCAAACATTTTTAGCAGGGCCTGTAGCAGCAAGACAAGGGCTTATGGTTTTAAACAAGACAAGGTTTGAATTATTTTATATACAAGGAGTTATTTACAACAGAGTGGTTAAACACTGGAACAGGTTGCCCAGAGGGGTCTGAAGATGGCCCATCTCTGGAAACATTCAATCAAGGCCAGGTTGGGTAGGGCTCTGAGCAATCTGATGAAGTTAAAGATGTCCCTGCACACTGCAGGGGAGGTGGGCTTGGAGGTGACCTTTAAAAGATCCCTTCCAGCTCAAACTATTCTATGACTCCAAACATAAAGGAAAAATAAGCACCTCAAAATGGAAGTGAAATTTTTTGTCTCAATTTTAAATTAGGAAAGTACAATAAGATAGAATAGAAAAGGTAGAAAGTTTCTATATGTGTAAACACCTTCAAAGTGGAAGCCAAGTTCAGATATTGATACACTCCTACCAGAATGGTGTGTATCCCAATGGCCCTGCTACATGACTGTAGGCTACTGGTGCTGAAACTGAAGTGGGAAAGTTGGTGCAGGTGGCTGTAATCCCATTGGATTTACTTTACCAGTTTGGTTTTTTTTTTTTTTCCAGAAGATATTTAAGTGAAAAAAAATTGCTAGTAATATAAATGCAGGTGGGACGCATCACAAAAGACAAGGAGATTACCAAGTTTAGATTACTTCAAATTAATGCAGTATTTTTGCAGTGGTTTTCTTGAGGGTATGGAGGCAAATAGACTGCTTCTTGGAAAAGTTCTGCCTTCCAAGTTGCCTTTCTTGAGATTTTTTTCCAGTTGGTGCCTATATAGGAAATATGAGAAGGGAGGGTAAAACTATATCCTCTAACTCGTCTGGGGACGAGTGCTGCACACATTTGCTATTTGCATTAACAGATCACTTCCTAAGCTATTTTATAGAACCCTTATCTCTGAAATATGGAGCAGGGTGGATTAAATACTGGAGAACTGGGAAGGATAAATGTACCAGTTGTCAAAGAGGGGAGAGGAGTCAAGGAAAGAGGTTTCAGCTATCCTAATACTGATGTTCTTAAAAAAAAATTTGTTAAACCGTTTTTATTTATGTGCAAGATAATGAAGAGATGAACAATTGCTAGCATGGGTTTACATAGAATAAATAATCTTAAATTAGTTTAATCTTTCTGTATGATCAAACAGTTGAATTTGTCAATAGAAACAAAGTAGTAGCTTTGTTTCCATTTTTATCATATATTTTTACTTCATTTAAAGCCATAAGTTTAAAGACATAAATCTGTCTTTTGTAACATTTTTATAACTAATGCATAAATATGTGATGTAGGAGAAATTAGTGTACAGTAAGTGCAAAATTTATAGGATTCGTATTTCTGTTGATTATTGTCAATGGATTGCTCTCAAAATGAAAAGGTATATTGAGCAGTTTTCCACAGACCTGCCTGGAGGCTGATTCCCTTTCAGTTTTTTTACCTGATGTACTTAATGGTAGCTGGAATCACTCTTCAGATGACACACAACTCGAGAAAGACTGGAGAACAAGACTGTATTTCAGAAAGATCTTGCAAAAATGGAAAAATAATCTGCACATGAGTCGGTGAAATCCAGTGAAGATGAGAAGACATGACACCCATGAATAAATCATAGCAGTCCTTCAGAAAAGGATTTGATAGGAATTTTCATTTGATAGCACTATACTGTATCAAGAGATAGTTCTGTCACTGGGATATACGGGTAGAAGTTCAGCCAATTAAAGCAGCGAAGTTAAACCTTTATTGAAGTCTCTGCTGGAACACTGTTTTCTTCTTGGGGATAGATGTTGCAAAGCAAACTTGAACCACTTTGAGGCTGAACGGAGGCATCACAGGTAATCAGAAGATAGGAAGAATCCCTTAGAGGATGCTTCATTTGTTTAGCCTGTGGAAGGAAAAACAGCGGAGAAAAGAGTGTGGTTTTCTAATAGGTAAAAGACTGTTGCAGAGGAAATAAATAAATAGTTGCTTGTGTTGATGGTAGCCTTTGATAAGTAACAGCAGTTGAAACTATCAAGAAGAACTCAAAGGAGATGTGAGTGAAACCTTTTGCAATTGCAATTAATGAAATAATTAAGTAGATTGCATTAGAAGGCTTTGAATTTTTGTCATTGCTAGGCTTTGAAGAGCTGGTTAAAGATACAAAGCTATAGATTTCCCCACTTATGAGAGTAAGGTGGAATTTTTTTTAAACATTGTTTCTTTAGCCTGTATTTTTCAAGAAGTTTCTGATTGAATGACTGCCCGAGCAGAAGTATACAAGTTGAAGTGAGATAACATCAGCAGTTACATTTACACTACACCCTACTTGAATTCTCCTTTGAGGAGAAAAGCGAGGAAACCTTTTCTTCATTGTAATGGGGAGATGGGGGAGGAGTAAAAATAACATTAAAAGATATCTCTAGATTAGAGATCTTATTCATATTGGACAGTGAAAGTGATAAACTCTTCTCTTGATTCAAATATAATATATTTACTTCAAGAGACATTTATTTTGAAATATCCCTTTCATGCTTGAGCAGGAATTTGGATCCTAGCAGTTGTTCTTTTCAGATGAGTTTTAAACAATATATTTATGTTTGTATAATCATAGTTTTCATCTGTCCTCATCTTTCTCTGATTTTAATTTGAGAGGTATCTCTTCAGCATGACTGTCCAGACTATTTTTTGCAACACAGCTGTTTAAAAAATTAAAAACATAGAGCCTTTTAGACAAACTTTACTTTCTCCTTTTCTTCAAGGATGGTCATCTGTGTGGGATTTTTTGCTGTAAACTCTGTAGAGAAGAAGACCCATATATCCTAATTAAAAATTCATTGCCATTTCATGTTTGACAAAAAGCTAAACAATGCATTAGACTAAATTGTCCGTTACACTTTTATGCAAGACAGTGTAATTACATGAAAAAAAGCCTTAACAGTAAGAATAAAATTTATTATAGGATAGTGCTGATGCATTTATGCGCAATGAGAGTCAGTTTAATTATAGTACATTTAAGATTGGCATGCCAAGGGCAATAAACTTTATACCATACAAAAGTTTATTAAGCATGAAGCGCCATAAGAACAATGTAGACTAAACCTTCCTTGCATCCAAAAAGCTGAAATGCAAAGAAGTTTTTATTTATTGCCTCAGGTAAAAAAAGTCTGTAGAAGCAGATAAGTGATGACAAAGCTTTGATGTTAATAAACCCAAATGGAAGTAAAAATCAAAGTGTGTAAATGGCTAGGTTATAAAAAGAAAGATGACAGAGTTATACCCTGTAATTAGGCATAATTTGTGCTTTTGGTGCACTATTTGTCCTGCATGAATGAGAGGTTGTCTTATGTTTTCTTGTCCCTGTATAATAGAATTGTGGTATGGGAACATCCCACTTAAAACCTCCCTGGGATTTTTTTTCAATAAGTATTTGATTGCACTGTACATACTGATCCCCTTCTGGAAGCACTGTAGCCAGTTTTCCTTTCCTAGTGTTTGAAAATAATCATAAGCTGAGAGTTTATAAAACACTTCCAGCTAGAAACAAAGTAATAATTTTAGAAAAAATGGAAGCAAATGACAAAATTAATTTCTACCTTGAGTATAAATCACAGACTTATGTGTCATACAAGTAAATGACATCAAAAGTAGAAAATAATTAATCCAGTTAAATTATTTAATGAGTTGTTCTGTTTAGCAGCTGGTTGTCTCATCCATATTTTAAACTGTTGCAGAACAAATTGCTGTTAATTAAATAATTTAATTTAATTGATTCCTGGCTTTGTTTTATGGTGTCTCTACATGAGACATCAAATTTTCAGTGCTGAAACCTCTTTTACAATCATCTCTTGCTGCCATGTACTTTGAAAATTTATAATAAATCCTGCTTTTGACTTTCTATGTTGCAAAGAAACAGAAAAAGTCTTGTTTCAGGGAGAGAACAACAGATTTTACTAAAGGCTATATTTCTGTACCGGTATCATGTTTTAAACTTTCCAGTTTAGAAATAATTGTTGTATTTTTAGACCTGCTGCATTTTCCATGTCTATGAAATTACTGCAATGTGTCGGGTGCAGGAAGACTCGGATGCTCAATATGAGATCAGCAAGCTTCGATTTATTGATAGAGCACTAGACACTTATACAGCAAGTAATAAGCTCATGAATATTCTGTAAGCTAAGCAACCCATTGGTTATGCTACATCAACAATTCTTCTCCATTCTTTCGGGCTTACCTTCTCTTTTCCTACGTCTCTCCGTCTACTTTGTTATCATACTCTGCTAGGCCTAAGGACACACTGTCTTGCAGGTGCAGGACTTGGAATTAGCCATGGCCTTGTACTTTTCCAATTCTTAGCTACTCTCCCAACAGCAATGTTTGATAGTGATGTGTAATTTTGATCTCTGATGTGAAGTTCACAGCTCTGATTTGATGGGATGTGAAATACCCTCGCAGAGCACCTTTCACTGAGCTGCATTACGTGTCTGACGTTGTGAGTCCATGAAATGTAGTGCAAGAATTGGCTGCTGCTGCACTGCAAAGCCACCTGGTGAAACTTGTTCTCTTATACATAAAGATGCGTGAAACAAAATGGAAAAAATTGTATGATTCCTTTTTATCTTGACCTAAATATATCTTTTCTTTTGTTTTTCATCTCCTTTTTAATTTGAAAGTTGAGTGTGACATTCAGAAGTTCTCAAATGATTTCTGTAAATGCTGCAGCATGGTTCCATGGCAGTGTTTGCTGGTGCATGAGGTGGCCCTCTGCCTCTTGTGGGCATCCTTCTGAATTCTGAAGGGACATTTGCTTGTCCTGTAGTGCAGAAATCTACAGTTTTTTTAAATTGTCTTTCCAGTTCATGAAGTCTTTTTCATTAATTCTGCCCTCAAGGACAAACTCCCTTGTGGGAGGACTCTCTGATGATTCAGACATTTCCTTTCTGTTTGGGCTGGAGGGGCTGCAAATTCCCTTTCTGGGGGTCTGTGCTAATTCAAGGCTTGAGGGATTCCCTCCTCCCACGCCAGTGTCACTCCTGACCTGTTATATGCCCTTCTTCCTACTGATGTCATGCCTTGCTCTAGAACTGCTATAGCTATATTGGGGAAAAGGATTTGGCAAGTCTGTAGTTTCTTCTGCTATTAAAGGAATAATCTCATTGTTATAAAACCAGTTATGTAAGTGTTTCATTTCAGAGGTCACATTTTGGTAAGCTAAAAAGGTTGGCTAAAATTTCTGAACGCCTACATGGGATATTATTTAAATAAAATTTTAAAAGTGCAAATCCTCAAAGAGTGTTTCGAGTTCTGCCCATGCTGCCAGTACTTTAAAATATCTTCAGAAGATTTAAGTGAAAAGTCATAGTAGAAAAACAAGATGCTACTGAAGTAACTTCATCTTTTCTGTCAAGAAGTGCAATTCAGTAGAATTTCAAACCCCTGTGGGCTGTGATGAGAGCAGAACTTATGATAGAAATTGAATAACAGTCCTGTGATTTAGTAGTTATAAAAGTAGATGCCTGTAGGTTTTAAACTTAATTTTTCCCAGCACCACAGGATTGCTGCAGCCTTTAAACTTCAGGAAAAGTTTAGAAGACCTTGCATACTGTGTATGTTTGATGCATGCCAAAGGTGCACATTTTTCTATCTTACCTGTAAAACCACTCTCTCTTAAATATGTGCTGATCATTACTTGGTTTTTATTTTCAAGTAAATGTGACATTATTAGTGACCCATGAATGAATATTTCTCTTACAGTCTCAGAAGTGAGGAAATGCTGATCTCTGGGAAGGTTCTCTAAGTATGGTTCATGATCAGTTACTTAAAGATTTTTAGTTTCTCTCCTTTACACACCATTGAGAACCACCTTTGAATTTTATGTGTAGCTTTTAAGTGGCATTTTCCAGCTGCAGTGGAATGAAGAGATGTGGCCTGTTCTTGTCTCATAAGTGGTAGAGCCACGCTCCAGATGGCTCAATGCATTGTCTTTTCTCCAGCTAACATTGTGAGTTAAGCTCTCCTGGACAGACTGATTTTAATCTGTTTCTTGTGCCCAGATGTCTGCTCAAAATCACTGCTATTCTTGAAGTGCTGGTGCTTGCTGAAAATTATCACCATTTCAGTCCCACTGGCAGTTTTCACTCCTAACCAGATGACAATTGATGTTTTCTTAAGCCCACAGTCTGTAGCCATAAAATTATACCCTTGTTTAAGCTCAGTATTTCCCTTTCTGTTTCTGATGTTTATTTGCTTTCCTCTTTTGCTTACCCTTTTCCTCCAGTTAATTCTAAACTTCTTTCATGACTCTCAATGCTCCAGATCTGTGAGAATGGAGGTTCTTGCTCTCTCTGACATTTTAAGCCAGGTTCAGTTTTCACCTGAAGCATCTCCTTCACCACCCAACAGAGGTGGGAATATGAGGCACACAGTTCCTGGAGTTCCTGGACCTCCTCTGGGGCTGAGCAAAGCCATGACCTTCCAGCTGTGCCAGCTGCCACCTTTTTGCTGAGATGGTGTGATTTGCAGGACAGAAGTGCACAGAGTGTGGCTTCCTAGCCAGACACCATACTGCTGCAATTCTTCAACTCAGACTCAGCAAGGAGTGCTTTGGAGGAATGGTGAATAATTGATTTGGGTCTTCCAACTAGTCTTGCTGCAGAGAATTTGATTTGCCTGTCAATTCCCTGAAATCACTATGTTGTGGGAAAAAAATCTGAAAATTCTTTTTTCTGAGTTTTTAGTCTGAGGTGAATGAGCTTGTGGGATTTCTTTTTAATTCCAGTATGTAAACCAGAACTTTTTCTTGGCTTTGAGCAGAGCCATTTCAAATTAAAGCATAGTTAATTCTTAATAAAGACTGTGGAGGAGAAATTGAGAAGTATACTTTAGTAAGATTTCCGGTGTTTGGAAGAAATGCTACCCTGTAAATCTGAAGTGTTTGACAGCCATGAAATTTTTGTATGGTTTCTTCCTAAATTGGTTTATATGGTATGATATTAATGTTCTCTAATAAAACTGATTATTTCCATTGTCCTCTGACTCAGCTGAGGTGCTGCTACTTGTTAATACTTGAGAAGATGCCTTGAGGTGAAGGAAGAATTGGAATTCCTGTGTGCAGAATTGTCACTTTGCTTAAAGACTTAATTTTCATTTTTAATAATTGTAGCACTAATTTAGATGTGTTTACAAAGGTTTTTTTATAATAATTGGAAGAGGTGTATGTAGACTGGGCCTAGAAGTAGAACTAGTAGAACTAGAATAGTGCAATAAATTACCTTTTTTTCAAATATTTAGCTGCAGTTATGTTAGATTTATAGATGGGAGAAATTTTCTTTCTACTTCCTCTCTCTCTTGGAGCCTATACTCGTTCTGGAGTTCTTTGCCTCTTGTTAGTGTGGTTTTTTGAGTCATTAATTTGATGGATGTCAAAGTCCTGTGTTTGTTTAAAGTGTAATAACATCTTTATTTGAGATGGGGATGTTTTCATCTGGAAATGACAGAATATTTATGTTCTCTAAAGCACTTCTGCTTCAAATAATGACTTTTGTTCTAACTGGTACTTTAAGAGTATGGTTAGGCCAGTGGCTGCAGTTGTAGTAAATCAGTTCCTTCCAAGAGATAATGATTGCTCTAAATCAGACCAGCTTATAACATCATATCAGTTGGATGAAGACTGCTGCAGTCCCTGGACCAGTGGAAGGAATTAAGTTATTCTTTGCCAGGGAAGCCTTAATTGTTTTAAGCCCAAGAACAGAAAGTGTGTACTTAAGGGACTAGCAGGATCTGAAATGTGGCTTACTTACCAATTGTGACTTAGCAGTAATCCATTTCTATTACTTCAGATAGCTGTGGATTTGACAAGTTTAAAATTAAGTGTGTACTAATTCAGATTTTGTGCAATGATACGTGTGTATTTACATTATAGATGCAGATGAATAGTAGAGAAAGTGCAATAAAAGTTTATTTGAGTTAGGATTCATTGGATCCTCTTAACGTTCTAGGTATGAAGTTTTACAGTTGGATATAGTTTGGTTTCTCTTGAGTGTACTGATTTTTAAAAAGGTCAAAATACTTGTTTTGGAGCAGATAAATAGATAAATGCATAAGTTGAAACTATCTAGAATATGCAATGGAGAATTTCGGGTTATGTGAAGTTTTCTTCTAAAATGTGTCACAGTTTTATTTTTTTTAAATTAAATTAAAGATTTTAAATGAAATTCTGCAAAACCACTATGTGATTTATTTCAGAACATTCATGTGGTGAAGTGTTAGAGTACTAAATAGATAATCCAGCAAAATTTATAAAGTTAAATATATGTACAATCTATTGTTGGCACTTTCACGCTGGAACCTCCTGAGAAAAAAGATAGGAAACTTCCCATGGCTGTTGTGCATTGTCCTAGTAATATGCATTACTAGGGATGGAAACACCTAACTAATTATGGATGGATTGGTGTGGTTGTCTCACCTGCTCTGTCTCTGCCTTTCCTGTTGAGACCATTAAGAAAAGGGTTAGGTTTTCTTTGTTTGAATTAAAATCCTGTCCTGTTCTAGAAGCATAAGCTTTGGTATGAAAATTGCTCTGTGATTTTTCCAGTAGACTCTAAATTGGCTTTCTCATGCTTTGATGTCAGTGTTTTGTTTTCAGACTGTGATCTAGATACTGTAAAAATGTACTGATAATAGTCTTTTCAGAGCATCTTTTACTTGTTTTGGTTATGAGAAGATGTTTTCATTGTTCCAGAAAGAAACCACAATATTCATCTCTGTCATTTCAACTCTTCTGTAATTCTCTTATTTACATTTGATAATGTCTTTGGCTAGAATCCTGGCGAATTCTTATGACTTTTTTACATCTGGACTTACATATTTAGGTCTTTTAAAAAGACCTCAGCTCTCACAATTCTCATTTTACTCAGTTACTTGTATCTGCAAGTTTTAAATCAGGTGTAAGTATTCTATTCTTCTTTTTAAAACAATAACAAATTTGCCCCATTAAATGGAAGCGGGAACAGCATTATATAATTGCTGGTTTTAACTCAAATTCTCGGACTGTACCACAAATAAAATCCTAGCTTTTCTGTGCCCTTTGAAAGTATCAAGCAAAACATAACAACCTTGATGATTTGTGACAAACAAATGAGGGTTACTTATGGCAAGCCAGCATTGTTGAATTAGAAGCTATATTCCAAGGCTGCTTGTAGGTCTTCACAAATCCTATCACAATGGAATCCATGGAGTAACAAAAATATTGTGAAACAGTTGCCTCCTGGGTGGCTAATTATTGGCATTCTTTCCTTTTTCCTCAAAGCGAAGCTCTGTATCTTCCCTGTAAAGTGCTGTCTGACTCAACAACAAGAGTGTTTTGGGGTGGGAAGCTGAAATCTCTTCAGTGATTTATTTGTGAGAGTTTTCTTATTTATACTTTTATTTTATTTTAAAAAATAGTTCTTTAAAAGGAACTTCACGAAATCTTTGCTGTCATAAAAGACTTAATACCTTGGCTTGCTCTATTACAAATATCATGTAAACAATTATTGCATTGTTTGTGCCATTTCATGGATGTTGTTCCATTTTGAAGTAAATGTTGAATTGAAAAGAACAGTTAATACACATTCTTAATTTCACATATTTTGTTTAGATGAACTGATGGAGTAAGAGGACTTTTTGATTTATTATGCTTTCCCTTTAACCGAATGCCAAAGTTTTTCTTCTGATTTGAAGTAGAACTTATGATCATATTACTGTTTCTCATGTGCTGTTTATTTCCTTTCTGTGAGCATTTCTGTATCAGCTTGATTATTAAAAGTTTTAGATACCATAATGCTAATTAGAAAATAATAATAATAATAATGTAATTGCATTCTCCTCATCATGGAAAAGTGGCAGTTCGCAGTGAAGGAAGGAATGAAAGTCCAATATATGCCTTCTGATGTCTGCCTTTAGGTGGTTCAAATTATAGAAGCTTTTCAAAAAAGGGCATGAAAAATTACAGCTCTTAAGTTGAGAAAAAATTAGAAACATAGAAGATAAGCTCTTTCTAGGAAGTGTAAATCTGAAAGAAGTAAGGTAAATTTCCCTAAATGATACATTTGCATTGGTCTTGCAAGTCACTAGATCCTTTCTCACTCAGATATTTCTAATAGGCCATTGCTTATTGGAATAATACCACATCACACTGCAACAATTGCTAATGTTCCATTAGTTTATGGTCTCCATAGAATCTGGGGAAAGATCACTGTAAATGTGAACAATCACCACCTTGATGGCCTGACTTCCTATTTTTATCTTTCTTCAGTTGTGTTGTGCTTCCTTGGGAGATTAAAAATTCATTATTTTATGTCTATTCTTCCTTCTTTGTGGAAGCTGTCAGTCCAATATTTGGATTAGGGTTATGATTTGGAGGAAGACATTATTTATTGTTAGGGGGGAGGGAATCTATTCTCTTCTGACCATGCTGCAAACATCTTTTGTTACAGCATTTTCCTGTCATGATTTTCCAACCTCCCTGGAGAACTAAAACAAAAAGACAGTGATCTGGCATTTCTGACATTAGAGATATGGAGTCTGTCTGTGTTACACATAGCTTTGGTACATCTCTGGACATTGAGGGAGTTTTTCATTATGTTACTTTTCTTAGTCTTAGGATAGTGAAGGATAGAAGTGTTTTACTGCATGGTAGCAAGTGTTTTTGTTGTTCCATGAATGTGCAATACTTTTCCTAAATCTGTTTCAAACAACAACAACAACAACAACAACAGAGAAAACCATCATGTATTTTATAGGAAAAGCTTAGAGACACAAGTGTGATCACATCACTGGCTTGTTCAAAACTGCACCCGAGGAAGAGGATTTAGTTGTAACTTCACAGAGTAAAATAGCTGCCTCATCAGCAGAAAGCTGTCATAGAGTGACAAAAAACAATATCTTGCAGCTATGAAAAATCTTGAAATTCTTACTTACATATTTTTGACATTAATGAGAAACAGGTTTATAATTCAGAATAGTAATTCATTAATGTAATTGTAGAATATTGAAAAGTAAGACCCCTTTCTTTGAATCAGATAGTGACTTACAGTATTTATTTAAAAATCCTCAATCAGTTTACCATGTGTTCAATTTTTAAAAATATTAGGACTAGTTTTCTGTTTTCTGTACCTATGTGTATGTGTATATATATTTAAAAATGAAAGCATTGCTGCTTTTCCAAATGTGTATGTTGTAGCTAAGACTGGTGCTTAGTAGTCTCAGAGCACTACTTCAAAATCAGCCATGCTTGTAAGTTTTTTATACATTAATAAAAATTAAATATGTTCCATGATCTATAACCAGGATAAATCCACTGACTTCATCTGAGTTTTCTGAATTATACTAGCTTCACCTGGTTTACAGAAGAGAAAAATATAGCAGAGACTAGCTAGCAGAAAATGGGATAAGGCAGGTGGGACAAAATTTGAATGTTCTACAGCCACTTTGAAGATCAAATGTAAACAAGCAGAAAGCCGAATCAGGAAGCCATGCTCTCTGACCTAACTTTGGAATTCAGAATATGGGAAAAATGCAGAAAGGGCCTCGGAATTTCTTCTGTGCTATGTCATTGAGAGAGACCAGTCTGTGTGCGTATGCAGCACATAATTTTTATATTTTATTTTCAAATGTGATGAAACAACTCAGCTAAAAAAGCCTGCTAAAAGACTTTCTTCAAAAAGAGGTCTTCAGATTATGGTTAATCCAGTCTGCTTAAACTCTGGTTAAACTGAATGAGCATATGTGTGTCTGTAGGGCTGAGCACAGAACTTAAGTGTTTTATCAAATAGAAAGAGAATTAAACAAGTTTTACATGTGTTTAAATGTTCTGATCTGTGTGATCTACTGAGTACCTGTATTCTGAGTCTAGTAAAAACCAGTCTGTTAGGTTGGAGATGGAGGGTCAAAGGTGTTTGGCTTTAAGTTGTGTTCTCTTCACATTCTGTAACAATAGGCTGCCTTTGCAGTATTAAAAAGCAGAAATGGAATCCTGTGTGGTATTCCTATAAACTGCTGCCCTCAAGACTTCTCAACTGAAATGTCATCATCAAATATCAATGTTTACAAAGCTAAGTACAAAATAAGTTAATGAGTGAAAATAGAAGAATTTAAAATGCATTTGCAGACTCTTTGACATTTAAATACTTTTCTAAAATTTAGGGAGCTGTGATTGCACGCAGGCATTAGAGTAGTTGGTGAAGCTTGATGTAAACAAGCAGTCCTGCTGAATTGCTTGGAAAAATGGGGTGAAGGGTTGCTGTGGAGTTGGGAGCACATTCACAAGAAACTTGAAAAACTGTAATAATTTGAAAAGTAATTGTACTATTCCTTAAATATTAAAGTGATAAAATGATACCCTGTATTGAATGTTCCTGCTCGCTGTGTGTTTGTGTGTATGTACATATGTAAAATGCAGTACACACTGAGTGGAGTGTGTGTGTTTGTGTACACACACACATATATATGAAAATCCCCAACTGGGTATGTGGGGTGTTTTCTTCCAAGTTAAAATTCACCCATCTGAGTACATTTCATCTCCTCCTTGTCCTCCCTCAGTCCTCCCCCTGATATTTTCTTGCTTCCATGTTACCAAATGAAAAGTATCTGTTCCAAGAAAGGAGCAGTATCAAACCAAATGATGATCACTTTGCAGAAGTAACATAGCTGTCAAAAGTTTTAATAGCTTAATGAATACATGACTTATTCATTTACTTTTGACCTCTGAAAGTAAGAAATTGTGGTTACTCTGAAGAAGGATTTCCTATTATTTTTAATGGTAACAATTTCCAGACTAAATAGGCACAAAAGTTGAATTAGGAGCAAGACATTTGGGATATTTTATTTAGAAATAACTGGTTCAAGTGGATAGCTATTGTGAAGTGTAGTCATTTCACTTCCCCCAGATCTGCTTGTAGCTGCTATTGATCATTAAAATTTATAACAAATTTCCCAGCTGCTGATGCTGTTAACCAAAGTAAGAGCCTCTCTTAAGCTGTAATTGGACTCTCCCTGCATCCTCCCTCTCAGCATTTTGAATTCTGTTAAACTTTATTAAACTTGTGACACCCTGTGGCAGTGGTGAGCCACTGCGTATTATGTACATGGCAAAAGAGGTATTTTGGACACCCTTTTGTGGTGTAGCCTTCACTTGTCAAAACTAGAGTGACTTCAGATGACTTCTGGTCTCCCAGAAGAGGCACTCCCCTCAGAGGCCGGAGTAGAAGTCATGCTTATTTGCAGCATACTGCATTTTACAAGTAAATGTATTTGCTGGACCAAGCTGACCCGCTGTGTTTTGACAGTTTCATTTTGAAACTGCCTCTTCATCACTGATGTTTCTGAAACAGCCATATGTCTGTCTGTGTGCACAGCAGCAGTCCAAGAAGCAGCAAGGGGAGCAGCAAGACATGAAAACATTTTTGAAAGGAGTGATCTTCACTGAGCTTTGTTTTATCATGAATCCTCAAAGTTATTTCATGAAGTCACTGTTAGCAATACTTGTACTATCAACTAATAGTGTAAGATAGCTAAGACAGGCAGTGTTATATGGACTTTCAGATTATTATATTTACAGTGCTCTTCAGGGATTTGTGAAGGAGATGGTGACAACCACTTGGTTGTGTATTGGCATGGTCCTTGGAGCAACACTTAACACATCCTGAAATATTCACCATAACGTTTGAACCTCTCCGCTGTAAAGAAAAATTTGCCTCACTAAACTGTTTTACTGAAGCATGTTAGTTTGTGAAACCCCTGTATTATCATCTGCCAATAACTATTTACTGCTGTTTTAATGATTTTTTGAACACTGTTAACTGGTATTTTACCTTTTTCATCTTTCATATTGGGTTTGTGTTTATGGTTTTAGATTAAGTATTGATTTTTTTGTTAAAATAATTTTGTAAATAGCTGATAGAGTTGAGTATTTCTGAAGCTTTTTGTGAGTGGCTAAAGATTATTAATCACAGAATTTTTAAAAATGGCTAGCTGTCTTTATTTCTAGCATAGTTTCTTTTGCAGATGGGTTTTGAAAGCCCTCTGTATTTAAAACCCTAGCATGGATTTACAATGGCTTTGAAATATATTTCAAGGTGGCAGGATAGAAAGAGTGTGACCTGACTACTTAATCTCTGGCTGGGGCCTAGGGTTCCTTTCACATAATCCCATCATTCTTACAGTATGTTAATGCAATGGAGGAAGTAAATGACCACTGGTTGCAAAAAAATTATGATAAACCAATTCCTCATAAATTGGACTATAGTATACAAGAAGTTGTTTTTTAAGAGCTTTGTTATTGGCAAACTTAAATGCACTTCTCCTTTTTTAAATTATTGTCTACTTTTTTTGGTTACAGATGACAATTAGCTGACCATTATCGTAAAGGTGAAATAAATAAATAGCCTTCATTTTCCTTCCACTAATTTTTGCAACCCAGTAGCAGAGACTGAACCATCCACAATAAAATCACAATAAATAGTACTTTAAATAGTGTGTTGCGTTTGCTCTTCCACCATAAACAAAAAAGAGGACTATTTCCTAGTGTATTTGTAACTGTAAACCAAAATGTAAAATTTATTAAAGTTAGTTCTGCCAGATCATTACTGTGAATCTCTCATGATCAATACGTTGAAAATTGTCTAAAGAAAAGAAATCCACATGAACCTTGAAAATGAGTTCTACAAAAGTGATTGAGTATTTGCTTTTTCTTTAAAGATCAAACTTCCTCTAATAATTCCCATATAATCCTTGTGTAGTTAAATAGCACGGTAGTCATAACATGCTTAAAATGTATGCAAGGCACCAGCCCAAAAGTTTTAACTCTGAATAACAGAAGGATCAAAGGACTTTACTGACACTATTTTATTTTGAAATAAAACATGATACAGACATAAGTGTTATAATAAGTAAAAGGCCTCTTTACCATACATTTTAGATATTTTATGTTGTAGATTAAAATCAGTTCTCCTTGTCTTAGCTAGAGAAAGAAGTCTTGCACACCTTCATAGTCCCAAAAACAAATGTTTCAGTTTGTTCTCTAGTTGATGTCTGTACTGAGGAACAGTGCCTTGAGGAAAGGGAGGTAGGTGATCTGTCACGTGCAGCTTCATTCCCTCTGTGCAAAAATAAAGTGTCTATGGTTAAAAATGTGCTTTGATGTATTAAAAATTACTGCTAGCTGAGGGATCTTTATGTTTTTAACTTGACATGTAACTCAAGTAACTGTGTTGCTTTAGGTTGCTGAAAATAAAAAGTTGTAATATCCCATTAGCAATTTGAGTGAGTTATAAAGACAGATCTCTGTCTTTTGCCTGAAATTTATCTTTTGAGAACAAGTTGTGTGGGCTTGCACAATTGCTTTCTGGTCTTTAGATGGCTCCTGCTAAGATGAGCTAAATCACAAATCTACTTCTGGATGTAGACTTTAATCGGTGTCCCGTTTTCGTTCATTTTAAATGACATGCTATGTCTGTAGAAAGTTTCCATCCACTTTTTACAGGCTGCTGTTCTGAAATGTCAAATTACAAAATAGCTTCTGCTGTGGTGAGGTGTATTTCATCCCAATTCTTAGAGAATTTAAATTTCTTGAATTGCACCATATCATTAATGTTGACATACTCTCTTTTTCAAGTTAATGCAGTGCCAAGTTTACACTTAATATTTAAATTAAATACCTCCTATCAGACATTCAGAAAGCCAGCTTTCAGTATTGAAGGTGTGAAGTGATTCATCAGTGGGAAATTCACTTTACTGTTGATGACCAGCAAAATATTTTTCTCTGCTTTACTGAAGAATACATTACATATGCAGTTGATTAATTGCCAGGTTTTGTAGTTTGGTTAGGTTTTTATCCTGCTAAAACATAATGTTCACATTGTTCTTTTAAGTAATGGTAGTGTGTGAAAACAGTGCTAACAATTCCCAGGTAGAAAATTATTTTCCAGGAAGAGAGGAAAGGATGTTAATTGCTTGGAGCACAGTGGTGTCTATCAGGCACAGAGGTCTGACTTTTAATTTTTTTTTTTTTTTTATTTTCCAAGCTAGATCTTCATCTGCCTATCAATTTTCCCTTTGTAGCGTGTTTGAAAAATAGGTATTGTTCTTCACTCATGTTTAGCTTCCTATATTCTTCAGGCAGAATATTATGCTGGTTTGGTAAAGGTTTTCTTAAATCACTCAAATTTTAATTAGCCAAACTATACAGTCATTTGGATAGTAATTCATAGTTAGTAACTGGGCCCTCAGAAGCTGGTAAAACATGCTGGGATTTTTCTAATATAGCTGCTAGTAATGGAAACTCAATTAATCTGGAAAATAATGGTTTTTCATTTTTCATTATATAAGACATATAAAATATTATATATTCAATATAGTAGATGTTTATAACATTGTTTTCTCTTGAGTAAAGGGGACTAGTTTTAGTATCCAAAGACAGTACATTCCTGTTTTTATAGCAGTTCAAAAAAAAGGTACAATACCTTTTCCATAATTAATGTAAATTACTTGCCACTTGGAACTACTGGAAATTTCAGATCATTCAGGACAAACAGCACTGAACTGACCTTGCCTGCAGTCCACTTGAGCTTTCCCTTGAAGTTGAATGGAGCAATGCTTCACAAGGAAGCCACAAATCTTGAATCTTTTTGACAACAGAAACAACATTTCTATGTTCAAAAAAGATTTTCCCAAATGATTTTGTGATAAATGGAAGATAAGTAAATTGATATACTGAATATCATTTCAGTTTGATGTCATCTGTTCATCCAGTTATATTTGTAAAATCCATGCAATATGCTTTTCTTGTGCTGATCAACTGATGCTGTTGTGTTTAGCATGCAATTTCTTCTTCTCATCCTGCTATTTTTCCAGGATTTTGTCCCTTCCCTCCCTCCGTCCCAAATTTCCTTCTCTAGCTCGTAAATAAAACACTTGTTCCAGTTTGAACATAGTTTTGAACATACCTATAAGATTGTTGTAATGAAATGGAATACATTCTTGTTTTCATGTTAAAAAAATAAATTAACTAGTAGATAGAAGTTCAGCTCTTTACACTTCAGCTTGTTCACTTGGCCAATCCAGAAAATAACTATTGACTTTCTCTTAGCTTGAATGTTTGCAACTAAAAAGGAAAAATGAGGCACTTTGGCTGTATGTGCTCTGTTTAAAAAAAAAAGACAACTTGTGTTGCATTCTGATATTTCAAAATACTACACAGATAAGGTTTTCTCTAATAGGAAAGTTGTGTTAAAGCTTTAGAAAACATCACAGGGAAACCCTACTTCAAGAAGTCAGATGACAGGATAGTTCCTAAGGGTGGAGATGGACAGAGAAAAAAATCAGCATAGTGCAGTCTGGGCATTGGAAAGGTTGTTCAGGTAATGTGTAACATGAAGCTGTTTCATTTGTATTCTCAGAGAAGTCCAGAGGTAATCAAAACTAGCTAACACAATGAATTTTGTTAAATTTGTTTGGGGGGGTGAGGGGAATAGTAAAAGCCCTTAAGGGTGCTTTGAAGTTTTGCTCACACACAGTATAGCATCATGATAGCCATCAGGTGTAATTGGGACAAAAGGGACTTTGATCTTCTTGGCATTCCAGAGTGGACCACCTTTTGAGGCAGGATCTCAGCTTCTCCAGCTAATAGATGCTCAGGGAAGGGATTAGCTTCAAATTTACTTCCATATTGTGCTTGCTTATTTGAGACTTCCTGTGTTGTTACTGCATTGCCAGTTTGTATTTGAAGACTTAACTCTTTGCTAGCATAAAATTTATGGGATTTTCTTTGGTTGCATAACAATTTAATAAAGTAACTGTTCTTGGATAAACGTAATATACAACTGGGATTGTAGCAGAATCTCTTCAGTGTCTTACATATTTTATGTCTGTTCTCAAACTACTAGTGGTAAAACTCAGCAAAATTGGTTTTCACATTCTCAGCACTCATCCCTGGGGTTGTATCTCTCACTAACAAGTCTGCTGTTACTTTTCCTATTACAGAGTGAAATTCTTTGCTGCAATGTATGAGAAATGTTTGCTTTCCTTTTTGCTGCATGAAAATATTCAACCTGCCAGTGTCCTGTAAGATATATACTTCACTACATGAAAGGTTCCCAAAATTCATGTCAATGAAAGCACAGGTACTAGTGGATTTAGGAGTCGTCTCTGTCTTTGCACTGCTCTGTGGACATCCGCAGGAGGGGCTTATTACTCCATCCCATCAGCATCCTACACTTCAAATTCAGAACTACAAGCTCACACACCTGTACTTACCCTGACTTGTTGGTGGGTTGTAGCTGCCAGTGTGAAAAAAAGTTTTGGCAACACACTTCAAATGGTCTACATGTGTCAGGCTGGGCCCTTCAGTATTATGTTAATTAAATTAATTCAGCATTTAAATGTTCTACCTTGATGCCAACAAATTGAGAATATACAGCTTATTGTTTTGGTTCAAACACCTCACTCCCTAGCATTGCTGTAAGCCGTGTGTTGAGGCCAAGAGTCTTGTAGCAATCTCTTTCTGAAAATGTCCCAATACCACTTTTGGTAGCTGATCTTTCTTTCCTCCTCAGCAGGTCTCCTTTACCGTAGTCTCTTCTTACATCACCTCTTGTGAAGTTTATCTGGCATTTATTTTCAAGTTCCAGTACTGTTAGAGTTTGCAAAGTATTGTTTATTTCTCCAGATAAGGTTCTTTTAACTGAAGTTTAAAAGCTACCGTGTCATGGCTTGTTAATGTGTTCAAATAGTGAAATGATTATTGCATTTTTTGTAGTAATTTATTGCAAAAGATGTGGTATAACACCATCTCTGTCTTTTCAGCTGAAGAGTCAGCATTTTTCCACAGGTAATGCAGAAACTCTTTACAATTCATTTGAGTGAGTCGTCTCTGTCTTTGCACTGCTCTGTGGACATCCGCAGGAGGGGCTTATTACTCCATCCCATCAGCATCCTACACTTCAAATTCAGAACTACAAGCTCACACACCTGTACTTACCCTGACTTGTTGGTGGGTTGTAGCTGCCAGTGTGAAAAAAAGTTTTGGCAACACACTTCAAATGGTCTACATGTGTCAGGCTGGGCCCTTCAGTATTATGTTAATTAAATTAATTCAGCATTTAAATGTTCTACCTTGATGCCAACAAATTGAGAATATACAGCTTATTGTTTTGGTTCAAACACCTCACTCCCTAGCATTGCTGTAAGCCATGTGTTGAGGCCAAGAGTCTTGTAGCAATCTCTTTCTGAAAATGTCCCGATACCACTTTTGGTAGCTGATCTTTCTTTCCTCCTCAGCAGGTCTCCTTTACCGTAGTCGCTTCTTACATCACCTCTTGTGAAGTTTATCTGGCATTTATTTTCAAGTTCCAGTACTGTTAGAGTTTGCAAAGTATTGTTTATTCCTCCAGATAAGGTTCTTTTAAATGAAGTTTAAAAGCTACCGTGTCATGGCTTGTTAATATGTTCAAATAGTGAAATGATTATTGCATTTTTTGTAGTAATTTATTGCAAAAGATGTGGTATAACACCATCTCTGTCTTTTCAGCTGAAGAGTCAGCATTTTTTCCACAGGTAATGCAGAAACTCTTTACAATTCATTTGAGTCTTGTCTGACTGTGAAGAAAGTATCCAAATATAAACATAAGCAGTGCTGTGCTTATCTTTCATTTTTCTAGATTTTCTGAAAGCATATACCTCCAAGAATGGTTGGTCTCTTTTAGTCATTTAAATGAAGTGCTGAATACTGAGCATGTAAGTGTGGGTGATAAGTATGTGCTTGCTGATCAAAGCAACCAGGGAGAGTGCAAGTCTAATAATGACTCCAATGATTTTTCGTTATGAAGTCCCCAGGACCCCTAGGCTTGATCAGACAAGATAATTGTGCTTTGAACACATGTAAACTCACCCCCTTGTCCGTGTTTTCTTCAGATGCACCTAGTAGCTCATGAAAAAGATAAGCAAAGGTCTTAGAGATCCTTTCCAATCCTATTAGTTAATGTTTCTAATTTTTCTATTGCTATCCACTGTTTAATTTTTCTTCTTTTTCTCTTTTTGCTAAAAATGCTTCAGAAGGTGGAATGGAGATATATGGAGACATCTCCTTTCCCCCCTCTTCCCTCACCGCCTCCATGATCTACTATAACTGTTCTCATTTGGTTCTGTGTGAAATTTTCTGTACTGTGTGGAAGTTTTTAAGACAGAGATGTACTTGCAATGTATTATGCTAGATGCAGAAGGAGGTCCTGTTTAGTTTTGACTAATTTCTGGCTTCAGAAAGAAAATTAAAGACAATGAGCGTGTCAATCTTAGCTTTGTCTCTTGGGACCTTGGAGGAAGGCATGCTTTCTGTCAGGTTCTGAAATTTGAAAATGAATTGTCACTGTCTAAGACAAGCTAAAAAGTAAAATATGCTATTCACAGTAATGATTATGGTACATCCTAATATATGCTTCAGTGATCTGATGGAGTTGGGTGTACTTTTAGGGGCTTGGTAGAAGCTGCCTTGGTGTTTTGGCAAATGAGGTGTTCAAAGCCAGTTTTCTTGCTTTCAGCAGCGTCCTGTTTAAAGCACTTCCAAATTCCCTTACCAAATAACCTGTAAGCACATCTTTTTTGATATTGACATAGGTATAATAGCAAAATATTGTCACTGCATTTGCAGGTATCATTGGAGTGCTCTTGCCCAATAGCAATAAAAAATCCCTTAAGTCAGTCATACATGGAGCATCAAGTCTGTACAGCTCCTTTGCTCCTAGCTACAAAATTACTGTGGGCTGGCGCAACCCAGTGTCTTGCAGTGTGCATGGATTCTCCTGCAGGGTGCAGTGCTTTTGGGAGCAATAGCAGGCTGCAGTTGTGTTAGTCCACTGACATCTCTGTGTTTGGAAGGACAATCATCATCTGCGTGTTCTGCTGAGGTGTGTTTTTGCAGTGGTGTGATGGGTCATGTTCACTCTTCTAGTAATGCAGTCGAAAATGGAACATTTATTCATCCAGCTCATTGCTTGGAGTCACAGCTGATTGCCATTGTAGAGTTGAATTTACACTGAGTTCCAGAATAATTGTGTCAAATAATGAAAATGAAGGCAGTCTTCTAGTCAGAGACATAGGTTACATTTATGATGAAGCATGTCATTTACAAAAGAAAGAATGACCTAATATTTAATTTTAACCAAAATAACCATAGTGGCCAACATATGGGGTTTATATATTTAGACTTTTAGAAAATATAGCATGTATATGTCCTTAAAAATAAATAAAAATAAAAATTCAGAATAATCAAAAATCTTTTTCTCCAGATAGTGAAAGTTGGAGTTAATGCAGGATTTTCTGGTGCTTCGTATGACTTTGGGATTAGAAGGGTAGGGAACAATATTATTTCTTGGTACAATTCCTTTGGGTTTTGACTGAACATATCTAAAACTGAGTAGTGCTTGCTTCTAGGATGTATTCTCATACTTCAATAAAGAGTAACAAAACTAGTTTTTAATGGAGGAGCAAGTTGGAATAGGCATTCCCATTTTCTTCTCTGTTTGCAGAGCTACAACTGCTGTGGTTGCTGTGGTTTGGGTATTAGCTGTTATCTATTCTTTTCCCTGTTTATGACATGAAAGTGGTTGTGCTTGCTATTTTCATTTTCATCAACAAAAGTTGCCTGCCTTTCCCAGGCAGTTGGAGTTACTAATGTGAGCCATAGCTTATGTATTACTATTATTGCCAACTGCTGTGCTGTGCCTCATTTCTTACAAAACTTGCCTAGGAAGGAGTTAAGGCAGACATAGATTTCTGAGAGGAGAAATCAAATTTCAGGTGTCCAAATATTATGAGGAGTGAGATACCCATTATTCTCTATTGCAGTCAGGAGGAGTCAGGGGTAGCTGAGTTCTTACTTTTTATTCTGGATCTGGGAATTTGTCACAAGCACATAGACAGTGAGTGGTGAGCAATACTCCATGGGCTTTGAGCTAATGACTTGTCTGTCATCTGAGGTGACCTTGCTTAACTGTTGTTTGACTTGCAAAGAGAAATTTAAGCTAATTGCAGATAAACTAATTTCTTTTTGTTTGCTACAGTGGCCAGAAGTTAGTGGCTCTATCTCCTTTCCTTATGCTTCATCTTCTGAGAAATTAATTTTTATTTATCTTTCACTAGTGTGACTTTTGCCTCAGTATGGCTTTCAACTTCTTTTGGGAAATTCTTGAACTTTATTTAATACCCTAAGTACTTTAAAAAGTGGCACAAATGGCACACTTCAGTGCCCCTACCATAGGAAATGCTCTTTGCAGTTTGTAAACAGAGAGTGTAAAGGGGAAGTCAACAAGTCAATGAACAGCTCTGTTCATTTGGTTGAACTTCTTCTGTTTGAAGAGAACTTATACTTAGTGTTTTCTAATAAAACATTGAAGTGTTGGTTCATGTTTTCCTGTGTTAAAAAAAAAAACTGAAAAAGCAACTAACCAAAATCTACCTGAAATTAATAAAAATGCAGCAGAAAACTGCTTCATCAAATATCAGACAAATTTGCAAGAATTAGAATAAGATTCTGTAGCCTTAATGAATTTCTGACAGAAGCTAGAAGTAATAATTAAACTAAAACCTGGAAGTAATTTTATTTTAGTCTGTTTAAGCACAGCCTACCATTTCAAATTGTTATAAATAAAAAGCAGAGCACATTTAATTTGGGAGTTGGTGATTATTCTGCAGCATTTCTGTAGTGTAGGTAGAACTAGCATGTTGCCGAATGCTGATTCTCCATTGCATGCAGTCTTCAAAGCTAATTCATGTCCCACACTGGTTTTGTCAGCAAATCAGTCCAAGTTCACATCAGGTTTTGGGTTTGACAAGTAATTTTCTTGTAATGCCACAGGAATGGCATCACAAACATACAATCTGTGGTTCTGCAAAATGTATCTTTGATAGTCTCAACAGTGATACTGTTTTATGAAAGCGGAATTAAAGGCAGAGAATAAGGATGGGGTGGAAGAAATCATGGAAACCTGCAAGTTCTGTTAAAGTGTTCTCTTAGCTGACCACACAGAGAGTAGCCAGTCCTAAAATGTTTTCTGACTTGATAGCCTGAAGAGGAGCAATGCTTCAACTTTGTTCTTTTACAATGAAAGAAAAGCATGATTATATACTGGTGCTGGAGGCTTTCAGCTATCAGATGAGTTCAGTAACTTGCCCATTGAGGTAAAAGGTGGTAGGGTATCAGTTAAATTATGAGTTGTAACTCCCCAAGCTTGGAAGTGGAAATACTTCTTGCAGTGAAAACTGCATCATGCTTTCAGAGTTTAAAAATTCACAAGGAAGTGGCAGTCTGGGACTTCCTTTAAAGAAGGAGCAACTTCTGTGCATAAAGACTAGGCTGTATGAGTGGTAGCACCTTACATGATTTATCTGCCCTCCCCTCATATGCACACTGAGTGGTCTATGTCCTTGATTTGCTGTTGGCATGAGATGAGCAGAGACTCCTTTAATATTGCATCAATAATTAGAAAGGAAAATTACAATATTTGAAAAATTACTAAAAATTGTCTTGCAAAACACAATGCTATTATTTGAAGCTCTGATAGTTTTCTTGCAAATAGAATCTGAAAACGTCTGTTGGCTGCATGCTTAGATAGGTAGAGTTTGTGCATGTTTGGTGAACCTGGTTCCCAACTCCATCTTCAAGGGCTCACAGAGAGAAGCCATCAACCTGTCCCAGATCCTAGACAGAATATTGCTGGTTATTCAAGGTTGAATATTGAACTTCAGGTAAGTGTGATTTGAAGTGGCAGGATTACTTTTGGGAAAGTAAAGGGGGGGGGGGGTTGTGGCAGGGGTTTTTTTATGGCAGCTGTATGAAGCTGCTCAGAAGTGTGGAGTGATCGAAGTAGTCCCAGCAGAGATGGATTATTGGAAAAATGCAAGTGAGGTGGGCAAAGCTGCCTGATAGATTGCAAAACCATATGATTAATTATACTGATCACATGCATATGGCTGCCATATAACCAATGTATATTTGTGTGCAGAGATTTATCCTCCCCAGCACCCTTTTTGTAGTAAAATTCAGAGCAGTGAATTAGGAACTATGCAATCAGATATAAAAGGATTTAGAACTGTTTAGGTGACTGGGCCAGCAGCTGGCAAACGTGGTTCACTATGGAAAAATGTAAAATAATTAGTCTGGGAGCAAGAAACCAAAGGAAACACAGTGTGTGCTGCAATGGAACAATCATTCAGCACACTGACTAGGAAAAGGATTTGAAGGTTATTGTGGAAAAATCATTGAAACCATGGGGCTTATGCACAGCTGCAAGAAAGTAAGTTACTAGGTTGTATCAGAGGGATAAAATACAAAATAAGAGGCGATATGGTTACAGGAGTGTTAGGCTCCATCTGGAATACTGTGTAGAGTATTGGTCAGCATGCCACACAAGAAATATATAATGTCTGGGAAAGAGTGAAAAAGCAGTAAGAGAGATAAATATTTTATGTGTTATGTAAAGATTAGGGAAGATGATCTAGGAAAGCAGATATATATATACACATATATATATATATTTATAAAAATTATTATTTCAGAAAGTCTGTTGGAATACAAAATACACATAAATTCTATAAACTTCATAAAAAGAATTAAAGGGAATGACAAATGAGATAAATTTGTGATTGAGGTTTTTAAATTTGAAGGCAGGCAGATTAAGCTGTTTCCCTTTCCACCCTTCTTAAAGGTTTGCAACTTGAATGATCATAGTTTTCAGACTTCCTACAACTTGTAGTGAGGAGGGCACATGGTTTTATCTATGAATTATGCTTTTTTGTTGGCTAAGGCTAGTTTTAAGTACATTGGGGAGCACCCAGATTCTTCATGGTGTGTATTAGGAATAATAACTTCATTCTGCTTGTACTTTTCTGAATTTCAGAGACCTACAGCTAGAATATAAGGCTGCCAATCTAGTGCTTCTGCAGTGCTATGTCAGGATAATGATGCATGTACACAGTTTGCCGCACGTTTGGAAATGTTTCAGAGATTTGCTGTTTTGTCAGTCCTGGTTCTTTCATGGCATTTAGAGTTTGTGTAAGTGGCAAAATTATAGTTAAGATGAAAAATTTGCTAAAGCAATTAAATTATTTTAGGTAATAAAAGTCCCCCTTTTTCAGGATTCAGCACTTGATTGGGGAGGATGCTTAGCTGTTAATGTCTGGCTAGCTGCTGAAGGACCAGTAAGACAGCATGTGATTAAATGAGAGATAACTCTGTGGACTTCGGTTCTGTGGAGAAAATTAGCTGTCTGCATCTTTGGATCTAAACCAAATGCAGTGGGTCACTGGACTGAAATTTGAGAAAGCAATTTATCAAACTCGGTGTAAATTGCTAACTTCTCCAGGAAACCTTTTCCATTTTGATACCTGCTTTGAAAATTTTGGAGTTATTTAGTCCCTACTACTTCTTCTCTGTTGTCACATAGTTGTGACAGTGAGGACAGCTCTCCTGTAGACTTTGTATTTAATGTGCTGGGGCCATGTCTCTCTCAGGACTTCTGAGGAGGTATGCAACAGAGACCGGTCATGATTTTGCTGTTTTAGGTAGATATTTGTGAGACTGCAACAGGCTGCCTCTGAGACAGGCACCCAAATTCCATGTACATTACATATACATTACCAGGGAAGTGGAGGAGCTCCGGAGTTATGAAGCCTGAGAGCTTTGTAGACAGCAAATTAAACCAGTGTGAATGGCAGTACTGCTTCTGCTGTTAACTCTGAGTGGCAATTTAGTGCAAGTTGGAAAGTAGCCTCTCATTACTTTAGGTGGCTCCTGACAATACAGTATTCAGAAGCAGAACTTGAAGGACTTCAAAATTGAGTATCAGCCTTGATATCTGCCTCTCTCTTTAGTTTTCCCTCATAGATCATGGCTTCTTGACATACCTGTTACTTTCAGTTTTACTTCCCTTTTTGTTTCCATCATCAAAGTCACCTCACTGAAGAACCTGATCTTTCTGGAGTCAGTGGAATTTCTGCAGTTTAGACACCAGAAATGTATTCTGTTATTCGCACCCCTCCCAATTAGTGCTTGAATTCTGGAAAAAAATATATCCCAAAGATGTATTATAAAATGTTAATCTTTACTAATTAAACAGAATCTGATTTTCAACCATATTGCTTTTGACCCACTTTTGACAACATCATTTCAGATTGTGTCCAAGATCTAAAGAGTGACATGCATCATTGTTAGACCTAGATCTGAAGAGCTTCAGATGTTACCTTAAGAACAGTTTGGCAATAATAAAACTGTTCTAGCTGGGTTGATGAGATCAGTGAAGTGTGAGAAACTAGATCAGTTTTGAGTAAAACTATGTATTGTTTAATTTGAAATGTGCAGCTGCAGTTTTGCAGAAAACAAAATATATAGCAAGCACAATGCTTATATTGAGCCTGAAGTTAAAGCGTTTTTTTCCAGCTATCAATTTACAGCTTAAGATAATGGATTTTGGCAATGTGCAGAGCTATTAAGTAATGTTTATTAAAATGGATAAGAAAAGACTTAAGAGGTGGCCTGTAAAAGAATTTTTGAAGGGCTGGTTAGTGAAATAAAGAATAGCATTTTCTCCTAGAAGTAAAGTTTTATATCCCTGAAAAAGCCATTAATGAAAAAGATTGTGGTGATATAATGTTATTATTTAATGCAGTTTATGAACTGATATGGAAACTGTACTTAGGATATTTTTTTCACCTCTACTGTGAGACTGAAGTGTGCTAAGCATCTATACTAGAGAGAGAAATAATCAATTATATTTAAGTTTGCTTCAGTCACAAAACTAGCATACAATTTGACATGACCTTAATATTCCCCGGGTCTATTATGCATTGTGTAGTTCTTCAGAATGGGCTATAGATGTGTGAAACTCCATGCCAAAAGTCATTAAAGCACTAGAAGTTTGCATGGACTCAAGGAGATGTTGGGTAAATGCCAAGGGCACTTACATAGCCAAGGGTTGTTAAATACCTAGAAAGAAACCACATCCAGCTCAGGATGTCCCTGAGCTCAAACTAAATTAATACTGAGAGAATATTTTTATTCCTTCCAAAGCATTTGCTTCTGACCAGTGCTTGAATTGATGCATACACACTGCAATTGGATTTTTGCTATGTCCAACTCGCTGAGATGCTCTGACCTTGCAGCCACACACCATAAGGAAAGAGAAATTATGTTGGATGAGGTGGACCTTTGGTCTGACTCAGCACAGTCATTCCTCCTGTCTTCTGAGATCATTTGTGACCTAATTCAACCTTAAACGTTTACCAAATACTTTCAAGTTAGGACTAGACACATGCACAAGTTCAGTTTTGAACATGAGCAGTGTATGTGTGCATCTGCTTGCTTTTCTGAATAGAAGTGCCTTTGAAATCTGTAGATCTGCTAACAGGTCACAAAACTGACTGCCAGGTCAAGGCTATGGAGCCTTGGGCAAAGGGATGCCGAGGCACTTTTTCTGCAGTTAGGAGCAGGGTATCCGTGTAACTGCCTTGAATGAACATGTCTCTTGGCACTAAGGGGTGCCCTGGGGCCACGCTTTTTGCTGCAGGGCCTCCCCAGCGGCTGCCTGCCTCAATGGACATGATGGCAAGGAGAGTTTGAGCTTGACAGAGCCCATGCCCTAGATGCAGTGGAGACCTTAAAAATATGCATTTCTCTTTCGTTGTCTTTCAAAATGAACAAGGTTTTTCCTAAATAAGTGGGAACCATCCTGTAATTGGTTTCTGCTCATCTCTCCAGTACCTTCAATGTTGAAGAATGAACCTGTGGTCTGTTCTTGATGATTAGTATCAGCTAGAAATCAAGTCATCCATTTGTGCTTTCAGACCTTAAATTATTCTGGCGGCTAGTGAACCGCAGAGCAGGAGAAAACTAACATGTATTACTTTTAGTTAGTGTTGTAAACATTTACAAATGGACAGTCTCTCTTGAAAAAATGTACACTTACCTGAGGTCTTAGGATGTCTGAGAAATTATTTTTTGATGAAAGAAAAGAGTTTGAACAAAGCATTTACTTGGCTCAGTCTGGGTTTTACGTAATTTCATCCTTCTTGAATTAAATGTCACAGTCAAACTATTTCACTAGAGAAGTCCAAGATAAGGATAATCATAAAAATTTTGAAGAGGAGAAGAGAGAATTGCATCAGATAGAGTTTTGGACCTCCCAAAGAAATGTAAGGTTTGTACTAATAGCACAGTCTGCTTCCAAGAACATGGCAGATTTGATAAATGAAGCAACACTGATAACTATGGGGTCTTGAAAAAGAAAATCAGCACATGCTTGCTGACCTGTTTAAATGTACTACAACCTCTGCAAAAGCTGTTTAAGGTGCAGCCAGGATGGCTGAAAACAACTTTATCTCTGGTACAGAGGAATGTAGCGCAGAGAAGTGGATGACCCACTAGGTACAGGGTTTTCCTAGATTCAGATGCTGCAGAGAAGAAAATTTTGGTGCTGGTTGTGACCTTGCAGTCTCATTGAGCATGCATCAGTAATGGACTTTGAAGGGAGGATTGAGAAGACATACTTTAACTTTCATTATAGAAGAAAAGTACAAAATTAGAGAATGGAATTTATAAACACTGGTAAAAAATGAAGAGTCAATACAACTGTGCTATTATCAGGAATACACTGGTTTTACACTTTCTAATAGCTCCAATTAAAATAAATATTTGTCAGTGTTACTCTATTCACAGAATCTGATACTGAATTTGACTTTTAGGATAACTCTTGATAATTCTAAATGGAAAAGTGACCTGTTAAATTTCTCTGATGTAAATCTAGTATTCTGAGAAATCATCTCCTTCATGTCCAGTTTAAAGGTAGTAAGACCTCTTTGCAAATACAGGGTGCGTGTAAATTTAATTTATTTAATGAATTCAAACTTCTGTTACCTTCTGCTGGTGCCCTTAACTGTTATCTCATCTGTTCAGCTCTCTGTGGATATTATATTAGGGGCTGTCAAAAGCTGATTTTAAATATTCTGATGTACATAGCAATGTGCTAGAACTTTGAAGATTATCCTTGCCAGTTTTGTGTGTGATGCATTTTGCAATCTATTGAAAACTTTAGCTATTACACAAATTCTTTGATTAAATGATGTATGCTTAGATCAAAGTAAATATGTTCTTTTGAATGGGGAAAATTCTAAATTTCTGAGTTATTTTTTCAAATATTTTGTAAACCTTTTTACTGTTGCTTATTTCATTAGTTTTTCCTTTCAAGTGGTGCAGTGGAACTGAACAAGTGGTGTCTCTTTTCATCCATCCAGACTTTCCATATGTAATTTCTGTATTAAATGGAAATGCTGTAGAAGAAAAATTCTGCATAGGTAGAAAGTTTAAAAAAATAACCAAGTCTATGAAAAATATGCCTAAGCCATTGGAAAATATAGTGAGTTTTAAGACATTCAGGTTTTACACATGACATTGTCACAAGATCAGTGACTCCTACAGAAAACAAATCATTTGTTTAGAAGGGAAGTCAGTAGCTTTATGGAGAAATAAATATAATTTTACAACTTAATTACAGTATAAACATTTCTTGTGGTTGCAATGACTTTGTTGTTATTGTTGTATTAATCTTACAGGACATACGGATATTTGTTTTGGTACCTCCTGGGACCTGCTAAATCCTCTGAGCATAGCTCTGACCACTCTTCTAAAGAGCTTAACTTGTTAACCATTTTTCATTTGTGTGACTAAATGTTTAATAAATAAAGGAGGGGAAAAGACAGAAAGAAAAGCTTTAAAGATACTGTATTTTCTTTTCTTTACAAGTTGTTATTCTCTGATTAATTTGCTCCTCTGGAAGTTTTATCTAACAGTGTTAGTTCACTGAAATAAAGTGAAGAATTTCACACTTCCCAGCTGCTGTTGAATGCTTTAGGAGGGTTGGTGGTGGTAGTCTTTTCTATGGCAACCTAATCAGTTAACTCCCCTTCACTTACAGCACCTTTTTAAGTACCAGACTCTCTGAGAACTGAGAAAACATCTTGGTATAGCATAGCTAACAATGGGGGTAAAATCAGATAGAATTCCTGAAGAGTAAAAAGTATATTGTGACTTTCAGGTAGGGATTCCTTTTGTTTTCAATTTGGTTCTTTATGCAGAACCTGGAGTGTCCTTCTTTCATTTTGGGCTTTTTTCCCCTTGAATCTGTGCGTGTCTTTATCTTGAAAGATTTTTTTTTTTAAAAGGGCTAGAGAAAAGCTTAGAAAACTTGACTTCCCCCTCACACACTTCCAGAGAGTTTTCAAGCTTCTCAGGGAAGGAGTAATGTGGTTAGCTCTGTCATGTTCACATTATCAAAGAAGGGGATTCTGACACTTTCTTAACACAGTTTTCCTGTCTTTCCAGCAATCTGCCACATTTAGGATTCTTAGATATTTTTTCTTCAGGACTTGTATATTTTGGGTATTGCCTACTATTTGGGGTCTTCATTTTAGACAGTGATTTTTTTTTTCCTAAATTTCAGAATATTTGTAAGAAATGCTTGTGTAGTTACAATGGCCTCTTCTGTTGTGTTTTAATTTTATTGAGGGGCTGGGTGTTTTTTGCTTGTTTTTTATTTTAAAAAACCCTACAAACCACAAACTGTAAAACTTGTAATTCCTTTACCAGTATTTACTGAGTTTTATGTGGTTTTGCTGTAGAAAGCCATCCTAAGAGTATGTGCAACTGGTGTGCTCACTGGTATAATGTACAGTGGCTTGTAACACTGTTAAATACATGTGTGGATTAAAACAAGAGCCTTAAAGCACAACCCTGTAGATCATGCTTTGCATGAAGAATAAACTAAAGGCTTCTGTTTCAGTTGAGCCAGCAGAACTTTCTTCCAAGAATCATCACATTTTTAAACTGAGTTTTCAGACCCTTCCAAAAGGGAAACACTGAAATTTGAATAAATTCATAATAGCTACAAGTTTCTTTTAAAAGTCTTTTTAAATTGGCTAAATAGAAGCACTCATTTACAGAAATGGATGGCAGCTACCATATATTATAGTTGGGTATTTAAGATTCTAATTTTTTTCATTCTTTGACAGTGTCGTATAAGTGTTTTTAGGCATTATGTACATCTTCTGTTTGGTTTGGTTTGAGTTCTGTTACTCTTCTATACAGAAACATAGCTCTTAGTCCAGGCAGATGAAGTGACAGGGTATTTCCACTTGGGGGGGGGCTTGTCTTTGGTAGAGAAGTGGTTTTAAATCCATAGGTTCTGCTGCTGCAGGGTTGGTTTTGATCAGGGCCATGGTAGCCTGGTTGGCAACTGCAGCACTGGGTGTATTTCTTGTAATGCTGTCTCAGTGTCATGATGAAAATTCCCTGGCAGAGCAAGTACGAAATACCTAGGTTAAAAATTAATGGGATTTGCATGATTATATTGGCACACAATGTGTTTTAGGGAGTGATACAGCAATCCAAGGCTCTTCTACATCTACTCTTGTTGGAGGAACTGTGCCATCAGCCACTGTTTAAAACATTTTGGATGTGCAGACATGTTAAGAATAGTGCTTAAACAAGATTGATATTCTGAAATGTGTTTCAAAAACACACAAGTGACAGTGTTCTCTGATGAGAGAGAGGCAGTTTCTTTCACCGTGTTTCCCTTGAAGCACATACTTTGTGTGTAAAATAGCATGCTGGTGGAACGACTGTGAGGGAATACTTTTGGCACATTGTTGCAAACCTAGGGCATACAGAACTCTTGAAAATGTATGTAACCATTGACAGAGGCACTCTGGAGTTGTTTTAAAAAGCTTGTGAGACAAATTCTGGTATATTTCTGTTCTTTTTTTATCTTAAATTATCACTAAACTTCCTACTATCTTAGTTCCCATTCCATTGTGTTTACCACTTCTTGCTCAGCCATTACACAGATTAGAATAGCCATCTTGTTTCTAGTCCCTTTTATTCATACATGAACATGGATATATTTAAATACTCACAACCATTACATGCTAATGCAATACATTTGTTTAATTACCAAAAAAAACCCCACTTGAAAATGTAACCACTTTGCTTTTTACTATGTAACTCGACTGTCTGCTGCATCAAATATAGCTCCCTTATCCTCAGAGTTTCATCTCTTTAAACTTGAGTCTGTACTGTTTTGTTTACCTATTGGAAAGTCGCCTTCTCTTTTTGTCATTTTCTCCCAGTCTAGATTTTAAACATGCCTTCCCTTAGGTTCTTCTGCCTAGATCCCTATGTCCAGCATTAAATATTTACTCCTTTAAATTCTTCCATTTGAACACTGAGTCCAGAATTTGTCATGTTCGGAACAAAAGTTGTCTAGCATTCAACCAGCTACTATTAAAGCAGTTAACTTTTTTTTCCTGTCTGTACAGTTGCAGGACCAAGCACTATGACAGTAAAAACCTTTTAAAGCTGTAAATCATCAGGTAAATATATGGCACCCTGCAGCTGGCATGAGTTGGACTGCAAAATTTCCAACAGTTCAAAGTTGCACTTCTCAGACTCAGGCATATATAGTCCCATTCTCAAGGGTGTGCAGTTAAAAGTGAATCTCATGTAATAAATGGATTATCTCTTGATGTAGTTCAGAACAGATGAAGTACAGCCTCTGAGTTACCCAAACAAAGCGAGCAGGTATTTGAAAGGGCATATGGTTTTCTTCTGCAGCAAAAGTACATTTAAGAGGTAAAGTCCTATCAGCTTGGAAATCCCAAAGATCTGCAAGCTCAGGGTAAGCAAAATCAGATGGCTTAGAAGCTTTCCCAGCTCCTTCTGGGAAGGTGTGCAGAGAAACACTCCATACATCATTTGAATTGAGAAGGAGGAGATAAAATAAATATATTATGGCATTTCAAACCAAGCTTGATCAGCAGGTCAAGGATTTCTGCCTCTTCACTCTCTCATGAGACATCATGTGAAGAATTGCATCCATCTCTAGGGCCTTCACTGTAAGAAGGACATGGACCTGCTGGAGTGACTCCAGTGGAGGGGTGCAAAGATGATTGAAGTGCTGAGCTCTTCTCCTGTGAAGCAGCTGGAGAGGGACTTTTTACAAGGGCGTGTGACAAGGGGTGATGGTGCTAAGATGAGAGAGAGCAGGTTTAGATTAGATATTAAGAGGAAATTCTTTGCTATGAGGGTGGTGAAGCAGCAGCACAGGTTGTCCAGAGAAGTTGTGGGCGCTCCTTCCCTGGAAATGTTCATGGGTGGGCTGGATGAGGCTTAGAGCAACCTGGTCTAGTAGGAGGTGTTTCTGCCCATGGCTGGGGATTGGAACTACATGATTATGAGGTCCCTTCCAACTCAATCTGTTCTATGATTCTATGTTTTAAAGGCACTCAATAAAACACCACACATAGTATCTTTCAAACAATACACAATGTGTATTGTTTACACATCCACACATAGTATCTTTCAAAAATACCTAGCTCCTCTTACTTTTAAAGATAAATGTATTTGTGTCTTCACATTTTAACTGCTCTTTAATGTGAAGTCATTGACTGAGAAAGATCAGTGAGAAGTACATGTGACACATTTTTCACCCAGTCTATTGACTGTCAAATACAATGTAATGAGCTCTCCCAGAAAGTTGTATGGACACGTTTCCTGGGTGTGTTGTCTTTGAGGCATCAATGTGGTCCCCCTGCCACTCTGTATGTATTTAGTACTTCTGCACCAGTGTGTTTGAAGGGGAATGTGTAAGGAGGCTGGTGTGATAACTTGCAAGTAGAGGTGAAAATGTATGGTTTGTTAAATTAATTAACTGGTTCCCCGGCTTGTTAGAGCTTGGGTACCTTATCTGCCTTTCTTATATTCTGTTAGGGGAAATGTGTTAGTTTCCTACTTTGTTTTAAGCTTATGTTTAAAAATGAGCTCTGGTAAGGTAGAAATTCTAGAATTAAATGCTGAAATTAAAAACCCTTATAAACTGAGACTGTTTTCTGTATTAACCTCATGTTTGAGTTAATTCACCATTTGGTATGGGTGCTGGTAACAGTAGATCTGCTCTGTGTGCACAATTTAGTCTGAACTCAGTGAAATGCAAGGGGAGGGAGAGAAAAATTAAAACCAGAAATGGCAGGGGTTTAGATGCAAATAAACTCCTCAGCTGCTGCTTCAAACATAACCGTCACTAATTAGTACCAGCACAGCAGAACTGACTGAGCAGCTATTTGAAAGAAAGGAGGGGAGTGGCACCTGTTAGTGCATAGAAAGGGCTTCTTCCAATTTTCAAGTGTTTATATTCAGCTGTTAAGAGCGGCCAGACACAAGACTTTTGCATTCTCATTCTGCTCTTGTCCTTACTTTAGCAGGCTGTTCTCTGTCTCAGAAGTAGCTCCTGAGAAGGTATTTTTAATCTCTTGCCCTTTTCATATTTAGGGATTTCATGACTGTTAGAGCTTTTAGAAATGTAGTTGCTTGTTCAGTTTCAGTCACTCAAATACTTGGAATTGACTTCCAGAGAAATATATTCTCTGTATGAGTTCTGTGCTTTCCCCCTGTGCCCCCCCCTCCCAACATTCCCCCAAGCTTACTTTGTGTCCAGGCTAAGTTTGATTTGCAAGCTCAGAAAACATAATGTTTAAAAAAGTTCTTTAAAAGATCATTTCACATCAGCAGAACATTTTGGTTCTGATCTTATTTCTTTAACTTGGTGTTGGTTTTGGTAACTGGTGCATTTGATCAAGATATGGCTCACTTTCTTTATTGTAAAAGTATCAACTACTTTTGCACGTACTTATACAAGCTTTCTTAAATATTATGATTTTGAGCTTTCTGTAAGTCATATATTTCTGTCAAATGGATTTCTTGTCAAAACTCTTTTTCATCTGTCAATTATTGCATCATATGAAACTTTGAAACATTCAGCTCTGAGCATTATTCCTCTGTGTATTCAGCATGCATGCTGGGTATGTTAACATGTGCAGCAGAGTTGGAGGTAGAGTTACATTTTTTGTTATTTTGATCATTGCAAAATGGATTGGGTTGAAATTGAGATACACTAATGACACTAGTTAACTGCAATGTTTCCATCGGTTGTACAGAAATTTGATACAGAGTTGCTAAATCCTTCTGTAGATCTAGTGTGAATTAATGGCTCCAAACCTGAGGCTCCCGGAGATCTGGCTGGCACCAACTCCATTTTAATTACATGCACACATTGGTTTAGTTGTTCTTATAGCAGGTAAAATGAGTGTAACAAGTTAATTCTTTCAGATTAGGAGAAGGAAAAAAAATATTGATCCTCTTTTCAGATGAGGGGGAAAAAAAGAACATCTTAATTTTATTTTTTCCAAAGGAAAAATGAAGGAAGGTATGTAGATAATAGAAGAAAGAAAGGCAATGAAAGGATACAAAGAGACAAAATAAGCAGATTGTATGGAAAGGAGTAAAGAAAGAAAAATTATATTGGAAAAATTCACTGGAAAGTGTATTCTATTTTATAAGAAGAAAATATTAAAATAGAAAACTTGAAAGGCACAGGTGCATTAAAACACCAAATGCTATGCAAAGGGACAAAAAGTAAAATTATTAGAGGGGAAGACATAATTTTAAATCGAAGGGAGAGATTCGTGCATATGATATTTTAAAATAATTTCTCTCTAATAATCAGTAGCGTATATTTGAGTTTGTATTTAAGAATGACTTAGATTTTTAACAGATACATAATTAGTGTTACCAAAAATCACATCACAGTGATCAACAGTGTCACTAAAAACACAGGTAACACAGGTATCAAAGTTTTATTTATGTAACCTTCATTTTTATTTAATTTAATTTAATTTAAAAAAATAAAAGAAAAAGAAAGCCACAAGCCAAAGATTGAACACCATGAACACCATGTATATTCTTCAACAGAATCTTAAATTTAGGAGACTGACTGATAAACAGATTAATTATATCAACGTGAAAATTAATTGTTTGAAGTAATGTTGCCCTTAGGCATTTCTCTGTGCAGGAAGCTGGGAAGGAAACCACAGTCTTTGGTAATGCTTGTAGATGCCAGTGGCTGGTCAGCTCCTGATCCATTGTCATGTCACCTGCACAGCATCCTCCTGGAGCCCTTTTCATGTCATTCAATTGTAATTTACCATCAGTTATCACAGCTTTACCATGCACATTCTGAAATTGGCACTGGAGGCTTGACATAAAACCACAAAGGCATATAAATTCCAAGTTAAAGCTGAAATTTCATTCTCAGTTCTCTGGGTTGTGGGGCTGCTCTGGAGCACATGGAAACACCCAGTGTTTGAAGCCCCAGCTGGACCCACACACAGAAGAACAAGCTGAGAGTGGAATTTCAGCCCAAGCCCTACCATTAAAGCCATGTAGCTCTTTGTGGTTGGATTTCTCCTGTATGGCACTGTTAGAGGCAGAAACAAGCCCAAGTCAATCCCAGAGTTATTTTAAACTATGCTTACAAGAATCTTGTGGTAGTAGTAATAGATTCTTCTCACCCATTGTGCCTCAGAAATTTAAATTTTTGTATCCAGCTTGCCTTGAACTTGCACTGTTGGAAACTGCTTAGGTGTTAGATTACGAATACCTTAGTATCTGAGGTTCAGCCTTAAATACATAATTATTTCTTACATAATTATTTTTTACAGTATACCTGTCTTTACTTGAAACTCATTTTGTGGAATAAAAGAGTAAAACTCTTTTTTGCCCTATACATGCATTTTTATGAGCAAAATGAGCTTTCACAATGCTTTTTAAAATGTCAGGAATGTCAAAACTTTTTTATCTGAAGGACTCATTGGATGACTCAGGAAAAACTACTTAGAAATTAGTCAGGATTTAATTGAAGTGGGAAGGATACTGAATTGTGAAGAGAGAGCTTGCTCCCTCTGCACTCATTAGATTGGTACTTCAAAAGAAGATCAATCTTAGTTTTAAGTGATTGAGTCAGCCTTTTCTTCAAAACATAATTTTTATTTAATCTTTGGTTAGGCACTTGGAATAATGATTAGAATAGTTATTCAAACATTTTTCCTTCTAAGAACAAATGGAGTTACACTTATAAGTTAGGGGTTTTTTCAAAAAACAGGAGCTTCCTACTTCTTCCCATGTATTTCTATCCCTTACCAGCTGTCTTTGGTGGGTCTGGCATCCCTGCTTATTGAAGATTTAGAGAGATACGTATTGGTGAAGAAAATAATAGTGAATGAGAGGGAGGGATACAGCTTTTAAGTGAGGTGGTAGCTGCTCTAGCTGAGCTCATGCTCATGTCCTGAAGAGTGTTCTTTGCAGATGACAAATTTCTTTAGTAGTGACAAGATGCCAGGAATTTTGCAAAAGCTTAGAAAAAAAAGTAGGAGATGGCCCAGCTGATTTATTTCATCCTGTTTCATTCTCATTTGTGATAGTTTTGAAGCTGATGTTCATAAGAAGTTAGCCAAGGCTGTTTTGCAAATTAGGGATGCCTACCCTAATTTCTAGCAAATTAGGGATGCCTACCTAGTTTCACAAAAAGAAAGGGGTTTTATGAGTCCACAATCACATGTTATTGTAATTCTGATGGGAATAGGTTCCTTTCCAAATACGAGGCGCCCTTCAGAGTTAATATCTGAACATGTGAACACAGAATCACAGAACATGCTGAGTTTGAAGGGATCCATCAGGATCATCAGGTCTAACTCCTGGCCCTCCACAGGACACCCCAAGAGTCACACCATGTGCCTGAGCACACTGTCAAATGCTCCTTGAACTCTGTCAGGCTGGTGCTGTGACCACTCCCTGGGGAGCCTGTTCCAGTGCCCAACCACTCCCTGGGTGAAGAACCTTCTCCACATACCCAACCTGAGCCTCCCCTGACACAGCTTCAGGCCATTCCCTCACTGCTCACCACAGAAGAGATCAGTGCCTGCTCCTCCTCTTCCCCTCACAAGGAAGCTGCAGACTGCAGTGAGGCTTCCCCTCAGTCTTCTCTTCTCCAGGCTGAACAGACCAAGTGACCTAAGCCGCTCCACATTCGACCTTTCCTCAAGGCCCTTCATCTTTGTTGCCCTCCTTTGGACACTCTCTTAACAGTTTAATACCTTTCTTATATGGTGGTGACCAAAACTGGTACCCGTGTATTTCAGTTAAAATTGTTGACTGCTGAAATTCAGTGTTCTGTTATCAGTAACAAATTTAGCTTTAGGCAGAATTCAGATAAATACTGCAAGACTTAAAAAACTTGAATATCCAGTTGTTTGACCATGAAGAAATTGCTTTTTACTTCCTGTCTAAACTTTTTTTTTGTATTTATGCAGAAAGATTGCTTTTCATTACATAATTTTGGTTAAAGGACAACTGTGAAACCATTTTGCACTAATTTTTTTTTTCAATTTGACATTGGGGGAAAATTGCTTTCATTACTGTGAGAAGGATGTGATTTTAATAAGAATATTATTACTGTTAATAACATTAACAGCATGTTAATACCCAGCAACCATGAAATATTTATTTGAGATTTGCAGCATTTGTTGAGTCTTGTTAACTGAGCAATTACAGAGTCACTTGTCCCCTAAAGTTTTACAAAGAATAAAGCTACATTTGTTGCTACATTTGATTTGTTTTTAAGCAGTATTTTCTAGAACATGCAGGTCTGAACAGCAGCAGTGCACTTGGGTTGTAGGCCATGATAGAGGTCTATACTGTAAGAAGCTTAAAGCAGTTCTGTCTAAACCAAAGCAAGTCTTCGCTTCAGATGCTTAGAGTTAGCCCATATTTTCCTTACATATCAGAATATGACTGTTTTAAATCTAAATTATGAGTACTGTTTTTTTCTTGTTGTTGGTTCCCTCCCACCCTTCATTGAAACCTGAGGTTTGAGGCAAACAAACGTGCTGCAAGGGAAAACTCAGATTGACTGTAACAGATGCTTGTGGCCTGTCACTCAGTGAAATACTTTAACAAGTCTTTAATGCTAACACAGAGCTGCAAGGCATGGGATTAAATGGGAAGTTGAAGCCTTCTATTTAGAAATACAATAATGTATAATATAATATGTGATGGTAATTGTTCCATGATTAATGTTCAAATACACACAGTGTGTGTTCTGAATCTTAGAGTTTCTCATTTTCCTGTTGTCTCTTACCATCTCTGAAATCCTAAAGTATAAATATCTGTTTCACTGGTCTTTGTCCTCTTTTGCTGCCAGTAAGTGCTGGTGCTACTCATCAGAGTATTGTCATCTCATATGGTTTTCGTCCTGAGTATCTCAATATTAATGAGGAGAGAGTGAAGTTGAAGATTTTTTGTTTGCTTGACCAGTTGAATCTTTGGGTTTGGTGGTATGATCTCTGAGTCTTTTGTTGGTGTTTTCATTGCTTTTCCCATTTTTGGACTTCTCTGAAAGACAGGCCCATATTTAAACTAGAACATCATTATTCTCCCATCTTAGGAGTTGCTTCACAGTTCAAAAATTAACTTCAGGAATGGCTCATGGATACACAGCCCATTTCAGCCTTTGCTGAGCCAGCCACTTACCTGGTGAAGTACTATTTACTGTTTGGTGGGTTTAGGTTTTTGTTGAGTTAGCAAGCTGAATTTGGCTCAGCAAGAGCCCAAGTAGCAGAGCTGGCAAACAAGGAGGTGGAGGAAGACATGGCTGAGAGCAGGGGAGTGGGAAGCAGGATCAGCCTTTGGTGACATCCAGCCATTAATTTGGCTTATGCATGTTGTTAAAGCATGCTCTCAGTGAAGTCAGAAAATACTTTGACTATCATATAAGCATGTCGTCCTTTAAGACTGTGCCATAAAAGCTTTTATTGCTGGTAGCTTTTTGTTGTGGCTGCCCACAAAATACTGGGGTTGATTAAGATTGGGTATAAGGGTTTTTCTAATTACATCTTTGGTCTACAAATGCAGTGGAGTTTGTTTTCTTTTTCAGAAGGAAGATGTCATTCATGCAGATGTGGATGAAAGGCTGTCTCTTCGAAAGCACCGCTTCATGCATTTTGCATCGTTGGAATATGAAGGAGAATATTACATGACACCAAGAGATTTCTTGTTCTCAGTAATGTTCGATCAAGTTGAACGTAAGTTGTTTTCTTGTCATTGTATTTGTGAAGGAAAAGAATCTTGCTGGTCCCCTTAGAGATGTCATTTGCAAATCACTGGGATAAGATCCTTTATGTTACATAAATCAGCAGAAGCCAATTTTTAAATGTTGCCCATATGGATTCTCACAGACACTGCTACCCTTTACACAAGTGACGTGAGCTGATGATTTAGAAGTCTGGTGACTTGCTGATGACACCTCTGCATAATTTACATGACTGATCAGTATGTAGTTCCTCAATTGCTTACAAGCCACAGAAAATAAAATGAGTGTGTTATAATAGTGTTCATACCATTCCTGGTCCTGTTATTTTCTATCCACTTCACCAGCAAGTAATTCTGTGACCTTTTTTCTTAGAGGAGGCAGTGATGGGAATGAGTTGAATGAGAATAATAGAACCCAGAGTTCAGTTCTATGTTTTTAGATTTTCTACATTTTAGGGTTTAAGTCTCCTTTGATTTTTACATAACCTAGTTAAGAACAAATCAAAATCACAAGGGTCTTTTCAAGAAGAACTTTTAAAAGTGTACTTTCTGAGGAGAAGATAGGAACAGCACACAAATAAAAAGTGCATAGGTTGTTGTCCTTTGCTGCAGGTTTTCTGGTTTCATTAATTCTCTCCCATTCCTTAAGCTTCTTTCATCTTTGTATCTTCTTGTGTTATTTCCCATGATGCAGTTATGTTTTTAATGATATATGCTTTTTTCCTCAAAAAAGCATATATCATTTAAAAAATTTTCCTCAAAAAAAATTATTATTTCCTCAAAAAATCCCAAGGTTGTTTTTTTTTGCTTTTGAAAGGTTAAGAGAGGATTGCCACTTAGAGGACAAGTGTTCATCTGCTGAGGGAAAGAGGGAGAAATCCCAGCTTTAGTAGTTGTCTGCTGCAATCTGCACGTGCTGAGCAGGAGAACATGTTGTCTAGCAAAAGCTGTTCAAAGCCTGGGATGCTCTGCCCACCTACCAGCAAATGCTGTAGTGACTTGGGAGTATTGAACTGGAAATCCCAAAGGGAATTCAAGGCCCTGTGGAAGGGTTTGAGAGACAGGGAGAAAGAAAGAGACCAGAAAGCACTTTGATTGAAGCCTGTCAAAAATCTAGGGCAGAAAGCAGTTTAAAAGAGCTGCAAGTAGTCAAATAGGACAATTATTATCAGGTAGAATTATTGGTAATAAAAGAAATTTTCCAGTATCTGCCAAAAATCTGTAGGTGATAAGGATACGTGAATTCACTGCTGACACACAGCTTCTAATATTACACAAAGCTGAATATAAATCCTTAGAAGAACTTTATGACCTTCAGAGTCATGGAGATTTTTAAAATGCTGTTTTTTAATTGTTCTTTGGTTAACACCCAATTTTTTAATTGTATGGGTGTTAGACTTCATTCCCCCTCAAAACTTAAGTCATTAATTTAAAAACCTGAAAGGGAACTTATTTTGAGTTTTCCAGCCTGAAAGACAGTGAGTACAGAAAATTTTAGTTTTTAAGGTGTGGTTTTCAGACAGTTGTGTCTGAAGACAAGGTTAGAGAGATGTGTTTTTCAGTTCTAGCCGCTCATCCATATTAATTGGTAACTCCAAGTGTAATAGTACACATGCAGATTTTTAATGAAGTGGTATGTGGTGATATTTATTTGTAATGCAGCCAAGTTAATTTCAGTTGCTTTGCTAATATGAGTAGGAAATAGCATTAAACAGAAGTGAATAAATAATGACAAGAAAAAACCTTTGCTCTAATGCATATTTAGCATTTCAAATTGAGGTCAGGCTTGCAGCAGCATCATAGATGCTTGATAGAAAAATGTTGACGCTTGAATCTAATGTTCCTAAATATTTTTTTAACTGCCCTTGGTATAGGTTTTTTGGCCAGTAGCATAAACACAGGGGTAAGCGATTCTCTTGATTTCTCTTGCTTGGAATTTTACATTTTTATGTGACTGCAAACAGACACAGACTTTGATAGCAGAGAAACATGGCACTTGAAGTATTTTAAAAAGTGGTTTTATTCATTGTGTTTCAAAGAATTTCATATGAGGAAAATAAACAGACCTATCTCAAGTGCCTGTCATGGTATATTCAGAGTAGGTCAAGATAGTGAACTTAATAGCAAAGCAGCAGTTATTTTGGAAGCTTTCTGCTTATATAATAAAACAATTCTCTTTCACCCTGAATAGTGCCTTTAGAAAGGAGAAAGGTATGACACCACTTATCCTAGAAAGCTCTTCACTTAATGCATACTTAGATGCAATTTTAACGTGTGATCCTGCATGCATCTGGTGAGTCTTACAATGCTGAACTTCAAGCTGTAATGATTTGGTTATTCTCTAGCTATTTTTGATTAATTGCTAATAAGTAAAAAACCCAAACCTCTCAGCAAAATCTGAAGCATGCTGGCAGTAACCATTCATCTTCATAAATATTTGCTTGGAATTTTCCAACTGGAAGCTGTTTATGGTAATATGGAAGATTTAGGGCCGTTCTAAAGTTTTGTTTCTGCTGTACTTTTTACAGACAATATGCAGAAACATATGGCCAGCCTCATGAGCAGTTTAGTTGTGTACATCGTTAAATACTGCTGAGGTTGATCTGTCCCTGTTCAGTGATAAACACTCCCACAAGGGAAGTAGGCAAGCAAAAAAGAAGGATTAGAAACACATATGAATTGAGAATAGGAGCTGTTGGCCAGTCAGCCTTAGGGTTTTTACTCATGGGTGGTTGTCACTGGAGAATTACTTTGAAATCTCCTGTTAGGTTTTAAACATAGTCAGATTTAGTAGAAAGTAAATGTGGTGTTGTGTAAACCAGAAGAATTGTTCATGCTAGCATTAAAAAAATACCAAAATATTTCAGCTATGTGCAGCTACAAATGCAGTGGAGTTTGTTTTCTTTTCAGAAGGAAGATGTCATTCATGCAGATGTGGATGAAAGGCTGTCTCTTGAAAGCACCGCTCATGCATTTTGCATCGTTGGAATATGAAGGAGAATACTACATGACACCAAGAGATTTCTTGTTCTCAGTAATGTTCGATCAAGTTGAACGTAAGTTGTTTTCTTGTCATTGTATTTGTGAAGGAAAAGAATCTTGCTGGTCCCCTTAGAGATGTCATTTGCAAATCACTGGGATAAGATCCTTTATGTTACATAAATCAGCAGAAGCCAATTTTTAAATGTTGCCCATATGGATTCTCACAGACACTGCTACCCTTTACACAAGTGAAGTGAGGCTGATGATTTAGAAGTCTGGTGACTTGCTGATGACACCTCTGCATAATTTACATGACTGATCAGTATGTAGTTCCTCAATTGCTTACAAGCCACAGAAAGTAGAATGAGTGTGTTATAATAGTGTTCATACCATTCCTGGTCCTGTTATTTTCTATCCACTTCACCAGCAAGTAATTCTGTGACCTTTTTTCTTAGAGGAGGCAGTGATGGGAATGAGTTGAATGAGAATAATAGAGCCCAGAGTTCAGTTCTATGTTTTTAGATTTTCTACATTTTAGGGTTTAAGTCTCCTTTGATTTTTACATAACCTAGTTAAGAACAAATCAAAATCACAAGGGTCTTTTCAAGAAGAACTTTTAAAAGTGTACTTTCTGAGGAGAAGATAGGAACAGCACACAAATAAAAAGTGCATAGGTTGTTGTCCTTTGCTGCAGGTTTTCTGGTTTCATTAATTCTCTCCCATTCCTTAAGCTTCTTTCATCTTTGTATCTTCTTGTGTTATTTCCCATGATGCAGTTATGTTTTTAATGATAGATGCTTTTTTCCTCAAAAAAGCATATATCATTTAAAAAATTTTCCTCAAAAAAAATTATTATTTCCTCAAAAAATCCCAAGATTTTTTTTTTTTTTGCTTTTGACAGGTTAAGAGAGGATTGCCACTTAGAGGACAAATGTTCATCTGCTGAGGGAAAGAGGGAGAAATCCCAGCTTTAGTAGTTGTCTGCTGCAATCTGCACATGCTGAGCAGGAGAACATGTTGTCTAGCAAAAGCTGTTCAAAGCCTGGGATGCTCTGCCCACCTACCAGCAAATGCTGTAGTGACTTGGGAGTATTGAACTGGAAATCCCAAAGGGAATTCAAGGTCCTGTGGAAGGGTTTGAGACAGGGAGAAAGAAAGAGACCAGAAAGCACTTTGATTGAAGCCTGTCAAAAATCTAGGGCAGAAAGCAGTTTAAAAGAGCTGCAAGTAGTCAAATAGGACAATTATTATCAGGTAGAATTATTGGTAAGAAAAGAAATTTTCCAGTATCTGCCAAAAATCTGTAGGTGATAAGGATACGTGAATTCACTGCTGACACACAGCTTCTAATATTACACAAAGCTGAATATAAATCCTTAGAAGAACTTTATGACCTTCAGAGTCATGGAGATTTTTAAAATGCTGGTTTTTAATTCTTCTTTGGTTAACACCCAATTTTTTAATTATATGGGTGTTAGATTTCATTCCCCCTCAAAACCTAAGTCATTAAATTAAAAACCTGAAAGGGAACTTATTTTGAGTTTTCCAGCCTGAAAGACAGTGAGTACAGAAAATTTTAGTTTTTAAGGTGTGGTTTTCAGACAGTTGTGTCTGAAGACAAGGTTAGAGAGATAAGTGTTTTTCAGTTCTAGCCGCTCATCCATATTAATTGGTAACTCCAAGTGTAATAGTACACATGCAGATTTTTAATGAAGTGGTATGTGGTGATATTTATTTGTAATGCAGCCAAGTTAATTTCAGTTGCTTTGCTAATATGAGTAGGAAATAGCATTAAACAGAAGTGAATAAATAATGACAAGAAAAAAACCTTTGCTCTAATGCATATTTAGCATTTCAAATTGAGGTCAGGCTTGCAGCAGCATCATAGATGCTTGATAGAAAAATGTTGACGCTTGAATCTAATGTTCCTAAATATTTTTTTAACTGCCCTTGGTATAGGTTTTTTGGCCAGTAGCATAAACACAGGGGTAAGCGATTCTCTTGATTTCTCTTGCTTGGAATTTTACATTTTTATGTGACTGCAAACAGACACAGACTTTGATAGCAGAGAAACATGGCACTTGAAGTATTTTAAAGGAAGTGGTTTTATTCATTGTGTTTCAAAGAATTTCATATGAGGAAAATAAACAGACCTATCTCAAGTGTCTGTCATGGTATATTCAGAGTAGGTCAAGATAGTGAACTTAATAGCAAAGCAGCAGTTATTTTGGAAGCTTTCTGCTTATATAATAAAACAATTCTCTTTCACCCTGAACAGTGCCTTTAGAAAGGAGAAAGGTATGACACCACTTATCCTAGAAAGCTCTTCACTTACTGCATACTTAGATGCAATTTTAACGTGTGATCCTGCATGCATCTGGTGAGTCTTACAATGCTGAACTTCAAGCTGTAATGATTTGGTTATTCTCTAGCTATTTTTGATTAATTGCTAATAAGTAAAAAACCCAAACCTCTCAGCAAAATCTGAAGCATGCTGGCAGTAACCATTCATCTTCATAAATATTTGCTTGGAATTTTCCAACTGGAAGCTGTTTATGGTAATATGGAAGATTTAGGGCCGTTTTAAAGTTTTGTTTCTGCTGTACTTTTTACAGACAATATGCAGAAACATATGGCCAGCCTCATGAGCAGTTTAGTTGTGTACATCATTAAATACTGCTGAGGTTGATCTGTCCCTGTTCAGTGATAAACACTCCCACAAGGGAAGTAGGCAAGCAAAAGGAAGGATTAGAAACACATATGAATTGAGAATAGGAGCTGTTGGCCAGTCAGCCTTAGGGTTTTTTACTCATGGGTGGTTGTCACTGGAGAAGTACTTTGAAATCTCCTGTTAGGTTTTAAACATAGTCAGATTTAGTAGAAAGTAAATGTGGTGTTGTGTAAACCAGAAGAATTGTTCATGCTAGCATTAAAAAATACCAAAATATTTCAGCTATGTGCAGATTGTCAAGTGAATTCCTGTACACAGTTGAGTGGAATTTATTGCTGAAGCAAAAATCTTAGGCGTGGCCTTTGACAAGGTTGCAAAAGATGCAATAAATTATAATTTATTATGGAACACTTTACCAGATAAGAAAACGGATGAACTGTACTGCAAATATATCAGCTGTCATCCAGCATAAGTGATCTTGAACCCTGCCTGGTAGACCTTAGTTCACTACCTCGGGTCATTTATTTCCTGGTGCATGGGTTTATCTATTACTCATTTTCTTTAAAATAGGCAAAAGTTGTGAAATATTTGCATTGCTGTTAATTAAATCACACCTTCAAAGTTATTTACTGTGAGGGTGAAAATGAATAAAAATATTTACAGTACTGCCATGTGAGGAGGATGAGCTGATAACAAATGCAAAGTCTCCTGACAGACTTTTTGTTATGTATATTGTCAAAACAAAGAGTTCTTTGAAAGAATAAAGACACCATCCAAAAAAAAATTTTTGCTTTTTTAGAGGCAGTGCTTCTAACACCAAATTACTCTGTAAACATGTGCCTTGCTCTATTGCTGTTCGTTATTTTATGAAAGGAAGCAGCCACCTCTTTATACAGTGACCAACAGTAATTGAGATGTGGTAGTGTGGCACAGCATTTTTGCCAGTGCGAAACTAATATGACAGCATTTTTTTCTACCACTTAGTTCAGTGCATACTAAATGCACCACTGGGGGTTTTGGATTCATGGCTATATGCCGTGTAATCTTGTGTTAAAACTGTTACTACAGGGATGTGTGGCAAACCATTGCAAAGCCAGCCAAATTCTTCTGGGTAATCTGTGGGATGGTCGTGTAAATCATCAGACCTGATGCAATGATAGTTTAGTGGAAAAAAGTGTTCCCTGTTACTGTTCTTACTGTGATGTAAAAATACTTCACAATGTCTAGTAATATCTAATACAAATAATATAAACTTGCTGTGTTGCATCAGAAATTCTAGCATTTTTAAGATCACAGATACAGGAAGGATAAAATTCCGCTGATTTGCACTGAATTTTCATTGCAGTGATGTAGCATTTTTGAGAGACCCTTCATGTAAAATTTGTATCTTAGACAGTTGTGCATACTTAGGCTCATATTCCGGATTAGACAACTAAAACCGTGTTAGAGCTCCATGGAAATACCACCGTTGGTGTGCTCTTGCGGAACATACAAGAAAATCTGCATTAGTCTTTGAAAAGGACTGCAAGAGGCCTTCAGGAAATGAAGATGTTGCAATGCATTGTATCTGAACTGTGCATATGTTCTTTTTTTTTTCTGGAGAAGATTATTCCTCTTCCAGGTAAAAGACAAGCCTCCAGGTTACCTTATCTGATAAAAATTGACACTTGCTAAATAAAGATCTTGATCCTTTATCTGCTCAGTCCAGATTTATTGTGTTGTAGCATCTTCATTCATGCAGCTGCAGTAAAAGAGATCTTCCTGTGTTCCACAATACCAGGGCCCCAGAGGCAGTATTTCCATGGCAGAGTCCTGTCAGTGAGGATCAGTGTGTTGTAAGTTCCCTTGGAGAAGTTGTTCAAGTTGGTTAAGTTTTCTGTGGGGACACAGTTGGTGCAAAATTGTTTTGTTTGCAGCCTTGATATGATGTGTGGCTTCCTGTCACAGCATCAGCGTGCTCATGGCTGTGAGGGAATCTGAGGAAAGGACGCAGTGCAAGGCTGTGGTGGCTAAAAAGTTGAGTTCTCCATTGTCCTTAATTGAGGTCAGTGCTGGTGCAGTCAGTGGTGTTAAGAGGGCCAAGAGGGACCAGGGAGATGAGCACTTCAGAATGAGCTGAGTCAGTATTTTTATTTTTGGGTCTTGAGTTTTTTGTCTTTGGCAGGGGTTCAGATGCCTGTACTTCAGTGTCTTCATTTTGACCTGAATTTCATAGGCAATAGCTAATCAGACTGATGTGAGTCACGCATCAGTGTCAGATCTAAAATCTAGGATTCAGAGTCAAAGAATAAGATTGAGGCTTGTATAAATGGAGAAGCTTTATATGGGAAGTAGGGATTGAAGTGTTGTATGGGGAGCCATTGAAACAGCTGGGAACTGAATTCAATTCTCTCCAATTTCTAATGTGTTAACAAAGAAATTGTTTTCTCTCTATCTCTGCATTTAGTGTTTTTTAGTACAGATATGTCATTGTTGCTCAAATCCCCAAACACAGTAAAGAACTCTGAGTATGCACGACAGTGATTACCCCTTGCACAGTGGTAGATGGATGCTGAAGTGAAGATAAATCCAAAGAAAAAACATGATGGTTTAAGGTCATTAGATTAATCTCTTCTGAATTTTAGAAAATGAAACAAAATTAGCCATTTCTAGCCAAAGCTTCTTGGTCATCATTGTTTGCTCATTGCTTAAAGTAGGGTTGTGAGTAAAGGACAATACTATTCCTGTTAAGGAACTGAACAAAAAAGCAAAGATAAACATTGATTGCTGAAAATCACCACAGTCTTCCATACTGTGGATTTTTCATCCTCAGCTATTTTTCATCACCCAAAAATCATTTAGGAAATCCTACCACCACCCTGTCAAAGTTTTCAAAATAACTTACTTTCACTTTCTCTAAAGTGTCCCAGTAGAACATTCAAATAGATGTTGTGCATAAAATACTATATTGTCTTAGATCTAATGTTGTGCCTCAGCCAGTTGTTGGTAATTAATTAAACTAAATAAGGGAGTTTTTTGTTTTTTCTTTTGTCTTCATCAATTAGATGTTAACTCTGATAACTAACATACATAGGCTGTATGTTTATCTAAAAACAAATTTCATAGTAAATAGTTCTTTGTTTAGAAATATGGCAGAAATTCCTATGATCTTGATAATGTGTATTTATGTCTATTATGTCTATATGTTTTGTTGTGAACTCAAACACTAATCCACTTTCATGATGGTTGCACCACAAGGTACTACACAACAGAATCAAAGATGGGATTCTTGAGGAGAAATGCAGTGTTCCCTCCTGCAGCATTCAAATCTGCTCTGCTGGCCAGGCTTCTTTTTTGGTGTATTAACCACTGGCCTCTGCACCAACTTATTTGTTTGCTCTCATATTTCAGAAGAGTGTATTTGATTGAGAATCTGAAAAACAGCTGAAGGGGAGCAGTGCTGAAAGCAGAGGTGTTAGGTGAGTGCTGGCTTCCAGCACTGTAGCCCTGTGGCTGCAGCAGCAAGGAAGTGTGCACAGTCAGATGGGAGAGCAAGAGAAAAGGGAACCATGGAGCAAAATCACTTAAAAAGGAGCATGGTTTAGCATACATAGCAGAGGGAAAATATGTCCTTTTTTCCCCTTCAGTTCTATTTTCCTGCCTTCAACCATGTCGAAGGTACCTGAGATACATTCCTTGTATGGTTAAATAGGAAAATATATTTTTGATCCTTACATTTATACTGAAATTGTATTAATTACATTTGTGTGTTTGCAGGTATGTCTGTGTGAGGCAACAGTAAGGCTGTATTGAACTCATGTCTCTGTTATGATTCATTCCTATTTTTCCCTTTGTGCCATTGATGACTGGCTGAAGAGAGATGCAGATTGAGAGTTCTTACCTCAATTGACTGCAATGCTTACTGATTAGGTAAAAACTTGGGCAAGATGATTTGAAAATACATTAATAGCTATTTACCTTTCAGAAAAACAGTTCAATGAGAAGATAAATTACAGCTTCTCAATGAATGAAAGCAATTTACAAAAACTCAGCACAGAACTCGGCACAAAAATAGTACCGATAATAAAAGCGATCAGGCTTCAGCAGAGTTGTGAGCAAGAGGCAAGTGGTCTCAATGCACATCTTGAAGGATTTGGTTATTTAAAGTGTGAAAGTTATTAGTTATTTAATGGCGTCTGAATGGAAAACAGATTCCCTGAAACGAATGAAAGTATATTGTTCGCGTACAGAATACTTGTAGCACAAGTAATGGAAAGATCTGGTTATTAATAACAGGAGTCTGCTTGTTGTATAAACATCATCTGCCTTAGAATTTCAGAAGTCTTGCAACAGTTTCTGCTTTAGCAAGTATTCCAGTTTTGTGACATGCTAATCTGATATTTGAAATATCTAACAGAGAAGTCACTTTTTTTATACATATGGCACATTTCAAGAGCTCATACAATCATTCTTGGTCTCTGAATATTTTTCCTATCTTTAAAGATTTTTTTATTTTTTTAGAACACCACACACTGTTTCAACTACTTTTATAACATACTGTCAACATACCACAGAAAATATCTTTGGGATTTGTTCTCCCACAGGTTCCAAATACTTTTTGACAGATTACTTCAGTACTTTTTTTTAATAATTCAGTGGAACTTAATCAGTTCTGAAACATCCTGCTTAACTGACAATTAAGTCTTAACAGATGTAGCGTGAAAACAGATTCAATTAATTTTTTCACTCTTAAGTGTATTTTAATTTCTTGCAACATATGTCCTCAGCACAGACAGGTATTGGTTTATACCTAAGAAGTACAGTCTGGTTTTAAAATTCCTTGGCTTGCATTCAGTTATTTAAGAACTGATGAGGATCTGCAGACCACTGACGGATGATAGCAGGTGCCAGGAGTGCAGGTCAGACTCCTGTCAAAATCTAGCATGCATTCTAGCCTCATATTTTCAGTTGTTTGTAACTCTTTTGGTAGTGATGGTTCTGTGCTTTTCCTTAGGCCAATGCTGAATTTTTATTGAATTAGTCATATGATTTATTCTTTTTTTACTAACCTTGATACAGGCTACTATTTTTCTCCTGCTTGTTCTCATAAAAAATGTTACGTTATGAGTTTTTTAAAAATGCCTAGGGTAGAACCACAGAGTATCAATCACTTTGCTTCTAGGCAGTAGCAGCAGGCAAGGTGTGCAGCCTGCTTTGGGAGGTGAGAGGAGCTGTCCTTACTTGCCAAACAGCTGGCGTCTCCAGGGGCACTGTTGAGAAGTTCCATTGCTCCCTGTTTGGAAAACACTGGCACTGATTCCTTAAGTGAGAAACTGGCCAGGGTTATGCTCTGTTTTTCACTCCCCAGCCTTGCACCTGCAGTGGGTTATAGCCCTGATTGTGCTCAGTAGCCTTCCTCATCTGCTGTGAAACAAAAGCAAATACTAAGTTCAAAGACGTTTTTCCATGTGTAAAACACACAGGTTCCTCTTGTTAGAGCCACCTGCTTGTATGGCAGTGCCTCCCTTGGGTTACCAGCTTTGTTACTGCAGAGGAGAATGCAGACAAGAGACAATTCTTAGTAATCAAATCAGTCATCCAGTGTTGTCCAGTCCCTCAGAGGGCTCAGGTCCTCACACCAGCATCCGTATCCATACTGCTGGCAAGCACCTGGTCATTCTGCTGGCTACATCTTTTTTTAAATGTCTTTCCTGTCAGACCTGGAAAAGCCTGAAAGTGAAAGGATTTTACAGATGCAGCTAACAAAAAATACTACATTTTCTAACAAATCCTGCCTTGGTTGTTACCAGACAAAAAGTAGTTCAGCATTGCTGATAGGTCCAAATCCGTCCTACCTGGCAATTCTTGGTATTCCTAGCTGCTTTTTTCAGCTGATTAGTATACATAAAATGCCAGTGGCCAGCAACTTTGTTTACCAAGAGCTGCAATCATACTTGGCTTAATAAAAATTCTGAAATGGGCTCCTTGCATGGAATTTAAATAGAAGACATGGCCAAGACAGCTACCTTTTGATGTTTTTCAGTTTATTCCAGTTGTCTTTCAGGACTGATGCTTGAAGTCTTCAGAATGATGCAGCTCGTTTTCCCAGGCGCCAGCCTTCTTTTCAAGCCTTGAATGCAAGTCCTTTGTGCCAATACTTCTGGAACTACTGAGACAGTGAAATTTTGCTGCTGCATTGGTATTGGCAAGCTCATAGTCAGTCACGTATCCCACTAGGGAAACTGCCAGTTGCAGAACACAGAGGACTTTGCTCCTTTTCTGCTCCTCTCCAAATGTTTGGGGTTTTTTTCCATTTTTGTTTCTTCTGGGGAAGAGGTGTGCTTGTGTTTGTCACTCACACCCTGACAATAGCATTTATTTCTTTTCTGTGAATTTGTTGGTGACATAGAATGTGAGAGCTTCCTTCTGCTTCATTGTCAGTTTCTTGGGAAAAACTATGAAATCTAATGCTCAAAAGTTTAATCTGCTTCTCTGGCTTTCTTTGAATTGGCTAAGGAGAAACATTTTTGCCAGCTGTATGGTGGTAAAGGCAGTCTGTACTGCTGGAAAAGTGAGAGGGTTTTTTAAACCAGTATGGTCATTTTAAAAGTACACTGGGCAACATAAATTACTCTACACTTTCATTAGAAGAAAGCTGTCCATTGTTTGCTTTTCATTTGTACCAACAGTGAGAATTATAAAAAGCCCATTTAAAATTTGATTCATTTGTTGTTTCAATCTCTCTCTTCTGCAGCTAAAATAAATGTTTGTTTCAAGGGGACAGTTGTTATTCTTTATGTTCAGTATTTCTGTAAAGAGAGAAAAGATATCTGCTTAGTCAAACCATTGTAAGAGCAACCATATTTATTGTCACTGCTAACCTAAGTTAACATCTAAAATCTCATAATGTATTTTTATGGATTTGCATCCTCTATTAGCAAAATACTTCATGGCTTAGTACTTGTCTTTAATATTTCATAGCTAAGTGTTTCAAAATTTATCATATATGTTCTGTAAGTCAGCTCCTATTTCAGCAGTTTAAAATAAAACAAACTTAAAATATAGACCTCATACATTCTTTCATCCTCAGTTTAACATCATTTTTAACCACTGGTTTTATTGGAAAACAGTGGCACAGTATCTCTGTTGCTTAAAAACTCTGCTGATATCCCTGCTCTAAAAGTAGTCACTGTCTGTATAAATCCTCTTGCTCTTATGCTCACATTTCCCATTTCCTAAAATAGTGAATTTTCTTCTTTTGCACCTTAGCTCTGTGATACATTATGGATAATTAAGCTACTACTCAGCCCTGGTCTTGTTAGATTAGCAAACCTGAGTTTATTTTTATCTCCTCTGTCTGGGTGAGGCCATCCATCCCACAGCTTCATGTAGGCATCTTTATTCCGTGCTTTTCTGAGTCTGATTTATCTGTGTAAAGCCAGCGTCGTCCCCTGGCTCACAGCACAATCTGCTATCAATCACTGTGGTCTGAGGGATGGAACAAGGATGAAAGTCAGGAACTTGTTAAATTATAGCTGTTGCTGAAATTTCTGAATGTCACACTGCAGCTTTACTTAAAGAGAAAAATGGTTCAAAGCAATGCTCATTTGAGGAAAATGCTGAAATGCGTGTAGCCTGTGCTCCACTCACAGTCACTACGTGCAGAACAGCTTCCAGCACCAAAGGTGCTCTGGTCCTCATTTGTACCTCCATGTGTCTGCCAAGCTGAGGATACTGGGGTAGAGCAAATTATTTTCTGCATCCTTAGGTGAGGAAATTTTTGGCATAATCATTGCATAGTGGTTAAAACAGAAAAAGAGAGATCTGGCAAAGAACAGCCTCTTAGGAGGTCATGTACAGTCAAGGGCTTGATGCCCCCAGGTAAGGGACACTTCTGCTCAGGGAAAGGAAAAAAATTGTTCATTTCTTCAGTCCAAAATTGCTCTTGGAGGAGAAATTAGTATTGTCAGAGAAGCTAAGAATGGCAGGAAAGACACAACACAAAGATAATTGGAAGTGGTGGACACAGAAGCCCAGTATACTGAAGGCTGCTGAAAGTTAAATGAGACATTAGTGGGAATTTTGATGTAAAGTGTACTTCTGCATTTGGATTTACCTTCTTAATTATATGTACTGAATAAATATTTCTGTTCTATTTCTGTCTTGACCTATTACAATGTTTCCTCTGGTGCTTAATATGGTCAGAATTCCTCAGAAAACCTGACTGTAAAATAAAAACCAGAGTAAAGCCAAACGTATTTCTGATGAAGAGGTTTGCTTCATCAGATTATTTGAATTCAGGAGGAGAAAAGGTTTTTTCTGAGCAAATAAGACAGTTCTAGAAAATAACAACTTGTTTTTTGAAAGAAACTTGTGTTCGTCTTTGTCTAGATTTTTTTTTCTTTCTGAAAGATTTTTTCTTTACTGTGTGAGGAGTTTGAAGTCAAAGGGTCAAGTGGTGGCTTATCTTTTCTTCTCTTATTCAGTCTTCAAAGTTCATTCTTTAGTGTAGAGGAGGTACTCTAGTTGGTGCACAAGACTTTTTGTTTCTACTGCTATAGAAGGCTGATGAACATCATGTCAATAATTTTTAAACATACTGTTAGCAGTATTAATTTTTTTCTGAGTTGCACATTTACCAAACTGTTTTGACCAGTGTAATAAGGTATTATTAACACCTGTTTTTAAGCTCTTCTATGTTTTCTCTTAACTTTTGTTCTTTCCAGTCTCAGGGGAGTTCTCAGACTTTTCATGATCCTGCTCCTCTTTCCATTACCAGGATGTCTACTGGATAAAGGCAATGTTTCAAATTAGTTTTATGTAACTGTCTTCACTCTGCTGTTCTGAGAAACTTAAAAAACCTAACAGAATCTCTTCACTGAGCTTTTTGCATGGCAAAAATAGGTTAAACCTTCCATAGCTTAAAAACCAGGAGCATTCTGTTATCATTTACATACCCTTGGAGCCCCTGCTGTAGGAAAGCTTTCCAAACATCTGTTAATTGCTATGTGGCAGATGTTAATGGTGTATAAACAAGTCAGACTCAGCGGGGGCTGTTACTGGTTCACTTGGAGATTTTCTGTGTGCTAATAACAGAATGAGCTAATCTTAGAAGTGGAAAGAAACTCCAGGCTAATTTAAAGATAAAGGTGAAAATGGTGTGGACCATCAACTGAAGGAGAGCAAGTCAGCCACTGAAAGGAACTCCAATTAAACAAGAGAAGAAAGAAGGGGAGAAAAAGTAGAGATTGCAATAATGCTTGAACCTGGAGAGCTGTGGAAATAGTGAAGTAGGTCTGTGCAGGATCAGTAAATGCTCAAAGCAATAGACAATCTCTTCTGTATGAAAATTCCTGGACATGGTTATTAGAATGTCCTTACCTTTCCACAATGGCAGTTGGAAAAAGTAATGTCATAACTGGGATGTCATCTGCACTAAAATGGCCTTCCTAAAATTTTCATGTAAGGTTGCACTTCAGAGCCTTATAAAGGAAAAGGTTCCTTCTGGAAATTCTGCAATGACAGTATTATCTTAATTCAGCTCTGAATAGCAATTCCCTTTATCGTTATCATCCTTGTCATCCCCAGGAATCTAAAACATCTGAAGTGCTACAGTACTGCACCTATGCCAAAAGTCTCTTCCCTTAAAATAGCAGGTTTATTATTTTCTTTTTTTTTTCGTCTCCTTCCTTAAGCTGATTCACTAACATTAATTGGGATTAGTTGCAATTATTCAGCTTCTGTTGAAAAAGAAAGTGATGCATTAAGTTTTGCTAGAGTAGGCATCCAATAATTCAGTTCTACCTTTTAATAAAACTAATTGCAAAATGGACATGTTTCTTTGGTGAGTGTTTATGAACCCTTGTCTTTCAATGGATGATGTCAGCAGAATTTGGGAAGGTGGAGAACAGTCAGATAATATAATCAATTGCAAAAAGACAAGGTTTTTGTTGTAAAACTGTTGACTAGTAGCAAGTGGACCCAAAACAACATTGTGTGCTTTCTTTTGCTTCTATTTGTCATATCTTTTAGAAATTCCTCTTACTGACATTCAACACAGATGGTGAATAATTTACTAAAGCCTTTCCACATTTCCAGTTAAGAGAATTATTTCATCCCCTTTTTATCCTGTAATACAAATGTATTTGTTGTTTCTTCAAGAAAAGTCTGCTGCAGAGGTGAATAGGAGGTGTAACTAGCCTGTAGTGAACCCCAAGGATACAGGAAAAGCTCCTTGGAGAATTGAATGCTGAGTCATCTCTGAGCGGGCGTTGTCCGGTTCCTCTCACCCGACCGTGTTGAGAACCTTCCTTTAATCAGTTAAGACAATACTATTGTAACCCTTTTAGCTATTGGTCAGTTAAGGATTATGCTTAAACCTGCGGCCATTGGCTGGTTTTGGATCCATGCCAAGGCTATAAAAAGAGCCCTCTGTACCCCCTTCCTTCGGAGAAGAAGAATCGCTGTCCCTTCGCGGACCTCCCGAATAAACCTTCACTGCGGAAATTCGGCGTTTTCTCTTCCCCCTCTCTTTCTCGTCTGCTTGCCACTGCCCCGAGCGTTCCTGCTAGCAGCCTGAGCTGAACTCACGAAAGAGCTGAATCACTTAAGCTGAATATCACTGGCTTGCTAGGAAGGAGCTCGGCGGCTTCTGGTCCCTTGCTTAACTCGGCTATTGGGTCTCTGCCAGAGACTCGATGTACTGAGCTAGCTGGGCATTCATATGATAATAGTCGGGCGTACCTAGAGAGGTCCCCACTATTATTACAAGTGGCGCCCAACGTGGGGCCACTGAGTTAGGGGCGCTTCCTGAAACACCTCGACTCATCTGGAAAAGTGACAAGCCTATACATGTCCAACAGTGGCCCCTTTCTAAAATTAAGTTGCGCGCCCTAAACGCTTTAGTAGAAGAACAACTAGCTAAAGGTCACATTGTTGAGTCCGATAGTCCTTGGAATTCTCCTGTCTTCGTCCTACCAAAACCTGGGACTAACAGATGGAGGCTTCTCCACGACCTTCGCAGAATCAACGAGGTCATCGAGGACACGGGCTCTCTCCAGCCTGGTTTGCCTTCTCCATCGATGTTGCCTAGAGACTGGGAACTTGTTGTCATAGACATTAAGGACTGTTTCTTCAGCATTCCTCTACATCCAGATGATGCTCCTCGGTTTGCCTTCTCCGTTCCTTCGCTCAACAACGAGGCCCCGCTTAAAAGATACCATTGGACTGTTCTTCCTCAGGGACTTAAAACGTCGCCGAGTATTTGCCAGTGGTATGTGGCTCACATCTTGTCTCCCATTCGGAAATTATTTCCAGATTCCATAATCTACCATTATATGGATGATATCCTGGTGTGTGCTTCAGACAAAACTCATTTGGACAACACAGTTAAAAAGACTATTGAAGCCATAGAAAAGGCAGGAATGGAGATTCGTGAGGACAAAATCCAGTACATCAAGCCATGGATTTACCTTGGAGTCCAGATCCGGGGGGACCATCGTACCCCAGCAGATCACGATACTTAATGATCCAAAAACCTTGAGAGACTTACACAGCCTGTGTGGATCCATCAACTGGGTACGTCCACTGCTAGGAATTACAACAGAGGACCTTGCCCCCTTGTTCAACCTACTTAGGGGACCTAAGGAATTGGACTCTCCTTGCACTCTCACAGAAGAAGCCAGAGGTGCTATTGTCAAAGTCCAAGAAGCTCTGTCTTCACGCAAAGCTCATCGCTTGACCCCAGCTTGCCTTTCCAGTTCATCATTCTGGGAAAAGCACCCCGATTCCATGGACTGATTTTTCAATGGGACTCTCAGCTTCGAGATCCTCTGCTGATACTAGAATGGATTTTTACAAGTAACCAGCCCACAAAGACACTTACCACCTACCAGGAGATCATAGCTCACCTAATAAAAAAAAGGCTAGGACTCGCCTTCGCTCTCTTTCAGGTTGTGACTTTGAATGCATATACTTGCCAATAACCCTTACTGATTTTGAGGATCTGATCCAAACTAATGAGAGCCTTCAATTTGCCTTAGACAGCTACACTGGTCGAACCACAGCTCAAATCCCAAAGCACAAACTTTTTAATTCTAAGGAAACCTTTCATTTGATTCCAAAACGAATCCAAAGCGTTAAACCTCTTAAAGCTCTAACCCTCTTTACTGATGGTTCAGGGTCCTCCCACAAGTCAGTGATTACATGGAGAGACCCCCAAACTCAAGATTGGGATTCTGACATACAAATTGTACAGGGCTCTCCACAGATTGCAGAGTTAGCAGCTGTAGTCAGAGCTTTTGAAAGATTTAAAAATGAACCTTTTAATCTGGTCACAGATTCTGCTTATGTTGCTGGTATAGCTATGAGAGCAGAACATGCTCTCCTTAAAGAGGTTTCTAACCCAAAGTTGTACCAACTGCTCTCTAAATTGGTACGCCTAATCTCCCACAGAAAGCAGCCTTACCATATAATGCATGTGAGGTCCCACACGGACCTTCAAGGTATTATTGCAGAAGGCAACGGGAGAGCAGATGCTTTAGCAATGGTTGTTGAAACTGCTAATATTCCTGATATCTTTGCCCAGGCAAAGCTGTCTCATGCGTTTTTTCATCAAAATGTGCCTGCCCTCAGGAGAATGTTCAAACTCTCAAAGGATCAGGCAAAGGCTATTGTGGCTACATGTCCGAACTGTCAGACCTATCAGATACCATCTATGGGAATGGGAGTCAATCCCAGAGGTCTGAACAGCTGCCAGCTGTGGCAGACAGATGTTACTCACTTTGCACCGTTTGGAAGATCAAAATACGTGCATGTATCGGTTGACACATTCTCAGGAGCTGTGTTTGCATCATCACACGCAGGAGAAAATGCACTGCATACAATAAAACACTTTCTACTCGCTTTTGCCACCCTGGGAGTACCAAAGGAAATCAAAACAGATAACGGACCAGCCTACACTTCTCGTAAGTTAAAGGACTTCTTCAATGCATGGGGCATAGCACACAAGACTGGCATACCTGTAAACCCCACAGGACAATCCATCGTGGAAAGGACACATCAAACCCTCAAAAGAGTCCTCAATCAGCAGAACAGAAACACGAAAATCACATCTCCAGTGGAAAGACTTTGTAAAGCTCTCTATGTCATCAATTTTTTGAACTGTTCAGTTTCAGAGCCTGATCCACCAATACTTCGCCACTTTGCAAATTCCACCCAAGCAAAGCTTACTGAAAAACCACCAGTGCTCGTGAAGGATCCTGAATCACATCAATTTTCTGGGCCTTATCAGCTGATTACTTGGGGTAGAGGACATGCGTGTGTGCTACTGCCATCCGGTCCAAGGTGGTACCCAGGAAAAAATGTAAAACCATACTTAGAATCTACAAATACCGCTCCTGCAGATGAAGACAAGAACTCTCCTGAGGCAAACACAAGACCACCTCAGAACCAAACCAGCTCGGCCTGGAGAAGAAGACGTCGCCGAACTTCCCCTAACACCAGCACAGACCGACCCATCACAGGACAGCAGACAAAACTGAAGACAACATAATGTCCTGCTGCATCAAGCCATAGATAGCCTTAACACGAAAGTGTTTTTTGAATTATGTGTTGTTACTCTGTTTTTTGCATTTTAAATACCCTATTGTTCCTTTTCTCTAACTTTTAAAATCCCTCTTGCTTTCTACCCACTCTCTCCCTCTTAGCATAACTTAGAAATTAAAGAAAAAGGGGGGAGGACAGGAACAGGAAAAGATCTAGGCAAAACCCTCTCATCATAAAGCTAACAATTTTGTTTATATTCCCTATCAGAAGCCCTATTCCTGCCCAAAGATGAAAAATATCTCCGTTGGTGCTGTCCTCACTGCAGCCTGGATGCTCTTCACTGCACCGCATGTCTCCGGCTGGATCAGCCCTCAGCCCAGTCATAATGTCTGGGTAACCTTAGCAAAAACGCTAAAACAGGACAACCTGTGCTTGTCCATGGGAAGCATTGATAACCCACTTTCCACATGTCTAGTAGGAATTCCCTTTGTTGCAGATGATTGGCCTTTTATAACTCAGAGGTTCTTCGCACCACAGGTAAGAGACCCAATGTGGTTGATACCTGGGACGAGTGGACAAAAATTTTGCCAGATGATAATCAGGAGCCCCAAGAATTGGATCTATTGGGGTCCTCCATGGCCACATATTAAATCCAAATTTTACTTTAGACGTCCAAAAATAGTAATTGGCCAGGAATTGACCAGAACAAAAACACATATCGAAAAGATGTATCACCAATTAACAAGGCCTATAACCCTCATGATTGGTGCAATTACACGGCTCGTGTGATCTCTGTGTCCTCGCTCCATCCCAAGGTACTACCCAAGGGAACGTTTCTCATCTGTGGTGACAGGGTTTGGGCAGGGATCCTTCCCCGACTCCAGGGAGGTCCCTGTACCCTTGGTAAACTTTCCACCCTTACTCCAAATATCACCCTGTTACATAATTGGAAAAAGGAAAGCAAATCAAAACGCCAAAAAGGTCCTACACTGAATTTGATGAAAATTGTGACCCCAAATTGTATGATTGGAACAAACCGAAAAGATTGCGGCCTCCTTGTTTTTACCATGGGTAGCTGCAGCTAAAGCCCTCGGTGAAATCAGTCACCTTGGGTGTTGGCTCAGTAAACAAGCCAATGCTACCTCTGCGGCCCTGAGTGATCTCTTAAAGGATGAAGAAACTACAAGACAAGCTTCACTCCAGAATCGAGCAGCAATCGACTTCCTGCTGCTTGCCCACGGACACGGCTGTGAGGATTTCAAGAATGTGTTGCTTCAACCTCTCTTCGCGATCGGAATCCATCCAGGCGAACATCCAGAAACTGAAAGATCTCGTGAAGGACTTGAAAGTAGAAACTATTCCAGACTGGGTTAATGAACTTTTTGGGCATTGGGGATTAACAGGATGGGCTGCTTCTTTAGTTAAGGGAATTTTGCTGATTCTCCTTGTAGTTGTGATTGTGTTAGCTATGTTTTCGTGCCTTTTCCAATGTTTTAAAAGAACTATAGGGAATGCCTTTTTAGTAAAAACAGAAAGGGGAGTTGTAGTGAACCCCAAGGATACAGGAAAAGCTCCTTGGAGAATTGAATGCTGAGTCATCTCTGAGCGGGCGTTGTCCGGTTCCTCTCACCCGACCGTGTTGAGAACCTTCCTTTAATCAGTTAAGACAATACTATTGTAACCCTTTTAGCTATTGGTCAGTTAAGGATTATGCTTAAACCTGCGGCCATTGGCTGGTTTTGGATCCATGCCAAGGCTATAAAAAGAGCCCTCTGTACCCCCTTCCTTTGGAGAAGAAGAATCGCTGTCCCTTCGCGGACCTCCCGAATAAACCTTCACTGCGGAAATTCGGCGTTTTCTCTTCCCCCTCTCTTTCTCGTCTGCTTGCCACTGCCCCGAGCGTTCCTGCTAGCAGCCTGAGCTGAACTCACGAAAGAGCTGAATCACTTAAGCTGAATATCACTGGCTTGCTAGGAAGGAGCTCGGCGGCTTCTGGTCCCTTGCTTAACTCGGCTATTGGGTCTCTGCCAGAGACTCGATGTACTGAGCTAGCTGGGCATTCATATGATAATAGTCGGGCGTACCTAGAGAGGTCCCCACTATTATTACACTAGCCCAGTCACCGAGGCCCATGCAGTAATTGAATACCATCTAGTGGGTGTTCACTTAATCCTTTCATTCCTAAATAGAATCTGTATTGGTTATAATTTACAAAGTAATTGTTCTCTGAACTCAAAAGCAATGCCCTCGGACAGCTAGTCACTGTAAATTGCATGTTCATGAATGGGGCTTTTGTTCTGGAAGAGAAGCATAATAAGGGTTTGAATTTTAGGTGTTTATTGTGCTCTGGACAGTAAGACTAAATGTCCTGGGCCTTAAGCTTAAACACACGTTTCACATTAATGAAATTAGCAATATAGAATTGTTTCCTTTCAGTGAAATGCCCCAATTCACTGTTAAATCCAGTGCTTACTACTCTCATGCCTCAACTAATAAGGCAAAAATGCTGTATTGTATGTAGGTTGTCAGTGAGAACGGAAGCCAGGCCACAGCCTTCACTGCATGAGAATGTTGTTGCCCTTAGTATAAGCAAGGGGGCAAAAACCAAAATCTGCCTATGAAACCTACCAACTGCCATTCCTCCACAACCAACTATTGCATGTTTTTGATGTTAGTGTATGTTACAAAAACACACAAATGAATGTTTTCTTTTTGGAAGGATTGGTCAGGTGACTGTATTAAATTAGAGAGATGTCTTTTATTCATAACCCTTCTAGAAACAAATGTCTGCAGACATATGCTAGACCAAATTCAACATGGTCTTGGGCAACAGATCCTGACTAACCTTGCTTTGAGGTTTTTCCTCTTATTGTGAGAAGATGAGGACATTCTAGTTACTGCAATAACCTCCAGAGCTCACTTCCAACTTCAGCTATTCTGTGAGTGAGGGAATTTCCCTTAACCATGGGGGGACCCCACTTCATGGGTTTTCCCACAAGCTTCTCAGAAACTCCTGAGACCATCGTTCACAGTCACCAAAAAGGTGCTGTGTGTAATGTATTCCTAGAATGTTACCACTGGGAAGGAAATAAGAACAATAAGATGTTCAAAAGGATGTGTTGGCTCTGTGGGGGATGTAAGGCAGCCCTGAAGGCCTCAATTTCTAGAGATTTGATGGAAGGACAAGGCACTAGGAGAATGAATTATGATTACCCACCATCATTAGAATAGTGCAGCAATAGAAGTCAGACATCCTGCTGTTGAGATTTCCACATTTTGCAATAGCAGTATAGAAAAACATCAGCCACCTCTTTCTCTCTTTTTTTTTTTCTTCTAAATGTCTGACTAGGGAGTGCTATAATATGATGAATGACAGTTTCCCAAACTGATATTTCTAGGAAAATTCCATTATACTTTTCTAATCAGCTGTCAGCCCTTTGAGTATTTTTGGTAATATTTCTAAGGCCTTTTACTGCATGTTGCTGTTGTAGAAGTAAATCTTTTTTAAAAATACAAAACATAACAAAAGAGAAAGTATTAATGATGGTGTAAATAATTTTGATATGTGATAGGGTGAAACAGGAAAACCAGTAAAAAAAAGTAAGCTTCTACATAAACTGGATCTAAGTACTATTTATATTTACAGTACTCTTGAGAACCCATGCAATTTATGTGAAATGTCAATGCTCCTGGTTGCTTACCCACTGCAGTAATTTAAATTGCCTAGATGCACTGATATGTCAGCTATTTACTGCTTGGACACAAGCACAATGAATGTCCTGTATCTGAAGAGAATTACAGTAACCCGTGCATTTTTCATGCTGATACCATTAATAAATACATTTTTTCACTTAATATTTCCAGTTTTCATTTTAAAATTTTAAATTACTTCATTAGTAAATAATTAGATTTTTTTTTCTTTCTGTTCCACTAGGAATAAGCAATATCTACAATATCCTAAAGTTTGTGCTTAGATGAATAAGTTTAAGAAGCAAACTATTTCAAAAACAAAGGAGTTGAATTCATTTCACCAATTTTTGATCTGCCCAGTGGATGAGGGAAAGGCTATGGATGTTGTCTACCTAGACTTTGGAAAAGCCTTTGACACTATTTCCTCAGCATTCTCCAGGAGAAGCTGGCTGCTCATGGCTTGGGTGGGTGCACTATTCACTGGGTAAAAAACTGTATGCATGGCCAAATCCAGAGAATGGTAGGGAATGGAGTTACATCCAGCTGTGGGCTGGTCACAAAGTGGTGTTTCCCAGGGATCAGTATTTGGGCCAACCCCGTTTAATATCTTTATTGATGATCTAGATGAGGGGATCAAGTGCACTCTCAGTCATTTTGCAGATAACACCAAGTTGGGCAGGAGTGTTGATTTGCTGTAGGGCAGGAAGGCTCTGCAGAGGGATCTGGACAGGCTGGACCACAGGGCCAGGGCCAATTGCACGATGTTCAGCAAGGCCAAGTGCCAGGTCCTGCCCTTGGATCACAACAACCCCGGGCAGTGCTGCAGGCTGGGAGCGGTGCCTGGGAAGCTGCCTGGTGGAAAAGGACCTGGGGGTGCTGCCAACAGCAGCTGAACATGATCCAGGGTGTGCCCAGGCGGCCCAGAAGGCCGATGGCGTCCTGGCCTGGATCAGCCAGGCTGTGGCCAGCAGGAGCAGGGCAGTGACCGTCCCCCTGTGCCCAGCACTGCTGAGGCCACAGCTCCAATGCTGTGCTCAGTTCTGGGCCCCTCAGTGCCAGAGAGACATTGAGGGGCTGGAGCGTGTCCAGGGAAGGGCAACGGGGCTGGGGAAGGGTCTGGAGCACAAGTGCTGTGAGGGGCAGCTGAGGGAGCTGGGGGTGCTCAGCCTGGAGAAAAGGAGGCTCAGGGGGAGCTCATCACTCTCTGCTACTGCCTGACAGGAGGGTGCAGCCAGGAGGGGTCAGCCTCTTCTCCCAGGTAAAAAGTGACAGGAAAGAAAAGGCTTCAAATTGCACCAAGGAAGGTTTAGGCTGGGTGCTAGGGAAAAAAATCTTCAGCTAATGGGTGGTCAGACATTAAAACAGGCTGCCCAGAAAAGTAGTAAAATCACCATCCCCAAAAGTGATCAGAAGACTTGTGGATGTGGCACTTGGGGACACAGTTTACTGGTGGACCTGGCGGTGCTGCATTAATGGCCGGATTCAATGATCTTAGAGGTCTTTACCAACCTTAGTGATTCCATTGTCTTTTGAAGCCACATAATGGAATCATAGAATCATTAAGGTTAAAAAGGATTTTTTAAATCATCAAATCCAACCATTAACCTTACCTGTGGAGTCCCCTACTAAACCATGTCCCTAAGCAACACATTCACATGTCTTTTAAGTACCTCCAGGTACGGTGCTTCCATAACTTCCCTGGCCAGCCTGTTCCAATGCTTGACAACCCTTTTCAGTAAAATTTTTTTCCAGTCTAAACCTCCCCTTGTGCATCTTGAGGCCGTTTTCCAAACAAATTTTAGTATTTATACTATCTTTCAAATGTGTCAACATGTATTTGTGTGCACCAAAACTGATGAGATAATGTATGAGCCAAAGTCTGTTGCAAACAATTGGACAAAGTGGCGGACCCACATGGTTATTTCTGGCATTGTTATCTGTAATTCTTTCATGTTGGAGTATTCAGTATATATCAAAGAGTAATAAAACATATGGTTACTTCATATAATTTAATGTGGTTTGAAACGATTTGCAGTTAGGGGATAAATTGCATCAGAACAAAAAAGTGGAAAAGATTGTCTTCTCTGACGTGTTCTCTTTTTCCTTATTTCAGTGTTAGTAAGGTAGCTTTATCCTAATGATAAATTCCCACACAACAGATGAATTCTCCACGTGGCACCTCAGTTATGTTTGCCAGCAAGAGAACCCAATTTGTAATAAGCAATCTTTAATATTCTTGGGCTTAGTCTTTAACTGTTTATGAGTTTGCACTTCGTAAGATGCATGTGAAAAGTAACAGTTTGTCATGACAGGGAAGATCTTCAGAATACATATTGTAAAGGAAGTAGCTGAATGAAACAAAAGGAGTAGTTGCTACTGTGGTAATGGGGCATATAAGCTTAAATCAAGTTTTGCATAGTGATATAAAAATCAGTTTCTGGCTTCGTTCTGATGTTGACCTTTTCTTCCTTCATTTTGATTTTGGGATGATTTGCACATTTTCATTCTGAATCCAAATTAATCTCTGCCTATAATTAAGATGCAATTTCCTCAAGTTGTGTATGCAGTCAGATTTTTAACTATGTCATTTCACTGTTGTTGTCCTTACCTCTCTTTATTTGTTCTTCTATAATAATCTTCTCTAGCCATAAAGTAGATTGCAGAACCCTTAGGCCAGGGATCATGACTTCTAACACTGCCTAGGAGAGGAACAGAACTAGACCTCTAGTGCTAGGAGGCTGTCATAGTAGTTTGTTTGTCTGATGTTGGTATCCTAATCTAGAATGTGCTCTGACACTGTAGTATTTAAAAACTAGGTGTTGTTAACAATAGGAGATGATGACTTAAGAAGAGTGATGATTCACAAATTGGACCTTCTTTATTTCAGAGTTGGATCAAAGGTCCTTAATTGAGTCTTCTTGAAGGTGTAGTCTAGTTTATACTGTTCTCTTTGCTAGATAACACTGACTACAGTCTTAAACATTGTAACAGGAATTTTTGGGGGTTATGGTTCTGCTTGCCTGCTCTTTGTGGGAAGTACTATGGTTTTGTGCAGTCAGGAAATGCCATCAAATCCCAAAAGTCGGAACTGCATAGTGTTCTCTGTAAGTTGCAGGAGTTGTTCTCCACCCTTCTGGTCTCAGAAATACGTATTATGGATACAGCTCCTTCAAGGTAACCTTAGTTGTCCTGTATAAGACTTTATTGCTGCAATTGTGCAGCCATTTCATCTCTTGAACTGTAGTAAACTTTGTCCTTGCTTCCGATTAAGTTCTTATTAAAACAGAGGATACATGCCCTTAGCACTGCTAACATGGGGCTGCTAGGTAAGAGGTTGGAAAAAACAGATTACAGAAGTAACAAATACAGAAAGCAGTCACAGTGTGAGTTATCTGGTTGCATGCAGAAGGACTCACCTGCTCAACTCACATATATAAAAGCTGAATGTCAGGTCAGAGGAAGTAATTGTAGCATTTCTTTAAAAGAAGGAAACAGGCAAGTGCAAGACCTGGGTTGGACACCTGTCTCAACCTGGAATAAATTGTCCTTTCTCTATCTGTTTCTCTCCCTTGACTATAAAGGCAGCCTAAGGTCATTAGTCAGGATGAAGTTTGCCGAAAGAGATAATATCTTTTATTAGACCAGTTGCTCTAAGTTGGAAAAATTAGACAAGCTTTTGGGCGTATGAGCTCTTCCTCACATCTGAAATAGGAGCAGCAGATTTCAGAGTTAATTATAAATCTTTTTCTGGGTATGTCCTTACACCATCATAGTTATAGCAAAGCACCACAGAGATCACTAACTCAGATTTAGGCACCTAATTTTTAGACATCTAAATGAAGTCAGAGGAACCAAGCATTAGGTGCTTATTTGGGAGTTTGAGAACTTGCATTTCACATGACACTTTTTTTTTCCAGATGCTCCCTTCAGTGCTGAGCTCTGCCTGGTCAGAGGACTGGCAGCCTCTCCTGCTGGGGAAATGCTCAGCTGCAGTTGTGCTCTCTGCTTGGCTTCTTGCTGCTCGTGTGTTTCACATGAAGTCTTAGCTCGCTTCACGTGCTCCCTTTGCAGAGCTGCCCTTACAGGCCTGTGAGACTGCTCCAGTTGTTTGGGAGAGGTGACTTTCTGTATCCTGTATGTCCTTGCAGTACAAGTCTTGTGGTAAGCTTGGAAGTTTGAACATATTCTCATCTTTTCTTTACCTGCAGCTCGGATACGTTCTTAGAAAGAGAGCGGATCTGGGAGTATGTCACTTTCCCTGGATAAAATCTAAGGAGAATGTGTTCCCCTGCTCTCCTTGACATTCCCACAGACTCCTGCTACAGTTCCAGTGAGGACTGAGCTGTTTGCAAGCACTGTAGTAGGCACCACAGCATCTGCTTTTACCCTAGTGCCTTTGGTTATTTTGGAACTCCTGGTGACTTGGTGCCATGGTCTCTTTAAGAGGTTTTGAAAACTTGCTTATCTTAATTCTTTTGTCTGTTTCAGTTTCCTAAAAGACTGTGTCATCCTTTGATGTTTCCTCCCTGCATCAGCATCCCACCCTTTTTACCCCGGGCTGCCTGACTCACTGAGAAACCTCCTGGTATTGACTTGCTCTGATGCAACTGCTCTTCTGAAATGGAAATTTGCCAGTGCTGGCCCTATCCCAGCGCTCTATATTTCTTGTTTCCTCAGAGGAACGATTGCTTTAAGTAAAGAAGGACAGATGCAAAGCTTGTTTTGTAAAGCATAGCAGAAGCTTCTATAATTGCAAATTGCCTTTTCCACTGGGCATACTTGAATTCAATTCAGGTGGTTCAATTTACTAATTCATGTGATTGGAATTACTTTTATCAATTATCTTTCAATGGAGCAATGCAGTAGTTCAGTAAAAGCTTTCTAGCTGAAGTAGATTCTCAATTCATTTAAATTGCATGCTCATTTATTATTCAGATATTGGTTTGCCAGGAGCTAGCATAGCAATCTGACCACTTGGTTTGTCATGCCCTCAAAAAACCTAATTTTTCTGCTATCCTTCATTTATCTCCAATATCACCAGTATTTCAAAAGGAGGCCTTAAAGAAATAATTACTAGCGTGAATTTTTGTCTTTTATTGGTTTCATTAGCAGTAAGTACTTTATAAATTTATAGAAGAGCTTTAAAGAATGAGAACAAAAATAAGGTAGGTTAAAAAAGGCACACTTTGTGAATATAACATACTTGTCCAGTATCATTAAAATTATCTAAGAGAGCTGAGAATGAAATACAAGCTATTGAATGTCAAAGATCTTCTATTTCAGGCTAATTTAAACAGAAATTTTAACATCATCTCCCCAAGGAAATCAACATACACAACTCTTATCTAACCCAGCTCTCTGGTGCAGGATTCTCAGAGTTCAGCTTGTGTGAAAGCTGGCAGCCTGTTAAAAGGAAAAAATGCAAATCCTCGTTCCCATGGCAGGCAAGGCTGCAGGGTGGGCTCTGCTGTAAAGGCCACATCATGAGCTGCATACAGTGGGTGTGGTTTTTAAAATGCCCTGATCCTCAGATTAGAACTGTGCTGAAAACCCATCCCATTTAAAAGGTTTGTTTCACTCATCATTTTGGAGAATGAGAGTTTGTTTCAATTGTGAATATACTTAAAGCTATTCTCATCCTAATTTTTCATAAAAGAACAAATGGTTTTATAGTACCTCAGTATGACCTTGAACCTGCAAGGTCAATATTCAGCAAAGATAGCGGTGAATGCCATCCAAAATTAAAAAGCTGGAAGGTCAATTTTTCTTTTATTTTTGTAATTTTGTCTGTTTGAAATGGAGCTAAAAAGAGATTCAGGTCAAACCATCTTAGTGACTTTACTGATGAAAAGGACAGGAGTTTGTTCTTCTAGGAAAGGATACCTATTTTATACTGTTCACATTTGAATTTCAGGCTATGGAGAAAGATTGATTCAAAATTTAAATTATATTTCCATATTACAAAAATAAGGCAATGTTTCAGGCATGTAAAATCATGTTTTCTTGCAAGTAGTAGTAACTACTTTTACTTTGTCATTTGACTATTGTTGTTAGAGTTGTTGATATTCATGATTTTGCTCATTCTTTGAATCTAAACATCTTTTGTCAGATCTAAGCCAGTCCTTAGCTCAAGAGGTGCAAAAGGTGTTACTGTGTGTGCAAGTCCAGCCTTGTTCAATTCAGCCCTTTCCTAGCAGTAATCCTTACACTGATGTCAGGTCTGTTCTACTTCTTAGTGAAAAAAACTCATAGATGATGGAAACACTTCTGTTGTGAGAAATGTAAGTGACAAAATACCCAGGTTTGCCCAGGGCAAATGAAGACTGATGGAGCTGTTCTTGGCAGTTTTCTTAATTACAGTTGTCAACTAACTTTCTTGGCTAATGGCACAGAACTTGTGTGTTTATAAGTAGACTCGGTATTCATACAACTGAAAAAGCTAAAATACCTTTTTGTCCATTAAAAGTGCCTCTGTACCTCATTGTTTCATGGATATGCTGTAGTTGGTGAAAATTAGATTATTGCATCTGTAAAATATGTAGGGACCCTTGAAAATACTCACTGTCCTTTAAACCAGCCTTCCAGCATAGTTGTGGAAGCTCTGTAGGAAGAAAAATGTTGTTCTCATTTAATCAAGTTCAAAACAATAAAAATTCCAAGTTTCTTTTTTTCATATCTAAGTAAGATTCTAACTGCTACAAACAAGTTTGGTACTATGTCATTAATTTTCCAATTAGTAAGAATCTATCAAACTAAAAGAATAAATCTAAAGAAAATTGAATCATGTGGATCTTTTACTTTTTAGATGAAATAGTCCCTAATAATTACATCTATTGCCTGTGGTCCTTAGGGACTTAGATGCTGATGTATTTGTAATCATGTGTGAGGAATCACAGCACCAATATTTAATTCATAGGAAGAAAGAGGCACTTTTTTCTTCAGTGTACAAGCTATGTAAGAAAACTGTTCAAATCTTTGTAGTGCATCTTCTGTAGAGCGGAGTTAACATTCTCCTAATTATTTTAGACAAGGCCTTAAAAGACCTGATTCCTCAGAGGGCTGTACATTTGATATTAGTAGAGCTGTCCTTTCTGGTATTTAAAGTGTTCTCAGTGTTAAGAAGTAAATAAATTGGGAAAATAAGCACCAAGAGCTAAATTAGCATTCAGGAAGTATGTTTCGTAGTGAAAACAGAGATTTGAGTCCTTACACATGATTTTATATGGTGACAGTACAAATAAAATAAAACTGGATGTAATTCTTAGAAAACATTAAAATAATTACTGGAGGAAACTCATTCTACAGTTTAAATTATTATATTATTGTAAGATTGTATTCTAATATCTTACACAAATCCCAGTAAGAAAATAACACTACTGTCCCTAGTGTCAGGGTGTTTTTCCAAGATTCCTACCCTCCAGTACACATGCTTGCTGACATCTGCCCATGTGAGAAGAGTACCATTAAAATATTCCATATTTATTACTTTGCTGTGTTTACTGCTTTGAAAAGTAGAAATCTCTTTGTTTCTCTCTCAATCTGTCCCTTTCCCTTCTGCCTTTTTTCCTGTCTCGCTGTAGCAGCTGCTTCTCATCCAGTTGCTGCAAGGACCGAATCTGACCCACCTGGTGCTGCCTCTCACCACGTCCTGGGGTGATTGTGACTCTTCTCTCCCTCTTCTGCCACTCAGCAAAGACTTCTTTTGTTCTACCAGTCCTTTCCCTCATGTGAGGGTAGCATGACCATCTCTGTATCATTGCTGTTGCTGTCTTTTCACCTCTGAAAAAGGTCCATCAACATGTCAACATCTTAAATATCCTCCAGAGGGTGGCTGTGGCTGGATGCAAGAGGGCAGATGTTGGTGGCTGCCACAGCCATTTCTGTGAGCTCTAGGCAGTTGCAGTTGTAAGTGCTGGCTGGTGAAGAGTCTGTCTACAGCAGACTTCCCTTTCTTAATTTTTATCAAGATCTGGTAATTCTCAGTGGGGATATGTTGTTCCCCAAAACCGTGTAGCTGAGGAGTTTCAGCGTTGTTGTGCTGAATGTAACACCAAGAGGAGAAACACAGAAACACTCAAGCAAGTGTACAGCCTCAAAACTTGGCCAGCTATTGTCTCAGCTGTAGCTCCCAGCGCTTTCTCCTTACTTTGCATTTATCCATGCCTTTGCCGTTCCAGCTCATAGAGTTCTGCTTGTCTCCCTCCATCATCCTCCTGGATGCTGGCAAAAGGCTGCTCCCCAGTACACTGCTGTGGTAGCAGGTGCTGATCCAGAGCAGTGTTCTTGGAATCACCAGGAGAATTAAAGGAATGGAGTTGCTGTTAACCAGATAAGGGTATATGGCTGGCTTTAGTGCAGACATCAAGTACAAGGAGCATGTACAGTGAAAAACATTGCAGGGTGGTTTTCCCTTTTTTCTTTCAGATACTCTTTTTCACAGACCTACAGCCTGACTCATTCCCTTCCATAAGGCTGCTCTCTAGGTGGGTCTGACAGGGCCAAAAAAACAGTTTCAGTTCAGTTTCACATTGAAACGTGCTGTACAGAAGCAATGACATTTCAAAGCTGAGATCTAAATCACTTAATTTGCTAAACAGCCATTCATGAAAATGCTCTGCATCAGGGACTGGTGTTAGATGTAACTGTGGGTGTTACATCACACTGCTCAGGACTCAGCCTTACACGATGTAGCTATTGCTGCTGCTTCTCCCAGTATGTTATTAGTCTGACTTCTTTTGTCTCAAATGAAGCAAAGTAGAGGATTTCACGCGTTGTTTTACTTAAAAGGTATCTACCTATGGAGCTTTATATATGTGTGTGTATATGGGTGTAAATGTATGTATAGGCATTGCACAAAAATGTGTTCATCCACAGTAACAGGTGGTACTGGCAGCACCTGTTGCTGGGGTCACTCAACACTCCAGTATTAAAACCCTAATTTTAGTTGCTTATAACTTTTGTCAAACTTAAACATTTGTGTTGAAATGTTATGTGCCAGGTGTCTGCCTTAGGCTGGTTTGGGGGAGGGGGTGTGAGGAGAGGAATTTGTCAGCAAAACTGTTACTGCTAGTTGAGGGAGCAGAGGCCAGGGTACTGGTTTGCCTGTGCTGAAAAACGAGCTATTGCTTGGTTGAGGTGTTCCAAGCCAAAAGTTGCCAGTGGAGACCCCTTGCAGCTGGGCGTGCCATTTGCCAGCACTGTGGAAATTCACAATTTTACTGACAAAGTACCTCCACCTGGCCAAATTATGGGCCTGTGAAAATGCCTGGTAGATGTTTGTTGACAGCTGCCCACCAGGCTGCCTCCATCATGCCCATTTCCAGATAGTGGTGCTGCGCTGGTGACCCTTTGGATGCAAAATGCCTGTGAAGCAGCAAAGTAGCCTTGGAGACTGAGCGTGGAGCAAAGCAGGCTGCTGCACGCTGGGGCACCAGTCTGCAGAGCACATCCAAGTGGCTCAGTTTGTGCTTACTCAGTGTGAATAAATAGGAGGGAATGGCTGGCTGGAATCCAGAGGAAATGGTGATGAAGGAAAAGCATGATGGGGTGAGAGAGGTAAGAGTGAAGGACAACAGGGTTTGGAGAATTGTATGAGGGGTGCTGAAGAGATAGACTGAGAAGGGACATGTGCAGCTCCTGCTGGTCCCTGACCATAAGGTTTCTGTGATCCCTGCCTAACCAGTTGGAATGTTCCACTCTTGATACATTGCCGCTATATACATACCTACAGATACATTGCAGCTCCTCAAACATGTGATTTGCACAGGAGCATAACCTATGCTGCCAGTGGCTCCCCTATTTGAGTGCATACACTTGAACCTGCTAGGAAACACATAGCAGTTTGCATGATTTTTCTCTGATTCTCTTTCAGAAAGCAGAATTGTTCAATTTACTTCTGCTTAATAGAAGCATCAACATTTAATTTTATTTTTTTTTTAGTATTTCTTAGCTTTCACATACTCAGCCTGCACTTCAACCCCTTTGTAAATACTACAGCTGTTTCTTGCTGTATAGTCTTGCTTTGGAACCTGTGTGACATTTGTAGCTCACAGTATGTGAAGTCATACTAGTAAGTTGGTCATCAATATGAAAGTGGGCTGTGCTTTAATCTAGGCTGAGAGAACATTTGAACAGACTGCTCATATTATTTTTAAATCTTGTGCTTTCATGATCATTATGGGAATTAGAAACAAACTGTCTGTTGCAAAATATTCTGTTTCATATTACTTAGCATTTTCCCATAAAAATCTGAAGAAATGCCACAGAACCTGATCAAAGTTCAAAGTCAGTTTGTTATTGAATGATGACGATTTTTTTTTATTATAGGCAAAGCCTCAGCCAAGAAACTGACAAAAAAGGTAAGCAAAATGTTCTTTTCCTTCTTCAAAAGAACTTGCATTCTTTCTGTTACTGAAGTGATTAACTCTCTTTCAAAACTGGCTTTATATTTTCTTGTTTGTGTCTTTAAAGGAGGTAGATGCTGCACTGCTGTATGTTGCCAAAGCTAAACCAGGACCAACGTTTTTTAGAGAGCTTGGTGATAAAGGTAATGAGCACTTTTGATAGTGAAAAATAAATCTTGCTTTTTATCTCATTATATGGTATGAGTTGAATGTATTTTTAAAGAGGTTTTCATGGATTTAATTTCTTCCTCATCTAGCCAGTAGCTGCCTCCTTGGCAAATCTCTGTTATACAAGAGAGAGTAAAGAGGCTGGGAGTTAAAAGCCTTCATAGGTGCAGGAGGAGACATGAAAGAAACTGAAAAGCCTGCTTGGAAGAGGAAAGGGTTAAAGGGATGAATTGAACACAAAATGGACTTCTAAAACTTTTTGTTAATAACCTGACTGTTCTTCTGTATAACCTAAATGCATGGAAACTACGAATAAAAATAAAACTTGTGCGTAGTTACATTAAGTTGGTATCCCTGATTCCAAGAGCAGTTGAACTAATTTCTCCCTCCTTGGGAGCTCTGTGACCCTTCACAGTGTTGATGTGCTTTGTTTTCTTTTCACCCAGCATTTCCACTTTATATTGAAGTACATAAAGAGAAAACTAAGAGTGGGGATATTGTTAGTGTAACAACAGGGGATTAAAGAACACCAAATAAACATCTCATTAACATAAATTAATTGAAGAGAGAAAATAAACAAGAGGATCAAGAAAACCAAATAGATGAGCAATTAACCATTTCACAGTAACAAAAGACCAAAATTCCCAAACTAATGAGGAAGACCCGACAGCGCCTATTCACAAACTTTCTGTATCAAACAGTTCAGCCTGAATCCTTATCCTGTGGATGTTTCTGGAAAATGAAGCTGCTGTTGCACTGCTGCAGTTCCTTGGCAGGCATGAGCCATACTCTGTCCATGCACAGCAGATCCTCAGGCAGGGCTGGAAGCTCGTGCCAAGAGAGCAGCCCTCGATCTCAGCCTGCAGCATTTCACCTACCCTTCGGTCTCACAGCCTCTTCTGCCTGCAGTTCATTTCTTGCATCCTTGTGCAGACCTGCAAAGATCTCCAGCTGGGTGCCTTGCTTGTCAGTCTGCTCCTGAAAGTCCTAGCATACTCCAAAAGCCCTGAAACATCTCTGAACAAACTAACAAATTTATCCTATCCCAGGAGAGGCTGCATTTTGTACTAGACAGTCATTCCCTGCCTTTTCCAATCATCACATGCTTTCCTAGGATTTCACTTAAAGTATTCTCAGTCTTGAATTTTTGGATATTCTCTCTCTTTACCTGCTTTTTAGAGCCTTTCTTTTTCTAGTGATGGACACTGCAAATCCCCAGAGCATGCTGCCTGGGAAAACCAGGAATCCACAAAGAAAAACTGAAAACAGCAAATCAATGCAGCCTCCTCTCATTGCACCTCTCCCAGCTGAGTGCTTGGCACAAAGTGGGCTCAGTGATACACTCAGAGTTGGTGTCTCCTGCATTCTGGCAAAGATCTGCCCTTGCTTAGCACTGTGTGTTTGAATCTCTGTCCTTCAGGAGTTTGTGAGATGATGCAAAAACATTCAGTGCAGTCATCCATATGTCCCCACAACACTCAGGAGTTTTTACAATTTTTGGTCATGATGCCTGTTTAGTGACTTTGATGCTTTTTCTTTGAGATGCATTATTATCACAGTTTAAAAATTAAAATATTTATGCTTTTACAAGTACCAGAATAATGAATCTACCCCTGTCCAACTGTTTAGCTGAGGTTATTTTAACTACCTTCAAATTGTTATTTAAATGTCAAGGAGACAGAAAACTGCCATCAGTCTGGTTTGTAAAATGTAATGCTAGGGGATTCTGCCTTCTAGTGGGCAGTTTTAAAATTTGTGTCATCTTTTGTAGGTATACTGATGATTTATTCAGCAATAAGAATATTGTACTGTCAGCATTTGTTAGTAAGTTTGAGGACAGATATTTCTAGGGAGGGTTAGGGAAGGTTCCTTTAGCTTTAGAAAATGACAGTATTTTGTCAATGCAAACTTCACATTCTTGGCTGCAAGTATGCTGAGTCATTCAACAGTGTGTGAAGCTTTTCTCTTCTAAATTTTGCTGAGATATTAATTTAATTTTCAGTGGGCTGTTTTATTTTGTGTTTTTAAAATTTGCTGCTTTACATCTTTTGAGTACCTTCGTAATGATTACAGTAGAATAAAAAAGAAAATTACCAAAATATTTCATTTACTTTATTAATGAGGTAAGTTGGCCACTCACTACATGTAGGACAATAAAATTAAAGTAAGTTTTTAAATGGAAATTAGTCCACAAATTAAAAAATCTTATGATAAATTATTTTAGTGCAATCAGTCTTCCAGAAAATATCAGGCAGGCTGTGAATTTTCTTTAGAGCATTAAGTCAGGTTTTAAAGAATATTTCCAAATATTTCTATTTTTATTATATTTACTTTTTACCAATTTCACTATAGTAACTTTTCAGTTAGATTACAGTAAGATGATGAAAACTCCTGCCATTTCTTGCAAAGCTTCACTTTCCAGCCCTCTTCAATTCAGATGCTTCTCCCTTGAGCCAATCGGCAGGGTGTTGTCTTCAAATGGATCTTTTCTTCACATCTTACCACCTCCATAAAAATTTTGCAGATTCTTTCTGCAAAATTTTGTCAGGTATAATGATCCCTGTCTAGCTATAAAGTTAAAACTCTCCAGGGGCTCAGTATTTGTATCTCAATTTCTACGACTTTATTTTTTCTCAGACTTTTACAACCATAATCTGCCATGTTAATATCCTTTCAAAAGTTTTGATAAACATTTTTTTTCCACAATTTCTTTGAGTGTCTCATCTCTTATTTTGCATACCCACACTGGGCTCTCCTTGTTCTGTTTTACCTAGCATAAACCACTTGTCTTCAGCTTCCGGGTTTTCCTTAGACTATCCCATGCAGAAAATTGCAAGACAGCTGGGGGGCAGAGTCCCACTTCTCCCTGCCCAGTAATGCCGTCCTTCATTGCTTGGTGGTTACATTTTCAGTCAGGGGTCTTTGTGCTGACACCGCTGCACTCCTTGACTGGGAGGTGTTTTCTGTACAGACCTGAGAAGTTACCTCCTTGTCTTCCTTAAAATTCTTCCTTTAAACATTCTTTTGCTGTGTCACACACAAAATTAGGGACCTTGATCACTAGTTATCACACTATTTGCTTGATTCTTTTTGCCACATATTTGTTTCTATCCTTTTTTCCTTTTTGAATCTTGTCTTAGGCATATAAGCTAAAAAAAATGGGACAGGAGTGATTTCTCTGTTTATTTGATTTCAAACTTGTAGAGAACCTAGATGCTTCATCTAAGAATACAACTCCAAGTTTTACAACAATGAAGATAATAATTTGCATTCTTGCAATGACAGAAATGCTAAAACTTGTAAGCAAGACTATGTCTTTGAGATTAAAGTATTTTTTATTTCCACAGTGTATTGAGTGATTGTAGTACTGTGCTGATTTACACCATTCATGTAAGATAATAGGGTAAATAGTCCTATTTTGATGGAGAGGAAAGCTGAGATATGGAAACAGAGTGTGTTGGCAACAGGATCAGAATTAGACCTCCCTTTAGCTAAGACTTGTTCTCGTATTCTCAGACTCTTGCATTTAACAGTTTAATATTTCTGAGCTCTGGTACTTAGAAGTGTTAAGTCACTATCTGAGGTCAAATACAAATGCTGTTGCTGCTGCATAGTAGTTTATCAGAAGCTAATTGTTTATCACTGAAGTTTAAGTGGGTTCCTTATCTATCAATTAACTAAATATAAATTACAAAAATAGTTTATCTTTGCATAGATAGGCATGTTTGAACTTCATTATTTTAAGCAGCTTCAGCATTATACAATGTTTAGCTCACAAGTTAAAAGTAGCTCAGTTATTTTGAAAAGTGATTTATAAAAAAGCCCTTTACATTTTTTTCCCCAAACATTATTGCAGGGCAGATGGTTCGGATTCTGTTGTTTAGCCACCCTCATTCTGCACTGTCTATCTTTAGCTTGCACACTCTATTTTGACGCTATCACATCTTTGTGTTTGTTCAGGCTTTTCACTTAAGGCGGTATTTCAAAAGAAAACACTGGAATTTTCCTTCAAAAGGGGGGAAAATACTTTCACCTTGTAGAAAGGACATGTTCCTATTTAAAAAAAAAAATAAGAAGCCTCCTCTTGGCACAGGGCCCAGCAGTACTATCAGCACAATCTAGCAGCTTGGCAGCTTTGCGTGTTGCCATGTTCCCTTGAGAATTAGAGGGAAGCTATTCTCCGCCTTTTGCGAGCCTGCCAAAGGATGGACGACTTTGATCCTTCAGGGTAATGTTAGAGTAGTTCTCCTCCCAGGTACTAAATGTGACAAAGCACATTTAATTTATTTGCCTTTTATATAAACATTGAATGTTTTCAGTGAGAATCCAAAGATTTAGTGTAGGCCTTTTGTTAATTCCAAATAAACCTTACTTTCTTGGTTAGACATGAACATTGATGAGTCTAGGGTTAGGGAATTCTACTTCAGAGTTCTAAAAACAGAACTGAAAAATGTATTAAATAGTAACTTGGCTTACTTTAATACAGGTATTTAATAAAATGTCAATCTACTTTTTTTTTATATTTCTAAGGTGTAATTTCTCAAATTTTGCTGTAATTTTTGGGTTTTTTCACAAGTAATTTTTAAACTTTTTTTTCAGGGTTGATCTCTTATGCAGAGTATCTGTTTTTGCTGACAATTCTTACAAGTAAGTATTATATATTTTAAATATATAGGCACAAATACTCAGCTACTAACAGTTTACCAGGAACTTTTCTTCTGATACTTTCTAGCTTCTAAATTTCTGCATTATAGTAAAACATAAAAAACTATCGTATATAGAGTGACAATGCATTAATATAAATGGAAATCAATGTCATCATTGGCCCATAGCAATACTTCAAAAATCATGGTACTCCCTGCACTATGGGATCAGAAAAGACTTTTGAAATCCTTTGAGAGGGGGGAGACTTTGATTACAGAACCACATAATGAGGGGAAGAAGAACTGGATGGGAAGATGAATAATTTTTCTTCTGGATAGTAGTTTTAGTCATTTTGGACAATGAGACATTAGCAATATAGCTCATGCAGGGGTGTGAAAATCTGTTGTAGTGTCTCAGGTTGTTGCCTGTTTTTATTGTGTTCAGATTTGCAATGGGTGCAATACATAAACAGCAGAATTCTTCAGGGTCTTTTTGTCTGCCTTTAAAGTCCGTTTTCTTTATCCTCTGTTCCTTTTGGCTTTATTTCCTCCAAGTATTGTACATGTATTTCAGCCTCCCTCCTTTGCTTCCTTCCTTTTTCACTCAGGCACTTTTTTTTAAAACAACTTTTGTATCGTACTTGCTTTATCTGCAAGCAACGGGCATTTTTTGATTTTGTGCATGGAAGTGACCTGGGATTGTCTGGTACTTTCTCTGTGCCATGCTTGCCACCCCCTGTTTTGTTCTGATGTGTAGGTGATGCTTGAAAATATTGAGATTTGAGATGTATCAATGAGCATTACATGGCAAGACCCCTGTAGCAGTAGTGAAGTCCATATGCATGTCCATGGAATAGTCCACAGAATAGTCCACATGCAGTCTTTTTTGACTGACTTATACAAGTCTAACATTTTCAGCAAGGGACGAAGCATAATAGATTTATTGTATCAGTGCATTGGGAAAGGAGAGAAGGAAGCAGTCACTTCTTTTCTGACAGACTGTAAAGGCATCACTCTCGTGTAACCCTCATCACTTCCATGGCTGCAAGGTCCATGGCTCGGCTTTTAATAAATTGATAAATTTTCCTTGCTCTGGAAATCCACCCTCTCATGGTGTAGTATGAACAAGTAATGTTGGTCTCCACAGACTGGAGAGGGTATGTCCAGCCTTTCATCATTATGCACCTCTTGCACAATTCAAGTGGCCCTTCTGCAGCTCACCTCACTTCCCAGCAGAACTGCATTAGTTCCTGTTGCACAGCATGACAGGTGGATAATCTCTTCGGCAACTTCAGCTAGTACCCAGTATTAAATTATAGATAGATAGATAGATAGATAGATAGATAGATAGATAGATAGATAGATAGATAGATAGATAGATAGATAGATAGATAGATATGCATTAAGCTTTAACATACAATACACTGCTTCAGCAGTGGTGACTGTCCCATGCTACACACTGCTTGAGCATGAGTTATACCATGTGTTCAAGTGGCTTTTAAAATCAGAGACAGGAGTTTTGCCCAGGTAGGATACTGATTTTAAAATATTTATTGCAACTCATAAAAGATTAATTTATATTTAAAAGGACAACCATGACTGCCAAATTATTACTTCAGAAGGTTGCAGAAATAGGTGCCAAAGATTGTATTTCTTTAGAAATTTATGGCAGCTGAAAGTGAATTCATGCTGAATTATTGGCTGAAGCAATTAGAAAATTGAAGCAGTATCAGAGAAGGTTGTTCCACTTCTCCAGAAAATCAAGTAACATTGTTTTTCACAGAATTTATATAGGAATGTATTGAACTGCAAAAACAAAGGCACCTTTTAATGTAGGATAAAAATGCAGTGGTAATGTTGCTGCTTTGGTTACACAGAGGGTTATCATACTGATCAGTTTGAAAGCAAATGTCAACAAGTGTTAGTGCCTCTGTCTTTGCCTAACAAGTATCCCCTGCCAGTCAGCCCCAAGTTACACAACCTGTCTCTCGCACTAGTGAGAATTAATGTGAGATTTCTTAAAGCAGGCATCAATATTTAAATTACTTCCAAGTCACCATCTGAGCAATAGGGAAATGGAAAAAGAGTCATCAGACTCCTGGTTCCATGCTGCTGACGAGACCATGCTGCCTGTCACACAAAATCAGAGTCTGTAAAAACACTGAACTGGAAAATGTAATTTCGTGACACACAAAGGTTTTATTTTTTCCCCATTACCTTCTTTTCTCTTTTCTGTGTGCCTTGTGTCATCACTATCTTTTTTCCTCCAGTGCTGTATTGAATTCAATTTCTAGCAATAGTTAATGGAGCCCTGCCTGGTGAAGAAGCCCAGGAACTGAAGTTGTCACCTTTACTTAGAGCTTTGTTTCAATTACCCAGTCACACAAGTTGACAGCTTGGTCAATGCAGGAATATTAGGAGAGGAAGCACCTAGGTCTAACCTGCACTCACAGCCAGGATGAAGCACTTCTGTTCAGATTTTGGAATTTTGCCTGATTCTAATTAAATACAAATATATCTGTGGTAGTCTTTGAACTATGCTTATTTTACAAACACATACCTTTGGGGTTACATCATATCAGATAAGTATGTCATCTCTAAACAGCATTAGGTCTATATTTTCACTAACAGCTCTCTTATCTGAAAATTGGAACACAGATGGTATGAATTGCTATTAAATACATCAATTACTTTTATTCTCTAAATATGTTATTGGATAGCCTTTTCTTGCTTTTGTACTAATAACACAAATTTAGCATGTGGCATTTCCATGGAAAGGAAGCCAGTTTTGAGTATTAAATCAACCCAGTTGGGGCAGCACTGCTGTGCAGATTGCAATGTTATTTATAAAATACCCCTGCATCACAAGATTACTTCACACAGAATATTAGTTGACTGCTGAAGATGTAGTTATTTCTAAAATGTAAAAATAGTACCCTCTTTAACCATGACTTGAAAGGAATGGGCTATCTCTTTAACTTGTTCCCTTTGCATGAAAATGTCTCTTTTAAAAAAGCAAGGTTTAAAACTTTACAGAATGCAACTAGGAGAATATATTTCCAGAAGCAAAACTCTGAAGGCATTGAAGATTTTTAGAGATGCTACTTTGCTGCCCTCATGAGTCCAGCATTGTTCTTGGAAGCATTAATATATTCCAGAGACAAAAAGTCCATGCCTGATATGACTGGGTTGTGGCATTAATTCACCTGCTCCAGAGATTACTGGGATGAGGGCTTGCTGCCACAGTGAACTGTAGCCACATTTCAGCAGCATGCTGCTCCTGTGTGGGCTTGCCAATGTTCAAGGCCACCTCCTGTAAGCAAATTAAGATTAGGAAATTGTGGGAAGGAGCTCGAAACACACCATACTTTTATAGAGTCTTCAAGATTCAGAGCTCATTACATTTTTGTGTTGAAAAGAAACATCCACTTGGGGAAAGAAATGCAGGGTAAAATTGTGTAGAATTCCTGAAAACATCATCTTGATGGGAGTCACACAAAACATGCTTTTGTCAAAAACGGCCAGAAGGAGTTTTCCACTCTTCTCACCTGAAAAGGAGCTCTTATAAAAAAAGGCAAAGCTAGATTGCATAAGTGACATGGGATTTTAAAGACATTCTTTGGGAACATCTTAAGACCTGGCCAGTAAGAAATACAGTATTTTTGTTGGGTTCAGATGGACACTCATGGCTTGTATTTAGGCAGTGCTGGCATTTCTTAATTTGCCATTGCATTAATTATCCCTTGAAATGATAGTAAAAAAATGTTTAAACAGTTTGCTTGTATTGGAAGAGGTGTGTATGGTTCACTGGAAATACCATATGTGTACATAACAACAGAGAACTGAACTAGAGTCAATGCTCATTTTACATTTGGTATTTGAGTTCTAGTGTAAGTGTGTGATATTTTCAATAAAGTTCTCTTGCAATTTGTTGCAGAACCCCAGACTGGACTTCAGATTGCCTTTAAAATGTTGGATGCAGATGGCAATGAACAAGTTGAAAAGAAAGAATTCTTTAAGGTAGGTGTATTTAGATATGTTTTAATTTTAAATAGATCCATGGGTTATATTTGCTCAATGAAGATTCATTAAAGTCATCAAGCCTGTTTTTCAGTCCAGTCTATCATCACATGCTTACTAAAATGTTTTATATGAAAGGAGCACATACTGAAGTATTGTGATAGAAATACTTATCATAATTGAATCCACTTGTATAAATGTTACCTTAGAATTGTAAGTAAATATCTTACCTTCCTTCTACTGGGAAGGTAGGAATTAGTGTATATCCCTTAATCCCATTTAAATTTAATTTAAATAATCATCTAGAGGAGTCTTTTGTTTTCTTAATGTGTTGAATAATTTCTTTAATTCCCCATCCTCTTTTGGTCTTTATTAATTTTGCTTGCTGTTGCAGAAAGGTTTTTATCAATTCACATTTTGAAAAGAAACAGCAGGTTTTTTCCCATATTATATCTAAACTGTGGGGAGAAAGGTAGATACTTTAAAAACTAAGAAAATCTTGCTCTGAAGTTTTTAAGAAGAATAGGTTTTAATTATATAGCTTATTCAACTTTTAAGTATTTAACAGGAGACTAACTAAGTACTTCTTGTCAAAAGTTGAATGCAGAAATAACAATCATAATTTTTAATAGAATCCCTCAACTTATTTCAGATCTTTAATTTGTATTGGAGGTAAGTGGAGAGACAATTTTATAAGAAGCTGACATGGCTACTCTGATTCAAAATATTTTCAGTCGCTGGAGTGATGTTAAAGTTGATCATGAGATCACATCTCTAGAGAACCTTAAAATCTAAAACTTTTAAAGATGGGCCTATTGATAGAGAAATTAGCAAAAATTTATTTAGGTGAATTTCATAGCCTTAAACTCTGAATTAATAATAGAATAGCTGTTCACGTGTTTTGCACTTAGCACCTTTATTTCAGTGAATTGTCTCTTAGGAAGGTTACAATTGATGAGTCATACTTTATTCTAAAATGTTGCAAAAATACTTCTAGACTTAGTAGTACTATTTGAAAATACTACTTCAAATTAGGTAATTTCCCAAGACAGTGTTCCCAGAAGCCCCTAACTGAACCTGCAGATACCTTTGTCATGGTGTAACCCCAGCCAGCAGCCAAGCCCCAGGCAGCTGCTTGTTCTTTCCCCCACCAGCTGGATCAGGGAGAGAATCAGAAGGGTAAGAGAATGGACTGAGACAAAGACATTTTAATAGGCACAGCAGAAGCCATGCACACAAGCAAAGCAGAACAAGGATTTCACTGCTTCCCATGGGCAGGAAGGTGTTCAGCCATCCCCAGGAGAGCAGGGACCCGCCACGTGTAATGCCAACTTGGGAAGACAAAAGCCGTCACTCCAAATGTTTCCCCCTTCCTCCTCCTTTCCCCCACTTTAAGCCCAGACCATGATGTCAGATGGTCTGGGATGTCCTTCGGTCACTTGGGGTCACCTGTCCTGGCTGTGTCCCCTCCCAACTTCCCAAGCACCCCCAGCCCTCCCAGCATGGCAGTACAAAAGCAGAAAAGGCCTTGGCTCTGTGTGAGCCCTGCTCAGCAACAACAACAACATCTCTGTGTTATCAGCCCTCTGCTCAGCACACATCTAAAACACTCTCCCACACCAGCCACTGTGAAGGAAATTAACTCTATCCCCTCCAAAAGCAGCACAGCCCTACACCCATTTGTTGCTACACAAGATCTTTTAATTTTGAAGAATTTATTCTGTTTGTGTTAATTATTTTGCTGATTAAAAAGAAATCAAATTCTAGTAAAGCCTGTATTTTTAACCTACTAAACCAGGTGCAATCATAGTGAATTGTTATCAGTCTAGCAGTTTCCCGACTACCAAAATAAGTCTGTTATGGCTGTATTATTCAGCTGCAAAACAATATGTTACAAGCAAAAAAAACCTCCATGAACACTAGTGAACATGTTCAGCTTGTAGTGCCTCTGCACCAAAATGCCACATTAGCAGTGCTTTCTTTTAAAAAGTACTGTGAGTTAAGCAAATAAGGAGATTCTTACACTGCTCTTTTGGGGAGATGTGCAATATGTTATATATTTAATATCATTACCCATTTCAGGTTATTCTAATTGAATCAGTCAGTAAAAACAACAGAAAGTGATCAAATGTAGAGGTGAAATCATTAAAAATAATTTGATTTCTGTAGAGGCAATCAATTTAAATGAAAATTATTCTAGTTAGATAGATTGTTACTTTGCATTTCCTTTTTGGGCTGTATTGCTAAAATAATATAGAGTGGTGAAAAGACCCCCATATACATCACTCTGTCAACTCACAAGAATCGTTAAATTCAAAGAAGTCCCACAGGATGCAAGTTAGTCAGAGGATGAGTTTTCTCTCATGACTGTTTTCATAATATTTACAGAGGAGACTATTTTCAAGCAAAACTTTATGGATTAGGTTTAAAAATAAAAGTTTTTGAATGTAAGAATGTGGAAATAAGTGTGTGTGTGTTCATGTCTATACTTTAGTTCTGTATACATCATAGAAGGTTTCTAGATAGCTAATAAATCAGTAAATTATGTGGCTAATCTGTCATTTGTGTTGTCCCAGTTGACATCCGAGCAAAATATATCTGAACTATTCTATAGTGATTTCCACAGTATATTTGATAATAACATCTGGAAATGTTTGTAAGGAAAAGGCAGTGGAAAAGAAGAGTAAAGAAGCAGTAAGCAGGAGGCAGTGTCTGTAGGCAGGGCACAGTGGGAAAAGAGATTTCATTGCTGGTTCCTTCTCTTGCTTTGTCACATCTTGTGCTCCCCATTTCCCACTATTATCTACTGGTTAGACATGTCTGTGATGTCTGACTGTAGAGTCTGACTGCTGATCTAGACTGTAGAGTCTTTGAGGCAAGAACTTCCCTTTAGGTCTGCAGAATGTCCATCATTCTTTGAATTGTGTATATCTCAATTCTCCCATGTTCCTGGATGAACAGGCACAAGGTGTGTCAAGCAGGTCATTCAGGAAGGGGAAATGAGTGACCAGCAGAAACTCCAACCCCAGTTCCTCAGTGCCTGCATTATGTGATGGGATATAGGCTGTTCAAACCTGTATGGATCAGGCACTTCAGGAGTGCGAGGTGCAGAATTTCCCAGTGTTCTCTGCTGACAAAAATGGATGTTTGGGAAAGGAGATCTTGAATGCAATTTTGTGTTTTTCACAAGGGAGTTTATCTTGTCCTCTGTAGCCTTTCCATTTCAGTGCACATTTCCCTAAAAGTCTCTCCCTTCACAGTGATACTCTTGTTCTCTCTCCTCCCTATTTCTTTGTGTTGAAGCCAGTGTAATTCTGCTTCGTCCACATCTCAGTGGTAAACACTCACAGTATTCAGTATTAGGGCCAAGAGGGTTTTGTTGCTTTGCCTTGCAGCTCCAGGGTGAAGAAGACAAGGTAGAAATGGCATGTTCACAGATGTTGGTTGCCACCCGTTAATCAGCCCCTGCCCTGCCAGAGAGCAGAATCATTTCTCAGAGCCATGTTATCTGCATCTCTGTGAGGACAGTAAGAGACTTCCGTGAACTCTGCACTTCCAAGACATTCACTTGAGACCTGGTGAGGGGGATTTCCAGACACATAATAACCCATGCGCATTAATCTGAGACCTCCCACCAAGAATAAGGCTACCAAAGTTCCCAAAATCCCCAGCAAGTAAGGAATTTCCCTAACTCTCTAAATCTGTCGTGATTAAAGATGTCTAAGTAAAATTAATGACAGTTCAAAACTCTTGGGAATAAAGGCAGACTAGCTCTGATGGCACATGCAAGAGCTATATGACTTAGACTTTCTGAATAGACTGTCTTACACACTTCTGCTGGAGAGCAGATACCACAAAATACTTGTAGAGCTTCATCTAGGGCTGAATGAGCCAGCACCCAACACTCAGCAGCTGTGGCACAGAGCACTTGTCTTAGAGCTTCCACAAGCACTGATCTCTCTCAAGCAACTGGAAGATGCAAAAGCAACTTTTTTCCCTTCTTTCTTTTTTCTTTTTAAATGACTGACATAGTCTTTCTGCCAGAAAGGCTGTTCAGAACAGATTACTTCTGTCTTTAGTAGAGGCTTCACTTGTGCATAATAGGTCTCATTATCTTTGAATAGGTCTCATTATCTTTGAATCAGCCATTATTATAGTGAGTGGTGAGCAGATATAAATATTAAATACAAATAAATATTACATGGAAGACTTCATTTCTTGAGGGCAGAATTCTTCTCTCTCTGTGAGTAGTGGCTGCACTGTGCTGAAAAAAAATCAACAGACTTCTGGAAATAGTTTCAAGAACTCTAAGAATTTACATACTGTGTAAGAAAACAATAAGTGAAATCTTTCAGAATATGTGTGAAAATAATTATGCTGTGTGTCTGTGCTCTTCAGTAGCCTCTGCTACTGCAATCTACTCTGCAGATTTTTTAAGAGTCCTTTAGAAATAAAATCTAAAAGAGAAAAATACAATTTTACTCCTGTTTGGAAAGGTTTTGCAGTTGTATTTCTTAAATGTGATCAAATGATTGATTTTTCAGGTAAGAAAAAATGTGATTTTTCAGTGAGAATATGGACAAGAAGTTGTGGTTTTACCCACAGCTGTATAATGCTATTCTGCTATGAAGAAATTTACAGTGCTTTTACTGTACTAGTCCTTTGTTTTGTAAATGATCAAAAATTAAGATAATTTGGAGGAACAAGTAGTGTTTAATTGCCTTATTTTATAGCATTTCTTTTGGTAAATACTATCAAGATGTGCAATTTAAAACTAATAATAGAAAGTAAGCATCCTGAGAAACTAAAAAATTGAGGATAAAAAAACCCCAAACAAACCCGGAACAGGTTAATTACTCAAAATATGAAGGTCAAGGGATGACTTTTGGCAACACAAATCAATAGCTTGTTTTTCTTATTGTTTACAAGCCCATACTGCTTCTCTGAAGAACAAAAAAAAAAAAAAAAAAAAAAAACAACAAAAGCAAAAATAACAACAAATGAGAGATTTAAAAACTCCCCAGAATAATGACTGTGGAAATTTGGTAATGAACTTTTTCCAGGTTTTAATGAGCAGGTTGAGGAATCACTCAGAAATGCTTGAGAAGCAAACCAGTAGTTTTGAAATCCTTGAGCTTTAAAAGCATCTTTTAAAGTCTCCAAATCCAGAGTGATTGGTGTAATTCCATATCTCTACCTGAAATATAATAAGTCCCTTGTTCTTTCATTTGATTTCTTTTCTGCTGTCCTTTTGAGGATTCATGCAAACATCTGAAAGGTAGGTGTACTTTGTGCTATAATTAATCATACATTCTTGTGGCAGTGTTCATCTCTGAAGGTGAAATATAGTCAAAGAAACCTTGCAGTTCTGATATACTTGAGGTACTGAAAATTAATGCACGGCTTATATTACCTTAAAGCTTTATTTGGGACAGTGGAAGTTATGTTTTTAAATGTGAGTCATTTCAGTAATTCTAAAAATCTTCTTAGCTAATACATTCAAGATTATTTTTTTCCAAGATTGGAGGGGAAAACTCAAACCACATTCTGCCTAATGCCAGTTCTGAAAAAAATGTTTTCTTATTTAATTAAATTATTTTTTATTGTTAGTTGTATAGTACCTCATTTGAGCAGGTATGTTTTTCATATCCAGAAGGTCATGTTTGTAACAGAACTATGTAAAACTATCTAGAAGGACAGTGTGAAAATCAGGATGATTTTTATTTTTGGAATGATCCTTGATGCTATACCCCAGACTTTCAAAATCTTCTGAAGTGAAAACTAAGCTTCTGGTGCTAGGAAATCTCCTCTAAATATAGAGTAAGCACTGGGCTGCGAGAGATAGATTCATGTTTGGTTATATTAACCACAGTAGATAAGACATTCCTAGGGAAAAGTATGTCTGAATAGCAAAATATTCTCAAGTATGCAAATATTTTGTCATGACTAGAGAACCTTGCAGAAATGTATAATTAAGAAAAGGTGCAATTAGATCAAGGTTCAGAAAAAGTAGGCTCTTATAAGATCAAATTTGTAATTTTCCTGTTTTTTCCTCATGTTTCAACAAATACAGCTACAGAGAATCATTGGGAAGGAAGATGACGTGAAAGCAGCTGGAGATGAAACTGTACTTCGGGTATGAAATAGATACATTTTCCTTGCAAAAACATTGTAGTGTTTCCCATGAACTTTGGGGCTTTTTCAGAGTTTTTAAATAAGTATATAAGCCTAAGTATTAGTGCTTTAATTAAATGAAAGGGCATGATTTTTCAACTGCTTTCTAACTGGGGAAGAAAATGTTTGTAATTTCTGAGCCTTCTGATGAAATGGATGCAATCAGTGTGTTTCATGACTGTATTCACTTGGTTGGTTTCTGTGAGCCTCTCTTTTAAAGTAACTCTCTTGTATTTATGAAAATCTCAGGAAGAGCTCCATATTGCCGTATGAGAATAGAAGGCTTTCCAAACGGAAATCTATAGCTTAAGCATACCTAAGTGCTGCTGTTGCAGTGATATTAGCTCGTTCTGAGATGGTTTGAAATGTGATTATTGTCATTGAGGTGACAAAGGCAAGGATTATTTTAGTTAAGTCCACTTGCAGAAAGAGGCAGCGTAGATACAGACCAGAAGAAACAATCCTAGAGTATGATCGTCCAGCTAGAAAAGAAGTTTCACTGTTTTGCAGACCACTAGCAAATGGTAAATATATCTCATCAATGAAAGGGACAGGTAAATTCTTCCTCTCTTCTGTTTTCCCCTGAATCCAGCCACCTGCAACCTCCCTTCTTCTCAGGTAGAGTCTCTTCTTGAGTCTGTAGTCAGCACAGAGACAAGATATTCTGTAGCCTGGGTGACATTGAGTGAGACTGAAAATAGAGAGGTGGAATCCTGAGCATGCTGAAACATCTCAGAAGAAGCTGATGATCAAAAAATTTTCACTGACATTGGTCAAGCACTGGAGCAGGCACCCCAGGAAATGGTGGAATCACCATCCCTGAAAGAGTTCAAAACACATGTGGGTATGGTGCATAGAGACATGGTTTAGTGATGGACTTGGCAGCACTGGGTTGATGGTTGGACCCAATAATCTAGAGATCTTCTCCAATCTAAATTATCCAATCCAATCTCTGATTCTAAAGAAGGGGAGAATACAGCTGGATTGTCTCCATCTATTACTAAAAGATGCTGCTTACATCAGCAACTTGCTGTCGGCTGTAAACTTTTGGTTTACACTGGGCATGAGGCAGCAGCCGCTGCTCATATTTAAAACATTCAATATGGAATTTATAGAGAGCTCTGCTTTGTAAATCATGCATCAGCAATTTCTACAAAGAGTTGCTTATGTTCTCTACTTTTTCACACGCCTGAGGAAAAAGTGGAAGTGGCTATTGCTGACACCCTTAAAATTTATTAGGCATAAACTGTCTTCTGATTCACAAAAATTTTCCTCCCTCAGTGTATATTCAAAGTTGAGTTAAAAGTTGTTTGATTGACAAACAACCATCTCCTTTCTTGAATCTTTTCATCAATCACCAGATTAAAATAGCTAGGATTAGTAGGGTTGTCTGCTCCTCAAAACCTATTTCAATTGAGACTTAAATGCCATGACAGTGAAAGAAAAATGATCTTTATTCTGCATGAATGCACAGCTATAGTATAAAATTTCCAGAGAAACTTTGATACAGTTGGACAGATTAGTTATAAACACAAGCTTATTGTGAGCTAATTAAATACCTGAGCCAGAATGTCTCTACTTTGTTTTTGTCTTGCTTCAAAGTTTGTCTTCAGAGTTCTCCATTGAGAAAAATCTGAAGTTACTGTAGCCAGAAAATGTTATTTAATACAGTTTCATAGAAGATTATAAATGGAATTCTAGTATGAAAGAAGAATTAAATAGCTTTGGGGAATACAGCTAACTTGAAATGATTATGATCTCTATATTTCTACGTGGCAAAATCCAAATTATCACATTTCTCTTAATTTTTATTTTCTTCCTGTCTTGGTTTCTCACCAAAGAAATTATCATTGTAAGCAGTGAATCTGACTATGCAGTGTAGTCGTTGGATGTGTTTTTACCCTTTTTTTTTGTAATTATGCTAAGTCATAGTATTGTCTTTAAGCAAAATAGATGAAGCATAAAAATATGGGGTTTAAGTTGACTATGTTTTTTGAAAGTTAAGATGCTGCAACAGAATTTTGGTGTTTGGAATGGCTTCTTTATTTCCACAACACTTTCTCAATTTGCATATGAATTTGCTGTTTTTTCAAAGTAAGCCCAGTCTCTGATACCAGATAGCAAATCTCACCAACCTAGGAAAATACAATTTAAATGGTAGTCTGCAGCTTTGTTTAAGCAGCAGGTATATGCAGGTGTGTTCCCTGTGTAGACAAAGGTCCCAGTCATTTATTTACTTTATGGTGATACCATTTAATACTCATCAACTTACTGTATAAGGAAAAGAAAAATCCCTTTCCTGTTCTCCTGGGGTGCTTGTACTTACACATCTAAAATTCAAATTTTCACCACTTAATATTGGCCCTTGAATGGGATTACAGTGGAATTGGTTATCGAGATATGTATATTTCAACTGGGGGTTTTCTTATTCCAATATTATAATTGATGCTGGAAGAAAAGCAAAAAAAAAATCTGCCAGCCTTAACTGGCTCCATCTTTTAGGAACTTCCATGCTGAATTTTGCAGAGCAGGCAGTCAGTCTGGTAGCAGAGGTGCACACAGAGAAGGTGAGCTGCAAGCAGGCTTAAAACACTGAAGTCTGGTTTTTCTAATCAGACTGGAGAAAATGGTGCAGAAGTCAAGAGAGGCAGTGGCTGCCTCAGCTCAAACACCCTCCCCATAGGCCAGAGGAAATGCTCCATCTGGCTTCCTGGCAGAACTGTTCTTCATATGGAACATCCAGCTGAACCCATGGCCATGGTTCATGGAAGAGGAGAGCCAAACTCCCTGCCTGGAAGTGATCTAGATTACAGTAGGAAAGTCCATGAACTAGAATATTTGGTTTCTTTTGAAAAGGTGTTGCCTGGTGAGCAGCACCTGTTGCTTTTGTGTTCCTGCCCTGAGTTCCTTAAAAGGATACTCAAACAGTATGAGGTTTTTTAGTGTCCTGGCTGTGAAAACAATGCTGATGGTGGCACATATCTACTGGACAGACCAGCTGTCTAGATCAGGGACTTTGCTCTCAGGCCCTTCAATTTAGATTAATGAGTTATCAAGTACTTTCAATACCTCTCATTTAATATGCTTTATGTAATGGGTAAACTTATAAATTACTTTTAGCTACTGTTAGAAAAGGAATGACAATACAGAGTGTTCTTTATTAGTTCTTGAAATGAAATTAGTGTTGTGAAATACATGAATTATCTTATTTCCAAATGATTAAAGATATGTTTCTGGATTCCCTAGTGAATACATTCTCATTCAAGGTGTGAAAAGTATGATTGGGGATTTTTTTTTAATATTTAACTAGTAGTTGGGGACACAGCTACTCATCTCTTTTAAACAGAAAACTTATGAAGTGAAATTTTGTCTATATGCAGTGTACTTTTAGACTCACACATGAACAATTTCGTATTACTTGAAATATATTTTAATAATATTTATGATTATTAAATTTATATTATAAATATTAAATTATAAATATTTATAATATTTATCATTATTTTGAGTAGAAGTTGTTTTAGACTCTACTTCTCTCTTTTTTTTTTTCCCTGTCGTTCTAAAAAAAGTAAATTACATTATTAATTCACACATTTCTCTCTGTTTACCTGGTCAAGACAAGGTTTACACTTGGACACTGCAGAATTGTGATGCATCTCCTCAACCACAGGAACTTTGCAAGTCATCATAAGTTGCCCCTCTGCTCCCTAGAATCTCTACCTGGTTTAAAGTTTTCTACTCAGTCCTTCTAAGTCTGCTCAGTATAACTAAAGACTACTTAAAACTGAAGGAAGGTGGTGGCTGGGAGCTGTGGTCTTCTGGTGCAGCAGTACTCTATAAAAAGGGTGCAACACATCAGTTTTTACAAGAATCTAGTCCAAGACTAAAATTAATATCCCTCCACAAAGTCTGTCATTAATCTTGTAACCTTTCAGATCAGATGGAATGCACATTTTTTCTTGACCTATCTTCTCCAACATAAGTATGTACGTTTTGTGTCAGCAATTTAACACTGAGTTCTCTTGAAAAGCTTTTAGATATTTTAAACCAAGGAACAGCGTGATGCGCTTTAAAGAAAGTTTTCCTGACAGGTGAACCCTCTAAAGAACCAAACTGTCTGACACCAAAATGTTAGATTATTGAAAAAGTGCTGGGTCATTTTCTACCTCATGGACAAGGAAATTATTTTATTTTTCCATATGATCCGTTGACATTGTAGCCTCAAGAGAGAGAAGGAACCATATTTGAGCAGGGTCTGGCTGGGGAGCTGGCGACAGACCATCTGAGCCATTTTCAGCACCAAGAGCAAGAGGGTTTGTGTGTGCTGAGGATGGATGTGCTCAACCTTCAAGGCCAAGTCTGCCTTGATCAAAAGAGTGGGCTTCATAGCACATCACACCTCCTGAAGGGAGTCCTAGTAATGGAATCTCTTTTTTTGGTGCAAAGTTACACTTTTGAAGTATGCCACAAGAAACACAGAGGCAGGGCCTGGGTTCCTGTGAGGAGCTGTCCCCAGCTGTGGGTAGGAGCTGCTCTCCCAGGCTGCCAGCAGGACATGGGTCAGTCGGCTTTGCAGTTCAGCAGTGCCATTCCCCAACTCTTGGCACAGTCAACCTGCTTGGAACAAGGCAAGGTTCAACCTGTTTCTATTTGGGGCCTCAAGATCTCCTGCAGCATCTACTCCCAGATTAGTTTTAGCCCCATCAGCTGGAAACCATTTTCATTCTGTACCTCCTTATGAATTGATGCAGAACTGTGGGTGATGCACTGAAACCTGAGGATATCCGTGAAGTTACATGTTCTTCATTACAAAAGGCCTAAGTGTGCAGCAGAGTGATTCCATGGCATTAGTTGTCATTAAGAAAATAATTGATCCTCCCAGTAATAGGAATTATGGGTGTTATTGGATGCTGTTTATTGTTTAGAAGATATTCTGTCAGACTTCTCAAATATTGTCTGTTATATCCTCTGTAGAATCATCTGTGCACATTTCAGCCCTTCTGCATCGGACCTGGGTATTCTTGAATCCTACCTAGTAAGAACGTGCATTGCAAAACATGAAAAACTTCAGTATAGATTTACATTAGGATGAAAGTTGATTTATCATAAAAGACAGTTTCATTCCAGGGTCCACTAGAGACTGTCTGGGCTTTGCCAAAAAGAACTGCTTTTGGAGTTCTGTATCTCCTGGTCCCACTAGCTGGCCTGCTTACAGTTCTTTTGACTGACTGTTACTGTTAGGATTGATTTCATAATGGACACATCTTTTAAACCTTCTTACCAGAACTGAGTCCTAGGATATGTTCCGGCATCTGGGACACTCTCAAAATGACAGAAAGCTTGAATTCTCTTTAGCAGTGTGTGAAGCTAGGCTGGGATAGCAGCCTGACACGGTGAATTGACTGAGCTAGCAGTTTAAAAACAAAGAGGATTGCAGAGCAGTGGACTTGGAAAAATTTGCAAAGATTTAGTCTTACCTTTGGAAAGATTTGGGACATCACTAGCAGACAGAAACTAAGGTATTGTCCTCCTTGCCCAACCTCACTTCTCTGCCCACTCTTCCATCTACTCACTTTCCTTCTGTCTTAACTAAAAAAAATATTCAATCCAAAATACATATTATTTTTACAATTTCTAGTGAAGTAATACATTGCACAGCAAATACCATCTCTCAGGAAGCAAACAAGAGAACAAGAAACGAATTGCAGATTTTAATCATGATGAATGCTTTCCAGTCATGCCTCAGGCAAATTCTGCAAGGAAAGGTGGTAAGAATTTAGAGACAGTAAGTCTATTAACATTTCAGATGAGTTTTGAAAATCAGTTAGGTACATTATTCTGAAAATCCCATCTCACTGTGCGATAAGTTTCTTCTCAGTGACACTTGTTGGTACTTGCTGCAGTATCAGGTCCTAAATGTCAAAAGCTCAGTGGGGAGCTACAGGATTAGGTAGGTCTTTGCCCATGACTCAGTGTTTGCAGCATCAGGCCTCTTATGTTAACATCCTATGTAATGTAATAAGGAAATAACTTGTGTTATCTGATCTTGCTTAAAAAGGAATAATTGCATAATTCAGCAGTTCATGATACTTTTGAAAAGTGTAGGAGGCATTAACATTACTCTAGGAAAATTAGCCTATGTTTGTAATATGTACACACATGTTCATTAGTTCATAGACTTGTGTGGCATCAGATTGTGTGGTCTTTGGGATTCTGGAACATGTCTGAGTTCCCCAGTTGTAATACATGTCTCTGCCCCATCCTTTGCTTATATCAAGATGAAACTCAGACCACTGGGGTCCTTTTTCCACTCTGTGTAAAATGCACAGATCAAAAGGGTTCTATGGTGCACTGTCCCAGGGCCTGAAGCAGCCAGATAGACCAGAATACAAACTTTCACTCAGTTTAGATACTGACTTAAATCTACCAGTCTGGTCTGCTTTACAGCCTGGGATTGAGTTACCATTTCATTCTTATTGCCAAGAGAGACATTCCAAGTGTACCAAGCTCACAAGGGCGAGGTGTTGGAAATATTAATAGAATTCTCATTATCTTCTAACAAGGATTTGTCATGTCGCTACTAATTTATACAGATCAGCAGCAAAAGCTCCTAATGATTCTGTGGACAAAAAGGAATTATGTACTAACATGTACTTTAATTTCATAGCATTAACTCTAGGAAAAGCAATTTTTTAAATTTCACCCTTAAGGTGTACTCTCTGTGGTCTCCTGTTGCATTCTATGCTTTAAAGAAATGTACTGTTTTGTAGTTCTAAAATATATTTAACTCTCACTAACATAGTGTTTGGACATCTGCCAGTTTCACTGTGGAATTTCAACTGATAAAGAAGGTAGCCAGCAAGTAGGTGCATATTTGTTATAAATCCTGGGATAGGCTTTGTCATCTTAGATAAGATGAGGTAGGTATTGTTTGGATGCCTTCTTCTAGCTTGTAACTAGAGAAATGTTAATAGAAGAAGAAAACTTTCGCTGTCACAGACTTAGTCTTGTTATTTTAAACCTCATTTTTCAGTTTGTTTTCATACAGCACTTATTATAATATGGAGTAATTAAATTAGAAGCATTAATTTGTGTAATCATAAGTTCAGTTTTTAAAATTACATTAGCAAATTTATTCCTTGCATTTTTCAAGTGTCCTTTAAACATGTAAGCAAAACCCACAAAAAGCAGATTACAATCTAGCTGCAGTGAGGGATATGTGGATTCTTCTCTGTTTTTTTTTAGAAAACTTTTCATTCTGATATAAATAGTTTGGGTTTGAATTTCAAATAAGCATACATGAATGTTTGACTTTTGGCTTTCAAAAAAGCATATAACAATGTTTATGCATCAGTCTTCACAGTAATCTGAAGTGTTTAAACTTCAGAAGGATGGATCTTGTGGGTATTTAAATATTCTTTGCCTGCAATTAAATGATAAAAGTTCAGTAAGTGCAGTTTGCATATGGCTTGAAAAGTGTTTTTTTTCTAGGTTCACTCATACATAACTCATATCACTGGCATTTCACACTGGTGAACTGTGGCTTGTAGTAGAAATGAGGAATGTTTCTACTTTAACTATAAAATAACTGTATCATGTATGCAGTAAGCATGAAACACGGGGGACTAATGGGACTTGTTATTGATGATGCTGAAAGCTAAATAACCATTAGTATTAAATCTTATGAATAGACTCTTGTCTTTCATCTTACCTCTTCAACCAGATAAAAGACACAGAGGCTATTTAGATGTCATAAGAATAGTATGCTGAAATCCCTACAGACTTAAAAAAAGTTCTCTCTTCGTGTTGCTTAGTGTTTTGTTGTGTTCAAAGAAATGCCAGTATGCTGGTGCTGAAAGAAGCATAGAGCAGAAATCCAGCATTATGTGTGGGTTTAGGCTTGTTAAAGATTGAGTTGGAATAGTGTGTATCCCTTCTCTGCAGAAATTTCTTCTTCCGATTTTAAATATTTATAGAAAACTCACTAACCCTGAAAATTTCCCAGTAGCCTTGTACGACCATAATACAATAGAGCATTATCAGTGTTGGTATTTTCCTAGCTTCATTTATTAGACTATCATTAATGTTTTTAAATAGCTGTAACATGTTAGAAATACCTAACTAAAAATTACTTACAGATGCTAACTTTATTTAAGCCTTCTATTCACCTAAGAATAAAGTTTCTTAAAGATTTAACTTGCAACCTTCTCCATTTTAATAATAAAAATAATAAAATAATATACTAAAATGCACTGATGGTGGTTGGAAATTGTTATCTTTCATATAGAGTATTTAGAAGCAGAACTTATAATACAGTGTTAGCAGTTAATGTAGAAGAGTTTTTCAGCTCTGAGATCCCGTATGATAGCTTTGGGAACAATAATTAAATATCAAGTATCTTTTGGGAAATTCTAGTTCAAATAAATATTTTTAGATTAATGGTGAATATTAATGATCATGCAAAGCATAACAATCATATAGTTTTTTTCTTTTATAGGAAACAGAACTGGACAGCTGTGGTGTTAATACCGTGTTGCTGGTACATTTCTTTGGAAAACAGGGAAAGGAAAAACTTCGCTTTTCCGAATTTTTCAGGTATTTTTTCAGCTAGGCAAGCCTAGCAGGAACCAGGCTTGTTCCTAGCCCCTGTGCTTTACCGCAATTCAGGCATTTATCTGACATCACACTGAGTTGATTCAGAAAATGAAGCAATGAAGTGGAGATTGTTCATGATGTTGCATGATTGAATTCCCCATTTAGCTCCTAGAGTCTGCTGGCTGCAGGAGCTGAGCACTGTGATAACTCCTAGCAGCAGTGGGCCAGGAGGGTTGAGACTCCCCATTCTTGGCAGATGTGTGGTGGCATACCTTAAAACAATGTGATTCAGGAGTATTTTTTGTGACCAAATCACAGAAAAAGTGACTTCTAATCAATTAAAAAATATTTTCTGAGTTGAGATACTTCCTTTCCCATTACAGCTGTCATGGTAAGCTACAGGCAGCTTCACTTGCTTCAAATTCCAGCTTCTGTTCAAACTTTCCCAATGCCTTTTCCTCTACCATTTGAACTACTTTTGCAGTGAGACTGTGCAGATACCTATTTAAGTCCTGACACACATACTGTAGCATGGCATCAAGAGAAGATTATCTATCAGTATTACCTTTTTACAAAAATAATCAGTCATTTACAGACTGCAAAAGTAAAGTAGAATAATGTGTTTTGCTTCAGTTTGCATTCAGAAGTGGAGAGTGTATGGCAGCCCTCTTAAAAATGAATGTTTTTGCAATCAGTAGACTAAAAAGTGTTTGGCTCCAGTGGCTCTGGTACATACCAGTCTTCAAATAAACAACCTTTCCCTTTTGAAGACCTCAGCTCAATAGGAATCTAAGTGAGTAAAATAAGTTTAAGATGTCTCCAGCTCCCTTTTCTATAAATACCATAGATCCTCTCAATGAAACAAAAGGCAGAGAGCGCCAGTAAAAGGTTGTGTTTGCATATACAGTGTAAACTGAAAAGCCTCAGGTTTTAGATAAAATCCTACATTGACCCAATGAGGCATGACATTGATGAAACTATGTACCTTGTACATTCAGAACACATAGGTTAAAGACCTATGCCTGCCACACAGATAGAGGCCTGTAATCAAAATCAAACTCCCACATCTTGCTCTTAAAATTTGTGGGATAAGTGTAAGGTTTAATGCAGGTAATTTTTCAACAGTGGCAGTTATGTTTCGTGGGGCTGGAATGTGCCTCTTTATCACTGCGTAGACACTCCATCTCAGCTGCCACGTGACACTGGAGTTTGTTTAACACGCAGAAAGGTGAATAAAAGGATGGCTGTCTTCTTAACCTCTGCAAGGATATCACCTTTCACATGATTTTATTTGCAAGTAAATCAAGCACATCATTTCTGGGTTCCTATTGTTCAGAGAAAATGTGATTTCTATCTGATGGCCTCTCATAACACTTTACCTTCTGCGGGAAGCTATTGTTGGCTGTTTGATCAAAGTGCCACATTGTTTTTACAAGAGATGACTGATGAGCTGTAGAGACATAGATCATTCTCAAAAGCAAAAAATAATGATGGTAAATGCTTTTATCATTTTCCAAGTTCTTGCCTAGAAAGCTTTTCCATTGATCAGTGTAGTACCTAGTAGAAAATAGAGGTGATTATGTTTGATTAGGACACACTAAAACTTGTCACATTAGTTAAATACACAGATATTGCTGTGCTTCAGAGCCCTTAAAACTAAAAACAAAAAAAAAAAAAACCACCCAAAAGAAAAAAAAAGGAAAAACCACTAAAAATATAAAAATAATTCACCCCAAAAAACAGGAATGCTTTAATTCTGAAATTTCACTGTACTTTTATGGGAATTCTGAAAGCTGAGACCACCGTTCTTATCTCATTACCTACTTATCTTTTCCTCATGCTCCCTCTTTTCAGTTTGTCTGGCATTAAAAAATCCTTTTGTAAGTGTGCAACCATCTGTATCTACATGCACACCAGCATTATCCAAGCCTTTTAGCCCACAGTCCAAACATTTTAAAAATGTCAGACAGCCACAGTCAATATACCAGGGCAATTAATTTGCCAAACTGTTATCCTTTCTTTGCATTCAGATGGCACAAAGAAACGGAAACTGTCTACATCTCTTGGGGCAGTGTGAGGCTGATGTAAACCAGTTCTTGTGCCTCTTTTCCTACTGCCCTGAACACAGGAGGCACACTGAGAATAGGGAGGGAATATGGTCAGGCATCTGTCTCCAGCTGGTGCTTGCTTCTTGGGCAGTCCCAGGTATTGATACACACACAGACAATCCTCAGGCAGCGTTTTCATCAAATGTAAATGTTCTTTCAGAGGTCTTCAGGCTTCTTAAGGTAGGACTCAGGGCACACATGTTCAGGTCCAGACTGCTAGATAAGTTCTTACTAGTTGTATTGTCTTTAACATAAGGACATTATAGTAATTATTAATAAGAATTTACAATTTCAAAAGCAAATGTTTCTCTGGCAAATATTAGGAAATATAAATTTCTGGAGTATGTTTATGTATATCACTACTAAAGGTGTGGCCTCTTAGTCAAATACAGCTGGAACAGTATTCTCCTGTAACATTTTAAGAAAATGCAGAAGAATATGCAGTAAACCTAAAGTCATGTAACAAAGAGGGTAGATTTAATACAGGAAGCCGTCTTTCTTCTCAGAAGATCTGAACAAGTTTTTGTTTCAGATGACGCCACTCAGTTTTACACCTCAACAATAATGTCATCTTCTAATACCAGGTCCTTTCTTAGAGAATGTCCCCAGAATTCAAGGCTTTTTGATTCTTTAGTATGGATTTCTCCTGGTTTTTAAAACAGAAATAGTTTTTGGTCTTTTCTTTCAAAAACAAAAATCTAATTTGTGCTTTAATTTCCAACTACATCAAAAGTACTATCTTTTATTCTGTGTAGAAAACTATTTAGTTTTCCAGGTATAGGAAATATTTCTTCCTGACAGACACTGGGGGTTGTTTGCCCCTGAAAAAAGTCCCTTACTGATCTTGTTTAAGTATGTCTAATCCCAAATAAAAGAGGAGACAGTATTTCACTCCCTAAACAGTTTACGACTGCTGTGATTTTCTGTAATCTGTCCCCAAGCAAGCTTAAATCTCTTACATTCTCCTTGAAGGAAAAAAGAAAGTGCAGAGAGTATGGAAAGGATATTCAAAAAATTCTCTGATTGTTGTATTTTTTCTGGGATGTCTTAAAAAAAAGTACTTCCCAGTATGGTTAAACAATGGGCCTCTTTTAATAGTATGAGGAAAATTAACATTTCAATCCAGTTTATGTCATTCTCTTACCTGATTTCTTGCTTCTTGTTTCATCAGTTAATAGAATTTTTTTACCAGAAATATTCTTTAATTATGGTTCTTTTTTAATTTCTGCTTTAGATTGGAGGTGACAAATTGTATAACCATACAGAGATCATGCCTTTTCCCTACTTATCCTGTTTCTTTCCTTCAGTAGTTTGAATTCCTTGATGCATTTTATTTGGAATCTTTCATTTAAGAAGCCAAAATGATCCAGGCTGGACCCCACTGCTAGTGCTGACATTTTTGGGGGGGGCTGTGGTGTGTGTGCGCCCATGCATAGATGCAGGGTCTCTTCAGGCGTCATCATCAGCCCGCATGCTGTGCTTTTGCTGTGATGACAGCTTGTATATTTTCGGTGATTTTCATCTGGGGATTTAGGAATTGCTTTGCAGAAATAGAGTATGATTGCTTGTCTGTGTTCTACACTTTTATCTATGTGTGTGCATATAGAGAGAGCCATAATACCTAGAAATTACATCAGTTATAGCCAAGATCAGGCAGTGGGGGGAGAACAGCAACAAAATCTGGCTTCATGATATTCCTGTTGTAGCTCAATCTGAATATTTACTAAATACTTAGTAAAGAGCTTGAGAAAAATATTTTTCTTCCATTCCTGTGAGCTTAGCAAAAGAGTAGCTTGGTTAGTTTCTACAGAACATCTAAAAATGAAAGTGAGTTTTTTGGTTTGGAAATGCTAAGGATGGTAAATCAAAGAGGATTTTGCTTGCAATTCTGAAAATTGTGAGATTGATTACCTGTCTTAATGCTTGCAAGCCTGAATTTACAAGCATAGATCTAAATGTTTTCTAAAGGCTAATTGATCAAGCCTTTATTAGATTTTCTGTATTCTGGTTTGAAAGTCAGATTGCAAAAAGGCAAGCTGCAGCTGGTTTGCCAGTCTTTTGGTGCAAAGAGGGTTATCAATTCTTCAAAAAGACTTTGGTGTCAAAAGAGGAGCCAAAGCATGGTGCAAATGCTGTGGAGGTATATCCACCACTGTCTTTGTTGTTAGATTCCTTCCTATAAATCAGTGTGACAGGAACTGGTCAGTTCTGTATTAAGAGTGTTGAAGCTCTGCAGAGACAGTTCAGTCAAGACGTGGAAAAAAACTTTCCCCAATATTTCCTTTAGTGTTTCAGTCTACTTCTTTGTGTGCCATAAAGGATACCATGGTAGCACTTCTCCACTTGGAGGGGGGGAATAGCTGCATTCCTGAGATCTCCCCTCTTTTATTACATTTTCACTTCTATTTGTGGTGGGTTAGCACTATTAAACTGAGTTGCCAAAAGCCTTGGGAGACTCCCTCTTTCTATACTAGAACCCATTACAAAATGAGGGATAAATCCTGATAAGGTTTCTGGATGCTCTTGTAACACGATAACAAATTTGGCCATTGGCCTTCAACGTGGGTGTTTTAGAGAGTGTGGATAAAGTGGGCTGTCTCAAAGAAAGTGCTCTCTGTTCCTGGCCTTTCCCCCATCTTATAAATTTATGGTTTACCTCTCCTTTTTGTTACTTGGAAACTTAGAGCTTTCTTTCATTTTCAGCCTACTATGGCATAAGAGTATTCCCAGTGTAATCATTTTTTAATTGTACAGCATATCTACAATCAGAATCCTGTTCCTGTACTTGAATTCTGACTCCCTACCAAGTCCCCAGCCAAGATCCCACTGACTTTGGGAGAGCAGGAATTTCATTCCTGTGCTTGTTTTTCCTAATATCGGGATACATTTTGAGGACTTCACAGCTGAAACACATTGCACTGTGATCCAGAAGATACAAAAGCAAGTATCCCTAGTGGTGTCTTGACATTTATGTATCAAGTTTTACTTCCTAACCAGAAAGTTATTTTTAATAACTTTTAATAACTTTTACTTAAAAAAACCTCATTAGGATTTTTAACTCTCACATCTGGGAATAAGAGTGACCTAGAATGCTGATGTGATGATTCACGGTATTTTAATTTTTGTAATATGGGAAACTATCACATAAATTTTCAATTGCACATTTCAGCTACTGCTCCAAGTAGGGTTTGATATGGCAGGAAATCTTCCCACTCTGGCTTGCCAGAAGCAAGCCTACAAGTTGAAATGAACTTCAATTAGAAGAGGGTGCAGAAGCAAGAACACACTGAAAATGCCGCAGCCAAACCCTTCACTGTCTGCCCTGGCTTTGCTGCCCCTTTCAGGAGGCTGATGTGTGCAGCTTGGTGGGCTCCTTCCTCCATTCCATGTAGGAATGATTGATCTGACTTATTGGCTGTAGCTAGAGGGCAGGTCACCAAGGCTTGTCTGCTTAAGGAAATGCAATATTCAGAAAAGGTGGAAGAATCTGTTTCTGTATCGTTGCCTGTGGCTAGCAACCAGTAAAGCAAATGACTGAGAGCTTTCTCCCCAAGATAAATAGCTCAATTCTCAAGACCTTAAGTCTGTTGCAAAATATGTCCACCTTTCACAGATAAAAATCCAAGAAAATAAAACACATGTTGTCTCATTTCTCTGCATCCAAGTTTTAGGCATATTTCTGTGAATGACCTCATTTTCAGCAACTTCTCCTCCTCCAGACCAGACGTTACATGAGTTAGAAACTACAGTCAAAGAAATTGTTTTGCACAGTCTTGGCTGTGCCTTCCAGCCCACCACAAACCACACATCCCAGATACCACCTCCTCCTTGCCTGTGATGGCCACTCTCAAAATGCAGCCAAGTGGCCCTGCTCAGTCCCTGCCCAGTCTGCATGCCAGCTCCATGCTGTTCTCTCCCTCTGCACCTTGACCTCCCTTCCCAAGACTCGGGGAGACTGCTGGGGGCCGTGGGTGCAGCAGGGGTGCTTGTGCCAGCCCATGGAGCTGGTCTCCATGGCACAGGCTGGCTGTGGTGCTGGCCAGAGGCTGCAGTCTCCTTGTGAGGTACAAAGACAGGAGCTGGGACTGAAAACAGAGGAGTGCTTTGCAAGCTGAGCAAGGCAACTCTGCCACTCTGCAAGACAAAGGGCTGCCCAGTCACACTGGTTGCACTACCTGGTCCTTTGGTGTTTCATCCTCTTCTGAGAGGGAGACCTGACACACCTGAAAGTGTGTCAGGTCTTAAGATGAACTGTGGAGGAACATCTTACTATTTGGCTATACCGTAGAATCGTCTTTATTAGGCCAGAAAAAGGCATATATAAAATGTGATAGCATTTTGTACTCGTCCTCTGTATTACCCTAATTCAGCCCTAGCCTGAAACTTAGATTCACCTCACTATCAGGCTTTCATTTACCTGCATGTCCTGAGCTGTTGAGCATTTGTTGGCCCTTTATTTGCATGTGCAGCTCTACCTGTTAAAGGGAAAAATACAAGAGAGAGCTTATGCTTCAAGAGCAGTCTTTAGCTAACCCCTTATAGACTTCACAGAGCTTCAAGCTACTAATTGTCCAAGTGACCTCATTAAAGAGCTAAAGATAACAGTGTGGACTCAAATGCTGTAATTTCAAGGGAAAGAATTCAAACCCAGTGAGGCCAGGCAAATACAGATGAGCAAATGAACCTCTGCTGATATTGGCTACACAGACCCTTAGCTGTCCTCTTCACCAATTAATTGTTTTGTCCTAATATAAGAGTATTTCATTCCCTCCTGTCAATAATTTCTGCAACTCAATAAAGAAGGGTTCTTTAGCAATACAGAGGGGATTCCGGCAAGCCTCTTGTTTTTTGATTGCCCCATTTCTGAAGTGGAAAATATCAAATGGATCACATCATATTGTCTGTGTTAACTTTTTCAAAATTAATACTAGCCATACAGACCAAACTGAAAAAACTTGAAGCTACAACTCACAATTACAGCTCTGTACCTTTAGGTTATTATTTGCTTATTGTAATACTTTTTTCTTTCTTTCCCAGAAGAATGGGTGCCTCCTCAAAACCTTGATGTTGACTCTTTCCTTTTTCAGACAGCTCTCTTACCTTCCCAAACCCCTGCAACATTTTCTGTGCTCTTCTTAACTCCATACAAGTCAATTGTAATCCTCTCTGATCTATCCTCTAGTGAGCACAGAACTGATTCACCAAACCTCTGTATGTAGTTATAATCTCTGATACTTTCAGTCATCTTCTCCTACAGCAGTGAATTCAAGTTTCCTCTTTCACCTTTGTGATTATTACGGCCTCATCTTTTCAGGCACTTTGAAATCTTGTCATTCCTCTCTTTTTAATATGAAACCTCATAAATCATGTGTCAGGCCTTCAGTTACCATGTCCTTTTTCATTCATTCATTCATTATGCTGCTGCCTTATGCATTTTTTAATCTCCTTATCTGCGCATTTTTAAACCCGAGTATAACCGAGGTGTCCAATGCGTCCCCAAGTTCTGCTGGCAGCAGCCGCCTGTGCAGGCCGAGAGCGCGTCCTGCTGGTGTCCTTGTGGAAATGCAGCCCTGGAAACATCCGCGAGAGCGGGGAAAATTAAACCTGTGGAGGTGCTTTAAACAGCAATGTCGAAAGTGTCTGTGGCTCAGAGCTGGTGTCTGCAGCACTTGGTAGCTAAGGTGGTAGTGGTGATACAGGGATAGAAGTAACAAGTGATGGATAATGTCTGTTTACACTTAGATTCATGGAAAATCTTCAAACAGAAGTTCAAGAAATGGAATTCATCAAGTTTTCAAAGGGTTTGAGTGTCATGAGAAAAGAAGACTTTGCAGCATGGTTGCTGTACTTCACTGATGAGGAAAACAATGAAATTTACTGGCAGAACGTGAAAGACAGAATCGAAGCAGGAGAGGTTGGTACCAAAATTATACTTTGTTTTCCTTCCTTCTTTCTGTGCACAGGTTTTCATTTGAATGTGGGTATCTAATGAGATAACCAGTTGCCAAATGAAGTATTGCAGCCCTTGAATTTTATACAAGTAAGAGCAATGATAATTGTCCAGCCAAGAAATACAAATATCAACGATGAGTAGGCAGTCACATCTAAACACTTAAGTCTCACCATATTTAATGACATAGAATAATTGGGATTTGAATGTATATTCATTATATATAATCTGAATTCTGTGATACTCTAGAACATCAGTTTGGAAGAATTCAAGACTTTTTGCAAGTTTACAAATAATCTGGAAGACTTTTCCATCGCCATGCAGATGTTTACTGTAGCAAATCGTCCTGTTAAGCGGGGTAAGTGCTGTACACCTTTCATGTGGGATTTTTAAAGGCAAAAAAAATAATTTTAATTATGGGATTAATGTAAATTAGTTATCCCAAAGTACCACGGTGAAGTCCAAAAATATTATACTGCTCTGTATTTGGACTTAGTTCTATTTCATTAAAAATAATAATATAAAATTTCAAAAATGTTTTCATTTCAAAGTTCTAATGTGCTGTCATATGTGGATTAATGACAGCAGACTAATAAATCATAAAATGGTTTGGGTTGGAAGGGACCTTTAAAGGTCATTTTTCCAAACCTTCTGCCATAGGCAGGGGACTCTGTCACTGGATTAGGTTGGTCAAATCCCCACCCAACGAGACCTTGGACACTTTCAATGGTGGGACAGCCACAACTTTGTTTCTTCCTTATGTCCAGTCTAAATCTACCCTTTTTCACTTTGAAAGCATTTTTCTTTTCCTGTCACTACAGGCCTTGGTAAAAGCTCTCTCATAAGCCCCCTTGATATAGTGAAAGTCCACAATAAAGTCTGCCCTGAGGTATCTCTTCTCCAGGCTGAACAACCCCAATTCTCTTGGCCTTTCTTCACTGAAGAGGTGCTCCATCCCAAAAATCATCACATAATTCTTGTGGCTCTCCTCTGGACTCACTCCATCTCCTCCCTGTGCTGAGGAGGATGTGTTTTGCAGTTATGTCTATCAAAAAGAAACAATGTCATAAAGTGGAGTTTAAAATAAAAATTTCAAGGAGGGGAGTTGCTTCCTTCCCATATAGGAGAAAGAGGAGCTCTTTCTTAATCAAAAGTTTTATGGACATGCAAATGCTTTTTGTTTTAATCCTGAGGTTGTTACTTTGTTGTTACTCTTGAAGGACAAGTCTCGTAAGTTATTTCAAAATAGCAACTTTATTAAAAAGTCCCTAAAGAAATGTAAGAAGATATTAACATTCATTGAAATTAATATTTGATGGGCTCATGTGAAAAAATATGAGAGATGTGAGAAGATGGAAAGAGAAATACATATTCTTGAAAAATGAATGTTTGGATGGGATTTGAACCAAAGAAAACTGGGGGATTTGCAACTTGTGACTTTACCAGTCTCTTTTTGTGCTGAACCCCACTCTAATCAAAATCAGCCAGCTGCTGAGGTAACTCACAGATGTTATATGCCTGTATGTCTAATTCTCTCCTGAGTCTGGCTGAGTTCTTTGTCTTGGTGTTTGCACGATAATGTGGATATTATCATGTGTATTCACACACATATGAGCATTCATATAAACATAAGACAGTCTTTTAGTCCTGCCTTTTATTCTAGATTTCTTTTTCTTCTAAGTTGACAACTCATCTTTTCTCTTTGATAAGGTGGCCCTTCTTTGCTTGAAAATTGTTATGCCCCACTGTTCTAGAAGATCTTCTTTTATTGATATTACATTCAAAGAAAGGATAGTGCCATGAATGGATTTAAATTCAGCTTCAAAAGAGGAAACAGTTAACATCTTTTCAAAAACAAAATTAAGACTACTATAAACATCCCATGTTTTATGTCTTTTTCAAGTTGTGATATATCCTTTTACAGAAGGATTTTTAACTTAATTCTATTTAAACCAACTGTGAAATAATCAACTACATTTATACAGGAATTGTTGAAAGAGACAAAGATGAGAGCTATGTCAGGAATGCTATTCCCTCTAGTAAGCTTCAGAAATAATCATATTTATAACACTATAAACAGCACTTGTTTATGAGAGCAGAACCACGTTAATATTGCATTTATGACTTCATTGGACAGCTTGCTGTAATAATCTACAATACTGCTACACTTCAATAACTTCCAGTTCCTTTTTGAAATTCACACTTCCATGATGCCTTCAAAAATGCATCCAATTCATGTGTTGTGATTGTGCTTGCTATAATAAACAATAATCCTTCCACCCTTACAAGCTGCTGTTTTGTGGCAGCCCCACACACTTCCTCATCTTCCTTGAGCCAAAACTCCAAATTCTGTGCACCACAGGACAAAAAGAGGGTCTAGTGGGTGTTTCTATACTGCACATGGTGGTGTAAAGAGAGAAGAAAAAAGAGCTCAAGATGAAAGGACATCTCAAGAGAGGTATGGCAGCTTTTTCTGCCACAAATCATCAGTAACTCTTCAACATCATTTAAGAGGAGCTAGCCAGCTTCTCTCAAAACCAGAACTACAGATATATAAAGCCATGTGCTGTAAGCAGTGCATTGGCCATTTGATGGTCTGTGTTTCTGCAGAGTTGCTGAGGAGATTGTTAGTTGAGGTGGAGCATATAACCTATTGTTCTCTGAGAAGAAGAGTTTTCTTGTAGAATGAATTGTCATGAAGCTGGCTTGATATAAAATGGTAAAATTTTTTATGAGAGGATAGTGAGGCAAACACCATTTGTATGAACAGGAAAGAGCCAAATTTTTGCTATTTCTAGCAAAAATTGTCACTTGTACTGTTGCTTGAGAAGCAGTGCATTGCTAAAGCTTATGATAAAAGTAATAAAGATAGTGTTACAAAAGAAGAAGCAAGCTCAAGAACACATGAACTGAGTCCTCCTAATAGTTTACTAGTTTACACATCCCAAATTCTCCAGTTAGGATACCCACAAGCCATTGTAAATTTGACGGAATCCTGATATTTATAAGCTTTCTATTTTTTTGCAAGTTCAGTCACTTGTGATGTAACATTATGTCTTTACTAGCTGAGTTCAAGAGAGCAGTGAAGGTGGCAACAGGACAGGATCTGTCAGATAATGTTTTGGATACCATCTTCAAGATTTTTGATCTAGATGGAGATGACTGCCTCAGCCACAGCGAGTTTCTTGGAGTCCTGAGGAACCGAATTCATCGAGGTTTGAGGGTAACAAGCTGACATAATTGTTTGTAAATACCACAGATGATTGCTACAACTCTCTTGTAAATGCTTGTAGAAACACCAGTAGAGTTAATGAATGGAAAAATATATATATTTTAAACTGGGTAGTCCTTACTGCATATGAATCTGGGATGAGTGCTGCCACTCAGAATTTGTTATTACACATGTGAACTGTGGAAGCAGCAGCACATCATATATTGTATTTACACAGTCTGGAAATAGGAGTCTTCTTTGTGTAAATGCTAAACACACTTTAACTTTATTAACAGGTACCACAGCAGCAAGGCATTCAAGGTTTCTGGAAGTGTGTGAAAAAAGAAAGCATTAAAGAAGTCAAAGAACTTTGGAAGCAAACTGGGAAAAGTCCTTTTTAAAGCAGTCTATTTTTCTTTTGCTTAAGTGGTTTTTCTTAAGGGGAGTTTGTCTGTCCTGTTTACATAATAACTAAATCAAAAATGCTCTTTTTTTAAGCTATAGTTAAAGTTTAATTCACCCAGACTCTAATGCAATAATTTTATAATCGTTCCAGTGCAATCAGTTTGGTTTACAGAACTGGTGTCGCTTTTGGCCTCCATACCAAAGTACTCTTGTTCTGGGGAATAGTGTTGTTTACTGCTCTGTGGAGTCTGACCCTGCACAGGATGGATGCAGGATTGAATAATGGCCCCAGGCAGGAACATCACAGCAGTTTCATCTCCTGTTGAAGGAGTGGACATCATCTCAGCCCCCAACACAGCAGCTCTCCTTCTCCAGCAAGGGCAGAGGTCCACAAGGCAAAATCACTTGCACAGCACATTTTAAACCAAGTTATCCTAAATCAAAAAGGAAAATTCATACCTTGTTATGGGGATCTGCTCATGTGCTGGTTCCTGATGCTTGATTCCACCAGTTCCTGTGTGGATGTCTGGTTTGTCTGCCTTCATTGTGTTATTATTAAACTGGAAATACAAGACTGAAAGGCTTGATGCAGGGTTTTAAAGTTTTACATTGATCAGTGAGTGTGTATTGAGTGTCTCAGACCTTTTCCACATAGTGTAAATGGGAAGAAAAAAATCCTCATTCTATCAAACACAGTGGTAGCTACAATTTGACTCATGACTATTTTGCTTTAGTTGTATTGCAGAAGATAAATGTGTAACAAGTAGTTGTTTTATCTCACTAAAAGTTGTGACAGGAAAACCTGAAGTATCTCAGGAAATCAAGGTTATAATAAGCCATTGTTGACGTAATATGTCCAATAAAAAACCAAATACAAATGTTTATTAGTCCAAATGCAGTTAGACCTAAGATCTTGAACACTAAAAAGAGGAGCAAATCAAGACTAACACTTAGAAATTACAGTTGAACATTTTTTTTAAATAACATAAGGTGCATCTCTGTGTACACAGGTGTGCACATTACATGTTTTGTTATTCTTATAATCCCAGGAGCCAAAAGCCAGGTCCAGATCATTCTTCCTGGCTGGCCATGATATATAGGAGATAGACTTATCTGTAAGGCTGTCAAGGTTCTTCCTCTTTCCCCCTCTCAGTTGTCTGATATGTCTTGGCTGAGGTGAAAGCTTAACCTTTCAGGACAGGTTTGTGATAATAGAGATAATAGACTCAAAATGTGGACTAGGGAAATGTCTCAAAAAATAACCAAGAAACCACTCAGTGAGGAACAATCCATCCGTTTGTTGCATTACATCAGCTGTGTTTGCCTCAAAGCTCAACATGTGGTGCTTGGTTGTCATTTCTCTGGGTTTTGTGAGAAGAGGGGCAATTTCCATGATAGGTCAGACATGAGGGCAGCTCTCACTTGGTAGAGGGACAAGAGAGAATGCATTGGGAAACCCTAAAGGTCCTGCTTAAGGAGTACTGAGATTACTGAGGATGTTTGATGTGTCGGTAGCTATCATGTTTGTGCTGAGGACAAGTCCTAGGCCTGAGCCTTGGCATAGTGATCTCTCCTGGGGAACACAGTGAAAGGCCAGCAAAGCAACTCTTCTTCCCTCATGGCCTCAGCTTGGAGCTTTCATCTAAAGTGTTAAAGAGAAAATGCTGGTAGTCCTATCATGAACGTGCAGAACAAGACCATGCCTGTGGGGATGTCCTGAGACTCTCTGGAAGATCAGGCACCAGTGGCCATCAAGGATCCCTTTTCCCCCAGGAAAAATCCAGATGCAGTAAATGCCTCCGCCTCCTCCCTCAAACTGAGCTCATGCAGTGCTATGTAGGCAGCAGGACAGCAGGTGCTGGTTTTCTTTGTGTGTTTGGAAATTGTTTGTTGCTTCTCGTGGTGGGAGCAAAGGTGGGGCAGTGAGACTGGCACCACAGTACCACAGCCAGCTGCCCTTCCCAAATTATCCAAAAAATGACACTGTTGAAGAAGAGCTTCCATGGCATAGAAGCGTGTATGTGTTCAACCAAAATGTGCTTTGTGCCAGCTCTGGCTTTAATGCAAGGCTGCCTTTTATTTGTTGCTGTTAATATTTTGGCAAATCATTTTTACTTTGGAGTGGAAATTATTCCCTAGCATTTTATTCTGTGTGAAGTTAATAGGTTTATGATGTTTTTTATTGCTTTTGTGGTTTCTTTTGTTTACTAATTACTTCCTTATTACAAGCTGTTTGGTTTTCTTTTGGAAAAATCAACTCATTTAGCTTTAGTGTATCTAGAAGTTTAATTCTTCAGTGCTCATTTTTATCTGGGTTTGTGCAATCAGCAGTATCTGCTTTCAGGGATTTCAAGTTTTATTTTTCAGCAAAAGCTTTGATTTCAAGTTCAGAGGAAAAGCAAAGGGATATGCTTGGGTTTGATACGAATTTTGTGTCTATAGTAAAAAGAAAAAAAGATTGATTGAAATTAAAACAGAGTTATGAATAATTTTCAGAAGTTATCCTGAAAGTGCAGCCAGGAAGGAGCTCCTTTAAAGGCCAGGGATGACTTGTCCACCAGGCTTGAAGAATCATGCTCTGCATTTAATTTGTAAGTTTATTGTTATTTTTCAACTAAAATAGTTTGTGAAACAGTCTTAAAATAATTTCTTATTTTTAATATCTTAGATTAAAAGAGATATTTATGTATTTAGATACACCCTGTTTTTTAAGAAATTCATTATAGTTTAAGTGTTTAATGTTTTAGTTCCTTTTAGTCACTGTATGATATTTGCAGCCTGCTGTGAGCATTACTCAACACAATTTAGTTAAGGCTTATGCCAGTTACCAGTCTAAATATATCAATTGTGACTTGTTTTAACATAAGGAACTCTTCCTCTGAACAGGAATGTATAGAAAAGCTAAATAAAATTGATTTTTTTAATCTACCACATTGCATCTGAATTTTACATGGAATAAAGATGAACACATTGCACATTGCAAAAGTCTCAAAAATTGATATAAGATATCAGAAGGATACACAAAAGCAAGTGCAGTCACCTACAGTGTATAACTGCTTTACAGAATTTTAGTTGTTGTATCCCCATAACACTTCTTACATTTCTTTGTTTGTTTACTTTAAGATAATGTCCAATAACCATTTATTCTTCATTTCCAAATGAAGCAAAGGCAAAAATGCAGTGTGATATACTAGAAGTAATTGAAACTCATTGATTGTTTCTGGAAATTAATTCTGGTGTCTCAGTTTGTACAAGCCTCTTTCTAAAAGCAAAAGTCCCTTTGGATTCAAACCAAGCTGGCAGGTTTTAACAAGACAGGCAACAATGAGGAGGGCATGTTCTGCACAGCAGGCAAACAACCAGGCCATGGACTGTGGTTTCATGGCACTTCACATGTTCAGTGCATATAACATAAAAAGGATCACTGCCCAATAAAGGGCAAGAATGGGAACAACCCTCTTGCTTCAGGTATATTGACCATACCTGGACATAGAAACATAGAAATGGATCAATAAGTGTACATCAAAATTTAAAATTAGTTTTCTTCTCATGATGGAGTTCTCACAGGAGGGGCAAGCATGCCTCATACCTTCAGTTTTAATTTTTCCTGTAAAACAGTCACAGCTGGTTCAGGAAACTACTCCAATGCAGAAAAAATCCTTCAGTCATTCTGAACAGAAAAATACGTGCCCAAATGATGTTGTGGTCATTATTACTGAGATCCAAGTTGCCCCAACAAACAGCTCCTGTAATGCAGTTGGTCACAAGGGGAGCATCAAGATGAACATGGCAGATGTAAACACACTCCTCTAGTGCCCAGCTGGCCACAGAAGCTCCTGCTACAGAAGCTGAAGATGTCATCCGACAAGAAGCCAAAAGCCCTTTGCAGAACAGAAAACCTGTGAGACTTGAGCATGCACAAAATTAATCAGCAAACAAGTGTGTGTCTCTTCACTCATTTATTTGAATGTTTCCCATTGGCTTTGTTTATTAAACAATTCCTAGCTGACTCAATAATAAAAAAAGTCATACAACATATGTGGAGACAGATTTCCCATGAGGCTCATGTTGGCTTAGTTAATAATGTTTCCAGTTCATTAACTGGAGTGCCCTAGTGAGAGCTCTGCTTGCTGTCCTGGGCTGCTGCTCCTGCACACCGACATTGCAGGGAGCCTGCTCAGCACTGCTCACACCTGCAGGGGCTCAGCCACAGCACCTCGTGCCCTGAGGAGTAAAAGGCCATGGTTTTACTCACCCGTGTGCCCATTGTGAGTTTAGATTGGATGCTAGGGAAAAAAACTTCAGATAAAGGGTTGTCAAGCACTGGGGAAAAGCTGTTCATGGAGGCAGTTGTGTCACCATCCCTGGAGGTGTTGAAAAGATGTTTAGATGTGGCACTTGGGGACATGGTTTAGTGGTGGTAGACATGGCAGTGCTGGGTTAATGGCTAGACTTGGTGATCTTGGAAGTCTTTTTTGAATGATTCTGTGATTCTCTTCTGCCTCTGGCAGAAGGCTGGCCTGCCTTTCCAGGCTGACCGAGTGGTGGAAGTAACATGGGATGGCATCAGGCTGTGGGAGAATGGACACAGCACTTTGCAGAACACTGTTTATGACTGGGTGTGTGTTGGCCAGATTTCAGACACGCAGGTTTGAAAAGACGGAAGGAGGAATATTCCATAGGTAATTCAGAGGAATGTGTGGGAGTTTTTCTCATGGGATTTCAGATGCAAGCTCACTGCTCTGAAAAAGCCTTGGAGGGCCTGGCCTTTCTCCATGGACTGCAAGGGGAGCACAGAAGATGAGCCTCACTGGACTAAGCCTGTACTTTGTGAATGCCACAAGCACTTTCCTGGAGAAAGGATGTTCTACACAGGCATTCTACCACAACACTGTGCCTCAGGTGCACTGCTCTAGGGAAAATTTGTCAGCCTTAATGTCAGCCCATGGAGAAACTGGCTCTAAATCACCCCAAAGAAAACCAATTGTTTTAATTTAAGACTTTCCAATAAAGTTTTAAAGTTTTTTTAAAGTTTAAAGTTTTAAAATGTACTTTTTTTTTCAGGATACAGATTTTTTTGTTTAAATTATGTGGCCTCTTAATCTTGTGTTTTAATCTACTTTGAAACTGATACTATTGGAATGAGCAAACATTACTGAAAACGTGGTGTACATCACTTAAATAATGCACAGAAGGTAATTCCTAGAGCAATGGCAGATGAGTAAGAGGGTAGAAGATGGCATTCACTAGTGAAAAGAAAGGATACCACAATACAATGCTTTGCCACTAATCTTTAGAAAAGGACACTAATTAAATAAGTCCTAAAGTCAAAAGAAGAAACAGAAGAGCTATTAGAATAAGTTAAAAATTTAGCAAACATGAATATTATTGAACAAAAGGATGCTAGGTAAGCAAGAATGGAATCAATGTGGCTGAAATTAGGTTTTTTTTAATGCTGTTTGACCAAAAATGCATCCTCACAATTTATAAATTTGATCCAGTGCAAAAAAGGGATAGTAGTCCCTGGTAGTTTGCATGTACAAGATTACATGATCTGTACTGGAATGTGAAGAGCAAACACTTTGCATAATCTCTGTTGGTTTTATGTGTACATCAGAAATTCAAAGCCTCCAAAAATTTGATTTGTCTCATATTACAAGGAATAAATGAGACAAATTATGATTTTGCATCAGTCTTCATCTAAGAGGTTTGTTTGCTTCTGCCTTGGGATTCCATGCTCCTGGAGTTTAAGATGAGCTACTTTGAGAGGGAAAAAATAGAGAAGCAAAATGGAGATTAAATTGTTGTAGATTATAACCTCTAAATAGTAAAGAGAGAAATTCTGAGTTAACAGGAGTGTTTGTAGTGCCTTGCTCTGTGACCAACAAACATCTGGAAGACTGCAACAGACCCTAACTGGTGCTAAGGCTGCAAAGGGAAATGTTTCACTTCTTGTACATTTTTCAATGTGACTAAAGCAGGTGGGCAGCCAGAAGTTGAGGTGTGATGTGAAAATAGACAGGAAATGCCTTTTGTTTGTCAATATTTGACAGTCGTGGGATCCAGTGAGAGTGTGGTGAGCAGCTATTCCACAACATGGCATTCTGGGTTGCTCTTCAGTTTCCCAGAGTTTGCTCCAAGTGTCATTTCTTGTCCCTCCCACAAATGAGGCAGCAAAGTTTGCACAAGCTGCACTGCAGCCATTTGAAGCCAAACAGGTGTTCAGCAATTCCTAGCAGAGCTTCCTTCCATCCTGCCTGACTTCTATTCAAGGAGCTGGTTTCTTCTCAAGAGGTCCTTGTAGAGACATCCCAGGTGGCTTTCAGGAGTGGAAGATGATAGTTCCTGCCAGCTGTGATAAGGGGCTTCTTGTGCAGCAAAACTCCTCAGTGGGGGGCACTGTCTGGGGATAAATAATCCCTCTCTGCCACCTCACAACCTTGGAGTTGTCCTTGTTTAATTCAGTCTCACTTCAGTTCCTGTCATTCTGGAAACGCTGCGTGGAAATGCTGCTGGATTGTAGCTGATATAGTTTGTCCTGTTCAAAGATTATGCTGCAGCCACTGGACTTCCATCCTGCCCAAGGCATCTGTCTGACCCAGAAATGAAATACCAGCTGTGTCACAGCTTCCAGCTTTGCCAACATCAGACTCCATCCAAACCACATGTGGCTGTTCCTGCAGCTCAGTATGGACCTGCTAAAAGGGGAGGAATGTCAACACACACATGGCTCCACTGATACCTCTGTGGGTGAGGCTGCAGTCAAGCATCAGCAGGGGAGACTGGGATAGGGAGGATCATGTTGGATCCCCTCACATCTTTCCTAGCATAGTGAAGGCTAAAACCTTTTTATTCATGGCTGTGCTCCTTAGTCTTCATGTTAGGAATTGTGTTTATTGTGAATTGTGTTTATTCTGATTTTGTCAGAAAAGTTGGTGGAAGCACAGCCAAGAGGATGGTCAATGCACAGTAACAGCCAGGAGTCAGTTACAGCCACAGTAACATGCAGGACGTTCGTGGTAAAAGTTGTTTGTAACTTTGCTTCCCAGGTCCAGGTCCCTTCTCCTTAGATTCCTTAGGGGTGATTATGGTGGTGCTGGTTTGACAGTTGTTAAGTTGAAGGTCTCTTCCAACCTCGATGATTCTGTGAACGGGCAAGGCCATAGCAACTGCCCTTGTCCTGCCAAGGCAATCTCACTGCTGCTGCCCACCGAACCAGCTCCAGGGGCTCACAGGGACTACAGGGCACCAGCCCTGTTGTGTCCAAGCCTTTCAGGGCACTCTTGTGAGCAGTTCCAGCCTCACCCCTCACCTCAGCATCATGGATGCTGTCTGCACCCTATGGATGGAATACTGTCTGTACCCTATGGATGGGATGCTGTCAGTTCCCTATGGATGCTGTCAGTTCCTTATGGATGCTGTCAGTTCCCTATGGATGGGATGCTTTCAGTTCCCTATGGATGCTGTCTATTCCGTTTCCCTCGGCTCAGAAGGCCCCTCCTGCCGCCGCCAGATGGCGCCAGAGCGCCGCGGGAGCCGCCTGGTGCTAGGGACTGCTCCTGGCGCGACGCCCGTCTAGTTCGGCAGGGAGATGGGGAATTTTGCCATGGCGCGGGCCGTTCCGACCTCGGCATCCCACCCACCGCAATGCCAGAGTAAGGCTAAAGATTTCAGGCGCTCCGCAGCTGAGCCCCGCAAGGCAGCGCCGGCGGCGGTGCCCGCCCGAGGCCGCGGTGTGGCCGCAGCTGTCAGGCGCCCAGAGGCGCTCAGGAGCAGCCGGTGAAACAAAGAGCAGTAAAAGTCATTTAAAAGTTCCCTTTGCGGCACCCAACAGGCTGCTTAAGCGGTGTAAGAGCTCGGCGAGCAGGGGCAGGCAGCAGCCCGGCAGCGCCCGCAGCTGTCCCACCGCCTTCCTGCCCGGCAGCGACCCGTCCGGCCAGGACCAGAAAAGGGGAAAAGCTGGAGGTTTAAGAGCAAGTTTTATGGATGGAGGAGGATCTCGCCCGTGCGAACAAAGGGAGGCGGAGGGCAGCGGTCCCCCGAGGTGCAATGGCGAAGGATGCATCGGGAAGAACGTGGCCAGTAGGTCGAAGGAGGGAATCCTCTCCCACGACTCAGCCCCATTGAGGCCACATCTGGAGTGCTGTATCCCGTTCTGGGCTCCTCAGTACAAGAAAGTTGCTACTGGAGAGGGTCCAGTGGAGGAGCCTCCAAGGATAATTAAAGATCTGGAGCATCTCTCTTATGAGGAGAGACTCCAGGAGCTGGGCCTGTTTAGTCTAGAGAGGAGAAGACTGAGTGGAAATCTCGTGAAGGCATATAAATATCTCCAAGGCAGGTGGCAAGGGGATGGTGCCAGGCTCTTTTCAGTGGTGCCCAGAGACAGGACGAGGAGCAATAGCCATAAACTAAAACACAAGTTTCACCTCAACATGAGGAAGAACTTTCCTTGGAGGGTGGGCAGAGCACAGGAACAGGCTGCCCTGGCAGGTCATAGAGCCTTCCTCTCTGGAGAGATTGCAAACCCACCTGGACGCGTTCCTGTGTCACCTGCTCTAGGTGACCGCGCATTGGCAAAGGGGATTGGACCGGATCGTCTCTGGAGGTCCCTTCCATCCCTTACCATTCAGAGATCCACAGGCGTTCCGGCGCCCCGAGAAGGGGGCGGTGGCAGGCGCTGGGGCCGCCCCTGTCCCGCCCACTGCGGCCCGCCCAGGGCCCGCCCGGGGCCGGCTCCGCAGCGGCGGCCGGAGCTGCAGCCGCCGCCCGCCCGTCGCAGCGCCGGCGCTGCCGCGGTGCCCGGCAGGGAAGATGGCGCCGTCCCACGTCCTCAAGTGCTGCCAGAAGGTGCTGGCCTGGGTGCCCGTGGCCTTCATCGCCCTGGTCGTGGCCTGGTCCTACTACGCCTACGTGGTGGAGCTGTGTGTGTGTGAGTGGACCGGGAGGGTCGCGGGCGCCGGGAGCCGCCGGCCGGGCGGGCAGGACCCTCCGCCGGCCGCCTCCTCCCCTGCGCCCCGGGGCTCGCTTCTCCCTGCGCCCGCCTCAGGCTTTCGCTTGGGCGGCGGAAGGAGACCCTGCCTCGGGCGCTCCCTCCGGGCCGCCTTTACCTGTTGTCCTCCCGCCCTCAGGTGCCTCATGGTGGCGGGGTCCCGGCCCGGGGCCGCCTGTGGAGGTTCAGGGGAGAAGGAGGAGGCCCAGAGTGCTTCGTCTGGGGACAGGGACTTCTCGAGAGCTCAGCCCCTCGTGAGGAGTTTCCCCTCTATTTTACTGTTGTTCATCCATCTGATGTATCGAATAACTCCTTAAGGGTGTATAGGGGGTTCCCCTCCCTCCTTTTCATTCAGAAGCCCGGTGCCGGTGAAGCATTATGAGGCTGGAAACATCCAACTTAAGCGGGCTGGGGAAAGGATTTAGGTCTTAGGGGGCTTTGTCAGGCCGTATCCAGGCTCTCTGGAAGAGGGCTCGTCTTTATATAAATCTGACTTGCAGCCGATGTCGGTCAGGGCTATATTCACCCTTTGCTGTCTTCAGGAGGAAAGTTCCGTTCAGGAGGATGTTGGCTTTCTCTGGGCAGGGTGAATTGAGGGGAACTGTGATGTGCAGTATTCATCAGAATTGCTGAAACTTGGAAGCAACATAGGAAAACTAAGGAACGGATTATTGAGCATTTGGCGTGTTTAAGTAAGGAAGAAGCTGAAATGAGGAAGAACCTCGAAAGTACTACTACATATAGGTCTGTCTAGTGTCTGTAGGTCCTGGTACTACTTCTTACTTGTGTAAACTACATGCTTTGATATCCCTAGCTAGAAAAAAAAATGTTTGCATGTACTTTGTATCTGGGTAAACTGGTATATACTGCCTTCCATTAGCAATAATCACTTTGGTTTTTTCTGTGATGACTTAGTATTTTGGATAACCTTTCTGTATGTTGATGTTATTTCACAGCCTTCTGTATTTAGAGATCTAGACTGGAGCATAAACCACTGGCACAAATGTTATTTGAACTTTAAAAAGTAGAGACATAGCTGTATAATAATGCTTTTTGAGATACTACATGAAATGCTGACATGAGATAGTTGCAAATATGTCAGTGTATCCAAACTTGCCAAATTACTATTGTTCAGTTCTCTATGTGAATAAATAGGTTTTCTCGGAAATCATGCTTAAAACTGTAAACATTTGAAAACAAATTTGAGTCAGTCTGCTGGAGGTCTGGAGCATGGGTAGCTGTAACAGTAGTCCTGAAAGGGGCTGTGGGAGGTTATAGACACACATTTTACGAGTTTTCTGTACCCACTACAGTCTAATTAGTATGACAAAAGGCAGATTAGGGCTATTTTTAAACAAAGAATAAAAACTCAGGGATTAGGAGGCTTGCCTAGGGTCGAACAGGTGGTCTCTGCTTGAATTGGGAACAGACCTCAAGCTCTGAGTCCCAGCTTTGTATCTTGATCACAGAATGGGTCAGGACTAGGTGCTGGTGAATGATTTGTCTATCATGAACATAGAGAAGCTGAAAGGAGCTCTTCTGAGTTCATTAAGGTTTCGTTTGTGTGAAAATTATTGAGAAGATTGGCTCCTGTTGATGCAAGAGCTTCTACATCTCTAAGTCTGGTTTCTAGAAGACTGGCAATTTTTGCTTACGAATCATCTCTATTCATGTCTGTGCATACAGGCTTTTAAGAAAAAGTGTCATTTAATAAGCAAAATCTGTACTGACTTCTGTTGCTGCCACTGATTTTTTCTGTTGTTACTTGTCTAAATCATGCTCGATGACCAAGGATTTTATTTGTCTTGTAAGTTTTTTCTGTTGTGAGTTTGGAGGCTTTTGGGTTTTGTTGTTTATTTTTAATCTGTTGAATTTTGTTTACACTCCTGAGAAAAAGTCATCTCACCAAGGGAGAGGAAAGGGATTTTGTGTTTGGGTCTTTTTGGCGTTGTGGTTTTTTTCCTTTGCGTGGTTTTACTCTGCGGTTGAGTTCAAACCAGGATTGAGAGGATTTAGAGCAAAATACAAGATTTTCTGTTTGTCTTGGGAGGGAGGTTTTCTTTCTGCTGGTGCTCCCTATGTTCTGTTTGTTTTGGGAAGGACAGCACTGTGTGCTACAAGGAAGAGCAAGCATGTGCCTCCAGCACACAGCTGATGAATGAGGCAACGCTGCTGTTCACGTGGGGCAGCACAGAAGCAGGGATATGGCTTTGGTAAGAGGCTGATCTGTGCCCACTAAAGGAAAGAGAGATGGAGGAAGGGAAGCTTTAGAAATGAGGAGATATAATAGAAAATTTCAAGTAAATACTGGGCAAAAGAGAAATTGAAACCCCATGGACATCAGTGTTTTTTCAAAGTTTATTCTAAAAAAAAATCATTAACTGTTCAGATGTGATACTAACAAGGAAACAGGAAGGTGGAAATCCTGTATTTTCCCAATTATTGCTTCTTCCTGGTTTGTTTTTTTTTCCTTGGAGTCCTTGGTCGTTTATTAAAGGTTGAACATGTATTCAGTTAGTAGACCAAGTGGGAAGCCAGGCTTTGTGTAGTATCATAAAGGAGTAAATGGTTGGAGAGAAGTTGGGCTGCTTCTTCTTTCGTCACCTCACCCTTTTCCTTTCAGTTTTGCTTCTCTGTGCTGCTTGCCCCACCCTCCTCTGATGGGGTGCTCACATATTGCTCAATGTGGTGTCTGATGGACTCAGGCTTCTCTGTAACTCACTCCTAGTATGTATTTACTGGATTATGCCTCTTCTATAACCCTAAATTATATTACTTACACACTGTCTGTGAACACCAAGGAGGACTGGTGTGGATAAGATGAAAGGAGACTCATGAGCTTGTCTATTGTTTTCCTCCCATGGGAACTGCCAGTATTGGTTCTGTCTCTCTGAAGATGTTGAACAGTGGCTTGTTTAGACCACTATTGCTGTGTAGTTGAGATCCATCAAGTAAATTAGCTATTAAGCTAATTGGAAAGGTGAAAACAGCCAAATGTGTGTAAGTTGAGGGAATGTCAGCATAGTGTAAAAATTCAGTGAATATGTGTAACTGAAGGAACTACAAAAGACTGAAGGCAGGTCTTAGGGGCTTTTAAAATGTTTTGAAGTAGAAAAAGCTGACTGAACACTTTCTAACTAGATTATTTCTTCTTTTCACACATAACTTGCCCAGAGCTCTGTTTGCAAGAAAACACCCCTAGCAATGCATAAAGGATGTTGTAAAATAGCTTTTTGTTAGTTTGAAACCATTTCATGTGTTCCTTCATCTTATCAAAACATGTTTTGCTTTTAACATCATTGCTTTTGTAAACAATGGCTATATTATACTGCTGCTGAATTGGACTGATTGTGTTTGCTTACCACATCCCTCAGATGCTCAGAAAGAGTGAAATGCTTCTCTCGTGGTTTGCTTTCATTTATGACTGGCTTGGATCTTATTATCCATCCCAAACGTTTTTGTAGGTGGTGGGCTGTAGTGCAGACTGGTTTGAGGGTGGTCACAAGACACTGTTTTGCTGCATATAGTTGGTGGGTGAAGTCAGCTCATTTCTTACAGGCAACCCTTCTGCTAAAAAAACACTTCCAGGCTTTGGTAGTGCAGTCTTGCACTGAGAAAAAGAGGAGTTTGTTAACTTTGAGTTGTCTGCAGCCCCTAACTAAAGTGTTATGACTGGAGTTACTTAAAAGAAACAAAACAGCAAAAAATCCTGATCAGGTTGGCTTTTTACTTCCATACTGAAGATTGCATTTTCTGAAAAATCACGGTCCTGACTCTTCTCTTGAGCCAGGAGTTTTCAGGATAATGACTTTTTTACATGTTTAGTAGGCTTGTGAATGAATGAGTATTTTCATGCCTCAGGGTCTGCAAAGTATGGAAAACTCTGATATTGAAAGCTATGGGAGAAACTAGTTGTGTATTCTTTTCATAGCATATAGTTGCAGAAGGTTTGCTTTTTTTGATACAGTGTAATGTCTAGGGTGTCTAAAATCCTGGCAAACAAAGCAGTTTGTAATTTAGAATTCATAACTTTGTATTAGTAGTACAAATGATACTCCTTGCTGTTCCAGGAGACTGCAGTGTCTCTTGTCAGTAGGAAGCTAGCTCTGATTTCCCCAAAGCATGGCCCTTATGAGAAGCACATGGTGATCCCTTGTAACGCTCCCCATCTGAAGAGTCTGTTGCATAAACAGAGAGAAGGTAATTCCATCTGCCTCCTCTGAAAGAAATCTCTGCTGAAAATGCTAATGCCATATCTCTCAAGCAATGGCAAGGTGATACCAACAGCAGTTCTGATTTCAAACTACAGAAAAAGCTGAAGTATCAGCACTGGGGTACAATGTTTGCATGTTAAGCATGTAAAAGGCATTCCCCTAGGAAAAGAGGGTTACCTGTCAACAAAATGAAAGCAAATTAAACAGGTAAGATCATTAGTTAGTTAACTATGTTTACATGCCTCTCATGAAATTAAAAATGCAGAAATTGAACCATTCTGCATACACTTAATTTTGTTGTAATCTCTCAGCATAAGCATGAGATTGCATATTATCATCTTAAATGAGAACCTTTTCTGTTATTATAAATAATTAGAATTCCTGTTGAGGTGGTCAAACTGGATACAGATTATTGGAAAACTAAGTGCTCAGCTGAGGAGAAAGATTATCTTCTATGGTGCCTTGCACTGTATTGGTCATCCTAGTTTATAGGGACAGGTGGACATGTGCCTTTTACATTAAAATGCAATCTGCTCTCTTGGCAGTCCTCTAATGAAAAAATTGTTCCAAGTGCAACAGCCTGGTTTCTTGAAGAATTATCTTGTATCTGCTCTTTCTTCTGTCATCAGGACTCCATCCCTCTTCTCCCTCCCAGCCCTCTATCTGCAGTGCCTGCCCCAGCCCCTGCATCTGCTAAACCATTCCTGACAGCTCTGCAGCAGTTGGCATCTTTCCTTGATCCCTAATTACTATCTGGTCAACAAGCAGTGTGGTGCAGTGACCAGTTCGGTGTTGTCTAGCTTGCTCAGGGGACTAGGCAGAAAATGAGCAGCTGAGCTCAGAGCAGCTCTGCCAGCAGGGAGTTTGGGCTTGTCTCTTCTGCTCTCCAACAGCTTTGATGAAACTTAGTGGTGCATACTTTGTGTGAGACCTATCCTGAGCCTCAGCACTTGTCTGAAACTGCTCCATGGGCAGGATGGGTTTGGAGTAGGGTAGAGAAGGGGCTTAGGGAAAGCAAGGAGCTGACTAAGTGTCTGAGCTAAAGCAGGAGCTCTTCCTGTTTTACTTTCTTGTAGCCATGATCACTCACTGCTGCAGTGCTTCCTGATTGCCTTCTAGATGTGGACTATAAAGCTTTGCTTCTTGCTTTGAAAGGGCTTGGATAGCATGAGCATTTAATATGATGGAAAATAACTTCTCTCCGTTTTTCTCTGGTAACAGCAGGAGGAGATTTCTGTATGCCTCTAGAGTTGGAACAGTGATCTAAATGTCACTTTCATTTTTAATCTGGAGTTTTATGTTCCTTTGTCACTTGGGAGTCTCTGTTTTCCTACAAGATGCTATGGATAAAAGGACCAGAATTTCAAGAGTATATTTTCAGCAGACATTACTTTGAGGTCATTGACCCTCTACATACAGTGAACTTCAGGTTCTTCTGTCTGTTGAAATTTCAATAATTAAAACTTTGTTCTCTACTGACTCATATTTTTATGAGTTAATTTCATATGCTTTTCATAATCAAAGAATTTGCAGGGTTTAAAGATGAGTTTCAGAGCTGAGTTCTCGTATACCTGTGATAGTTAAAATGCTTGGATGGCACTGGACCTGCTTTTACTCTTGGAACTTGAGACTGTGATGGAAAATGGGAGTAAGATTCTAATTGTCTGTCTAAAATTGTGCCTGTTAAAGCTGAGGGTTCATGCCACTGATTTTTCACCCATTCAGTGCATCACTTTGTTAAACAGTTTCCTACAACTCTTAAGATTTTATGCTGGTTTAACATGTACTTTTCTTACAAGTGTTACAAACTATGGGTTCCTGAAACAGCTTTTATGGAGTTTTGATCTAAGTCATTAACTTCTTCCAGCTGGTGCCTAATCTTCCTGTAATAGGACCAGTATCCATTTTTTTTTCTTATTAGAATGTATAAAATGTAACAGAAACATTTGGAAAGTAAGCACAGACCACTTTTTTTTTTTTGTAAGCTGAATCTCCACCAAGGTGTGATTCAGTTATAAAAGAGATAATGAGATTGCAGCAAATTCATTTGTTCTTTTAGCCACTTCCCCAATATTACCTCCCTCTGCTGTCACTAAACTGTTTTCTGTGGGATGTGCTTAACTCCTTCTCTCCCGCATCAAGAAACAAACCAGCCAGATTTTTCCCACTCTTCTGCTTTCCTTCATCCCCACAATCTTCAGTGGAATACCTAATCTTTGACTGTCCTCCCTTATCTGTGCTAGAGTCAAGTTCCCCCTCTGCAGCATTTCAAGCCTCTGCTTTTCCTTATTTCTCAAATGACCAAATGGCTCATCCATTCCTTTTTCATCTTTTCTTCTGACTCTTAACATTTTCTTGTGAGATTGTCAAAGACAAGCAGATCACAAGAGCAGCATGCTTTGCCTTTGCAGTTTCTGCAGCAGTCTCTCTGGTGCTGTACATGCTGCAGCATTGGCTTAAATGTGAAGCATGGAACCATTTCAGTCACATGATCTACAGGGAGAGGGTTTCAAAGCAGCAGTCTTTTGTTTGTGGTATGTCATTTGTGCATCTTGATGTGTGTTTGTCTCCAATGTGGGGGATTTTTATACATCTCTTGTGAAGTGCTAAGCACAGAGATAGCTGTTTGGGCTTTGGTTTTTTTTTTTTTTTTAAACTTTTTGTGACAAAATTTAGAGCTTGAAGAAATTCATCTAGAATAAGGCAAGCTGCCAGTGCAGAGAGAATGAAACAAAGTCTAGATTAAATTTAAATAACCTTGAAAGAAACAGACATTATTTGTTTGAGGAGACCTAAACACATAGTTATTGTATAAGCTGGTTTGCAGTTGTGTGTGGTGGACTTAAAACTTACATCAAGTGCCTCATCTACTGCTTTGTCATGGATGTGAATGCAGAGAACCTGTTACTGTATCATTCTTCATTACAAGTAGTCATTGCTTTTAGTTTTATCAAGTTTGGATTTAAAAAATGAGAGAAAGGAAGTGAATTTCCACATATTGCTTTGTGATTGATTGAAGCATTTCACATCTGTTGGCTGTGACCTGCAGATTTACCCTGAACATTGCAAAGGAGCCCAAAACTTGGAGCAGAGCTCTTGGAGCAGTGTGGTTTCTGTTCTGTTTTGAAAAATCCTATGTGACTAACACTCAAGTGACTTTTTTTACAGTATCCAAAAAAGGATGCAATGTAGGCATAGGATTTTTGTGGGGATGTTTTGTGTGTGTATATTTTATCTATTTAATCTGCTGCTCCTTAAGTTTCATGTTGGGGGCTTTAAATAATTGTATTTTTTAAAGTTTGACTTTGTAATTGGATTCAGTGATACTATGGCTGTGTTCCATGGTAGATACTTGCTGAGATAAAGCTAAAGCAGCAAGCAGTGCAGAGAGTAGGCTTGAACTTCTGTAATAATTAATAATTTAGACAAATCATAAATTTTGACAGTGGAAAGCTTTAAGACCATTGACTACTAGATTCAGTTATGTTTTTCTCTTTCGTGTGGCTATTTTCTGTTAACATCCTCAAAGCTGGAAATATTCTATGTTTCGAGTGGAAGTGGGAATCTGTGAGCAGAAACAATGATCTGGGAGATCTTTTAGGCCCATGCAGGCCCTCAGGAGCTGTGCTTCCATGCCTCAGGATTTGTGGTGGTCTCCTACCATGTGACAGTGCTCTCCTCTTGCTGCGCGCCTTCTCTGGAGGCTGTAGTCAAGCAGATGCACACCCTGCTCCATCCCAAATGATGACAACAGGTTTAAGGATCTGGGCCAACTCACACCTAGTTGTAGGTCTTTAGAAGCAGCCACTCTCCTGATCTAACTTCCTACAATTCACTGTGTTTGCTGACTTTTGTGTTAAACCAGCAGCAGTCGTTTCTTGGACATCACAAACATTGGTTCCCACCAGAGTGCCCCACTCCAGTACTTCACCTGCAACCAAGGATGTTCTTGCAACTGTGTTACCATGATGGGCCATAGCCTAGGAAGATGACAGAAGTTAATTCTCTCAGTAGGAGCCATGCATGCTTCAAGCCCTGCTTATTTCTTGTTAGGCAGCGTGCCAGCCCTGCTACTGTTACCTCCAGTGCTTTTCCCTGGGAGCCCTAATACATCTTTGAGGAGCAGCAGACAGAGCTGTTCTCCCCTTGGCACACATTGCATTAGGATTTACAGTATTTCAGTTAATGTTCTTAGAGTCTTGTCTTTATGCTTTCCAAGAATATGTGGTGAACTGTCGGCAGGCAGGTGAGCTCTGAGGATTTTTTTTTTTATTTATTTGCTGGAAGCAATAGTTACTGAATGAGAGCTCTTGGATGATAGGCTGTGCTCTTTTGTATGCTTGCCTCTCTGTTAGCTCTGGACTTCTATGAAAGATTCAGTCTAGATGTTCTGGAGTATCCAAAAATCCCTTTGCAATGGCTTGTACAATATTTGTGCTGTTACTTTTTCATATTCCTAAGTAATCTGGTACTTAAATGAGATCTGGTGCAACAAAATATTGTCCTTCTGACCTTGTCCTCTATCCAAAACTTTCTGTCCTTTTATTACTAGTGTTTTTTTCCCTCTGCAGCACCTGGATCTTTTTTTATGTTCCTAGGGAGTTGCTGTTATTTCTTCCTTTTTGCAAAGAAGCTAGAAGGGTGTAGATTAGCTAGTCAAGGATGTCTCGGGGTGTCTCAGTCTAAGTAAGGCTTAATGTCTGACATTTAGTTTTACGAAAGGAACAAGCAGCAAAGCCTCCAGCATCAAAAGATGCCAGCATTTGTTACCAATCAACTTGATAACCCATATATGAACAGATTCCCTAAATCACCATGAGAAGTCTTTAAATCTTTGCTTATTCCATAAATAATTATATAATTTTATAATTTAAAAAATAATAAATATTTATTAATATTTACAAGTCTAGTTTGTTGAAGACAGGAGTTCCCCATCACTACTCTCCCACAACTAATATACTTGTTTTTAAATGACATATTTTTCAATACAAAAGTTCCTTAAAGGGCTGGGTCCAAGAGCTTGGCTTATTAATATCTTGATGGGAATCCACATAGATTACATTATTGGCTGCTCTCTTGTCAATGTACTGCTGGCCGGAAATCAACTCAACACAGGCAGTTCCATATTTAACCTCAGGTGGCAAATTCCAGTCAAACCTGACCAACACTGCAAACTTGAAACTTCACTTAGGGAATCCAATGACATAACACATGAGGGGAGGTCGGCTTGATGGGCAGTTTGATTTCTTCCATTCCTCAGTGAACTTGGTGACAGCAAAATCCTCCTCTCAGAAAACAGAGTGCCTAATACTTTGTAAGGAGATTTACAAGGAGATCTTTAGCCACAGAGTTTTGCAAGGAGATTTTATCCTCACATTTCAGGAAACACTTGTTGCAAGCTGGGCCAGTAGGTAAGCAAGGAAACTGATTTTGGAAGAATCTGAAGCCAAACATGAAAAGGAGCCTGATTAGCAAAGCAGGTCCCTCTTGGCTGCTGACCATTCTCACTGCCGGGTGAGGGTTCAGGTCTGCAGGTCACAGCAGCTGTGTCTGGAATTTTTGTTCTCCATGAACTGACACCTCTGCTCTCCTGCCAGCTGTGTGGAATAGATAAATGAAAACTTGCTTATTTTCATCTGTCTGGTGTAGAAGTAAATGGATTTACTAGTAATGTCCTCAGCCATAAGACAGTCAGCTTTAAGTGACCTTTATATTCAAGGCAGGTATTGACTGGCAGTCACAAACTGCGTATTGGTATTCTTTTCGTCAAAAAGAGTTGGCAAATTGTTAATTACTTGAAAAATACTGTTATGAAAATTGTATGTTGGTTGGGTGGGGTTTTTGCTTGCTTTGGTTTTACTTTATATATACTGACAGTTTCTGGTACTACCTGCAGAGCACCTGATCTTGTGCAGGGTGCATAAGACAGCTCTGTACAGCACAGTGTTTGTCAACACCAGCTGATTATCCTGTTTGTCACTCCTATCTCTTGCAAGTGTCCTCGTAGTGTCAGCTACAGAACTACTGGAGTTATTCCTAACACAGCAAGCATTTTCACATGTGTAGATGCTTGAGTGTAATGTTACTATGAGCTTGATCTGGCCAGCCCGAGGATAAATACCTTTCCTTCAAATGCAAATGTAATTAATTAGTGGTGTGGACATTAGCTAGCTCCATTCAGATGCTTCTGAGTTTCCATGCCTTTCTGTCAATTCTGCTTTTTCCTGTTCGCTGATGTGCCAGAGAGAGCACAGCTCACTGACTGATGTGAGTAAGAGCTCTCTTTGTCTTTCGAGAAGAAACCAAGCTTTCTTTTGGCTCTGTCTGATAGCTTAAAGGCAATATTGGAAGCAATTTATGCACAGCACTTCCATGCTACTGAGCAATAAAGCTGTTACTGTTATGGTAAAGCAGAATTTTTGGTAAGAAATTGAATGAAGTCCAGTATTATGAGTAACCAGCTGAAGAAAGTGTGTAGAAGTAATTCTAGGGTTTAAAACCCATCAAAATGCAAATAGAATGAGCAGTGTCAAGAGTAATTAAATAGCCAAAGAAAATCAAGTTACATTAGGGGGGTTTTGAGCAATTATGGTAAATTGAAAGTGAGTAGTGCTTCTTGGGGAATGGAGCTTTTCAAGGGCAGCAGCCCGGGTGCATTGCTGGAGCTGAGTGCTAACTTCATATTTGGAAAAATCCTTTAGTAATTTGGGCTGACACATCTCTTAATACACAGTAGTTGATGTGGACGCAAGTGTGGGACTGAGATTGAGACCTGGCCACACTTTCTTCTGCATGCTGACCAAGTGTAACTCCTGGGTTTGAAATAATTTTAAAAGTGCAGGCTCCCTTGTTGAGAAGACCATTAGGAGACCTTTGGTATAACTTTGAAGAATATTTTGCAGCGGTAAGGAGCCATCTGTAGAATTTTGTGGGTTCCAGAAGTCAGCTGCCTTTGTAGCTATGTTTTTGAGCTGTGTAAGTGGTAGCACAGAATTTACTGTTCCCACAATACGTGGCAGAAATCTTCCCAGTTGTCATAGCTAAATTCATTGCTAAATGTAACTCAGTACCCAAGAAGTATCTTGCATTGCTTATGCTAATTTCTGCTGTAGACTGCTTGTATTTATGCATGTACTCTCTGTATTGAGGCTGAAAAGACCTTGGTTAAATAAAAAGTTGCTTTATTATTGTGATAAGAGAGTATTTTCTGGGCAGCCAGCCTCCAGCTGCTCTCAATTACTTGTTCTAGTGAAAGAATCATGTTCATATTGTTTAAGCCATAAAACAAATCATAATGATAGCTGGTAACAAGGAACAGAAACATTCTGCAGTGCAACTTGAACTGCCTTGTTTGAAATATGAATTCATTTTGCCTGGCCCTGTGATAATGCTTCTCTGAACCCTGTACCGATGGGCATGGTGATCACGAGTATAGGAAATGTGGTCATAAAACAGAGCATCCCCCTTCGTACCAGTGTTTCTTCCCTGCCTGCATTTTCTTCCTCCTATTTCCTCCCACCCCAGATTCTCACACATACACACTACCTGCAGGGCCTTTGAAGGCATCATCTTGTGCTCATTTGAAGTCACAAGGCAATGTCTCGAGTGCTCCTGCTGAGCACAGATGTGTGAGGAGTTTGGGCTCTGGCTCATGCTTTAAGGCATCGGTGGCCCTGACAGCATTTCTTTCCCCTCTCGTGACTGTGTATGACCCAGGACAGTGAGAGGTCACTCGCTACCATTCCCCCTTCACCCCTGCAACACCCTGCTCTTTGTGGTCACACAAACTTGTAGTGTGGTAGCTACTGACTTCATTGGTGGCTCAAACATGACCCCGAGTGCAAGCTCTCACTTTTTGTCTGCCATAGGGGAGTGGATAGATGGTTAAGAGGGGTGACTTTATACACCCTTGCAGCAAGAGTTGTCCACAACAGGTCACACCTCTGAGACAAGCATTGTGTCAGACGTGGCTGATGGTGCAGCCGTGCTGCAGAGCAGCCCCAGGCAGTGCTGCTGCTGAGGCACGTGGTGCGGCAATGTGACTCTTGGTGCTGGCTCAGCACAAAGGAGCCACATCTCCTGCAACACCATTCTATAAAATGTTGCTTTCTGAATCCCCTGGCAGTGTGCTGGGAGTGGAGAAACCGGTGTCCTATTCCTGCATATCTGAAGTTGAAATACATAAGTCTAGTACCATAGGAAGATAATACAATTCTAAGCTCAAATGGCTCAAAATTCTGCAAAGAACATTCATGATGGCAATTGAGTGTGTGATTCCTGGATCCCCATAGCCTTTTAGCAGGGACCTGGCTGCATCTTCCTGCTTTGGCTTTTGGCTACGTGATGCTGTCAACTTAGTCATCTTGAATCATTTCTCTGAAACAACTCCCAGACTGTTAAGGGAGGAGAGCACCTAGTGTGTGCCTGCCAGTCGGGAAATAAGAAATATCTCAGTGTGGGAAGGTCACCGAATTAAGGCTTTTAGAGAACAGTGGAGAAGTGCTAAGGTCTTCATGTTCTGTTGCTGCCCTGTAACAGAAGCCAAATGAGTATTTGCTCATGGAAATTTACGCATTGTCCTGCTTGTATCAGCAAATAGCACTTCTATCAGCTTCTTGTGACTGATTAAGGTCTGATTAAGGTTGCTTTTGCAAATGGAAATTATGTAACCATAAATCTAAGTTACACTTTGAATAAAACGCCATTTTCTGAACAAATTAAACAGTGAGACAATGTCAGTGGTGCTTGCCTTTGCAGACAGGGCAGTGCCTGTAGGGGTTTCTGTTGAATTTCAGTACTAATAACTTCTGGGAATATATGAGTGTGTGTATATATATGCATGGGGAAGTATAGGTATGTTTAGTTATTTGTTTGTTTGTACCCCTTTTCATGACAAGCTGAGAAAAGTTAAGGCTGTGCAACTGGTGAAGGGATGCAATTGCACTTTTATCTCTCCTTCTTCCCACCCTTAAGGAATGCCAGCCAAAATGTGAATGTTTCTTTGAAATTTTTGGAATGGCTGGAATAACCGAAGTGTGACTCCTGCTAAGAGCTGTTGTGGGCGTGGATGGGGAAATAAGCATAGCACTTCAGTAACAAGATCAGTTCTTGTCCTTTGCTATACTTCTATATTTCTTCCTCTGCAAGAGGCATATCTAGCTGTGGCTGGAACATGCCTTTTAGGGGAGTAGGAAAATGTGACTGGGAAGGGGGGAGTTTATTCCAAGCTTGAAGACAAATGTCTTTTAGCATGCCTCTTGCAAGGTTTTGGGAAATGATAGCACCTCTTTGCCTCAGAATAGAGAGATTTGGGTTTTTCCTATTACGCAGTAAGTTGGAAGATGCTTGAACACGTCACAGCAACCCTGAAAATAAGCCTAAAACTAAAAGCAAACCATCTCCCCAACATATTTTTCTTTTAGAGATGAGATATTCTGAGAGGTTTCCTTGAAGCAGCTTAAAAAGTGCTCCAAAGCTTTCTGAAGTTGACATTTCTATCACTTCACACTCCAAGAGGAATGCTTCCAACAAGTGACATTTTCCCCCAGTTTCATTTGTTACACAGCTAATGATGTCCCTGTGTCTGCAGGATTGTTTCCTGTGATAAAGCTGTAGGCTCCTGCCTCTTTCATTCCTGTGACGTCGGTGAGATGAAAGATAACAGACAACAATGTGAGGAAGAGTATTTAGGAAAGTGTAACCAATCGCTGGGGTCATAAAGGAAAGAGCATCTTTGTTGCCAGGGGTGATGCTAGATGTCTAAATCAAAACTAAGACAACTTTTTCCTCTGTGAAAGTCAAAGGTGCAATTTGTGCTTGTCCCCTAAGTGGAGTTATAAAGTACATTTGAATCCAGCCTAATATAGGCTGTATGGTGTATTTTAAGGGTAGTATTCTGTAGAAAGGGATTCCACATACTTCAAATTGTGTGCTTCATCTTGGAGGGACCCCAAAATGTTGGGAAATCCAGTGTGTAAGGTGCTTAATGGACCAGCTGACAACGTGTTGCACCTGTATATTTCTGAGCAAGCTGCAGGAGCATGGAGTTCAGTGTAGGCCTGTCTACCTCTCTTTACAAGGTTTGCTGCAGTCCTTCCTTAGACTGATTTTGGAAACCCTGAGGTAGCCAAGATAAAGCTCTGCACTGCAGTCAGACAGACAAGATTTGTCCAATTTGTTCAACTCCCCTGGTGCTGTAGCACTGAGAGGTTGAATCCTCTGAGGCCATGTGGAAAACTCCACATGCCTGAGCGTGCAAGTGCCTGCTTCTGCACTCTTTGCATTGAAGTAAACTGCAGCTTTCACTGTCTGGTTATGTTTTATCCTTCCTTGGCAATATATTTCTAGAACTTCATAAGTCTTCTCACAAAACCAGGAACTTAATGCTAAGAAGCAAATCCAAAGAATATTTTTCCTTTTATAGCTGAGCAATAGACTGAAATGGCAATATATTTCAAAATCCTCAAAAGAGCAGCTGTTTTACACCACTTATGTTTGTGAATCATGGGCAGTTTGTGTTGATTACAGTGCTTAAGGCACTAACTTTTGCTGATGCATCTATCTAGTGTATAGTGCTGTTGCATCCTGAGGTTAACATATAAATCATAAGCAGTGTTTATTTTGTTTTTGAAAAAATCAATAAGCAAAAAGGCAGTGCTGCCTTGGGATTTTTCCCCCATCCCATGTCCCAAACAAGAAACCATATTTCAAAAATGTTTGAAGGGAAAATGGCACTGATTTAGCAGAAGCTGGCAGCCATCTAAACATCAGGAGCAGTAGAGGAGAAAAGTGATAGGGAGCAAACTTGTAACTACAGGCCAGGGATGGGGCCCACAATGGTAATGTCATGTTCTGTGAGGTTTTTCCCCCTGATGTAGAGTTCAAAAGTAAGAATTGATTTCTCGATGGTACAGAGTTTCTTGTTAGATGGCTGGCCTAACAAATACTTAAAAGTCTTTTTTACATGAAGATTGGCTATTAACTTAAGTGAAGAAAGGCTTTGCTTTGTAGTATAAAGATCCTGTAAAACTGTTCATGTGCCATCTGCTGAGTGGAGTTGGACTAGTAGGGTTGCTGTTCATTTAATCTACTTGATAATGGACATTAGAACTGTGAAAAGGATAGAAACCGTAACATTAACTTGCATGAGCCTCTGAGACAGAAGAGAACAGGACATGTTTTATTTCATTTGTGGATATTAAGGCAGGATGAAAATCACAAGCATTTCCATGTTGGCTTTTACCTCAAACTGCAGGAGTTTCTCAAATGAAAATTGTTCTACACAGTCTAATAACTGCATTCTAACCTAAGGGACCTATGTATGAAAGAGAAATTATCTCCCTGGTGCTGTGAGGCTTAATTAATTTTTTGAAGGTTATTTAGGGATCTTTTTGATGAAGTCCCACATGTGATAAAATACTATCTTATTTTTTTCTTTGTTTTTCATGCAAAACCTGTTCATTATTTTGAGTCTTCAAACATCAGATTTGGCCCACAGCTTTGTTTTGTGCTGAGAGCAGAAATTAGGCTACAAATTAAGGAGTACTTTAATGACAATTATATCCAGATATCCTGAAGTTTTATAGATAACTATGTTCTCCCACCCCCTGCAGAGGATAATTAAGAACTTTTTATATTTCTTGTCCAGGGAAATACATGTTTATGAATTAATGTGTGCAAAGGTGTTTACTTAAGATATGAGGAACCAAAGATAAAGCTAAATCTAAAGTAATTTTAGTATTTTTAAGTTAAACAAACATACTTTGCAAGCTTATTTTACCTCTGACTTTTAAAATAATTTTTATCTTCTTGCATTGTTGAAAACATTTTAACTGGAGAAGTAACACATTGGTAAAATTTTAAGCAGAAACACTCACAGGATTTGCTTTAAAAATAATTTGGCTTCTGAAGCATGCAGTGGAGTTTCAGGCAGAAACATGGGAGCAGGCTGTGCAAGTATGCATAACTAATGTGAAATGAAGCTGTTCTTTAGGATCGACCTCCTTGAGTTTGAAGGCAACATTTTTTTATCCCAAATGGTAATTTCTTCCTCCTTTAGATGGAAGGAATCGGAACCTTTTCCATTAACTTTGCAGAGGCTTCTGTGTACAGAGGGTGGATATTTAATGGAAAGGTATGAGGGCAAGGAAGAAGGAAAAAACCCTGAAACATGTCCGAACAAAAAGGGGTCATCTATACACTGAGGTATCATGTCATTATGCCTCTTGTTGCCCATGAAAAGAGGCACAGGTGAATAATGCGGTTGTAGACCCTTCCCTGTCGGTATCTACAGGTAAGTGACAAATGCCACCTCTGTAACAAAGCTGCCCTTCAGAAAGAAGTCTGCAATGCGCACTCAAGCCCTGCAGATTTAACAGTCAAGAGAGCATCTGGAAAAAGCTCTTTAGAATTGTTGCACAGGTTAACGACAATAGAAGTGTCAGAGCTGGGAGAGGGGAAGAAATATGTAGTGAGCTAAACTGCAGGAGCCACAGTGTGCCCTGTTAGGATTTTGCTCATGCTGGTGACCAGAAGCTTTAAGATGGAGTCAGGAAGGATCATTTCCACACTGAGTTTCAGTAATTCAGTGTCCAAGGAAGAAATCCAGCAAGGGAAGTGATATGAACACAGCAACCAACAAGTCCAGCAGCTCTCTGTTCAGCATCATCCCTGAACCGATAAACTGAGTGTGAAGGTTTTGGAGAAGCCTGAGGGCAGGAAGATGTACTAGTCCAGCAGTGTACAAGGTAGATTTGAACAATGGAATTTGCTGTTGGCATAAAAGGAGATGAGGAGGTGGAGAGATTTTAACTATGTGTGAAGAATTCAGGTCAGGAGGGGAAAAAAGCAAAAAATAGTATATGACAGGAAGAGAGAAGTGGCAGGGGGAGGAAAACTTAAAGAAGAACATTGAGTGTAACAGTTTCACAGGAAAAGTAAGAACTTTTTATTTCATTTTCTGCTTTCCAGTGGTACACCTGTTGGCCTAGCTGTTGACTCAGAAAAATTATTTAGATGCATATAGGAAGGAGAATATGCATGAATTCTGTCTAATTATTGTCTGTGGAGTGTGCTCGCTTCATTAGCCGGGGGAACTGCATCCCTTCAGCTCTTCCAGTAACTCGCCAAGCATCAAGGCTGGCAGGAGGAATATTGACTCCTGTTTTACCCCAGTGTTGGGTGGGGAAACTGTCCTAACACCTAAAGTATGATTTGGATCAAGTCAACAACCTTGTATATCTCAATTTTAGCCAATTATTTAATTCTTTACAAATTTACCTTTTTTTTTTTTTCTCTTCCAGTTACTATTTCTTCAACTGCTGAAAAAGGTAATTTTTAAAAGTTTTTATGAAGATGTGAATAGCTGCTTTGCATGCAAATCCTAAGGGACATAGAGTTTAAATGTACTCCTTTATGTGTGAGCTCTGTGTAGTGAGTAGATTAGTGCTAAGAAACAAGGTAAATATTGTACAGTTGAGTCTGTTTTGTTTCTAATACCACAAACTTGGGATGATGACAAGATCTGTGACTAATGCAAGTAATGCAACTATGATTTGTTTGCATTTATTTTTAAATGAGTACCTACTAAGAACAGAAAAAGGAGAAGAGAGAAGGAACTGCAGCACATACACAATTCCATTTTCTGGTTAGGCCTGTGACCTGGAAGACTTCTGGAAGAGGCTGAATTGTTGTTGTACTGCTTAATATTTTCCGAACAGCTTACCAAATTCCTCAGAACTCCATCCTTAAGGAGTAGTTAGATTTGTGCAAAACACTACCATTTCAAAGTGACTACACGTTATAATTTTAAATTCCAGGTCAAGTGTTTGAGGCCTTGTTTTGAGAAATTTTAATCTTCATGTTGGCTTTAGCAAATACATGCCACAGTGGGTAGTAGTACACAGTGACAGAGATAAAAACTAAAAAAAAAACTTCTAGTATATTGTTTCTGGGATATATGTTTGGGAGTTCATTCCAGTTTATGGGGGAACGTGAGTGGTAGATTAAGCACAGATTTGCACTTTAACTATCCACAGAGGGATGTTCCAGACTGGTAAAAGCTCTCATTTCTTAAATATTTTGCAAAAGAGCACAAAACTAGAAGCTAATCTATCAGTTTTCTTCCTGGTGAGTGTCTACCAGAACACTGTAAAAAGAAGGAATCTTGATGGAATTTGTTGTTTTTTAATTTCTAATGGAGAGCTGAAAGAGTAGGAAAATCTTAAAAATAAACTGTAAGCCATTCAAGTTGTGAGCTTGTGTTACACTAGATTTTTTCATCCCATTTTACAGCTGGGCTTTACCTTGACTTCACAAAATTCTGCTAGCTGCTGCTGTACTTGCTGTTGACCTGTAGATGAATAAGTTTTACTTTCAAATTTCTTCCTGAAAGGCAAGATTCATGTATCAGTTAAGGAAGTCTGGCAGAGCAATGTTTGTGTTGCATAGTCAGATCCCTATTCCAAGTGCAGTGCCTATCTGACTGGAACAGGTTTTTCTAAACCTACCAGAGAAGGAAAAGGCAAGATGAATTAATCAGAGTGGCACTATCACTGGAACCTGTTAATAGCTGTCACCTGCATGACAGCTGAATCATGTCATAGGCATCCTGTATGCATGAATTTATCAACCATGAAAGTTGATTTGAAAATGACATGTGAAGTCTTCTTTCATTTAAAAAGAAAGCTGACTTAAGTTTTCTAAAGTTCTTATAAGCCAGCTCATGATAACCAGGAATCACCATCAGAAGAGTTCAAAGACCAAAATACCAGAAACATTGCTATGTAAATCAATAATGTGCATCTTAGCAAGTGTATTTTGCTCCATATTTCAGTGTAATAAGTGCTGCAGTAAAATGATTTTAATATAATGACAACTTTTGATTAAATTAGTGGTGATTTCTTCACCCTTTTAAGGCTCATTTTTGCTTTGTAATTTTATATTCTTTTCTAGTTTTCTATCCATTAGGATAGAGGAATAAAGTCAACTCTGAATCTCTGTTAACACTGTAATATACTACTGTTATATATTATTGCCTCTCTGTAATCTGACTCTGTCTTGAAAGTAGTATTAAGAATGATTCAGGAAAGAATGTTAAGGGCAAATCTTAGGAGAGCTTAGCATATTTTAGGAGGATTCTGAGAGCATGTCTTAAGACATTGTCTTCTTGAGGCCATAAATTTGGTATAGTATGCATCAGTGCCTTTAAAGAGAACTGACTTCACTAGGTCACAGCATGACACTGAGAATCCTGGGTTGCCTTAGTTTAGCCATGCCTTCCTTGCAACTCTGAGTCTGGATAAACTGGAAGATACTGGGGTTTGGGGGTTTTGTTGTATTTTCCATTTAGCTTGTAATTACAAGAAAATGAGCTGACTAGGAATGAATTCAGTTTAATTTGTTCTAGAAACAGATGCAAGATGCTTCAGGGAGTAGTCTGTAGAGGAGCTGCTGATGCCCAAAGTGGTGGGTAGATGCCTGCTAAAGTAAAGCTGTTAAAAATGGTATCTTCCCTCCCTCTCATTTCCTGGGGAGCATTGACAGGACAGTTATGTGTAATCACAGTAGGAAAGGCAGCATGGGAGTAGGAAAAGAAGCAAGAATTTATTCAGAGTGAAGCCACTATGCACTGCCAACTGCAGGGTCTTTCCCTGGGTGGTGCCCATCACTGGCTACTGACTTGTGGCCCTTGGCTTTGAATGATGGTGACAGGTTGCAAGAGCTCAGTGACATAAAGAGCACTTTAATAGCTGCCTCTGTCTAATAAATACTGGTAGCTCTGGCACAGATCTGTATCCTTGACACAGCCAGCTGTGGTCCCTGTTATTCTGTAGGTTTTAAGGGCATTTACAGCCTGTGACAAAGCTTTGAGGTTCTGCTGTTTGAAGCATTGTGTGTGCCCTAAAAATAATCCTTCAAAAGAATCTGAACTCTGTTGTAATTTTTATGGACAGAGTAGAACTGTTTACTGTGTAAGTTAGTTTTGCTGTGCCTTGCCCTTCCCTGTATCTCATTTCCTCTTTCCTTCTATTCAATTTCTCTTGCCCTCTTCTCCACCAAAGTTCTGATCTGTGCCACTGATTCCACTCCAGTTTTATGTACTTTTTTCCTCTTTTCCAAACCATTTTCTCATTCTTTAATTGCTTAACCACATTGTGTTTGAATGTTGAGTATGTTCATAACAGACAACTTCTAATAATGCAGTGCCTACTACAGTAATACACAAGTTCTTTCCTAGCAGGCGACAGATTTAGGATGGCTTTAGAAAAGGGTTTTATTTCTGGCATTTTCAGTCAGCTCCACAGCTGAAAATTTGCCAAGTCTGCAAATTCCTCTGAGGTTGGAGGAATCAGAGGCAAAGGTAAAAAGAATAGTTCTCTGACAAAAACTCAAATGCAATTTGTTTTCATTGCAATAAACACTGAAAATCCTGAAAGATGATAAATCAAAGCCATGTCTTCTGTCACTGTGCACAAACATTTTCTGAACTGTTGGAGGTTCCCAAAGTTTTGAGCCTTTTTTGCTATCCATTAAGTATATCATACACCTTCTTAAAGAACTGTACTCTATCTGTACAGAAAAGTAGGTCAAATTTCCTACTTTACTGCAACTGAAGATAATATAAATATTTAATGTGACTTCTCTAACACTTGCTGTTCTGGCACAACTGATCTCTTTCCTCTTGACAAGTGATAAAAGAAACCATTAGAGGAAACAAGATTGGAAGGAGCTTCCTGGGTCATAAGGTCTGCATTTCTGGTCTTTAGGACAGTGATATCATGCATACTCATTAGAAAATTTATTGAGCTCCCTCCTAAACCCAGCTACATTTTATTCATTTTATTGCCACTGTGTGTAATAGGACTTTTCCAGCTTGTATTTATCAGATTATTTAAAAGATAGTAAGAAAATCTTTAACTCACATCTAGCATGACTGGAGTGGAGTACTCTCCAAACCCCTGTTTGGGGATTTTAACTGTCATTCGTGACCAGTGCCTTCTGCAGTGGCACAGTACTGTGCTGTTTCTGTTAGAAGTAGAAATTAAATTGAATTACGTAGGTCAGTAAGTAATCAATTACTTTCTGATAATCTAGAACAGAATTACAGCATCATCTTTATCCAGAAAGGTTAGTCACTTACATGCCAGAAGTGAACCTGTGAGGCTGTGTTCAGTTCTGGGGTTTGGGGTTTTTTGTTTGTTTTTTGTTTGGGGGAGGGATGTGGTTTTGTTTTGTGGGGGCCTCTTTTTTGATGGTGAATTTTGTTTGGTTGGTTTTTGGAGGGTGGGTTTTGTCGATATTTTTTCTCCTTCAAAATCTACTTTGGAAAGTTCAGCAAGACCCTGCACATGAGCCAGGACAATCCCAAGCACAAGTACAGGCTGGGCAGAGACTGGATTGAGAAGCAATCCAATCTGGGGAGAAAGACATGGAGGTGTTGGTTGATGAGAAGCCCTACATGGCTCAGCAGCATGTGCTCACAGCCCTGAAAGCCAGTGGTCTCCTGGGCTGCATCCCATGGTGGGCAGCAGGGCCAGGGAGGGGATTCTGCCCCTCTGCTCTGCTCAGAGCCCACCTGCAGGGCTGCATCAGCTCTGGGCTCCCAGCACAGGAAGGACAGGGACCTGTTGGAGTAAATACAGAGGAGGCTACAAAGATGATCAAAGGAATGGAGCACCTGTCCAGCTGAAGACAGCCTAAGGGAGCTGGGGCTTATTATCCTGGGGAAGTCTCCAGGGAGACCTAATAGCACCTTCCAGTACCTGTAGGGGGGACTACAGAAGTCCTGGGGAGAGACTTGTAACAGGGACATGGAATGATAGGACAAGGGGAGAATGACTTCAAACTGAAAGAGGGCAGGTATAAATTAGGTATTAGAAAGAAGTTCTTTATTGTGGCAGCAGCAAAGGTTGCCTGGAGAAGTTGTGGATGCTCCATCCCTGGAAGCATTCAAGGTCACTTTGTAATCTATAATAAAAACATTATTTCCTTGAGGAAGAACAGCTATAACATTTGGGGAGTGAGGGTGGGTGTTTATTTAATTTTTTTAAGTGAACAGTCCTAGAGTGCTAAGTGTAGTTGCATAGCCCTCCTCAAAGATCAGGGTTGGTTTTTTTTTGTTGTTGTTCTTTTCAGCTATATTCACCAAATTCACCAAATTTGTATTTTATTGCAGTTGTCTACCTTGTAGTTTTTCATCTGTCATTTGTCATGTTTGTATGGTCCTATGGGAAGACAATTTTCACATCTCCTGCAACCCCCTCTAAGGAGGTAAGTATAATGTTATGAAAATGTCAATGCCTTTAAATAGCTGAACTGTTTTCAGTGATGAAATTTGTTTGCAGTACTGCATGATTCACCTTTCCCTTCTCATTGTCTAAAATAGAACAGCATGACAGTGTATCATGAATGAAAATGATCAAATTAATCTTAAAATACCATATGCTTTGTGTAATGACATTTCCTTATACGAAATGTGTGTTTAAATCATCACAAGTTTGGCAGTCTTGTACAGTGCTATGCTATGAAGTGGCTTGCTTGAAACCTGGAATTTTTAAAAATGATAAGTGAAGTACAGTGACAACATTTTTATGTTTCCTTTTTAGGCAGTTTTGCTTGAATAAGAAAGGGTAGTAATGTGATGTATATTTATGACCTGGAGGACTGAACCGACTTCTTAGTCAAGGGTTAAGGTTTAGGAATGCTGAGATGTGACTACATAAAGAAGCTTTATATAATAATGAAAGAATGCATGATGAAGTTTTGTTTTGAAAAAGAATCATATTAATTCCAATAAGCCTGAGATGGATTACCTTGTTTTCCATTTTCTCTAATGTGTGTGCATGTAAGGATCAAATATGGGCACTGAATTTAAAATATTGCACTTCTCTTCCTTGTTTTTACAAAGCTTTTAAACTGCCTAAACTGTTCGAGGTGTTGGTTGCTCTGTGGGGGTTCAATTTTTATTCTGTTTTCAGCAAGACTGACATTCAGTGCTAATGTCAACCTTAAACATTCTTGAGACAAGTTATTCCCATGTTTTGAAGAAAAAGCAAACACTGCTCTGTAGTGCTTAATTATAGCTTAGAGATCTGTATGTTAAAGCTATAGAATATGAAGTGTAGAGAGCTAAACACTATTCTGTTGTTTAGCTAAGCAAAAAATCTAAATGCAGCTGTTGAAGATGGAGCACAAGCTGTTGGTCTGGAGCACAAGTCCTGTGAGGGGCAAATGAGACCTGGGGGTGTTTATCCTGGAGAAAAGGAGGCTCGGGGGGACCTTCCTGCTCTCTGTAACTGTCTGAAAGGAGGGTGTTGCCAGATGGGGGTCAGCCTCTTCTCCCAAGTGATAGGACAAGAGGAAATGGACTCACATTGCACCAAGGGAGGTGTAGATTAGATAGTGGGGAAAATTTCTTCACTGAAAGGCTTGTTGTCACAAGCACTGGAACAGCCTGCCCAGAGAAGTGGTTGTATCCCCATCCCTGGAGGTTTTAAAACTTTTATAGATGTGGCATTTGGGGATGTGGTTTAGTGGTGGACTTGGCAGTGCTGGGTTTATGGCTGGGCTTGATGACCTTAGATGTTTTCCAACCTAAATGAGTCTATGAATTGCTAAACCTAAAAATTCAAAGGGACTTGTCTTCAGGGTAATTTGGTTTTGCTTTTTCTGGGGTGGTTTTGCAGGAAAATGGTTGAGTTAAGCAGGTTAACTAGTTAAAACGTAGTTGAAATGATGTTGTCCTAGGTTTTATAAAGCTATATGAACTAGAGCTGCTCCTAATGCTAATGCCTAATAACTTTCTGTCTTCTTGAATTCTTCATTAATAGCAAACTTATTCTGACAGTACTTTTCCTGTAGTTACAGTGATGGTGTAGCAGGCTTTTTGTATTCAGGAAGTAAGAGGGATGGCTTGGGCATATGGCATGTAAGGAATTTTTTGTATATTAACTGTGGAGAGAGATCAGATTTAATAAAATTTTCTTCTACAGCTAGCTTCAAAAGAAAAAGGACAAAAAACCTCTCCCACCAGGACAACAAAAAAACACACTCAAAAAAATTTTAAAAAGCAAAAAACCAACCAGATTTAAAACCCAGCACCACCTTTTCTGTTTCTGGGCAAATCCCTTCTGTTCATGTACTAGTGAGTAATTTATGCTGTTTATACTTAAAAACAAACATGACTTCAGTATCTCTCCATTGTGTGAGAGTGTAAATGTATATATTTTTAATCATTCAAATTGGCTATTTTTGCAAAACAATTAGCATCCTGTGATCTTACTATTGAACTAAAAAAAATATTCTGCAGCTGCCGTTGTCTTAGTGTAATCCCTGTGCATTTGTCCTAAGAAAGAACGATCAGCATTATATAAGATCCAGAAAGAGGAAGGAAACAAAGGGATTCTTTCTGTTTTCAATAAGAACTGCTGGACCCTCGTTGGGAATTCTGTTTGCTGTGTGGTAACAGACAACTTTGAATGCCTTTGAACATATCCTGCTATTGTCCTGAGAGACTGTGGTCTCATAGCCCTATTAAGTTCTGAAATTAGAACAGAAATGCAGCTTTTTGGAAAACCAAAATCCTATCCAGGATTCTTGGAGTAATACAATGATGTTACATGGACAAATTTTAAAACCTTTAAATATTTTTATTGGATTCCTTTAGTGTGCACTAATAGTTTGCCTTGAAATGTTCATCTAGAGGGGGTACTCATGTTTCCTGCAACCTCTGCTTGATTGCAGGTCACAGATACCTGGGTCACCTAGCAGACTCACAAGGGTAGTAGGGATTAAGATGTGTTGCACTACTGTTTGTTGGAATGATGCTTCACATCTACCTTAAACTTTTGATGTGAGCATCTCCAGTTTTCATGTTTGAATAAATATCGATCTGAGTGGTTAAATTTAAATAATTAGGTCAAACTCTTAGTGATGGCTGAAATGTTAAACTTTAATTTCACCCTTCACATAGATTAATTCTAGTGTCTGGTTATTTAAAAGGGTATTATTTAGACATGTTTCATGTTTCACCCTCGAAGGGTGTGTAGGCGCAATAACTGGGAGGGTGCTACATGTGACAGGAGGCTTAAGTAGATTCTGTGAGCTGTGAGGCATCTTGCTTGCATTCTGGGTTAGGAAATAGCACAGAGAAATTGCAGCAATGTCTTACTGCTTCCTCCTTGCTGTAAGTGGAGTCTTCATTGTTGATTGCCAAGTGACTGTAATCCGAAAGAGGAAAAAGTACAGGATGAGAGGAGAATCCATGTGAACTAATCATGCACATGTTTTTGGTAGGAAAATACGATCATACTAAACAACACTAAGCCAGTTTTTGTTCCAGCTGCACACATAGCATTTTCCACTCTCGACCATGAATGCTTTGTCTATGTGTGCTCATAAAGAGGGCTCTTGTAGTCCATGCAGGAAGCTCAGAGTTTAGAAGTGCTTTGGAACAGAAAAATACCAAAGAAAATCGTCATTTCAGCCCCCGCTGCACAGAGCCTCGTCAGCACGCTGGGTTTTGTGGGGCTTACTGGGAAATACTGTTTCAGCGGATACCAAACTAAGTGTTTCACAAATGAGTAAAAGCTCTCCAGGATTTTCTGGTAAAGGCTTACATTTCAGTGAGGTTTCAACAGGAATGCTTGTCAGGCTTTACTCAGAATTGTAGCACACTCCCAAACTGTACAGGCTTTGCTTAAGGTGCTTTCAGTACAACTTAAGAATTTTGAGACTAGCGTTGACTACTCCTGAGTTAAAAATCCAGTTAAACTCTTCCAGCTTCTGTGCTGGTGCTGTGAAGTTAACCACACCCCCTGCCTGCCTTTTTTTCCCCCCATCTGGTTTGTACCAATCTGTATGTTAGAGAGGAAGTGGGGTAAGAGAACTTCAGTGCCTTGTAGCAGCAAAGGACTGTTGCACCTTCCTCATGTTCACAGTTCGCTTAAATTATGCTTATCATGAATTAAAGGAAAGTTTGTAAAACTCACTCTGAGTCTCTGTGTTCCCTTGTGTTGGAGAGAAAATACTATAGATAATGGAACAGAGATAAAGATTATTTTCTTGAAAATACATCCAGAAATTAAATACATCCAGAATAGATCCAGAAACTTAGAAGTTCTAAAAATCTCCTGTAATTCCTGTAGCATTCTTTTTTTTGTTAACATGGTGCTTTTGTGTCAGTGGATGGGAACACCCAAAGGGTCTTTTCCTTGGAAAACAAAGTAATAATTAATCTTTCCCATCCTATCCATTTTCTACATCCCTCTTAGTTCTGCTTGTCAAAACTTGATAAAGAACAATATGAAAAAGAAGCGAGACCAGAAATCCAGCAGGAGATTTTAAGAAGAGCTGCCAAAGACTTGCCTATCTATACGACAACAGCATCGAGAGGTGAGATATAAAGATCATTCTATGCTCCTCAAGTTGCTGTTTATTTATTTGTTGCCATTGAATCAATAATTTATTAAGCACATATTGCAAATGCCATGATGTTTTGTTCTTTTTTTGTCCTGGTGTTTAATCCCCCTGAGAGAAAGAGCAGGCCTTTTTCTGGGGTTCTCAACATAAAGCCACTACTTGAAATTAAAGAAGAAAAATATCTTCTAGCAGGAAGAGAGATGATAGCAGTTATCTCCAGCTATGGCAATTAAAAATAAACACAGCAAACAAATATAGCTAAGATAGCTTGAAAAGGGAAAATCAAATGTGTTGCTCAATTTTATAATAATCACTTTTATCCTCTCTTAAGTTTTTTCTTTTTCTTTTTGAGCTGTTTTGATTCAGCGTGAGGAGAAATATACTTAAGATCTTAACATACTTTTGCAATTTAAAAACAAATAAGTATTGTTTCATTCTCATCTGCAATTCAGTACAAATCTAGTACAAATCTAATTTCTGGATTTGCTTTTAATATATGTAGGCATTTTATTCCAATTTATAGATGAATGAGCTGTGAAAGTGCTGTCTTATGTATATGTATGTTCTTTAAAAATCTGTAGCTTTTATATGTGCATATATCTTTTTCTCTTTCTTGAAACTAACAACCCTGTAGAGTTTCCAAAAATACAAACTTCTCAGAATAACCATTGCTGAAGTTTACTGTGACTTTTCCAAAGAAAGTCTAAGGACACCTGACTCTTTTAAATACAGGCCTCCATGTAAGAGAGTCCCAGTCTTAAGTTCCTGGAGTGGTCTAAGAAGCTGTTGCTAGCTCTTAACAGTTCTGTTTAGCTGTACGTGTTGTCTTTCCTCCTGCTTTCAGACTGCCTGTGCTGGTGTCTTATTTCCATTGAGAAAAACCTGAAGGTCTGTTAAAAAATATCCAGGAAAGATGAGGAAGAACTGACTTACTGAACAGTCTGCTAGATCATTGTTTGGTGAAGTGAATAGTGAAAGCCAGTGCAGAAGGGTGACTTGCTGAAAGAATGTAGTTTCACAATGAGATAGATGCCTTAGTACCCTGTGCAGAGGTGGAAAGGGGATCAGTGCCAGAGGATAAAGGAGAGGAAGACTTGGGAGTCAAAGAGTAAATGAAAATGGAATTAGTAGAGTAGTAACAGGTACTTTTGAATACTTTAATATGTTACATTCCTTAAAAAATCAAAACTACATATCATATGAGATTAGGTGTGTGACAGTCTGTGAAAACAGGTGTGGCAAGGGAGGGCAGGAAGCTCTTTTAAGATTCAGTTCATGTTAAGGGGGAATGCTTTCATAAAATGAGATGAATTCTACTGACCTCACCCTTGCACTTAAATACAGCAATCAGATACTGTGATCGATGCCAGCTGATCAAACCTGACCGCTGCCACCACTGTTCTGCCTGTGATGTGTAAGTGTCTGAATCTGGAATTACAGATTTTCTCTTTCTTGCAATCATCACTTCAGTGTGTTCATGTCTTCAGTGGGTCAGTTCCTTCTGTTGGTGCAATATTGTGGTACAGCCCTGTTGTCTAAAGTAGCAGAACTTTTTAGGATAACTGCTTGTAGCTTTGTAAAACAAAGCTTATATTAAAAAATAGATTAATTAAAAAGTAAAAAATCATATGGATTGAAAGTAAAGAAAGGTAGGTCTGAGATACCATCACCAGCTACAGCTTATTATTGAACTGTTTTATTGTATCTTGTTTCTGTAGCTTTGAAACAGATGTGTTCTGCTAAAAATGTTTATCTCAAAAATTGGCAGTAGAGTCACATGCCTTTAACATTTCAAAAACATCATTGCTATGCCCTGTTTTCATTGTGAATCATCAGAGGAGTCTGCACAGGCACTGAAGGCTGAGGCTATGCATGAGACTTCATAGGCTGAGCTTGAGGAAATCTCGTTAACTGAAGAACCTAATACACATCTTTTGGCTAAAATCAAATTTGTTAGCAAGTACAATGAATGTCTCTGTGTCTGAAATGTCCAGTAACTGTGTTTACTTTAAAACTGGATTAAAGTGGCATGTGAACTATTCAAATTGCCCTTTGTGCTGATCTTTTCCTCCATTAACTTTAAAAAAAAAAAAAAGACAAGCAGCAAACAAAATTGTAGAAAAAAAAACCCTAAGGTAGACTTATTTGAAGTGAATGCCAGGCTAACACACCTTATCCACACAACCCTGACAGACCCTTTGGATTTGTTTTCTCTGCACACACATAAAACTAGTGTGGCTTAATGAAGTGGTACATAGTGTTGCTTAGTAATGCTCCCCATGCTAATTTAAGAAACTATCCTCATAACTCTTCTGAATTTCAATCGGTTCTTTTGGGTAAAAGAACAGCTGCTACTACTATAGAGAATTTTTATGATTGAGAAGGGCTTGAAAAAGATACAGTGGGGCAAAATACTTGAAAAAAAATCAATCAACAAAAAACAACACCAAAAACTGTAGAAGCTAAAGTTACGTGTCTTGGAAAGAAAATGTATTTTTTGTCTTAACTTGCTGGAAATTCTCTCTTTCAGATGTGTATTAAAAATGGACCACCACTGTCCATGGTAAGTTTATTTTTTAAAAAATCAGTATAAGAATGATGAATTAGATGCTGCTTCAAAAATTAACTTCTGGAGTAAACCTTGATTTCCACAGAAGTTCTTTAATATATGGGAATAAATGTGTGATGCAGTGTTAAAGTTGTAAGCCCAGTAGTCCAAATCATGGAGTTTCTTCTCATGTAGAGAAACCTTGACATTAATGAGACTGGTGAGAAAATCCATTTCTTTCTTTTGTTTATTCTGTTGGTGTTAGCAGGAGAGGAGATACCACTGCAATGGGAGAGTAATTTTTGGATTTTAGGTGATATGTATGACCCACTCAGACTCTTCTGCAGTTTGTGTTCACTGGTAGTCAGTAAAAATATTATCTGCTATCACTGTGAAAAACATTACTACCAGTAGTTGACTTAGAGATGGTTTTGTAACCAAAGCAGCATGCACTGAAATGGATGAAGAGGTTCCTGTTACTTTCTGTGGTGCCTGCAGTTAGTTTGTAGTGGGAATTGCTTCCTGTATGGACTGTTTGTATTGTAATGCTTTGCCAGCTCATGTCCTGTCCTACAGAATCATGGGGGGCAAAATTCATGTGAGAGGCCCAGATCATTCAGCCTGAGAAATTTCCTTCAAAATAGTGGCTTTAATTGCTTCTGAAACACCGGTGCTAGAGTGTTTTGGACATACCACTGACATCATACACATTTTGCTCTGCAATGTATTGTGGGTTTTTGTTTGTTTTATTTTTTGTATACCTTAGTAACCTTTTTCTCTTTCCCCTCCTTCTAGGGTGAATAATTGTGTGGGATTTTCTAACTACAAATTCTTCCTCCTGTTTTTAATGTATTCCTTACTGTACTGTTTGTTTGTTGCTGCTACAGTCTTGCAGTACTTCATAAAGTTTTGGACAGTAAGTTCTAAGGCTTTTTTTGGTTGTTGTTCATTTGTTTAATCCTGCATGTGTTATTGAAGGCTGCATCAGCATGTTGTCACTCACCATTTACTCTGTTCTGTGGTTCACTATCATTAATGACATCAATCAAAGTGACTGAAGCAGGAGAACCTTATGAATTTTGATGAAGTAAATGTATTACACTGCCTGCGATGAGTAACTGGGGGAAGGACTTTTTATGAGGACACTGTGCAATTTCTCTGCTCCATCAAAATTGAGTGTCACAGCTTAGGTTTTTATGAGACTATGAGATACAGATATGTAGATAAAGAAGGAAGAGACCCTATCAAACAATTACATATATGTATGATTATATATATGTGTGTGTGTGTATAGTAAATACTGACAAATATGAAATATAAATAACAATTTTGTATCTTCCCAGACTTATCTGTAGATAATCTGCTGCCAGCTAAGGCAGATTAATTTGTTGGGAACTATCTGAGCTTTGTTTTGGAGTCCCTACATAGGCATGTTTGAACTTCATATTAGTGGCTTTTATGATCTGGTATGAGTAGAATGCTAGGATATGTATAGTATGAATGCTATACATCTTCCTTGCAACTGTTATGGGTTGTCAAATGGGTAATACACATACATCTATCTTAGTATGTTTAATAACATTTATGTGAAGGCAACCATCCTTGTATGTCAGTGTTATATTGCACCTATCAGTTTTGATGCAGTCACATTCCAGGCTGGACACATTGCCTTCTGTAGTTGTTCCCTTTCTAGAAAAACTTGTAGTGTGCCTTCCTGTCTCTAGGCTGAAGTGTTATGGCATAATTCCCTTAATCCATTTCCATTAATGAGCATGCGAAAAGTTACCGCAAGTGGAAGGGTCTCAATCACATCTTTGGGTAAATAATACCACATATTTCTTAAATGCTGGCTGCTGTCAGAGTAACTGGGAAAAGTAGTAATTATCTGCAGCGGTAGATATTGATATTTTCTTTATTGGAGCAAAAGGTTGCTGCCACGTCAGGGTAAGAGAAGCTTGATCATGTATTCAAAACAGCTGTACTTTGAGACAGTTGGCATTAATTAAGGTAAACTGTGCAAAGAAGTTTGTGTTCATCTAAACTTGTGGGTCTGATCTGCCAAAGTACTGCATTCCTCTTAACCGGTGAGTTCTTTATAGCAGCCTGTCACTGGAGCGCAAGGAGCCATGTGGGAATTGAGCTGTCAGTACTGTGAGATGAAAGCCATAAATGTGTTTATCAGTCATAGCTGGGTCTTAAAAGATATTTCAAATTAAATGATCTGATTCTGCTGTTCAGTCTTGCTTGGCTGTAAAATAGTTAAATTTTCAATCTGTGAATGTGCCATTTCCAAACATCTGCCTGGCTGCTTTCCAGTGCTTTGTATGCAATTTGTAAGGAAACTGTAGATGCGCTCTTACATTTTTACTAGTCAGTGCTAGAGCAAAAAAAAGAAAAAAATAATTTGCTTTGCTGTATTATAGTTGTTAGTGCAACAAAAAAGTCCATAGGACACCTGCCTACAATGAACAAATATTTAATACCAACATTTGCAGCAGGAAAAAAAAAAGCTCATCGGACACAATGGTGAAGTGGACTCTCAAGCAGAGGAAGTAAACTTAAGAGGGATGATTTTTTTTTTATTATTGATTCAGTTGTTAAAAATGCTTCCTGCAAGAATGGACTACTTCTGAAATGTAACAATAGACAATGTAATTGTGTTTTCAATTCCGGATACTTCCAAGACTGAATCTGGCAATGCCCTGATCTTATCAGCAGAATTGGTCTCTGACTCACTTTACTCCTGTTAAGTCACGCACTTCACAAAGCTAAGACACTTCTGAGCTTATAACTGACTTATTAAAGTACATTTCCAGAAAGAGGTGGCAGCTCCATAATCATGTAGGCTTGCAAATTTTTTTGTCTCTCTTGTACATAAGCTTTTAGGCAAGTGCTCTCTTGGAAGGTTCTCTGTACATCTGTATGCAAACCAAAGCAGAGTGCTGCTGACACATGCTGTCTGTAGATTGCTTCAGTATATTGCTAATCCTCAGCTTTGTCTGCTACAGTATCAGACAGATTGCTGTTTGGACATTTTCTGTCAAGGCTGTCTAGATGCACAGAACCACTGAATATTTTGAATTGGAAGGGACCCTCAAGGATCATTGAATCCAACTCTCCTGTAAACAGTCCATATGGGAATTAAAAACCCACAAGCTTGGTGTTATTAGCACCATGCTCTAAAACTGAGCAAATCAAGGTTGTTGTTTCCTCCCAAAGCTTGACTACAGGAAATGTTACAGTGTACCTTCAGAAGGTAGTGCTTATTTTTTGCTTCCTCACAGATGTTTTTCAGAGACTGTGCAACGAAGTGCTGGATACATCAAGAGTTGGAAAGAAGTATGGACTGTTCTTGGGGAATGTAGCCTGGGGGAAGAACTTGTTAAGAGGTTGTGGAGGTGTATGTGCTAAGTACACAAATGTAGCAATCCATTGTTTTGCACTGTTGATAATACTTACATAGAGACATGATGCTCCTACGGAAATACTTGGAAACATTGTGAGACATGCACACCTACTAAATTCTTCTTTTGAAGAAAACCTTTGTATTTCTCACTTGCATGTGCAAGACTTTTACACAGCACATTTCATGCTCTATGCAGAAGTGCTGAAGAAAGGTCTTGATTCTGTGCATACAATAGTGGAACAACTACACTGGCTGGAAATGTTTACCACAGGCTTGCGCTCTGATGCTGATGTTAAAATCTGTTTTGTAGATAAGGGAATGTTACTGATTTCTTTATTTATACTCATAACTGCTTTTTCTATATTCATGACATTTTTATTTCTACCTTAGAGATTGTTAAAGATAAAATGCCAGTTTAACCAAATGTCTTTGACACAAACACCAGCACTGGCTGGACACCCAGTGCTTGATGCCTTGTTTACACAGTGCATGGTGATGCTTCCCAGCTTATATTTGTGTCTACTCCTATTCTTGCTGCACTGCCACCTCCTTGAAACCATTATGTTTTCCAGTAATTTGCAGTGTCTTTCACTGTCCTCCAGATTAATTTTCAATCCTGAGTATAGCTAAATAAAGATGTGATACATGTCCTGGTGGATAGCACATGCTTCTGCAAAACTTTGGTTGTATTAATAATAGGGTGGTTAAAAAAAAAGGAGTGGTTCCACATCATCAGTTAGAACTCATTCCTTCTGCCTATACTAAGGATGTAGACCAGATGTGAGTTTTTTTCAAAGATTAGGCTAGACCTATCTACTGAAAAATGAGGAACAAATCAAGCTCAGACAGCACTTTTTTGTTTGAGGCGTTTTGTGACCTGATACCAATCGAATGACTATGTGAAAGACTTTGTAGAGGACTCTTGAATAGTGACTGGCTTCAGCCTATTGTGTGCTAAGTAGTCCAGACTGTGTTGTGCAAATTGCTTCCTTTTGTAAACTCTGCAGCTCTCTCACCTGCAAGTCCCTGCTTCTGTGCTGCTGCTGAGCATAACGATCTTAAATAACCAATGTCTAAAGTTTCACTCTCTTTTCACATGCGGGGGGCATGTGGACTGCTGCTAGAACACCACTGTGAATAAGCTTGTTATACACACTCAAAGTCTGCATGCTTCTCTCCAGTAAAGAAATGGCCTTTTTTGAAAGATGCTTCAGTTCTGCAGCTGTCATTCAGGAAGTTACAACCAGTGGCTGAAGCTGGGTAATCAGAAGAGGTAAATGCTCCATGGGGATCATGGAGATGATTCATGCATGATTCAAAAAATCCTCCAGGTTTTAGAGCTGCTGGTTTAGGAAGATGCAAGTGAAATAAACTTAGATTTTCTGACCCACAGAACACACAAATACTAAGCTGCTGCTGCTCTTTTAGCATCAGAATAAGCTCCTGAGAATTCCTTGTAGAGAATTATTTTGTTTAAATATGTAATTTTTAAAAAGTCATGGGAATTCAAGTTAGAAAAATCAGTTGGGCAGCTGGGGAACACTGCAGTGTGCTCTGGGTAGAAAGAGTTACCATTTGTTCAACATGAAGCTTAGGAATAAGCAGCAACTGGAGTATTTTGCTAGGCTTGATTTCTGTGGATCACAAAACACATTATATCCCTACTGCAGGTGGAAGAGGGACTGTTGCACGAATTGTCAGTAAGTAACAAAAGGGCCAGTAAAAAGGAAGCTGAACTTAAATGGCAGTTTAGAGAGCTGCACTCTGCTGTCATTTGCTTACTGTAGAATTATCTGGTGGCAGCCAGCACTTTTGAAAATGCTGTGTATATCTGCCTGACTCTATTGTAGATGCTTGGGCTCTCCCTAAGCTTTTTGCACATATTAATGGAATTTAAAAGCCATACATCTTACCTACAACAGATCAGTTAAGTGTTGGCATCTTAACCAAGATACCACTCTTTAGGTTTAAAATTTGGAATTTAAAAGCTAATTTGAACCCAGCTTTCCTGTTTCTTCCTTTGTTTTCTCAAGCACTGGTTCAATTTCAGGTGTTGTACTAAAGATGCATCCTACAAACTGCTCTGTATTGAAGGAAATTAGGAAGAAGAAAAACTGAACTGATTTGTTATCTGATCTCTTAAATGAAGAAAATTGTGCAAAGAATGGCAATTTATTTTTTATGGTTTTGGCTGAAACTACAGCTAATGGTAATGCATATGTTCTGAAGTCAGAAAGATTTTTAATTAATAAACCATTACTTGATACCTCAGGAGTATTCTGAGCTTTTCAGACCTTTGTGAATGGTTTCATCATACACAATATTCACATAATTCTTATTTGTGATGGAAACAACTAGCAAAGAAGGAAATTGGTGTAGTCATGCTGACCGAGCTGAGCAACCACTTGAAAGTGATCCAGTCACAATCTGAATTCTAATACATCTATGCTTCAGTAGAAGATTTCATGCCTTGGAAGTTAGTAGTAGGCTCTTGCGTACTTCATCATTTTCTTGGAGAACAGGGGCTAAAGCTGCTGATGTGCTTTGGAAATTGGCACATCCAAGAGCACATTTGTACACCAACCATTCTGTTCTTAGCAAAGCCTGTGCTGTTTTCAAACACCCTGTCTTAACATAATACTAGTGTTTAATAAATTGTCTTTCTTTGCGCAAAGCTTTGCCGCAGGAAAGCTGCAGAGAATTGTCCAAAGGTAAAATACAATATTGCTGTCAATGTTTACATGTGATTCCTACTACCATTTTTCTAGCCCAGTCATTCATGGCAGGTATTTACATCATCACAGAAGGAAGGAGACTAGTAATCTGTTGCCTATAAATATATAAGCCATGTACAGGGAAATGGATATACCTGTGTGCACTTGATCTTAATTGAAATGTGTTTTAGCTTAAAAAAGAAAGTCAGCCGTAGATAAATGGGTGTACTGAATGCACTAATGGAAAAAAGTAATGGCAGTAATGCTAAGTAAATAGCTGAGTAAAAATAGCCTCTCTGCTTTCATAATGTTGTTAAAGGTCAACTGCTTGAAAGTGCTGTGATTTTGAGGATATAGAGCTGGAATAGTATTATTACAAATCCCATTGGGCTTTTGAAAGTCTGAAAATAGTTTGGAGTGGAATTGACAATCTGATATGGGTGGGAATTGCTTTCTTTATGGTGGTTATACTGAAATTGTTGTTTTCCACATAGATTTCTGGTGATTCACTTCTATCTGGTCAGACGTGGTAGATTTGTTTTGCTAGGTACATGCTTGTTGTTGCTTAAACATTCGAGGTGATCCAAAATTGAAGATCTATCCCATGTCTTGTTTAGGACTTGTTGATGACAGCCATTTACCTTTTATGTTCATTATACCAGCTGAGAATTAGGTACAGTATTACTGCCTTGTGGCAGGAATTGCACTTTTTTTCCCTTCAGAGGAAGTGGCTTTGGACATATTTTCCCCATGTCTCTTTGTGTGTGGCTGCACAGTTAAGATTTTCTGGTATAGAAAATGTTTTGCCTTGCCCCCTACTATGCATTTGAAAAGCACGGATGAACAAGTGCACTCACAGTACTAAACTGGGGGAAGGGGTACCCATGAGATTTAAATGCTGTCCTTTTCCAGTTCAACACGACGTGAAAGGAAAAGCTGCTGCTTTTCTGTCTTGGTGAAAACTGAGGTGAAAGACCTATAGCAGTCTGGGTGTGGCAGGAAATGTTCAGCAACAATAGTGCCTTAGTTGCTGGGAAGTGTTAACATATTAATCTCTTTCTCTCTTTCTCCCCAGAATGAATTGCCAGATACCCATGCAAAGTTCCACGTACTATTCCTTTTCTTTGTGGCAGCCATGTTCTTCATCAGCATACTGTCACTCTTCAGCTACCACTGCTGGCTAGTTGGCAAAAACAGATCAACTATAGGTCAGTCCATTGGGATATGAAACTTTTCCTGGTCCAGAAGAATGACAGTTCAATGAGAATGTGAGGCCTACGTGATATGTCATCACATATATCAATATTGATTTTTTTCAATATTGTGCAATACAAAGCATATTTGGTGGAAGTAATTAAAGGTGAAACAAAAGGGAAGGTGAAGCCTGTGGGGGGTCCTCTGCTGGACCCAAGCATTCAGATTCATGATGACTGTTCATTTCTTTTGTTTGTATTTTTGAGACCTCTGTGCCACCATGCATTTTTGTTGTGATTTTAAAGTGTGATGTAACCCAGTTGCTACTCATCACTCTGCTGCTCTAATACTTAGAGCAGCTCGGTATCCCCTACCAAGTTAGAGGCTCTGCTGTACATGAACATGTACTACATTTTGAACTAGATGCAAACAAGTATTCTTAAATCCTGTCAAAAAAAAACTAACATTATTATTAGGAAGTGGCTTGTAAGAGTGTGATAAAAATGAAAACACTCATGCACATTTCCTAGATAATAAGAGATTCCCATACTGTTATGCCTAAACATTTTAAATGACATTGATCAGCATAAACAAGCTATGTGCATTTAATTAAAGTATTTGAAGTTCTTGCTAGGAAACACTTGAGAGTGTTTTTTGCAGTGTGTGGGGGGACAGAGACTGATGAGTATTTCTACAACTGAGTAAGTCAAAATCTTATATCTTTCATTGGAATTTAAATTTCTAACCTCAAAAATAAGTGGGTTGATTGAAAGTAAAATAATTTTTGGTTAGAATTTTTTCGCTAGAATTTTTTGATTGCTTGATAGGGGAGTTATTTGAATTATTTTTCTTTTGACATATCTACAGGTAAGGAATATTCACAGTTTCTTTTTAGCTTTGAAGAAAACTTCAACATATTCCTTACCGAAAAGTCAGTGGTCATAATTGGCCACACAGTTCTTTATCTGCTTTCTGGATCATGATCTTAAAAGACAAGATATTGGTATGGAGGGGGAGCAATGATTCCTCTCAGCTCTTGACCAAAGGCATAACTGGACTGAGTACAAAAATGGTGGTGGCTTGCTGCAGTTCATGGTCTGTTTCTGATGTAATAGATTTCATCTTCCTCTGATAGCATGGGATGCTCTTAATTCAGCTTCCTAATTTGGCAGATGTGAAAAAACCTCTTTTGTATGGGCTTAGGTCCAGCAGTGCTTATGGTAAATTACTCCTAAAAGAGAAAGTTGTCTGCTCAAAGAAGGCTGAAGAGAGAGCAAGTCACCAAGGAATAAGAGATGTATGTGGATATCTTTGGCATGCTGATGGTACTTAGCTTTATCTCAGGCTTTCTTAAATGTAAAGAGAGAAAGTTGACAACGTGACTGTCCTCCTTACCTGATTTTCTTATTTTTCACTAACTCTGTGATTTTTTTTTTTTGCCTCTGATTACTTGAGACTTTTTTAATTCCTCCCCCCCCAAATAACATATACATCAAGATCACCTCACCTTGCCCAAAACTGGCTCCACAGCAGAGAAGTTTGGGTTTGTTTCTTCATGCTCCCTGACTCCTTAGTGGTTTAATGAATTGCATGCTTTTATTTCACAGAAACATTCCGTGCACCTACATTTCGAAATGGTCCTGATAAAAATGGCTTTTCTCTTGGATGCAGCAAAAATCTAAGGGAGGTTTTTGGAGATGAAAAGAAGTATTGGTTACTTCCTATCTTTACCAGGTATTTAGTCTGAACAGTAATGAACTAGGGAATTAATTGATTCCATGACTTCCATGTTGCTTCCTTTTCTACTAAAAAATAAAGCACAGCTGAAAAGCCAACTTGTACATCCAGTACAATAAATATTGGTGCAGGGAAAATGTGCAAGAGAAAATTATCAAACTCCACAGAGCGTTTCATTCAAAGACGGAGCTTGTTGACAAGAGCCTTTTAAATGCAGAAGTTTGAAAAGCTTTGAGAAGCATATTGCAAAAATTATACACCTTTTGGTGGTAGTCTCAGTGATTATAGAGCAGAAATCAGGAACTCAGAGGAGCTCAAACAGCTGCATCCTAACAACATCAGCTTAAAAACACCCTCTCTTGGCCCTGGAAAAGCTTGACAGCTTTCCTTTTGCTGTGGATGACACTTTAGGAATCAAAAGCCATCTAAGAAATTGCATGTAAATAAGAAACAGGAGGGGAAAAATCTGATATGATTAAAAATGCTGGAATTAAAATGTCAGCTGAGCCAGCATTAGGTAGTTGCATACAAGCCTTATGAAGCAAGGCTGATGTGCTGCACACTCCAACCACTACCAGATTGTGTTTCAACACTGCTCTTGGGGGCCTGTGTATCATGTGAAAATGTTGCTGAACCTGTTTGTGAAGCTGAGGTCTTGGTATCAAACTGCAGAGGTTATACCAGCAGCTTAAGTTGACTCAGCTGTTTGCTCAACTACCATGTGATTAAAGATGGAAGCTCCACGCTAGATGGCTCCATCTGTTTTGCTACCACATTTTATCCTGATAAACTTTAAAAGAAGGCTTAGCTAATTTCAAAATTATGAGTGAAGGGGAAAGCATGGCCACCAGAATGTTATTTATTATACAGCTTCTGAGGTTGTAAATACCAGAGTCTTGCCATGTGTGCATGATGGTTTGGGGGAAGATTAGGGCTGCTGAAATACATCTGTGTTTCTGAAATCCACAGACTTGTGCTTGTGCACAGCAATCCATACTCAGTGATAAAGTGGGAATCAGTTGAGCTCCAAGATTTAATTAACTGGTCATCTGATTCAGTGGTAGAACAGCCTTGCTAAAGTCTGGAGTTCAGCACTGTCCTCAGCTAATTGATTTGACCCTGTAGCCTTTGCCTCTTGTTCAGTTCACTTAAGTCAGCTACCAACAGTGATTTGAGTCTTTCTTTCTCATTTAGTTTGGGAGATGGATGTACTTTCCCAACTCGGTTGGTGATTATGGATCCAGAACAACTTGCAGTCTCAAGCCAAAATGAACCTGCCAAAAGGTAGCTATAGCACTTAAATACTGATTTTGTACTGTTTCATACTTATCTAGAGAAAAAAATTGTTTCAAAGTTAGTTTTTGAATTTTTTATGCTTGTTGTCTCTTCAGAGTAAGTTTGTAAGTCTTCAGTGAAGGACATAATGGATTAAGACTGAAAACTTGACTATCTCTTGGTTTTGTTGTAACATAAGGCTCTAAGGAAGAAGTAATAAAGAAAGTAAGGGAGCTTACTGGCTCTTAGCAACAATCAGAAAAGTCCTTGGGAAGACTGAATAATTGTCCATGGAAAAAAATTGTTTATTTGCTTGGTTTGGGGTTTTTTTTTGAAAGACAAGGTACTATTTGTATTTTATGTCCTCGAGCATGCTTAAGCAAGTAATGCTGAGACAGTTTGCAAGAGAAGTAGATCTCTCATGCTGGGATTTTTAGCTCATTACTTTTTATCCCTCTCAAATTTGCATGTTTTGTATCTTCAGTGTATTTTCAAAGCGACAAGAGTCTCTGTGTGCAGTTTCTGTTTACATTTGCCACCTTAGAAGTCTTCTGCATAGTTTAATGAATTTGTAAGCTGAAGGTTGTTGCCAGCAGTAACCTGAGTTACCAGACATTAGAGGATTCAAAGGCAATACAGAGAAGAAGTTACTTCCAGTGCAACATTAACCTCTGGAATTTACACAAGAACAGGACCCTTGTGCAAACAGCAAAGTATCTTTTACATTCAAAAGATTGTTCAGAAGAAGGCCCTGGCATTTGCATAGGATAAGATAGCATTTGGCTGGTCTTCCAGATGGAACTGCATAGGTTTTCCTTCTAGCTGTGTGGCAGTGTTATTGTCAGGGTGCCATTTCTTGTGTCTCAATCTGTGGGTTTTTCCATTAGAAGTGAGTGGCCTGTGTCGGGTAGGGGTTTATTTTAGACTGACGACTGGAACAAGCCTGTAGAGGAATTAGGGCAGGGGGCAGGCAGCCATTTCCAGTTGGCACTGTAGGGTTTTTTGTTATTAACTTTGCTTTTAAATAACTTCACTATTCTAGAAATGTCTGAAGTAGCTACTGGTATTGCAGAATTCCTGTTGACTTTGCTTACTTTTCAGCTCTGTAACCACTCGACCACTCAGTGAATCACAAAATCGGTTGCTAGCCGGTGATTGTCAGTGGGTGGAAACTGGCCCTGAAGAGGAAAATGTGAAATCAGGTAGTGGTTTTGTTTGTGGTTCAGTTTTCCTTTTTTTTTTTTTTGTTAATTTTTGGCACCTAGAAAGTCCTTAGGAATTGGCTGGAGTGATATAGAAGAAAATATGTTCCATGGAATCAAGTCAGGATGTTTAGAATAAAGGCTAACTTGCATCCCATGTTCTGCTCCAAAATTAATTGTTGTGTTACAGTAGTGGAAGGTATATGGATAAGTAATTCCACTTTTGCACTTCAGTTCTAAGATTTGGGATCCTTTATGTTTGGTAAGGGGGAGGAAAATATTTTTTGTGAAAGTAGGCACGACATGGTCAATGTGCTTGCTGGTTTGAAATCTTTGCTATTTGTTATGCAGATCTGCAAAAACACATAATTGAGATTCTCTCACCTTCTAGGTGCAAAAAAGCATATTATAGTTTCATTGGAAAGTTGATCTCAGCTAATTACTAACCAACCATCTCAATGAGAAACAGGTAAGACTAACATAATTGATTGCTATTTCTGTACATGTGTGAATAAAATTGACATCTCAAAGTCAAAAATCAACTAGTCACGAAATGCAGAAGAGTCCTCTGATGTTGGATGGATAATAACAAAGTCTAAGCAAAATTCAGAGTGGCTGTTGAGAAGACAAGAATGGGAGTAATGCTTTAGTGCAGGAAACATGGGTTGGCTAGGCCTGGGATGAGTCAGATTAATCCTGTAATTTAGATTAAGGTGGGTGGTGCTGGATTTGTTACCTGACCAGGGAAAAGAATCTGATGCTAAATGCAATTCTGAGATGAAACGCTGTCTTGAGGAAGAGCTCTTTAAATGTCTTTTTCTTAGTCATATATCGGTGGGCCATGTTCTGCTCTTTAGGAAGCTGCATGTGCACGAGGAAGGAAGGTCAATAAGTGAATACAGGTCTCTGTATACAGACTGCTCTGTCACACTTGGAATTGACTGTGATCTTCTGGAATGTTTCTTGCATTAAAGTGCCCTGTGTGCACTTTGCATATAGGAAATACAGCACCTTCTGGTGCATATATGAAAGTTCTTTTGGTGTATTTCCAATGACTAAATTAGACTTCATTTATGTTGACTTTCTACTGTGGTGAGCTTATAAGTTACCACTAAGTTTTTCTGTCTGGAAGACAAACAAATCTTATTTGTTCAACTAACAGATGTAGAAGCTATAGCTGAGTCATTACCACCTTTTTTTTTTTTCGGTTGTTGTGGTCTTTGTGGTGGGGGTGATGTTTTTGCAAGTAATTCACATTTTTATCAGAAATAAAACACTACATTTGAATTTGGTAAGCTCAGTAATTTTAGGATTACTTTTGTTTCCTTTCCTTTTATTTTTTTAAGGAGCCTTCTGAGCTAAAGTTGTAGTTTTGGGAGGGAGTTGGTTTGTTTTCAAGGAAAAAAAATCTTTCTAAAAGGCCTTTGTGAGTGATGGTGTGATGCTTGGCCTCATGTTGGTCAGAGTGCTCAGTGTAAACTCATACAAAACCAAGATTAGACTAGTTAGTTACAACATCTGAAAAACCTACTCAACCATGTGAACTCAGCAGTGGTAAGTTTCCCCTTTCCAACTTTTCTTAATGTTATATAATGTGCTAAAGAATATCCCAAGCAAGGGGTTCCTTTCAGCCTCCAGCTATATAAAACCTAATCTGATCTAAATAGGTCATGAAGGCTTTTCTGTTCTTCATGGAGCAGAATAGAAGTTTCTGAGAGCAGCTCATCCCAGCAGCCTTTGATAGGGTATTACAGAAAGGTCTTAATCTTTCTTTCCACTGACCTAGAGAGGGAGCATAGATGACTTTTAAGCTAGACAATTAATTGGTAATAGTTTGAGATTAATTTCTTTTCTATCCTCCCTCTCTTCCTAAAATGAGGCCAGATTTAATAAAGAAAGAATTTGTACTTTGTGTTGTATTTGCCCAAACTACACTAGTTTTAAAAATTGTATAAATAAAAGTGCATAATTGCACCCAATGCAAAAGCATTTGGGTATGTGTTACCTTAAATTAACTCAGTAACACAATGTTTGAACCATTGTGAGTTCAGTGGGATTTGATCACAGTTTAGGCCAAGATGGTTCATTCCAGTCCTGCATTTCTAAGCAACTATACAGTAGCTGTGAGATCCAGGATCTGTTCAATGCACTTCCATAAAACCCTGTAACAAGCCAATAGTTGAATTTTTGAATTTTGGGCCCATAACACACAGCAGAAGCAAAGTCATAGCTGATTCTGGTGTACAGGGCTTGATTTGCAGAAGAAGGCCAGTCCCCCAGCTTCACCTAGGTAAATATTCCATTTGTGTCCTCACATCTATCAATTTAATTCAAAAATTGAATTGCCACTCAGGGATCTAGAATACTTTAGATGCAGATCAGGGGTGATGGATTGATGTTCTTAGCACTGATAAACTTCCAAAACATAAGAAGTATGAAATAAAAACCCACACCCTCCCAGAAGGCTATTTCTGAGCTAAAGTTGCCTTAACTACTTACCTTAATCGGAAGTCTGTAAATCATATTACCCAGGTGCATTTCTGTAATGCACTATGATTTGTTTGTTCAAAGCTAACTGGATAATTCTATTAATTACCTTTTTTTTTTGTTTCACTAGGTTTCTGCAACCCATTTTGAGCTTGAATATTACTTAATTTTGTTTGGAAGAAGTTGAGCAGGAAAAAATGGAACATGAACATTTTAGGAAGAGACAAGAAATTCAAGTTTCTGCACAGTACAATGGATTCTTGTAAGCACTATTGCAGAGCAGGGAAGTTAAGACAGATGCCTTAAGATTCTTAATGTGCATTTATGCAACACTGAATTATATACTGCTACCAAAGGGCCAGATCCAGAAGTGCCCTGCTTGGATGCACAAGGTCCAGAGTGGGAACTATGCATTTCTTTTATGCTGCAGTGGTGGGGGTAGATTGCAGAGACTCTTACCTCCTCACGGGCAAACTTCATACCTTAGGCACTGCAGAAGTCACTTCCATAGCAGGTCTCCAGAGTACAGAAGGAAAGAAAAAAAGGAAAAGGAAGAAAAAAAAAAAGTCAGCCTAGAGCATGGCCAGCAAGTCTGAAGTGGGAGTATACATAGTTCAGATGCCAGGTGATGGGGAAGGGACTGGATGATGTCTTCTCCTCTCTTCCTATTAACCAGTCTACCCCATGATCACAGCTCTCCAAGTCTTTTGGGACTGAGGTTTGCTTCTACTAGCTGTGCTTTGGAGATAGGCAATGCCAACAACATAAAAGCCTTTAACTTGGGTGTTGCTTTTTTGCTATAGGATTGAGCTTCCTCATCATTTTAACTTGATTTATTTAACTATACCAAGGACAGAGCTCAAAGGAGAAAACTTGGGGTTTAGTTGAAAAAAAGATGGATTATTACTTTCCAACAATTGTCAGTCAGCATACAAGGAAAAGACAGTTCAAAAAGGAATTAACAGTTCTTATGTTTTCTGTTACTGTTTGCTGTGTTCTGTGTAAGGCAGCAACAAAATGGTAAAGTACCCCTGAGAAAAATCATATTGCAGTTGAGTGTTTCTAGAAACAGAACCAGCAGAGTACTGCTTTTTCCGTGGGACTCTTGATGGTTTATAAATACTGTTTTATACTTTTGTTTTATCTTTTTAATAAAGGCATAAGGTTTTATTGGTTCTAAAGTACAAATATGAGGTACTTAAGAGAAGATTAGTGTTAGATCATAGATCTGTGTTACCACACTGAAAAATTGCATCCTTTAGTCTCCCACTTTCAAGTCCAGTTTAAGTAATGCTGAAATTGCTAAAGACTGATGGCTTTGTGCAGCAATGTACCTGCTTACAAAAGGCAAAATGTGTTTCCTGTGTGAGGAATCAAGTCCATCCCATTCTTAGCTCAAGACCTACAGCAAACAACATGGGTTTTTTTTTCCTCACTTCTCTATAGAGAAGACTGCTAACTCATCTTTGGATGGTATTGGAATTTTGCATCTGGAAAAAGTGGCAAATACTATTTTTCTGTCTGTAAAATTTCTGATGTTCAGCTGCTGCTGATTACAATGAGACATGAGCCCTTTTGATACAGACTGAAGGTAGTAGTCAAATTGATGATCTAGTCCAAAAGAACCTGTTTGGTTTGTCTCCCAGACTGATTGCTACTTGAGTTAAATATGTTTATGATGGAAATACTAAGGTATCAAATATACTGTAAGGTTTAAAATAAGTATTTTTTGTCTTTGGATATAATAAACTTTTCTTAAATATTAATCTTCTGGAACAAGAACTCTTGGAGAACTTATGATTTCACTGTTGGATATTCTTGAGACAGAAACAATGGTCCAAACTTGCATGTTTTATAAAAGTTGCAGAATGTTTCTTCAAACTTTGTACAAGAAATTTTGCATTTGCTAATTCCAAAACTTACAAAAGCATTTGCTACACATTGATCTGAAAGGTTTAGCTTTTTCTTCTCAAATGTTAAGTGAGAAGTGTTCATCTTAACATAAGCTCTCAGCAGTATTGCACCAGCAAAATTTCTTGGGGAAGATAGCAGAGAAGGAAGACTGCATGTTTAAATGGCTTGTTCTGAATACCAAAATTTGCAGCCCCAAACACTGGTAGAACTGTCATGGAGGGCCTGGGATATCATCTGGCTTTTACTGCATCCATGTATTATAGCTGAAATAATAATTCCATGCACAGACATCATCTAGCAGAAGTATAAGCAAAAATGTATGTCAGAATCCTAATTACCACTGAACTCAGCAATATGGTCTTTGCTCCCCAAAGTGTTTCATATGCCCCCCCACCATGAATGTATCTATCCTGTAGGCCAACATCAGGAGAACTTGTTTGGTTTCTTTAGTCAGGATAGTGAATCTACAGGAAAAACTGCAAGTAATCAGACTATGCTATCTCCATGTCCATTTTCTAGCAAGTGCTGCTCTTCTGAAACCACTTCTTTGTATATCTGATGGACATTTTTGTGGCTTTTCATGAAGAACTAACAATTCTAACGTATTTATGCAGATCACAGGAATATTTTGTCCTAGATTTTTCTTCATATTTGAGGTAAGAAAAGGAGAGCAGTGAGTTTAGGATAATCCTGAGGCCAGAGTTACTGTTGGTGTAAAACCAGGTATTACTAAAAGTCACTTTCACAAATACAAAATATAGTAAAATGATTGAAAGTTGATTCTCCCACATTCACCACCCCCAACCCCTTTTGGTTTTTTCGCCTGGGGAACTGGGGACTAAGAGAAACCCCAGACTGATTTAAAGGAATTAAGTTCTCTAAAGGAATTGTACTGCTGAACTCTAAGGGCATGCCATCCAGTGGGAAGGAGGGGTTAGGTTTTCCTGGCAGGCCTGGGCTTTGGGGGAGGTATCATGGCTAAGGCAGCCAGGATGATATCCTCTGCCTTTGGATTCTGTCCTAAGTGCTCCCTAGGCTGTGCTGTGCCAGAAAGTCCATGAAGGGAGCAGGATGGTTCTTTGGCTGCTGGGTTGCAAGCAGCCATACATGTGTCCCTGCTAGCAGAGGCAGGGGATGCAGGAAGGGGGTACTTTTGGCCCATGGTCAGGAGATCAGAAGGGGGATGGATCCTGAGAAAACAACTGTTTAGGGTGTTGGGCTGTATTGTAAATGCTGGTTTTGTGCTTTAGCCTACTCTGTATCAGGGAGTCTTGAAAATACCTAGGTTGTCATTAAAAATAGCAGCCCTTAAGCTTTTAGATCCATTAATGACTACTACAAGCAATACGTAGTAGTTATTGTAAGATAGTTGACATTGGCTGTGATTAGAAACTGCTTTCTTGTTTCTTTCTGCTTTTCTCTTTAAAAAAAAATACATACACTCAAAAAAAATTTTTAATGGCTTTAAATTCACAGTGTGAAAACAGAAGCCTGATGTAGGGGAGGATTTCATTTTTCTGAAATGTCTTGAAAAAACCTGTCCCTGTGAATATGAGACAGGAAAATCCACAAATAGAAATTACTTAAAACTACACAATACTGGTTTTTGCTTATTGTTATTTACTCACAGAGTGTGCAACACACACATCATTGCTGTGCCTACCAAAGGCATATTATGGGAGGAGGGCAGGAAGAGGAGTATTCATTGACTTGGCATTAATTGACTTCCTACAGTATTGAGACTGTATTGATATCAGTCAGATGTGATTAAAAATCTCCATTTTAAATAATCTGAGGGTTACTTTAGAGGAAGTTTGGGTACTTCTAGTTTTAGTGATTTAAGTAGAAATCATGGTAATATTTTTGTTAAAGCTGCCTCTTGAGTGTGGAATTTGCAAGTACCAAGCTACTTTTGGTATGCTGTTGTATATCTGATGGACATTTTTGTGGCTTTTCATGAAGAACTAACAATTCTAACGTATTTATGCAGATCACAGGAATATTTTGTCCTAGATTTTTCTTCATATTTGAGGTAAGAAAAGGAGAGCAGTGAGTTTAGGATAATTCTGAGGCCAGAGTTACTGTTGGTGTAAAAGCAGGTATTACTGAAAGTCACTTTCACAAATACAAAATATAGTAAAATGATTGAAAGATGATTCTCCCACATTCACCACCCCCAACCCCTTTTGGTTTTTTCGCCTGGGGAACTGGGGACTAAGAGAAACCCCAGACTGATTTAAAGGAATTAAGTTCTCTAAAGGAATTGTACTGCTGAACTCTAAGGGCATGCCATCCAGTGGGAAGGAGGGGTTAGGTTTTCCTGGCAGGCCTGGGCTTTGGGGGAGGTATCATGGCTAAGGCAGCCAGGATGATATCCTCTGCCTTTGGATTCTGTCCTAAGTGCTCCCTAGGCTGTGCTGTGCCAGAAAGTCCATGAAGGAGCAGGATGGTTCTTTGGCTGCTGGGTTGCAAGCAGCCATACATGTGTCCCTGCTAGCAGAGGCAGGGGATGCAGGAAGGGGGTACTTTTGGCCCATGGTCAGGAGATCAGAAGGGGGATGGATCCTGAGAAAACAACTGTTTAGGGTGTTGGGCTGTATTGTAAATGCTGGTTTTGTGCTTTAGCCTACTCTGTATCAGGGAGTCTTGAAAATACCTAGGTTGTCATTAAAAATAGCAGCCCTTAAGCTTTTAGATCCATTAATGACTACTACAAGCAATACGTAGTAGTTATTGTAAGATAGTTGACATTGGCTGTGATTAGAAACTGCTTTCTTGTTTCTTTCTGCTTTTCTCTTTAAAAAAAAATACATACACTCAAAAAAAATTTTTAATGGCTTTAAATTCACAGTGTGAAAACAGAAGCCTGATGTAGGGGAGGATTTCATTTTTCTGAAATGTCTTGAAAAAACCTGTCCCTGTGAATATGAGACAGGAAAATCCACAAATAGAAATTACTTAAAACTACACAATACTGGTTTTTTGCTTATTGTTATTTACTCACAGAGTGTGCAACACACACATCATTGCTGTGCCTACCAAAGGCATATTATGGGAGGAGGGCAGGAAGAGGAGTATTCATTGACTTGGCATTAATTGACTTCCTACAGTATTGAGACTGTATTGATATCAGTCAGATGTGATTAAAAATCTCCATTTTAAATAATCTGAGGGTTACTTTAGAGGAAGTTTGGGTACTTCTAGTTTTAGTGATTTAAGTAGAAATCATGGTAATATTTTTGTTAAAGCTGCCTCTTGAGTGTGGAATTTGCAAGTACCAAGCTACTTTTGGTATGCTGTTCTTACAAACTGGTCCTGTTCTCCAGAGTGCTGAATACTCACAGTTTTCAGGTACTGTTTCTTTCCTTTGGTCTTATGTGGTTCTTCTTTATTAATTATAAATCATCTTTTGGGTTGGGACGAATTTCAATACCACTGAGTATGTACACAAAGACTTCATTATCTAACTGGAGTATGGTCCAGTTGTAGCTAAGCCGAGCCCCAAGAGGAGGAAAACTGCAGTGTTTGCAGCAGCATTAATGTCTGGCAGATTTACCAAAATGTGCTGGTTCTGATACAGATTGACCAAATCTGCCTCGATCTGGAGCACCAACTGACCAGATTTTTATTTAATAGTTAAATAACAACAAAACCATGACAGCTTTGAGTTTCATAGTGTATGTTCTCCAAGGACACCCTCTAAAATTGTGTCTGACTGGGGAATTTGGGTGTGCATTTTGAGAGGTTCCAAAGAGCAGTTACTTTTAGCTCACAAACACGTCTTTTCACAGTACCTAAAAAACAGCAATGTGTGCAGCTTCAGAGGCTCTTCTATCCCTAAGTGGCGCCAAAGAGAGCAGCTGCACATGAAGGGATTTAGTACTGAACACATTTGTTACACTCATTTCTATCAATTTATTTTGTATATAGAGCTTTTTATACACATTTTTCTTAATTATGTAACTTTATGAAATGTCATGAAGCTACAAGTAGTTTGTTTTAATGCCGATTAAAACCGGCGTTTGGCCATTTGTTTTCTGAAGCCATTACTTGAATTTGTTTCCATGAGGTAGTGAAGTCTGATAATGTTTACAGGATCGCTTTCTTTGGTTTTGGGAGCTTTCCTTATCTTTCTTCCTACCCCCTGTCCTAAAAAACAGAGAGCTCATGCTCAGCAGTCAAGCAGATGTGTCAGAGATGAAGAATTTGTATTACTTTGTCACCAAAGCACTGGGAGTGACACGCTGATTCCCTTCCGTTTACACTGCTTAGCTGACAACTTAAAGATGCTTAGCATGGTCCTCTGTGATTCCTCCTGTCCCTTATCCTGTTATCAGCTTTATTGTGGGAAACTTAAATCTTCCTGAATGATGATTTACAATCATGAAGCTATCCCAGAGAGAGGCAGCATTGCTCCTGTTAAGTCTGTTCCATTTTTAACTTAGATGAATGAAGCATCCCTCTTATCTCTGCATTCTTTTTGTATTTGCCAGCAAGGGTCATCAACATTTGCACTAATCACAATGTCCCAGCTATTCTACTTCCACAAAGTTATTTTTAATTGTGCTGCCTAAACTTGGAATGAGCTGTATTTAAGTTTAGGATGACGTGTAAAAGATACCTGTAATAATGATGCACTTACTGTATTTTTTTGTATGTTACAGATAGGACTCATCCTATGCACAGAGAAAACGTTGCCATTTATAGTTTAATACTTGAAGTAACTTTTTGAAACGGACTTTTATAAATCAATAAATACAAAATCACATTGCTTTGCCTGGATGTTCCTTCCTGTTTTAATTGTATTTGCAATTTCCCCATATGTATACTTTTCCATAAAGTTCTCTTAAGCCATTTATAACCAACGGAAGTGCATTCAAGATTTTGTACATCAGTGTTTCAGACCTGTTCATACTTCTCTGAAGTATAATTCATGTTTAATAAAAAATTACCATTTTAAGTCTCTTTTCCAAAGTGATATGAATGGACTTGGCACTTGAATTCATCAGTGAATGCAACATCAACTTAATAAAAGTATGTGAAAGAATCTGAAGCTGAGCACTGTAGCATCTGTGTTATTAGATCACCAAGAAAAACTGCCTACCTGGGAAACACTGCACCATTGCTCTGGCTTTTACACTCCAGCTGCAACAAACCTAAGATTACACTCACTCTTGACACATCTTCCAGGTCACTGGGTCTTGTGGGGAAACAAAAAACCTGATTTGTGGCTAACTCTTATTCCTCCAGGAAACTAAGCCTGACTTAGAAGTCAACTGCTCAAACAGGAATCAGCCACGTTCCTTTTAGATCAGGAACAATCTGTGTAAGAGAGTTGTAACACCCAGGTTGACACTGACATGAAAATGACACTGGCAGTTAAGATCAACAATTCTTTCCAGAAAGTTTTTTTAAAAATGGAACATTTTGTAACATTCCATGAACTCCAGCCTCATCCCCCTGTCTCTGCAGTTCTAGTTCCCCTTGGTCCTTGCACACCTGATGGCAAGTGTCATAGTCGTGTCTCAAGTACCTGGTGTGCAGAGAACAATCCCTGAGGAAGGGAGAGTGACCGGCCCAAGCCACATGGCCAGTACCAGCAGCTGAGCGCTTTCAACACAGCAGGAGTGTTCTCCAGGCTTTCAGAAGGCACTCACTGAAGCTATCTGGGTCATAGCTGAAGCTAAACTAGGTTATCTATAAATCACCACCACTGCACCTGATAACTTGATGTTTAGGCCCTGAAGAACAGAGGGTGGGCAGATGGTAGAGAGGCATGCAAAGAACTTCTCTAACAAAGCAATAATAATAAAACATAGGCTGTTCCAGAGGACTACTTTTAATGTAGTATTTTGTACACCACAGCAACATCTTATTTGTCACCCACGCTAATTACAGTGAAATACCATAACAGGTATGAAAGCAGATCCCAGGGTAGTGCACAACATGTGCCAAATATAAATATGCTGTGTTACTCAACATGTCCACTTCTTTGTCACATTTAAGTGGTTTAAATGATCACTGATGTATCTGTGCTCAGGAAACTTGGCTTGTTTCAGGCTTTTGAAAGCTTCCCACTTGGCACGTCTTTCTTCCGTGTTGTGTTTGTATTCCTGTTCCTGTGTCAGGTAAGGCTGGCTGAGCCAATATTCGTTCTCTGCTTCAATTTCCAATCTTCGGATCATTGCTTGCTTCATTGAAATGGTAACCTGTCTCGGTCGCCTGTACTTCCCAATCCATTGTTTTCCAGGAATTCTCTTCCGCAATAATACTGTTGTTAAAAACATTTTGCCTTAAAACATAAACAGAAATATAAAATACTCATTACCTTAGGGAGAAAAATAAAACTTTGACAAGAAGGATTAAAAGCTCTGCGCTCACTCCACTGCCTTTTAGCTGGCTGATTTGAAGGTTCAAGCTCAGAGCCTGGTAACCATCACACACAGCAGGCAGCACAAGGCCAGATACACTGGAAACTTCAGAAGCAGGAAAGGGGAACTGAAATCTATGTAACTTAAGAATTTATTCAGTTATTCTTACACTGCAATTAAAGCATACCCTCCATAAATTATTTAAGAAAAATCCAGTCACAGATACTCAAGAGTGAAAGGTTCACTTCGCTCATGCCTTCTTCAAATAGCTGTCAAAAACTATTATTTCCAGCTCTGTCTTCTCGATCCAAATCTGGCCTATCCTCAGCATGAGGTTTTGGACTACAGTCTCTCCGTAAGCTTATTAGTATGTAATTACCTAGTCTCGTATCCTGACCGAGGGAAATCTGGTTGGGAGAGAGAAGCAATATCCTGAATTAGACCAAGTGGCGTAAGCGGAAAGCACCAACAGACCCTGCCGCAACACGCTGGGTGTAAGGGGCAGGAGAGGCGGAATGACGTTTAAACTTCACACAACTGCTCTCTGTTAAGCTCTTCATTAGTCCCACACCCGCTAATGCCCACGTTTCACGCTACGCGGCATTTCATCAGCTTTAGGGAATCACAGAATACACGGAGTTGGAAGGGACCCACAAGGATCATCGAGTCCAAGTGGCCCTGCCCACGACATCCCCAGGAACCACACCATGTACCTGAGAGTTGTCCAAACCCTTCATGAATTCTGTCAGCCGTGACCAAGAAGTCACCCAAGCACTTCTAGCGCGGCACAAAACAGCGCTGCCGCTAACAGAAGCCAATACACCCCGTTCCCACGGTGCAGCTCCACGCCGGCGTCTCACATTCTGGCCCGATTCAGAAGCGAAGCCGCGGGGATCCGCGGGGTCACGGCTGCCCCAGTCCCCAGCTACCCCCGGTCTCACTCACCGGGAAGCTCCGACTGCAGCGGCGGCCCCGCGGAGGAGCCAAGATGGCGGCGGGCGGGCGGGCGGGCGAGGAGGGCGGCTCTCGCGAGAAGCGGCGGCGGCGGGCGGGGCCAGGCCGCGCCAATGGGGCTCGCGCTGGCGGCAGTTTGAAGCCCCTCAGCGGCGCGCGTGGCCCGGCCCGGCCCGGCCCGGCCCGGTTCGGTTCGGTTTCGCTCGGGGCCGTCTCGGTCCCGCTGCCCCCGCCCGGAGTCATGGACGTGACCGGGGGCTTCTTCGGCAAGCTGCGGGAGCTGGCCCTCACGGTGGAGAACGAGGTGAAGCAGCTGGAGCGGGCCATGCGCCGGGAGGACGCCGGTAAGAGCAGCCCGCGGCCGTGGCCGCACGCCTGGGCCTGGGGGGCTCGCAGCTGTTCATCCTTGCGGGATTTGCGCTCCCGCCTGCCACTGTGCCCCGTGCTCCTCTGGGAGCGCCGGTGGTGGGCCCGGAGGTCAGCCTGGGAATTGCTCGGCTGGAAATTGTTTGGGCTTCTCCTCGTCTCGTTGTCTTTCTGAGCTGCTTTATGGGTGTGTGGCTGAGTTTTTTTATCACGGAGAAAAACGGGAGGAATGGGATGAAATGGGAGTCATGTTCTCGCTTCTCCTTCTTTTCGTGGATCGATATAGGAAAACGTTTGCAGGGCGTGTTCTCTCTCTGGACAGATAGCTCAGGCTTCTAATTGTGTTTATCTCTGTGCTATGTCTTGTCACGTAGCAGTTGCCTTCTTTTACACTATTTGTATTAGCCTTGGTTTCAGTGAAAAAAACTGCGTTGTGTAAGCGAGCAATGCATCTGCCCACGTGCAAATACAATGGAAGAATTCAATCTTCTGCTGAGATTTATTTTTCACTGGTCTCTATATCACTTTTTTTCTGATTTCATCCAACCTCTTTAGGGATAAAATTTTAACACAAGTAATTCTTGACAGCCTGGGGACCTACTTGTTTTGTCAGTATCTGTCATATACAATATTAGCTGCAACAATAAGGTGAAAGCCTGGGCAGTTTTTCTGTGGAGTTTAACACGCTGTATAAAGAGCAGTTTTTTGCTATGTGAAGTCCTGACAGGAACTAGTTCTCTTTGGTTTTGTCTATGTTGACTCTCTCTAGGTTATGAGTCCAGCATCTCTAATATTATAGAAACACAGAATGGCTTCAGTTGGAATGGACCTTAAAGATCACCTAAATCCAACCCCCTGCCATGGGCAGGGACACCTTCCACTAGACCAAGTTGCTCAGAGCTCCATCCAGCCTGAGCTTGGACACTTCCAGAGATGGGGCATCCACAGCTTCTCCGGGCAGCCTGTTCCAGAGCCTTATCATTCTCACAGCAAAGAACTTCCTCCTAATATCTAATCTGAATCTTCTCTCTCTTAGTTTGAATCCATTCCCCCTTGTCCTGTCACTACATGCCCTTGTAAAAAAAGTCCTTCTCCATCTTTCTTGTGAGCTCCTTTCAGGTACTGTAAGGCTGCAATTAGTTCATCCTGAAGAAGCCTCTCTTCCAGGCTGAGCAACCCCAGTTCTCTCAGCCTTTCCTTGCAGGAGAGGAAAGGCTGAGAGATCCATCTCCTGAATCATCCTGGTGTTCCTCTCCTTGCTCCAGCAGGTCCCTGTCCTCCCTGTGCTTGGAGCCCAGAGCTGGTGCAGCCCTGCAGGTGGGCTCTGAGCAGAGCAGAGGGGCAGAATCCCCTCCCTGGCCCTGCTGCCCACCACGGGATGCAGCCCAGGACACGTTTGGCTCTCTGGGCTGTGGGAGCACACTGACAGTTCGTGTCCATTCACAGCTCAATGTCCATGAGTGCACATTGACAGCTCTTCTGCTAATACAGGAAATTGCCATGTGGAATGTTACTTTCATGCTAAAACACTAAGACACCTCTTTTATTTTTCTAAACTCTTCTATGTGAACATTCATCTTGAAGATTATGAAGATGAATCTCCACTTGCAGTCTTGCATGACCTCCTTGGTGAAATCAAGACTCAGAAGGTAACATCTTAACTTGCTTCCTTCTTGAAAAATTACATGTGTGTGCATGTTCCATAAATTTATGGTTTTGTTTTGGTCATTAAGGCACAATTCAACTTTGTTAGTCAGTAGTTATAACCCTTATTTCTCCTCACTGACATCTAAGTCCTTGTAAAGGCCATGGATATTGGGATAATGCCCGAAAACTTGTAGGTGACCCAAAGTAGGTTTAGCGATTTTTCTTAGTTTCCAGTCACTGCTGTCACTCGGGTAAGCAGGGAACAAAGGTTACAAGGAAGTTGGAGTGGTGCCAAGGTATGAGGAGAATGATTCAGGAACAGCAGCTCCCAACAAAAGAGATAAGCTTGCTTGTTTCCCATGACCAACCTTTAGAATAAAATCAGTCTTCACAGGAGTTTCAGTACTTTCAGCCAATCAGTTAAACTTGTGAAAAATGTTGTCTATTTCTTATACAGAAGTAGAAAAAATGGGTTATAGAAATGAGCAATACAGAAATAATTGAGTGATATAAAAGTAAGTTTTACCTTCTTCTCTGCACTTATTCTTTGTACATACAGAGTAAGAATCCAAACTAATTGCTGTTACCTCATATTTTTTGGAGTAAAAGCATATCATTTCCTTGGCAAGGTTACCAGTAAGCAGTTATCATACTGTGAACTGTCATTACAGTTACTTTTATAAGATTCCATACACTTGGGCTCTATATATTCCTGGTGTTCCGTAGGTATATATACACCTGATGGTTTGCAGGTATAGAAAAGACCTAAATTTGCTGCAATTGAATACTTACTCCCCAAATGCTTCATGTGTAAACTACCTTGTGATGATTTGAACTTATTTCTATGTTCCCCTTTCTGTCCCAAAAGGAAGATGTTAATGCCAGTCTCGGTAAGATTTGCTCTGAAAAAAAAGCAGTTCACGAGTTTATGAAGGCAAGTGAAATTTTGATGCAAAGAAATGAAGCAGATCTTGGAAAAATAAGAGACCTGTTCCAGAAATATGGCTACAAACCACATGTCAAAGACTCTACAGGTAATGTTTCTTACATTACTGTCAATACATGTGAAGAAAAGTATCATTTTTATAAAATGTTTCTCTTTGGCTATGTGTATATTTCTATTAATTAGGAGATCAAGTACACCCATGTTATTTGCTTTATAATAATATCCAGAGGGTAGATTTTGTTGTGATTGGTGGTGTAAGAATAAACCAAAACACAAACACTTGGAATTAGATCTTCTGGCATGCCTTTAGGTCAGTGTGTGTTGGATTTTGGGTTTTTTTCTGTAATAATTATATTCAGAAAACATGTGAGCAAGTATGTTTTGATAACCCAGAGACTTATGCTGCTTCAGCTTCTCATGCATGAGGAACTATTGTAGATGCACCTCAGCTGGTTTGTATTCACATGTGATGGTTTCATTAACTTAAATCACCCTCGAGAAAATCTTAAAATGTCTGTTTCACAGTAAAAATGGGACAAGAATGCTCAGGAATTGGATGGCATGTGACAAGCAGTAGTACCTTGATCATTGGAAGGGAATGATCCAGTCAGAAAATGCACATAGAACCGTCTGAAAAATCCAGATGTACCAAATGAGTTAAAGTTGTCAATACTGCACATACTCCTTTTGGTATCAAGGGCCCAATCAAGTTAAGCTCCTATAGCTGTTTTACACATATAGGGCAGAAGGCTCTGATCTTTTTATAGTACCTTTCTTCCTATACTCTTTACCTTTAAAAAAGCCTCCAAACAGAACTACAAGGTTAAATTATTTTTTAAGTTGTATTTTTAAGCTAAGTGTATCTGAAGAGATAATACCACTGCACACCAGAAGGTGTATTACTTTAAATAGCTTTCCTCCCTCCCCCTACCCACCTCACAGGATCAATTGAGTTGGGAAAGACTTCTGAATCATCAAGTTCAACCTGTGGCTGAACACCACCAAGTCAGCCAGACCTGGGCACTGAGTGCTATGTTTAAGGTGTTTCCTTGAACACCTCCAGGGACAGTGACTCCACCACCTCCCTGGGAAGTCATTCCAATGTCTAATTACCCTTTCTGTGAAAAAATTCTTGCTAATGTCCAACCTGAATCTTCCTTGGTGCAGCTTAAGACTGTGTGTTCTGGTCCTATCACTTGTTACCTGGGAGAAGAGCCTGACCCCCACCTGGCTGCACTCTTGTTTCAGGAAGTTGCAGAGAGTGATGAGCTCCCCCTGAGCCTCCTTTTCTCCAGGCTAAACAGCCCCAGCTCCCTCAGCTGCTCCCACAGGACTTGTGCTCCAGACCCTTCACCATATTCATTGTCCTTTACTTACTACATCATGCAGAAATTCACAAACATTTTGGGGTATTTTGCTTTATCTAACTCCAAAAATGTACAAATTACACATTTACATATTTTTGCAGTGAACTATTGTTACCAAAAAAGCTGTCTCCTTTCACAAGTTTTTAGTTGCTGCTTCATAACCTTTCCTCAATACTGTTTTTCTGAAGAATGAGCATTTTAGTACTGTATGCAGCCTTTGCTCCTTCCCCAAAAACCTTTTCATCTCCATGCAGGGAGAAAAATACACTTATGTAAAAATTTTTGAATTTCATTTTCCCTGAAAATAATATTTACCAATAGAGGGAGACTCAGTAAATGTGTGACTTATAAATCTAGCTTAGCTACATAAAGTTCAGTACTTTATATACCTTAAAGTACTGAACCTGTGTGGCTTCAGGTTCAGTACTTTAAAGTGAAAGAAGGAATCTATTTTAAGTAAAAAAAATTGAATACTGGGGAAGTGTCACAATTTCTGACATAATTTTTTTTTCATTTCTTTTCTTAAAAAGAAGAGGAGGAAGAAGCTAACAGTGAATCAGCAATGTCTGCCCAGAATAAATCTGATGAAGAAAAAGCAAATGCTGTGCCTCACGTCTGTGCTTCTGCAGAGAAGGCAGCGTTGCCCAAAGACCCTCTGCGCAACCCGCAGCTCTCGGACTTTGGTCTCTCGCAGTACGCCTTGTCCCGGCCCTGGAGCGCGCTGAAAGCGCAGCACACCTCGAGTGCACGTCAGCTGAAGGCCAAGAGGGAGACCCCACTGAGACTGCGGACACCGCAGGCTTTGCCCAAAACACCGAAATGTAAGCTGAAGATGGATGACTACGAGTGTGTGACACCAAAACTTGAGCACTTTGGCATTAGTGAACATACCATGTGTATGAATGAAGATTATACCATGTCACTTATTCAGAAGACTTCTCAGGCTATCAAAAAGTAAGTTACTGCAGTTCAGATTGTTTCTCTACTGAATTCTCTGTATTATCTTCTTGCTGTACTAATTTCTTGCTCCTATTACCCTTCTTTTGTCTTGAGGTGGGTGACTGTTATGTTATCTCTGAGGTGCTGGATCCTGTGTGATTTAACTCCCTACACATCTTTTCACATACCCATTGCAGTGCCAGATGCTGACATGAAATACATCTGCTGTGCTCTTTGCCTTGACTGCACCATAAGAATCTTCTGTACACAATGCATTTACAAAGAGAAAAATACAGTGTGATCTGTTTTCCTTAACCAAAGGTTTGAGCTTGGGCTTGTTTGCCATGGATGTTACACAGCCAGTAAAGTTTGCAGCAGCTCTATTAATATAAACAGAAAACAGTTTGTAAAGCATTCAGTAAATTTTTAGAAGCCCTTTATTGTCTCTATCATAAGCCCCACCTTACAGTTTATTCTTTTGCTCCAGTCTTCTGTTGAAAAGACTTCTCTAGATTTTCACAGTTCTAATTATAAAGGAAAATAATTGCAGCAGTTAGGTCATGCACATAGTTAATAGATCGTGGTTTTATAGTTATTATTAACAATACATTTCATTTTAAATTTACCAAAATATTTGATATTTGGAGAAATTGTTTTGAAAACAAGGATCATATGCACAAAAACCACTTTAAAAATTCTACTGGTTCTACTCATTGTAAAAACTAAAAATCATATGATTTCAACTACCTCTATGACTTCAAAGACAAAACTGACTGGAAAAGTTACTTTTTTTATTTAACCCAAAGTTTGAGATGTGTTCATCTAAGTAAAATATACTGCCTATATTGTTTATTGGGGTTGTGGGGTTTTTTTGCAGCTTAGATGTTTTGTAGAGAAGATCTAAATCTGGTTATGATAGGTAAGACTACTTTTTAAACATTTAACATAACTTTTTTTAAAGACACAGATTTGTATGTAGGTTAGGTAAATTTCCACTTTTTGCCTAGTATTCTCTTAACTGCGTATGCCATTTTTTCACTAGAAAATCTTGGATATGAAAAATAATTTCTAAAAATTCTGTTTCCAGTGTTATGGAATTGATATTAATAGCTTGTCACTTTGAAATCACTAAGTTTTATTTTAAAATAATTTTGGGATCTCTCCTTATAAATAGTTATGTAATTACTAAAATTACTTGAAAGCTCTATAGTATTTGATTAAGATAAACAATTTTATTTAAACTTAAAAATTCAATTTAAAATATTTTCCTGTTCACAAGACCCTTATTAGTTTAAAAGCAGAAAAGATTTCCTCTTGTTCTATATAATTTCATAGTCAACAGGCAGTTCACAATAAAACCCCTAACACAGAATTGATCATCTGTGGCATCTGTTGTACCCTGGACATCTGGTTTAGGTTTGGTTTTTTCTTAATGCCTTAGACTGAAATCTCAGTATATTTGATCATTTGTGGCTGGACTGAACATTTGCATACCACAAATTGCAGTAGAATCACACATGAAAAAAATCTATAAAAAATTATTATTTGAGAAAACTAATTTTTTTTACTTGCATATTTATAAATGGATACTAGTGACTAGTCACTAGGAAAAGTGACTAGGTTGGCAATATTCCTTTAATTGTGACCTCTTCATAATACTTGAGAGCTAACTGGGGATTTGGTTTTCAGGTTTGTTAAAAGAGACGATAATTTGCCAGAAATGACCATCAAGGAAATCATGGTTACTCCTGCATCAAAATCAAGTAAGAGAGCTGAGAATGGTAAGTAAAAAATCTGTTAAATTAATATACATATTCATTTTTACAGAATGCATGTGCAAGTGTATTGTAAACACATTGGTTAACTTTAATTGTTTTTCTGGTTAAATATGTTTAATTCAAGGCAGGTCATTGTATGAGTAGTAATGTCTCTAAAATGTTGGTGGCTTCTATGGGAAAGTTTCTTACTTCCTATAAATTGTTTCTCATTCTTGTACTCCTATCCAATTGGAATTATGTAGAGGAATTAATAATTTTGTAACTGCAGCTTATCCAGGTTTGAAATAAAAATACTGTTTTGCCAACTTAGCTTTTTTTTTTTTCCTGAGAATACCTATTGGATCTGTTTAAAGACAGGAAAGAAAGGGGCTAGCAAGACAGTAATTTAAGAGTGTCAAAATTAATGCTAAAACTTCTTTGAGAGGAGAAATAGGTTATTTTAAAAATCTTGAGACCAACATAGTGACAATTGGGTAAATGAGAAGGTAAAGCAATGCTGATTTAAGATGGGCTACTTCAGGTATATTCTGTAGTGGGACTAGAATGACTATTTATGCATTACCTGCCTTTAAGGAATACTGCAGTTTGGATGGATCAAGCAAAATATCAACTAAAAGGATGCACATGTTTTAGAAAATGAAACTGGAACTGGTAGTAGTTATATATGTGTGTGTACATACATATTTTTTAATTTTATTTCGTTCCCCCTTGATAGCAGCAGCTAACTGGATGGATTCTCCAATGGTATTTGTGTTCTGTACTCCTGATGTGAAGGACTCTTCCAAAACAAATAATACAGTATTATCAAGGTCACCAGAGACAAAGGAACTGCCTCTTTCCAGTCATGCCTCTTTCCAGACACCACAGTGTCCAGATTTTCAAACAAGATGGCTAAAAGCAGAAGCTAAGGTAGTAAATAGCAATTATGTACATTTTTACACACTTTGCCATAAGCAGATTTTTAAATGTCAGTTTGGGATTCTTTTCCAATACTATTTTTTCTTATGTCACTATAAAAGTTCTTTCTAATAGTAATTATGTATGGACATTTAGTAAATACTTTACCTAACATAAGTAAATTAACTGAAGGCATTTAATACTTCTTTTGTAGCAGCAGGTAACACCAGGGGGGAAGCTTGAGTCAGTGACAAAGAATGATGCAAAAGATGCACCATGCAAAGAAGAAAGTATTCCTTTTGCAGCAAGGTCTGATGAATATGTTAAACATACTGAGGACCCTTCCCCTCCGAAACTGGAACACTATGACCATTTACTCAATACTCCTCCACCTCCAGAAATAACAAGGATACCAGATAATGTTCTAAAGGTTAGCTAATACGCTTTTTTCCTATCAAATTTTAATATCAAAATACTAGAATTAAAAAGGCCTAGTTCTATCTTTAATCCATCTGGTTTGAGTTCTTAGGTAATTCTTTTTATTCCTGTTTAATGTTTCCTATAGATGCTTTCCCAATATAATCATAAGGTAGACTCTTCTAAAGCTAAGGAAATGGAGACCAAGGCAGGAAATACTACAAGATATGAAAGTGGTTCCACTGATTACAGCAACAAAGAGAACAGGTATGATTACACTTCACAAATTTGGTTAAGTAATTTAATTTGTCGGAAGTATAAGGAGCACTGATGCACTTAGCAAGCAACTACATGAATTTATATTCGACTATCAAAACAGCTCTTGTTTCTCTGACTAAATAACTGGGGTTTTGGCCTGGTATATAACTGCCTGGTTGTAAAGAGCAAATATTATAGCTGGTGGTGTGTTTGGATCCTCCCAAATTAAAAAAAAAGGCAGATTTTTACTGTAGGTTTATCTGTAAGTATACTTTGCTTTGTGGCAACGAAAGCACCAGTGAATGCTTTCTGAGTTAATTTTAGGCATTAAAATAAAAGAACTTGGTGAGAAGTATCTAAGTGAGAATTGATTTCAAACTTGTTTTGGTAAATACAAAATACTTTAAATGAAAAGCTACAATATGTAAGAATCATCTTTGAACAACTGAGTTATAGTTTTGTAAAGAACACCATCAGTTTGAATATAAAGAAGTTTTTATCACAACTTTATCAAAGTGTACATATTCCTGATTCAATGTAATATATATTGTGCTTGTTGATTATCTGTTAAACTTAGAGTGTAAAGATTATTTAAATAGGAGGTACAAGGCACATGTAAGGAACAACAACCCAGAGTGACACTGATAAAAGTTGGTATCTTACTATACTTGGGAGTTGGAATCCATTTGAGTAATCTCACTTTAGCTTCATTTTCTGTTGTCAAGACAAAAAAGACAAGTTTTCAATATTTCTGTCTTCTGCTAATTCAAAATATGATTTAAATAAGCTCATGAACATGTCTGGGTATATTTTTAGAGGATGTCGTGGAGTTTTCAAGACAAACATCTGAAATGAAACTGAAGATCATGTTGAAACTTTCACATTCATGGATCTTACCACCAAATCATAACAAGTTCAAAAAGCAAAAGGAAATACTGATGGAAAGAACAAGCCATACTGAGAAAAGGCTTTTTTAATGGAGAACAATTCTTTATCCATGATGTGGATAAACTTGTTTGAACTAACAGCTTGTGCTTAATTCTCTATTGACATTATTGGCAAAATGTATTGAGGGGTTTTAAATATATTGCACTTCAAAGAGGAATGGAGATCCATGTACACGGTGGTGCTTCAGTTGTTTGTTGTGTAGGATTGCATTTGCAGTAGGCTGTAGGGAGTGCAGTTAGATTGTAATAAAAGGAAAGTCCAGTATATTGCTTTTAAAAGTGGATATCTCTGGCTGTTCCAGTGACTGCGTCCTTTCAGGGCTGAGGCTGAGGTCTGTTACTTCAACAGTATTTGGTATCTTCAACAGAAACAAGTAATTTTTTTTTTATTGGAAGAGTAACTCCTGCTTTACTGTTTAAAGCAGTTCTGTGCTTTTGTCCTTTCTGCAGTGCTAAGGTGCACTGACACATCCCTGCATCAGACTGACTATTACCTCTCTGGCAGACAGGCATTTCCCATGCATCTTCTTTCTTTATACATCAACATAGTGTTAGGTGCTATGCATCTGGTTTCTTTGTAGCCCTGGAAGGTGACTCCAGCTCTACTGTGAATTATTTGAAAATGTGCAATTGTTACTGGTTATGTGTATCTTCAGCTGCTTGGAAGAATTTGCTGGCAGGCCTGTAGGTGATGGCTTCCTCTCCTGCTGCTGCCACGTGTATTCTCTTCAGTGCTGGTGTCACTTCTAAATGTGCACATCTAACCCTGTAGTTGCTGACCAAGCTGAAATTGTCAGAGCTGTTTGGGACTCTTTTGGTAGTCATAGTAATAAAGTTTTTTTTTTATACCACCACTTGTATTGTTTTCCACCAGAAAACCCAGCTCCATATCCTTGTTTGGAGCCAATTTGGTGTCTTCAGTGTCAGCTATTCCTGTAAGTAACTCCAGGACAGTTCTTACTATTTGTCTTCTGTTTCATGACTGAAATTCTGTCATTTATGTGAGGGCAAACATGCAACAGATGAGAAGGGAGAGACTGTCACAGGAGATGGGGATAAGTGGATATTTTTCTGAACTCAGCTTCACATTTTTTTAAAGTCTTCAGGATATGCAAACATCTAGAGAAGCCCACAAGTATTTCTTCATATGCTTAGACTTGTCCTGGTTATAACTTAACAAGTACAGGTGCCTTTTCCCTGCTATTACAGTCATTTTCCAGGATAAGCGTACATCAAATTAATTGGAGAAGGTGATTTTCTACTAGTTCTGACTGGAGCACACTGTCATTGAAAATGCTAGTTTCTGTTTAAAATTATGTATATGTGTCTGTATGAGCTTAATTAACACTTTTTGAATACTAAATAAATCTGTCTCAAATGCTTGGTGTCTGCTATAAGAATGCTTATTTGTTCTACCCATCCTCCTCCAAGAGTGAAGGCCACATCAGCTTCCAGCTTTTTCATAGATTAAAACCTGGTGGAGTGAATGCTGGTTCTTGAATTTCATGGCTTTGGAAAGGTACAAAGTATTCTTGCTGCAGAGCAAGAGGGTTTCAACCAGACAGATTTACCAGCACAAAACAGTAATCTGCAGTCTCTTTCTTGCCCTGCAGCAAGCCAGATACTCTTTTAACATGAAATGGAACAAGCAGCACTACTACAGACCTTGCTGTATTCCCCCTGCCTTCAACTAATGAAATTCACAAAAGGGCTTAGAGAAGTCTTTTAACTTGAGAACAGCTCAGCACTCAACTGTGCTTTCCTCCATTAGGGAAGTATGGAGTCGTACCTTGCAGTGCTGGGTTTCTCACTGCAAGGCACTTGCATAATTTTGCTTGCCTATTAAAATTTTCTGCCACATATTATTAAATAATAATTATCTTCAATATAACAATGAAATCTTAAAATCTTCTGGTCTGCTCAAGCTGTTGTGACATGATACAGGGATGAAACTTTTTGGTATCAAGAAATGAAGTTGTATGCAACAGTTTTGTTTTTCTTGCCTTCAGTATTACTCCAATACATGTAATATTGTTGTTTTGTATTGGTATTCTTTTTTTATAGGCAAAGCATTGCTCTGAGATAGATAAAATCATGACACCAAAACAAAAACTAGTTTTAGTTTTTTGCACTTCACCTTTGAAATTCTTTAGGTTTCAGAATGTCCTAAACAGCAGTAGTTTGAGTAATGGGAAATGACAGCAGGAACAGGCTGCCCAGAGAGGCAGTGGAGTCTCCTTCTGTGGAAACAGTCAAAACCCACCTGGATGCAATCCTACTGTAGCATGGGGGGTGGGACAGGTGGGTTTGTGGCTGTCTGATATACTGGAACAACCAAGGATGCAGCCATGGGGCTGGAGGAGGGTAAAACTCCTCTTATGCCAGTATTGCTGCTGGAGAAAGGCTCATCCAGATGCACTGTAAAGTTAATAATGTGTCTAAGTGGGAGTGATGCAAAAGAAATGACACAAGTTGGTTTGTTGTGAGGTGAATCTCTTTAACAGCATTGGCCTGTAAGGTTGGATAAACAGTAGCTATGTAAGTAGCAAACAGCGGTTCTTAAGAGACAGCCATCACCTGAAGCAAGTAAAGTTGCCAGAGTACAGTTTTGTGTTGTGCTTTATTTAGTTTAACTGGGGCCTGCTTCCACTAGAGGCTGTTTCGCCAATTCCCTTGCACAGAATTTAGGGGTTGTATGGTTTTACAATAGATTTCTTCATTTGCCAAGACACAGAAAGGCTAATTATTTTTGTCTTCTCATCTTGTTTGTCCTTCCCAACAGTAATCTCAAGCTCAGCTTTTGCCTTTTGCCCACGTGGGTGCTGGATCACATGTAAGGGAAGGGTGAGAAGGGAGATCACATCTCCTAGCAGTGCCTGCTCTCAGAAAAGATTGAACGCAGCAAAAAATTCCTCTTCAGTATTCAAAAACATCTGGGAAGTAACAAAAAAATCATAGCCTTTTCCTTAATTTGCTGTGGTTCTTAATATTTTTTCTTTCTTTTTTTTTTTTTTAAGTATATCAAATATGTCAGTTAACAGAAGCTTCTCCCTCTAGTCCCATTTGGTGTCAAAGGAGCATCTCAACTGTTCTGCCCAGGAAGCCCCTTAATAAGGGGGTCAGTGCTTTCTTATCTGGGAAATACTTTGCCTGATGTTGAACACAATTATAGGTCTCTCAGTGAAATGAAACTTCCCAGACAGTTGTCAAAGGGATAATTGACAAGGATTACATCTAGTGATTCCCATTGTGCTTTTATTGAAGATTTTATTAACCACTGGAACAATTGGAGTCCAGGCTTCCTTGTTTTTTTAAAGTACGCTGGCTGCTTTAAATTTCCTGTAAAATGTCGCATTTGCTTTGTTCTTACTTGTCACTATTCAAATGTTCCAGCACTCATGGTGGTTGTATGTGCTCCATCAACAGCTGTAGCTGGTGTTGGAGTTGCCTTCTGTTTTGGGAGTACACTGTTGTTCCCCATGGGACAATAATACAGATATTGTGGTGTTTATAAGGAGCAAAGACAATATCCAGTGGCCACACTATGGAATCACATGTGTGTTAGTCCAAAGGAGCACAATTTTCTGCCAGGAAGACATTGGCTCATGCTGCCTATATCAACTTAAATGTAAAACCTTATTCTTTTCTTACACTAATACCTACTTTTACAAAGGGGCAGTTGACATCATAGCAGGAGCTGACCAGATCCAGGAATTTCTTTGAAGCTGTCTTGCCTAAATCAAGTTGAAAAGTTTAAAAAAAAAAGTAGCACAAATGTGTCTGCATGGGAAATGGTCCATGGAATAAAATGCTCTGTCATACAGGCATTTATCCTGAGGAGGGGCCAAGGAAAGCATTGTTTGCAGAATACCCAGCAGGAAGGTGTTCAGATGCTCCATAATTTTTGGCATATTGTATTCTTGGCTTAAAGCCCTGGGGTTACATTCTCTAATGATTGCTTATGAAATTATTGTAAGCCAATCTAGAGCCTTCTGCATGTTCCCACCTTTCCTCCCCCAGCTGCAGATCCCACGCCATAGGTTGTTGGTTGCATCATAGCAGTTGTGACTGCAGGGAAATCCATTCCTGCTTGCCCAACCACCAGGAGCTAATTACTGTTTTCCAGGATTAAATTGTTCAGGGACTGTGCATTGACCCAAATCACTGCCTACTTGCAAAGGCATTGATGGTTGTTGAGGCATGAGAAGGGAAAGGACAGGTGTGGGAGCCAGGATGTCCTCCTTCCCTGGCTGGGTGAATCCTATCCTGTCTGTCCAGCTGCTTTGGTAAGGTTGCCTAAGGCTGTTCCTCCATAATCATTTCAGTGGCAGCTGAAGAAATTCCTCCTCTTCACCACTGCAGTCCTCACAAACTCCCCCCTCCCTGGGACAACTTCTTGGGTGGTTGTGAATGAATCGGGCTGGAGAGAAGAGAGCTGCTGGGACCAACCTGACATTTGAAGAGGGTCCTATGCACAGGTGCACAGTGCTGTGGTTTGTTCTGGCCTTGTAGGCTGCTCTGGCTGGTGGGACCTATTTGAAACCTTCAGTACTTCTACAAGTATGTGCTTCCCTTGTCCTTTTCTAGCATAAGCCTCCTGCTCTCCAGAGCAGTTGCTAAGGCAAAGGCAGCAGGAGTGGGGCATGTTTTGCCAGCAAACCCTGACCTGGACTCCACACATCCCCAGCTGAGCAGGCATTTGGGGATCAGGGACTGCTGTGTGCTCTTCCTCAAATGCCCTCCCTGAAACCACTGTGGTGGTTTCCTCTCCCATCCTCTAAAGCCTGGGTGAGGTGCAGTTTCAGGCCCCTATTAAAGACCCCCAAGTCTTTTTAAGTCTGAAAACATTGCCTTGTGTTTGCCTGAAGCACGGCCTGGGGAATTGACAGCTCAGCTGGCACTTGGTGGAGCTCACCCAGAGGAGCCCTTGAAGCTGTCATTTGCACTGGATTTTCTTGCTCAGTGTTGAGGAGGTCAGTTGAGTTTTTGGGTCACATTGTCTCTATTTAAGCTTGTCTGTGAGACTGGAAATTCCCCAGGGAGGGTCCCAAACACCCCAGGCCCTCTGAAGCCAGTCCTTAGGCAGTTAGGACCTTGCCCCAGTGTGCCAGCCAGGCGCCTCCTCACCACCAACAGGTGTTTGTGGCCAGGTGCACAACACCACATGGGTGTTTTGCAAGGCACATTCCTCAAGGGGAACTGATACTCTTGCTTTTAACCCATCTAAATTGCACAAAGTCCAGACACGAAGGCTTAGACAACAGCAGATAATTGGATTGTTTTGGTTTTGGCAGGTTGAACCTTATCTGTTGCATTACTTGTAGTGCTGTTCTTTGAATACTACCCTAGCCATCATCATTGACCTGCTCTCACACAACAGGATTTCAGAGACCTCCTCATTTTTCCATGCTTTCCATTGCAAAAGTGAGAACTTGCTGATAATGCTTAATATGTTCCTGCTGCATCACAGTGTTTCTGCTTTTGACCAGAGCTGTAAAGTAAAATTTTATTCACCACAACTGCTCCAGTCAGATAGCAAACACAGAGGGAGGACTATGTCTGGTGCTGCCCACGTTATTGAAAAAGTGTGTGAGTTGTCCTTACTCTTTAAACTAAGGACAGAATTAAACTCCACACCAGGACCTCTCCCAAAAGTGTTGCAGAACTTACATGAGGCTTGTGCTGCCACTACAGGAAAGGAGCTGGCTTTCTGATGCTGTAGTCCCTGTTTGTGGACGTACATACATATGTGTGTATACACTTGTATGTGCCTGCACTGGGAGGGTGATGAAAGCAGAAGGTGACTGTGAAAACTTAATTAAGAGCTGAGCATGTGGAAAAGAATCTTTTTTCCTCCCCATGTTAACTGAAAGCCTGGCTAATGATCAACAGTGGCATTAATATTTATGTAAGGCATGACAAGGTGATGATGTGGGAATTCTTGGTGAGGAAAAAAAGAGTATTTTCAATATACCTTCTTTTCTGTTTATTAGACTAAAAAAAAGCATTGGTTTAGGTGCATAAAATGAGGGGCGAAAATTAGAAGTAAGAGTCCAGTTTGTTTGGGAAAGCACAGCAAAGAGTCCTTCATGCCAAGCCAAACCTAGACAGGCAGGAAAGACACACCAGAAGGGACCCAGGAAGAGGAAGAAGTCCCATCTATGGGAGCAGGGCAGCCTTCAGTAGGTGGTACTGAGGATAAAAAAGAAATTAAGGGAAGTTACCCTGGTTCTGTAGTTGGGTCTATTTGACTGTGCTGCACCCCACAGGCAGGATGTGGAATGCTTCTGGCCCTGCCAGGGAGCACAGCTCACCAGGCTTTCCGCTGCAGCCAGAGGCCAGGGAACACAGGCTGGAGACCTGCAGGAATGATCTGGATGTTTGTCACTGGTTAGAGGCAGAGAAAAATGGCCCTCTGAGAAAGGAGAGGGAGAAGGGGAGGCCTTGGAGAGACACCTGCAAGGGAGATGGGGGTAGGTGTGGTATCCCTGGCAGGGCATGGGCAGGAGGCAAGAGTTGTCTGGGCTGCTGGGCAGGGAAGGGATTACCTCTGAGAAGTGTCAAAGTCCTAGTTCTTTGCCTTACTCAGCTGGGAAACAAAAGGCTTTGGAGGAGTGGTTGCTATTGACACTGTAGATACATAACAAAGCTGTGTCTCTTAGGCCTTTAAGGATCCAAAAAAAAAAAGGAAAACACCTTATCTAGCTGCCTTGATGAGGGGCAAAAATTCCTCATTAAATTGCTGCCTACAAAGCAAATCCTGTGAATTGACAAATTTGGATGAAGTGCTGTCTACACCACTTCCTGAGCCTACAGATTGTTCACTAATGATGACTGTGTTTTAATTTCCCCAAACCACAGTGCTCTACGTATTTTGCTCTCTTTAGGGACTGACATCCCTCCTCAACTTTTATAGCAGCATTCAGAGACAAACACAATCAAGTTACTGGGACTGAATCCCCTCCTGTGCACGAGGAGCTCAGCTGGTGACAGCTTTCACTTCCCTTTCACCTCTTGCCACAACTGGATGGTTGTACCCTGGTGCTGTCTGCTTCCACAGCTGCTGCCATCAGCTTGGATTGCCAGCTGATACATATCGATACAGGAAACCCCTAACATGAACTACATTCTTCTCTCAAGTGTCTTTTCCCATAATAATAAGCTCCGCACGTCCACATTACCCTTCTGTGTTTTGTGAGCAAGAGATCCAAGAGATGCTTATCCTGGGACAGCTGGAGAAGAAATCAGCTGACATTTAACACATTCACGGCAGTCAAGGGAAGGTAAACTCCTCAACCAAACAAGCTGAATGAAATATTTGCTACTGAAGGCAGTTCTGCACTTTCTCATTTCCTGGCGATTTTGCTTCATGGGCCACCACATAGAAAGCCAGGAGATGTTCTTTTCTCTGCCAGCTGGCAGGCACCAGCATTCCCTGGCCATGTCTCCTATCCCAGCAGCAAAGTCAAGTTGCTTCCCAGAGCAGCTGAGTCACAGACAAAGGCTCCGTTGCTGCTGTTGCCTTTTATAGTGACTACATTTAAGAATTATCCTTAAATGCAATTAAAGCAAAAACCAGGACACAAAACTGAGGAAATGCCCATATTCCTGTGTACCTCTAATGGCAGGTTTGTCCTTCCCTTTGGTGGGAGCTGTGCAATTCTGTAATTAGATGCTGGTTACTCACCACACTCATCTTGCAGGACAAATGATGCCCTGGGGCAATCAGTGAGACCACTTAGCAGTGGCCTTTGCTTTTCTCTCTGTCCAGGTCTGTCAAGTATCCCTAACCTGAGCAAGCTTGTCCCTGCTAACACAAGTCCCTGAACTGTTCCAACACGAGATTTTCTCACAGCATCAGTATTTGGAGCACCACTGCCTCACACCAGAGGTGACTGCGCCACAAAAAAAAAACATCCCGCCCATGCCAACTCAGCTCCACTGCCACTTCCAGGCTCAGTCCTTAATAAGCAGAATTGTAAGTGTCTTTTCTTGAGCTTGCTTTAAAAAAAAGTGGAGAGCACTTTCCAGTCTTAGGGGAGAAGTGACTCGGATGTAGATGACTCTGTGAATGAGAAACATTCATGAAGGCTGAAATTGCAACTCCCTAACTTAGAACCCAGAGAAGGGGGACAGAAGAGGGTTAAGCCAAGGGCAGAACTCCCTCAGGCTATACTGAACCAAGGGACTCCTGAGAGGGAAAAAAACAAAGCTATATAGATCCCAGTTCATGACACAAAGCACACCTTGTCCTCAGCAGACAGGAACGTTTACTTCAGTCCTAACCTCTGCTCAGGCCTTGGGCAAGGAAGTGGAGGTTCTAATGAGTTACTGCTTCTACTCCTGCCTTGCCTTGCTCTTAGCACACAGGGGCTCAAGGTGTGTAAACCAAGCACCTGGTCCTGCCCAGACCAGCTGGATGCTCCCAGTCAGCCAAGGACAGCTGGACCCTGCTGGAAGACCAGAGGCACCTGCACATCTCAGCCTCTCCCCCTGCAGTGACAGAGAGTCAAGCTGCAAGAACCGAGCACCACTCTGCTGAGACACAGGTCACCCCTTCCTCATCCTGCTCTGTAAGGCACCAGGCAACACCACACACCAGCCTTCCAGTTGGACAACTGAGACCCCTGAGCCACCCTTTCCTCTATTTTCAGATTCTAGACTGCTAAACACTCCCCAGCACCATTAGTAACTAACAAGAGAGCAGCCTTGAGAATTGATACACCACTAAACAGTCAAAGGATTAACATCAATTTTTATTCCAAACAAGACAGAACTTCAGAACACCTGTAATCCTCCTGGTCATATTTCATGGAAGTCTTTAAAACACTGGACACACTAAATTTTCTACTCAAACTATAACAATCAGGGATAGGATGATGGCACTGCTGAAGGGGTTTCTTCTAAACAAACTAAAAGTTAATGTTTAAAAGTTAACTGTCTTCTACAATGCTCAGCTATGTCTTCAGATGCTTAGCAACAAAAGCAAAAAAATAAGCCTGCTTTAGAACAGCAAGTAGGAGTAAACAGAATACATAATCATACAAAGAGAAGCAAGACTTTAGTAAGGTCTCATGCGGCTTGATGGGGGTGGTGCACGATTCGGAGGAGTAATTGCTATATCCAAGTAGTCTCCTATCTGGAATTTCTGAGACTGCAATGTCATGGAATCATCTGTGCCCTTCCTGCCCGACATGGTGCTGCCGATCTCCTTCACCCTGTGAGTAGCAGAGGAAAGGCAAGTTAGTTATCAGTGGCCAATCTCTCCAGATGTCCAAAACAGGAACTGCACTGGCTCCTTACTCCCTTCCCATGCCATTCCCTGCACTGCACAAACTTCTATCCTATTATGTTAAATACCAGTGAGAACCCCTTACCCCCTGCCATACAAAGCACAAGACCCCACCAGATTGCAAAGCAGGGTGCATCCACTGGCTGCTGACAAAGATTAGCTCATGCCATTTTGGAAGAGAAACGCCTGCTACAAGATCACTGCTGTAACTCAGGTGCAAGACCTACCAGGAACAAAGCATTATCTCAGGTTGGAGGGCCATGTTCCAGTTGCCAATACAAACCAAAGCCTTCAAGCACACAGGCTCACAGTCTTGGGAACACATTAACAGGGATGGTCATCAAGCACAATTTAGAGGTTGTAGCAGTCATCATACAGAACTTCAGAAGTTTGGTATGCGGGTTCTGAACTTTAAATCAGTGTTAATGAAGGATAATTTACTGTTCTGGTGCCCAAAGTATTCTATTAACTCAGAGAAGAAATGCCATTTACCTATAGCCAGGCCTCTTGAGATCTGTAAAAACAATCGCGAAGTTGAAATGTGTGCCCTTCTTCCGTGCTTCTGGGTAAACTTCTTTCACCAAGCTGGTCAGCTCTTTGAGAGTTGCATCCATCCTAGATTAAACAAAGAAACCAAAGCGCTTCATACTCTCAAAGGAACAATAAAAAAACCTTCCCAAAACATTTAAAATTGAATCAATATATTGCTACAACCTAACCACGTTTCTTTGCCTTGGCATATGCTATGTCCACAGTTATTGATTGTAACACCTAGGAGAACTCACCACTTACTACACACTGGAGGCAACACGCTCTAGTGCAAATGTGTCTGATTCACTGTGATATTCAGATGAATCTCCTCATCTCTGTACACATTTCAACATCTGCAGCTCCAGGTCTCTCTGAAAAGTTACCATTTAAACAGCAGGAGCCTTTTTTTAAATACATTCATACAAGCCACAGTGTAAGAGTTTCCTCACCTAAGCTGACATCTGTATTAAAGTTATTAACTATTAGAAGAAATGTAAAAAAAGCAGAAAAATAAAATAGCTTTACTTTTCTGCCCTAGCAGGCAGCACTCCTTTACCCTAGCCTTCAGCCAGAGCAGGGCTAAAGCTCATGTCTACAATTTCAAGAACAAAAGTACTCAGTCACTGCAAGAGAAGTGTCCCCAGTTATACAGACTGTGCACTGGCTCCGAGCTTCAGGCAACCAAGGAGCAGTGTGTTGACAGACAATGCCCATTCTGACTTCTGCAGATGGGAAACAACTCAGACACCACCGACAGCCTGGACACAGTCCATAAATCCCACTTAGAAGTAAATTAGAAATGCATGCTTTGGTAGCCACAAAAATGGATTTATTCAACTACACAACGTATGAGCTACATCTCTGCCTTTGAAAAGGAATTATGCTGCTTTTTAAACCCTTCATGGTGTTTGCCATTCTTCAAAACAAAACCTAACAAGTTTGCAATGGAGACCAAGGCAGTTCTCCAAAATAAATCTGACAGTGACATAAAGCAGCTCGCTGTTAAAGCATTGCTACCTTACCATGCAAAAAGAAAACTCATTACTCCACTCTCAGAAGGGTCTGAGTTAAACCAACAAACCATTCACACAACATTTCAAGCCTTCTGGGACAGCCGCTTCTGCTGGATAAACGGGGCTGTTGGAACAATACATACGCTTTAAAGGAGAACGTCTGCGTTGAGTAGAAGTGTTGCGATAACCATCGCCACAGCACAAGCCACCAATTACATGCAGCAGTAATTGGGCACTTGATCTGCACTAAGTCTCGGCGGCTGAGCGCTCACTGCTGCACAGAGCTGTGCTTCGGCAGATGCCCCCTCTCAGCTGCCAGGCCACAGCCAGAACCGCTCCACACCGGCGGCGGCGAAAACTCCCCGGAGTTTTCCGACCGGAGCCGGCACAACTCCCTCTGGCCCGGGGGCCCAGGCGAGGCCCCGCGGCACGGCCAGCCGTGGAGGCGCCGTCACTCACCAGGTGTAGATCTGCAGCTCGCTGGAGGGCACGTTGCCGCGGGAGAACTCGTCCATGCGGTGGTGCCGCCCATTATTGGTGGTGAAGACGCGCAGCAGCAGCGGGCATGTCTGCGGGCCAAGGCGGGGGTGAGAAAGAGCATGGGGATGGGAGCCGGGAGCCAGGAGCCGCAGGGGAGGGGATCAGGATGAGGGGAGGGGATCAGGATGAGGGGAGGGGATCAGGATGAGGGGCCGTTCGCCACGCCCTCCCCCCCCTCCGCGGAGGCCTCACGCCGTCACTAGAGGCTCGCCACACCCCCCACCGGCGCTGTTCGCGCTGCAGCGGCCGTTGAAGTGGCGCAGCACCAGCACCCCGCACTCCAGACACCTTCTCGCGGTCGATCGGCTTCTCCGGCTCCTTCTTGATCTCCTCCTGCGTCACCCGCGACTCCACCGCCATCTTGCCGCGCCGCTCCCGGATGTCGCGCCGCGCACCGCCCATCTCGCGAGAGCAGGGGCGGGGACGGCCCCAGCGGGGCTCCTCCCCCGGGCGTGAGGCGCCGCCCTGCCCTCAGGGAGCCGCGGGTCTCCCCTAGGGATAAACCGCCGAGCCCGCCGCTGGAAGTAGCGGCAGGGTGCAATAGACTAGCGGAAAATCTACTTAGAATCTAGCTTCCCTTACTATTACATTCGGGGAAAAGTCAAATGCATACGCTTCCCGTTTACGGTTTTTTTTTTCCCCAAATAAAATCTTTTATTAGGTTAAAATTGAGTCTGTGGTTTGTGTCTTACAAAATAAGCAGGAATATATAATATCTATAAAAGAATACAAAATGTGTGGGTTTACAATACAAAAAAGTGATAACTTCTTTTAAATGTCGAGAGTTGCTTGTTACTCAGCGGTAGGTGCAGAGGGGCTCAGTTGTTTCCACAGAACTTACACTTGGATTATTTCCTCTGAAATTATTTTTCATTTTGAGAGTAAAACAGAGTTAAGTTTCTCTGTAAGATTAAGCAGAAGCGTGCTTGCAGGTGCAAAATAATCCCTTATCAGGGACTCAAAGATTTGCTGAGGCTGGAAGGGAGCTCAGGGGGAGGCTGCCCGCTCAAAGCCCGGCTCAAAGCAGGATCAACAGGGGCTGCGTGGGTTCTGAGTATGCCCAAGGATGGAGATCGCTGGGCACCCTGCTCAGTCCTCAGTCGCCTTTGCAGTTAAAAAAAAAAAAAATAAAATCCCTTCTTATGTCAGTTTGTGCCCTTTGCCTGTGGCTCTGTGGCGGGGCATCGCTGAGAAGCCTGGCTGTCAGTCTTTGCTCCCGCCCGCCAGGTATTCCCATCCCTGTGAGCAGTGAACAGGGAGATAAATATTATAAAAATGTGTTCACATATTATGTTTCTGTGTATATCATAAAGAAGAAAAAGGGTTATGAGTCCACACACAAAAAAAAAAAAAAAAAAAGCTCTTGGATTTCACTCTAATATAATCAACAGTACTTGGTTTAAAATGTTGATTTATGGCTCGCCAAATACAAGAGAGCCAGCAACCTTTACAGTTCACCCTCAATTTTTATTAACTTCCTTTTGTAGTAGTCTGGATAGTGTTGTACAGTTTTTAATCTACATGAAGTTACAGCGTATCATCATTTTGTTACCATAGGCAATGAGTCAGCCTTACCACCATTTGTGGAATTTGATTTCCCAGGCAACAATTCAGTCTATTACTCTGCTAAAATTAATTATCTCTGCCATGATAATACACACTTTGGGCTCAGTGTGTTAACTACCATTTCTGAAACAAAGGAATTTATGTCAAGTATTGTAAGGGAACAGCTGTAACAAATAAAGCACAAATCTGAGTAGTTCCTTCTGCTAGAACTTTTGGAGTACATTATTTGTGTGAAAAATGACACTAGTGGGCCTAAGTTTTAAGTAAATTAAAGCATTGATTTATTATCATGAACACAATTTATTTTCACTCTAATATCTTAGATTCTTATGTCACATGTTTGGAAGCAAAGGTTGAAAATTATTTGGAAATGAAAATGCAGTGATGTGGCTGCAGGGTGTGAGGTTTCCTCAGGATGGGGCTGTGTGGTTAAACACAGCATAACACCATAAGTGGGGTTCCCACAGGTTTAGGCTGAGGTCTCACGAGTACTGGAGTTGGTCCTTTGCTTGCCTTTGCCAGAGGAGGGGGATTTCTCTCCCGCTGCTTGTCCTTAGTCACCTGACAGGTTTTTCCCTCCCTTCTGCCAGGCATGACTCTCACTAGACACTTCCTAATACAAGTTCCCCAATTTAAGAGAAAACTACCTAGTGTGGGCTGTCATTTAATTTCACTTGACACTTTCTAAACTGATTCCACGATTGCTAGACCTGGTGCAAGGCACGTGGTGGGAAGTGCAATTCCAGGAGCAGCTGGGAGGCAGGGGGAGGGAATAGGACTGGAGTAGGGCATGTCCCTTTTGTGGTAGTGGGATGGTTGATTGCTTCACCCTCCCTTCATTTATCCTAGGTTTTGGGGGGCCGAGAGGTCTCCTCTGCTTGTTCAGGGACACTGTGTACCATGCAAAAAATGTCTGTACATGCAAACACATATATATATATCTCACCCTTTGCTACACACACACACACATATATATATATATAGGGTACACTGTAAGGGAAATGAAAGATCCTCGCTGAGGTAGTGAGTCAGGGTAAGACTGTGCATAGGAGCAAGTCTCCGTCCTTTGTTGTGAAAAGACCCAAAATATGACTAGAACTTTTCCAGCTGTGAATGCCTGTAGAGCAGGAGACGAGTGGTTTGGAAGCGTGAATCACCCCTTCATGTATTGCTAACACATGTTCTTAAGGAAGTGGTTATTTAAATAGCAAACTGTGAGTTGTCTGTTGGGGCATCTGAGACAGGCATGAATGAGATGGGGACTTGCTGCCATTAGGATATGGGACTGAGCAAAGCTGCTACAGCCTTTTAGAGAGGAGCACTGTGGGTCAAGGAGCCCACTGGCCTACAAAACATTTACTGTAACTTGTGACTGAAAGGGAAAAACAAAAGGAGTTGTTGGTATGGGGTAACTTAAAACTTTCTAGGCAGAACGGAAGGATTGTAGCAAATAACAAATGTCCTTGGGAAGGTACAGGAAGTAATGGTGTAGCTGAGCCTGGGATATCAGCCATGGAGGCAAACCTCCCAGAAACTAGAAAAATTATAGCATGACCAGAATAAAGAACACCACACATTTCAGACCCATGAGTGTATGAAATCCGAGTTCAAGGAAGCTGAGTTAGCCTCAGCAGCATACTGCTTCTAGGTTCCCAAGGCTCCCAGGACTCCTGGTTTATTGGCTGTGTTTCTGAGTTCTTTCTAACTACATACAGCCCCTTAATTTTTCTTGGTTGTATGTGTATCCCATAAAGCCTTTTTGATAGAGGATTTGGTCTTTATCTTGATTGTGGAAAGTTCAGCTACCCTATTCTGGCAACAACACAATCAACTTTCAAACATCTTTACAATCAATTGAGAGAGCAAAGTCTCAAATTTGATGGAGCTTCCACTGCAAACCAGCTTTAACTGGTGAAGGAAGAGCAGAAGCGCAACTTCTTTGCAAATGCAATCACTGGTATTTCCTACATTTTGTCTCATGGTGATATCATGGGTGTGTTTTTATGTTCAGAATGCTCTGTGTGCAGTAGATTTCACTACAATGTTTTAATTTCCTGTGTTTTGTACCAAAGTTAGTGTGAATTTCAAGAAGCCTAGTGCTTCTAGCAGCACTAGTGCTGCTAGACAATTACACTGTTTTCATATAAACTTCAGTTTCTGTTCCCTGCTTTGAATTTAGATGGTTTGGGCTCACAAAATGCACTGTAACTCTTGGGTTTCTGTGGTCCTCTTCAACCTGCCTGTGAGGCAGCAAGTGAACAAGTCGGTGCAGGACAGACTGGTGGGGCTGGCATGTAGAAAAGGACTCTGGCACTGGATGTGTAAAGCCTACAGAGAGCCCCAATGCAGCATCTTGATTCAGGAGCACCAAGACTTAGCTACCTGGGAGGAATATGTATTTGTATATAAAGCACATATATGTTTTTCTCTTTTTTTTTTCCTGCAAAGTAATCAGAAGGACCAAAAGTTAATAAAAATGCTTTGAAGGTGATTTACTGTTCTACAATATTGCAACGAGCAGGTCTCACTGCTAATGTGACAGCAGCAGCAGTCAGGCTGTGCAGGTTTGTGCTCGCTCCAGGCACACAGGCGGCGTACGTGAGACAGAGCCGCTGCCGTGCCGTGTAAACAAGCTGCCTCATACCTGCCAGTGTAAGACCTTGATTAAAGCTGGAAGTGGTTTGTGATGTTGCCAAATGTTATAATTCTGCCATTCTGCTATTCCACATCAGGTGTTTCCTGAAAGAGTATTCTCAGGATGCTTTTTTTTCAGTTTCAGAAAAAAATATTCAAGGAATAATATATTCGGCAGATAAGCATTATCATTCACATTTCTGTTATTTCTGTTCATTTTAGATACTAACAGCAGCTTGTCAGAAACCTGCAGCATCTACATATTTTGAGAAAGAAATAAAATTTGTCAGATATGCTTACTCCTGTTAGAAATATTCTCATAAAGCAAATACACAAGATTGAACAGTATTATTAAAAAAACCCCAAAAAACTCTGTGATTTATCTGCAGTCAGCTGAGACTAATATTGTCCACCTGAGCATGTGAGGGATTTAGAAGGGTGTCCACACTGTTCATGAGCTCTGCCACAGGCCTGAGCACAGGAGCTGGGAACAGTGGTGATCTATCTTGTTTTCCTTAGGGTGCTGCTCCCCACAGCAGGCAGCGATGAAGGATGCAGGATGTAACCCTGCCTGCATCCCCTGAGCAGTGTGAGGAGGGAGCTGGAGAGCCACAGCACTTCAGGCTGATCCAGTGCAAAACTGCTCACAATCTAAACCAGCTAGAGAGTACAGCTTATGCAAGAGAGATCCAGCAAGAAATTGTAATGACTGCTTGAATTTCACCTGGAGTGGATCAGAACAAACTAGAGCTTGTAGCTGTCAGCAGAGGAAAACAGACATCAGTTTCAAGTAAAGAAAAACTAACTCCTGGTCTGTCACATAGAGATACATTTTCTTCTCTCTACAATAACTCATTAAGGTGAGATGGTGAGGTGTGATAAATATTCTGTTGATTTTTCCTGGTGGAGTTACAGACTCGGTTACAAAATATAAAATGAAGGAACAACTGTTGCCAGAATCTAAACCTGGATTTCATTAAAACGTGTTGTCATTTCTCTATAAAATACATCTGCTACGATATTCCAGAAATTTTAGACACACAATAGAGTAATAAACTGCTTTTATAACTTGGGTAATACTCTACCATAGATTCCTGATTTCCCCCCTACTGTTTGTCTGAAATTACCTCAGTACAGAAACGTTCATACACTGTGAGGGAGGAACAAATGGGTTGTCATTTCAATCAGTGGAAATTTTTAAAATTGTGTATGAGATGTGTTTTATAGAGAGGACAACCAACACTGGAAGTTGGTCAGCCTGTCATTCACTACAGATAGGTCAGCAGTGTGGGTCCCTGCCTGTGCTCCCTGGTTTGCCTTCACTGGGTCAGCTCCACTACTGGAAGCAGTGGTGAGAAACCAAGCCAGTGTGAAGGTTACTTTCATTGCTGGTGCTTTCCCCAGTTGCAGATGCTGCTGCTGCCCACTGAGTGAATCGATTTTCCCTGGGGACACAGAGGCTGCCTGACCCTCTGCCCCTGCACTGGCTGCTCTGAGGTAACAGCATGGTCTTCCAAGTGCCCTGCATGGCAAAGCCAGTGTGTTTCCTCACAAGATCAGCAGCTGGAAGAGATGTTCTTAATATTGTCTTATACATTTCCTGTGCAGACAAATCCCTTCCCTGCCTGCTTCCTGGATTAATGTGATCCTATCCTTGAACACGACGCAAAAGTCTGAGAAGGGGGTGAGTGTCTCCATCAAATAGACACATTCCTGTTCATGGTTTGGTGGGAACATTTCCATGAGTAAGTGTTAACAGATTAGGTTGATAGTTATTTCAGTATCTTCCCCCAAATATTTGTTATTTTCCCTTGCCATGGAAGAGTCATATTAAAGTACTTAAGCTTTTTTTTGCTGAAGAACAAAACTCCAACTGAGTGTACAAACATACACATAATTTATATGCAGCTCCCTGGCTATGCTTCTCTTCATCTTGCCATAGACTCTTAGAAGTTTCTGGTCTGTGGCACACACTGTTCTACTAAAACCAGTAAATGGATAAAGATGTGTCCTGCACGCTGAGAGCAGGTATTTCCCTCCCTGTTTTCTACCCCAGTATGATGGATCCTAACAGAAAAAACCTCCAGTGTCTGCGGCATTTTGCACTGATTCTGCAATGATGAGGGAACTGTTGACAAGTACATCCTCTCTGGGCAGCCCCAGTAGGAGGCATGTTTATTCTGGCTTCCTCCTGGGGCTCACAGAGTCCCATGGAAGGTTTATGAGAGCAGTGGGTATCCTTCCTAAGAAAGGATGATGTTGTGCAAGCCATTATGTGTGTCCTGCCTCCAGAAACATTGTCATAAAGAGTCAAGCAAAACCTTTCTCCAAAATAAGTAGTTCCATGTGGCCGGCCTTGTCAAGCACAAAGCAAAGCCTCAGCACCCTGAGACAGCTCAGCTGCCCTGCAAAAATATCTTTTGTGGCTCAACAAGAAGGTCAGAAAACACAATTCCCTTTCTCGTTTTGGTTTATTTTGTTTTTTCTGAATGGCCACTTATGACAAAAATGTTCTGGCTGCAATAAATTATCCACAACATCTTGAATAATTCAGTATAAAACCAAATTCTTTACTGAATGCTATGCAATATCAATTAACTCCAACAATATTTTTAAAAGAAAGGAGCTGTCCATCACTGGGAGTTTACAATATGTGATGATTGAGTCCAGAATGAATTCTGATAGCCTGGCTACCATAAGCTCCTCAGAGACACAGTGCTTAGTGGAAACACTGAAATAATCCTATGGTAGTGGCAGAATAGCATCAGTAAAACAGAATGTGCTGTAGGCACAATGCAAGGCAAAATTGCTTCAAAGGTTCCTAGAAAATTTGTGCGTGCCTATTCCTTAGACCAAGAAAGAATAACCTCTCATAACAATGGTTATCAGCTGTATTATATGCCATTTTTCACATGGCAGGAGGTACTGGGGAAATTGCAAATGTAGGAAGTTTTGTTGCAGAGCAATGAAGCTGGAGTTGTAGATGAGTGGTCATAAGGGCATGGGAAGAAGTGCACACAGTGCCCAGGGTGCTGTCAGAAGAAATCACTGCTTTTACATTTCTTGCTGTTCCTTCCCCATCAACTCTCTTATCAGAGCTGGTCAGGCTGAGCTCTCCATAGAGTTGTTGCAATGAAACAGCTTAGCAAAGGCTAAGAGATTTTTGAAAATATTGTACAAAATCCTGCTGCTCTTGCCTGGATTGGGTGAGAAAGGGTTCACACAAGCAGCTGTGCTGGCACATCAGTGGGCCAGAGGGGATGGTGATAAAAGGCATCCTTCTTGCCATGGTTCACTTGGAGTCAGAAGATGACATCTGTCCATAACCTGGGGTTTCAAATGACAAGCTGTACAAATGTGACAAGTTATGTGACAGCATGACAGACTGTGACATTTCAGATTGCTGTGAGCAGCACTCTTTGTTTGTGTTCACAAGTTGTGTGAGAAGGCACAGCTCTCAAAAAAATAAGTGCCTCACAGACTTGCTAAAGGGAAAATTCTTGCAAATTAAGAAAGGGGGAGGAAATAAACTATTTCAAAAGAAGTAGATAGGCAAAAAAATCCTGGGTCAACACTTCTTTACAGTTAGTTTTATGTTTTGTTATGTCTGTTACAAATCTAAGAATAATTCAGAATAATTTCTATAAAACTTCAAGGCATAGAAAAGCAGGAGAAATGGCACTTTTACACCCCTTAGATTAAATTTCTTCAATGTGAAGCAAGGTTTTATTTTATTTGGGCTTAAGGAATGTAAAGGCATAATAATTACCAGCTGATACACCAATTTAATGCAGGTGTTCAGGGTTCTTAAAGAGTGATAATAACTCAGAATTACCTTTAAAAAGAGATCTCAGAATTTTCAAATTCAAAAAACACAAATATTGGAAAAAGAAAGCCCCATTATATGAAAGGAATTGAAACTCTTGAATACGAAAAGTACACTAATTCTGTTCCCAGAGACATGGATACATTCCCCTGCCTGTTAGAGGTGAGCAATTGTTAAGCATGCAGGTTTGAAAATTTCAAAGTTAAGAACACAGGGCACAGTTATTGCTAAATTATTGCATGCAGATTCTGCTGTATGGGCTAGATCTTAAAATGAAGTTCAGCAATCTGGCTGAGTCTCTCAGACTCGGGTCTGGCTTCACCCAAAAAAATATGGAGCCCCTGCTCAAACATGCTTCAAACAGTCACATGAATGAGATTCAGAAAGGATTTTAGCCATGGCCAAAGATAAAGTAATACACTGTCAAAGTTATTAATTGATTTCTGATTAGAATCCATGAAGACCAGTCAGAATGAGAGATTCATGAGCATCTGCATCTGGGCTGCAAATGAAGTGGGAAGATTTCTGTATTTGTGCTAACATAGCTGTAGCTGTTCTCTGAGCTCTGGCCAGCTGATGCAAATGATAGCGAAGGCATTACAAGTTTTTATGTTTAGATGGCAGATGACATTTTTGGTCAGTCATGGAGAAGTTCCTACTGCATTTGCATTCAGAGATGCCTGGATATTGGTGAATGCTTTTTTTATCCCACATTCTTTGAGCCTCTTGTCTTAAGCTGGTAATTTTTGGTGGTGTTAGTGATGGAAGGCAACCAAGAATGTGCTGTGCACCTGCTCCTGGGAGCTCCAAAGTTCATCCTCCTCCTGCTCTCTTGTGGGCTGTGAGCTATACAGCTCCATTAGCTCTGTACACATTCTGACAACTGAACTGCAGGGGAGTTTACAGTTTCTTCAGGCTGCCTGAATGAGTCTTGGCTTCTTGCTGGGACAGCAATCCCATGATTCCAACCACCAGGACTGTGAGTGGCTTCATCATTGGCTAGCTGGCAGAGATAATAGATAGAGAAAGGTGGTTGAAAGCAGCTGGTCCTTAGCAAGATTGAAAAACGTCAGGTACAACTGTTATTGGCCCTACCTGTGTGTCACTGTTGGAGCAAGGCTGCAGGGGCATTGCTGAAATGTGGGAATTATACTTTGTGCACACTATTTCCTGGCCCAGCCAGGACTAAAGCCAAAACTATGACAAATAGCAATGTTACAGCTTTTAAAAGACTTCCAGAAAAGATGAATCCTGCTTTCCTGACTGTACCAATGCATATGTAATCCCAAACCACCTTTTCTTTTGCTGCCAAATTGTAAGCAAAGCCCTCTGTCTTCTGGGGGAGGAGTGTGCAGAGCATCAGGCTCAATATTTGATGAACATGTGAAAACCTTCACTCGCTGTAGTGCTGTAGCAGAAGAGGAATGAGACAGGCATGGCACAGGCAGGGTGTCCTTGCACAGGGAATGGGCTATGGCAGGTCCCTGGGGAGTTTGAGCCAGCCACACCAGCACCACTATTGGGAACAAACTGGGATGTTAAACTCCTCTCACTGCATAGCTGATTCAGCTCCTGCGCTGTCCTCATGCAAGGAAATAACACATTTCTCTCCTGAAATTATCTTGTATTTCCCTGAAGGGTTCTTAAAATATCCACGACACAAAGCGTAAAGGAAAAACTGCTGGAATTTGGTCCTGCTGAGGGTAAGATAACAATGCGAAGGATATGAGGTGAGGTACCATTTTGTTGTGCTTTACTAGTGCTTGTAATTTATATCTCATCACTTTCAAGGCCTCTGCTGGCAATATTATCTTCTAAGAATAGAGCTTAAAGGTATTTTAAGAATTCTAGTTGTTGTGCAATTAATAGGGTAACACTTTGTTCTAAGTAAAAAGATCTGCTGTTTTGAGCAGTAACAGTATTTTGCATGTAAAAGAGGGGGAATGGAGAATGTTTTATTGCCAGCACTTTTCCTTACAGGGGGATGAATCATTTACATTCTTGGCAGCCAAGCTTAAATTCACAAGAATGCTCAGTTTGATCAACTTCCTTCAAAACACTAAGCTCAAAGTACAGAGGAAAAAAGAGAGAAAGGAACTTGGATGGGCTTGGATGTGGATGACATTATAAGATGGACATCCAAGCAGGAAGACAATAAATCTAGTGTACAAATTGTTTTGCCCAAAGCAAGTCGCTGATTGCTGTTACAAGAGGGTCCAGTCTAAATTAAGAGAGTACTGGAAGGGAGAAATAAAACAAGGAGGAAAAAAGCCAGAGCAGAGAAAGAAAACCCCTGCCAATCTGGCAGACATGGTGGATGTTGTGTCAAACATGAGTTTATTTGCTAACAAAACAATGTGAATTTTCATGAAATTTCATGAAAAGTCCCTTCAGAATGGAAGATTGTGCTGAGAAACAAAATATGAGAATGCAGTTAGTTTAGGTGTGAGGAAAGTGCCTACGTTTGGGCTGTTGTTTCACACAGCAAAGGCTGAGTGTCGTGGAGGGACTTCTTAGGCAGGAGCACAAGGTGAACCAAGCCATGCCCTCGTTGCTCCTCTCCACCTGTGCAGTGGACCCCACTGAGGAAGGGGTGGCACTGAAAATGGTTCGGTTTAGTTTTATTCTAATGGTTTCTTTTGCAGCTGGATTGGTTGCCTGGGCTGGTTCACCAAGCAGCCACCTGTGGCACTGCACAATACACCCAAGTTTCAGTGGAGGAGACAAGAGTAAGGGGACATGGCAGAGGGGGAATGAAGAAGCTGGACAGGCACTGTTACTGTGCCACCTCATTTGTGAACTTCTATACACCGCTGGTTTAAGGGACTTTTGGCCCTGCTGCACTCTTCTGCTCAGAGACAGTCAAGTGACAGCTTCAATGAGACCAGCACAATTGCTTGTTGGCTGAAGTAAAAACAACCCAAGTAAAACCCAAAACATTATTTAGTGTGGAATTCCCCTTTTTCTAGATCATCCTGTGGTCATGCAAACAGCTGTCTCAGTACAAAAGCATGACAGTGAGGAGTGGTGGAAGACAAGAAGGAAGTGCTGCTGCCCAGTACCATTTGATTTCCCCCTGCTCTTCACCCCAGTGCTCTGCCACCCCTCACCTGCAGTGCACATGGGGCTGCAGCATCTCTGGATGATCAGGGTAAGTGTGACTCTGTCATGTCCTGCAGCCAGCACAGGGCTGCTGTGCTTCTGTTCAGCGTGTCCTCCCAAAATACATTTGGTACTTACTGAACCTAACATGAATGGAAATAAGTAATTGGGGAAGAACAAGAAGATAGAGGCCTATGAGAGCTGGGCCAAGCCACAAAGGATAACTGCAGCTCAAAGCAGGACCCAAGATACTGCAGAAATGTTGGTGTCTAATAGCCTCAGCATCACGCAATTGTTGTTGTGTGTCTTCAGGGTCCCAGTTTCAGTGCGTTCCTCAGTATGTTTCAGTATGTTTCTATCACGTTCTGCAGTGCCAAGGCACTGAATCCAGTACTGCTCTCTGATTCTGTAATCAGATATGTTGCTTATATGTAGTAAATCCCACACTTTTGGGACACTGAATATACTGTGTATTCACCAAGCAACCACATCCCATTCATAGAATAAGATCAGTGCTTCCTGTCTGGTTTCCTGTACACAGACTGTACAATAGGTCAGCACAGGTCCTGGGGATATGCTCAGGTTTTCCACATGTGTAGCCTTCCTATCCAAGCTGCAGTACAGACAATCCCCAAACATCTGTGCAGCCAAATTTTCTGGGCAGAAAAAGAAAATATCTAGCAAATCTGGACAGAGGGTAGCCCCAAATCAGAGCCTCCAACACATTATGAAACACCGGACCAAGCTTCCAAAAAGAAATGTGAGGAATCTTCACATTGGAGTTTTTAAGATTAGACAAGTATTTGCCATAGTGAAGTCAGCCTAAACTAGATCCCTCACTGCCTTATTTCCTTTAAGAAACTACTAGTTTGACTCTCTGCAATATGAAGAATGGCAAGCACAGTCTGTTCTCTGCTCTGCAGCCTGCTCTCTCCTTTTCCAGCCTCTTGCTGGAATCAGTGTGAAACCCAGTGCAGAAACTTGGGGCTGGACACTGAGAAAAGGGAGATTTGTATGCAATGTCTGTGTATTCATGCATGAGAGAAACTGTGGCAGCAATGGTGTTCCCTCATAGTAATGCAGAGCAAGACGGAAATGCGATGAAGTTTTTTTCAGGACTAAAATAAGCAGAACAAGAGCCAGTTGTTGTTTTGGGGAAGAGGAAAGCGGTTGATGTCAAAATGTTTCACCGACTTGGCAAAAATGCCAAGCTGGCCCGGCCTGCAGAATACAAGGACTTCAAAGGGCTTATCTTGAATAAGAATTGAAGGAGCCAGATCACTGTTTCCTACATGTATTCAGCTAAGGTTAAATGATATGCAAGGCTATATCCCAAGGGTGTGTTTTCCTGCTGATGCCATCCAAGTTGCTGACACCTCTACCTGCAGTTTGTGGGATCAGTCTTGCTATAGCTGTGTACACCCAGAGGGAGCTCAGTTCTGACCCAGACCAGGAAGAGTGGGTCACACTCTCACAGCTGATCTCTTCAGAAGTGCTGCTCCACAGTGGGAACACTGAAACAGATGGCGAGGCCTGTGCTCCAGCGGTGAGCCGGTACTCAGGAGGGGCGTGTGGTTCTTAAACAGGATGCAGGCTGAATAACCCTCCATTCCTGAAGAGGGTGGTCCCCGAAGGTCAGGGCTGCCTTCAATGGTGTGGCAGCATGAGAGGAAACTGCCTCAGAGGGTGCTTTCATAATGCTCAGACTATGAATAAATTCAGCCTGTTGTACTCTGGGCTCCCAAGTGTTACTCATAAAATATGTGAATAAGGAGAATAAGGTTAGGAAAAGAACAATTCTCCAGCTAAACTTTCTTTACAGGATGAACAGGGGTCCTCCTCCCCCACCCTTTGTCTGATTTCAGACAAAGGGCTTTGCATCCTGTGCAGGAGTTCTCTTTGCTGCCTGAAAGGAACCTATGGATTGTAGGTAGTACAAACCCAGAATAGCTTAGTTCACTGAGTAACAGCATACCTGGGGTGGGAAGGGACGCCTTGATGTGACCTAGTGCAAACCTCTACGCAAGCAGCATCACCTAGAGCAGGTTTCTCAGGACCGTGTCCAGTCAGATTTTGCAAATCCCCACTTATGGAGGCTTTGCAGCCTCTCTGAGCAGCTGAACTGACAGGTAGTGACCAAAGACCTGATGTCAGTACAGAGAGTTTTGACACTTTTCACCTTTATGGTAAATTATTAAAGAACAACCTGAATAAATATTCTTGATATTCTCTTATTGGATCTGGTTCTGCTGAGACTGGGTATAAAATTACATGGACCAAGGCTAATCCATACTTAACTGAGTTGCATATTTCTGGGAAAAAGACAGTCAAAGAGACAGTTGGGTGCTACATGGGATTAACACACTGTGGTCCCATGGGAACTCTCCCAGTTCAAGACAGGAGCAGCCATTCCTCCAGGCAGTGCTGTGCTAATATAGTGGAAGAAGGATCAAGGGTCTCTGAGCCTGTTACAACAATAAATCCAGAAAAACAATGCAGATTTTTCATCCTTTAAAAGAGGAAGAGTTTTCTAAGAATACTTGTCCCTTAAATTCCAGAAGATGAGGGAACAGATAGGGTCATGCTTTCTGTTCCCATGCTTCAGAGCCAACACTTTACCCTGGCCATCACTGTTACCAAGGCAGCATCACAGTTCTGGCAGGAGATCGTATCTGAAATTTTAACAGAGGCACATTTAGGCTATTCAAGACAGTTTTATATTGCTCAAGCTGAAGTCAGTGAAATGTTTCATTCAATTAGTGAGCAAACACAGTCTATCAATTTCCTCTGTGCAATGCACAGAATTCTCTCTGCTTCCTCCCCAAGTACAGTACAGCATGTCTGAGCCACTGGCTACTATAATTAGGATGGGGAAAACATTTATGTGGCACTATAAAGATGAACTGCTTTGCAAGTACAAAACCATTAAAGTCGTTCCCAAAGAATTCAGAGTCAAACTCTGAATGTGATCAAGAAAAAACACAAGCAAACACGGAAAAATGGATCCTGCAGAGATGAAGAATCACCAGGGCAGCAGGCCTAAATGGAGAAGGGAACTCCTGAGCTGAATGGCTGAATGTCACTCAGAAACACTGAGTGGTTTTGTTCCTAATCTGCCATGGACCTCATAGGTGACCTTCAGGAGTCAAGGGTTCTGTGCATGAGTTCTCCCTGTAAAACTGGCATTACTTCAGCTCACTCAGTTTCCAAAATAAAGGCAGGCTATGAAACAGAGGCTGGGAGAAGACAAGAGGTACTGAGGGAGGATAATATCAGAAGGCACTCAGGAAGCATGAGAGGGAACAGGGGCAAAGGAAAACCTTTGGAGAGTGAGGATACAGGGAGCCAATGACAAGAATAAAAAGTGAGATGGGATCCCTCAAGTGTAGCGGAGGAGAAGGTAGATTAACAAATGTTTGGTTAGGCTCAAGGGAGTACAAAACCTGAAAGAGAAGCTGTCAGTGAATTTCAGTAGCTAAAGCAGGTAATGGCCAGAGCATAAAGAACTGTAGCCATGGTGATAGAAAAGCAAGGACCACTTCAAGAAGTACTGAGACAGAAATAAAATGCTTTGGATTAGGCCTTTCATGAGATCGGTAATGTGAAAAGGGAAGAAGATTAAAAAAACCTCTCCCTGAACCCAGAAAAAAATAGAGGAATTACAGAAATCAGATTTGAGAGAACTGATACTTTTATATCAAACAAAAACAAACCCAAGAATTAATATGTAATAATAGCAAGAGCTTCAGGAGAAGAAATTTTAAAAGCCACAGGGATCTACAGCTGGATAGTCACAAACAGAATAGAAGATCATTTACCCTCTAGAAAGGTGCAGGCAGAAATGATCAGGTGCAATCAGGGGGGAAACATGGAACAATCAGCAGTGGCATGTTTCAGGGGCCACCAGACAAAAATCTCCACCTACACATTTTGTCACCCACTCTGGGCACATGCCTCCCCTCATTTGTCAAGATGAGGATTCAGCCTGATGTTTCAAATGGTCATGAGGAGCAGCAGTAACTGAAAATCCAAGTGGCCAAGAAAACACTTGTTGCATACAAACACAGTTTTTCTTGCATTTCACAAAATTGCACAAGGCTTAAAAAGTAATCTCCAAATTTGCACACCCATATCACTGTGTACACAGAGAATGGCTAAACAGAGCTGGTGTGCATTGAAATTCATGTCATAGCCAGAGCCTGCCCTCTTGCTCCATCCGCACCAAGGGCTTGGCATTGCAGAGAGCATTTGCATATCTGGATTTATATGTGAATCTTTGAGAAGTGGAAAATAGACAGAAAAGCATTAGACTGCTCTTGTTAGGCCAAAGGGATTATGGTGAAAAACTGTGCATTAATTGCAGTACTTGAAGCAAAAAATGGCTAGAGCACAGAGAAGACTTTTAAAAAGAGGAAAAAAGGAAGACCCAGGAAAATACAGGCATGACTGTCTTATCTCTGTGCCCAGCAAGATCACAGAGCAGATCCTCCTGGGAACTATGCTAAGGCACATGGAAAATGAGGTGGCTGGTGGCAGCTAACATGGCTTCACTAAGGGCAAACCATACCTGACAAATTTGGTGGCCTTCTACAACAGGGTTACAACAGTAGTGGATAAAGGAAGAGCAACAGACAATCCACCTGGACTCGTGCAAGACATTTGACACTGTCTCATATGACATCCTTATTTCTAAAATGCAAAGACATGGATTTGATGGGTGGACCACTTAATAGATTGGGAATTGGCTGGATGGTCACACTCAAAGAGTTGTGGTCAACAGCTTAATGTCCGAGGGGAGACAAATGAGAAGTGGGATTCCTCAGGGATTGGTGACTGGTGCTGTTTAACAGCTTTGTCAGTGATGTGGCATAGAGTGCACCCTCAGCAAGTTTGCCAGGGACATCAAGTTCTGTAGTGAGATTGACATGCTGGAGGGAAGGGATGTTATCCAGGGAAACCTTGACTGGCTTGAGAGGTGGGCCCATGTGAACCACACGGAGTTCAAAAGGGCCAAGTGTACCTGCACTTGCCCTGCACCTGCATCAGGGCAGTCCCAAGCACAAATACAGGCTGCATGGAGGATGGATTAAGAGCAGCGCTGAGCAGAAGGACTTAGGGGTGCTGGCTGACAAGCAGCACTCCTGGGTGTGTTTTGGCAGTCTGCTCTGATATCCCAGAAAGCCAACTGCATCCTGGGCTACATCCAAAGCAGTGTGGGCAGCAGGGAGGGATAGGATTCTGCCCCTCTGTTCTGCTGTTGTGAGACCCCACCTGCAGTGCTGCATCCAGCTCTGGGGTCCCCAGTGAACAATGGAATGGGTTCATTGGGGGATCATGAGAAGATGATCAGAGTGCTGTAGCACCTCTCCTATGAAGATAGCTTGTGAAAGTTGGGATTGTTCAGCCTGGAGAAGGCTCTGGAGAGACCTTAGAGCAGGCTTCCAGTACCTGAAAGGGGCCATATGAGAGATGGAGAGATTTTTTATGAAAGCATATAGTGACAGGACAATGGGGAGTAGTTTTAAACTGGCAGAGGGCAGGTTTAGATTAGATATAAGGAAAAAAATTCTTCCCCGTGAGAGTGGTGAGGCACTGCCAAATGTTGCTTAGAGAAGCTGTGGATGCTCCATTCCTGGAAGTGTTAAAGGCCAGGTTGGATGACGCTTGGAGAAACGTGGTCTAGTGAAGGGTGTTCCTGTCTCAATGGCAGGGGGTTGGAACTAGATGATCTTTAAGGTCCCTTGCAACCCAGACCTATGGGTTCTATGATTTGTAATCATGGGGAAAGAAAAGCAGGGACCACTTGAGTTGCTTTGCATGCTGTCATAAGATGCTGCTTTAAAACAATTGGTTGTGACTTCCGTGCTTCTATTCACTTTGATTTGCAGTATAGTAATATTCCTATTCATGTGTTTATCACATTCCAAAACTTAAAGAAAACTTGACTCATTTAAGTTACAGATTCATTATAACCAAAATCTGTATTTTAATTACTTGTAAATCACATATTATCCAACCTACAGTTTACTGACTGGTGATGAATAAAAGCTACCCTCTAACATTCAGAGCCTTTCTTCTTTAATCCTGGAGTTTTTATGAGCTCTAGCAGAGTATGTAAACGTAAGGTACGCAGAGACTGAAAGAAAGTAGCTAGAAAGTTGAAACATGTTTAGGACTGCTGTGATGCTTTTTAGACATGGAACTTTGTATTCCTGAAGTGAGCTAAAAGCAGCGGCTGGTGTGGGAAGTTAATTCAGAATAGATGCGGGTTGAAAGACTGTGTGGAAGACTGGGAGACACGCGGTGATAATGATAGTCATCAAACAGGAACACGTGGTGAAGCGTTTTTGGAGGGGAAACTCTTTCAGTTTCTATGCTGTTTTCATGTATATTATTCTGTGATGATACTCTAATAAAGCATGATGGAGAGCCGAGGATTTTTCAGTCTCCTGCTGTGGTGGATTGACCCTGACTGGATGCCTGGTGCCCACCAAAGCTGCTTTTGTTGCTGCCATTCTCAGCTGGACAGGGGAAAGAAAATAAAACAAAAAGCTCACCCCCAGGTTGAGTTAATGACAGGGAGACAAAGGACTCACCAATTACAGTCTTGGGCAAAACAGACTCAACTTGGGGAAAATTAATTTATTATCAATCAAATCAGAGTAGTATAATAAGAAATAAAAACTAATTTCTTAAAACACCTTTCTCCCACCCCTCCCTTCCTGAATTCACTCCTGAATTCTCTACCTCTTCCCCCACAGTGGTACAGGGGGACAGGCAATGGGGGCTGCAGTCAGTTCATCACATGTGTCTCTGCTGCTTCTTCCTCCTCAGGAGGAGGCTTATCACACTGCTCCCCTGCTCCAGTGTGGGGTTCCTCCCACAGGAGACAATTCTCCATGAACTTCTTCAATGTCAGCCCTTCCCACAGGCTGCAGTTCTTAGCACTGAATTCTCCAACACGGGTCCCCCACGGTGTCACAAGTCCTGTCAGCAAACCTACTCCAGCATGGGCTCCTCTCTCCACAGCTTCACCAGTCCTGCCAGGAGCCTGCTCCAGCATAGGCTTCCCATGGGGTGACATGGGACCTCCTTCATGCATTCCCCCTGTTCTAGTCTGGGCTCTTCCATGGCTGCTCCTGCTCCTCTCAGAATCTCCCGGGGCACAGCTGGCTCCCCAAGGTCTGCACCAAGGCTGCAAGGGAATGTCAGCTCCAGTGCCTGAAGCACCTCCTACCCCTCCATCACTGAACTGTGTGCCTGCAGTGTGGTTGCTCTCATGTTTTCTTACTCGTTCTGGCTGCTGCTGTGCAGCTTTTTTCCACCCTGTTTTAAGTCTGCTATCCCAGAGGCAATACGGATAATCCTGATGGGCTCAGCCTTAGCCAGCAGTGGGCGGGTCCATCTTGGAGTCACTGGCATTGGCTGTGTCAGACACAGGGGCAGCTTCTAGAAGCTTCTCAGAGAAGCCACCCCTGTAGTCCCCCCCTACCCAAGCCTTGCCAAGCAAACCCAATAGACCTACACAGGGATCTGCTCAGAATTTTCCCCAACAACTTTTTAGGGACTGTAATCCTGAACCCAATTTCAATAAAACTTTCTCTTTTATATGGATGTATGGCACGTATGGATGACAAGTCTCAATGTGCCATTTCATGTTTCTATTGCCAAGGCCATGTGATACTTAATCCCCATCTTTCCATCCCGCTTGTGATTATAGAAACGGGTCAGGCCAAGATATTTTATTTGTGCAAATCACTCACCTCACAGACAATAGCAAATACTTCTCTCGGTTTTCTGGTATCCTTTGCTGATAAAGCTGTGTAAACAAGTGCAAAGCACACAGGATTTTGACTCCCAGAGTACACAGAGGTGTGACTGTAGTTTTTCCCCTACTCAGTATCATTATTTCTCTCCCAAGAAAATATGTGAGTTTTGTTGACTGGAGCTTCTTATGCTGCTTTGAGATGCCTTGCCAAGTTGTATGTTATCCCACTTCCTTCCTGCACGCAATCCAAACAGTGGAGGCTTCCACAGGAGCCCTGCCCCTCACAACTGCACCACACAACTGCTCAGCTCTCAGGCCCTCTCTTACAGCACAAGAAACGTGGTGGCTCAGTGCTGGGCTCAGCAGGAGCTCTGAGAGCCTGCCCTGCTGAGGGCAGACCTTGAACAGGAGAGTTCTGCAAGCCCAGGAGATGCCGTGAGCCCGCAGCAGCTCCTGGGCAGCTCCATGCTGCCATGCAGCTGTGGCAGGTATGCCGAGGGAAGGCCAGCTCCATTGGCACAGTCACTGTGAAAAGCCAGTTTACTTAGGAAAATGAGATGAAGCAACAGGCTTACAGCACCACTGGAAAATTACTGTGTCAAAGAGAGGCTAAGCAGCGAGGATCTGAATTTCTGCAGAGTAACAAGGGCAAGACCTAAGCCTTACAGGTTTGCCTCAGAGCTTTGTATCTGGGCAATAGTCTGGAACAGAGAAATCGGACATCCCCTCTGGCTCTTTGTATTTTGCATCTTTTGTAATTTTGTTTCTTTTTTAGTGACAGTATGATCTAGTTGTTGACCGTTGTTTGGTAGATGAGGATTCTGGTCCTGGCTTTGCCACTGAATTGCTGTGTTCCTTGTGAATGTTCATGCAGCCTAGCCCTGCTTCTCTCTTCAACTCCTCTGTCCATCTTATCTGAAGAGATGTAATCTCTGCTCTGAAGAGGTGGTCCCTTATTACAGGTTTGGGGTTTTTTGGTAGCAATTGCAGCCTTCTGGTGCACCATCCCATATAGCAAGATTAACTGATATTTTCCCTATGCCTCTCTGGAATGTTCTCGTTAAGTAGCTGTTCCTCACGTGTGATTGCCTTGCATCAGCATGGTCTTATTTCTGTTTTTAAATTTATGGATACTTCTATCACCTACTTCTCTCACTCTTTGATGCAAAAGCAAACCTTTTTAAAAATAGAGGTAGAAATAAATTTTTTCTGCTTCTATAACTGATATCTACTTCTACCTCTGTTTCCACAGAAGTCTTATTCAGTGTTTCTGGAGTATTTGAGTGCATATAGTTCAATCTCTTACAGTTCAACTTCCATGTTTTATATCAACTCACTCTTTTTTCCTTGCGCATTACTGATATCAGTCTGCAATCTGTCTAATTCTCTTCTTCTGCAATGTGTCTTTCTTATCCATGTACTTCCTTACCCATCTGTACTATTATTTTAATTGTCTTTGAATGCACATTAATAGTGCTTCTTAGCATATGCCACTGCTGCCTTTTCTATTCCATTCCTTCCTTTACCCTGATCCGTGTCCAGTTTCTCTCCGCATTTAATCAGTTGAAATTCACTGCTGTTATTTTTTTCCCTTTAAAGCTGACTTAGTCATAATAACAAGGCCTACAGGGAAAGATCCAAGTCTTATTCAAAGATCTGATCCAAGGCTCATTACCATGGTCACTATTTTTTAAAATAATCTTCCAGTTATATTTTCCTCCTTTTCCTCTGACTCTGTCAGGTCTAGCAACATCTCAGAAGAGGAATGGTTTCGCTCTGAAAACCACGTGTAGTCCAAACCACACATTATGCTGGGAACCCAAAGTATGTTCAATGATATCTAATCTGGCACTTCCTTGTCCTTTTCTGAAGTACCACTTTTCCTTGTAAGGCTTTTGATAAGGCAGCCTATTAAATATGCTAACTTGTGACTCCTTTCAAGCCTTTAGCTGGGAGAACCATTTCTGTGTTTGTAAGTTGAGATGGTTATAATCCATCAAGTGTTACCTTCCAAGGGCACTGGACTGCCAGCCCTCACTGCTGAACTCCCTTGTTAACGTATTTATTCTCTCTAGCCATACCTATTTGTCCTTCCTTAGGACAAGAAGGATCTTGATAAGTTTCTAAGAACTGTACACCTTAAGGCTTGCTGAGATGGTTTTGGTTTTTTGCTCTGGGAAGGGCTAGGAGTAATTGTGGTAAAATGCCTGTGACTCAGTCTGGTTTGTAAGGAAATGGACATGGGTTCCTAACTAACCCTGAGAATGTGAGCTGTGTGCATTCCCTGCTGTGACTACTACCTTTTGTCTCTTTCTTGACAATTATCCATCAGATTTCTCTGATGAGGTGTCGAGAAGGTGTCTTCCTAGAAGGTGCTTTTGGGGAATGTGACATTTAGCTTTAGTGATCAGGCATTAATTGCAAGCAAGTAACTGAAAATACCATTTTCAGTAAAGTTTTCTTAAATGCCATTTTTGGCTTCATATGAGTAAATTGCAGTCTGTCACATGAGTAATTTCTATCTAATTCCAGGGTCTTATCTAATGGGATGAGATCTTTAAACAAGACTTGGATCTTTCCCTGTGTATGAGTTACTCATGGATAGAGCTGCACAGGGCTTTAATATCAGGCCTTCTAAACAGATACAGTAAATGATCAGAGAAATGAACACAGCTTTCCTTTACATTAATGCTGAATTCTGATGCTGGGCTTTGAGACATCAATTTAACATAACGATCGATCACAGAAAGAGCTATTTATCCAGAGATTTCTTAGCCTTTCCAAAATATGGGAATTATCCCTCTCTCCTTACAGGCTGGGAAGTTCAGGTGGAGAAGTGAAACAGCTTGCTGTCAGTCCCAAAAGGGACAAGGAGTGGAAAAAAGCTGATCTATGTTCTCTTTGGCTCTACAGACCTGGCTACCACCCCCTCACTCAGATCAACATGAAACGTTTCAGTGGTGTATCAACCATCTGAAGCTTTGGAAAGTCCCTTAGGGTTGCAAAATGCCCTTTCATTGGTGGGTGTGTGTATGTATGTGTGCATGGGGCACATGGGGCACTCCACAGGCTCATTCCTCCCCATGTGCTCTGCTGCTGCCTTCACAGGCTGTGCTCTGTTAGGTGTATCCTAGTCCCAAATCCTTACCTCTGTACCAGTTGCTCTGGGAATTCAAAAGTGCCTCATTTGTTCTCAGGATAGGGGTTCCCCTCAACTCCTTCATTTTTTTTTCCCCCACACAGGCATTTTGGGAAACCACCCTTCTCTTCACCAGTCCCTCATTTTCTGCAGCAAGCCAAGGGCTTTGAATATGCATGTGTTCCTCCCACACCTTTTCCTTCTGTCCGGAGTGTGAATCATTCAGAGCATGTGGCAGGAAGGACAAAGCTGTGGTGGGGGTATTGTTATGCTGGGAGATGCTGCTGTGCCAGGCCTTAGATGGAAAGATAATTGCAGGCTAGACTGATGATTGCTGGATGCCCAGACCTGTTACCCAGGCTTCACATGTCCTGCATTACCCTTCTCTTTTGCTCCAGGATCAGAAGGGCACAGCCTAAAAACTTCTAAAATTTCCAGATTGGGTGGCAGTGTTGTTCAAAAGCAATCTGCATTGCATCTGAACAAAGTGATGCCATCAAGCTGATTGCAGGGACTTGAACACTTCAGCAATTCAATTCCAAATGGAGGGTGCAACTGGCTCGGCAATTCAGTTCCAAATGGAGAGCACAACTGGCTCACACTGGTGAAATTCCACACAAAGTCCCGACATTCCTACAGTCCTCTTGGGCTCTGCTGGGCTCCAGCTGCAGTCAATAATTGATACAAAGTCTGGGGCTGGGAGCAGAGTACATAAGAACGTGGGTCCTTGTGAAATTCAGAGTTTTGAACCTTTTGAACCTGTGAGTGCTGTAAAGGCAGTCTGAACATCCAGAATGCCTTACCCAGTTAACCAGTCTGTGTGCAAGCTGAGACAGTTTCCCAGTTAGATTTGTCCAATTTCACTACTTTGTGCTGAAATAAAATAAATTTCTGAAGTACCAGTCTCACATTCACTGCATCTTTGCCACTCCAAAAGAGTGCTGTGATACATCCCGTAGGCATACTCTTAAGGGGGAAAAAGCATACCTAAACCATACTTAGAATTTGGTTATAGTTTATTTTTTTTCACCTACTCAATTATTGAAGCACTGAGCCTAACTTTGACCACCAGAAATGCAATTTTGCATCAGGGTTAGACATGTATATTATATTCACATATATGTTGTATTGTCTGTACTGTGCTGGGAGAACCCCCAACTGCTGTTTCAAACTAGTTTTGCATTGGTGATTTGAGAATGATTCCCCAATATCACTCTGCAAAGAAAATCAATGTGTTGAAACATGAAAATTTCAGTGACATTGTAAAGTCTTTTTTCCTTTCTCATGATTCATGTTACGTCACACTGGTTTGTTCTAAACATGTCACTGTTGTTCTAAACGGGATGTCATTGTCAGCAAATTCCTTGTGTATGTATGTTCATACACACATGTTCACATGTTCACTATTATTTCACATGTGTGTGTCCCTCTTTTTGAAAAAAACTAGCAGAGAACTAACTAGGCATTATTGATAATATTCCTGCTTTAGGAATATTATCAAGCTTTCTGAACGGGTTCAAGCTTTTATTGGCAATTCTTACTGTGTAAAGAAAAAGTTCATCCACCCACATCCTAATTATTTGGTTGTTAGGGGTATTTTTAGCACCATGATTTGCTAATTGGTTCCAAATACAATAGTTTAGAAAGAGACACTGTGGCCCAGCAAACAGTGAAACAAGAGTACAAGGAGGGGATGAGGCAACACACAGCATCAGATGTCAGGATGGAGCTGCATAGAGCTCCCTCCTCCCTCGTTGTTGCAGGTGGGTGGAAGGAAAAAGAATGTGAAATAGTGGATCTGTGGTCCTTCCCACTTGCCCACATGGCAAGACAGCTGCTCAGGCAAGTCAGCAGGTGAGTGCTGTAATCACCACAGACCCAGCAGCATCACTCCCTGAAGCAGAGCCATGAATAAATACAATGACCCTTACTCATGGTCGATTATTATCTCATAGTCTAGTCTGGGAACAGACTTGCTGCTTGGCACAGCCCAGATTGTATTGTTCTTTTTAAGGAGCATCTTTCCTTCTGGAGGTGCCTTACTGGGGAGAAGATGGCTGGGAAGAAAGACTTGACAGTAATTTCCAAAGAGATTACTTTCACGGTGATGTCCAAAAACCTGCAAAGATCAAATCATAGTTTTAACCAAGTTGTATCAACCTAGCTGACTTCAATTTCCCTCATATTTCCGAGGAACATGAATTCCATTAGTTTGGATTTCTAAGAGGGTAAAAGCAGAAATAGTCTACAGAGTATCTACATCTGTGGTGCATCAGCTGAATATGGGCACATTCTAGAGGATGGATGCAACCCATCTCACCTGTACTTGCTGCTCCCAGTTGGGAATTCTATCCCAGCAACTCTGTGCAAATGCATGAAATTCAGAAAGTGCAGCTGGCTGGAACCAGGAAGCAAAATAGTGCTGCTGAGTCTCATTCCCAGATGGATCCAAATGCAATAGGAAAACAAACAATTCCAAAGGAGAAAAGTAAATTAAAAGATCTGGTTTACTTAGATTTAAGAAAGAGGTCAACAAGCAAATCTTACAAAAGAGTATTATAGCACAGAGTAAGCAATTTTTATCTTGATGCTGTTCCTTTAAACCAGCCCGAACTTTGTTGGGAAAAGGTCTTAAACCATTGAGCAATGTCTGGTTTGGGCAATCGTGTTGCTATGCTTCATCGGATAAGCACAGCAGTAATTCAGAAAATGAAGCCATGCTGCATCTGTCATATCATTTAAAATTTACTTCAGTTTTGCAGGTATTTGAAGATTGCAAAATGACCCACATTTTCCTGCTATATTCTGCCAACACTGGAATCTGGTCTGAACCAAATGGATTTCCTTATCTTTAGCTTTCCAAAGTGAGAGGCTTCCTCTTTCCCCCCTGACCCTGCCTGACAATATATTCCAGTCAATGACACTATTGAAATTCTGACAGCAATTTATATACAGTCACTGACTGCCTTCAGATGAGATGCTAAACAATTTCCATGCACCAGGCTGCATTTTTCTCATGAAATGCAGCATTCTATTCTCTTCCCAAACCAGCACTTTTATAAGCACTATTTTTTTAAAGCATTATTCATGTATAAGCACTATTGACAGTTTTGCATGGAAGACACTGAAAAAAAATTACAATAAACAAGCTCAGAGAAATATCCTGAGATAGGACTGCCCATGAGTATATTACTTACAAAAATAGTCTCCCTGGCTTGGAAAAGGCTGTAAATATAGCTCCCATCCTGGAAAGACAGTTATGCACAGACTTCTCTTTGTACGTGCTTGCAGTCCAGTGGAAGACACTGGGGCTCATCGCATGATTAAACGTGTCTTAACAGTTTGCAAGACTGACATTTTCCCTGCCAAACAGAGCAACACTACAATGAGCACCTCTCAGCTGTGCATCAGGATTTTAAGAATTTTGAAGAATTTCAGGACTACAGGCTTCTTCCACATTAATGATCTAAAGATATATGCCTATATATAAAAAAGTTTTATTTTCTTATGGTTTTTACAATGTATGAATACCCCCCGGGAATGACTAGCATGCGTATCTGCCATGCTGAGGGGTCAGAGCCAACCTCCCAGATCTGAACATTACTGTATTTGGGAGCATGGGGATTATTTCTCATTGTCAATTGTCTTTATTAAAACCAGAGATATCTAAAATTATATTATTCCTGCTTTCATGAAAGACAGGTTCATAGGTGGACATTATTACTCTCTAAAACTACATGAAAGGAGGTTCCATGAGGTGGGGGTTCTGTCTCTTCTCCCAGGTAACAAGCAGCAGGACAAGAGGAAATGCCCTCAAGTAGTGCCAGGGGAGGTTTAGACTGCATCTTAGGAAAAAGATCTTCTCTGAAAGGGTGGTTGGGCATTGGAACAGGCTGTCCAGGGAAGTGGTGAGGTCACTACTCCTGGAAGTGTTCAAAAGGAACATGGATGTGGCATTTGGGGATGTGATTTAGTGGTGAATACGATCGGTGCTGGGTTAATGGTTGGACTCAATGATCTCAGAGATCTTTTGCAGTCTTAGTGAGTCTATGAATCTGGTTCCAGGTACCGCCATCCATAATAAGGTCAAATATGAACTTTGCATCCAAATATTCTTTGCAGTTTGGTTCTGCATTTTTGTTCCAGATGTGAATTCCCTGTCTGTCCTCTGATACCTCATAGCTCCCTTGTCTCCTCACCATTATGAAACAACATGAAAAACAAGTAATTTCCCCTCAAAGAAAAAAACCAAAAAAACCCAAAGCAAACCAGAAGCTAAAAGAAAACCCCAAGTAGGCATTGTAAATGCTGCCACTTTTTGTGCCTGGTTAGTCCAGCATGGAATGGATACTGGTAGGAACAATGGTTATTAGCACAGACCTTTCAATCTAAGTGAGTTTGGAGCATGGTGTGAGTGGAAGAGCACTTCCAAGCCACCTATCCTTCCCAGGGAAGCTGTGGATACCCCATCCTGGAAGTGTCCGAGGCCATGTTGGATGGGGCTCTAAACAACCTGGTTTAGTGGAAGGTCCCCTCCGTGGGCAGGGGGTTGAAACTAGATGGCCTTTTAAGGTCCCCTTCCTACCCAAGCTATTCCATGATTCTACCCCGGCCCATTTCGCCTCCACAAGCGGAGGCAGTGCCACCCTCTCCCGCCAGGACCCAGCGAGGAGTTGCTGTGACGCGGAGTGTGTTTTGTGAGGGGAAGAAGTGTCACTACTGCCTGTACACCCACGGACGGGCGCCCCGAGAGGGCCGGCGGGCGAAGGGCAGGCGGCCCCCGCCACCTCGGTCCCTGAGGGCGCGCCAGCCCTTCCCGGCCCTTCCCGCCCTGGAAGCCCCTCCCCCCGCTGGAATGCGCCGGGAGGGGAGTGGAATGACGCGGGCGCTGCGGGGTCACGTGGCGCGAATGGAATGCCAACAATGTAGCGAATGTCCCGACTGCGCCCCGCACTCGGCGCCCGGGACGGCCAAGGGGGAAGATGGAGAGCGGCCCGCGCCGCCGCGGCCGCCGCCGCTGCTGAACCGCGCCGTGCCGACCCGCGGAGGGCGAGCGGCGGCGCCGGGCGCCCCGGGGAGGTGAGCGGAGCGGGTGCGGGCGGCGCGGGCTCCCCTCAGCTCCGGGTGGGAGCGCTCCCCATCCCCCAAAACTGCTCTGCGCGGAAGGGAAAGTCCTGTGGGGAAGCGGGGGGTGCGAGCGAGCGGAGCCGGGTCGGTCCTCGAAGCGAGAGCGAGCGTCCCGTGTGTGAGTCCCCCCGTGGGGGCCGCCCGGGCGCCCTGCCCGCGCCCTCCGACATTTTCCGGACACTCGAGTGACAGCGCAGCGCAGCTCCGGCGGAGCGGGGTGGGGGTCCGCCTGCCCGAGGCCTCTGCCCCAGCTGGCCGGAGCTACTAATAAATGGCCGGAGTTTATTTTGGGAGCTTTTTGCCCACGAAAGGAGTGGGGGGAGAAGGGGCTCCCGGCGGCACGGGGGCGGGAGGCGACCCGGCGGGGCAGACCCCGCGGGCTCGGTGCCGCAGGGAGCGAGGGCCCCGGGCAGCGGCCGGGGGCATGCAGGGCCCGCGGGGTCCCGTCTGGCTGCGGCGGGGCCCCGCTGTTCCCAGTCAGCTGAAGGTCACTGCCAAAAGCCGGGAGCTCGCCACCCTCTCCGCTGCCTCGTGAGCGGTGTGCGTGTTGAAATACCCCTTTCCTCGGGAAAGGCACTCGCCCAAATGACGCAGAAAGGGCTCGTTTGGAGCGTCCGGGTTTTGCGGTCAGTCACTGCCAGGCTGCTGAAGGAAGGTGGGCTGTTTCCCAGAGCCCTGCGTTGGGCCGCTGCTTGTGGCTGGCACTGGGACCCGGGCACAGAGTCACTTTTGGACAGTTCTGTGAGCAGGAGAGGTGCAATCGTTTTAGGGAAAATCCCCTTTCCACTTTTCTTCACTTCCATAATGTGCCCACTTATAAAGAGAAGCACGGTTTGTATAATAATGAAATTCCTGAAACACTTCCCCCATTGTAGGCCTCCAATACGAACTGAACAGTCCCTGCTTCCTTGAATTGGTGTTCTAAAAAGACCCCCAAAGCGATACCTGTAAATTGAGAGAGGCAAGGAAGTTGTAGCAGTTTCTTAAAACTTTACTCCTTCCTGTACCTCAGTGATTTCAAGTTCAGTTCACTCCACTCCAGTGCCTGCACAGTTACAGGGAAACAGCTCACCAGCTTGGGTGAGCTTTAGTTTCTTGCCTGTGTCCCAGCTCCACAGAGCCACTAGCACATGCAGCCTGTTGGTGAATGAAGAAACAGGAGAGTGAATAGATAGTGCTGCTGGGAAAACAGATATCAACATATAATTTCAGTGTGTCATTGATCAATTGTTTGGTTGCTGACAGAGCAGCTATTGGTATTTCTCAAATGAAACAAAAGAATCAGTTACTCCAAAATTGTTTAACTTGATGTAATTAAAGTAATGCTGCACCTGCTTGAAGTGTCCATTATCCTTCAGGATAACGGACAAGCTTCTAGTTAGTACAGAACATGTAACATTTTGGAAAAGACCTTAAAATTTCTTCTGATGGCAGGAAAGCTGTTGTTACATCCGTGCTGAAAGCAGGGTGCAGATTAGAAGGATTTGAAATCATCCAAATCCAGATGTGCTGTTAGAAATGCTTAGACAGAATGAGACACATACACTACATACCTTTTGAAGCATACAACCATCTTTTTTTCTGAAAAATGCAGATCACAGGAAGATGTAAAAAAAGCCAGCAGCTTGTCTTTCCTTGTAAATCATCTGTAATATTTAGTGTTCCTGTTTTTTTTGCTTATCTTACATATTTAGTTTAAAAAAAATCCTGCAAAATATGAAACAGGTTTGCAGTTAGCTCCAATACTTACTGCTGTTGTTGCTCTCATCCATACTGTCATTCAGACAGTATGGATGGTTTCTGGTTTAAGCAGTATTGTAAATGTAAGCTGAGGAAGTTGCCAGCTGGCTTGACCCAGCATTATTAGACTCGAGCTGAGGCTAAAGGTCACAGAAGTTCTTTATGTGAAGCATGTGTGTAAGTGGGAAAGCAGTCTTTTGCTGCAAAAAGGTGGGGGGCTTGCAAGCTTTCCCAGTGCGTCCCAGGCTGAGGACTGGCACAGGGATTGAAAAGGAAGAACAACCCAGATGCCTAAACCAAGCCATATGGTGCCTGTTGCTGTCAGGAAAAGAAAGAAAATTATCGACCAGTTAATTGCTCTGTATCTTCTAAGCACTAGCTAGTTATGGTGTAACCCAAAGAAAGCTGCAATACTATTGTGTTTTATTTTTTTACCAAGCCTGTTATCTTTTCCTATATTCTGTCCAAGTAGAAAAAAAACTCTTTTTGAGATTCTGCAGTTGCTTTTGTCCTCACCTGGGACAATAAAAGCTTGATCTGTTACTGACCGATAGCTGGTTTGTAGAAACATCAAAATCTGGGTGAACAGCTTTAGCACTTCCCTTGAAACAATTGGCAAATGTTGCTGCCACTTCTCTGTGAGTTAGCTAGGCTGGGTATTTATGGAGAGCATGGAATGGAGGAGCTCAAGACCTCAAACACATTATAGGTGTTTTTTAGTTAATGGAACATTTAAATCCTAACAAAAACCATTGACTTGGGTTAATCTCAAGCGATTATTCTCCCGCATTTCAGACTGGTGAACCATCATAGGAGAGTCTGGGGTCTGACTGCACTGTTGCATTTCAGACCTTGGTAAAGGAAAGCTTGAAGTGGACTCTGTCCTGATGAGGAAGTGATGGTGGGCTTCAGAGGTGAATGTGTCCTGATTCTGTTGGGCTTCACAGCAGTAAGCTTTTTTGCTTGGCAGTGAGAAGTGATGGTAAATGCATGAAAATGGTTGGTTTTTTGGGAAGTACTACAGCTATCACAACAAAAAGAATTTTTAGTATGACCATGAGAAAATAAAGAACAGTACTTCCCTGAGAAATCCTTTTCAGTGATTAATGTCCTATGATCAAAAGTGAAGCACTTTTAAAAAAAAAATCAGTTGACTTCTGGGTGCTGGTGAGAAACATACAGTGTGTTACCATCCTCTGTATTTGCAATTTGGAAACAACTGAGTGGAATTCTTCCCTTACCAGCAAGGGGGCTGGAGTCACTTTGCAAGTGCAAATGGCACCAGAAGCCAGCTTAGGCTGTCTTTTAATCCTGTTCCAAACGCACCATTATTTCATTATTGTATTACAGTGATGCATAAAGATTTTGTTAAGGTAGGGCTCTTGTTGTAACCTCTGCTGCATGGAGATCACAAGTTTTACAGTTGCTCAGCTGTGCTGCATAGGTGTTCTCTGCAGAAGAGCTGACCTGCAGCAGAGAACATAAAGCAGTCTGAAAGTCTTCTTTTTTCTGTGTTGGGATGCTGTATGATCTGGTTCTTCATCTTGAGCTCTTGCTGTGTAGCTCCATTTACCCATCTTCTCCCTTTCTTCCCTGTAAGGCACAGCTAATGAAATATCAATATACCCTTTCCTCTCTTCTTTTTTTTCCTCCCCTCTTCCTTTCAGTTCTGGTAAGAACTGTTACCTTTGGACTTTGCTAAGTTATTCACGTGGAAAGGCAAAATATCTTGTCTTTCTGTTATTCACTTTGTTATTGAAATACTGGAAGTTGCTATGGTTAGAGTCATCAATATTTCCATTATAAATCTTTTTCATAAACTTCTGAAACTGTGCTCAGCTAGTGTAAAACAAACAAAACCTTAAGTGGGGGAAAAACATTTCATAAGCGTACTCTTCCCTATTTATGAAATAGGATAGGCTTGTCCAGAATTCAGTTATGCAACTGGATAGGAAACTTGCCACAATTAGGTACTGTAAAATTCCTAATTTTTTTTTAACCTTGGTTTGTAGGAGTTTTATTTTAATTTATTTTGAAGATTAGACTTACAAGAAAAATGAGTTATTTATTGGTTATGTTGAGAAAATGTTCTAGAATCCTGCTGAAAACAGATAAAGTGAAAATCATTAAAGGGTATCCAACTGTGACAGCTTAAGAGGTTCAACTGATTCATTTTCACTTGATTAATTGTCATGCTGTCCCTTCAGAGGCATTTACAATATCTACTTAATTGAATGTACTTTGTTTTTTTTTTGTTTCAGCCACTGTCAGTCTGCAAAATGATGATTCCACAGATTATCATTTTCCATAGGAAATGTGAAGATTGTGAGCTGAAGTAAAACATTGGCAGAAATCTCTTGAGAGAATTTTGCTTTTTCTTCTCTGTGAAGGATTATGTTTACAAGAAATTGATACCATCAAGTGACACTTCTTTGAAATAATTTAAAAGAAACAAAGAATAAAGCTGTATTTATGCTCAGAGAAAACTGGATCAACAATGAGGCCAAAGACTTTTCCTGCTACGACGTATTCTGGAAACAGCAGACAAAGGTTGCAAGAGATTCGAGAAGGTTTAAAGCAGCCATCCAAATCTTCAGGTCAGGGACTGCCAATTGGAGCAGGCAGTGAAACTTCTCTGGACCCTAAGATTTTAATAGGGAAGGATGCTGCAAGGCAGCAGCAGATGAGACAAACGCCCAAGTTTGGACCGTATCAGAAAGCTCTGCGAGAAATCAGATATTCTCTGCTGCCCTTTGCTAACGAGTCAAGCACCACAGCAGCTGTGGAAGTCAACAGGCAGATGCTCCAGGAACTGGTGAATGCAGGTTGTGATCAGGTACGTATGAACTGGGAGGGAGGATTGGCACTGCTGTCAAAACAAGTTCATACTCTGGGCTGAAGAAAGGATTTTGATGGTGGCTGTCAAAATCATGGAAATGCACTGATTCTTCTGGCAGTCATATTTCTCCATGAGCAACAGAACAGATGGACTTACTGGGGACAGATGTGACTTGTGTGGGCTTCATTTATGTTAAAGACAGTCATGGTCATCTCTAGGATTCATCTATGGTTTCCCCAGTTGATATATGAGATGGAACAAGGTAGCTTGTCTTTTTTTTTTTTAGCTTTCTTTTTTTTTTTTTTTTTCGTTTCTTCATTTTCCCTGCAATGCTTAGTAACAAGCCTTAGTTGTGAGTAATAGGGTGGAATTTTGTCTAGCACATCTAAGCCCAGCTCACTGTCAGAAAAAACTGTAAGAAATTATAGACACAATATCTGTTATTTGAAGAATCTCACTTGCTGTTGGCCAGAAGCACGAGGGCTTGGATGGATGTTCAGCTGACTGCAGTGATTCTGTCCACACCTTTTCTTCTTCACTTTCTCTACTTCTATTAGGAGGTGGTAGCCCTCCTCAGATCAGAGACTTGGTGTGGAGATGCTTTTCACTTTTGTCATCCTGGGATTGATGCTAGAATATATGTTTAATTTAAAGACTTTTCACATGGTGCAGAACACAGTCTTTTTGTGTTGAGCTGCATTCATCTTGCTTGTGCTTCCAATGTTGGCATCAACTTTCACCCCTGTCCAGGAGTAGTTCAAAATTTTGCTTTTTAGGGAAAAATGCTGGTTTGGGTTCATATTCTGAGTGTTGTAGGGACACTTTTTTCCCTGTGTGATTGAATAGAAGTTGTTGACAAGCTAAAACATTTCCATTTATAGTCCTTGATAGAAATTGGAGAGATTTAAAACCAAAGTGCTTGCAGTGGCATCTCCTTGATTTCAAAACTTAGCCCCCATTCACTCATGGCAGAATGTGAGTCTCTTTACTCTCCTAGACTGTATTCTGATTCTGTACAACAAAACTAACATCAAGCATTATTATAAACAGTATAACAGTATGCATTTCCCTGGAGCCATATAAATATTAATTAGTGCTCTTTCTATGCCAAAGAGTTTATGCTACACAAGATAATCAGAGCTAGAGTAGATTGCATATCTAATAAGAAGTGCTGCAGAACAACTAAACACTTCCTAGTCCAGTGAACCACGATGCTGTACTGAATTATTTAACTGGAGGAACTAAAGATTCTCTCTGATTTCCGCCATGAAAACAGTGGTTTTTAGAACTCTAGCCTCTAAATTCCCTTTGCTGTTTAGGATGGGAACACTCCCTGTGCATATGAGCCAAGGTTAAATGAGCACAGCTGGATTCTGGGTTGGAAATGCACATTTGGTAGGTTACAAGGACAAATCATTCACACGTAGAACTTGGCTTGTTGGACTGAAATCTTGGAAAGTACTTTGAGCACACTACAGCACAGTAATGTTAAGCCAATGTATAAACCAAAAATACCTGAACACCTGCTAAAATGTCTTGGTTTTCAAAGCAGTGTAATGAAGTATATGTGTAAATTTTTTTATATATTCAGCTATTTTGACTTCAATATTCATACAATGGTATTGCTACTTCTAGAGCATTGAACCCAGTTCTGACTCTGATGTGGAGATTTTTGCTCCTTAAATTTTGCTCATGTTTTTTGTTGGGCTTTTTTTTGTCCCTCCTCATTGACCATGATTCTTCCATCCTCCCATTTGTTGTTTCTCCCTAGCTGTGACTTGTTGCCTGGCAATGGCAATATTGGGCCTATTCTTTAGGCGTGTTTGGCACTCAGGTCTATGGTTAACCAGGGTCACATTTGGCTAGAGTCCAAACAGAGGTTTCAAGACTGGAATCCTGTGAATAAAAATGCTGAGCTTCCTAGGGTGAGTGCAGACCCCATAAAGATTCACTGTCCTGGAAGGTGTGAATGAGTGGAGCTTCTTGAGATGATGTCGATGGTATCTGACCTTGAAGATGACCTGCTTACTGCCTCTAGATTCTTCTTTTCCCCCTGGTGCCTGAGCTGTTCTGAATCAGATGCTGAACTGTTTCGTATCATGTATGTAAATCAGTGATCCCAAGCTGCCCTGTCCCTGCTTGTGAATCAAAGCCTTTGAATGCCTGCCACATGGACATCTTCTGTAGTCCTGTGGGCAGCAACAGATCTCTGATTTACCAGAGAAGTGAAGGCAGCTTCAGTTTCTTTGGGGATGTTTTTGTTTACCTCTGAACCCAGTGCTTGTGTGAGGTTCGTAAATGGGCATTGAAGCCCACAACCAACCTTACCCTTTCAAAAGCCATGAGAAGCTGTTTTGAGGTTAAGGATTTCAGTCCATGAACAGCTAATGTTCTACATGAGCCTTCCACTCGAGCAAGCCTGTAGAATACAAAATCTTACTCCTCCTGATCCTACTTCATGGTACACAAATCAGCTGTTCAGGTGCTGCAAGCATCCTGAAGTGTCTGGCAGTTTGTCATAAGCTCTATTCATAAGCATTCTAGGAGGCTGTGAAGAAGGAGTAGAGGGCTATAACACTCAGTTTGATCTTACTGGAACTCCATTTTCCAGCTGGGTTTGGGCTGATGATTTTTGGTGTCCTGGATGGAGCACTGAAAAGTAACACTGACTTTGTGGGGAATGTTGTGGTGGACACCATGCAAGGATTGGGATTCTTCTTCAGTCTGTTTATTAAGCCACAATAAGGGCTTCTGGAAGAGTGAAGGGAAATAATGACAATTGAAAAGGAAAAGAATTTTAGAGGCTAGAAAAACGATACTTCTATTTAATGCTGTTACTAGCTCCATTTGTCTGTAGCATGATAGATTTTAACAACAACCATTTTACATCCTACAAGAGATGTGGCTTACTGGGGTTTGTAGCTCCCTGTTCTGCCTAAAGTGACTCTTAAGTTTTAAGATTAAATTGAAATTGGTTTCATTAAATAAAAAGGAAACATAGCATTTTATTACTTTACTCTTGTTCTGTAAAGTCCCACACAGCCAGGAGGTTCATTATAAACCACTTGGAAGACTTAACAAGTATATGAAATGCAGTGTAATTCATGAAGTAAATATCAAATTCTCATGTCTTTCAGTTGCAGTCAGCATAGGTGTTACATAGGAAAACAGACTTGCTTTTTAATTAATTTGGAAGTTGCCAGTATTCTTTTAAATGACCCGTTTTCTTCCAGAAAGATTTATTTTTCAGCCATTGTGTAGTTTTTGGTTTTATAGTGAAATCTGATACCCTAAACTTAATGAGGACTTCACTGTTCACCTGAAAGAAGCCACGATTACATCTTTTCTTGTTTTTAAGAGATAAAAACCAAAATAACACATGTAATTAGTCATTGTTTTTCTGAAACAAATGGAGCAACTTGTCTGTTGTTTGCTTAAGTCATCTTTTCAACAGTAATTATTTAGTGAGTTTCAATCAAAAATAATTAGTGCAGCCTAAATAGTTTTGAAACTCCCAGAGGATGACTGTAAAAGATCAGACCTTTTTCTTTGTAAAAGCTTGAAACCAAAAGCACACCTAATATGCCATTCTTTAGTAAATAGAAGTCCTTGGGCTTGGAAGTGTAACTTGCAGTCACTGTAGGGCGACAAGAGTGTGGGGCATCTGTCCTGTGGGCTGGTAAACCACTGGAATCACCTGGGGCAACTGGGTGGTGTTTGGGGTGTGGTGGTAAAAGCAGCTGCTGTTGTGGACTGAATGTTTCTAATGAATAGATGCAATTGAGTGTATGATCAGTGGCATTCCAGCAACCTGAATGGGCTGTACTGTACTTACTGTACTTCCTTAGAGCATAAACAGCCACTGACATTGTAATTTAGAGTGGGCTGCAGCAGTTCTAGATGAACTGTGGAATGTTACACACTTGTCACTTTTGTGGGCTTTTTTTTTTCTTTCCCTCAAGCAAACTTTCCTTTGAGCAAAGGGTGCCTTTTCTGGATGAAGATTTCTAGACATAGTTTGTTTGGGCAGCTATTTTAAAGAAAAAATCATATTTTAGGATTTTTTACAGGCTACATACTGCCAGTAACATGCTCTCTGTTGTACAACTATGAATATGTGAAGTGGGAAAGTTCTTATACTTCATTTTCTTGAGAGGCTTTTATAAATATCTGGAGTGAAACATCTACCCCCTGTGCCAATATCAGAATATTTTGAAAGGGAAGATCTGTCCATTGGTTACTAATTGTAGTGTCTTTCAATAAAATGGAATGGTGTCTGTGAAATAGTGTAATAATGTGTTTAAGAATATCAAATTGACTACCTTCTCATCAGTGTTATGCTGAATGAATGAGATTCAGTTTGTAGAAGTGGGGTAGGAGTTTTGGTTGCTTTTTTTTTTTCCCTTAAATTCCTCATTGCATTCCAGGATTTTTTCAGTCTCTTCTTCATGGCTTGCCTTCTTTTCATTGATCCCATTTGGCAAAGATTCTACCCTGGTTTGGGAATGCTGATTGGTTTCAGGTTTTGAGAATGGGGAATAAAGTATTTCTCTCAATTTGAACAAATATTTGCAGTTCTTTAAGTGAAAGAAATTCTGTTCTGCCAAATAGAGCTTGGGCAAAAGGTCCTTTTTTTTTTGCATTTATAGGTCATGCTTGTCCACCTATGATCCATGAGCCATCAAGCAGTGTGTTACTGAGCAATAGGACTTTTCACCATAATGTTGGAGTGATGACTGGGAACAGATACACTGTAGAGTTTTGTTTTGGTAACAGACTTGCTGAAGCTTTGCTGTAGTAAAATATCTGTTGTGATGTATTTAAGAGAACAAGTCTAAAGCAACAGCTTGCCTTCAAGGTGAAGGACAGCAAAAATTGTAATAGCAAGTAAGAGAACTAATTTCATAACACTGGCCTGTCCTGTAACAAAATTTTGTGTTTGCTTGAGTAAACTTTACCTGTGTTAGGAGTTTTGCCTGCCCAGCTATTTACCAAAACCTCAAGGATGAGCATCTTAGTCATCTTCTGGATGTTTTCAGTCCAGATTGTTTGGTTAATGAAAAATGAGCTGTTATAAAATTGCCTGGGTTATTCTGTGGGACATACTTTAAAGGTGAGCATCACAGAACATTTTGAATTGGAAGGAATCCACAAGGATCATCAAGTCCAGCCCTTAACTGAATAGCCCATACAGGGATGTAACCTGTGCCCTTGGTGTTGTTAGCACCATGCTCTCACCAGCTGAGCTAATGTGGTGCAAGTCATTACAAGCTGCGCTGCTTGTAGAGGTATTTTGGGTTACAGAGAGGAAAAAAGGGATGTTCAAATGAGGGCACTCGCTGCTGAATGCAGGAGAAAGGTTTTATTTTAGCAACTGAAATAGATCTGATAATTCAGGCCAACAGTCTCTTGGGTGTCCCATTTGCATCCACCATTTGAAAGTAAGTTGTTCACTCTGCCTTCTCTTTACTAGGTGTATTGAGGGCTTGTTTCATAACCTTTTCCTACACTTTTTTCTTTCTAACCTCCCTTTTTGGTTTCAGTCTTTCTGAGAGATTTCCAGAGTAGTGCAGTGTTCTTCCATCAAAGCATGTAACGGAATGTGTTTCCCCACTAATATCCCTGAGGTTAGCAACTTAAGTCATTTCAGTTCTTCAGAAAAAAAGTGAGTCATAGCTTTTCAGGGGCTGAAAGCAAGAGGTGGAGATTGCTCTTCAGCTGATAGCTTCTGACACCTTTCTCTCCTAAGCCCCTTCTCTTGTCTCCAATCTTCCTATGTTTCTGTCACTTCTTGATGAGACTGGCTTAGTGAGGATACTTAGATTCTCTGTGTCAGGATACAACTCCCACAATGTGTTTGAGATGGTGCTCTTGGTGTTGTTCTGTGTGAGCATGGCTTGGAATATTCTTGTCCTGCAGAAGGAAGAAAAGTATTTTCCCTTGAGTTTTTGTGGTGGTGGAAATATTTATTAACAGTTGTAAATGATTGTGTGTTCTCCTTCGCATGACAAGATTTGGCAGCTGGGCAGTAATATTGCACTGAAGAAGAATATTTTAAACTCTGCTCTTAATTCTTGTTAGTCTTTTTTTTCTTTATCAAACTATAGAATAAATTACATCTTGGTAGTAGGATTGTGTTTGAAATGCCAGGACAGGAATCAGATGCTAGACTTCAACTGTAGATAAGTGTGAATCTTGAGTTATCTTAAACTTTCCTATTCCTCATATGAGATAAACATTCTAGAAGCTTGGGAGTTAATGTAAAAATATAAAATTGTGTCTTGCTATAGCAGGGTACAGGATTAACTTTCACTGGATACTTAAACTGTATTTATTAAAATTTAATTGCCAGTAGAATTTTGAGCTATGGATTTTTTTTTTTTTGAGAAAGGAAATTACTTCTTCACAGTCACTAAAAAATCTGCATAAGCATTTAGTTCAGTCTCTGAATAAAAAGCCCTTGTGACCAAAAGTGAAGATTGCCATTATTATTCTAACAGGAAGCTGATATCACAATAGTAGTAGGGTGTAACAGTTCCTTTTGCATTTTTTGTGTTGTTCTCAGCCTAAATATCTGCTGCTCTTTCAGCTTTAATATCTGAAAGGAACCAGTGTGATTTTATAATTTATACTGAGACTGAAAAATAGCATCTCTGCATTGGAAGGGGAATGTGGGGTGTTTTTTGCTTGTTTGTGGGGGTTCTTTTCTTTCTTAAAGAAATTGAATGGCACTTTTAAACTTAAGAGATTTCAGTGGAAGGACTTGATACAAGACTTTTGCATGCTGCTGTCTTTAGGGGTAGGTCAAGGTGTGCATTTAGAACTCAATTCAACCTAGGAATGTTTTTTAGTTGTTACCAAACTAATTAAAAGCTTACGTTAAAGCTGCTAATTAAATGTCAGTACAATGAAAATAAAAATTCCTTGCTACTCATGTGATACTCAGGTATGTGCCATACTTCTGTGGAGTGATTTTAAAAAAAAAATTGTTTTCTTTTTCCTAAAGCATGGGCAAATATACATAAAATAACATGCAATTACATTTGTTTTTCCTCAGTTTTTTCTTGCTGAAGCCCCATCTCAAGCAGACCACAGCTTGTTGGTGCTCCCATGGGCCCAGCATTCAACTTCTGCTCGGCAGCTGCTTGTGGTGTCAACTCCTACAGAATGTCCATGTGCCATGCGTCTTGTCCATGTGTCCCCCTAATCTTCCATAAATCAGGCTTCACTATTTGCTTCTTGGGTGCTGCCTGTCTGACTTGCAAATGCTTGTATGCAGTGCTGTCTGAAGTAGGTGAACAGAGATGTGAAAGAGCCCTTCAAATCTTTTTACTTGGTGGTGCCAGCTGCTGTTTTTATCCTTTAGTGGATATGTCCATTAATTCCCCACCATTGCCTTGAATCACTCTTAAGAAACAGCTGGTTAGAGCCAGGTTTTCCTTTCTTTGACCTCAGAGAGAATTCTGAATGGATTACAAGCTGTGGCTATAGCTACTCTAGCTATAGAGTAGATATTCCACAATCAAGTACTGCTGGAAAAAATACCATTTGCACTAGTAAAATCAAGCAGGGACAGACATATGATCATTGTTTGCCTAAAGCTACAAATGTTTGTGTTAACTTGGGCTTTAAATTTACGTAGGTTATGTGTATAGCATGTGAAATACATCTAACTTTTTCATTCCATCTGCTTATGTTCATAACCTAGTTGTGAGTGTAGATTAGATCTGACATTTTTATTTTGCTTGGAGCTGAGGCTTAGAGTGGGAAATGCTGGCCCTTATTTCTAAGTTTTTATCATTCCCTAGTTTTTTGGGAAAAAAATTAAATTTAACTGTGCTTCTGATTACCAAATTAGAGGCTGAAGTTGCTGTGGCATTGTGGTCTGCGGTCTCATCCTAGCAGTAGTAGTCCCATGTTGTCCGGGCTTGAGAGAGATCCCAGTTTCCCATCTCCAGAAGATGCTTTAATAAAAGCCTGGTGAAAGTCAGTCAAACTCTTGCTGTCTGCCTGCTCTACGCATTTGCTGCACGTCACCCAAAATACTGCTGCTGATAGAAATATTTTTGATTTTATGTTAGTGGGCAGCTTCTGTGGAGGTGGTTCTGTCAGCTCTGATCTTGATGGGGTCTCCCAGCTATGGCTGCAGCACAGCAAAACTGGTTTGTTCCTAATGGACTTGTCCTGCCATCTGGGCAGTCACTGGCAATTCACAAGGAACTTCTGGGTTACAAATGGACATACAGAAATTTGGTTTCATACAAGCAGTGCATGTGTGCATATATGTGTTGGGATATAGACTGCAGTGTCTGCACGGTGCCAGCTGTTGGTGAAGAACTTAATCCACAGGATTTCGTACTGCATTGAGGATTTCTTTTTCAGTCTAAGGAAACAATGTTTGAGGCTATGTTCTGCTTCCCTGCAGTGTAAGAGATGGATTTTTCCTGATGAGAAACTTGTGCTCTTCATTTTGAGTGAATCCAAGTAATTAAAAATATTTCCTTAGGGAGGTGAAGGATAAAAAGAATGAGAGAGGATATGAAAATACTTTAAAAAATTATTTCTAGGTCAGTTAATTTTCAGAAGGCTGAAGCTAAAGAACACTGTGTACCTGTAACTTTGTGAATCAGGTAATGGCCATGGCAAGGACAGTCTGTGGAAATAACTCTGTCCTGTGCCACTGCTTTTTCTTTAATTGTTATCAGTGTATGTGTGCATGTGTGAAACTTACTGTGACACACGCAGTCACTTATGCACTTAGAGAAATACAAACACAGTGGGAATTGGGAAAATGGTGGGATTTAAATGTATACTGCTTGAGTGACCAAGCATTTTGCAACTGTTTTCTATACCCTTCCATTATCCTCCTTTTCTGTATCCTACATTACTCTAACACAAGGTTTGTAAATTACTCATTTAATCCAAAGCATGCAAAGATGCAGGGTCTGGCACCTCACATGCATAAAATGGTAGAAAGAAGGCTGCTGCTACTGGGTGATAATATGGTTAAGTTTCTGCCCTTTAAAGAGACTGACTTTAGAAGGAGAGCTAGCAGTGTAAAATTACTCCTGTAAAAGTCTTTATATGGCTACATTTGGATTTTATCCACTATTTGAATCTGTTGGATGGGGGTTATTTCAAATCAAATGTCAGCTGAAACTTAGAGATCACTGTTGCTGATCTGCAGCTTCATTCCCTCCCTGTTTGTTTTGTTTTGTTCTCCCCCTGTATCAGTTCTTATCTTCCAACCTCTTCAAGTCTATACCTTCCTTTCTTTACCTGTTGTCCTGTTGCATTGCTTTTTCTGCTCCATTGGTTTGAATGACTAATATTCAACACCTCCTATGGGCCTTTCTCTGTGTGCCTCTGAGTACCCTAAATGAGTTTATTTTTTTTTTAATAATTGCAAACTACTAAGGAATAACTCTTTTATAGACTTAAGTCTTAAATGTAAAAAAAATTGATGTGACATGTTAAAGAATTATAGATGCACCTGTAATGTGACTTTGCCAGCACACCCTGTGTGTTTTCATTTCTGCATCTTTTCTTCCATTCAGTGTCAGGGATTCATAGGCTGTGCTTAAACCAGCCACCTGTCCCATTCATGCTTTTCTTCCAGCATTGCCACAGTTGCTGTGTTCATTCCACCATCCTGCCACATGTCAGCCTGATAAAGATGCATAAAATCCAATTCAATCAATGTAATTGGAATCTTTCAAATACTAATTTGTGTGGGGTATCCCCATTTACAAAAAAAACCCCAAAACTGGTTGTACCAATTAAAAATACAAAAAGTTGTGGTCAAAAGACAGAGACCTTTGAATCAAATAAATTCACTCCATATTGGGCTGTTTTTATCCTGGCTCCAAATGAGTGCTCCAAACCATATGCACTGCACCTTGGTGGAGCCTGTTTTTTCTGGTTGTCCAGCACAGTTTGATTCTATTTCAGATGATCCCTGTATTTTAGATGATCCTCTGATTGTCCATGAGATCTGTGCTGCCCAGACATGGTAGCAATCTGCTGGCTGTGTGCTGGAGCAGGATGGAATTTTTCTTCAGCAGTTGCTATGCTGGAAACTCACTTGCATCTCCTTCCTGTGATTGTATCTTGCACACTGGCCATCCCTCCTGTTTAGAAAATCTTTTTATTATGTTCTTTAATGCAAGCACTATGTCCATTGAGTGCTTTCTCGAAGGTGTTTTATGACAAACCTGTGAAATGTGTGGTGTTGCAATTGTGCAAATAGTGGAGAGAAGCTACTGCCTAGGAATCCACAAGTGGGCAAAAGTCCTCAGTGTTAGCCAGGACACGTGGCAAGCCAGCTGCCCATACTACAGGAGGACCCTACTGGGAAGTGCCAGCAAATTTGAAAGCAAACCACAAGAATTTTCATTTGCGTTGGTGTGCCTCCCCCGCCCCTCATCTCTCTGTTTGCTGAGAAGTGAACCTTCAGGGCTTTTAACCACATGAAAGTAACTAGAAAAAGTATTTTTTCAGTATTATTTGTAATACTGTAAAATCATTTGCAACAGATTTTTCCAGGAACTTCTCTGTGATTTGTAAGTGTTAGAAACTGGTGGAGGTTGAGAACTTGCTGTTGCAGGCCCTGCTCCTCACTCAGGCAGAAATGGGCTTTCAGATTTGCTGCCAGGGAGAATCTGTTGCCCCCTGAGTCTGGAACACCACTGCTCAGGAGGGAGAGTCTGGGACACAGCTTTGCTTTGGAGGCAGTGCTGCCTTCTCCCAGATTCCTGGGAAGGTCAGAGTGTTCTGCTATGTGTTCAGCACCTCCAGGAGCACTATTTTGAGCAAATAGCGGTGCTACATGCCTAGCAGGATTTTTTGGTTCTTTTCAAAGAACTGTTTCTTACTTTGGGCCAGAGGGTTTGTGCTCCCAAGCTCACCACTGTGTAGTGGAGTATGAACTCAGTCTTCACCCTGCCCTATACAGCCAAACAGCAACAGCTGTAGCATCAGCTCAGCATCTACATCCAGCAGGCCAGTTATCTTAGTTTCTGCCATGCATATAACTTCCTTCTCTTCCTCTCTCTCATGAACTTAGGGAGGCAGGACCATTGCCTAGCTTCAGACAAAGCCATGAGTCAAACTAGTGGAGCCTTCCTAGCATACAAACTGTTGAGCCCATGAATTTGGGGAAACTCCTGCCACTAAACAGAGAGCTAGATTGTTTTGCTACGTTCACGTATTAGTTTTGTGGTTTCCCAGTCTGAGAAGAGGCTGTCATTTTTGTTTTTTTTCTTTTTTTCTTTTTGACTCACAGATCATGGCAGCTAATGGATAGAGGAAGTATTGCTGTTGAGGTTTAAACTCTGACAGGAGAGTGATATCTGACAATGATGATGGCCAATGGAAAGCCTAACAAGGATGAAGCTCCTGCTAAAAAGGAGGAACTGCGTGTGTGAGCAGGGAGGATGATATTTGACATTTACTTGAGGGGCAGTGGCAGTCAAAGGTGGTAGTGCTGAGCTCAACCATTAATAGTAAACTGGCTGTTTTAACTGGCATATCTGGCTTTGAAGGGATCATGCTCAGGTGTTGGGGAAGCCCTTCTCTTCCACTCTACAGGGTGGAAGAAGGAGCAGCTTGAGCCTGAACTGCTCCCTGCACATCAGGGGAGCAGTGTGGGGTTCCCACCAGAGTTCCCCCAGTGTGTGCCTGCTCCTGGCTCTAGCTGGGGTCACTGCAGAGGTGCTTTCCCCTCCTTCTCAGTTTATTGAATTTAAGAGCTCCAGGTTACCTTGCATTCCTCCCTCCCACTTTCTTTTCAGTTTTTTGTTGGCTTGCTGTCTAAAGTCATGCTTAACTCCTCATTCTGCCCACATGCTCTGTTCACAGGGCTTAATTGCTTTTTGTACTTTCAGGTAACACCCTCCTGTACTTGAAACGCCTGGCTTTTGTGCTCATTGCAATGGTTGTTCTTGTTTTTAAGAAAATAAAGGATTTGTTTTTCAGGTAAAAATAGCTTTATTATTTCCATATGCAAGGAGAAATCAGGGCAGGCATGTTTCCAGGTCAGCCTGGAGATGGCTTGGATAGTGAAACCCACTGTTCCAAAAATGGGCTGGAGCAGGCAACACTTCTTGATCTGCTGAGCAAAATTAACTAGCTTGGAGGGAGGCAGCATCCCTTTTTTGGGTGCACATGCATCATGCTGGTATTCTGGAGAGGAGTCAAGCATTGCCATAATGAGCATTTTATTCTGTTAAGTGCTTGTGTTTGTTTTACGGTTTTCTTATAATCAGGTTGTTTTGGTAATTGTAGGCATGAGTTTTGCATAAAAGATTACAAATGAAAGTTTCTTAGGGCATAGTTCTATACTGCAAGAGTATCTGAGTAGAAGACATTTGCAGTCTTGTATTGTTCCAAGATTGTGCTCGGTTGGCAGCTGTACTTTGGATTTTGTTGTCTGTGGTAGCCTTCTTGTGAATCTTATTGCCATGTATTTCTAAATTTATGTGAATGTGATGGGGACCTTTTTCATCTTTGTATTTTGCTAGGTCATATTTTTACTTCCTTCTGGCGTATTTTAGAGTTCTCTTTAAGGCTTTTAAAATTAGTCAGCTTGAATTTTTCCTTTAGCTTCACAAAAGTCACTACAGAAGTATAAAGAGCACAGAAGGGGAATTACAGGCAGTGTTAGAAATGTTCCTTCAGAACAGAAAAGCAGATTTAACATGACTTAAAAACTCCTCTCTGTTTCAGAGTTGCAAAAGCTCTTTTATTCACCAGAGAACTGTTAAAGCTAGTAATTTTTGGCATAGTATCGGTCAGGGAAGCGTGACAAAGTGTAGTGGAATGCACTGAGCTGTGATCCAGCTTGCAGTGTTATATGACTTTTAGTGTATGGAGCATTGCAGGAAGTGCTGCAGGGGGATGGGAAGGCCTTTTAGTTTCATCAGCTACTGAGTAACAGTGTCCTCCTTCCTCAGACCCCATCTGCAACAACAGGGGTCCACCTTGGTTGCTTGGGTCAGAAGACAAAAAGTGAACATTTTTCCTGCACAATCTGCTCAGAACCTGTCTGTTTTTTGAGCACCACTGTGCAGAATGCAGTGAGATGAGGAAGTTTTGTGAAAGAGTGTGAAAGAAGAGCAGTGTGTTTGGGATTTCAGATCCACTATGCATGTAAACTGGGATCGTATCCCCAGCCCCACCATGCTAGAATGTGAGGATTCTTGAGCTGAATTTCTGCCCTCACTGGGATCAGCTGTAAAATTCCTGGTGATTTCATCGGACCAGAGTTTTGCTGCCTATTTTGAGCAATAAAAGATTACTCCTGTTTCACCAATACATACACATGCTAAGTCCATTTACTTAGACTTAGGGTTTGGCACAGATTTTGGCCTTAAATGAAGTATGTTCAAATCTCTTTAATATTGGTAACTTGGATTTCAGATTACATGCACGACTGAATAACCAGTTATAATAACCAGCCAAGATATTCTTGTAACTTGTAGCATGCTTTCCCCCTTTCCTCTCTTAATTATGCTGTCAGTGTTCACAGAATTTTCCAAGCATTTATAATGACATTATAAAAAAAATGATCATACCTTTCCTAGCAGAATAAGATCTTTGGTTTATGACCTGCATGTTAGAGACTGGTAAAACCTCAGTGCAGTATGGATGGTACTACCAGTGTAAATGGCTAACAAGAGTTTTACTATTCGCTTTGGGTTTCACATTTGCATTGCAGTGATAATCAAATAAAAAGCCACCATTTCACCCTGACATTGGAGTAAAGCTGTTTGTTGCAACATCAATATAAAAAATGAGGTCTCTACCCAGAAGATATTACAAGCTGGATTGATTTTTCTAGGGTAGAAATGTGAGAAGGCTGCAATGCAGAAAAGATGAAAGGATAATGATGTTCAGTGGTTTTATTGTTTGCATAGAGATCTCTGTCATTCTTACTGTCTTTTTATTTAACTTTCTACAAGAGGACACCTTGAGGTTGTACTGAAAAAATGGCTTAAATTCAGGGCAAGAGTAAATGAGTAGTCAGCTGGTGGGGGATGGCCCAGTCCATACACTTCAGGTTGGAAAGAATGCAAAGTCGCTTGGCAGAGAGATTGCTTAGATGAGAGCATTGTAATACTCACTGAAAGCTCATTTGGCTTTTAGCACATAGATCCTATTTAAAATTTCGGCTGTCAGATTATTACAGTTTGGGGTACTTTTGCTCCAGTTGCCTGGCTCTAAACTTTGCAGAGAAAAGCTGCAAGTTGAAAACCAACTACTAAAATTGATATACAAGAATCATTATAGTCACTCAAGTAATGGGCTGCATATGGAACTACTATGGCTGTATTACTGTTTTCTTTTGCAAGGCAGTACTTTGGATAGTTCCAACAATCTCAGCTATTGCATGTTCTGAAACATAAGTCCTACACATTTCATTTGTGGAAAAACATGCCTGAATTCAGGTTTTCACACATAGTTTTGTATATGTGTGTGTATATATATATATATATATATATATGTATGCACATACTCCTGAGCCTGCCTGTCATTGGCCTCTGGTTAGTTTCTGAAGGTGGTGGCAGACACTGGAGAGCTTGATTAAAAGTAATTAACCATAATGCCAAGAATTTTAAATGCTGATGGATGCCTTGGAGAAGAGGAATAGACAGTTACAATGCCTGTTACAGGAAGCAGATGTTGGCCTTGGAAGCACTGCTTGAACCCTGCTGTTCAGGAGTAACTGCATCTGTGATTCTGTATCTCACAGCACTGTCCAAGGCAGTGTGCACACAGCTGGAAGCCCAAGTAAGTGGAACTGTGGAAAACCATTTCTCTGGAACTGTAGAAACTACCCTAAGATGACCTCTCAGTGTAGAGTGAGCCTGATCATCAAAATACAGGGGACCATCTCCATGTATCATCACCATGGAGGCTTAGCTTTGTCTTGTGCTTGGCATGCTTGAAGAATACAAACATAGATCTTCCCATGAACCTGCAGTGTGGTCTGATGCAGGGACATATTTAACAGTACTTGGCAACATGCTCACAGATTAGCAATCAGTAGGAGGACTGTCTCCACCCAGTTCTCTGAGGGCAAGTTTAGGAAGTTGAAATTTGATTGCCTAACCAGGCATATATCCTTACCTTTGGCAGCTTCAAACAGGTGCAGAGAAACTGAATTATTTTTACTTCATGCAGAAATCAAGACATTCACCTGTGCACTACTGCGCATTGTTGAGTCCTAGTGTCCGAAACTCTGCCTTAGAAATCCTTCCTCCCATGCCATGTAGTGTTATGCTTGCTACCCCATTAAAGCATGGGCCAGTTTTCATTCTGCTGCTGAAATACTCAAAAAGAATATTGCTCATTGTGGTTTTGCTGTAGACCTCAATTTTAAGAATATGTTTCCTCAAGGAAGGAAAGTGATCCCTTGTCTCTTTTTGTTTGTTAATGTTTTGCACCCTTAAAGATCTTAGAAGAAACACTGCTGCCTTTAAATAGTATTTGTGCAACTGAGTATGGACTGTAATAATAATAATAATGGTGATGATGATGATAAGAATTGCAGAACTGCAGAATGGGTCACTTTGGATGGGACCACAGTGGGTCATCTGGTTCAACTTCCCTGCTCAAGCAGGGCAATCCTAGATCGAGGGGCACAGGATAGTGTCCAGATGGTCCTTGAATATCTCCAGTGAGGGAGGCTCCACAACTTCTCTTGGCAATCTGTTCCAGTGCTCGGTCACCCATACAGTAAAGTATTTCCTCCTCATGTTCAAGTGGAACTTCTGTGCATCAGTTTCTTCCTGTTGCCTGTTGTCCTTTTGCTTGGCACTACTGAGAAGAGCCTGGATCCATCCTCTTGACACCCTCCCTTTATACATTTATACACATTGTTGATGTTCCCTGTGTTTCCTCTTCTTGAGGCTGAACAGCCCAGCTCCCTCAGTCTGTACTCAGGAGAGATGCTTCAATGCTGTAATCATTTTTGTAATTCTCTGCTGGACCCCCCTCCGGGAGCTCTGTGTCTTCCTTGTCCTGCAGAGCCCAGACCTGGACACAGCATTCCAGATGTGCCTCACCAGCACAGAGTAGAGGAGCAGAATCTCCTCCCTCGACCTGCTGGCACTGCTCTTCCTGAGGCACCCCAGGATCCCACTGGCCTTCTTGGCCACGAGGACACTGCTGGCTCATGGACAGCTTGTTGTCCACCAGGCCCCCCAGGTCCTTCTCCACAGAGCTGCTTTCCAGCAGGTCACCCCCAGCCTGTGCAGTGCCTGGGGTTATTCCTCCCCAAGTGCAGAACTCTGCATTTGCCTTTGTTGAATTCCAGACAGTTCCTCTCTGCCCATCTCTCCAACCTGTCAAAGTCTTCTGAAGGGCTACACAGACCTCTGGCCACTCCTCCCAGCTTTGTGTCATCAGTGAGCATTTATCAAAAGGATACTGGGCCAAGTATTGAACTTAATAGTAGTAATGAAGCGTGAAAAACAATTGGCAGTTCTCCTATCAAATTATATAGATTGAAAGCATTGGAAAATAAAAGTCTCCTAGAAGTTTGAGTAAAGGCTTGAAGGAGAGAGGTGAGGAATACTGATCCCCTGCCAGTATTACTAGGAACTGCTAAGCAAATGTGTCAACACTAAGTGACTTATTCAAGAGAATATATCTGTTTGAACCTTCTCAAACTCCCTCCTCAGACTTCAGTTTTGAAGATGAGTAGAATAATATCCTCTGCTCTGCTTTCCTCCCTGTCCTTTGTTTCAGTTTAATCAGGTTCAGACTTCTCTAGAGTTCAAAATACTGTATTTTCATAAGAAATATAGTTGTTGTGGAATAGGTCCAATATATTCTAGAGTGTTAGAGGGTTTTTATTGGCTTGATACAGTGAGATATTTTTTTCCTTCTTCTGTGGTTTAAAATTACTTGTCTAACATGTTGATTTATAGCCTGTCATGTAAGACTGTTTCCCCTTGGCTATATCTTTTTAAATGATCAAATGTATTTTTGAAAAATGTCCTAGTTTTGCCTTGAAATATTAGGTGATAACTGCACAAGTAAGGGAGGGATTAGCTTGTTAAACTTAGTATGATACCAACATACAAAATACAGCACTTAATGCAGCACAGAGGCAAAAAAAAAAAAAAAAAAAAAAAGAAAACCTTATGATCTGAGCTATCACAAGCATATTCCTTTCACCTGGGAAATTTGTATAAGCTGGTGTGAAGGAAGTAGAGGAGACTCCTGGGCTGGATTTCCAGGAGAGCAGCTTTTGTTCTTCCCAGTTCCTTCTTGCAAGCTGTGTGAGCACAGTGGTTGTGGAGCTGAGCAGTGACTGATCAGAGAAGTGATCCAGGTTAAAAATAAGTTTTTAGGGATGATGGGAGGGACATGAGCACAATTGAGGGGTACGGCAGGGGGAAGGCACAGAAAGCAGCAGAGAAGTTGAGAGTGGTGGCAGCTGCCTTGGCTGTCAACCACCATCAGAGGAAATGCTGAGAGAAAGCTCAGCTTTGCACTCACATGCTCTCCTCCTTCCAGCTGTGCTGCAGGGAGGGCCATCTGCTCTGGTGAGGTCTTACTGCCCCAGCTGAGCTGCTGCTGGAGTTAACCCTAGCTGTCTTGGGGCAAAATGCTTCAACAGCTGAATTACCGGTCTGTGCTGACCCAGCTGGCTCTGGTGGCAAGTGTGGTCAGGCAAGTGGGAAGCAGGCGATAGTTGGGCACAGGGAGAAGTGACAGGCAGCCAGGTACAAGACAGAAATAGTTTTCTGCCAACACACTTGCAGCTGGAACAGGTATGTGAATAGTAAGTTATGAATGCTAAAAGTAGTGATGTGGTCATTTTCTACATTGCTGTGCTGATTTCATTGATGGCTCATGGCAGGTTTCTGGGAAAGGGGATGGCATTGAGAAGAATCTTCCCAGAGGATTTATTTTCTTACAACAACCTAAAATACATCTCACAGCTTTTTCATGAGCAGAGTGAGAAAAATGCTTCTTCAGGACTGTGTGTCTTGACTATTAAAGTATGCCACTTGGCTGGTAGCCATCAGAAGTAACAGTGAGGTGAACGGAGTAAAGATACTGTTAAAGAAAAATAAACAATTTAAAAAGGACAATTTCAGAGATAATGTGAAAACCTAGAAAGAAATAGTTTTATACTTTCCTGTGTACTTTTGAAAATAATTGCACAATAAAAGCAAAGTTGGATGAATTAGTTGTTTCAGTTCCTCTAATTTCTGTTCAACACTATTTAATATTTATCCCCTACTCTTCTGTATTGAACTGGACTTGGATTCCTGTTTACTGTGTTCTTCTAGGACACTAATTAAAGCATGTGTTACTAACTGGCATCAATTTATTTTTCATTTATTTATTTGTTTACTTATTTCTACGCTTCTCTGTTCTTGTGGAGCACAGTAAAGGAGCAGTGGAGTGAAGCATTATCACCGAGCAGAAGTAGTCTTTTCTTCATGCTTCTCATCAGTTTTGGGGACCTCAATGGGCATTTCTGCCTCCACCCCTGTAGCTCCCGGTCTGAAGAAGATGCAGCTGCTCTCTTGGGGGAATTGTTTACCTCTCTGTGGAATCTTGTCCTGGTCAGCTATGTGCTAAGAATGTGAATAATTTTGCTGTGGCTGCTTTACATGTAAAAAGCCGGACCTTAAGATATTTTATCTGACTGAGGGGTTTTTTTTTCTTTCTCTTTTTTTGCCTCTAGCACTGGTAGATTTAAGAGTTTTGTCTTGCAACCTCAGAAAGCTGTGGTAACTTTGAGTCGTATGAGGCATTTAGTACAAAGAGATACTTTTGTAGCCTTGAAAATCATTAAATGCCAGTCAGTGCTGTTTAGCAGTTCTTACTTTTGGAGCTGTAGTTATATATATGTGTTTTATAGAGTTAATGAAACTAAGTCAAGAGCTGCATGGAGACTTCTGGAAAATGTCTAATGAGATCCCTAGTGCTGCAGTGTATATTGCATTACTGGATTGAGCATATTGATTTTAAAATGTTAAAAGCTGAACAAATGCCTTTTAATGTTTTTGAATGAGAATTTGGGGGAAAAAAAAAAGATAGCATTACAATTAACACATAAAATTCAAAATGTCAAGACAATTTTTAAAAATAGTACTTTTTATAAAAGTTTTGTCTCTTCCTTCTCTGAACAATAAATACAGGGCAAGTTGCCTTGCACAGCACTTGCATTCTCTGTGTGTGTGTGTGTGTCTCTACAGAAAAACATTAGGAATCCTATCTCAAGATAAAACCCAGATGTTTCTTCAGTCACGTGAGGTGTGCTGTGTTGCACTGGGAGGCTGAGAGAGAAAGTAGCCTTCATTTGTCTCACATCAGACCTGTATTTCTCAGATATATTCTTTGTTTTAGACCCTGCATTACTGCTTCATGTCTGTTGGGGTCCCATTGTGATACAAATACTCAAAGGAGAGAACAGTTCACTGGTAACGCATTCCAACCAGATATCCTGGAGATTTTATAAGTTCTTTTGAAGTACTCCCCAAAGAAAAAGTACGGGGAGCCAAACTCTCATAAACTTCTAAAGGCCATATCAGGAATACTCTGGAACATTTTTTTAAAAATTATTAGTACTTGACCTTGAATATGAACAGGCAGCTTAAGTTTGCTGCCTTCACTTGAATTTTCCTTGCCTTGGAGGCTTTATAACAACACTTCAAAGTTCTAATGGTTTAAAACTGAACAAACTACCTACAAGAAAAAGCAGGTCGAGGAAAATCACTCCCTAAATGTTAAAATCTTTTGAAGTAAAAGAAAATTTGTAATGCCTTAAGTAGATAGCACTTAGTAAAAATTACAGAGGCGCTGTTAACAGGAAGAGGTACAAAATTCAGTGTGTAGAGTTGAATATGAAGAAATGCCATTAACAGTATTGATGCATTGCAAATTTGTATCACCATGTAACTTTGTGGGTAACACCTGTCTCTGGCAGCACAAAAGCAACTTCCAGTCTTTGACACAATTCTTTTCTGTGCTTTGAGGCTTTATTCCTGGACAGCAAACTTCCTAACTCATCTTGCTGCTAAATATCCTGTTTACAAGTTCCTCATATCCAATGTATATAAAAAATCATTTGTAAAGTCTGTGAATATCTGTGAAAATCCTGTTTTCTACATAACTCAAAATATATGTATCTTTTTAGTAGAAGGAAAAGCAATAGGGAGCCCTCATCTTGGTGTCTGTGGCCACTGAAAAGTAATGCTTTGATACACAAATAGCATTATTGTAAATGTAATGCCAGCCAAATGCATTTTTGCTAATGCGTGAGCAATAAAATTAGCAAACGCATCACTTGCTGCTAATGAAGAGGAATAAGCTCATCATTAAACCTTCATTGAACTGCTATTCTATCCAGCTTGAGTTACTCACCCTGATAGAGTAAGAAACTGCTGTCTCTGACAAAAAGAAAAAAAAAAAGAAGAAATAATAAAGGAGAAGAGAAAGGGGACATACATGTGCTAGCAGGAAGGGGTCATGCTGTCATTCTCACAGCTCAGGATGTGAAAATAAGGTCTAGAGGAGGGCATGGATGACCTGCTGGTCTTGCAGAAAATATGCCCAGGTTGCTAATAAATATCTCACAAAATATCTCACTTGGGAGAAAGAACATGAGAGAACCCAGTTCCAAGAGTAGAGTTAAATGACAGCTGGGTTTTGCAGGAATTTGCTATCTTAATGTATTTAGTGATTTAAAATGAATTGCATCAGGAATAGGTGAGGTTTTGGTTTTTATTTTTTAAGATTGCTCACCTTGAGTGTAGGGACCCTCATTTGGACTCCAGAGTGCAGAGTAGGAGGTTCATTCCTTATTCATGGCTGTGTTTCATACACAAGGATCCTGGCACACGACTTGCAGTGAAAGTGTCCTGGAGCACTCTTTTGGAAACAACAGTGTTGTTCTGCTGTGTGCTGCACCTTTCCCTCGAGGCTGGGCTCAATTCTACCTCAACTTTGAAGATGCCTTCTGAGCAAGGGTCTTTGCTATGTTTTATGTGTGTTGAGAGTTTGTGAGATTCCAGTGGAATCCTGAAGGCAACTATGATTTTTTTGCTATGATTTTTTTTTCCAGGAACTTATGTAGGTTCTTTGCTGGGTGCTGCAGTGTTATTAATACCCTCAAATTAATACTTACATTGGTATTAATATAAACACTGTTGGCTGAGTTTGCATGTTTCATTGGGCTGAGTTAGACAAGAGCAAAAGTGGAGGAAATTGTCTGGCTGGTCTACCCATTCTCTAGGGTAGGAAAATTTTCTGATTGCATTGGTGACATGCACAGCACCTTTCCTGCTCTGCTAATTACTTCAATGTGCTTTATGAAGACGTGATAATAAAATACTTCCTGTGTGAGTTACTGGTCTTGTCTTTTCAAGCAAAATTCTCTCTTTAAATTGTGTTTCTGGATTCATTGTTGCTTTCTGGATGTAAATCATGTCAATCCAGAGGAAAGTTTCAAACCAAATGGTGATGGGGTTTTTGAACCAAGAATTTGAAGATTCTTGCCCCCTGCATACCTTCCTCCTAGTTATAAAGGCTGTAACACCTGATATTGTTTGCCATTAGCTTTTGGCAAACTCTGCTGCTCAGTGCTGAAATGGCTGTTTGCTTCTCTTTACATCAACTCAACTTGGATAAAGAAAGTAGAAAACAGGCAGATGGGAGGTGTGGTATTCAACACTTCAGTAATGCAAATTTAAATTGAGAGGCTTAGTAAAATACTCTCCACTGGCTTGGACTTCTGTGCCATGTAGAAAGGATTTGCTTTGGAATACCAGGTAGATGACTCTTGTTCTTTGAGTTAGAGTTGTAAGCCTCAGAGTTTACCCAGTGTCTGGCTTGGTATGAAAAGGGGATGATGAGTGTAATCACACCCATAGTTATTAAAAAATGTGAACAGGAACCTGGAAGGGGGTTTCAGTGGACATTACAGGAGATAATAGTGGTGCTTAGTTTGAGACAACTCACGAGCTTATACTTGAATTTGTTTACAAATTGCCCTCTGTTTCCTTTTCCTCAGGGTTTAAAAGCTGTTGTAGGATGTTACCTTACCTTTGCAATACTAAAGGTGTGGATGAATAGTGCTGTGCCTTGCCTTGTGGGATCAGGAGAAGCTTTTAAGCCACACTGGTTAATGCAAGGCATGTGGCTGAAGCACTGTGTGATGGATTACAGGTCTCTACAGTGGCTGCCAGACAGAAGTCAACTGGAGCCCAGGCTGAAACTGCTACAAACATTGTCCAGAGGGTGGGAAGTTCCCTGTTTCTGTAACCAAAGTGAGAGGGTTTCAGGGAAGTAAAATAGGATCTTTGGAAAGGAGTTGTGTACACAGTTGCACGTGTGTGCATGTGCATTCACTCACACATGAAGTAAGCAAAGTTCCTCCATGCTGCTCTGTAATGTAAACCTGCCAGTGCCGTAATTTGTAAATGCTGCTTATAACATTATTTCCCTCACTGTAAGGTTTCTGAATTAGCACACAATAGTGCTCCTGCTCTAGTGCCAAGGAAGGGTTAGGGGAGATTTGTCCAGCTTTCTGTCTGTTGATGGACCTGGCATGGGTCATTTGCTTAGACTTGAACTCTAAATAGTTTAAATAGCTCTCCAATGAGCATACTTAAAGAGTAATGAGGAACAGTTATGGCTCTATATACAATTGTTTGTTCTGTTTTAAATTAAAAATCCATTTTAAAATAGGATTGTTCTCTTGTGTCTGTGTAGAGCTCAGCACAATGCAGAAGGCTTTGGGATGCCATCACAGTAGAAAGGATTTTGTGCATTTAGGGGATAATTCGAGCACAGCAGATGTACAAATACACTTTCCCCCCTTTATTCTATCATTAATGTAAACTTGATCCCTGTGAATTTTGGAATATAGATAGTTCTCAAGTACTACATGTGTTCCAAATGGAATGCTCTGTGCTTGCTCCTTACAACTCTCTTCTGATGTGGGATCTGAAGCAGTGTGTTTTCCAGAAGGGGAATTTTCTATACTCAGGGAACTACTAATATTGCCTATTACTCTTAGCCAAGTATGATTGTTAAATCAGGAGTATGTGCTCTTTGAAAAGCTGGGGGAGCAAGCAGGTGCCTTCAGACAGGGGCATTACTGCCTTTGAGGTAGGCAGCAACTCACCATGGATCTTGTGTTAAGTTTACAGTATCACTCCCTTCACCAAATATCTGGGAAAAGAAGGCTTGTGCCATCAGCTTTTCAGACACAAATGTGCTTTTTCCAAGGCTGGCGTGGACAGGAGAACAAGTTATTTGTCACTGCTCCTCAGGTCTATCTATTAAGTTGCCTCTATGATAAAGCTCTCTGCACCCTGCTCCCTTTCCTCTCATGCCTGTGTCCTGGCTGGAAGAGAGCAGCTCAGGTGTTTTTCCTTCCCAGGCTACTTGAAAGAAAGGAAGAAAAGAAAATTAGTATTCGTGGTGGCTCTTAGTTATTTTCACTCACTTTATTACTGTTCCTAATGTTGTGGTCTCTCTTTCCTTGCCTGTTTGTTCTTTCATGGCACTTGAGCTTTGTGCAGAGTGCAGCTTTGTTGCCGGGAGCAGGACCTTTCCCAGCTTCCTTCAGCCTCCCCCTTTCCAAATCTTTTCCAGAGTGCCTGTTGTGCTTCCAGAAATGGTCCAATAAATGTATATGCAAATATAATTAAATTACTTGTTTTATCAGACCGGTGACACAAATAAGAGTCTTCTTTATTTTTATGTACTGCTTTTAGGGGCTCACTTGAAATGAGATTATTTTAAAGGAAATAATCTACACAGATGTGCAGACATTATGTAATACCTGTATGTGTGTCAGTACATACACATGCTCTCTGGGGCATCAGCAGGAGTTGTTTGATGAAATTTTCTGATTGGATTTGAAAATGGACATAGCAGTGCACGTATGTTTTCTCTTTAAACAGATTGCATCTCTTGAATAGTTCATCAGAGCTTCTTGAAGTGTTTACATATGCGCTCTTTGTCTGGAGATGCCTTGTTATAAATACTTTGTTCATTTTACAGGCATTTGTTTGGAAATATGTTGAGCAGCCGTGCTTGGTTTATTTCCAAATGTCTTAACTTTGGGACCGTGGGTTGGCGTATAGCCTGAAGTTCATATCTCTCCTTTTCAGGGGAAGAGCTGTATTTGAACAACTTGTGGAGCACAAGGACTGTAGTGTAAAATGGGAGGTGTCCCCATGAAACGCCCATGGCCAAACACAGTGTGTCTTGCAATGAGCTGTGGTGGGGGAATGGAATATACAGTCTTAGTTAGAAGAACCAACAAATACCAGGAAAAAAATAAAACTAGTTCTATGCTGCTAGGAAGTATAAGTTGCATAGTGTTAAAAAGTATTTTGATACAACTGGTACCTGTTGAGATGTCTGATGAGAAGTTATGTCATATTTACAGTTGTTGTTCTCAGCTCTGGTTTTTTTCTCTTGTCCTTTATAAGATGGTGAAGATGTTATGGTAGCTGTTCTTTATAAGTACCCTGCTGCTAAATCTATATAGCACTTTTTTCTTGTCTTGGAAGAACTTAAATAGTTTTGATTAGTGATCAACTTAAGGAGAAGCAGCTGAAAAAAAACGGTAGAAAAGTCTTTTCTGTGATACTTGTGAGAGAACTTTGTATTCACTCTAAGGCTAATAAAATACAAAAACTAAAGTGATTGATTTCAAATATTGATATCACTTGTCTGGTTAATTTGTTTCATTTTTAACCATTCAGAGTTGTTTTAAATCCTAAAAGACATTAGAAACACTTTAATCACCAAAACAAGGGTTTTGTAAGTGAAAAAAAAGTAACTAGATGATCTAGTTACTTTTATTTTATTTTGTCTGATTCTTTCCATAGCAAAAGCAAATAGAGCTGTGGAAGGAATATAGTTGGGCATCAGGAAGAATTTATTCACAGAAAGGGTGATTAAGCATTGGAGTGGACTGCCCAGGGAGGAGGTGGAGTCACCATCCCTGGATCTAGTTGTTGTGGTGATGTTCAGTCAAAAGTTGGACTCGATGGAGGTCTTTTGCAACTGTAGTGATTCTGTGGGATGTGTCATATTCTGTGGCTTTGAGGATTAAGGTAATTTATTTCAGATTTGGTTTGTGGTGGTCATGATACAAGGGTTTCTGGGCTGGGGCCCAGTAGAATTGACATTTCCACCCTCCACCATCTTTTTGCCTAGTACTCCAAGTTGTATGTTTTGGCCTGGATTTAATTACCTTACTTTAATAGTAAGTTATCCTGCTGCCATAAACACAATAACAGGACCCCATTGTACTGGGTGCTGTACAAACAGAGTAGTAAATACACCAGTCTTCTGTAGGCGACTGGCTAAATAAAGACTGAAGGTGTTGGAAGGCAAACAGAATGAGCAGTGGCATAGCAATGACTGTCACATTCGATTTATTTTTATTTGTTTTTCTTCTGATAGGGCATTTATCAGAGCACTGTATCATTTATAAAATCCTCCCTCTGTCTTTTGCACATACTCCCTTTGTTAGTTCTGCAAATATCCCTTGAAAATGTGTGTAAAAAACATCTGGTTAAAGTTGTTCCTTACCTGCAATTCCCCATTCCTAACTCACAGTCATGCATTTTTTTCCTGTGTTGATGTGATTTAATTTAGTGAGTCTTACAATTTGTGAGGTGTCTATATTCTTTTTCTGTCTGCCCAGTTTTAGGTACTATACTGTGTCTCCTCTGCATACTTTAACCCCTTGTAAGCCTGGTATGAGGGGAAAAAAAGAAGGAAGGAAGCACTCCAACAAGGTGAGGTGGGAATGCATAGTCAGTGCAAAGCAGAGCTAAAACATCCAGCCAAAAGAATGGATGACCTTCAGAGCTGGAGTGCTAGCAAAATTAAAAATAAGTCAGGAGTACAAAAGGTAGAAATGCTGTAAGCAAGGGCTAAAAGCCAGGATTAAAGCCCCAAGTGACTTTACCACAAGGATGACTTTTCCACCACTGTTGGCACATCATCAGGAATGGTGTGTGCGCCTCTTATCGTGTCCCTGTCTGATCTTTCTTGATACAGAGATGGGCTGCTACCTCAATAAAGGGAACGAAATTCCCGTTTAACAGAAGAAAACAAATTCATCCCTGGAGGCCAAGCTGTGAGAATCCCTTAGGATGAAGGGGGATTGCTGTGTAGGTAACAGCAGAACTGCTGTGAAAAGACAATCAAAACTAAAATCAGAGGCAGTAAACTGACCCTGCATAATTTAGGCTGGGAGGGAGGTTTATTATTGCCTAAGCAGGATAGCTTGGAGGAGTTTGTAACAGGAGCAGTCGGGGCAGAAAACAGCCCTAACTAATCACAGGGAACATATCCATTTGTTTCTGAATGGGTCTCATCGTTTCAGAATGGACTGAGAGATGCTGCAGCACTCAGTAGGTTTCTGCCTCTGCTAATTTCCTCCTGCTTTTCTCATGCACTAAAACTGAAAAGCACTAATGATACTCAGGATAATATCTTAATTATGTAGCTAGAATATTTTAATCAAGGTTATAGTAGGCATGGGAATTTATGTGCAAAATTTAGCCCCTGATGTTAGCAACCTGAAAACAGGCAAAACAAAAGTCAAGTACAAAATTGGATGAAGTGTCCAACTAGAGAATAATTACAGAGAGAGAATAATGCAAAATAGGTTTGTTCTGTGGGGCTGCAGCATTTCTGATAGACTACATTGTACACGTTGTTTCCTGAACTGCTTGGGTTTTGCATGTTTAAAATCATGAATGAAAAATCCTACAATGGGGGCTATCGCAGAAAGGCTTGTAATCAATGCTGGATCATCTCTTTTGGCATGAGCTTTATTTTTTTCCCTTCTGCAGGGAACCTGTATCTGTTTCCTGCATCTGTCAGCCATCCTTCTTGGTGAATGGAAAGCAAGTAATTAATTTTTGTTGTTGTTAGCAATTAATTACCCTTGCCAAATTTTGGAGGACCTATTGTCTCCTTCAGACACAATGTTCTTGGGAAAAAGTCTTACTTATTGTAACCTCTTGTGCAATCTTCACTTGGATGATAAATACATCTTGGCAACGAGGAGCTTTCTGAATGAAAAATGTTGCTGGACAACCCTGTAGTACAGCAAGAACGCAAACCTCTGCCAATGCTGGTGGAGTGCAGCCAGGCGGGAGGGTAAAATGGGGAAAGCCTTTCACACTGCCTGCAGAGCACAGAGTGAGATTAAGTCTTTATGTGCACAAATCCAAATATCTGTTTACCATCAAACAAGGATTTCTCCTATTGAGCATCTGAGCTCAAAGGTGGCCTCCCTTCCAGCAAAATCTTGAAATCTGTTGGAAGGCTGCCATCTACCAGTGTAAGACTGGGGAAATAACAGAGAGCATGTGGACCATGCAGCAGTCAGGTTTAGGTAGCCCCACTGTAGGAATAAGCTGGGAAACTCCATCCTCCTGTTTTTTTATCTGAGTCCACAAATTTGGGATACTGCAGTTTCCTCAGTCTGTTTTGTGGTTCATGGCCTGACTTTGGTTTTCCACTACATCTGTCCAGAACATAGCTGACCACTGAAACCTCATTTTAATATTGCAGCTGTTAAATTAATTGCAGCTTTGGTAGAGTTAATTGTAAATGCGCATTTTTCCCCCTGTAGCTTGTCACCTTTACTTTTTCTGGTTGATTTTTTCAGCAATAGTTAGTGATACCTGGAAGCAAAAAGGTGCATAAAAGCCCTGCATGGAGACATGTTCGAATCCTCCAAAGGGAATAAAGAATGAGCTGGGGCTGGGAGCGCTCTGTTCTCTTGTGGTTTCTGTGCACACTGCCAGGGGCTGGTGTTTCTCCATGGGCCTGGCAGCTGCTGAGGGGCAGCAGAGCACAGCCAGTAGCCAAGTTTCTCAACCCATGCTGGGCTGACAGCGCTTGGCCTCGTGAAAAGGAAACAATCTGAAGCAGAGGGCCCGATGCAGTGTACCTTGCAGTTAATAGAAATCTTTGTTGACCTCAGTGGAAGCTGGATTTGGTCCTGTGCCTACTTGAGTGTTTTGGAGTTGGCTGCAGCTCCCAATGGCTTTTTTTCCCCAGGCTCATTTCTGGTTCCTTTTTTTTCCTTCTCTTCCTAAAGTGTACTTACCTTCCAGTGGTGTAAAATCAAGACAGCTCCATCCGTGTCACTGTAACTGAGCACTTTTATCCTCTCCCAGTGCCTGTCCTCATTTCCTCAGCCGTTCCACTGTCTGTGTATTGATTTGCAAGATTTTGGCATCGATTTTCCCCCTTTTTGAGCCATTCTTCTGCTTCTCACAAACACTCTCCATCTCACTTAAGCCTCTGCTTTCCAACAAGTGTAATTGTTTAATCCATCTTCTGCCCTTCTTCTTCAACTTCACAACAGTCCTTACATTGATTCCTTGCAAATGCAGCCCAGGCCCCAGCCCCAGCTGCCGGCAGGGAGCCAACTTCCCCTTCAGCAGGCTCCTGGAGGCCAGCCCTTTGCTGCCTCATGCCAGCCATGCTCCCTTGCTCTCAGAGCTCATCCCTGTGTTGCACCTAGAAAGGAGAAGGCCGCCGTGCCTCAGGAGCCAGCAGCCACCTCAGGCAGGGCACACTCTCTGTGATCCTCAGCCACACATCAGCATGTTTTCTGTCCCTAAGGAAAAGGTGCTGGAAGTAATGGAGCTCTTTTCAGGTGACTGCCATAGAGAAGAGAGCTGTGGGCATGGAGAGTGGCAATGGGAAAAATGATGCAGAGGAGCTCAAATGCCAGCTGCAACACTGTTCTTGTTACCCTCCACTCTCCTTGAGTATCGCATGTCCCCAGAGGGATTTGTCTCGTGGGTGGAGAATTATGATTATCTGTGATCTGCCTCTGAGGAAAACCTTTTTCTTTTTGTTACCTTTCCTTACTTCATTTTTTCCCTACTTCCATTTTTTCCAGCAGTAATGTAAATGCTGAGCAAATAGGGTGTGTCATGAGGAAACCCTTTGGAGAGTGGGAGCTGACCTAGTGAAAGATGAGAAGTGAGGAGCTGGAGCATTGGGCTGCTGTTACACTGGGGGCTTGCAAGGGTGAGATTGCCATTGGCACACCTGCTGGTCCCAAGCTCTTGCTGGCCTCTTAGGTTATCCAGCTGTGCTTAGTGGAATGTGTTGTGCCTGTTCCATCACATTATTCCTGCCGAAGTTTAAATATGAGCCCCCTAAACTGTGCTGAAGGTAGAACACGCAGATTCAGGAAGACCAGTGTTGTTTTCTACTCTTGCTTTTCAGACACAGATAATGGCAAAAGAGGAGAAAGTTACAGTACGCTTTCAGAGATGATAACATTTCTCCTGTTTTAGCCCCTTTGAATTATATACAGCCAGCACAGATCAGAGAGGGAGAAATGGACCATGTGGGCTGTTTTATTAATCATTAATACAAATGTTATCCAACATCCAAACCAGCCCAAATGTGGTTATAGAGAACATGTAATTTAGGAAACTTAGACTTGTGACCTAAGGCTAGATCCAGCTGCTGTAAATAGGACAGAATATGTTAGCAGCCGTGTGGAACAGGGCTGTAAAGCCCAGAGTCCCTGGATGATGAGAATGGTGAGCACTAAGATGTGCATTTGCTAATACTTTAGAAATGTATCCACATAAAGAAAAAAAGAAAGAGGAAAAACTATTGTGGGAAATTCTTTCCTTCATACATAATATTTTTCTGTTGATTTAAAATTTTCCTTAGTAATATGTTGATGCCAGTGAAGTATGTCAGCTATAGGAAATGTGAAACCAACTATTGCCTTTCTATGAATTATGAGTCATAAATTGTATGAAAAATATTCAGCTTGCTGCTATAGCTATTCCACAGACAGAACCTCTGAGTAATGAAGAAACTGCTGCCATTTTGGGGGCAGTAGGAGGGGTCTGAGTTAAGCAAAACAAGATGCCAAGTGCCAGCATGTGGCTCTGTGCTAAGTGTGAATTGGTGTCATCTGAGATGGGCTAAGTAAACAATTAGGGGTATTTGACGTGTACAGTGCAGCAAAGCTGCCCTTTGCTCTAGCTGGAGTTCCCAACTGCCAGCCAGTGCCCAGAACTGACCCTTGGGAGAGCCGTGCACCAGTGCCAACCCAGCTGCCACATCTGCAATGGGCAGCCAAGCCAGGGAGACATGACCTCCCTCTGATTCAGTGCTTGGTGGGCAGGTTGTCATGACAGAATTCCCCTAAAAATAGGAATAAAGTAGCAAGAGAATAGGATACTGACATTTGCAGGCAAATCCTTGGTGGTGGTGTTCATTTCATTCAACTTCAGCCATCTAAGAATTGGGAGTTTAGTTCAAGTTAGTTCTCTAATCATGTCACTAAGTCACTAGGGTTTATCTCCTCTTACACCTATTTCATGACTTGCCTTTTGGAGGTGATTATAGAAAGGTGCTCAGCAACTACTTTTGAGTAGGTATCCAGCTTTTTGATGGGTGAAGTTCTGTGAGTGAAATTCAACATTAAAGCTATGGATTTCAATTTCTCCTTCATTTCAGAAAACACCCTGCAGCCTCATGAGGATTTGTGAATTTTGCTTTGCAACCACATGGTGCTTGAGTCATTGCAAGGTGTTTAATATACCTGAGCTATAAGTAAAAGTATAAACAAACTGCTAGGAGCTGTAGCAACCACTACTACTAGCAACAACTAGCAGTAGTTGTTGCTGCTAACAATTATAGTAGTTGTTAGCAGCAGCAACAGCTGCTAACTGTAGTTGTTAATAAAATACAGCTAAAAAGACTGACAGTGTAGCTTTCAGTTTGGGGTGCCCAGTCATTTTCTAAACAAATCGTGGATGATGTCCCAACTGTACTGAAAACAGCAGTTTTTCTTTCCTGTGGACTCTAGTGAGCAGAAATCAACCCCTGCCTAATTAGCTTCTTTGTGGTATTCGTAAAAGGATAAAGTTTTTACTGTGTTTGGGTGTGACTAAGAGACATGCTCTCAAATACTAACAGCTAAATTTTCATTTCATTTCATCCAGTGTGAAATTATGCTGGCTTTTCCATACCTTATTCAAAGATTGGTTTAAGGCCTCTTGAAATACACATTTTAATTTGAGGCTTCTTTAATTGCTGGAATCTGGGTAGGTTGTATGTTTTGTTATTTTCTTCTTATGATTTTTGAGTTGTGTAAGGCATGCAAATGCTTTCAAAATACAAGTCCATCTGGCTTCAGGCAGCTGTGATCTGATGTATAAAATGCTCCTACTAATGTAAGAACACTTACTGCTCTTCAGCTTACAGTGCTTGGGTTTTGTCACAACGTGATTCAATTCTTGCTTGCTTTGTGCAGGAGATGGCTGTCCGAGCACTGAAGCAGACAGGGAGCAGAAGTATTGAAGCAGCCCTGGAGTACATCAGTAAGATGAGCTACTTGGATCCTAGAAATGAACAGATAGTACGTGTAATTAAGCAAACCTCACCAGGTGAGCATGATTTTATTTTTTTAATTGTGTTCTTTCTTGCAATAAGCTAGTTTTTAAAGTAGGGTCGCTGCTGGGGAGAACTGTTGGACAGCAGTGTTCCACAGCAGTTTTGTAGGACACAGTGAAGTGAACCTGGCCTTGCAAGGCCAGCTGGGCTGGAACCTTAATACAGCTCAATTCCAAAGAGTTGTCTGTGTACACATTCGTAGTCCACCTTCTTAAACAGAAATCTGTTGTTTAAATCCAAATATTTCCCCATTGGACCAGAACAGACTTACTGGTATACAAATCTAGAAGGTGGACATCATATGTTTCTTGACACCAAGATTATTTGCACAGGTAAATTATGTGTCCCAAAGAAGGACAGTTATTGCTGCTACTTTGTTTTGTGGCCTCTGATAAGGGAAAGCAAAGTCAGCTTGCCCCCGAGGCTCAGGATGAGTCCTGCTGACAGAGATGACAAATGCGTCTTATGGCTGCCTCCTACTTCCAGGCCAGAGTAGCCACTTAGGATGCTTGGGATTGCTACAGCCTCATCAGTTCATCTCACTGTGTCCCAGCAGGTGTGCTGTCAGGGGTGCTGTTGTAAGAACAGCCTCAGTAATGCTGACCTTGTGTTATCACAGGAGAAAGAGCTGCCAATTATAGATTTCACTTTCAAGATCTCTGATTATTTGTCCAGCCTGGTTCCATTTCAAAACATTGCATTCTTTTTGAGGGTATCATTTAGTATGGTGCATACCCTCAGTGTGCAGAGAGTGTGCAGAAACCTCTCTTAATACCATGCACATCCCTGTGTGTCTGTAGGCAGCAGGGCTTGTGTCAAGGTGAGGAGTCAGCAGTTGTGCTCAGGTGTGCTGCATCTGGCCCAGCTGGGGCATGCTGTACTGCAAAAAACCTTGTAATGCACTGTTCAAGGTTGTTAGTATGTCAGTATGGCTATTCTTACAGGCTTTGTGAAGTCAGGATTTTAAAAGGAAATGGTTTGGCATAAATGGGCCAAGTCCTTTAATTTGTGAGAGCTAAAGAAGCAGAAGGGGAACAAAAACATAACAACAGCACACAGTCTCCCCTTGTCTTTTTAGCACAGCCAGTGCTTTATACACCTGCAATTTGTCCTCAGATCAAAGAACTGATGAAAAGTGCCATTAACACTTCCGCTGTAGGAATGCTGCTATCTTGTCTCTGCACATTCTTCAAGCTAAGATTAATATGTTGACACCCTGAAAGATTTTCCTTCCCAACAGATGGAAGATGAGTAATGTGAGGGGGTACTCAGTGTCCAGCACATTGGAAAGAATACAGGACAAACTGTATGATGCCTTTGTTTAAAGGAAGGAGAAGGAAAGAGGGATTTTTGAGAATGATGGAAGAGAGAGATGTAAACAGAAAACCAGTGTGACCAGGTGGCTCACTGTGCAGAAGATGGACTCTGTGATGGCCTACTAGTTTATAGCAATGTTGATTTTAAGTTGTATAGAAGTCCTTCCAGGAGCTTTTTTCCTCCTGTTGTTGTACTTAACACTCTGCTCTGTAGCTTCCTCCTGTCCAAGAGCAATGACTGCTAATACTGGTCTAGTTTTAAGAAACAGGCTGTAGAGTAGTCTGATGAGTTCATAGTTAGGGAATTTGTGCTTCTATTTTCATGATTTGATAGGACTCCTTGATGATTCCTGGCATGAGCATTATTGTGAGCTAGTAGCTCATTATCAGTAGGAATATTTGGCACCTATACCTTTCAATGTTCAGAGTGTTTAATTTAGGTTTTGAAAGGTGTTTTTAAAACACATTCTCTCTGAGCAGTGTGTATATGTGTGTGTGTGTGTGTGTGTGTGTGTGTGTGTGTGTGTGTGTAGATGCATGAGTAATACAAAGTAATTGGTGCACCTGAATTGTTTCCTAACGTTCTTCTGTATTCTTTTTATAAAGGAAAGGGTATTGTGCCAAATAATGTAACCCGCAGGCCAAGCTTTGAAGGATCAAATGAATCTTTTCCGTCCTACCATCAGATCAGTAATGCAGCCTATGAAGGGACAGGCTTTGGAGCAGAAGGTGCAAATATGCTTACTGAGGTTCCCAGGCCATACATGGACTATTTAATCTCTACTTCTCAGTCTTCAGCTATGACTGCTCCTGTACAGCGACCCTCTGGAGTAGGCACTCACAGCACACCAACGAGCCATCAGCAGAAAGCATACCCTGCAAATATGGAGTCTTCTGTGATCAATTATCCAGTGGCTAATCACAGCAGTCAGGCCCTGCAGCTGCAGGCGTCCCATGGCTGCAACAGCCAGCATTACAGCAGGCAGCACATGATGGTGCAGGGGGAACCTATGGGATATGGTGTTCAGCGGAGTCCATCCTTCCAAAACAAGATGCAGCAGGAGGGGGGATATGCCAATCTCCCAAATAAAGGGGCAGTTGTTCAGAACAATACTGGTCATGCATTTCAGCAGGCACCAGCAAGCCTGTATATCTCACATTCTCATCACAAACAGACAAGTCCTTCTGCTCATCAAATGCATGTGATATCCAGAGGTCCAGCCTTTGCTAATGATTTTTCAGACAGTCCACCACAAAATCTATTAACTCCATCTAGAAATAGCCTAAACATGGACCTCTATGACATGAATAATCCTCAAGTTCAGCAGTGGCAGGCAGCAACACCATCACGTAGAGATTCTGTACAAAACCCAGGAATAGAAACATCTCCACGGCAACATGTATCCTTCAGACCTGATGCTGCGGTGCCAAGCAGAACAAACTCCTTCAACAACCACCAGCAGCAGCCACAAGTGACAGTGTCTATGAGACAGGTTCCTCCAGGAAAACCCGATCCTTCCATTACGTCTCCAAACACAATCACGGCAGTCACATCAGCGCATATCCTCCAGCCAGTGAAGAGCATGCGAGTGATGAGACCAGAGCCTCAGACTGCAGTGGGACCTTCCCACCCTGCGTGGCTGCCCGCACAGGCACCAGCTGTGGATGGTCTGGAGATCATGGAGCAGCATGTGCCACCACCTGGAGCAGCTAATGCCTACCAGCTCGATGTGGATTATGGTAACCAGGAGCTGCGGTGTCCACCCCCACCGTATCCCAAGCATTTGTTACTTCCTGGCACCTCTGAGCAGTTTGATATCAACTGCTTGTGCATGGGCGTGGAGCAGACTCTGCGTGTGGTCCCCACTTCAACAAGCAACAAGACTGAAGAGAGCAGTGAGAGAAATGACAAAAGCAGCAAGAACCCTAAAGCTGAAAAGCCAAGCAAAGATAAAAAGCAGATTCAGACATCTCCGGTGCCTGTGCGAAAAAATGGCAAAGATGAGGAAAAGCGAGAGTCCCGAATAAAGAGCTACTCACCCTTTGCCTTCAAGTTCTACATGGAGCAACACGTAGAGAACGTCATAAAGACCTACCAGCAGAAAATTAACAGAAGGTTACAACTGGAGCAAGAAATGGCAAAAGTAATTCTTGTTTTGTTATAATAAAATCTAGTAGGGTCAAACTGATTATTGCTATTTTTAATTTGTAAAAAAAAGAACTGTAAAGGCAGAATCCACTGAAGTAGTAGGTATCAGACACCTCCCTATACTAGACTGTATCCCCTTAAAAGTGTGGATGCAGGTCTGGGAGGCTGTTTGAAAAATCTGAGATGTCAAATTATATTTCTTCATACCAGAAAAGTAAAATTAGGCAAAAATCCCACATATTATAGGTAAGAACTTAGAATTCAGGCTTGAGGCTGAGAAAATTCTGGCAATGCTTCGGCATCTCTTGCAAAACTTTTTTCTCTAGTTCCTCCTCACTGTTCCATGATTGCTGCCCATTCACCAAAGCCCTGGTTCAGCTTGGCAGTCACTGTGCCATATTTTCAGATGACTGTGTAATACTTGACTGAAAGTTGCCTGTTGAACACATGTAAGTGATAATGTCATGCAAGTTACCATATTGGACCAACTTGAACTGATTTTGGGACCGTTGCCAGAACTCACTCTAGAGGCAGGTCTCAGGGAGATGCATTTTGGGTGATCGAACTTCTTTCATGCCTAACTGCAGCTCTTGAATGTAAGCTGACTCTCTGATAGTGCTGCTTAAAACAAAGCTGCCAAGCTCTGATGGTTGGTCTGGCAGTTGTGTTTTAATTTTTATTTCTGGAAGAGGAAGAGGGTTTTTTTTCTTCCTAGGCATGACTGGAATATGACTAGTCTACTTTTGCATTAAAGGATAAGCTCTAAGAAAAGCTGTTATTAACACGTAATGGGTAATAATTAACTACCCAATCTTCCCTAGCACAGTCAGTTTCCAGAGTCAATTGATTCAATGCTCACATTGCACCAGAAGACTCAGGAGTTTGTTTAATGAGGTTAGAATTGAGAGAATATTCTTGGAAAATCTCTTGAAACGTTGGCATTTTACTGACATTTAATAGGTTGTCCTCACTGCAAGTACAGATTGAATTGTGTTGCTTGAGTATTTTCCTGAGACTGAGACAGGGAATGATTTCTAAAGAGGTATAACAGGATCTAATTGTGCTAGTTCTTCTCTTCTGACTCTTCAGTTTTCCCTCACTCAGAGATAGTTCAGGTATAAACAAAAACAACTCCTTCCCCTAGAAACCTTATCACTGACTGAAAATACACATGCAGGAGATTTTGGCTATCTTAATATTGCATTATTCTAGAATTAGCAAGAACAGAGCGCACTCATTATTTTACCCTAAAAAGTAAATATTTCCTCTATTATGGATTGATCTAGTTATTTTTCATTTCAAAAACACTATTTCTCGTTTTGATTTGGCTTTTTCTTTCAGTCTGAAGCTTCATCCCACCTGTTCTGCAAGTTTCTGTAGACTTAGCCCATCCTTTATTCATACAGATTTAATTTTTTTACTGTGACGATCTCATTGCATAGTCTGGCTGCCCACATTCATCTTTAGATACCTAGACTACCGATGTGAAATTAAACCAGCCTAAGCAGCAGCCCTGTGGGTGTATGCTTGGGTTTCTAGCCTGCTAATCAGTGAGCTTCAGCCCCCTCCACCCTCCCAATGGCCCCTTCTCACCAGGCACTGATCTTTCTCTCAGAAGTAGTTGAGTTGATGCCAATTAAATCAGGATTTTGGAACTGGGGTGTGCAGAAAGAAAAGAGCATGCTGCAGGGAGTTGTCAGAGGAGCCTGGAGGTCAGCCTAGGAGTTTCTGCTGATGGAGGACACCAGTGGCTCTCAGCAGAGGGCCAAACACTGAAGCTGGCAGAGTTGGCGCTCTGCAGGCTGTCTTGAAAGGTGGGGGAAATCTGGTTGGATCGAGCTGCTTCTCTCTTTTCCAGGAGGTTTCTTCTCACAGCCCTGTTACTTGCAGTTACTGGGAGGCTCTTTGGAGAGGGAGGTGGACAGGCCAGCTGTTCTACAGCTTGAGTGCAGAGGGAAAATGATACATTTAGGAGGGAAATAGCACCAGGGTCTGGGCTGCAGTGTCTGAGGGGAGACCAGACCTGAGGACTTTATGTACATATTCTGGGAGGGGAAAAAGAAAAGTTTATAGAACAGATGCTCAGGAGATCTAAAACCTTGAGAGTGGAGGATGTTTATGGCAGAGGAAGAAACACAATTTCTGAAGGAGGTTCCAGGGCACTTGGGGATGTGTGGGTCAAAAGCAGCTTTTTAATTACAACACAAAACCAAACAAACAGCACCCAAGGTAGGAACTGTTGATGTGAGTTGCCTTGGGGAACCATTCATGAACGAAGTGAACTGCTGCACATAGGTTTAAGTTTCATCTTAAATTAAGCTGGGCTTGAGTGCACATACATATAGTGGAATGCAGTGGCAAAGTGCACATTTGAAAGGTGTAAACCAAATCCCACGGTCTGGTTTGTTATGTTGTATTCATTCCCCTCTCTGACAATATTGCCCCATGTCTTCTTCAGCCAGAAGAGTCAAGCATACCAATCTCAGATATTGCAAATTCAGGCAACAAGTTTGGGCACAGTGAGTTTGCCCTTTTTTTAGAAATACCTCAACAGACAGATGAGAGAGCATATCCTTCATGAATACATCTTTTCTGGTTCTTGGTTAATTTTTCTGAGAAATGCATTTTGGGAATGCTCTTTTTTTTTCTCTTGCTACGAATATAACAGTATAGCTCTTGTGGTTTGCTTTCCTTTGTAAAGGCAGGTCTCTGTGAAGCAGAACAGGAACAAATGAGGAAAATTCTCTACCAGAAGGAGTCCAACTACAACAGACTTAAAAGGGCCAAAATGGACAAATCTATGTTTGTGAAAATCAAGACTTTGGGTATTGGTGCATTTGGAGAAGTATGCCTGGCCTGCAAAGTGGACACCCATGCCCTGTATGCCATGAAGACTCTGCGGAAGAAGGACGTGCTGAACCGGAATCAGGTGGCTCATGTCAAAGCAGAGAGGGACATACTTGCTGAGGCAGACAATGAGTGGGTGGTTAAACTCTATTACTCCTTCCAAGATAAAGACAATTTGTACTTTGTGATGGACTACATCCCTGGTGGGGATATGATGAGCCTGCTGATTCGGATGGAGGTCTTCCCAGAGCGTCTGGCTAGATTTTATATTGCAGAGCTCACTTTGGCCATAGAGAGTGTGCACAAAATGGGATTTATTCATCGAGACATCAAGCCTGACAACATTCTGATAGACCTCGATGGGCATATCAAACTGACTGACTTTGGACTGTGTACTGGATTCAGGTGGACTCACAATTCAAAATACTATCAGAAAGGTAATATTTTTACCCTTTTTCTAGGATGCTATTGTGTTATTTGTTTTGAAACAAGCACCTACTTGTTGGCAGGAACACCAGATCAGGAAACTAGACAAACAGTCAATGGCAATATAATGTGTCTGTCTCTCTCTGACTCACTTAATTAGCTTGTTTCCAGTTCTGTTGTTTCCAATACTGTTCAAAACCCTGTCAGTAATGTGGCTGCCCACTGCAGCAGCAGTAATTTTTCAGTTTATACTTGTTTGGAGGGTCTCTTTTGCTGGGGAAATAATTTAATCACAAATTTGGAGTAGTCCATATGTCTCCTGTATGTGCTGTTGAGTTCTGGTGTCTGTTGGCAAAGAGATCATAAACAATTGGTGTAGCTAACTTAAGTATACTCCATCGTTCTGTGTCCCCCATATGGGACTATACTTCTTTGTGCTGAGACGGAGACATTTTGTTGGACATTTTTTATGGAAAACCAATTGAGAATGGGAGGGCATTAAAAAATACCTTGGGTTTAAAGTTCAAACGCTGCTCTTCAGTGAGAGTAGAAAATAGCTCTGGATCTGAGTAAAAACTTCTCTCTTTGTGTGTTGAGTTTTATGACCATGAATGTGAACTTTCTCTCCCATTTGAAAGGGAGCCATATCAGACAAGACAGCATGGAGCCCAGTGATCTTTGGGATGATGTGTCCAACTGTCGATGTGGAGATAGGCTGAAGACATTGGAACAAAGAGCTAAGAAGCAGCACCAGAGATGTCTGGCCCACTCATTAGTTGGAACCCCTAATTACATTGCTCCTGAAGTCCTGCTTCGTAAAGGTAGGTAAACCTGTATTTTTCTTCTATTTCATTAATTTTTTTGCTTGAATAAGCTTGCTGCATTGGAAGATTGTCATTCTGAAGGCCACAAACACTTAGATTAAGGAGAAATCCTCATGCTTCCATGTGTAGCATCACCACACTAGGGGCGGCCATACTTTGTGTGTGTAATGTCCACACTCTGAGGCCTTTAAGTGAGGCTGCTTATAAATGTGTTGAATAATTTTAACAGTGATGTTTTTCAAGTATAAAGCAGGTTATCTGTACTCATGGAGTACAACTCTGACCCCTATCAAGTTTACACAGACCAGTGAGTAGCCAGCTGACAGTTCTGGATTACTGATTCAGATGGGCCACTTCAGCATGGATGATGTAAACTTGTGGAAATATGTCCTCCATATTCCCAACCAGAACCTGTGGAACCCAATAGAAAGTTTTCCACAATTTACTCTGGACACCCTACATTCAAAAGGTTAGCTTGAGAAATTTGGACAGTACTTAGTGACTGTCCCTGCAGAACTGACATGGTCACTGTAGTAAGGAGATTAGGTGTTCAGAGTTGTCTGCAAACTAGATCCTAAGCCTGATCTTCTCTAACAGAGATTTCACATTGGATCCTACATCATTTGATTACACAAATTCCATTGAAATCAGTGTTTAAATTTTTTTTTTTCAGATCTTAAACATACACCTTATTGGTCTTGTCACAGCAATTAAGTGATTAAAGTTGTTCCTTTGCTTGTAACTTGCCCAGAAAGTTGTCTGTGGCTTTCTTCTGTCTGTAGAGCCAGGTTGTGTCTTTCAGCAGCTTTTCAAAGTTGTGGAGTCACCTCCACTGAACCTGAGGTGGACGTCAGTTGCTAAACATTTTTGTTATTTGAGGTTCAGTTTGTGCTGCTGTGGGATTAGGCACAAAAAAACCCCTCCTTCATTCTTTTAAATGACAGTTTCATTACTTACTTTTGTTGAGAATTTATTCAGAAAGGTTCAAGGACAATAGGATTAGATCTTTACTAGAAGTAAAGAGCAGTAGAAGTGGGTCAGCAAGCAGAAGTCACAAACCTTTTGTCTGAAAAAAGGCAGAACTTTGTGCTGTATGTTTTAATACATAATTACAAGTAGGTCTAATAGCTCTACACACATTCCCCTTAGCTAGTGGAGATCAACCTTTTGACTTGCCTTTCAGGATACACTCAGCTCTGTGACTGGTGGAGTGTTGGTGTCATCCTCTTTGAGATGTTAGTGGGACAGCCTCCTTTCCTGGCTCCTACACCCACAGAAACCCAGCTGAAGGTAAGTTGAAGCAATGTTCCAGTCTGTGGTAGCAAAATTTTAACCCTTCCCTTCCCAGACCTACTCCCCTTTCTTTTGATAGAGTAAGGAGTAATGGTTTAAAAAACCTGATTTTACATAGTTCTGTGCAAGCACACATCTTTTGCCAGTAAATGAAGACACTGAATATCAGACTAGAACTGACTTGTCCAGCTGCAGAGACAAATATTAGTTTTATGAGTCTTGTCAACAGAATTGTGATTTCTCAAGCACAAGTTCATCCATTTAATTCCTTAGGGTGCCTATTAGTACCTGAGATGCCAGTGACAATTGCAGTTAGCAATATAAGTGTTTCACAATTGAGCAATGATAGTTCTTTTTTAGAGAGGATCTGTCTTGTGACCACTTTTCCTAGTTTACATTTTGGGGACAAAGAGAAGTAATTCCTTTGTGTAAATTGAGTATGTTCTCAAATCTGACTATGGGAACGTTTGGGAAGGAATTTGCCTTTTTAAAAAATGAAATTGTTCCTTTTGTCTGCTAGCCAACAGTGTTTTTCTGGTTCATTAGAATAATTACTAAAAGGAAATGCAATCTTGAAGCTGTGAACTATGCAGACTGTCAGATGACTCGTTAGGTGTGCACTCCTGTACAGTTTATGTTGGCCATTGGAAGAGTTCTGTTTCCAGATCAGAAGTTCCTTAACACCTTTGTTACCTGCAGGTGATAAATTGGGAAAACACACTGCACATTCCCTCACAGATCAAGCTGAGCCCTGAGGCAACTGATCTGATCACAAAGCTCTGCTGTGCTGCTGAGGACAGACTTGGAAGAAATGGAGCAGATGATATTAAAGCCCATTCTTTCTTTCACTCTATGGACTTCTCTACCGATATCCGTAGGCAGCCAGCTCCCTATGTTCCAAAGATCAGCCATCCAATGGACACTTCAAATTTTGATCCAGTTGAAGAAGAAAGTCCTTGGAGTGATGCTAGTGGTGACAGCACCAGGACCTGGGATCCACTAGCCTCTTCCAACAACAAACACACAGAACATGCTTTTTATGAGTTTACTTTCCGAAGATTCTTTGATGACAACGGGTATCCGTTCAGGTATCCCAAACCTTCTGGAATGGAAGTTTGCCAGTCTGAGAAGTCTGATACAGAAGACAAAGGTGTGGTAGATCAGACTGGAGCTTGTCAGCCTGTATATGTGTAAATTATTGTATAGAGTACTCCAGATAAGACTAATCTCAAATCCATTAGGGCCTTTGACTGATCCTTTAGGAGCTGATCCTGCACCACTTGTGTACCTTCAGCTGAGGCTGGAGACATCCTGGGGAGTAAAAGAAGCTTGCAGGGCCAGGTCCTAAAGATGGCACTCTTGAAAGTTCAGGTCAGTTCTACTGTAAATAACTTTGTTGATAATTACACTTGAAATCCTGGTCTTCACCAAAATCTGCAAGGCCAGCAGTCTGTCATTTCTGGCCTATTTTATTTGAGGTCAGCATCCCCCTTACTCAGATTAACACTTACAGACTTCTGCAGCTGTCAGCGTTGTTTTTTAAATGAGTAAAGAGCACTTATATTTTGTTTATAGCAGGGTTTTTTTCCTACTAAATTATAGGGATTAACTTTGACAAATCATGCTGCTGTTCTTCTTTTCTACATTTTTATTTTATCCATAGCACTTACTTCACATTTAGGAAGATGCATAAAGCTGAAGAACATGTGATGAAAGGTCTGTGCAATAATGTAAGAAAGAAAAAAAAAAGAAGAAGAAAAAAAAAAAGAAAACTGCTCTCTAATTTTCTAAATTTACTGATGCCATTGTATTCACACCATGATTTTTGTTTATTATATGTATTTTCCACATTTCAAAATTGTGACATAACCTTAAAGCTGCTTTATTTCCTTCTGCTTATTGGAGTGTAATAGAAAGTGTGAGCAAGTGGCAACTTGGGTGTGATTTCATTGTCTAGTGTGTGAAGAATGTTGCATGAGCAGTGGTTTTCTATTTGAAATGGCCTTTTCTTGCCATTCACAGGCAGGTCCTGTGGATTCATTTTTCTAAGGGTCTAAAATTAGACCATTTTAAACCGTGTGTTGATAATGTGTTGTGTGGATGGTTTCCTCTTATGATTGTATCCAATATTAATTTTGTAAAACAGATTGCAAAGGTTATACCTGAGTAGTGATGTTGTGGTCTGATGTAATAGATGGTTTTAGCAAGCACATGTCACGGGCACACATTTCCCAATGTGGATCAGCAGCCAGAACATTACAATGGAGCAGATTTGTGGGGAGAGCCTGGATGGGGCTGGCTCGAGCAGGGAGCAGCACAGAGGCCGTGGCTCAGGCAGGGAGCAGCACAGAGGCCGTGGCTCCAGCTGGCAGAGGCAGCACAGCATCCATACTGGAGTATCTCCCAGTGCAGGGCTCCCATAACACCCCAAGGCCCCGGGTGCAGCGAGGCTGAGGCTGGGTGCCTGCAGCTCCACAGACACCTATGGAACCTGGAGGTATGTGGCTTTCCAGACATCAGACCCCACATGTGTATCCATTTAGGATCTAATGTTTTAGGCACTGACATTGGAAAATGTTGGCATTGTTGGTAGGTCATTCTGTCCCGTTGTCTAGAGTTAAAATGTTGCTGTGATGGAGCACAATAGGCCTTCATTTCTGTCAAATTATAGGCATACTTTGAAGTATCAGTTTTTAACTATGTTAAAATATGCATTTTTCTTGTATGTATAAGTGAGAATTATTCAAGATGATATCAGAATACTAAAGATAATTAAGCCATACATATTTGCATATATATTATATATAACTAAATAAGTAAACACACACAAAAATCCGTAATTCAGATTAGTGTAACAGTCCTATTTAAAGTGATTGACCTAATAACATTTGATGAAAACACTCCTTTAATGTGTTTTTGCTTTATTTTATTTTTAAATCTGGAGCTTCATTATTTTTTCCGTATATTATTCCACATATTATTCCTTAATGTTTTAGCATATCCTATCCTATCCATTGTTTAAATATCTAAGCAACAACATATGAATTCATCAGCCTAAACTAAACAAAAATGATTGTGTATTTGTTTACATTTGTATGAAAGGAATGTTCTGAGGTATGCAGTGCTTGTGTTGTGACAGTTCATGTAAGATTCAGTATTACTGCTTTTTTATATAGTAATGCCATTTTTTTGTTATTACATCTATCTGACATTCTTTCATGTGGTAGGTTCTTTCTCAGGAACTCAATTTAACTGTTATTTATTGATATATCATTGCCTTTGAAAGCTTCTACTGGCAGAATTTATTAAAAACCTGAATCAAAATCTAGAATGTGTTTACGTGTTACTCAATCCTCCTTTAAGGGAGAAGTTTTAGTGGGTTTCTTTTTGTAATGTTACTGATTGAGCTACAAACATAAGATCCAAATCTCATCTCTCCTGCAGCATTTGATGTGGAATCTCGGGGTACCTTCAGGCTATTTCTTCTGTCCTCAACGGCCCTTAAGAATAAGGAGGAGGATTCCAGGTAAAAGTTGGTTTGGAGTGAGCAGGTCAGTGGATGGAATAGATAGGGAATAGAATAGATAAAACTGAGCACAGTCACTTCCTGTGCAGTGGTGGTGCTGCCAGGGCAGCCACAACGCTGGCTTGCCCCCTCTGGCTGTTGCCTCTGATTCATTTCTAAAATGTAAATAATTCACCTGCACATACAGAGTCTCTGAAACTAAGGAAAACAAGAGAAACCAGCCCAGAAGGAAACAGGTGCTTCCACCATTACTGATTTACAATCTATGCTGCAGGGAACAGAAGCCAACTCCCCTTTCACCTACAGAACTAATTTGAAAAACCAATCTTTCAAGTTTATCAGGCACTGTCTGTAGAAGCCTCTCATCCTTTACAGACATTTCAGAGGTAAACAGAAACTTGGGAGTTGATTTTATAAAATTTGGACAAGTAAACTTTGTGCTACATCCTGAGGCTGGCTCTAATTCTTGTTTCTGCTGAACTTCCTGCAAAATCAAGGATCTTCTTTTCAGAGGTTATAAAAATTCAGGGTTGGTATTAAAATACCCCTTCCTCAAAAAAAAAAAAAAAAAAAAAAAAAGCAAACCAAAAAAAGCCACCCCAGATAACTTCTTAAAAACCAGAAAACTGAGGGCTGCCAGGAACAGAAAGGAGTTCCTACAAACCTTTCATACCTGTACTCTTCAGGAGGGCCAGATTTGCTGAGCAGCAGCAGCAGAGATTCTTGAGAAGCAAAGTATTTCTAGTTGGATGCAAAAGACTGGCAGTGGAAGTTAAAACCAGTTGCCTAGCTTGAGCAACATGAAAGCTAAATGAGGGAGAGAAGCATTTGACTTTTAAATGGAAATGGAAGAATGAGGCTATGCAGGAAGCAGGCGATAGCCTGGAACTGGATGGAAAATTGGTCTCACGAGCACAACAAAATTCTTTTCCCTGTAATTTTTGAGGTATGAAATAACTGCCTTAAAAGATTTCCTAGAGAAACTGCAAGGAGAAGAGGAATTTGGAACATATAATTTGGTCCTATCCCAAAATGCAGAAACATTGGCAGAAAATGGCAACTGTTACTAAATTTACTATTGGAATTAAAAATTATAAATCTTTCCTACAGGAAATAATCTTAAGAATAGATAATGTAGAAATAGCAACCATTAAAACACACACACCCCCCAAAAAAGTGTAAAAATGTTTTTCCTGGCAGAGAAGTCTGCTGCAGCTAAAAACATGGAAACTGTGCCTACTCCATGTTTCTGTTCTGAGCAGTGAATGAACAGTGGGCAGCTTTTTGTAAAAACGGAGTCCTGGGTTCCATCTTACCAAAACAGAGGATCTGATCCATAAAGCTGGGATCACCTTCTGCAAATGCAACAGTGGCTCCAGGCCTTGCAGAAGAAACTGGAGCCTGGTGGCATGGACAACAGAAATTTGAACAGACTGATGGATGGGCTGACTTGCAGCTCTCATGGTTTCAAAAGTGCCTTCAGTGCTGTGAGATGAAAAATACCTGTGACAGCATCTATTATTTTTTAAATGTGTGAAGAAAATGGGGCTTCATTAAGCAGACCTTGAGTGGTCTTAAGTGTTTCTCAAACTTCAGTGGGGCTCAAAAGAAAGAGTTAAAGGCACAGCCCATCTCATCCCCATGCCCCAGGAAAGCCTCAGGTACTTAGCAGTTGTAAGAAACCAGGAAATTGAATGTGCAAGAGGTACACATGGGCCAAGGGACATAGCTGATCCTCTTAGGCAGTGAGTGGCAGCCAGGAAAAGGATTTTACAGATGGTCCAGCCTTGCTGCAGCATGCAGTGGTTACCCCGTGTGGGTGCACGTGTTGGGGAGGACAATTCTTGGCACCTCCTGTTGGTCTGGCCCTTGTTGGGAGCACACAGCAGCCTTCCCAGGGAGTCCTCCTGAACAGGAGGGAGCCTGCACGTGTCCTCAGAGAGTCAGGCCTGCAGCTTTGGGTGCTGCTGTTCAGGGAAGGGAGGCTGCACTGCTGCCCTGCTCCCACACCACCTCTGGGTTGCTTTGGAGCAAAGCACAGCGACAGCTCACCCCGAGGCTGCTGGTTTGCCCAGCCAAGTGCCACATAGGAGCTCACCATGTGCCACAAAGTGTAGCCATAGATGGAAAGCTTTTCCCTAAACTGGCTGTTCCTGTGAAGGCCACATCAACTGTCCTAGAAATATGCTGGTTGTAAGTTATGGTGCTTTTTTTCCTCCTGCTTTTATGCTGCTGGGCAGCTATGGCTGAGGTTTTTTCCTTTCTTTTTTCAGGGCAACAGTTGGCTGCACAATCCTGCTCCTTTCCAAAGGAAGCCCTGATAGCTTTCTGTGGCCAGAGGGGAAAGTGAACTAGAAAGGAGAAGGATCTGCAGGTCACCCAGTAACATGCCAAAGTTATCCCACTAAAATAATGCAATATATCTTTGGTAATGCAAAGTCTGAAAATTAAATCACCGCTCCTGAGGGCAGCCTCTCCTCAGCCTCTCGTGGTGGCCTCATGCTCTGATGAGTTACTGTGTCTTCTTGACAGCTGCTTTCCATGGCATTGGTCATTCTTGGCCTCAATAGCAGCAGTAAGCTCAGCTCAGCAGCTGCCTGTGGCTTTTACTGATCTGATGCCAATTTCAAAGCAGTTAATTTCACTAAAAAGAGACCTGATCATGCTCAATAGTACAGCCAGTAAAAAGGAAAGGAGGGAACACACATTTACCTTTTATGTGTCTAACTCTGCTACTGGGACCTTGGCACAAGGACAAAAGTGTGCATTGACGCATTCTTATGAAAGGCTCAGTTGTCCAATACTGCACAGGTATGTTCTCCAGCTGCTTATATGTTTGGGTTTGTCTCAACATTGAAGGATGGGTAAGAGGTTTTTTGGTTTGGTTTTCTAGGCACAAAATCTAACAGGTAAGAAAAGTCAAAATTCAGCTTCAAAAGCACCTGTGTAGAGTGTGGTTTACGCTGATGTCATGACAGAACTCCAACAAAAGGAAGGGGTTTTTAATAGGAGGAACTCACTTGGGTGGAAACAAGGAAGACTGCAGTTAGCCAAACTGACCAGGGACTGGCAGAAAGAGCAGTGGGTATCAAGGCTGGCTTTACAGCTGGATCTGCTTTGGTTGGGACCAGGGATGAACAGACAGCAGAAGCACAGAAATGCCACAGTTGGCAGAGACTTCTGGAGATCTGCATTCTGACCTCCGACTCACCGTGGGCTTCAGCCTGGGACTGGCCAGCCAGACTCACTGGGACTGGCCAGCCAGACTTTTGTCCAGGAAAAGCCTCCAGAGGTGGCACATCCTCCCCCAGCACAGGGGCCTGAGGCTGAGTGGCTGTCACCAACCACATGTGCTGGTCTCCAAGCCCTTGGGAGCCTGGCTGTGGGGGTTCTGTGGTCGTTCTTGGCATCATGGCCCCGCACAGAAGCCTCACGTCACCACTGGGTGTTGTACCACAGCTGCAGGAAGGTGTGGTCAAACAGTGCCAGCCAAAAGATCCTGAAAGAAGGTGTGGCTAAAGGGCTGCAGGAAGGACTCTGCAGCTGTTGAGGTGTTGGGGCACAGACCACCCTGGCTGTTCCCCTGCCTTTGCCCACACTGACCAGAGCCATGCACAGCCAGAACACAACTCCCACCTCAAAGGAGCCCATTTCACCCGCACAGCCATAGGTGATTGAGGTGACTGCCACAGATCAGGCACCTTTTCACAGGCAGAAGTGCTAGATAAATGGCAGAGCACTGATAGGAATGATGATGATCTGCTGCAAATCTGGTGGGACACCCAAGAGGAGCAATAATGCCTTTTCTGTATCCATCTTCTCAATGTGTGCCTTCTCCCTGCTGTACAGAGGGACTGTCACACTGACACATGTCAGTGCTCAGCCCCCCAAATGCTTAATTCTGGAAGAATTATCTAAATAAAATATCTCCCAAGAAAGTTGTCTTTCCGTTCCCAGGGATTGGCTGGGGACAGGCTGTTTCCCTCAGGGAACTCTGTGATGCTGGAGACCAAATCACTGGGCAGAAGGAGATGAATTCAAATCCATAGTGGGTTTTCTTCCCCCAAAGAAAATACTTCACATAGGAAAATATTGGTTTGACAAAATGGAAATATTTTGGCAGACCTTACCAGTGCATTTACAATCATATATCTAAAACATGGTAAAAATATTGTGTTTTCAAAGAAGTCAAACCAAAAAAATGTAGTAAAAAGGCAAAGGGCTTATATTTTATATTTAACACACTATATTCAGAATTGCAAACATTAAAATGAACTACTGTGACTATGTCATTTTGAAGTTTCCAGAATTGATTTTGGAAATACAATTTCTTGGAAATTTCCAACTGCGCATTCCAATTTAGGCCTGAAGGATTGTTTTAACATTCAATTTCCCACATAGCAGGACCTGCCAACTTAAACTAGCTCTAAAAATAACAAAGGAGGTCAAACAAATCCAAATAATATCTGAAATTAAAATGAACTTAACTGGCAGCCTCATCCCACATGGAGCTCTGATGTTATCAATCTTCTTGCCCTCTTCTGAAGTTTAATCCATATTCCAGCCAGGACTAGGAATGGGAATCACAGCAGGAAGGGTTCTGAGGATGTGATGGTGGGAGCCAGTGCCTGCAGTGCCATCAGTGGAGGGTGTCACATGCTGGGGACAGACCAGGAGCACAGAGAGCAGCACCCTCAGCCTGAGTGGGGGCTGGCCAAGCCCTGCTCCACACAGCCCATTCCCGTGGCCAAGCCGATCGCTGGGAAGTGTTGCTCTGTCAAGTGCCAGAGCAGGACAAGCAAAGATAATTTACCCCAGCCTGTAGCTGAGGCACTGACCCTGCTGTGCAGTTTCCTTTAGTTTGTTGAAATGCTGTGGTTTGCTGATTTGGAAGTATTCTTTTCTACTGGGGTTAGGTCAGGGGAACAGTGGTGGCTGGAATTGGTGTCCCAAGTGGCTCCATGTTTGCAGCGGTGCAGGAATGTCTTGTTAGTGCTGTTTCCAAAAGGAACCATAGGCCAGCTGTGCTTGGCAGCTTTCCCAGTGGAAGGTAAAGAGTAGTGTAGATGACAAGATGTATTGGTGTGAAAGCATTTCAGGGCTAGCAGATTTAAGGGCCAGAGCAGATGAACAGGGGCGAGCGTGGTGCAAAGGCAGGAATTCTTACACCTGCAGTGGCAGAAGTGCAGCAGTGAGCAGTCACCACTCCTAAAACCAAGTGGTACCCAAGTATTTCTGCCCATCCTAGTGGCACTAGTGGACTATGTCCCATCCCCTAGGGAGGTTTTTCTGTCCCCACTAGTTGGGACAGCCTGACACAGGGCTAGTGAGTAGCAAAGCAGAAAAGATGTCATCTAGGAGATTTGTCATCTTGCTGCTACAGAAGGATATATCTGTGGGACATGGAGTCACCAGGGTGATAGCCAAGCCTATGTCTTTACTGTCACAGCTAAGCATGGCACATCAGGTGCCTCATAGGTACCAGGCTAAGAATGGCATGTGATGCCCACAAGAAAAAATATTCTGGGGTGCCTCCATATTTCATGTTCCCATAAACTGGTGCTGTTTGATGGAGGGGCCTCCTGGTGTTCTTTGACTCAAAGAACTCAAATTCCACGGAGCAATTAAGACCAACCCCTGCCTTATGTAGCTCCCTAGTCAAAGCCAATTCCATATTCCTAGCAGCCTTGCACTTGGCCTTGGTAGTTAATACAGTCACAACCTTGAAGCCCGTAACTCAAAGTCACAGCAAAATGAAGAACCTCAAGAAGGTTGGAGGTGACTGGAGGCAGCCTGCTGAGCAACCCTGATGGCAGCACCTCTCTCTGCAGTGCTTTACTCTTGTTTTGTGTTTGGTTTCTGTTAAATCCAGCCCAATTCAAGATCTCCTTCACAGGGTGAGAAACCTGGTGGCAAGCTGCAAAAATCCTAATTGCTCAGTGTGGCGATAGCTTGGAGGGTTTCATAACAGCTGGCTCAAGAATCAGCTGATTTAATACATGGTTTTGCCAAAGCAGAGTAAATTGCTTCCAGCACAGTCCTGCTTTGGTTCCTGTAAGACACCTTGAGGTGACCTTATGATGCCTGCTCTGAGTTCAGCACAGGAGGCTGGACCTGCAGGACCCATTCCAGCCTCAGGACTCTGGGGTTCTGGGCCAAGGATGGCAAGGAACTTCTGGAGGCTTCCGTGGTCGGAAGGTGGAAGCCTCAACAGCAGAAAAAACCCAAAACAACAACAATGAATAAGGTGAAACGCAGTTTATCCAGAAGAAAAATTCTTTTCTAGCAGCTGAGTAGCAGTAGGGAAAATCTTGAACCACGAAGCATTGCTGTAAGTAACAAGAAGAAGAAAACAGGCTGATGAGTGGACTTAAGAGTCACTTTGTGGTAAGGACAAGTCGTAGTGTGGCACAGACAGCAACTGGACAACCCCAGCAACAGCAGCTGGAGCTCAAGGGGCAGAGAGGAACCTTTCTGAAACAGATTGCAGATCTCTGGTTCTGTCTGCTCTTTTCTGATACATTGAAATTCACTTTGCAGCTCAATGACTGACTTAAATTAAATGATTAACATCCTCACTCTTACAGAAAGCATCCCCATCCCTTTATTATGAATTTAAATGTTACTTTGCATTTTCTGAGTGTCAACATGGATAATCAGGCTTGACTTCCTTTTGAGAAATATCAATAAAATAACAGCTTCTACTGTCAGGCTCTGGCACAATTCCCAGTCATTGAGCTACTTGAAACAACATTTGTCATTGCTAAAAACCATTTTTGAAAATAACACAAACTGTGCTGTAGAAGTTTAACTGCTGCCCTCTTTTGGGTAGGATAATTACTGCTGGTCTCTGTCAGGATGCTCTACCACCAACAGACTCGGAATTAACTCCGCATCGGGAGCACAGGGGTGAAATGGTTCTGTACACTGCATAATATCCTCGAATACCCAAATTCCACGTGCTATTTGTACTTTACAATCAACAGTGGCTGTGCCTATAAAGGATTTATGCAATCAGTGGTGGTTTCTTTGTCCCTCTGTTCTTCTTCTACAGTTCCTGTGGGCACTGAACAACTCTGTTCTGCAGGACACTGTGGATCACAAAATCAGATTGCAGGCTGAGTTTTAAATTAGTTTTAATTGCTTGTGGAATACCAGGGAGAATAGTATAGATTTATCCAGTCTCTGTAGCCTGATTTTCAGATGGTTTGCTCTTGTGCTGGGAAGCCCAGAGTTAATAGGTACTTATATTAACATGAACATATTGTGCTTCTATTCAGATTCTTTCCCCCAGTGTCTGTATTTATTTTTAAAGCGACTAACAGCAGTTAAGTGGTCACAAGGGGGATAAGCAGAATCTGGCAGAGAAGATACAAGTAAATGTCCTGAGACCAAAGCAGGAGAAATGTAGAGGCAGGAAAGGATGTTTGAAGCTCAGGAAAAAGACATTAAAGAACACCTGTGCCTTTGCAAATCAGCTTTTAGATTATTTTTAAATCCTAGGATATGAGTCAAAGGTGAAACATTTCCCTTTAAGTCCCTGCACAGGCAACTACAGCTGATCAGGGAGAAGAACCAAGACGTGACCAGTCTGAAATGGGGAGATTTTGGGGGAAAATGCCTGCGCCTGGGTGGCACACTTTCCTTCCTCTGCCACTCTTCCTTTCAGTGGACAGAAAGTGAAACAAGGGAGATGCAGGTTCAGAAAACGTGTTGTTCTGTGGTCTTTCCAGCCTGCCCTTGCTTTTGGCTTCACTTGTAGCACTGAGGCTAAGCAGAGGGGATGCAAAGGCTTGTCACTAGGATTATCTCCCCTTCCATCTCCCTAACAGACTCTCGAGCAGTGGCTTGAAAGATGAATGTATCACATAGATGTATCACATATCAAATCTATGGAAGAAGCGGAAACACAATTCCCAAAAGGTGTTTACAAGCATTTGATTTCTTAGTTGCCTCTCCTTCATTTAGACAGCTCTGGCAACTCTGTTTGCGGCACAGCTGTCACAAACTGTCCCCCCCATCCCAAGTCCAAATTCCATGGAGTCTCTGAATTCAGTGGTGCGAAGATGCTCAAGTGACAACCTTTGCTCCGCTCCTTACAGGTTGGTGAGGATCCTTCTTCAAGCTGATGCCAGGCTGGCACAAAATAAGATTCTCACTGCAGACAAGGGAGTGCTTACCTGACCAGGACAGACTATTTTGTTAAACATGTTCTGGTATCTCTAAGGAAAAGGGTGGCTAATTGTGTCTCATTGGGGTACTGGAATATGGTGTAGGGTGAAGTTCCTGCTTTAGAACGGGATTTTTCAGTTTCTTATTCCATATCTGAGGGTAGATGCTACTGTATAACTTGTATAATTTTATATGAGTTTTCTGCTAGAGATTTTTTTGTAGGTGCATATATTCATCTTTTAAAGGACTGCCTTGTTAACTGGAGACAGTTGGTCCCTCTCTAGCTTGATGTTGCTATTTTTACAAAATAAAACATCTGTAACATGTAAAATCAAGAGAGCTTCCACTATAGGACAGTCAGTGCTCCGATGAATTGGACTGTCACAAGAGGGGTAAAAGAAACTTTGGCTCCAGGAGACCTGAGGTCCAAGACCATGAGCCCTCTCCTACCTCCAGCCATAAGGCCACTGACTACACTCAAGCAAAAGCAGCTTCCTGTGTGTTCACAGGTGAGAAAGTTGGGATTTGGGTGTCTCTTGCCCACAAACAGATGCAGAGCTCTGGTCAGAGGTGCCAAATGGGTGACGTTGGTGTTGGGGTTTTTCTCTAGGCCAAAATTGGTTGGCTCTGGTGGTTCTTTCAAAAAGGATTGCATTTATTATAAGCTTCTAATAAGATATCCAACTCACCCTAAGAATTATTTATGGTACCTGGCTGTGTACTTTGAGGTGACACCACAAGTTCAGGCACTGATGTCCCTTTTGTTGATCTACTCTTGGTGATTTTTAAGGCTGAGGTCTGGATGTCCTCAGCATCTGCTGATGCTAATGAGAGCTGAGAGCACCCCATGAACTCACTAGATTAAGTGCTAACCTTAATAACTGCTGATCTAAATGTTCCCACTCCAGCAGCCAAGGACAGGAAAAATGTTCTGGAAATTTAATTTAATCTCTCGGCATGAGTGTCCTGCATGGAGCTCATCCCTGCTGCTGGACTGTCTTCTCACAGAATGTTTCAGACACCACCTTTGAGGGACCCTCTGATTCTGTGTTGAAATCTCATTCTAAATATGATCCCTTTAGGTGTTATTTCACATAATTTTCACATATAGTTATTCACATAACTACAATCAAGTTAACTGTGCAAAAATTTATGTTCATGGTGTCTACGCCCTCATGAACTGGGCAGAGAGGAGAACTCATTGTTTAGTAACTGTGGAGCCCAAGGGTAATCACAACCCACAGGCTTGCCACATTGGAAAACCATTTTGTGCAGTAAAATGCAGTGATAATAATAATCCCCAGATGCTGTAGGAGATGGAAGCCAAAGATGTGGTTTGTAAAGGCCATCTCGTGGTAAGGCACTCGTGTTGTCATTTTAAAACAGTCCATCAGGAGATGCCCTTAGGTTAAAAGAAATAACTTGAGCCACCCCCAGTCTTTCTGCAATCCTGATGGTGTTTTAGAGACCCAAAAGTGAAGATGACGTTTTCCAGTAGGCACATACTGGGCAAGGGCTTGACAACAAGGATAAGCAACAGTCTGACCCCAGTCGCAGGGTGAGCTGGGCTGCAAAGTAAAACAGATTTTTTCTTTTTGAGGTAGATTTTAGAAACTTCTCTCATTTTAAATTTAATTGCCTGGCAGTTTTAAAAATGGTGTCCAAGAATGCTTTTTAAAATAAATGCCATAGTTAAGACAACTCCACAGATATGCTAAAACAAGACTAAGAAATCTGCTAAACACAGGCTGCCACAGTCAGAGCATCATCCTCACACCAGAGCAGAGCACAGCAGGCTGCTGTTCAGCAAGTCAACGAAGTGAACAAGGTGCTGCCAACCTCAATAATTTTCGAAAATGTAATGGAGATGCTCCATTGCTGCATATTTTGGCCCAAGTGAAGACATGTACACACATTCAGTGTTCTTTGAGGCAAAGCCAAGATAGCTGTCTCCTCACAAGGAGCTTACAACAAAGTTACACCATGCTGTAGCCAGCCACAAACTGATGGTCTTCTGAAATTTTCCAAATATGAAACCCTATAAGAGTTCTTATTTCACTTGAATATCTTGTTTTATACTAACAAAGCCTTGAATTTGAACTACATTATGTATTATTTGTATATTGTTTTCACTCCAGGCTTATTAATATTAGTGTCTAACAAGGGGCACTTACCTATGTAATTTTAATACTCAGTTTTCAAAAAAGTATCTATTCATAGAGTTAGCTATAAGGTTAACTCTGCTTCAAATAACAAGTGACAGCAAAATATTTGAAGAGTAGTTCCAGTATATAAAAAAAAAAAGCCTCCAGAAAGGTCATCTCTTCATGCCAGAGAAACTGGTTGAATCACTGTGTTATTCTGGAGACTACTATTGCTTGATGGGTCAGACCTACCCTGCTCTTTTCCAATCTGGATCTCAGGTTAGAGATCATTGTCCCCATCCAACAGCTTTTCCATATGTGCTTATGTAAAAGAACAGATTGATGATGGGGAGAACCTCAACTGCATCAGGTGAGGAAGAGTGTGCAGAGGACCACTGCTCAAGTTGGACAGAGGAGACAATCTTTCTTTTGCCTTTAGTTGTACTAGACCAGCTCTTCTGCCTCCATTGCAAATATACAGCACCCCTGGAATAAGTGCAATAATCTCATACTTGGAAAGAAGATATGAGGAGTGGAGGGATGGAATCCAAATATAGGTAGCTGGTATTCTCTTAGGCAACCAGTCCATGGAGAAATTTACTAGCAGTGTCTGGAAACAGCCCTGACTTAAACAGGTCATGGAGGCTGAAAGGTGCTGTGGTTTCCAGAAGAAATTCCTCCAGTTGAGGATGATGTTGGTCAGCTGGGAAGCTACATGGCTGCTCCCAGCACAGAAGGGAGCATTTTGCCAGAACTGCTTCATGAAGCAGAGAGAAGGTGGGTGCCTCTGGGACCCCACTTCCCTCCAAACAGTGTCATGGCATTTCTTAAGGAGCTGCCTCCAGCAGAGACAGATGTTGAAGGGGTCTCTTGGGTGTTCCTCATGTCTCTCCTGCTTGCTCTTGCCATTTCACAATGTGACACAGTGCAGCTGCCATCTCTCCAAACACCCGCTGTGACAGCTGTGGCCAGTCCTGTTTCATGAGCACCATCTTCACCAAAACATTTCCAACAGAGAAGCCAGGTTCACCCCTTCTAAATAAAGGTGGATGCAGTTGCAAGAGTGGCTGAGAAGAAATGAAATTGCTTATTCCCAAACAAAAGTTAATGCAGATGCCATGATTATTCCCTGATTTCAGCAACACTGAGAAAATATGATTGAGTTGGTACATCAGCCTCCAGCGCATTTCCTGACAATTTAGTAATGACCATTTCCTGCCTAATAAACACAGTGCCATCGTTTATTTGCCTTAATCACCTTGGCCTTCCGCTTCAGAGTTCACCCAGTCCAAAACAATGCTCTTGCTTTTCTTCTTCCATTCTTTGTTTTATTTTTCAGACACATCCTGATGTCATAACTACAGTTAGCAAAGGAACAGGACAGGGGACATTGCATTGTTTGAACTGTTGTCATGTCCTTTTGCTGGATCCCACAGACCTGCTATTGCCTGTTGTGTTGTGTTTCTTCCCATTTTCCAACATATGAGCACTAATGTATATTTTACTTAGATTATTCTGGAGGAATTATTTCTAAATGCAGTTGCTGACAGTAAGTTATACTGATGGTAGCAAATAAAACAAATTCTATACTAACAGCTTTAAAGAATGGAGAGATTCAAAGCAGCAGCCATAGAAAGAGTAAACACAGTTTTAACCTAAGTCTCATCACACTTACTGTCCCAACATCCCAACAGAAACTTCCTTCAGCATTTTGTTCAATGCAAAAGTCCTTTGAATGCCCAACGTGAACTGACCTGATCTAACTCAGCATGAAACTTTCTTGTTATATGTGTGGCTTTTCTCCCTCCTTTATCTGTACCAAAAGTTCATTTGGATGACACCATTTTCTCCAAGACAAGGTAAAGGACAATTTTTAGCCAGTATTTCTGCACACAAAATGTCACTTCCAAGGGTTAGAATTGTCTTGTTTCACTGTATTCTACTGATACCCTGAAAACACAGCCCCTCTGGCCTGTTGGACAATTAGTCTGAGGAAAACCATCCTCTGAGTAAATCATCAATACTACTCTCCTTGAGGCTAACAGAACTGTTTATCTCAGTTGCTCTAGTGATTTAGGCAAGACTGTTTACTCTGATGCTCACTTTCAAGGGACACATTATGTAAAATTACTGAAAAATGTGCTGGTAGACACTTCAACTAAGAATAATGTGAAGCAGGTGATTTGCAGGGGGAGAAGTTCTACTTCTGAAGATGAGTAAAGCAACAAATGATCTTGTCTTCTGCAGTTAAACTCCAAATTGGAAATATTTTCCCTATGTCAAATTATCAATACATTATCAAATTGCTTTTGACATTTTAAGTTTTAAGGTAAACTGTCACAGCATGTAGAAATCATGTGTAGATACTGGTTATAAATTAGGATTGCTACCTTCCATTCAACAAGGCAGGACCCCTACCTACTGTTTTTGATTGTTAAGGAGAATTACTCTCAATATTTCAAATTGACATTGGTTGTTCATTCACTAAGTTTTGTTAGTTTTTTTTAGTTTAAGCTGGCTTTAAACTTGAATTTTTTCACACAGTAAATTCATAATGAAGTGTGCTACCAATGCCCCCCAAATCCACAAGCCAACCCAATTCAACCCATGAGGAGTAAGAGTGATTCTGTCAAACCCATGGTATTTAGGAAGCAAAGTTTTAAAACACATATGATACACAATCTCACTATTATGAGATTGTTATTGTTCTGTCCTCAATGGGTATTATTTGGGGGGCAGACTAGGCTACTAATAAGCACAGCTGGGCTCCCAAAGCTGTGATGTGGCATTCAGGAACTGCACTATCTGAATACGTGCTTGCTCTTTCCACTGACTTTTCAGCCCCGTATCATTCTCTTCCTGGGTCAGAGGTTTTTGTGACTATGAGACCTTCAAGAGTAGGGACTTAATCTTGCCGAAAAGTAAACCTGGAAGAATTACTTTGGTTTGTTTTTTGGGTTTTGTTAGGAAAGCTGCTCAGCAAGGGTCAGTGTGCAGCCTCACAAATGCTTGTGCCAGAGAAGTGCTGGAGGCAATGGAAGTGAATGGCAGGATCCAAATGCTGCCTGTTGGATTTCCTGCTGCCCACTGCCCCTGCCATGTCCCCATGGTTGTGCTGGCATAAGTGAGCCACTGGTCAGTACACGGAGAGCAGAGAGCTAAGGCCAAAAACCAACCCAGTGAAACACTGGCTGCTAATTTTAACTGGATTGATTTTCTGAGCCACCTCAGCTCATGGTGACATGGACAGTCATGCCAGCACAGGGGAGAAGCACAAAGAAGGGCAGGGAATGGAATGACAGTGGCAGGGTGGGCAGGGTGGGGACTGCCAGAAGCGTTACTCTTGCTGAAAAATATCAGTGTAATCCTATTGAAAGCAGCTCAGTCACTGCAGGAAAATCCATTAGTACAGTCTGGCCTGTCAAGAGTCATCAGTCTCCACATTACTGTTTTTCTTTTGGAACAGATCACACATTGATCACAGGGTATAAGCTTTCACTTCTAATCTTGCCCTGTGCACAGGCTTCCATGGGAATTATACCTGGAATAGGTCTCAAGGTTTTGCACCTATGAGACCAGGATCTCATAAAGAAAAAAAGATTATTTAATCCATTCAATATTATGTATTCCTTTATTCACAAAAACATTTGCAAGCAGTGGCAATTTTAACAGACCTAGTTTGGGAAGCTGTGTTTCCAGGAAATTGAATCTGTTTACTACAAATATGCCTTTGACAAGTCAAGGCTGCTTATCTATGAGATGTAATACTTTATATCATAATGTAATATTTCAATTTCTTTATGGCTAACCAGATTATTATGTATTTGCTTTTCCAGTCGATGCAAATGTAATTACAAAATAAAACAGCTGTGTGGTCAAATAAATCAAAACCTTTATCTGAAGAAACAACTGCAACTTCACCTGAATTTATCTGCATAATCATGTGAATGTAACTTCATTGATAACATTACACATGCACAACTGATAATGAAATCATTGTTGAAATCCTTTTTGCTATACATTCCTTTAATACTCTGTTAAGTGGGAAAGGACACAGGGAAGTCATGACACGAGAAAGCTGTGATGGTTTCAAGGAGTTGAAGCACATTCTGACAGTGCATTGGCTCGTAAAATCTTCATATCCATACTGCTTAAAGTACTCATTTTCAATTCCAGCCATTATGTGAATCCATCTCCTAAATCAGCTGCAGTGCTGGAGGGTTAAGGGGCTGGCCATGATTATTCTTGCTTTGTAGAATAACTCTGTGCTGAAATGCATAGGCCACATAGACAACATTTTTTTTTCCTGTTTGACTTTTTTAGGCTGTCATAGTTCTGGTCACGTCAGCTATCCACTACTAACGGATACTAATCTAATACTAGTCTCTGATAAGGCTACCAAATGTTTTGGACAATCTGGTATAATTGGACCTACTGAAGGATCTTTCTAATGTCTCAACACACCATGAAAATGAATACTAATTTTTTCAATAAAACAGTCAAATCCACGTGGGGCTAACAAGCAGAGTTCATTTCTAACAGTGCATGCTGTGATGTGTTGCAGGAGGCAGTGGAGACATGCAAAATCCAGGCAAGACTTTCAGTGATTCAAAACCAGGGTGCCAGTTGTTATCCCCAGAGCAAACTTGGCAAGTAAGAGTGACGGCCACAGCTCATACAAACTTGTCATCCAGGAATCTCCTTCTAAGGTACACTGCCATGTTCCATCCATACAACTCAAGGGAAGTAAGAAATTCTTTGAAAATCCAAGTTTATTCTAGAACTTCCAAAGCTTTAAAATCCCTCATTCATAGGATAAGCTTTTCAGGGAGCTGATGCAAACTACAGACCCAAACTGAAGCAGTAAAATGGTTCTATGCAATGATCATTCTGCCCATGGACCCTCAGCTACTGGAGAATCTGTCAGCAGGTATTTCTACAACATGGCTCTTCTGTATATGGAACAAAACCAAAGAGAGTTCTGTTGCATATTTCTGCTGCAACTTCAGAAGTCAGCCACCTTCAGGTAGCCTGTGTACAGCTAACTACTGGACCTTGCTTTCTCTACTGCAATTGATTCATTACATGGCATACACTTACGGTGGCTGTACAGAGGATTGGTCAGCTGAGCTGTTAGCTTACCTTCCATGGATTGCCTTCAAAATAGGAAATGGCTAGATGATGAACCAGCTTGTGAGAACTTTATGGTATTTCTGCTTTCAGGAGGAACATTTTTGAGCAAAAGTTCGTGTCAGACCTCCTTAAGGGAAAACCTCCAAAGTAGTATGGCAGCATTTCCAAACACAAGTAAAACAAGCCTCTGGGTGTGCACGTGTGTGTGTTAAGCTGTAACATCTTCATTGGCATCTTCTGTGAACTACCACAGATATTTCACCTGCCAGCTTCTCCAGGCCCCACTGTTTTGTCCCTATACAACACACAAGGGAGAGTCACACATCCAAATTGGGCCCATGAATTCCTTAGTACTAAGGTGGTAAGTCTTACCTAAGGGTCTTGCTGAGGATTTCCACTTAGGTCCTTGCTTTTTACACAGGATCAGTAACAATTTGGCTGTGACTTGTAAGTTACTGAAAGGAAGGAAAAGTCCCCTCTTAAGCAGATGACCTTAGGAATAAACTAATAGGAGTGGGAAGCAGGCATCTTTAGAGCGGGGTCAAAACAGAACAATTTCAGAGGAGAGACTAAAGCATCAGTACTCTAGCCTATGCTAATCAAAAATGACTCAATCTTAAGTGAATGACACTTTCATGAAACAAGTGTCTAGAGACAGTAGCCTAAAATATCCTGGTGCTACATTGATCCCTTTGGGGTTGGTAAGTTTGCCTTGACAACAGCCTTGAGATGAAAGAGGCAGTAAGCTGTCAGTCTGAGCTGGCATTTGTGTCCTTCAACATAAATACCTGCTGCATGAAGACTTTTAAGTGTTTGTTACAGCCCAGTTGAAACAGACTAGCTTAGGCTATCATCCTACCATCTAGTATACTAGGAAAGCATTCCCAAATACTCCACAAGTCCATGGCAGTGGCAGCACAGAAGCTGTGTGAGGAAAGCATACATATTTTCCAAATACTTAGTGCAAGCTATCACTGATAAACTTCCAAGTGTGAATCATAAGCAACATATTCTGATCAACCAGTCATAAATCCTAAATTTAACTCCAAAGGTCAAAATAGCTGAACTTAGTGACTGTTCTGTTGAGCTCCCCTCCTCTCACACTGCAGTGCTAACCCCGGCACGGTGGTTGCCAGACAAGTGGAGTCAGGAGGAAACAGAATGTAAGCAGATACAAACCAAAATACAGCAGGCTTCCTGTAAAACAATTAATGCACTCACTTGCTTTAAACAATGCTTAAGCTCTTACTGTTGCAGCTTCAAATACAAGAATGAGTATCACGAGATGCCAGAAGTCTGTATGTAGTAGAACTGCCCACCTAGCTTACATTTCTTAACTGTACTGACATTTTGCCATCCAGTGTCAATCTATTGCAATGAAAGGCCTTGCCTGTGAAAAGCCAGTTCAAGTGCAAGATGTGTGCCTCAATTCTTGGGCAGCATATTAGTTTAACATATTGAGTGTGACTCAGTAATTTCTGTGTCTGACATTCTCCTGAATTCCCCCTCTGCAGGCTGCTGCTGTGGTAGCTCAACTGATGCTTGGCATGTGCAGTGGCTGCTCCTGGCCACTGTGACTCTTCACTGCTCTGACAGTGTCACAAGCTCTGCACACACACAGCTACACTACACACCAATTCTCTATAACCTCATTCTTAGCCCCAGTATCTTTTTCTATGTAATATGGTTTGAATCTTGCTTCCAGTAAGACCCAGTCTTGCAACATGGAGGTTGCTCACGTAAAGACCCAGTATTTTGCCTCTTCCCTGTTAAACTTGTGTATGACACATTGCATTCCTTGTCAAATGCCATTCTTAACAAAACTGAGGACTTGAAATCAATTACTTGAGTGACTAATCCAGCTTTGCAGCACTGCTTACTGTTGTGTTGTAAGAAATAAACTGAGAGCAAGTGACCAACAGTACTGGGCAGTGCTATCAAACTTGCTTACAGTAATTTTGGTAGAAGCTTTTCCTCCAGAGGGGAATTGTGACTTACTGTGCCCACGTAACTTGACTGAGCCCATTTGTATGGAAGTCTAGCCAGGTTGTCTGAAGGACTTAATCTGAATTGTTTCGAAGTGTCTGGTTAGAGACCTTCTGTGTCACTGGTGATGAGCATCATAGACAACCACAAGTGGAATAGTGAGTACTGGAACCACTACTCTGAACCACTACTTATTCTAGGCGCTGATGAAAAAACAGTGATAAGTCAGGAAGTATTGCAGGAATTCATTGCAGAACCTATTTGCAATTTATTTACAGAATTTATTGCAGGAATTATTGCAGAAACCCATGCAGTCAAGGTTAGGAAAAATGAGCCTGGAAAAGGGAGAATATTGCATGTTCCAGCCAGAGAAATGAGGTCTACTGAGAAAAAAAAAGTACAGGCTATGTAGGCAGAGATCTCTTGAACACTGCTGGAAATCAACCTTAGGAATCAAGCACAGAAAATAAATCAAGATATATGTCCTGATAGACAGGATAGACAAGATAGAGAGGATGGTTTCTAAAGCTTCTACCTAACCAATGATGAAAGATTAATTCCACACCAAGCTTGCCACTTGCATGCTTGCAATTGTCATTGGGCTTTTGTACTAGTCGTACATTTCCCTACTGATGGTGATTTCCTTACCCTCATATAACTCACTGCTCAGTCACTTCTATTCCCTTGCACTAGACTTTGTCAGATGCTCCTGACTACAGCAGATCTTTGCTAGTTTTATTGTATGTGTGCATAGGACTGATTAACACATTCAAAACAAACCCAAATTCATTACTGGTTTGAACAACCAACTGTTGTTTTATTTTCCCTAATGTTTTAATCTTTAGCCCAAATTGGCACTTTGTGGCTGGTTTCAGCTGTGGGAGAAAACAAGGTAGAAAAGAACTGCTAGAGCAGGAAGCCCAGGCTCCACTACCAACAACACTCTTTCTGGCAATGACTTCAAAACTTTGAACTATTTTAAGAGGATTAGCACCACAAAAGAGGAAAGCATGAAGGAACAATGTGATGCATCCTTTTTAGCCAACAGCAGAAATAGCTTCAGCATTCACTCTGACAAGATAAATGAACAATCAGCTTTTCTAAGACTAGCCAAGAGAACATTAAGATTGTAATATAGCTGAGAGAAAATGGGACTGACGATTACTCCACTCAGTCCTCCCACTCAAAATGAGGACAAGATATATCTGATGATCATATGGTAAAATGCATGGTTTTGTCTGCACAAATTATACCACTTGTGAAAGAGGAGTGGATTTAATGAACATGCTAAAGTGTGCCCAAATAGGCAAACTTCAGGGCAGAAGGGATAGGTACAGATTGATCAAACCACTATGCCTATTCACAGACTGGCAGATGGATCCTGTGGTGTCACACCTTACCTAAAATGGAATAACAACCACAGCAGTATAGACTGAAGTCTGACCAAAGCAGGAATCTGGGGGTCCTGGTGAGCTGTGACAAGGACAGCATGAGCAGGGCCTCTCCATGAGGATGAATAAGCTGAGGTTGACCACAGGACAGCAGGGCTGTGCTCTCATCAATCAGGGTGCAGTTCCAAAGGATTTGGATAGGACTGGAGTGGTGACAGGTCTTCTTGAGAGCCTAAGACAAGGCAAGATAATAAATCATGTCCAGAGTCCAGATAGAGAGTGAAGCCAGAAAGAGTGGAAGACAGAGTAAGAATAAAGACCCATGCAGGAGAAAGGGTTGGAGACAAGGCTATATATTACACACTGAAGAAGAACAACTGATGAGCCATGATGAGAGGAGACTGGGCTTGGCACAGGCAAACCTACAGCCCTGCATGTGCTGAAATCCCAGGTGAGGGTGTCAAGGCAGTTAAGGCCCAGCCACGCACTTTCCTTGGCCTGACAGGAACCAAGCTAAACGTGAGCAGAACACCACAGTGGTGAGTAAGGCTACCTCTCTTAGGTTGGTTTTACAGGCATGCAGCCAATAGATCAAAAGAAATACCAGTCCTTTTTCCTCAGCACTTGTTACATCACGTCTGGAAAACCACATTGCACTCTGGGGCCCGCACTATGAGAAAGAAGTTGATGACAAATTGCAGTGAGTACAGCTGAGGGCAGTCAAGTTGGTGTGGGGGTGGGAGCACCTGTGAGGAAAGGCTGAGGGAATTGCATTCAGTCAGAAAGCCTGAAAGGGAACCCAAGAGTTTTCTTCCAGTACCTGAGACTGTCAAGAAAATGCATCAACAGTCTCTATTGCGGTGCACAGCAGCAAGGTGAGAAGTAACAGACACATGAGGACCTTCTGATTTAAGGGGGGAAAGAGGTCACTGTGACACCAATCAAGCATTGACAAGGTTGCCCTGAGAGTTATGCACTCTCCATTCTCTGAGGTTTTCAAGACCCTGCTGAACAAAGTCCTAAGCAACTTGATCAGAAGGCTGAAGAAACAGAAAGTGTGTGTAGAGACCTCTTGAGTCCTCCCAACCTGAAGTATACTATTCTATTTCTATTGCTTTCATGGCTATTCAAGTGTGCTGCTAAACACACAAGGCCACAGGAGAATGAAGGACCTTTGAGCATGCTGAAACAGTTGTTGAAGAATCTCATTTTGATTACAAGTACAGAAGTACTCTACAGAAGTAGTCCTTTACTGAACAGAGAAGTCTTTAAAATAGGGTTTTTTTTCCATACCTTTCAGGGATTTTTTTGACATTTTCCTCTTTGTACACAAACTTCTAAGTCTTTAGCTCTGGTTTCTGTTCTTTAGAGTGAGACTCATTGTACATTGCAATGTTTGTCCAATAAACACACTCCAGGACTTAAGCATGTTGTCACAGTCTCATTACCTTTGAACTGCTCCATATCTGACTGTTGTTCAGTTTTCTGTATGTTGAGCCCTCCTTTCAGTGCAGCCCTGCTGATCTCCCCACATTCTTCAGCTTTGAAGATTAACGTTATCCTGAAATGCATGATCTACTTGTACCTCCTAGGTAAACCCCCAAATCAATAATTTACATGGTTCTATTGCTACTTTTAAACTTGTTTAGCAATAATCACTGCCATGCCCTCTTCAGCATTGAAAGCTGTCATTTCTTAGGAGAAAAATCCTTGCATTTGTCTTTGGAACAGGAAAGGTGGATTTTTGTCGTCATTCGTTTCCTCGATTCTTTCTTCCACTTTAGCTATTACATTGTATCATCTGCATGGAAACATTGTCCATTGTCACTCAGATTATGTGAACAGTCCGCAAGCGCTCAACACTGCTATCAGCCGGCTCAGTTAGCTGGTAAGTTCCAAACCTTGCACAAATTCAGCACTTGAGGTCAGCTAATGCCTCCCCAAGGCTGAGAGAACTATGGCTGGAAACACCTGGCTCTCTGAAGAGCAGAGTGGTGCAATGGGTTCAGGGGAACACAACAGCTGATGGTGCTCAGTGCTCTGCACCCTGAGGGACGTGCTCTGATCTGGACCTACGCACTGAACACTCCTTGGCAACTGCAGATCTTCCATTTTGGCTTCATCTGAAGGTATCAAAGTTCCAAGTCTGCTCCAGTGTGCAAACCATCAGAAGTGGAAACCATCAGATTTGTTTAAAAGGCCAGCTCTTCAACCAAAATGAAATGCCACTGAAGGCATAATCTGAGAGTCCTTTTGCTCCTGTGGCTGCGCAACAGTGTTCTCTTCAGCACATTTTTAGAGTTGGCACTGTTTTGTGACTCACAGCCAATAACATGAAAGGAGCTCCTGGTGGATTTATGTGGGAAAAAGTGAATTTTAGGACAGTTTTAAACATTGTTGTGTTTTTTTGTTGTTGTTTTCATTTGGGCTTTTTTTTGTTTTAGTTTGTTTTGTCTGCTGTAAACCAGTTCATTTGTAAAGATGCAGACCACTCTCTCCCCTCCCCACCACTTTGTAAGCTATATTTTACAAACTCAGCTTCTCATCCCACCACAGATCTGCAAGCACTGCAATGCACAAGAGACTGCCAGCAACCAGCGCCTGCGGCCGCGCTGGCACCTGAGCTCATTGGGAAGCACAAGAAGTGCATGGAATTCTCCAGGGGAGTGCCAAGAGGATGGTACCAGGCTCTCTTCAGTGGTGCCCAGCGACAGGACGAGGAGCAATGGCCACACTTGACTACAACGAGCTCCACCTCAACACGAGGAAGAACTTTCCATGTAGAGTGGCAGAACACTGGAACCGGCTGCCCAGAGTGGTTGTGGAGCCTCCCTCTCTGGAGACATTCCAAATCCACCTGGACGCGTTCCTGCGCAACCTGCTCCAGCTGACCCGGCCTTGGCAGGGGGTGTAACCGGATCATCTCCAGCGGCCCCTTCCACCCCTAACAAACTGCGGGCCGGCCAAGAGCGGCGACTGGGCCCGACGGGGAGCGGCGGCGGCCCCACCCCACGGCTCGGGAGGTCCCGCCGCGTTCTGCGGGCCGGGCCGGGCCGGGCCAGGCGGGGCCTGAGGGGCGGGGCAGGGCGGGCGGAGGGAGGTGCGCGGGGCGGGCACTGTCCCCGCCCGGCGCTCGCGGTGCTGCGGCGGCGCCGCAGCTTCGCTTCCGCGGCGGGGCCGGGCCGGGCCGGGATTGGCCGCGCGGCCGCCTCGCCCCAGAATGCAGCGCATGGCGCGTCATTGAAGAGAGACCATGATGGCGGCGGCGGCCGCGGCGGCGGGGGGCGCCCCCGAGGTGATCGCCCAGCTGGAGAACGCGGCCAAAGTGCTCATGGTGAGGCGGGCGGCGGCACCGCCGCGCCCGGAGCGCCGCCTCGCCCCCGAAGGGGCGCCCGCGCCGGACCCCTCTCCCCTCCCCTCCGCGCCTCCGTTCCCGCTGCCCTCGCCCCTCGGGCGCGGAGCTGGGGGCGCAGCCCGCCGGGGCGCGCCGCCTCCTCCGCCGCGTCCCGCTCCCCTCTCGAGCGGGCTCCCTCCCTCCCTTCCTGACCCTCCGCCGTCGCGCCGGCTCGTCCCTGTGGCTCCGCAGCCGGGGCCGGCCCCGCCGCGCACGCCGCGCCGCTCCTCCATGTGCCGCCCGCTCCCCGTCGCCCCAGGCAGGCTGTGCCGGCTGCCCGTGCCCAGCCCCGCGCCGCCACCGTCCGCCTCCCTGATCCTCGCCCAAGTTGCCAGTGAGCAACTCTCCCTCCCCTCTCCCGGGGCCGGGGCCCGGGGCGCCTCCCGCGGCGGCGGAGAAACGGCGGGAGGTCGCGCTCGTCCCCAGCCCAGCGGGGACAGCGAGGCACCCTGGGCAGCGTGGAAGCGGCCTCGGGAGTGTCGCGATCCGGTTCCAGAGTTTTCCTTTAAGTGGAGGGGCACCGAGAAGCCAGAGGCTCACGGTGCTGCCGCCTTGATGTAAAGCCATTCGCACTTGATCTGTTTAATTATCAATTAACTGTCCCTGATGTCTCTGTGTTATCTTGTTTTCATAACTGCGTGGAAAAGAAAGCCCATATGGCAAAGATCAGAAATGTGACGAAGTTGGATACCAGTAGTGACCACTGGTGTTAAAGCATCCTAGGTTTGCATCCTTGTAAAAGACTTGTTTGAATGAAAAGCTCTATGTTGGCTGTTCTAGTTTACAGGTCTTTATTACAGATCTTCTGTACATGTCTAGCTGAAAGCCTTCCCCACAGAATTTATCCTTACCGAAAAGTGGTTCTGATGGAAATAAAGTTTGTAAGGTGTTGCTGTTAATGGGATTTCTAAAGAACCAAAGAAATACTAGTGAAGTTTTTCTGGTATCAATAATTAACCAATAGCCAGAGCCTGAACGATTGTGTTTTAATGTCTCACTGAAGTAGCCCGACTGTAAAGTGAGAGGTGATCAGCTTTAGTCGTGGGTATCTCATCAAAATATGCGTGTTACTCCTTGTAAAGTAAAAGCCTGAAAAACAGTGTGTTTCCAAGCTGGACAGTAAAGATAAGTAGCTTGGCAGCAAGCACTAGTCCTTTTAGAAGAATACTTCACAAAGTATGCCACCAGTGATGTGCTTCAAGCTTTGAGCTGCTTTTGATTTGTGCATGCTCTACAAAACATGTCTGTGTAGATTGTTGGATGTTCTGGTAAGGTCTGTGTATCTCTGTTTTACAAATAACACAAATACAGTAATTACTAGGGGAGTTTGACTTGGTAAGGAAAATCGGTAGTCAGTATTACTGTGTAACAAAACAGGGGTGTGGAACCAAGCTGATGGTTAAGTAGTTTTCAGTATCAAACCACTAGCATGTGCAGTGGCATCTCCAAAGTCTTGCATCTGTGCTTGAAGACTAAAGGTAACTTCTAGTGGGCATTGTTTCTCTAGCATAGCCTGCTAGCACAGAGAGGGAAAAGCAACTTACTGTGGAGTTGAATTAAATAAAAACTTTAATACAGTGAAAATGTGCAGGCCTCTTATGGAAATGTTTGTGATTCTGTTGAAGAATAGTTGCTGAACTTGCTGGTAAAAGTACATCTTGGGTCTGCAAGCACATGGATGTTAGGATCCTTGCTGAATTTCTCCCCTCCCTACAGCCTCTGACAGTATGAAACCTGACTTGTTGTGATATTTAGCTTTTTCTTCTTTTATTTCTTTTCCACAGCTGATTTTGGAAGTTTCATAGACAACACTAACCTGAGAAGAACTAGTTAGATGGCTCTTACCAAGGAAGCTGCATGAAACAGATATTCACTAGTGCTATCCGTGAGGGTGCGACTCGGAACCAGGCTTTAAGCAGGGTTGGCTGTGGAAGAGCTATGAGAATTGTTTAGGATTTTTAGCCTTGTGTTCCTTCTCAGAAATCATGGAGTCTTTTGAGGGATGCAGGAGAGGAGTGCAGCTCAGAGGATGCTTCACAAAGGTGGCAGAGTCTGAAAGAGTTATGAGCTCTGCTCCTGTTCTGTCTCACTAACAAGTGTGCAAAAAGAGGGGCCTGATTGTGTTTCAGGACTGCACCTGGACAGTGATAATCTGAATTTCATTTAGCCAGAGGGCTACACTGTTTTGTTTAAGGTCCTCTTAGGGATGAGGATGGGAAGTTATCTCTGTGTGGCAGATGGGAGGGGTGAACTGATCAAGCAACCTGCTGGCATCACTTAGAAAGTTGTTTGTGTAAAAATCTGAGGACTTGTGGGGTGAAGGGTGATGAACTTGCTGCTAGTGTTGGAGGCCATGAGTCAGCCACCTTGCAATGGAGCCGGACCTGAAGCAGTGGGCAAGGGCAGAGCTATGGATCGTCTGACAATAGATGGCAGAAGGTTTTAACTGGGCAGGGAGCTGTGGGGGGATTCAGCAAGGTTTTCTTGTGACAGTCTGTCACAGCTGAGGCAGTGGCAATCCTTGCAAAATATGGATGGCTAGGGATGCATCAAAGGTTTTTCAGCATTTCAAAATACAGAGCAGGGAGTGGTGGTGGTTTACTTGATACTTGTCTTGATTTCAGCTAAAAATACTAAGACTTGAGGAAGATAATGGCATGCTAATAAAAAGACCTGAATGTGTTTAATTAACTTTCCTTGAGGATAAGCATGGATTACTTTGAGCTCTCTAAATCTTTGAGAAGTATTTTCATAATTTTTTTTTTCATTGCTCTGGGTTAGTTGAGTTTTCCTTTGAAAAATTACTTTTTAGATATCAGATAATGCCCAAGTCCTGATCTCCTAAATTGCTGATCCTTATGGACTTTACAAACCATGGCATGCCATGTTTAAAAACTTGAAATGTTCAATCTTTTCTCTCATCAAGCTCTTCTACAGCATAATGTAAATGCTTTTCCCTTGTTACCAGTAATGCCTTTCAACAGGTTCTAGGTAGCTCACATTCAAAAGGCTTAATTTGAGAAAGGATTGGAATTTGGTGTTAATTGACAAATTGTAGTAAAAGATGAAACTTATCTTGTCATTAGCTGCCACATATAATTTTGAAGGCTAGTGCTGTGATTTTTTTCTTTAATGTGCATAAAAGTATATGAGGTATGAAAATTGAGTGTGTAATTCTTTTCTAGTAAAGGTGCATGGTGTTCACCTGAAGTAAGATCCCATTAATGCTTTGCTGTGAAGTTTCTCAGTGCAACTGGCTTGTATCCATGTTTGGCCTGTGTGACTTTGGCCTGGTAAAGACCATACACCAACATCTGTGTGACCTGATTTAATTTACTCCTCCTCTGTTTCCTACTAGCATGGTGTCCCCTGACCATGTATCTCCTATTTTTTATGTTCTGTTTAGCTCAGGTGTTGATTAATGCCAAATATAATTAGTACTAGTTAAGCACTATTTTAATAGCTGTCTTAATGGATTAGAGAAGAGATTGGTTGTATTATTAAGGAAAGAAATGTAAATTTCGTCCCAGAAGTGAGAGGATGAAGTAGGAAACATGCCTAACACTGCCTAGTTATTGCTGAGAGTTTATTAAAGCAGGTTGAAATTATCTAGCATCTGATATTCTCTGACACCTAAATATAAATTCACAGGTTATTGCTTGTTCACCCCACCTCCCTACAAAAAGAGGTGCTGTGTTCTTACCTGCAGCTCTACTTTCTCCCTTGTGACCCTGTGCAGAAGATATTAATATTGCTGAGATGACATAGGAATTAAACAAGGGAATGGATTTCTGTCAGGTTAGCAAGATGTATTGGCTATCTGTGCAGCCATTTAGGATGCAGAGCTAGCACAGGGGCACTGAAATTAGATTGTTGGACACATACAGAGCTGGTCTGCCCCTGCTAGTGGTGAATTGTCAGGTTTGCTCAAGTGTGTAATATACCTCCACTGTACAATTTACTTGGTAACTCTGACTCTCCTGATGTTAGAAATGCTAGACTTCACTTAGAGCTGCACACTGAAAAGAGAAGAGGTTACAAGTTTCAGAAGGGAACATTCCAGCTGGAGAGAAGACAAAAAAAATCACATTAAATGTGATTGGTGAAGGCAGTGGAGCAGGCTGTGTAGGGAGGCTATAGGATGTCCTGTCTTTGGAGATATTTAATACTTGACTGAACAAGTCCCTGAACAACCTGATCTAACTTTGAAATTAGTTCATTTTTGGGCAGGGGGTTGAGCGAAGTAGGGTCAGAGGTCCGTGTTAGGCTGTTCTGTGTGGAGTGGCTCTTGGAAAGCTCAAAAAACATTTGGGTAAAGGCAGCAACTGACAGAATGAGAGGACACAGTCTTAAGCTGCAGCAAGGAAAATATAGGTTGGATATTAGGAAAAATATTTTTACAGAAAGAGTGATCAAGTACTGGAATTGTCTGCCTGAGAAGGTGGTGGAGTCACCATCCCTGTATGTGTTTTGTAAAAAGACTGGATGTGGCACTTGATGCCATGGTTTAGTTGAGGTGTTAGGACATGGATTGGAATTGATGATCTTGAAGGTTTCTTCCAACCTTGTGATTCTGTGATTTTGCAGAAGAATTCCATTCTTTAAAAATTTGTAAATGTGTTTTGACTGTGGTCTGTTTCAAAGGGTGGGTGTTGGGTGTGTATGTGGGGTGATGTGAATTCTCACATCACCACCTTCTCAGGGTACCACTTAGTTTGTGATTTATCCTGCTATTCTAAGGCAGATTTCAGGTTAAAGTTGGGTGGTCTGACAGTGGTCCTAGAAACTTCACTTTCAGATGTTCAAATAAGCTTACAGAATAAGAGCATAAGGGAGCACATTAGTAGGATCAGATTGTTTATACCATCAACCATGGCAGTTTATACGGCTGGCTCTTTTTGACCTACCTTTTGTGGAGATCAGGCCTGTGTGGTAAGTGTATGAAATTGTCAGGAAATAAACCCCCTTGCCTTCTAGCTAGTCCTCAGAGATCAGAGGGGCTGGGTACAGACAGGCTTAATTTCTCATTTATAACCACTTAGGCACTAAGGTCCGGTCACATGGAATAAGAACTTTCATAGTTGTGGAATCATGAATAGTCTGTTTTATTGAAGCAGCAGATTATAGGTTCTTGTTAGATTGCTGATAACTGCACTAGACCTAGAAAATATAAGTGCACAGCTCTGTGCACAAGTCTTCCAAGGTAAGCTCTAAGGCAGTTAGAGAAGCAAATCTTACCACAGAGTTGTGCCTGCCTTGGGGAGAGGAGCAAACCCATTGACTTGTCTGTAGAATGGGGTTGTATTCTTCTCCTTCTGTAGTGAAGGACTTCAAATATCGCTTTTATACTTCTTGGACAAATGGATGAATGACTGCAGTTAAAAATCATTGGCTGCCTGTTGCTGCCATCATAGATGTAGGCTGGGGGAATATCTGTTTTCCTATTTTCATATTGGTAGATGTGGCTTTTAATATATAAACAAGGGGTGAATGAGGGTCTTTGGTTACCTTCATAAAACTGAGCTATCTGTCTTGTGGCTGGACAAGGCAGCACAGAAGTGTGGTACCTCAGTGTGTTCCTCTGCAAGGCTGTGGCAGCAGTGTTGGCCCTCTGACCTTCACCAGGTCTTTATTCCCATCATTGTCTCCTCAGAGGAACAGATCTAAACCAAGGCTTGTTGTGCACAGTGAAGGGGCCATGAGGCTGAGGGCTGGCACAGAGACCTGGGTGCTTCTGCACCTCACCGAGACAACACCGGGCTCTGGGGCCTCTGCTTCAGCCCAGGCAACATTCAGTTGTTCAGCCTTGCTCCAAGCCCAGGCACTAGATGAGGAAGTGGTCTAGCTTGTGGTTTTGCTCAATCAGCCTCATCAATTCTCCATTATCTCACATCTTGACATAACCAGCCAGCCTGTTCTCCACAAAGGCCATGACAATCCTTATTCCACAAGGAAGTTCAGTTTCTTGTTGCAGTATGTCTTCATTGTGAGGCAATTTTTCAGACTCTGAAGCATGGCTCATAGTAAGGGTGAAAGGGAGAGATGGAGTAGCTCTGCTTTTGTTATGGCAGGTTGCCTGTTGGAAGAAGTCAGACAAATGAATCATTCCAATGCTGAGAAGATTTGGAAAGTCCTCCAAGCTGTCACCCATGAAACAAGCAGGATGTGTGCTATATTATGGCTAGAATTGAGAAAATTTCTGCTCAGATGGGTTTTTTCTGGTGGGTGCCTGTAGCTGCTGATTCAGAGAGGTCTGAAAAGTAAGGATGATTCTTTTACTAGTGGACACTTTACATTATTTGAATTAGCAATTTCAAAAGTTTGAGGTGTTGTCATTGTTTTTTGCCCCAAAATGGGTTCAGTTGCTTTTCAAATGCCTTTTTTCCCCTTCTAGTTTTTGTATATATTATTTAGTCTTTATACATATATATTACATGCTTTTTGGAGTAAGCATGTGTTTTTAGAATATTTTTAGAAATATTTTTAGAAAAAAATCAATATTTTTAGAAAAAATATTTTTAGAAAAAATCAATATAATTCTTTGAAGCCTGCTGGTTCATAATTTGATTCATTCTGAAATTATGGGAAATAACTATAACGTGTTCTGATTTTTCTTCTACAGTATCCTTTGTGATTTTTTATAATTATTGCATCCTCCAGTCATCTCTTAGCTTAAGTGAAGGGTCTTGTCATTTTGTCATATGGGATGTTCCTCCATACATCAGATCATCCCTCTGTATTTTTTTAGATTTATGATATTGTTTTTGAATGAAGTGACCAGAGTTCTGTGATTTAGGTACTTGAGGATTTTAGATGGTTGTAAATTTTTGATATTCTTCTGTATTCCTTTCCTAATAGTACTTAACATTGTACTTTTCTTAATTGCTTCAGAGCAGCAAGGTGATGTTTTCAGAGAACCATACCCAAGTTGTTCGGAACAGTACTAAATAACTTAAGAGTCCGTTATATATATGCATATCTTTTTCTTCTTTTGCTTAAGAGCTGGTATGGTTGGTGCATTTTACAGGCACACAGTTCAGATTACAGCCTGGGAGATAAATGTGCATGTAGTGTGCACCATGCTAGTGAAACTCTTAACTGGGAGCCAAGAACAAATGTGCATGGAACTTACCTGTACTAAAGTGAAGAGTTGAGATTAGAGAACTGAGAACTGATAGAGATTCTGATATCTTTGAAAAGTAAACATTGTGTTGGATGAAATTAAAATCTAGTGAAATGAGATTGTGCATACTTAAAGTTTATTTCCCCTGACTGTTTCACAGTCTTTTTGAATGAATATGTTTCACACCCATTTGACATGTCACCATTGCATTGGCATATTTCTATGTTTTGCTCTGAGTAATCAATGTAAATACTGTGTGCTTGCTTCTACATTCATCTGCTTGGGAGCTTCATTAGTCCATAACTCCATCTGGCTTATTCTTCTTCAGGCACTATCTACTGCTGTTTTCCCTTTAACCTGCTTCCTAAGAGTCTTATCGTTGTTATGCTAATCTGTGTTCATTAGTTAATTAACAGCTTTCCCTATGGAGAGGTGGCAGAAATCCTCCTTATTATTAAGTTGAGCTGATCCTGTCACAAGCAGATAAGTAAAATACTCCTTTTCATCAGTTTCTGACAGTGTTTTGATTCTAAAAGTCTGTCTGAATTAGGTGTACATAAGATCTCTGCAATTTTGATGTGTAGTGGGGTGTATGAGTGGCATAAACCCACATATGTGCTGGGAGATGTGACATACAAGGGGAAGTGTCAGATCTGAGCTGTAGGAGATGTTGGTCCTTTGGACTTTGAAGTCCAAAACATCTTGTTGAACAGAGAGTAGTTGTTAAGATAGGGATTTTAGGGAATGAAGGAAAACTGGCAAGAGGATATACTTTAAATAGTCCCTCCTCTTCCCCTTTCCCTTTTCCAAAAAAGTAAAACCCCAAACTTTCCTACTTCAGAGACATAATGAGTGGCTGCTGTACAGTGCTGTCTTTGGCTCTGCCAAAACGTAGGATAATAGTACACCCACCTGAGTGGTTGTGTAGTGAACTAGATTGGGTAGTGAATTCAGAGAGAAAATTGTCTTTTTAATTAAAGTAATTTTCACTGTGTTGCATTAGAGACAATTCTACTATCTTGACTGAAATGAGAGAACTTGCCTATGCTCCTTGAAGAAATTTGGTCAAATTAGGCTGTTAAACCACTTAGGAAGTAGCATATAATTCTCTTTCTTTTCAAATCAAAATTGATTTTATTTTTTAGTAGAAAATACATTAAAAAGTTATTTAAGTTAATGTAGGAGCAAGTGAATAATGGGGTTTGCTTTTGTTACTTTGTAAGTCAGATACGTTGGTTTAGTGGTGCCTACCAAATTCAAAATTTACAGAACTACAAAAGTAATTATGAAGAAAGGCTAAAGGTATATCATGATTTGTGCTGAAATTGTGAATTTCACTCTGTCATTCAGGCCAGCTGTTTTATGTGCAGCTGTGCAGAATGCTAGAGGCACAGCTGCGGTAGTGTTGGAAATATGCCTTATGCCAGGGTCTCTTGAAGGCTTTGTATAATTAATCTGTGGCTGTGAAATCAGCAAAGTGCAGAAAGGTGTTTTGCCATGGAATTTTACAGTTTATGATGGCAGGCTCTGGGATTTCAAAAGCCTTGGCTAAGGTGAAGAACATCTGCAGTCCCAGGCTTCTAAGTGTGACATGGGCTATATTTTCACAGGAGCTTAAACCAGCCTAACACTGAGTGGCAGAGAAAAAACATTACTTGTCTTTTTGCTGGATTGATTATCTGCTAGCTTAGTGAGTTGGACTGGCTGTCAGAAGGACTTGCCAGTTGCCAAAGCTAGCGCAGGCTAATAATGCGTGTCTAGGAGTGGAGAGGAATTAACATGGCTGCAAGGAATGGAAGATCTCCAAGCACCACAGGCTGGGAGTTTTGGAGAGGCAGCCCCTCTTCATTACTGTCAACTTAGACTGGAATCCTGTTGTAATGATGGAAAATAATAAACCCAGCATCCTTTACAAGTGTATTTTGAAATCTGCTCATTTGAAGAGCTGCAGAAAAGCCACGTGGTATTGCATTGGAGTGAGTGGTATGTTCCTCAACTTTTTATATTTCAAGTTTTTTGGAAATGCATAATTTGATAGCTTTTAAGACACAAGGAAGTGATTGAGCCATGTTCTATCCCTTCTTCAGGCTGCTTTGGAAGGACCTTGAATTTTACTCTTTGACATCACGAGTAAATATGCTGTCTGCATAGGTTTTTGCTCCAACAGTGTGTGTAGGAGGGCAGGGGCAGTTTGCAGAATTCAAAAAATGTGTTGCAGCATCATTAACACAGAGTGTGCAAATGCAGTAGCTGTGTGTACTCCAGAGGCTGGTGCATTGACTTGTGCCACAGAAGATCTGTGGCTCTGGGACTCAAGCATTGGTCTGCATGAAGAACAGTGGTGCAGTTGGATGACAACCAACACTCAGTTGTACTTTATTACTGTGAAACAATGTTCCAACTAGCATTAATTGTGGCATTAGTGATGGTGTGCAAGCAGTATCAGAGCTAATAAGCAGCAGAAACAATTGTACAAGCACAAACCACGCTGGCTCATTGATGAGTTACAGCAAAACTGCCACCTGTGTCCTGTGGCAGCGCAAGAGAAGTCATATCTCTGTGCACTGCCTGTCTGGGGATGGGTGGAAAGTGTTCAAGCTGGTGATGTGGGCTTGAGTGTCATCCTCTCACCTACCATCTACATGTGTCTCTTCTATGCCTTGGGCAAGCAGCAAAGGTTCTTCTCCTTTTGATTGTTTTGTTTGGTCCTGCAAATAGGTGGTCTTCAAGGTTTTGTTGTGAACTTCCCCAAAACTGATCTGCCACAGCTTGGTCTTGTATTGGTGGTCCTGACATTCACATGGTCCCTTAAGTCAGTCACTCACTCATCTTGCCATGACTTCACACAGTTGTTGTTGGTGCTGGCAGACCCCGCCTGCCTGCTCTGGGTTTTGCCTTGCAGCTCAGTTGGTTTCCTCTTATGTTACACCCCTCATCTAAAAGCCACGTTTTACACATTTGTCACTGGTAGATTTAATGAGGACATCTCCATAGCATCTCTATGTATATGTGTATGCAGGAACTGGAGATCTCCAAGTGGCAGCCTGTGTCTCTGTTGCACAGCACTGTAGCCCTGTGGGGGGAAAGGAGTATGTTCCCCCTGTGCAGCTCGCTGCTGGTTTGATTCTAGGTGCCTTAAAGATGAACTGTGTGTCGTTGAAGCTGTGGCTGAAAAGTATTACATTAACCTTTACTCACCTTAGGTGCAAAGAGAGCTTTGTGTTTTTTCTGCATCATAATTTTGTTTTAGTTTTTGTTTTGTTTTTCATCAAGGTCTTAACTGTTCACATTTAGTTTAGCTTTTTCATCTCTTGGGCCACTGGCATCTACTATTTATTTTGCTAATAATGTTGCTGCTATTTGACTTCTCTTTCAACCATAGTCTTGGTAGCTTCCCAGATGACTACATCTTGCATTGTTATTGAGGAAATGTGCAAATAAGTTTACAAAACAGGCACACTCCTTTCTGGCGACAAGAGTATGAATAGTGCTTTCCTCACCTGTCAACAGCAAGCACTAAAGCCCAAGCACAAAAACAAATGTGCTTCTTTCTGGGAGAATTAGGGAGGGTAAACTGCAAACCCTTTATTTTGTGAGGTTGTTTTAAGTGGGATTAGGAACAGATGTTGGGTAGCTTCAGAATAATGAATTGTTTAGTGGGGAATATATTAAATTCTAATATCAAGAGAAATAACAATATTGTTTCTGGAGCTAATCTTCTGTTCATTTTACAGTAATATTTCCTCTAAGAGGGCTGAGAATAAAATATATGATTTTGACCACATTTCTTCATGATCATTTTTTCAGTGGAGCCTGAATATGTGGAGCCTTTTGACTGTTCAGAACTTGAGACTTGGCTAATTTCTTAGTGTGAGCTCAGGCACTTACTTTAAGGGAGTCCTAAAAATTCCATCTTCTAAATCAAATCCCAAAACATTTCTGTAGGGATTAAAAACCCCCCAACTTTATCATAGAAAACTCATGTTTAGAAGTAGTTTTCTCAAAATATGTGTCATGTGTCTGCTCCTGTATATCAAAGGATGAATACAGACATGTGTAACTTCTTCCAGATCATGGTCCAGGCTGTATTTGCAAGAGTGGAACAAAGTGGGAAAACAAGGTAAAAGTTGAAGACATCTTACTGTCTCAAGTATGTACAATTCTAGATGGATTTTTGCTGTTTCCCAGTATGGGCAAACTTGGGAAGAACCTTTTTTGAGGTGTGTTCAGTGAAAGTTCATAATTTTTCCTGGGTTTGAGTAAATGATGTTATTCTCTTTACAAAATTAATTTCAGTTTCACAAATTCTCTTGGCTTTATCTTCAACCTAATGCAGGTTATGAACTTCCTCCCCTGGCACTATTCTGCTCCTCTTTTTTGTTAAACCTTGATTTCTTGTCTGTACCTTGTATCTGTCTGTATCTTATTCTGTTTTCTTACATGATTCAAATATTGTACTTTGTGTGTATTTGACTTGTGTTGTTAAGTTTTCATTAGTGCCCTAATAGTTAAAAGCCATTAATAAATGTAGGTGTTTTAGGCCATGCCATTTTGAAAGTACAATAAAACAAAGGATTTTTCCACATCAAATTTAGATAAAATTAAAAAACTTCCTTATCTTGCTTTTAATCAACTCTTACTAAATAACTATGATATGACAAAATGGTTTTGACATTTTAACAAGATTGATGGTGGAGGAAGTGCTAAACTCTGAATTTTGGCAGGGAAACTGGCTGCCCTGTGTGCCTGCCTTTCTTCATTATTTTGGTGGGAGGAAATGCCTTTTTGATAATAGAAAACCTAAACCACTCAGAAATCAAAATTTATATCTCAATTTTAATATTTCATGTAGTGATGGCTTTTGTCTTGTGTTTTGGGGTCTGAGGTGCATGGAGGTTACCCCTGTACATGCTCACTGTAGAAAGCAACACATAAGTAAAAGTAATGCCACCCTTACAGCAATGGGAGGTTATAGCTGTTCTTTCAGAAAGTATAATTTGAAGTTGGACAATAAGAAAAAAAAGAATCGTATAAGACCCTTCTTCACCCACAATATGAAAGTTTCTTTTGCAGAAGGGGAGCAGATGCTGACTGTATTTGATGTACAGTGAGCCTGATAAATGGGTTGTGTATTGTGTACATCTCAAGTTTTGACCCTTGGAAATCGAGTATTGCCGTTACCAGCATTATTATGAACTCCTGTCTAGTAGAAGAGTGATCACAATGGTTCTTTCTTTTCTTCAAACTTTCCATTGAAATTCACTGTGCACTATCCTGGCACATTTTTTTAAGTGGCGTCTGTGCTCTCTTGTAGGCACAGAAATGAGCAATACAGAGGTGAGCCACTTGAATCTTGTGATCAAGTTGCAATCAGGACTTCAGAGGCTTTGGATAGACGAGGATCCTATCTCTTGCTGGAGAACCAGGACCTGCCATGGGGATAGTCCACCCTGCAGTGAGAATTGTGGTGTGTGTTGGTGCTGAGATTCCTTTCCATCTATTACCCGTGTATCTTCCATGCCTCCTTGTGGGGAAAGAGAGAAGCAGCTGGAGTTGGTGGGAGCTGAGGGAGAAATTTGGTTCATTTCCACCAACTCTTTTTCTTGCTTCAGGATAAGGAGGCCAAGCTCACTCCAGCTCCAGGTGATGGTCAGATTGCCAAATTTGCTATTATTCAGAATTTAAGGCCAGCCACCACCAGCCCTGTGATACCTGAGGAGTAGCTAGAATGCCTGGGGGGTTATTTTCTGCCAAATCTCCCATCTCTTAATAGGAAGATTTTGCTTTTACACAATAGGAGAGCAGGACTTTAGGCTTGAATGCAGTTGTTGTAAGGGCACTTCGACTTTTTGTATTCTTTTGTAACATATTTTTAGGGTTCCTGTGCTACTACAGTCGTGATGTGCAATTTTTACTGAAGTCAAAGTGGGTTGATTTTATTTGTTAACATTAAATGCTTTTAAAAGGTTTGGATTTGGAACAATGAGGTTTTCTGTAACTGTTCTGTGTAGTTATGGTGTTTTTCTTATCTTTGTCCTTTTACACAGTGAGTCACATTTTCTGTCTCACTTGGGCTTTCTCTGACATCCATGGATTGACTTCTTGTTGCTTTGTTGGATCTTAGTGACTTCAAGGGACCGTGTGGATTTTCCCATTGCCATCAGTCAGATGTTTTAGAAAAGTTATTTTGCCAAACAGAACTGCAGGTCAGACCTCATTTGTACTTTGAAATGTTAGAACAGTGAATGTAGAGATTAGAAAATAAATAACATTTAATTTAGCCTCATGTCAGCATTCATCTTCTTCTCACTGTCAACAGCCAGACTACTGTAGGCTAAATATCCATTATGGGATATTTCTCAGATTTAGCAGTGTTGTGCACATAAATGAAGGGTAATTTCAGTGGAGAGCCTGTAATAGTCTATATTTGTGGATCAAATTGTTAGTAGAAAAGTAAAATCTCAGTAGTGTTTGTTGCTTGTCTTGGAGAGAAGTCTTATCTCAGAAAATGTTTTGTAATTGATGGTAATGATTTACTTTGGCTCTTTGGTCAATTAATGTGCATATATATATAGTATCTTATACAAGAACATTACTAAACTGAGAATAGCTCTTATTACAAACTACAGTTTGTCTCCTGATTTACTTGCAAAAGACTTAATAACATATTTCAGCTTCAAAGTATAAAGCAAAAGTTGATGAGGAAAAAATGGTCTTTTTTCCCCTATTGTTAAGTTTCTGCATGAAAGCAAGATGTGAGTGAGTAGGTGTGTAGGAGGCAATTCCTCCAGCAGTCACACATTAGTTCCAAATATATACTGAAAAATACTGGGCACTCTGGGGTTTAAATAATTCAAGTCGTTATTACTTTTGGAGAAGACTTTTTTATCAAAGGAAGTTTTTGTTCAGAAAGTCTTAAATCTTCACCATGTTGTCTCTAGTGCAGGTCTGATTGGAAGTTATTTATTGCATCTTTCTTACCAATCTTCACAAATAATCTTGAGTGTCTTTTGAATTGGAGACTGAGTCACTGCTGTAATTTAAATTATTATTCAAAATAGTAAGTGTAAAGGAAGTCAATGGAACGTAGTTGGAGATGTTTTTTGTGCCAGCTGAGTTTTCTATAGTAATTATTACTCAAAGCTAGGCAGTCATGTCGTGACTGATTCGACTGGGACAGCAGAAGCTTTTGTTGTTATCAGTTGTCTTAAATTCCTTCTGGCCTTGTGCCCAAAGCTGGAACGTCTGATCTACTTGTAAAGCAGTTCCAGAGCTGAGCATCTTCATCTAGCCTGAATTGTTAGCTTGTGGCATCTGCTTCATGAGAGAACAAGACATCCTTGCATCATTAGGTGTCAGTGTCTGCTATAGAAGTAGGGTGAATATCCAAGAACAAAAATGTGGCTAATTGTCCAGTTCTCTGTGCCCGACCTCTACATTTAATCTCTTCAATTAGCTACTTACTAAGACAAGTGACAGTTTTTGAGTGTGCTGTGATAGATTGTAGGGGAAAAGCTTATTTAAAACACTTGAAAAGTGTTGCTGCTAAAACTGGAATGGAAACTTGTTATGGCTTGACTTCACAGAAGTCAGGATAATTCAGTCTTGGGGCATCTTGCTTGATATGATACTTTGGTAGAGTTAAATTTGGAAATCTCCTTATTCTGAGTCTGATTCTTTTTGCATAAATTGCTTATACAGCAGAACTATTTTGGGGGGTAATTATTTCAAGGTGTTTTTGTTATTTAAGATATAGAAATCTGGTTTTAGTCATCTTGGTAGAGGAGCACATTGACTTAAAATTGAATGGCTTTTGATTTAGTTATGTTGCAGCTGTAACAATTGCTTACATGGGTAGAGTATAATATTTAGCTGTCCTAAATGCAGTATGTGTACTAGTTAAAAATTATTGCTTGCCCCCATGTTATTTTCTCCCTTTTTTTCTCTTTCTCCTTCTATTTTTTGCCTGTAGTCCTCAGCTATGTTATCACCATCAGATGGTGTTCCCCTGCACATGGTTCTCAAGTTCACTCATGATCTTTCTCCTTTGCATATGCCTCACTATTACTTGGCTTCCCTGCCTGCTGAGACATGTTGGCAAACCATCTGGGCTTCCTTTATTCCTGCTTTTCTGAACGTGTCTTGCCTGATGGTGGCTGTCAGCGAAGTCCAGACCCAGCAGTGCCATTGCCATCTGTGGTGGCTTTTGCTTATCCTTGTATACTGACAGAGATCTGTTTCCTAAGCTTTTCCCCTAGGTTTCCCAGGATCTCTGCAGCACAGAGTCTAGACACCATTCTGAAGAACAAGATTGTATTGAACTTGGTTTTCATAAGCCAAGAGTGGCCCAAAGACCAGAGTTTGGATACAGTTTTATTTTACCTTTTGACTGCAAGAAAGGCATAATTCCCCTACATATTTGAGAAGCTTAGTTTGGAGAGTTTGTGGTGAATTTTATGAAGTCACACTTCAGTAGCAGTATCAGATTTTTGTTTCTGCTCTTGTCAAGTTTGTAATGTACTTCACTTGCAGACATAAACATTGCCTTTGGCAAGAAGAGCTCCTACTTGGCTTTAGTACTAGCAGGTAGAAGCAATTTGATTTTTTTTTAACCAAGAAAATTCTCTTAGTAGGCATGTTTTTCTTTCCATAATCCTCCTAATGTTTAGGCTGTGCTGTTCATAGGGGACCTTTTTGGTAGGTGGGAATACTGTGGGTGTCAGCTTAAAACACTCCAGTGTACTCTCTCTGTGTTCTCCCAAGCAGTGAAGTCTGGAGGAGTGCGTGAGTGTTCTTTGTGACGTGCTAATTTGCAGATTTCCCCCAGTGTAATTGTAGGAAGATGCTGACTTTGGTTGTATTCAGTCTGTCTTGTGATAGCAAAAGTGAAAAATCAAATTTTGTCTTAGCAAGTTTTTTTTTTTTTTCCTGCAAGGAAAGAATGCTGCTCATCCCATCCTTAATTATGTTTATATTTGATTGTGGCCAGGATTTTTCTTAGCAAAATTTTGATGCAGAAGTGCCAATGCAAGCTGGCTAACTAATACTTAAATAAAAAACTACTCCATTATTGATTTTCATAATAATGTTGTCACTTGAATGGTAGAAGTTGTTATTTCTAAGATACTATCAGTGTCTTAAGTAAGCAGTAAGTAAAATATTCTCTGGAATCCGCATTGATATTAGAAGAAACTACTAAACAGTCAACTTCAAAAAGGTGCTGAAGGTATTGAAGAGGTTGAGATTCATAGTGAGAAGCCAATTCAGTCTTTTTTTTTTATTGGCCTTGAAAGAATATGGTAATTTTTTACAGTTAGGTTGGTGAAGCACTGGCACTTGTTGCCCAGAGAAGTTGTGGATGCCCCATCCCTGGAAATGTTGAAGGCCAAATTGGATGTGGCTCTGAGTACCCTGGTTGGGTGGAAGGTGAAAGTGTCTCTGCCCATGGTGGGGGGTTGGACTAGATGGCCTTTAAAGGTCTATTGCAACCATTATGTGATTCTGCAATTCTATTCTGTGATCTAAAGCCACTAAGAAAGTAATGTAACTTCTAATATATGATAAAAAAGTTGTATTTTGTATATCTTTGATGATTGACATGAAACTGCCTGAAGAGAATCACTTGAGAGGGTGGAATTTGATGCATTTATTTTTTTAAAGCAAAAGGTGTTTTCAGATAAGAGGATGGAGCTAGGAAAGCAGACTTCTAATGTGGATGTGGTGTTACTGCTTCAGACAGTTAGTGGCAAATAGGGTAACTTCAGCTTTAGTCTTAATGAGTATCTTGTATTTGCAACCTGTTTGCTTCCTTTCTATCTATTTGTATCTATTCTTTGTATCTATTACTTTAACTTTTTGGTGCTTTCCATCCTGGCAAGTAAGTCATAATTGCACTATATTTTTAAAATGTGTGTTACTGAGGTAGGAAATGCTTGTGTAAATCAGAGGTTTGTGAATACATATGTGTAGGTTCAGTTCCTCTGTATACATCTAACTAATCCTATTGAAAATAAAAGAAAATCCCAAAGCCCTTATTTTTCCCACATGTACATCAACAGATGTTTCCTAGTGGTGTGTGTACTCTCCATGGCAGTTGGTCTCCCATCTTCTGCAGTTACATTACTTTCTCAGGAGTTGTCCTGCCTTCCAGGTAAGTTTAGGGGTCTTGGGAAGTGTTAGTGCTAGTCTGCTACAGTGTTTCTACTCTTGTCTGTGTTCAATTTCCCTTTCCTTTGAGTGGATAGCTGCCATTTGAAACAGTAGTCCTGCTGGATCCTATTTGTAGGCACTGCTGCTTCTGGTCCTTTTCTGTGTCCAGACAGCTTTGGTAGTTGAAAGGTTGTAATTTTATTTATAATGCTGTGTCACATAAGAAGGAGCTCTCTTCTTATGAGGCAGTAGCTTGTTATGCTACAATCAGAAAGATGATTATTGCCCAGAAGTTTTATAGGTAACTTGCAGGACAAAAGAGAGAACAGAGGGTTAGAGGTGATGTCAGACAGTACAGAAAGGAGAGTGTTATAGCTGCAAATGGTTTCAGTATGCCAAAAGAACCTGCTCATTACCTTACTGTGTTTTAATTCCTTGTAAGTTGGATAGTAGAGAAGAGTTTGACAGAGACAATTACAAAGAACACAGTGAATGAGCCTGTGTGCTCTAGGGGACTTTCCAAACATGATGAATATTGGGGTATGTTTCTAACTATTGTGCCAAGGAGGTGCTGGGCACCAGGGTACAGGGCTCTTGGGCTCACAGTGTTCTTATAATGTGAAATTTGCACTGAATATGTATATGCTGGCCTTTTCTTTAAAGCAAAAACTAACTGGACTTTATTTTCATTCAACAGATAAATATTGTCTGAATGCAGTGAAGGCAGTAGACTGTGAGCTTTAAGCTCCCTCTGGTGGCTTTGCAGTACAGTTAAACCTTTACTGTTACACTTGTCTGCTCTGGACAGTTTTGACAGTTGAAGTTTGCAATGTATTATTAAGTTATTGTCGTTTTAAAAATTAATACAGGAATATGATGCACTGTATGCCTTTCCAAGGTGTCAAATGTCTTCTGTAAATGGACTTCAGAGAAGTAGAAGAGCTAAAATAATATAAAACAAGAGACCTACTTTCTAGTTATTATAAACATAAAGGAAGTATTTCCCATAAAACTTCCCTGGTTGTTTTTTTAGTGGTGCCATAATTTGCAGCTGATATCCCTGACAGTGAAAATAGATAGGATCACTGTATGGCAAACTTAAATATAGTGCATTAATGCAAAAATAGTTTGGATCAGGTAGCCCTGATTTGGTCTTCTTGCTCTAAGGATGTGACTATAAATGACCCTGGGCTTGCAAAATGTTATGCTTTGTCACACCCAAAGGATTCTTTTTAACATGGCTATAATTAGTGAGGCTTCATGAGACTGCAGAGCTGTGACCTGCAAGGTCAGTAGTGTTGAGAGGGAAATGTCATTCCACTCCTTTTCTCCCCATCGTTGCACTGGCTTTGGCACTTGTCTGGCTTTTGGATGCTTATTAGAGTAACAAGTGTTAATTCCCCTTGCCCCTGGATTTCCCCTCTAGCCTCTTTCTTTTGTGGACTAATTGATAGAAAGTGTCATGCAAAGAGGTAACAAGACCATGCAGGTGGGACCAAGAAAGGAGTAGGAGGATCTCTTCTTTTGGTAGCAGAAAGTTATTTTAATAAGTCATGTATCTCAAGAAATTTGATTCTTAGTTCTCATGAAATATCATTGGGCAGAGCTGTGTGTTCCTTGAGACTTAAAACTACTTCCAGGCACTGCACAGCAACAGAGGCTGTAGATTAAATGCACCTAAAATGATAACTGGTGTTGGAAAAAAGCAGGCTATCACCACCCATTATATCCCATACTGTTCTGGTTTAGGCTTTTGTGCTGGGTTATGGTGAACTAGACTGGGGAACTGATCCAGATGAAAAAATCTGGGATGATTTTTGGTAATCACTTCCCCAGTCTGGTTCTCTGTGCATTTGCACAAATGCTTGCCCATACAGTGGGGGGAAAAAGTGGGAACTGCCTTTTTCAATTGGTTTGATTTATTTGCCATAGCTCTGACTGAAGTGTGTATCAAGCTGTTGCTGTGTAGGTCAGTCCTGCATGTTTGATGACCTGCTACAAATATTCTTCTGGCATTCTGTACAGCTGGTTCTATTGCAGTGAATGTAGCTAGAATCCGTGCAGAGGAGGATGGTCCTTCACACTGCAGAAAATGCAAACAGATGCTCCCATTAGGAACAGCTCCTGCTGCATGCAGGAGAGTTGAGGTTACTTCATAGAAATACCTGTTAAATCAGATTTCTTGTGGTTTAATTACTGGAAAATATTTCACTTACATTAAAAACATTGGTCTTGATGCTTTTATTCCCAAAGCATCAAGATATAATGTGTACCACCTATGGATCTTTCAGTCATGGATATAGACCATGGCTGAAAAGATAGGTGGCACACATGGTCTTCTCATGCTCATGTCCCTGCTAGGGACAGGGCTGGAATGTGGAGTTTGGGAGTTCAGCTGAAGTTCAATAACCTATGCTGTCAGCTTGGTCCTGCTCTGCAGTTTGGATGTGATCTTCCTACATGTGTGCATGTTCCTTTCTCAAAGGTTGGCATCAGTTTTGCTTACACCCTGTTTGTGGTATCAATGCCCTGCAAGAGTATCTCATGCTATGCTTGTTATAATTTCTATTTGCTGCCTGTGCAGTTTATATAAATCCCAAAAAGCAGAAGTCAGAGAATATTAGTGGCAGAAGTGGAGAGCAGTGTGGTGCTGTGAGCTGCTGATACTTTCTGCGTGGCTGTTTTTACCTTGTAGGGCAGTGTGGGGTGTTGGGCTTGTGCAGTGAGGTGAGGCTGCAGGGCAGGCAGCTCCTCTGTGCTCCGTAAGCACCTTACAGGAGTCCAGGTTATTGCATGGTTTCATGCTTTACCTCAAGCTGATTTTTGGGTAGAAACCTCCCTGGAGCTGGCTTGCAACAGAAGAGCAGCAGGCGTTACCTGAGCAGTCAAGGTGCCCAGGATGTAATAGGATGGGTGTATATAGGGTTGGGTCTAAGCTGAGGAACCACCATAGCCATTCCCAACCTGTCTCTTCAATCACACCAGTCCTCAGGATGTCAATTTTAATATTAAACACTAGAGGGTAGTATATTCCTGGGGTATACTTTATTTTAGAACATATCTCTAGTGATTTTTTTAATCCCCTGAATTTATTATACAACTACATATTTTAAAACAAATATAGAACTAAAGAAAAAATCATGCTTTGCTTCCAGGACTGTGAGTGTGCTTAGCAGCATTTAGTGATGTGCAGTGGTATTTTTAGTCTGAGTAGAAAAAGAATTGGTTTGAATTTAGAGCTGACTTCTAACTTTCTTCAGAAACATTGTTAGGAAACTATACTTAAATTATTCACTCTCTGCCTGATACCTCTATATTCACACCTATGTGCATGCAATGTAAATGCAGACTGCTAGATAAGAAGAGGTAACGTGTGAGAGCAAGCAGTTTTGCCAAGAGATACTGGGTTTTGGTGTTTAACAAGGCAAACATTTATGTATTTGACATTCATGACATTGGCATGACATTGCTTTTAGTATATTTTTGATCAGTGCTTGAATAACTTTTTTTTCTTTCAGGCACCACCTTCCATGGTCAACAATGAACAACGCCAACATGCTGAGCACATATTCTTATCATTTAGAAAATCAAAATCACCATTTGCTGTTTGCAAACATATTTTGGGTAAGTTTCAATAAATGAATTTATGTGTGTACATTCTTTTATAGCTGGAACTGTGCTGTTCTTTTGCAGCTGGGACTATGAACATCAGTTTTGATTTTAGTGATGGGGACTTTTTGATGGAGGGTGAAGCTTCTTACTGTCCTTTTTTGTTTTATTTCTGTGAGTTTCAAAGCTGTGAGGTGTAAATTAATGGAGCTAAGTTCCTAAACTGATTTAATAGATTTCCTCTGCAACATGATTATTGTAATAGTGTCTAATCTGTGCAGCTTGTGCAGCTGCCAGTAGTGTGGTTGCTTGGCTTTGTGCTTGCTTCCCATTAAATCAGCCAACGATGCAATTTTATGCAGTTCTACCAGATTTTGTGTTAGTGCTGAAATGAGAGTTTATTTCTAGTTGAACAACTTAGTTGTTGTTGACAGCCCAGCTGGAGGAAAAGAGGAAAAAGTCCACCTGGTACAAGCAAGACAGTATTGATTTGAAATTTTGTGTGATTATACCTGTGGAGAAAGGAAGGAGGCAGATACCACCCTTCATCAGAAATTTCTTTGATTTTAGTGCTCTAAAATGCTCTAAATGTGGTTGGGTAGCTATTTATAAAAGAAATGTTTTTACAGGTGCTATAGTGACTTGTTAGAGTTTGGCAGCTAGATCTGAAAATTACAGGGGCAGTAAAGATGTAAGATTGCTGCTCAGCACTATAGTATTGACTAATGTGAGTGCTGGGGACAGGTGAGGGGGAATGTCAATGAAAACTGACTCTGAGATCTGATGGGAAAACCTCAAAGTTTGCACAAAAAACCACATGCCAAAACCACAAAAAGCAACTTTTCTTTTAAGGGTTTTGCCAGAATGAACAGAGAAATATTAGAGACTTAGAATTCATGAATATTGTGATGTCAGTATTGCAGACCTACTGCTATGTTACTCTGTGATATGTAGATCAGGATGTGCTTCCTTTCCTACACCCACACCACACCAAAATATTTCTCTGCAGATGAGGTTCTTCTGGGTTTACTATATTATAGAAGTACTCCATCTGGTTTGGAAAACTGCAATCACACTATTTGTTTGATGGGCCAGCAAAATTGATGCTTTTTGTTTTCACCCACCTTATTTTCTCTAAAAATCAATGTGAAAATATCCTTAAGTAACTTTGTTTGCAGACCATTTGGATCTAGGGATGCATTCATCATCAATCAGAAATAAATAATGAAATCTCATGAAATTTTAAATGTGGCTGGTTGAATGGAATATGATGCTGATTTTAATACTTTCTGGATGTCAAGATAAATTACATCCTTAAATTGTTCATATGCTACCACCATTGAAAATCCAGCATGTTTCCACATGGGGCAGGTTTTTTGTGGAAATCTAAGCAGTTGTGATGCCGAAACCTGGAACTTAGAGATTTTTCAAAACTTTTTGCTTCTTCATTAAGTATCTGTACAGTATGAACAGAAAAAACAGGTAGTTAAGATCTGGGAGTTGAGGAAGAAGAGGCAGGGATTGTGAAATCAGGAACCAGGAAGGGAAACAAGCTGTTCATGATGAAAAATAAAAGACTTGAAGTGTACTGAAGGGATGTGTGCAGAAAGGATGGGCTGGAACCAGAAGACCAAGTAGATGGCTTTTAAAAGAAACAGGAAAAAAATTATCAAGACAGGAGCTGGAATGGAGGTAGAGAGAGATAAAAAGGATGATGTCATTTATGGAAAGAAGAGTGGAGGAATGACACAGGGAGAATATTGGAGAAGGTGAGTATATGGGAAAGGGGAACAGCCACTACTGTATTGTTCTTTAGAAACTTGGGGTTGAAGCCAGGAAGCACAAGGCACTGCTTGTCCTTCCTTCCTTCCTTCAGTAAGTTCCACGGAGGATGGTGCTGCTCTGGCTGATGACAGGCTCACACCGGGGGCTGCAGCTCTGTGTGGCAGCGATCGCAGTTGTGCGGCTGCAGGACTTGGGCAAAGGGGGAAACACCGTACTTTTTAAATTACATTCTCTTTCTTTGTCTGTGTGTATGAACTTTGTGCAGCTAGAAAAGCTGAAGGCCCAAAGTAACAAGTGCCAGAATTAAAATTCCCATGCAGGATTAATTCAATTTGTTTTTATATGTGTTAGACACAATTATCTTTTACTTAAGTGGTTACTTAGTTTTCCAAATTAAGCTAAGTAGATTTAAATGTAGTTTATTTTTATTTGAGCATGTTTACCTCTGTGGGTTTAGATTTGGAGCCTGATTAAATTACTTTAAAATATTTTAGCATATTAGCTGCTATCTTTGATATAGAACTTTCATATAAAGGAAATTTATAATATAAACTTGTGTGCATGTAATTGGGGCAGGAGAGTTTGTTTTGTAGTAATTTAAAGCCCTTAATCTCATGATTGAGGTTTTTTCAAGCACAGTTTTTCTAGTCCTGGCAGGTCAACCACTATAGCTCAAATTCTGCTTCTTGTTTGGGAATTTTATTTCATATTTTATGCTTTTGCCACCCCGTAGATGCATGCTTTCTGAAAATTCTTTCTGCAGAGCCCAGAATGTTTTGAAACTGGCTTCTGAGATATTACCTGCTATTTCTAAGTTAAAAGGTTGAATGGAATATGATGCTGATTTTAATACTTTCTGGATGTCAAGATAAATTACATCCTTAAATTGTTCATATGCTACCACCATTGAAAATCCAGCATGTTTCCACATGGGGCAGGTTTTTGTGGAAATCTAAGCAGTTGTGATGCGAAACCTGGAACTTAGAGATTTTTCAAAACTTTTGCTTCTTCATTAAGTATCTGTACAGTATGAACAGAAAAACAGGTAGTTAAGATCTGGGAGTTGAGGAAGAAGAGGCAGGGATTGTGAAATCAGGAACCAGGAAGGGAAACAAGCTGTTCATGATGAAAAATAAAAGACTTGAAGTGTACTGAAGGGATGTGTGCAGAAAGGATGGGCTGGAACCAGAAGACCAAGTAGATGGCTTTTAAAAGAAACAGGAAAAAAATTATCAAGACAGGAGCTGGAATGGAGGTAGAGAGAGATAAAAAGGATGATGTCATTTATGGAAAGAAGAGTGGAGGAATGACACAGGGAGAATATTGGAGAAGGTGAGTATATGGGAAAGGGGAACAGCCACTACTGTATTGTTCTTTAGAAACTTGGGGTTGAAGCCAGGAAGCACAAGGCACTGCTTGTCCTTCCTTCCTTCCTTCAGTAAGTTCCACGGAGGATGGTGCTGCTCTGGCTGATGACAGGCTCACACCGGGGGCTGCAGCTCTGTGTGGCAGCGATCGCAGTTGTGCGGCTGCAGGACTTGGGCAAAGGGGAAACACCGTACTTTTTAAATTACATTCTCTTTCTTTGTCTGTGTGTATGAACTTTGTGCAGCTAGAAAAGCTGAAGGCCCAAAGTAACAAGTGCCAGAATTAAAATTCCCATGCAGGATTAATTCAATTTGTTTTTATATGTGTTAGACACAATTATCTTTTACTTAAGTGGTTACTTAGTTTTCCAAATTAAGCTAAGTAGATTTAAATGTAGTTTATTTTTATTTGAGCATGTTTACCTCTGTGGGTTTAGATTTGGAGCCTGATTAAATTACTTTAAAATATTTTAGCATATTAGCTGCTATCTTTGATATAGAACTTTCATATAAAGGAAATTTATATTATAAACTTGTGTGCATGTAATTGGGGCAGGAGAGTTTGTTTTGTAGTAATTTAAAGCCCTTAATCTCATGATTGAGGTTTTTTCAAGCACAGTTTTTCTAGTCCTGGCAGGTCAACCACTATAGCTCAAATTCTGCTTCTTGTTTGGGAATTTTATTTCATATTTTATGCTTTTGCCACCCCGTAGATGCATGCTTTCTGAAAATTCTTTCTGCAGAGCCCAGAATGTTTTGAAACTGGCTTCTGAGATATTACCTGCTATTTCTAAGTTAAAATTTTTAAAAGCAAAGGAACAATAACAAAAAAAAAGTCTGTAGCTTTCTAGCATCATAGAAATTTTATTAATATTCTGGAATTTCTCTTTAAATTGTATTTTGTAATCACCCAAAGTGTTAACCTTTCTCTGTAGTATACTTTTATAGTTTCCTTAGTGTATCTGTATACATAGTAATCCCATATTTAGATAATAATGGCAAATGATTCCTACACTGTGGTCAGAAATTACATTTTGGTTAACTCAAAATAAATCTGGAAACTTGAACATGATGTAGAACACTTTAAATACACCATGGATGGTGTGAAATTTTTGCTTGGAAATGTTACTTTTAAGTGTAAGTGGATTTGCTTCTTTTTATTACCCATGAAATACATGTACTTTTATGTACTATTTGTTTTGAAGGCAAACACAGAAATTTCCCACTTTGACATGCCTGTAAGATTAATCACTTTTATTAATTAGTCTATTGGAACTAAATCTGTTATCTTGTTTATTTTATTCCCCCATTGTGTTAGCATTCTTATTCCTGTTCTTTGAACCAGCCTCCTAGCACCAACAACTTTTCTCCTAGGTCATTGACTTGAATAATACCAGACAATTTGATAATTGGCTTATTGATTATTTCTTCCCCTTTTTAGTTGTAAATTCCTTCTCTGTTTTCATAGCAACAATATTCTATTTAATAATAAATTATAGTAAGTTCAATTTTTTTTTGTTGGAAGCACATTCAAGCTGAATACATGTCTTCTAATACTCAAGTTGTGTTTGTTTTTTCCCACAGAAACTAGTAAAGTGGACTATGTCCTTTTTCAAGCTGCCACAGCGATAATGGAAGCAGTTGTAAGAGAATGGATTCTCTTGGAAAAAGCTAGCATTGAGTCACTGCGAACATTCCTTCTAACCTATGTCTTACAAAGGCCTAAGTAAGTATAGAAAACATACCTCTGAACATCTAGGGTGCTGCATAAAACCTGGGCTATTGTTTTTGTTTCCCTGGGTAGCAGTGCAGGGTAATTTTAAGAATAATTTGTCTTCTAGTCTTAGCAGTTAACTTCTATCAGCTTTCCTTTATGAATTCACACAAGATATTTGAAAAAGAAATGTGTTTAAAATTTTATTGAGCATCGATGTCCAGAATTACCTGCAATTATTTTTGTGCAATGTTGTTTACAGCCTCCAAAAATATGTTCGGGAGCAGATTTTATTAGCGGTAGCGGTGATAGTGAAACGGGGATCATTAGACAAATCAATCGACTGCAAAAGCATTTTTCATGAAGTCAGCCAGCTGATCAGCAGTGGTAACCCCACTGTGGTAAGTACTTAGTTTTTTTTCTTCAAAAGTTAAGCAGTCTGTATCAGCAGCTCACATTATATACTTAGTGGCTATAAAGTATTTTATGCTTCACTTATACAATTAGCCATTTAGTTGGTAACTATCCAATCATTTACCACATTGGAGATTTTTTTAATGTTTTGGGACTAGGGGTGGTATGTGTATACATACTTTGGTATACAAGGAGGCCATATTTTTAGGGAATGTTTTTCTGAATACCTGCTTTAAGTGCCATAGTTGTGGGTTGGTGGTTTGTTTTGGTTTTTTTGGTGTGTTTCTTTAAAATTATTATTTGTTTATTTTCTCTTTTCCTCTGGTATTCTTTAATCTAATAGCAAGATCTAAAACAGATTTTTCCATTAGCTGGGAGGTTCTTTGCACACTCTGCTCCCCTTCCATCTGTGCAGCACTGCACTTTGCTGCGGCTCAGCTGTCGAAATGGACTGCAAGCAGGAGGCATAGGCCTCTGCTGTTCTTTGGGAGACAGTAGGTGGAGAGAAAGGGGTGTGAGGAAGTAAAACATGGAATGGAAATACAAAACTTATTCTTGATTTAATGTCACACTACTAGGGGTAAGTGTTACCTTCGATACTGAGCTCAAAGTGGAAACAAGGTGTCCAATATCTATCTATGCATTTAGTGAAATTCCGTTTGCTATGCCAGGGGATAAGTTTAGAATAGGTCATAATAGAGGCATGTAACTAGAGCTTAAAGAGAGGTGATTTTTTCTCCTACCAGATGAAAATCAAAGAGTATATAGATTCCATGCTGAAACTTTAACTGAAGCTTTTCTCCAACAAAACCTTGAGAGAACTGGCTTATGACACCGCTGAGCATTTAGAGCAGCAGTTGTACTAGATAGATGGGAGTGGCAAATGTTTAACTCTGAAAATTCAATCAAAGTGTACTAGAAGTAATCCAGCTCATGTCACGGTCCTAAAAATAGTGTGTCACCTCTGAGCAACAAGTAATATTGCTCCAGGGTATGGAAATTTCATTTGGTCTTGTAAAACTTAATTTCACAGTTATTTACCTTAAGGAAACCATTTTAGCCTTTTGATTCTGCATAATTCAGATAGAAATGGGTATTTGTTAAGAACTGAGTTAATGCTTTTTTCTGGGAAACATAGCCTGGTTATTACAATGGAGTTACAGCTGAGGTTTTCAAGTTTTATGCACGACACTGTGTATGCTTATGTAGTTTGTAGGATCTTTGCATAAAGCTACAAAAGTGACATAAATAGAAATGTGGACTTTGAACTAAGGAATGCACAGTCCAGATTGTGCAGTTGTATTCTGTGCATGCACTGTCCACAGACACTGCACTGACCACAGCATACAGCAAGCTAATACTGCCTGCTCCAAGTGTATCATCCTGGGCATGCTGCAGAGCAGAGCACGTTGCAGAGGAGCTCTAGCTGGGGTACTCTTCTCCAAGTTCAGCTCACTGCTAAATTGAGCTCAGTTTTTCATTTCCCTTTATTTAATTTTCCTTTTATTTCCCCCTCTTCATGAGTATGAATTTCTCCACAGTTTTTTCAAAAGATTTCTGCTCAAGTTTTAAGAATGGTATTGAAAATGTATTGGATATATAATGATGTTTTCTATTCTGGTGTGCTAATAAGACTTACTAGTAAAAAATAAAAGACATGTGATGCTGCAGAAAGGTCTTTTCTGTATGGCACAGTGTATGGTTGGTAGTCTTTGGCAAACTGGTTCTAAGCACATGCTCACATGTATATGTGATGGTTTATATTATAAACCAGTTCTCATTCATGAAACTGTTCTTGTAATCTTCTGAGACTTAGCTGCAGGAGAGACTCTGGTACTGGCACCCAGGACTGGCATGTACAATAATAAGCAGCAATAAAATGGTGTTTCAGCATGCTACCTGCCAAATCTGCTTTCTGAAGGGAGTCAAGGCATGCCTCTTGTATGAATACATAACAACTTTGAAAGGTTGTATGAAATAACTAAAATAATAAAAAATTCGTTGTATGAGTTATCTTTTCAAATATGATTGGGTGGTTTTGTTTCTTTACTAGTGTCCTTGTAGTATTCAGTCATGCCTGAGGGGCCATGTGGGACCCCAGTGGTGCAGTTGCCTTGCTGCTGTGGGGAGTCTTCTAAGGGTGCTCAGGGTATGGTGTGAAGCCCACATCCTGAAGGGAGTGGTGCTTTCAAGATCTGAGATGTGCTGTCAGGACAGTGCCATGCACTGTCACAGGTGCTTCTGGAGATTCATTTATATTAGTTACTTGTAAATACAGGCCTCCATTCAAATGAGGGAAGAGGCTAGGATGTAGGTGTTGAAAGAGGTCAGCTGATGCTTTCCAGTCCTCTCTGCTTCTCTGTGGAGGGAATCATTCCATTTTTTTGTCATCTTTCCCATGGTGTGATACATATACTCTTGCCTCCTTGTACACTCAAGTTGCAGAAGTCTATCATACCTTTGTGACTCCTAATTCTTTTTCCAGTGTTTGTCCTTTCTGTATCCTTCTCAGCCGTCTGTTCTGATCTTCTGCTTACCCATTTGTGTCGTCCTGCCTGAGGTTCACTACACATGAAGTCAGAAGCAGGTCACTTCATATTTAAAAATGTTTAAAGCTCTCAAACAAGAGCTATCAGTATCTCTTAGCTGCTGATAATTGGTTAGAGCGTGGTACTAATTACACCAACGTTGTGGGTTGGATCCCCATATGGGCCGTTCACTTAAGAGTTGGACTTGATCCTTGTGGGTCTCTTCCAACTCTGAGTATTCTGAGGTAATGGCTTTCTACAGCAGTTTGTAATTGAGAGAAAGTCTGTTTTTAAAAAGCAAAGCCTTCTCTTGTCTGCTTCTTGCTTGCCTTTTCCTCCCTGTTGGCTGTGAAGCTTCTTGATCCATCTCTATCTTACAAGAATAATGTAGATGCTGAATCTTTTCCATTCCCTGCAGCCCTCCACCCAATTTCTGTCAGACATCTGCACTAACTTTGTGATCATCAGCCAGTCCTGCTCCATGAAATCTTTGGGACTTTTGAGTAATATTTTGTCAGGATCAAGTCTTGATAGTTGGGGTAATAAGGAAGGCAGTGATTGTAGATGGTGGTGTCTGTTGTTTATGTCCTTTGCAGGATTTGATGTGCTTAGTACCTCAATTTCTTGAGTACTAGTTAAAAAGATCTTCAAAGATGGATGTATTCTGAGGCTAGGACATGAAGGTATGTCGTGGCAAACTGACATATGAGCAAGACTGTTGAGAATGAAAAAAATAAGAATGAGGTTGGAAGGAAGATCAGGAGAGGAGCTGTGATGAGAGTAATAAAATTGCTTTAGTATTGAGTAATCTTTTAATAGTGGAACACAGTGTACGTGTTATGGAAATAACAGGACACTAAGAGTTAATACTTCAGGGATGGGAAGGATGCATGGTTAGAGCCAGGTTTAGAACTGGAGTGTTGGCTTCTGCTGCTGCTTTTCTGCCATTTGGTGCTTTATGAATCTCACTGAAGAAACCTTTGTATGAGAAGGGAAAGCAAACTTTTAGTCTTGCTGCCTATTTATTTGTAACTGAGTTTAGGTAGTAATCCTCCAGGAGCACAAAGATTAGCTTTGGAGTTCTTGGTTTTGTTTTTTCTGGTTCCTCCTGTATTATCAATACAAGCCATCCCTCTGGAGATGGAGAATGAAGGAGAATCTGTACTCTCTCTCCGACAGCAATTTTCAGGATATCTTTTCAAAATCTGCATTTCTCTGGGGGACAGAGTTTCTGGCAGCAGACACAGTATCATGAGCCAATCTTACAATTCTAAATACATGTTTTCTGTCATTGATTTCAAGATTTTGGAGAATTGAGTGGGCAAAGTTCTTCTGTACTATAAATGCCTTCAATTTCTTGGCCTTTTCTTGTGTTAAAATATTCTGCTTTTGCATAGCTGAAGGGTTTAATTTGTCCTTCATCCCTGCAGAAGGACAGGAATCCTGGCAGCTAAGTGACTGACTCCCAGGAGGAGGATCTGGTCAGCATGTGAACACAATCAGATTTTGTTTAAAACCAGACTGAGATATGGATCACACGTCAGTTTCTTCCAATATATGTGTAGGCAGATGCAGAGGGACCCAGCTGCTATAGACTTGACATGGGACTGGGAAGCAACAGAAGCTGTGGTTTTTTGAATGTATTTTAATATAAAGTTCCTTATCTAAGCTTACATATTTTTTCTGTATATGGAAGAAGATTTATCAAGACTCACTGGAAAAGCTCTGGAATCCTAACAGTTCTTTCTCTTGCAACATTTGTAAATCTGTTTTTCTGTTTCTCAATGTTCCTAGTTGGGCTAGAGAGACGATCCAGCTGCTTCAGATTACCTAAAGCTTCTGAGGGATATGTTGTGAATGCATTTCATGTGAGCGGTGGGAAATGTTAATAAGTAAAACTCGAGGCATTCATCTTCATTGAGGTTAATCTGTCCATTATAATGGCTGCCTAGATAGCTAATTATATTTATTTAGCATTTACAGTTCTTGTTTCTATTCTTTAAAGGGAATTTTACTTCTGGAAGCCTGTCTAGCTGTTACTGCTTCATGTTGGTAGGGTAGGAGTTGGAGAGGCTCTCCTGACTTTCACATTTTGACAAAAACATATGTATTATCCACCCCAAGTTGTGTCTTCTGGTCTAATAAAATTGTTATCTTGTCCTGTATACCTCATTGCCCTTGAGACATGTTGAGTCTAAAAAGTAGAGGGTGAACCAGGATATTTAAGCTGATAAGTTCTCTATAAAGGCCTAAGTTAGTGTGTTAAAGATTGGTTTGGGAATTTTAAGGATCCAGAAACTACTCCACATGTGAAATTAAAACTCAGTGATAGAAATGTAAGAGAACTTTAAAATGTAAGTGGCTTTTTAGTAGTTGAATTAATCAGGGTGCTTTTGCAGTTTTCAGATTTTTCTGTTGAAAGGGAGCTGGCTTTACCAGAGATGCACATCTCCAGCTTAGTTGCCTAATAACTACTAGAAATTGATAACTCCCTAGTTACATTTACACTAGAGCCACAGTTTCAACAACAGGGCTGGGAAGTGGTGGGATATGTGTCCCTGTTCTATGTATGGCATCCCAAACCCTTTCTTTCCTCAATTTTGCCATCTCATAAGATTTGCACCTGTGACTCCACAGACTCACTGGAAAAGAAGAAATTAAGCCTTTCCATGTGTTATGCCATGTATTTTTTTTATTACCAGTGGTGTCACACAGGTAAACAGGCTTGAGGGGAAAAGCCTCTTTAAGATGTTTGTTGACCTTGGCTGCTTGGTGTTTAGTCATTCTTCCTCTGAAAGGTACTGCCCTTCAGAATAAATAAGTTCAGTAATATACTGGATCTTTGTGTTAGTCTGCTTAGAAACAGCCCCTTCTCCCTCACAGCCTCTCGTTTTTTCCTTTGGGCAGATCTGCTGTGGAACACAGCCGTGTAGTGCAGCTCTTTTGACAAAAGCTGGCAGTATAGCAGGCAGAGCCAGGCAAGAAAGACCAGGAATGAGTACTGGGAAAAGTGGGGGGAGGGAGGACACCTACCCACCAAAGAGCACTTGATGGGATGGTTTATATTTAAAGCTGAGTGCTGCTGATGGTGAGCTGAATGGCTACTCTAACTATTCATTATTCTGAGTTTAATTGAAAGTCCTGTATTTGTTCACGCAGCCGTGGTAGGAGTGAAGATCCAACTGGTGGCATTCAGACAAGAACCTGGAGAAGGATATGTTACCTTTATAAATTGTTTTCAGGCCTTCAACTTCTTTTATGAGATTAATTTTTTTTCCCTCCTCCTGATTTCTGCTTTGCAACTTTGCCTGTCTCCAGAGAAACAAAGAAAAGCATGTTTTGCACTCTGTGCTCCAGCAAACTCTGCCTGGACCTCTTCCATTATTAGTAGAGGCTGCTGCTTCCCTTCTTTCTTTGTCCAAAGCCTGCATGCTTCACATGCCACAAGATCATCTTCCTCTGGCCCATGGTGATTCACAGGGGAACTGGCTTTTTCTTTCTCAGCTCATCCTGGGGGTTTCCCTTGTTTTGGCTGGTTCCTCCCAAGGAAGGCAAGCAAGGCCTCGCTTATTGTTCCACTGTAGCTCTGATGTGTTAACCTGGTGCTGCTCATCTGTCTTTGCACAATGGCAGAAAGGGGATGAGAGGAAAGGAGTGCACTGCCCAGCCAGTCCCTTACTGCTGACAGCACAGAACTGCAGCTGTGGGTCCTATTCCTATCATCATATCCCTGCTCTATAGCTTTTTTCCACCAGTTGGCTCATTTGGGAAGGAACAGATGAAAATCAGTGGGTCCTGGTGCTTGCTTATATTTCTTCAAAATAGGTTCTGGTTTTCTTTGGTTGGGAACCACTACTTCAGCTCTTGGGTCCCCCACCCATCTTGAAATACTCCCAAGTTGAAAAGTTGGAGTGGCCCCAGTTATTCTGTGTACTTAAAGATATTTCTTTTGGCCCTCTGGCCATCATTTTAACCTTCCAATTTGGAGTTGCACCTTATGTTCTGGCGATTTAGATGTTCTGAAAATGTTAGCAAAAACAGCTGTGCTTATTCAAGGAAACTAGAGAAGAAGACTATTATTGCCTTTATAAAGAAAGCCAAGCCTTGCTTTAAAAAACTTAGTAAAATTGCTTTTGTTACATTCTCATTATATTCTCATATTAGAATTCTATCACCTAGGAGCAACATAGCAGATTTTGCTTCTGATACATTTATTCTTTGATTCTTCCTGTTCTTGTGCAGGTTAAATTTAAATAGTTTAGGAATACTATTAAATCTTCACATGGCTTCCCTTTGGTTTCAGTAACAGAGTTTACATTATACATGTGGAGACGAAGTCCTCTAAATGCATATTCAGGCTGGCAGTGATCTAATGTAAAGGGTAGATGTAATTATTTGCTCTATTCAGGCAAAATCTTCCTTCTTTTAAATATGCTTACTGCTTTTTCTGCAGGTGTAAATGGTGCTTGCAGAAGACACTGCATGATAGTTTAGATTTTGTAGTAAAATTAATTCTTTAATCAAATCTCTGACGACCTAACTATCTCTGCTCTGAATTCAAAACAAGGAAACCATTTTGGTATTGGAGTTCATTCTGCTTTGTCTGTTGGCTTTATTGCTGCAGAGCTGATGTACCACATGTCCATTTTTTTCTAGGCTGTATTTGAACTCTTCTTCCTTTCAGATGCTCTGTAACCTAACTACCCTCAAATTAAGCGCTTCATTTATTCCATGGGCAGCCCAGGCACAAGTGTGAAAAATCCTTCAAACATTATGGCTTTAGCTTCTTTTATAGGGGACATTCCGTTTGGAGGAATGAGTTGTAATTTACCTTTTGCATCTGAGTTTTACGAATGGTATATAAATGCTGTTTATTGTTAAAATGACACATGGTCTTTCTGTAGTGTCTTGTGTTTTATTAAAGTCATTTAAAAAGAAAACCACTAAAACGATGTTACTACTGGGTGTCTGATTGCCAAGTTAATCTCTTATCACAAGTCCCATTGATCTTCTGTTTGAGCAGCTGAGACTCTATTTTATGTATAGCGATCTTTCATAAAGTTTATTCCTGGTAATAAAGCTAACTGGGGTGAGTGCCAAGCTATTCTCAGAGGCAATGCTCTCTCTCAACAAGAGAAGGATTTTATTTTGTTAGATGGGCTTATTGTTTGGGTATGTACTTGTGGCAGAACTAGTGAAATTGCTAGGGAGTGAGTCAAACTAGGTTCAGAGGTGTACTCTTACTGGTATGAAGTTAATGGCATTGCTGCACAATAGACATTCAGATCTGGCTTTTAATATGATGCCCAGAGTCACGTGCATTTTCTACTTATTACAGTGTGGTATTACTAACTTGCATTGTAATATCTTCTGTGGTGTGGCAAAAACCTTAAAAAAAAACCTTTAAAAAAGAACCAACAAATCCCCACCAGAAAACAAATGAACAAACCTACCAGCCAAAACAACACCAAAACCAACAACAACAAAAAAAAAACCCAAAAACAACCAACCAAACAAAAAAAAATCCAAAACCAAAATACAAAAACCCCCAGAACCCTCCACCCTAGAATTTTATGTGTTAGGTGAATTCAATTTTCTTACATGTAAGAGGAAGAAATTTTAGTTCACATAGCACACCAGTATTGGTTTCTCTGAATTTGCTGGTTTTCAGATTTTTTAAGTCTTTCTTCTGATAATATTTATGTTGAGGTACTTAGTGTCTTCACACCAAACCTATCTGCATATTTTAAAAATGTAATTAAAAATATTAGTATTTAACCTTCAGTAAAATTACTTTATGAAAATCAAATTTTATGTCTAGTAAAATTTACTTGAGCTTTATTCCAGAGTTTCTGAAATATTATTGTGTATTCAGGAAAGTTTAATCGATGGCAGGGCAAATATTCTTTTAAGCTAATAATTTGTTAATACTCATGAAAATGGCCATCTTACTGCATATAGTCTGTATAAATTCCTGTAGCCTTACAGCAGTTTTGGGAAGCAGTGGTGGTTTTGCAAAGCTTTGTGCAAATACTTGACAAGGGGTAAGCACAGATGCAGATGGCAACAGAACTGGATGGATGTGCAAATATTGCACATGAGGCCCTAGGGATGGTGAGGGAATGGGGCAGGATTTGTACTCCAGGTATTGAAATACCGAGTTAAGGAAGTTGAGGGGATGCTGGGAATTCAGTAGGAGGCAGTAGAGCAGAGGTGTGTGGTGTGCCCTGGTATTTGCTGTGGGCTAGCCTGCTGGATGGAATAAGGTGTGTAAATCTAGTAACATCATTTTTCTGCTGTCATGCTCAAATCAAAAATACTGATGTCCCAGAACTATCTGAACTTGCTCTCATTGAAATCAGAGGATAGGCCACTGCTCAAGCTGCTTAGCAGATTCAGTCAGGTTACCTGTACCCATTGCTCTTTACACTTTCAAAGAGATGTCTTTACCATCTGTGATGAAATTTGCCCTTCCTTTTAATTTTTTCCTTGAAATCAGGAGAAAAGCAGACACACACACAAAAAAAATCTGTAACACACTTTTACCATGCACTAGCACATTGCTGTGCAAAGAGAAAGGATAAATTATTATATACATATAAACAAACCGGAGAAAAAGGAAGGTGCTATTTCAGCTAATATTAAGTATTTGTAATCACAGTGGGAACAAACTTTTTTTCCAATTGTTCCTGCCTGTTTGAACTTGGTGATTGATTTTCTGGTAATTGGCAACCAACTGCAAACAATGGGTAGTCTGCATTGCTGCCCTGCTTGTCCTGTGGTGGTCTGGATGGTGGCTTGGTGTCAGGGTCTTAGGATGCTAAAGTAGAATCAGTTTAGTTTTTGCCTGGTTGTTGTACTCTTGGAGCCACTGGTACCACTTGGTAATCAGGGTATGTTGCAGAGCATCAAAGTGAACAGATTTGTAATTGCGGCTAGTGATGTCCTTATGTTGTGGCTGCTTTGAGCTGAAAAATATGAGTTAGTAATTTAAGAATCAAATAAGAACTTGTATTTTAAGCTATTTATAGAGTCATATGAGAAAACTTTGCATTATTTCTTTAAAAATCATGTATTCTGATCTGAAGCATTGTTCTAAAGTAAAACTTGAGGGGTTTTTCGTAGTAGTTCTTGTTTTTAACAACATCATTTTTTTCATATGGAACTTTTAATGTTGGATTTAATACTCAATACTAGTCTATACTGTTTTGGGTTTTTTAATATTCGATCAGATCTGTATTTCCTTTAACTAAAAAAATTATTTGTGTGAATACCTTGCAGAGAAATTTGAAATTTGAATTGTGAAATAGTTGAGCTAATTAGCAATACTTATAGTAAGTAAGTGACAAAGTTGCATTTTCACTGGAGTAGTTTAAATCTTGGTGCTGGTTTTCACTGGCTAAATGCTTTTTGTCATATGTGTTGTTTAACAGAGCTGACTGTAAATGAGAAATAGTCCACTTGAAATAAATAATTTCTTTAAAATGGGAATGCTTTTACTTAGCAAATAATCAGCAATATGCTGGTCTGCTGTGCTTATGCAGCTTAATTTCATTGTGGAAGAGAAAACCTGTGTATTATCACAAATGTTTGATCTGTCTGGAACTTATTTAGCAAGTAAGAATGTTAATTTAGTGTTTACTGACGAAGATAACTAGTTGTCTGGGGGGGTCAAGGTACTGACTTCAGAGGCATTTCTGAACAAAGATGTTGCAGTTGGTGGGTGGATGGCACTGGTCTCAGCTGTTGTATGAGCTTGCATAAATAGTATCATCTCCACTTTAATCTTTCGGGTGTTCAGAGGTAGTGTGCATATTTCTGTTTAACCCCTGGACACTTGCTGGCATGCATGACCCTTTAACAATTCCTATCTCTGTCCATCCCTGGCACCTTGGCTCCAAACAGTCTGGGAGGATAGCCAGTAATTTTGGAGCTTTTTGTAAAGAACATCTCCTTAACAAAAAGTCTTTTCTTTTCAGCAGTATACACTTTCTATTGTGCTTGTTACAACAGTGTAGAGCACAAGTCTGAAGTACTACTTGCATCTCCACTGTGCAGTACTTGCTCCCCTTTGTGTGCAGGGATCAGTTAAAAGATATTAAAACTGGTGATGATGGTTTCTGGACTTTGGCATCAAGAAAAAAAGGTTTTTTTTATATTTCAGACAACAGCAACAAAGGTTGGAGCCATGTGTTTCATACAGAAAGTTGGCTTTTAAGTAGTGTTTTGGATAAACATTTAATTTACCTTATATTAAGTTTTGAGAATGAAAAAGGTACTTAAAACCTTTAATCTTCATGAATCTGTCTCTCTAAAATTAGCATGCCTTTTTCTCACCAATTTTTATATCACTTCAGAGACATAATTTTAATAGAGTAGTTTTAAGGGTTTTTTCTGAGGCTTGTGAATGTGGTGCTTTGGAGGGAGGTATCCAAGACCTTTCAAGTATTAGAGCTTTCTGTGAATTCCTCTCCTATTTTTTTTATGGGGGGAGAGGGAAAAGATGTAGTACAGAGTGTTATTGCAGGTGTTGTTTTTGACAAACTTGTATCACTTCTAGTGCTATGAAGTTAATAATGATCTAATACCAACATGGTAAGTGTAGCAAATGCAAAGAAGGGCTGAAACAAACTTTAGAGGGACCTGAACTCTTACATCAATAGAAGTAAATGGACAGTGAATCTTCCCTGAAATTAATACCTGTAAAGGTCTGTGCACAGGGAGACAAAGTAAATGGCAAGCCTGGGAAATGATTTGCAGTAAGTTGATTTCATTTGTCATGATGATCACACAGATGCCAGCTTTTATATTGCTTGAATACTCAAATTTCTTTTTTAAGGATGGAGCCCATTCCAGAAATGGTTCATCCAAGGATCTGTTTTCCTGAAAGTTTGAATTGTTCTAGTCTGTGTTAGAAGGAACTGAAGTAGTGGTTGTATTAAAATGCTAATAGAAAAATGAAGGACACTGTAGGTGCTATTGCGTTACTGGACATCTTTTAGTTACGTTATTCCCCCTTATGTTTTTTATAGCAAACTTTGGCCTGTTCCATTCTAACGGCGTTGTTGAGCGAGTTCTCAAGTTCAAGTAAAACCAGCAACATTGGACTAAGCATGGAGTTCCACGGTAACTGTAAACGTATATTTCAGGTAAACTAGTTCTGTGTTGATATATGCTACCTCTCTTTCTAAAATTTAAACATATGGAAGCAAAAATACTTTGTTGTGCCAAGTGCAGTCAGGTACACTTTGTGCCTTAAAGCATTTAACAGGGAAAATGCTGCAAATAATGCAAATACTGGCTGCTTCAAGAAAATTGATAATGTATTTTTTAAAAACTTGTATCAAAAAGGTGCAACCCCTTTGTGCCCATTTTATGAATGTAGAGCTACAGATCTTTATGCCGTTGGACTCTTTAATTCCTTGGCTACCAATTGCAAACAAAACGAATACTCTGTGGAACAATGATAGTCTTAAATATAGCTTTGGTTTAAAGCCAAGGAGAGCTATGTATGTATTTAAAAATATTATTGCAGATGGTGTAGTCTGGTTGTCTCAGATGTATTGTTTGGCCAGTCGGAAATGTTTATGTGAAGGCATTGCTTTAAACTGACTGTTGTGGAACAACTTACCAACTTTTTTTCATGCCAAAGACCAACTCTTTTCTCCACCACTTATTAAAAACATATTTTTTTTATTTTTTAACGACCAGTATTTATGTAAGGATTTTTTTCATAGTTTTTTGCAAATGTAATCAATTAATTTTGATGAAAGGGGTGATTCTCACTGGCAGTTTCAGAGTATTTCATGTATTTTAATGCAAACAGGGTGAAACTGGAAATTTTATTCTCTCTAGAAAATTATTTCTTGTTGCTCAACATTTCATTAATGACTGAGATACTGAATGTATTGTGTTGTCCTGACTGTAGGAGGATGATCTGCGGCAGATCTTCATGCTCACAGTAGAGGTACTTCAGGAATTCAGCAGACGTGAAAACCTCAATGCTCAGATGTCTTCAGTGTTTCAGCGTTATCTTGCACTAGCCAATCAGGTCTTAAGCTGGAACTTCCTTCCTCCAAATTATATCCTTTTTGTGTCTAGCCCTTTGTTTCCCTTGACTTGGGTCACTTCTTGGGTGAGGAGTAAAGTCTTTGCGAGGAGAGTAAAACATAGAACTTAGAAGCTTTCTGTTTAGTCCTTGATTTATGTTTTCTTCTGTTAGTGCTTTTTGTCTCCACCATGCTTGCTAAGAGATGCTTACCTACAGGAGCTGCTGTTGGTCTTCATTGAAGTTTAAAAGTATTTTATATAGAAGAGAAAGCGTTCAGAGCACCCACCTTTTACAGGTTTATGGTCTGTCTGGTTGGTGCAGGGAACAGGAAATGTGCAATATGCTACTTCAATGTAGAACCATATGGTGAAGAGTCTAAGCCCTGTTCAATTTTTATGCAGAGATCTGATCTGTCCTACTTTTCCCCCTTAGAGAAGAGGTAGGGACAGGCAAGTGCCCCATCATGCAGGAATATGCATGTTCATGCAGGTGAACCAACTCCCCATGAAAGAATATGGGAAGAACATGGAGTATCTTCAGCCTGAAAAAAAGTATTTGGTAGCTGAGAAAAGAAATGTCAGCTTCATTTTATGCAGGTGCCATTGCTTGCATTTTGATATTTTTGTGGTATCTGCTGTTCATTAGTCTAGAAAAAGGTGGAGTTGGAAAGTAGAGGAGGGAATGGGAATAAGAAGGAGAAAGGGCTCTTAGTGAAGGAGAGAAGAAAAAAAGTTGTAAAAATGCTCAGTCCAAAAAATGAGCAAGACAAATATTGTAGAAATACTCAATCACACTCTGTATTCAATAGAGGTTTTAGACAGTATGTGCAGTAAATCATTATAGCACCTGTTTTAGTGGCCAGACTACCTTTAAGAAGCTCAGCAAACTTTAAAGCTGGTTTATAACTTTTTTCTTAAAATTTCTGAAATTGCTACCAAGTTATACATGCCACAGGAATCTTGATGTTGCTCTCAAATCCACTGTGAAGAATTTTGTTTGCTTTCCTGGTGTGGCAGTCAGAAGGTGATACCTGTGTGTTTTTGTTTTCTTTTAGTCTGTTCATTATGCAGCAGGCAGCAAAAGTAAATTTATTGGAAACTGGATATTCCTTGGTTTACATCTGTAAAGCAGAATGCCAGTTATATTGGCTTTAAGAAAGGTTCCATAGATTAAAAGTAAATATCCCACTTCTATTCATCCCTGAAGTGATTTGGCAGGGGTTCAGAGAGGAATTTAGCCCATGTGCCTATAAAATGGAGACTGTAGTCAAATTATTGCACCTTATAAAAGTCTTTGGAAGTGGATTTGGGATTTTAAATAGAAAGGAAATGCTCTTGTATTGTGCAGTGCTGGTTGCCTCTGTATTTTAGTCTGGCTCTGCGCAAACTTCTGATGCAGTCCTAAATACAGAACCATAGAATGATAAGGGTTTTAAAGGGATTTTAAATATTATCTATTTCCAACCCCACTGCCATGGGCAGGGACACCTTCCACTAGACCAGGCTGCTCAGAGTCCCATCCAACCTGGCCTTGAACACTTCCAGGGTTGGGATATACACAGCTTCTCTGGGCAACCTGTTCCAGTGCCTCACCATTCTCACAGGAAGGAATTTCTTCCTAATATCTAACCTGAATTTCCTCTCAGTCTATGCCCATTACTCCTTGTCCTATCACTGCAGTTCCTGAGAAGGAATCCCTCTCAAGCTTCCCTGTAGGCCCTCTTCAGACACTGGAAGGTTGCTACAAGATCTCCACACAACCTTCTCTTCTGCAGCTCAACAGCCCCAACTTTCTCAGCCTGTCTTCATAGGGGAGGTGCTCCAGTCTCCTGTCGACTGTGTCCTCCTCTGGACTTACTCCATCAATTCCATGGAGTCCTTCTTATGCTGGGGACACCAGAACTGTAGTCAGTACTCCAGGTGGGGTCTCACAGGAAAAGAGTAGAGGGAGAAATCTCCTCCTTCAACCTTCTGATGCAGCGCAGGGTGCAGTTGTCCGAGCACATTGTTGGCCCATGTTGAGTTTTTCATCAACCATCACCCCTAGCTCCTTCTCTGCAGTGCTGCTCCTAATCATTTCTAACTCCTTGGTGTGTCTGGGATCTTGGTATAGTTCAAAAGTCAAGTGAAAATGAGCTCTTTGTCCTTGGCTAAGGTTAGCCTGGTGGAGCCAGATAGAGAGAGAGAGACACATGCAACATGTGCAGCCTTGGAATTCTAGTTTTACTTTATATATCTATATAATATCAAGTGATTTAAGTGCTAGTAAATAAATGTTACTAGAAATACCAAAGCAAGCCATACTACTGCTAAGATTAATCATATTTTCTGCTATTTGGCCTACTTTAGATACTACAGCTCTTAAACAAGTTCTGGCCGTTTCTGGATATTGGATGGACCTAAATGCTCTTAATGGATCAATTTCAAATATTTCTGTAATTTCTGATCCACTGATACCATCTTTTTGTTTTCTACTATTGGATGCTCCATTTTGCTGAAAGAATTACAGCACCAGCTTGGGTCATCTTTATTTATATATCAACCTGTGTTTACGGAAGTTGGAACATTTTCAGTCATCTCTTAGAAGAGTTGGTATTAACTGCCAAAGATTCAGTAACTCTTGGGGTTTACAGTGCCATGTTGATTGTATTGTGGCATGAATCTGTTTTCCTTAAGATGACCTCTTTAACTGTTGATTGTTAGCTCATGGGCAATGAAACTTAGCTGGGCTGTAGTTTCTAAATAGATAGCACATTACATAAGAATGTAAGAATTGCTGTGTTGATTGATTGGTTAGAGTCCATTTGGTGTCCTCTTTCCAAATCTTGACAGTACATATGCTGAAGCAATGGACATAAATTTAATACCTGAAGCATGGAGTAAAATGATCCATTGTATTCTCGGGTATATCTTTTTTCTTTAGTTGGTATTTCCCCTGGCATGATAGTATTGATTCTCAGTATTTCCTGCAGCATCACAGTAAACTGCAGTACATTTATGTAATATTTTGCAAGATTCTTGTATCTCCAGAAAAGGGAAATAGCATAAATGTGCATCAACTGTATGGTGGCTCTTGCAAAGTGGCATGTTATTCAAATCCCCAGGTTGTTGAATCAAAACATTGAACTGAATCAAAACATACCATTTCTCAAGAATTCTGTTCTGTTATAGGACAACTTTATAAATGTTGCAGTGTTGAATGCAGTTTTGGACAGTGCTGCCACCAATTGTAAGAAGAGTTGTGGTGAGTCTGCATTGTCTGTTGCTACCATGAAAGATGCATTCTGGAGTACCCACCTCATTGGAACAACAAAGGAAGAAACTCTACCTAATTTCAAGTTGGAACTCAGTATTTTTAAATTGTCTTGAGATGTAGTGCCTGCAGTAGGAAGGACAAGGCACAGTGACCTAGGAGGCCTCCCTTCAGTCATGTCCAGTTTCTCCTATTTCATTTTCCAGCAATCATCTATTGTTATTTTTATCTGCCACCTTGAGATATTAGTTTACCCGGTGTTTGTGGAGGCTTCAGAGATAGTATCTTGTGGCATGTTGGCTTCTGCACAGTTTCTTTTTTCAGTACTGTTACAGTATTGTTAAATATTATTTACTTGTATGGAACTAGTTTTAACTGCATCTTTTCTTAAATGAATGTTTCAACTAATGAAGGAAGGACAGATGCTCAGTACTAAAAAGTACCACCCTCTCCTTTACAAAAGTTCCTTCAAGAATGTGACTTTAGTACCCAGAGTCTTCATTTAAGAAACTGAGTGTTATTGGGCTTTAATACACCTTGGCATGGACATACACCTCCTGTGAAGTCAGGATGTAACTATAATTTATATCATTTTATTTCCAGAGATATTTCTCTTGTTGACTTTGAGATTTTTCTCTTTTCCTGGCAGCCATATTCTAATGGACTTTGGCTGAATGTCCTCAAATGTAAAAGTTCTTGAACAGAACATAAGAATTGTGTGCAGCTGTCTCCCATCTACAGAAAGGTATCTATAATCTGTCATTAGGAGCTGTCATAAAAGTACTTATCCTTTATTCTTCAATGTATGGATTACAGTACATGAATAAAGAGATTCTTGAACTTTAGTTCTTGTTTTGGATTTAGTGCCTGTACTTGCTTGGAGGCAAGTTGGCAAGTTTTCAAGTGATCGTAGAATAGGGGATTTAAAATGCAGGTTATGTAGACCTAATGGTTTGCACTCTACTAATACACATCATTGCTGTTCCATTGGAATTGTTGGTGCCATGTCAGTTGTATGAACTAACTGAAGCTTTTGTCTGATCTGAACATTTTTATGTTCATTGGCCACACAGTTAATATCTCTGCTTTGAAAATGTCTTTTAAACTTCAAGCCAGAATGAGACACCTGTCTGGGAGGTTCTGTGAACCATATAGTTTTGCAGACTTCCAAGATTTGAACTCAGTCCAACCCAGATTGGTAGCATCTGTTGTGCATAATGGAAGTGCATGAAAATGACACAGAAAACTCAAGGTTGATTTTGAGGAATGGTTCAAGTTGGCATTGCTGCTGAAAAAGCATCCTGCTTTATCACCTCCCATGAACATGATGCTGAGCAGGGAACCACCTGGCTATAAATGTGGTGGGGTTTTGTTAGGAGGTTTTGGCCCTAGGTTTGATTTGTTGCACAGCTGCAGAAATGATTCTACCTGTACCAAGGAGTGACAACATTGATTACTTCAGCACCATGGCTGCTTTCCATAGGCCTTATGTTTGTTAGCAGCCTGGAAATATCCTGAATTTACTGTAGCAGTCTGTTCTTATCTGAAAAATGAAGCATAGGGGCACTATCCTGTGTATTTATTGGGATATAGAGCAAAATTCAATATAACTGAAACAGCTGTGTTTAAGAGATCTGCATTTTACTTTTATTAGATTTTTATCACCTACCGCTTCTAGGTGCAAACTGACCTGGCTTTGAAATCCTTGATGATTAGAAATGATTTCTAGGACACTGTGTTTTCTTTTCAATCCTTTCTAGCAACTTTTTAAGACAACATTGTGCAAACCCAAGAAGATTGGAAGATCCCCTGAATTCTGTCATCATTGCACTAAACATATTTATATTGATGTTGCACTTTTTAACAATCTTTCATAATTTCTGTTTTCCTGAATGAATTCTGTAATCAGTTCACAATATAGGAACATCTTAATGGCATTAATGTCAGAAGAGGAGAAGAGACCAGGAATGACCCTTTTTGGGAAGGGGAGCTGGTATTCTGTTTTCTTTCCTAGTGGTTTATAAGTTTCCAGTTTTGCAGTGATGGTTATGGCACCCTGAATGGCAGCTGGTGTGTGGTGGAAAGGTGTGACTCCTGAGCCACATCTGTGGACAGCCACATGTGCATGGGTGCTTTATGTGCCAGGTAGGCTGGAAGTGATCAGCTTGCATATCATAAGCTGCACAACTATAGCAGCAGAATGTACCAAGAACTGCACAATCCACATGGGTGGTCATGAGCCTTGAGACTGGCATGGCTCTGGAATCAGCCAGGTTTAAAATTAGCTCGGGTGTTCCTGCACTTCCTACTCCTGTTCCTGCAATCTGAGTCCAGTGTCTCCAACACAAAGTATTGTTTCATTCTCGTGACTGTTAAGAATACTTGTGTTTAATATTTAAGCTTATGCTCCTTGTCCTGGTTGCTGGATGTATTTGTGGAGTGTAAGGTATGGAAAGGTCTGTGAAGGATTTCTCCATAGGGGGCAGCAAGCCTCTGCAGCAGTTTGAGGCAATTGCTCCTTAGACTCATCCCATGTGCTTGGCTCACTAGCTGGAAAGTCAGAGAAGGTCTTAAAAATTCAGATAAAATCAGTATTTCACATAGCACTGGAGGGCAGGTACTTTTCTGATGCAGTTTTTTATTTTTAAAATGCAAGTCTATGACTGGCACAAAGTCCGGAAATATTTCAAAAACAAAAGTAAAGTGATTAAAATTACTTTTAAGAAAGTTATTTAGACCCTAGCACTCCAGGAGTTTTCCCTCCATTTCTGAGATGTTTCGTTTCTGTGCACAAACTTATAAATGGGACTATAGTAGAAGAAATCTCAGCTTTGGTTTTTGAGTTCCAACATACTATTTTGTGGAAGAACAAACCTTGCCTCTCTTGGGAAAAAGATTGTGGGATTTATTCTCAGATACTGGAATTTGTTGAAGTACTGAAGTAAAATATTATAATCCCTCATGAATACCTTAGGATATGAAATATTTTAATATTCATCTTCACCTATCAGTCCCTTCATGAGACAGAGGCTAGTGAGTGAGAGGAAAATTACACATTTGTTGGGGGTTTTTTTCATGGTTTTCATGTTCCTCCAAGAAGCACATAAAACCTCTTTTTTTTCTAAATTAGTTTTTAAATTAAAAAATTATTACTTTGAAAAAACTACTGTTATTTCTCCATCTCATGAAACAAAAAGAAGGATAGAGCTAATGTCTACATGCATAAATTGAGTCAAAGATAAAAGAAAATCTCTTTTAACCTTATAGTCTTCTTGTCTTCCTCTCTAGGCAGTAATACCCAGCATATCAACCTTATCATCCATTAAGGTGTCTAATTATATTTTTATGATTTTTAATGGAGTTCAGTTCACATCGCTGAATAATCTGATTCATGCAGAAGTTTCAAGTCTCTGAAGGAATCAATATCCTAAGCTTTGCAAAATGGTTGAAACATTGATATGCTTCTGGTAGCTGTTTGTTAGCCTGGATTTCCATATAATTCAAAGTGAATTTTATTAAAAGTTTATCATTCCTCAGTGGACTTGGGAATGTTAGAAACATTGATATTATTACCAGAAGTGGTTTACAATTGTTTTTCATTCTGGAAACAAAAAAATCCTCAAACTCTCCAGAATGTCATAGTAAACTAATCTATGCTTATCATTTATCTATGTTGTAAGTCTAAATCATAAGCTTGAGTGCTTAGGAAAAAAAAATTGTTTTGCTCATTCTGTACTTTTTGTTTCATTGTAAGTCTTGACAAGTAAGTTAATTTTGGATAATTGAGAGTGCATTTGTCCTGTGCACACCCACATACGAGGTAATTTAGTGCCATTTTTTCAGGTTTGGCATAACCAGACTGCTGTTACTAAGACCAAACTGTAGCACTACTTAAGCTGGAATACCTTGTGGCAGTAAGCATCTCCACAGCCAGTTTCTGCTAATGCTTGCATACATGTAATACATGCTGGAAAATGGCTGCAAGATCTCCATGATAGATGGAGTCATAATTTGTAATGTTCGGTGAACAGAGATTTTACCCGCAAATCTCCTATTGTCAGATGTGTCATCAGTCCGTTCGCATGAGAAACAAGACTAAAAATAACAGGATAAAGGCCTCTAAATAGTGAGTGTTGTTAAAATTGTGACAGCAAACTAGTGCTTCTTTCATTCCATGTGAAAAGCATTTCGTAGCTAGTCCCTTCTGTAGACTCAACCTAGCAAAGAGTAAATTTTTCACAGACTAATAATGTGTTTATAATTGTCTTCTGATAAAACATCCAAGCCAATAGCTTATTGGAGGGTCACAGCAGAGGACATTCTTGTCAGTAAGCAATTTCAAAATACCATTTTGACTAAGACATTCTAAATGGAAAGGAAAAAAGGCATAGCCTTATTTGCCAGATAAAATTAGTTTTAATTTAGAATATTACTCCTGATAAAGTATGCTTGCATGTGATAATTTCATACACATAAAATTTATTTTTTATTAGTGGGTAGAACCAAAGCATAATTGATCAATTAAACTACATCAGTGTTTCAGATAGAAGTAAAGTAAAAAATTCTGTGGCACCTAATTTTTCCCCATCTAAAATAATGCAGATCTGGTTAGTTCAACATACATTGATAATCTTGAAAACTGTGAATCTGCTTTTATTTTGCACTAATGTGAAAACCCTAGTTGTTCTTATGCAGTATAATGTGCCGACAGCAGTCCTGGACACATAGCACTGGTGAAGGTCCAGTTGGTACTGTACTGTGGGAAAAGTCCCTTTATTTGGAATGTGGTTTTGCACAGTGTCATTAGGAATTTTGTTTTGTGGCAGAACTCAGAAGACAAGTATAAATAAACTGAAATTATGCATCCTGCTTTGTGACACAATTTTTCATATTAAACTACTTGCTTGCTTTAAATATTCTTTCCCTTAAACAAAACTCATCAAAAGTTAAGGGATCTACTTTTTTCAACGATACCATTGTAAAATTTATTTTATTCTAGACATAGAAATAGTTTCTTATACACATTTTGTAGTACCAGATGACTTACACTACAAAAGGTAATGCTGTTCATCACCAGTAAGTAAATTATGTACAGCCGAACATGTTGTTACTTACTCTGACGGCTGGGTTAGAAAGGGATCAAAGAGGATAATGTAGGGTTTAAGAAAGACAAATAAAACATTAGTAAAACTGCTTTAACTTAGCAACTACTACTTGAAATGGATGGTGTCACAAAGATAAGTACTTTCAAAAATTTTTTATTAAAACTGTTGTGTGATCAGACTGACAAAGAATTGAACCTGTTTGTTTAAATGTTTTTCCTCTTGTCTCTGTTTTTTCTGTACTAGAATATTGGCAGAATTTTGTGAATTAAATTATGCCAAAATACACGGTGAGAGCTGAAATGGGTGCAGCAAAATTGTGTCTTTACAGTGTGCACATTTTTCATGAGCGTCTCTTACAAAAGTGTTGAATACGACAATGCCTTGTGCTGACTTGTGCTTTTGTTCTTCTCAGTGTGATTAAAAAATGTAGATTCATGCAGGGCTAACATATCTGCATTGTGTGACACATATCTGGCTATTTAGAAAAATAGGATATAGATTTCAATGAGCTATCTTTAGCTATGGTAAGACCTTTTTAAAAGCTGCCAGGAAAATTTTTTAGAAAATTATTTCCTATTTTGCATAAATTTTAACACCTGTTAATTGCGGTTGCTTTTTTCCCTTCTCGCAGTGTCACATTAGACACCCTGGTTATCAAAGTGATCGTATCGCTATGGTATGTCTCATAATTATGATCAAACTGTTATCTAACATTCCTGGAGCATTCTTTTTTTCAATACTTAATACCTTTTATTCCTTGGCCTCATGCATGAATTATGCTGTGTATGTGAAGAGGCTTAAAGTTTGTTTCCATTACATTCTTTCTGAATGGATCCTGTTGTATCTAGGATTTTTTTAAAGCCAAGTAGGAATGTTATTGTTGACCTTGACACCAGATAACTGGGCAGACATTATATAGCTATGTTTGAATCCTCACAAAATGTGATGCTAAAGCCAACAGAATCCTGGCGCGAGACCCTCCTGGACAGCAGAGTTATGGAGCTTTTCTTTACAGTAAGTTTCTTTCTTCAACTTTCATAGTCCAGACCACAGGGAAAGCAGCTCCTTCCTGTTCTAAAACTGTGTTGTCCGACTCTTCCTTTTGCATCAGGTAGGACTGATTCTGTTCACTTCAGCTTGCTTATCTAAGCAGACAGAAGTATTGTCTTTTTCCTAGGGCACTGAATTTGTATTTTGCCTATTAATTGCTTTAAATTGGTGACCACTACCAGTAGAAAAAAGTTTGTAGTTATCTCAGCTTTTTATACCTTTAATACTTCTGGACATGTACTCATTAGACAAAAGCAAGCATGATGAGCGGTAGTAGAGTAGTGAATGTTTCAGGTAAGGTGTAACGGCTCTCAGAAAATATCAAACAAGCAGTGTGTGGTTGCTGATATTAAAGCATTTGCTCAACAGAACAGCTGAAACTAAGTAATGTAATTGCAGTTTTCTAGCTACTTTCAGCATACAGAATTTTGCATCTCTTTTCTGCAGCACAAAGGAAATCCACAAAGGTTAAAGCAGAGGAAGTTAGAAGGAGTAAGGAAGAGGTAGTGTTGGGAAAGGGGAATGTAGTACTCAATTTCTGTAATGTAAAAGCCCCACACTGTTAAAAAGGGATAGAATTGTGTTGTTTTGTTTTTACAACTGTTGGGAGAAGTTTGTAATAATAGTTCAGCTAAGACTTACTGCAGCAGCAACATATATTGGCTTATAAATTCATTTGCTATGCAATTTGACTTAGGTTACATCTCTTGGGATCTCAGAATTCAGCATTCTCAGGCTTTTTTTTCATTTTTGCAAAGCAGAGAAATGTGCTCAAAACTTGGACAAAGTTGTTATAAGACAATGTAAATGTAACTCTCCCTTGCTGCTTGACAGTATGTGTTGGGATACATGTCCTTACTTGATAGGATTTTCAATAAACTTTTTTTTTTTTAACTGCAAGTTTATCCAGCAGTTTTGAAAAGGTGAAAAAAAATCACTGGCAGAACTCTCAGCAGCTACACACAATCTGAACAGCTGTCTAGACTATCCAGACAGTTGCTACTGTCAGCTGTGAACCTCCACATGCAAATAACTTTTTGGCTTACATGTTAACCCTTCTTCTGTGTTTAAGAGTATGAAGTTGTCAGAGTTGCATATCTGTTTCCTTGATTGGTTTACAATTACTTATTTGTGATTTAAAAAATGAATAATGTGCAGATTTGCTTTAATAAATTTGCATTTTAATTGATAGTAACCAAGGCTTGCCTGTTTTTTATTATTTTTGAATGAATGCTAGCCAGGGCAGTATGCTGCCAGTTCTGGTTTTAGATTCCTGATTTGCAGTGGTTGAGGCTTACAGTAGAAGTTTGGTGTTTGAGGTAATGCAAGTAAATTGTAGTAATTTTTATTTATTTAGCCGATCTGAGAAATTTTAATAACCTTGCAAAAGTTGGCAGGATTGCTCTTTTAGAGTGAGAGCCTTCATTTCTAATCTCAGCCTCGTGTGCGACATATATTAGAAGGGGTATTTCTGTTGCAGGGTTTATTTCTCCTGCTAGTTTGATCTTTCGGGGATTAACTGTGCAGCTAATCCAGTTTGTTATGACACCACAGAAAAATGGTTAGTGTTTTAACTGTACTTCTTGGTATAATATTGCTGAAACAATTTAGCTAAATTTCACTTTTGCGTGAAAAAGCTATTTTATATTCTTTTGTTTATTTATTCAATAAATCTTCTTTGAAAACATAGGCATGAGCCTAAAATATTCTTTAAATCTCTACTTGACTGAATAAAATAAGTATGTGAGAATATATTTACTGAAGTAGTAAGATTCAAATCTAGAAAGCCTCAACAACAGAAATAATGACATAACATTTTGCACAAATGCAGGAAGATTACTGTTTGGCCTTGTATAATATAAGGATGTTGCCAAGGAAGTGATGCATTCATTTTTGTACATGTCTTCAGTGTTTACCTCTGCTAAAGAAGCATCTATATAATCTTGATTGAACTTGTTGACTAACTTTAGCAAGACTCTATAGCCTAGGCATAGTTAGCATAATAGAGATGACTGTCATTATTGCTGTTTTTAGAAGGAGCAGCATGTCTGACTGGCTGGCATCTGTTTCGCTCTTTAAGACATAACATTCAATAGACAGTTCAATTTTCAACATGTAGGTGAGCCTTAACTAAATGTTAGTTTCAGTGAGTTAATTCAAAGCTTGAGATTGTGTGAGCTGAGTCACGATCTTGATGTTTGCCATGGTTTAGGGAGTTGCAGAAACCCTTGTATTTCAGACAGAGTGGAAGTTATAGTAAGCTTTTTTTGGTGTGTGCTCTTTTGGATTGAGAGCCATGTGACTGTTGTAAGAACACCCTGTTTTCATGTATTATTAACTACCTCACTTCCTGAAAGGTACATCGAAAAATCAGAGAAGATACAGATATGGCCCAAGATTCATTACAGTGCCTGGCACAGCTGGCGTCTTTGCACGGGCCAGTCTTTCCTGATGAAGGTTCTCAAGTTGATTACCTGGCACACTTCATTGAGGGATTACTGAATACTATCAATGGGTATGTATGCCTGCTCTCTAAATTTAGATGGCATCTTTTAATCTTTAGTTTGGACTGCAGCATATCTGTGTGGAGAAGCGGTATGGCTTGCTTATTTCTGGATGTAATTTGTGCTTACTGTTGGATTGCTTAAATTGACAAAGGGTAGATTAAAGTAGGTGGTGCTTATTATGAAATAGATTTATTGAGAATGTATCAACAAATACATTGTTGTATTTGTACAGTTCCCTTTTAGCAATTTTCTTAATGTCAAAAAACTGCTATTTCTATCTATAGAATTGAAATAGAAGACTCTGAAGCAGTGGGAATTTCCAGTATTATCAGCAATCTGATAACTGTATTTCCTCGCAATATTTTAACGGCCATTCCAAATGAACTTTTCTCTTCATTTGTTAACTGCCTTGCACACCTCACCTGTTCTTTTGGAAGAAGTGCTGCCCTGGAAGAAGTGGTAAGTAGCTGCTCTCAAAAAAGGGGGTCGCCTTTTTCACTTCTGTTTGTGATAAGCATAAGTGACATGATAGTTTGGTTATTTTGTTAATAACTGTTGTCAATTCAGTGGTTTTGTCCTAGATATTTCTGAAATCACATACAAGAGGATTTTCTTTTTATTTCACACAATGTAATGAACATAAATACAAGTGTGTGCATCTTTCCAGCTTCATTTTGATTTAAAGTGCATCTTAATTTTTTAAGTGAACGGATTAATTTAAAATATTCAAGTCTGAAAGTATTGCTCACTAGCTGTTGTAGATAATGAACAAGCTGCAGTATTGGAAGTTTAAAATGACTACATGAACATATGGACAGACTGAAACTTAAGTGCTGCCTAGAGTTCTGAGTAAGGCGTTTCTGTTTTAAGTGAGTGTAGCTGTTAAGATCTGTTGTTAACATCATGCATCTAAGCTGTTCAGATTATACCTTCATTGCTGACACAGTTCAAATGATATTTGTGCATACAAATAAGAGGATTTTTTTTTCTTTCAAATTTTGATTGCAACATTAAAGAGCAGTTGGCATCACCCAAGTGTTCTGCTCCTAAAAGTTGCATTAAAAAAAAAAAAATACCAAGGACACATAGTTTAAGGAAAATAACATAAGAATTAAAGTGAATAATCTTGCATTTCAGCTATTTATGTGCAGTGGCTATAGATGTAAAATGACACTATCAAGATACTAAACAAGATTTCCCCACTATCATGAGAAAGGATGATTTTCTTTGTTTTGACAGTTTTGTGTAGTGACAGAATGAGTTTGAAAATAATTGTAGAAATATTTAGTTACAAAGTTGATGGATGTGTTTCTTTACCAGAGAGCGCAGGTATATTAATTAGCATTCATTGCAGAGCATTAGATCATGTCTTTGCTGCAAAGTTTAAATGTATTATATTTGGCCCAATGTTCACTTGAACTTTTCATTTTTTTCATTTCTTAATCAGAAAATCAGTGTTAAAATTTAAAATCTAAAATAAAGCTCCTTTGAAAACTTCACTGGTCAAAATTTGTGCGCTTTTGAGATTTTCTAGTAAAATATTGAATACCTATTCCAGTGTTCACCAGTACATTTAGAAATGTTCCTGAAGCCTTTATAAGATTCATCAAAACCATAGACAGCTATCCTTTAAATTCAAAGGAACTAAAGGGATGTTGTTTCCTCAGCTAGCCCCTTGTTACTTGAGAACTGGAATATGCAATCATGTTTAATGAAAATGGTGCTCAGCATGGTGCCATTTAAAACAATCTCTCAGCAAGGGCTTACACTAGCTTCTACCACTGTCTGGTGCAATAATACCATTTGCTGTGCCTATAGAAGTACTACTTTGCATCCCTGAAAACAATCTTTTGGCTTAGGAATGTGCTGGCCCTGGCAAATGTGTTCCCCAAGTTTCTTTTAGAATGCATGCAGTGATGCTTTCTGTGAGCTCATGTGCTGTTAGTGAGGAGTATGAACAGGATGGTGGATAAAAAGTCCAATAAAAATGACATCAAAGGTTTCTTTTTCTCAAAACCAATATTAATATACTGTTCCTGTTTCATGATACTTTTTCTAATTTCATGTGATAGCCGAGATCATTCTGAATTTGGTCCCCTCTGCTGTACTTCCAGCTCTTTGCAGCTTGTTGTTGCTGAACAAACTTTCAAAGTGTTACTACTTCAAAGGGTCAGCAAACTAGGAAGGAAGAAGGATGAAATTTCTTTTTGTTTCACAGAGAGGAAACTAAGAGGAATTAAGCATCTTTGCTTTACATTTACTGGGTTTGTCTTGCTTCTCTTGAATATCTGAGTTTTGATCCATCAGAATGATGCAGCTCCCAGTCTACAGCATGGCACTTTGCCTGTATGACATCTTCTGGTGACATCTTTAGGCCAGCAGTAGCTAATCTGAAATAAGAATTGGGATGTTTTAGTAAGTTTTCTTCGGGACCAGATTGGTTCAATGTAGATAAAATCTTTCTACTGTTTGGGCATTTATTTTATGGATGCACTTATTAGTCCTAGATTTCTTATGAGACTATCTCTAAGTCTAGAAATAATTTTTCTTCATGGCAATAACTTCTTTATTACCTTTTCAAATAAATGAATTGGCTATATTTGATGGTATTTTGTTTTTCATAAAAACATGTCTGTTTATTTGTTTATGCTCTCAATTATTAAAAATTTTTAAAAGTCATATATATAAGTTATAGATATAAATATACTACATACACATCAAAATCCTTCAGGACTGAATGACTGTCAATAAATTTATGTGTCTTTAGCTAAGTTTTAAAAAGGCATGTTGTGGTGTCCTTCCTAAATTTATGACTTAGATTAGCATTGAATACAATTTTGCCTCCTTCCTTGTCACCTCCAGGTTTTGTTTTCACAATTGCATCAGTATGTCCCATATTTTAACTTCTGCAAATATTACAACTTTGCAGTTACAAAAGGATGCTGTGAAGCTATCTTGGAATGCTTCCAGTGTGGTATCAGTTTTTCCTCCTAATCAGTCATCCAGCTAGTGTTTTCTTTTCCTTGCCTGTTCATCCAGCCGTGTTTGTATCTTCACTGGAAGTCAGGAATTCTTGTGTCTGGAGCATTATTAAGACCTTAATATCTCTTTATTTCATAATTGAACCATTTTACTAACCTTTGCTATCTCAGGGTAACTTCTGTGAGCCATCCTGTTAGTTAAAACTTGAGAAGACAACATCTTAAATACTTTTTTAAAAGAAATGGCCACTTTGCTTTTTGGATTCTTTCATTTGCCTGCAACTCTGGACTTTGTTTTTGAGAGAAGTGATTTCCTTTGGCAACTTATGTACTATGTAGAAGCACACGAATAAAGAGAAGAAGCAGCAGCAGTTGAAATGCACCAAGTAATTGAAGCTGCAGGCTTATTCTGTTCTAAATCGTTGAGTTTTTGTTTGTTCATAAAATGAGAAGTTGGGATTCATCATCAAAACTGGCCACCTGTAATGAGGTTTCTTGAACACTTGTAATCTGGCAGTGATTTCCCCTGGAATAATTGTTTTTTCTCTCTCTTTATTTCAGAGATAGTGGAATACCTATAAATCTATATGCAACATCAGATGAAAAGAAATAGCTAGACACATTGACAGGTTTTTAAAGCCTAGCAGGCATGAAAGCTGCAGTGACCTTTTTGATGCATTGCTTCAGTTCATTCTGATATTTTCTTAGCTGTCCTTAGATCCTATTTTTTTGTTTGTTTCAACAATAGAAGAACATCTGTAAAATAATGAGAAATATAAGTATGTTCCTCTGGTTTAGCTTAGTAATAAGATTTTTTATTTGTTTATTTTTCATCTCTTGCAGCTTGACAAAGATGACATGGTATATATGGAGGCATATGATAAGTTACTGGAATCTTGGCTTACTTTGGTCCAAGATGACAAACATTTCCATAAAGGTTTCTTTACCCAACATGCTGTTCAAGTCTTTAATTCCTACATTCAGTGCCATCTAGCTGCTCCTGATGGCACAAGGAATTTGGTAAGCCTTCACTGTAGTAGTTTTGGGTGATAACATACAGTAACTGGCCCATGTCTTTCGGTGTCTGTATATTATGTAGCTTAAGGTAACTAGTGTAGAATTGCCATTTACGACTTTTGGAATGGGAAAAAAAAAGCTGAACTTATTACTCAGTTGTGATTTCCAAGTCCATTTCTTTCATTCTGGAGAAAAACTAAAGGAATGTAAAGTTGGAAATCACTTTAAAAAAAAAAAAGTAAACCTGTAACTCAAATCAATATCTTATTCTTATTCTTTCCACGTGTATCTTATTCTATCCACAGATACAGTGACTAAACTTTTGACCTTCCTTCTGGATTAGAATTTTAGTTAAAATTCTTAGTGAAATTGGGGGCCTGTTTTATTATTGTTGCCTCCTATGTACTATCTTCAAAATATAACTGACATGCATAAATATCTGAGAAAATGTAGACTGACTGTGCTCAAAGTAGAAGAAACTTGGAATATCATGTTGTCTTTTTGGATAAAATAAATTCCCAGTTGAGTTTTTGAACAGTTGACTGTCTAGAGAAAATTTACAAGTACACCAAGTATCTCTTGAACCATTGAAAAAGAAAGATGATTTCTCTATTTGCCAGGAATCTGGGTCTTACTAAAATAGATTCTTATAAAGACAGTTGGATGTGGATGTTGGATGAATTGGTTACTGCAGAGATTCAATTCAATAACTGTATAAAGTCTCTCTTTAATTTGATGCTGTGCAAAGATCTCAGAGATACCTCATTCTGAAAAGCACTATGTAAAACATAATTCTGCTATCTCAATACGTAACAGATGGTAATAACAGTGCCAAAACTGAGAGAAATATTTCACAAGAGAACTTTGAATTCATATCAGGCGGTCTTGACATAACTTGTGTACACAGGTTGATTCATGTCATTCTGTGAGATAAGTCATTTATCCCATGGGTAACCTTTAAAAGCCACAGCTGGCATTTTAGAATGCTTCTTGTTCTATATCAAAGCGGCAGCAGGAACTTTCAGTGTCTGCTTTGAGAGCAGAGGCTCACCCTTCAATAAACAGCTGCAACTTTGAAGTTGCCAAAAAAGAATGATTTGCTGGGTTACATAAAGAAAAGATGAATTAAAAGCACTTTGCATAAGGAGTTGTGCGTGGATTCAGTTTTCCAGGGCCTCTATAGAAACAAAGCCGACTGATGGCTTTCTCCGCCTCCCTGTATTTTACTTAGTTACTTGCATAAATTTTATGATTAATAGGTAGGAAAAAAACTCTTTTAATATTAATACTTGGTTTCTGCATATCATGGTTCATCTCTTCAAGGAATAAGATCTGATTATAATTTAAATGGTTTTATAATGCAACCAAGATAAGCTTTGAGAAATTGAACAGTGCAGCTCCTGCATCAGCAAGAAATAAAACTGAGATCATCAAGATTATTAGTCTGCTGTTTTCTGAGTTTATAGCATTTACTTTTAATGTACTTTTTAAAAAATTTAGTATTATTTTTGAACTACTATTTCCTCTCAAACAGTAGGTTAAGGATAAACTTTAATGAAAGGGCTAATATCATGAAAAATACTGCCTATTATGTGATTTATGTAAGATCTCAGACAACTGAGAAGACTAAAATGTCAGTAAATTAACTGAATGTGGCATTTTGGTAATGAGCTTGTGAAATGCTAATTTTAAAACAATATGAACCCATGTTGACTCCGTTTAACTCTCCTGTGTCTAATTTAGTATAAGTCTGTTGTTCATAAGTGTAAATTTTCTTGCAAGAAAGAGCCAAAATAATGCAGAAAATTGTGGTGATAATGAATTTACAAGTATGACTCTGATTGCTTCTAATTTTGTTGAAATAACCAAAGACTGCCAATGGTGTGGCCTCTCGGGAAGAAGAAGAAATAAGTGAGCTGCAGGAAGATGACAGAGACCAGTTCTGTGACCAGTTGGCCAGTGTAGGCATGCTGGGGAGGATTGCTGCAGAGCACTGCATACCTCTTCTCACAAGGTAAGTACAGAAAAATTAGTAATGAATGCAAATCAATAAAGCAGTCACATAGGAAAAGCCGCCAAAACAGTTTAAAAACAGTGAAGCTACTTTGTTATTTGTCCACAGTTTGTTAGAAGACCGAGTGACAAGGCTCCATGGACAGTTGCAAAGACATCAGCAGCAGTTACTTGCCTCACCAGCATCAGGTTCAATTGACAATAAAGTGCTTGACGATCTGTATGAGGATATTCATTGGCTTATTTTAGTCACAGGTTAGTGAACAGCTTTAAATAATACTTATTCTGGTAGTTTTATTGCAGCTGGAACACCTCAGGAAAAAAAATCCCTGTATATCAACTACTCTCGATTGACTATACATTTAATCCCTTACAATGATTTCATCTTGTATACAGGGCTTGCAAAGTCCTTGTCTTACTACCATCTGCCTTGAGTAACAGGAATATTATCTCTAATGATTACCTCATGTAAAGGTTCCATCAATGTCCGTTGGAAACTCCTGCAACTAATTTTGTTATAGGTTTTTTGAGTTGTGTTATCAGTCAACCTATTCAAGAAATTAGTCTGTTCATAGTATCAGTGGCTGGGTGCACATGACTTAAGGGAACCAACATGAGATCAGGGTAATGGTGACAGAGAATCACTTAAGTTCTAGACTTTCTCAGTGTTGATGATCCATGACCTGTTATTTTTTTACATTTCAGGGAATTTAGAGCCCTTTTACTCTAAATTTTGAGCCTTTTTGGGTTTGATTTTTAGATTACGATATTTTACTTAAGTTTGCAAATGTAGTAACAACTAAGTCTGTACTTTGCTTGGAGAAGTGTATAATGTATGAAATATTTGTGGGACATTTTTTAAGATCTGGTGTTTTAGTTGCTCTCAGATGTTGACATGAATGTGTTAATAATATTTTTGTAACACTGAAATGGAGTTTGTAGCTCACAGATGGTTATGAGATCAGATATCAAAAACTCCAACTAAAGCTGGAATTAATATTATCTAGATACCAGAGTATTGTATGATAACCTATGCTTCAACTGATCTGCAGTTGCTTGGCAAGGAAAACTGTTACAGCATAGGTACTTGAGGTCTGAAAGACTCTCACAGATTTGAGATGTTGCAAAACAGAAGTCCCAAATGATATGGACTCAGCACGGAAAGCTGTAAAACAAGACTTTTTTACCACATGGCAGAAGAAAAAAAAATGACAACAAAATGTTTTGTCCCTCCCCCAAGTAGATGAATTGACTGTAGTGCTTTTACATGAAACAAAACTTGTCTCTTTTTTTATTGGTTTTTAAATTGGTGGGGTTTTTTGCCAGTCTTGGTTTCTTGTCCCTTTAGGTTTTTCCCTACTGAGTGGCTTTAAGGATTCTAATTAACTTCTATGCATTTAAGCAGTGTTAGTCAGGATCTGTACAAACATTTGAATTCTGGTGTGATGTCTGCAGTTAAGCCTATGGATTCTTTAATCAGAAAGCCATAAGTTAACCTAGGGTAGAAAGTTGTGATCACTCTTTCTTTTTTAATGTAAGGCTACCTCTTGGCTAATGATACTCAGGGAGAGACTCCGCTAATACCTCCAGAAGTGATGGAATATTCCATTAAACATTCAGCCGAGGTTGACATCAATACAACACTTCAGATTCTGGGATCTCCAGGAGAAAAGGCCTCTTCCATCCCAGGGTACAACAGAACTGATTCTGTAATTAGGTAAGGATACATCTTGTACTATTAATTGTGTTAAATGCTTTTTCAGAGAAAAAAACCTCTAGAATGTGAGTAGACTTCTGTGAATGTGAAAAGTAAGCAATATGTAAACACTGAACATTGAAAAAGGAAAGATTGACCTAATAGTCTTTACAAGCATCATAAGCCAAAGTCTTGGGAATTTACATAAATGTTTTTTGTGTTTCTACTGAAAACCTATCTTTGATCTATTTTTTAGAGAAAATCCTTAAAATTACTGAAGTAAAAAAGTTGGCAGATGAAATCTTTAGATAATATATACTCTAAAATTCTTCAGCGCATATACAGCTTAAGCACATGCTTTCCAGAACATCAGTGAGCTTCTCTACTTTGAATATGGGTTATTGCCCAAGCTTGGCAGTAGCAGCACAATTGATCCTCAGAGCTTGAGGAATTGTTGTCAGTTAGGTACAGACATCCCTGTCAACCTATAAAAGAAGCAGGAGAGATTTCCCTTCTCTTTTTGCAAGAGGGCTGATGCTCACAAAGGACTCCTCAATTTGGATCCTCACACTTCAGAAGATTGCATTCCACTCTTAAATTGACATGGAGGCGTCTTCAACTAAGATTAGTTGTTGCCTTCATTAAATGTTCTATTCTGGGAAGAAGGTAGAAAAAGTGGACCTTCATTAGTAATGATGTATGTGCCTAGTGTTTAGAAGGCTGAACACTGCTCACTTATACTATTGGCCACTTCAAGAAGTGGCCACCAAACAGGATTACTTGATGCAGTGTCTTGGTGGTGGCAATAAAACCAGATCAAAATAAGGAGAGATTTGAAACCCTTTGGCAATAACTCTGAAATGAAATAGTCAAGAAATAGTCTGCTGTCAGCTCCTAAATTTCTTATGCACAATCACATCCTTACAGAACTCGATGTACTAAAAGAGCTAGTATTTAATGCAATTTTATGGACTGATTGTATTAATGCAATCACATTGTGATTTACTGTTTCAGACTATTTCCTAGCAGTAATGAACAAGAGAAAAATAAATGGTCATTTCTGTATTTGTTTTTTGATAGGTGTCACCCTGCAAACGCTGCACAATTAGAATCCTTTATTAAGCTTCATGGTGCAAGGAACTTTTTGGAGGGTATCTGCTGTAGTGTCTCACTCTCTCTTTCTTACCATGCATTTCAAAACCAATAAATTCAGGTGCTTTTTACCTGATTAGAGTTGAAGTGCTTTGTATTATCCTGATCCTTCTGTCATATTTTGTGAAAAATGAAAGTGGTTTTGGTAGTTGTATTGCTTCTCCAAAAACCGCTCTGTGCATTGTATTTTAAATCTGCAGGTTGTTATCTGCTATTTTAAGAGTGTCAGAAGTAGAATCTAGAGCAATAAGGGCAAATCTCACACACCTCCTGAGCCCCCAGATGGGCAAAGATATTGTATGGTTCCTCAAGCGCTGGGCAAAGACTTACCTCTTAGTAGATGAAAAGTTGTATGATCAGGTAAGGATATAAATTTTATGAATTTATTTGTAAGAATTAGCAATAATATAATCCTGTGAATATAGATGTTAGTGTAGCTATTTAAAAGTGCAATTGTGAAGTATTTTTAATGTTATATGGGTTGTGATATATTTTGGAATTTGTTTGAAACTTGATGTTTTCTTTCATTTGCTAATTAGAAATTTTAGTTTTTATGGGACTCCTGCACATTTTGCTGTAAATATGATTTTTTTTTTTGGTAGCCATTGTCATATCAGAGTAACATAGTACTCCTGGTCTGCACAGTGAGTGAAACTCACTGCAGTGATGTTATAAATCATGACTGTCCATCAGATTTTACATTTCATCTCTAATACAGTGATTGCTCTTGATTGTGATTCTGAGTTAGATATTTAACACCACCACAAAGTAGTATACATTAGCTAATGTCATGCTACTTTCTCTCCTCATTCTCATTGTATATATAATGATTTCAACAGTGTGTTCTTTGTAAAGGGCAACTTCTTACCGTGCTTGGACAGCACTAATCACGATTAGAACTGGATCCTGATTTTGCTTATCAAACTAACTGTAATCCAGCTAGCTCACAGAGGCCCCCCATCCTAAGGAGGTCCTGTTGGCTCTAATTTTTGATAAGTCTTCCCCTCCTCCCCTTTATTTCCACTATTGAAGCAACTAAGAATACTAACGGTTCAGGGGGCCTCTCCTTAACGATGATAGGTATCACACAGACTTGTAAATATTTGGAGTTGTATTATTCAGCTCATATGTATAGCACAGCTAAGAATTCATAAAGGTACCAGTTGGGCAACATCCATGTAAAAAACAATGTGAAGAAACAAAACAGAGTGTCTAGGAAATACACACATTTAGTTTTTGTTGACATGTGAAAGTGATTGAAACTTCTATTTAAAGCTTATGCTCAGCCATGTATATGCATTCTTAAAGGTAGAAGTGTTAGTGGTGTGCTAACAGGAAGCTCCTGCACAATTACTACAGAGTCTTTGAATTTCACTCTTGAGAAACTTTCTTTGAAGGTAGAACAGGCAGTTTCAAGGAAGCATATTTTAATGTGCCAGGACCAGAGTGTGACATGTTTCCTAAAAGATGTATAGATTGAAGGAACCATCTGCAGAAAGCAGATGCAGATAAATTGAGGTGAAAATTAATTTTTACACGTTTCTATATAGATCAAGAATTAGTAATAACTTTTACCACTGAATTTTGAGGAATTATGTCTTAAATTCATGGAAACACTTTTGGGAGGTGATTTTGGGATCTTTTAATTATTAAAGCTTTTGAATTTTCACTGGCTTTAAAAGCTAGACATACTCAAGCCTTTTTTGTAAGGACAATGAAACTTTTCTTTGTTTTAGATTTTGTTCTTAAAATCACAAGATAAATTTGGCAAAGATTTTTTCTATTACAGGTATTCTTTGCCTTTGTCTATGTAACATTTGTGTAATTTAAGTAGGAAAGAAGTGACAGCCTGAAAAGAATTTGCTTACAATGATTGCCATACACTTTCGGGTTCTGGCTTCTGTAAAACTCACTCATTTTAATGCTTTTCTTATAGATAAGTCTGCCATTTAGTACAGCATTTGGTGCTGATACAGAGGGTTCCCAGTGGATTGTGGGTTACCTTTTAGAAAAAGTGATCAGTAACCTGGCAGTGTGGAGTTCAGAGCAGGACCTTGCAAATGATACTGTACAGCTGCTAGTAACATTAGTGGAAAGGAGAGAGCGGTAAGTTGCTATATCTCTGGAAGTCAAAAAGTTTCTTTTGCTTCCTTTAAAGTTTTTTGGCCACAGTAATCCAGATATAGGGCACTTCATGTTCATGCCTCTGTAAATTACTTTAGTAATGTACTATAACTGCAAAAAACACCATAAACTTGTCTGACAAGCTGAGGAGTGAGACCTGTATTTGACAAAACATTACCTAATTTTTATTACTGTTTAGAAGTGCACTCTCCTTCCCTACTTTTGTGTCTCACTCTTAAACAGTGAGAAAGGAAAACTCCACTGGTCTCCACTCTTATTGCAAGGATTTTTGTGTTGCTGTTAATTTTTGTTGATTAGGAGTTCAGATACTGGCTAAGCCAGAATGAAATATGTTTTGTAAACCTAAATTTTTTTTTTAAATACAGTATTTTGTGGATTCAGTCAAATTTCAATAAGCTTTCTTTGATATTACAAACTGTGAAGCAGAAAGTTGTTGAATGCTTTTTTACGTCAACTGCAATTGTACATGCAATCATACAGTTACAGTCTACTGAAAGACTGTTCTGAAATATGAGGATTTAAAATGCTTGAGGATTTTCTTTTTTAAAAAAAATTAAACCCCACAGGAGCTAGTTTTGGAATAAATTGCTTATTTTATTATGAAGTAATGAGACTAAGCTTTAATCCATGCAATATGTCCATTAACTCTTGTGTGTGTATGTGTGTAAAACTAAAGTGCTTCCCTGCTTTTCTCCTGTATGAATTGATTTATTTTCAGAGTATATACTTTAGAAATCTGAGAGCTGAGGCATTATTTAGATTAAAATCAAAAGACAATTTAGCCTCAGAATAAGGGATTAAAAAAATATAGCAACAAAAAATTCTGGCAACTGCTAGAAACCTGATGTGCTGGGTTCATACAATTTTGTGAAGTCTTTAATGAAATTTTTTCCCTCTTTTAGGGCAAACTTAGTTATTCAGTGTGAAAACTGGTGGAATTTAGCTAAACAATTTGCAAGGCGAAGCCCTCCTCTTCACTATTTGTCTAGTTCTGTGCAGAGAACACTAATGAAAGCTTTAGTTCTAGGAGGTTTTGCTCATATGGATACAGAAACAAAGCAACAATACTGGACAGAGGTAAGCTATTTTGATATTTCTATTACCTCCATATAAGCAAGTTAGTTTAGGAAATTTTATAGTGACACCAAATCTATTTGTATACCATATTTTGATATTTAATACTGATAATTTTTTAAATTATTCTCTCTTTGATGGTCAATACTTCTATCTGTTGTATCTAAGTTGTATCTAAGATACCTCAACCCAAAGAGAAACCAATAATTAATTGAAGGATTTGTGAAGCAGACAGTAGAGCAATATGTTTGAAAGAGACTATTATGGAAGACTAAAAATTTCCCTTGCACTGGGACATTTCTTCCTTTTATTTTAATTTTATGGTGTTATGATTTATTCTGTTACCACTTAATAACAGTAAGTAAGAAGCTGATGTGAAACATAATGAAGAGTTGTGACCAGCTCTTTAATGGTGCCCTGGCACCATTAAAGCTCAGATATTTTATACCAGAAAGGCTGATGCTACAAAGTAGCTGAAATGGCATCAGGAAGCACCATGTGACTTTGTAAAGCATTGACCTTCTGAAAAAATATGTTTTTATTGGCAGAGCTACAAAATTAGTCATTTAAGGTAAAACTGTAATGCAGTGAAAGTAATTGGGAAAAAAAATCAACTATTTTTGTGGAAGTTTCTAAATTCAAAATACAGGTAATGACAAAAGTGATTTTGCTATTGAGAATCTTAATATGGCAAAGATAACTGTGAGCATTTATCTCAATGGTTTCATTAACAAGCTGTAACAATTTTTTCCCCTAATGCTGAATTTGAAGGGAATAAAATGCTTTGAGGCAGAGAAAATCATTGTCATTTGTTTAAACACTACAAAATCAAATAAAATATTTATGGAGGTGCTCATTTTGACACCTGCCTGCAGGTCATGATGGACAATGAGAAGCACTGCTCACTACCACTTCTGCTTGCATTAATGTGACAGATAATGACATAACTGAGCCATTGAAAACTGGAAGTAATTGCTTTTGGCATGGCAGTACAAGAATCAATCCGTTTGCTAAGTGATTTAAACCTTATATCTCCATGTAATAGTATGCTTATCCTAATGTGACTTTTCTGGAAAATTTCAAGGTTCTTCAGCCACTTCAGCAGCGATTCTTGAATGTGATAAACCAAGAAAACTTTCAGCAGATCTGCCAGGAGGAAGAAGTGAAGCAGGAAATCACTGCTACATTAGAAGCACTCTGTGGCATTGCTGAGGCTACCCAGATTGATAACGTAGCAATTCTGTTCAATTTCCTAATGGACTTCCTTAATAATTGCATTGGATTAATGGAAGTATACAAAAACACACCAGAGACTGTTAATCTCATAATAGAAGTCTTTGTTGAAGTTGCACATAAACAAATTTGCTATCTTGGAGAGGTAAATACAGCCAGGAGGGGAAGGAGGGGGCAGAATGTGTGTGCATGTTTGTAAATGTGTGTGCAGTGCTATTCCTTAAACAAAATGAAATTTAATTATTTTTATAGAAAGAAAGAATGACTATATGGACACATCTATTAAGGAATTTCTTTGTTTTAAAACATACACTTGCAAATATTAAAAGTGGGACATTTTGACTGGGCTTTTTTACCCATAAATTTAACCACAGTTCATTGTCACTGTAGAATGCGAAAGAACACAAGCCCATACCACTGCTCTCAAGGTGAAGAAAAAGGAAGTTTATTTTCTGACTCCAACATTTATAGTTTTCCAAAAGTAACAGTGGATTGGTGACAGTGCCACCTCTCCAATGACACTGGACAAACCAACAGTCTATCAACTTTCTCCTCTTCCATAAAAGAATGCAAAACAATGAGTTATTTACAGAAAGTGTGTGAGAAAGTTCACTACAAGAATGTAAACATCAGAGGGCTTAGAAAATCTTAAAAAATCAGGACGACATTTCATCACTGGTCTAACTCTATGCATGAGTGGCAGAAGAGGACAGACTATGTTGTGTAGTTTTTTATAACAATATCAAACTTCTCTAAGTAGTCTAGGAGAATTACAGCAGTATTCTATGTGGCAAATACATACCATAGAGACACTGCCTTAGTCCTAGGCAAGGCATTAATAGATCCCAAGAAGTTAACAGTTAAAATTCTGAGTTTGTGCATTGCACTTGCATCTTTGCACTGTTCGCTAATTTTGTTTTCTCATCTGGAAGAGTTCCTGCCAATTCCAAACTGGGTATGCACAAACAGTGTATTGTGGCTCCAAACCTTCTGTAAGTGTGTCCCAGGGGATTTTGTTGGTAATATAGTTTGTGAGATTAGTGATATCTGTCAGTCTGTCCCAAACCACTCTTGTCTGGATTTTTGTTAAGACTGAGGAATCCAGAAAATTAATGTTTTGCTCTTTCAATTAGTATCACATCAATATATGGCTATAAGTGTTCTTATTGTCTAAGGTGGCTGTTTCCTTGATGACTTTGTGTACAATTTGTACAAAAGTGATCATACACCAAAATGAAAATCTTGAAGTATTGTCTGCCAAGTAAGGCCATCTTAAAACAAAGTGTTTCACTTTTAGCATGTGGAAGTTTTCTTATGATGTAACATTGTTTTATAGGCCAAAGCCATGAACTTGTATGAGGCCTGCCTAACTCTGCTCCAGGTATATTCCAAGAATAATCTAGGTCGACAACGGATAGATGTTACAGCAGAAGAAGACCAGTACCAGGATCTCCTTCTTATTATGGAGCTTCTCACTAATCTTCTATCAAAGGAATTCATAGATTTCAGTGATACAGGTATTAAGGAATTGGTAATTGATGAACCACATGTTGTTTACTAAATTGTAAGAACCACTTTGGGGCTTGTGTTCAGTCCACGTAAAGTAAAAGCTGTAGTTTAGGCTTGACTAGGTCAGGATATGGAAATGGCTATTTTAAGTCACAAAGAAGGACTTTTCACAATATTCTAACATCTGAAATTATTATTGCTGTCATAAAATAAATTATTCATGTATGAAACAGCTTGAAATCTGAATGTTGCAAGTCTGAATATGTTGTACCAGCAGTTTTATAGCAAAAAGCACATAGAGAAGTTGGAGTAGTAAAGTAGCTCAAGAGAGTAGATGGGTGGTCTTCTTAATACAGGATTCAGCTTTTGTGAAATGCTGAGTCATTAAAATTCCATCATGTGAGGGTCTTCTGTATTCTTCTTTTGCAGAACAACATGCCTTATGGTTTGTGGGTGTACTTAAGGGTTCCTTCTTGTATTCCAACCTGTTACTTTCTTTTGTGTATTTGCCATTTAAAATTGCAGTTGTTGCAAATTGCATTTGCATGGTTCATATCTCACCATGTTCTATATACTTTGTGCAGATAACAATCCAGGCAGATTCAGTTTGATACCAAGCATGTTTTGATACTCATTGTTTTTCTGAGGTACATAATGAAAGAGAGAATCTTGTACTCTGAAATGCAGTAAATAATTTTTTTTTC